>VDMD01000001.1:1200000-2400000 GCA_007026445.1 Schizophyllum amplum | reverse complement strand
CCGAGCGAGGGCGCAAACGCGGCAAATTCGCGCCGTACGTGACGTGCAGTAAAAATTGAGCACCTCCCCAGGCGCGTAAGTAGTGGCGCGCCCGCGATGGGGAGAAGCTGCGAGCAGAACCTCTGAAACCAAGGGCAAATTTTGAGGCCTGGGCTGATGCCTTTACACTCTAGTGACTAGAGTCTAGGCGATACCGTTAGTAAAATGCTGATGCTGAGTGCCGGGCGCATTAGACGAATTTCGCGAGTGGACGCCAGATGAAGGCACGTGTAATATCACACGTTCACCATCACGTGGTCGAGGGAATGTTTCGGTTCCGCACAGATGACATTGACAAGACTCGTGCCATGCATTGACCGCGGCCCTCGCTTTGACCTGCAACTTGAACTTGACCTGGACCACAACCTCAGCACCTCACGCCGCCCCATCTTCATGGCCGCTACGCGCTCTTCGTCGAGAATCAAGGCCTTGGTCGAGAATAAAGCCAAGGAGGATGTCCCAGTCTCCGCGACCGGCCGACGCAGTCAAAGTCGTACCGCGAAGCCTCGTGCCCCCGCTGTGACAAAGGCAGAGACGAGCATCCCCAAGGCACCTCCTAAGAAGAGGCGCAAGACCGCTGCAGTCACTCTTGCAGTGAAGGAGGACATCCCTGTCGAGAAACAGACGTCGCGCCCTCGGAAACGCAAGGGCAAGCTCCAAAACATCACGGAGATGCCTCTCGACGTCCTCTTTGAGATTCTACGGCACTGCCTGCCCGTTGATCTTCTTCATATGTCCTTTGCGAACAAGGCCCTGCGCTCCGTCCTGCTGTGTTCCAGCTCCAAATGGATCTGGGAGCAGTCGTTCAAGGCGTACCGGACGACGATCCCTGCGTGCCCAGGCAATCGGCTTATTCTTCCTCAATACGCGAACCTTATCTTCGGAAACAGCTGTTTTGTGCGTCTGATGTCAGTCAAGGGCCGTACTGTCCGGCTAATGGCAACTTCAGGAATGCGGCTCGAAGGGCAAGTACACCTTGTGGCCTGCCCTCGAACGGGTGTGTTCTGCTTGTTTGACGAAGAAGTGAGTGATCGTACACTCTCGGCATTCCTTCACCTCACTCATCCGGTGTCAGGTACGTCGAAGTGTCCAAGGAATACTCTTTCATTGGCGTGAAATGTCGTATCAGGGCTAATGGTAAGTCGTGACTTTTGGCACGACACACGCATGATGACTTTTTTCTCACCATGCCGACTAGGTCGCTTGGCTGATGTTACCAATCGCGAGGAATACAGTAGCATCCAGAAGCGGAGAGCGGCTTATTCCAAGGTCTCGGCAGAAAAGGAACGTGTATACGAACGGCAGACCAGGCAAGAATCTCGAGCGTCTGAGCAGGTATGGAATACAAGTGACATGTATCGTGCGCTGCATTCATGTTCCCTTAGTTCGCACGCACTATGGACGATTTCTTCTACGGAGAACGTCGAAAGGAGAGTGCTAACCTTGTGCGGGTGCGGGAGGGACGTCGAGACTTGTATGTTCTGCTCTCATTCCCTGTGATACGTGCTAAACGCATGAATAGCATCGTCAGCAAGTTGGAAGAGAAAGGGTACGCCGAGGAGCTGCGCGATTTGCAGAAATGGCGCCCACATTATCTTGAAGACTTCGTCAACAAGAACAGCGTCGCAATCACTCCGCGCGGCAAGTGCATTGCTTCGTTGATGTTCAATGTTTGGCTGACTGTCGTTTAGCCTGGAGTTCCATGGAGCAGGATCTAGAAGAATACATCGAGGAACTGATCAAGCTGCGCAAGAAAGAGGTCGCACTCATCGTGTTCGGACAGCGTTACAGGAAGTTGCGTGACATTCTCCGCGGTTCGCCTGGTCTCGCGCAGATGGCTGAAGAGCCTTATTGGTCTGAGCTCGCTGTCAAGGAGCCTCTGCGCACTATGCTCCTGACCGACCTCGATCATACGGCGCCGAAGGACAGCTTCTCGACTCTGGAAGACACTGACATCGTCGCGATCGCCCAGCAATGCCTGGCCGAGAGATATAATTACCTGCGAGGTCTTCTTCCCAAGAGAATCAAGACCAAAGACGACGCCTTCTACTTGGCGACAACGTACTTCAAGTGCAGCAAATGCGAAGATCCGATACCCTACCCCTGCCTGGCTACGCATTACTGTCTGCATGCGACAGAGAGATATGACAAGGAGAACGACACGGTCATATCCATTGAGACCCTTCTCTACAGCCTGGGCGCTCCATTGCCGTTCTACCATCATTCCGACAAGGTCGTCTACGATGAAGAGGCGAGTCGGCACGCCGCACTCTTGACCGCCTTTTGGAAAGACTCCAAAAGATTCACGTTCGCCCATTTGGAGTCGCTCAACGCGCGCTTCGAATGCTTGGCCTGTGAGCCTGGCAAGCACCGACAGGCAAGGCGATGGCGCAGCGCGGTAAGTCACCTCCGCGCTCACGAGAACATCTTTCTCATTCGTCCTCGACGCAGCTCCTGCACTCTCTCAATATGCATTGCGCTACGGATATCGAGCCCATGTCGGCCCACTGGGCGCTCATTGAGGACACCGACGCTCTGGAGAGGATCTATGCTGCCGAGCTGAAGAGCATCGGCAACGACCAACCCGTCCAGTGTAAACATCATACAAAAGGCTGCACGGCCAAGATACTCGGCAAAGCTGGCGAATATTCGTTGCACAGGGTCTTAGCGTACGTCGACTTTCACTAACTCTGCGTTGTGTCTGACCGACCGCTAGGCATGGGCATGTGTACGCGGTGGGCTCTGGCAATGTGACGATCGAAAACTATCCAGCTTTTGTACGCTTTTGAGTGAGCATATGGTAGGCAAATATCAGGCAGACGTCGCTAGCCCACAGAAGACACTTCCGCCGTGGTTTTCAGTGTTGGAAGGAGCGTGTGTGTATAGTCTGTCACCTAGTTCTACCCGTACTATCCAAGATAAACCCCTTGCCCGCGTATACTCCATATGCGCGACATAGGTCGGTTCGCGTGTAGGGTCCGCGACGCCGCCTAAGATCCAAATATGCCTCTACTCAGAACCCGGCCCATGATATGTCATGGCTTCCCGATCCACAGACATCAAGCGTATGTACTCCAGCAGTGACCTGCGTGGACGGTGAACATGTGCGAGAAGAACAATCAACATAGCACTCACCGAATGAAGTATGCCTGCAGGTCTTCTCGCCGCCAATAGTCCTTGCTCCACTTACGTCCCTGGACGGCGATCTTCCTGGCCAAATCGTCGTGCGCGCCTTCGCCGTTCTCATCGCCGCGGAAGAAGACAAGGGCGTCATACAGGTCGCTGTAGTCCATCTGCACGGGCACGTAGTGCAGCCATGGCTGTATGCGGTCGTTATACCTATGAAGGTCTTAGAACTGTCGATGTACGCGCACGAGAAAGTGTACCATTCAGGATAGATGGTCGCCTTGAAGATAACCGAGTTCGCTGTCAACAAGCGCTTGAAGCGTCCACTCCAGGCGTTGCCGTCGATCTACGACGCGTTGCGTAAGACGATCTCCCCATGCACAAGCCCAATGACTCACGTCCATGATGTACTTGTAGTTAGCCGCCTCGTCGATGGACTGGTAGTCGGCGAACTTGTACTTTTCCTCAATTTGATCGCAGACCTCCGCCGAACATAGATGGGCGCTGCCGGCGAAAGCTATGTCCGTCGTTTCCAAGGTAAGCGGTCCGGACTCATGCAGGAGCGGCTGGCCAACACGTTCATCGCGTCCGCGCCTCGAGTCGAGTACCGGAATCGTAGTGGTCAGGTTGTTAGTGAGAGCCACCATCCGTAAGCGATGCGATAGATCCCAGCGAACCTTCGGACCATGGTGCATACCGGTGGTCGATCCGCGCCACAACAGCCTGTTATCCGTCTTCTCTTCCCACTCGGGCTCGTTCGGCAGGTCGTCGATCCAGCCATACGGTGACGGCATGCGGATGTCGTGGTGAATGGTGGTTGACGAGTAGGCGTACTGCGCAATCATGGCTTCGCGAGGATTTGGCCCCGTGAAATGCGAGATGAACTGTCCATGCTCGTGGAAGAGATTCGTGTGATAGCAAGGAGACATGCTCTTGGTGTGATCGTAAATGAATGTCTTCCCCTCGCGAGGCTTAGGATCGTCTTGAGGTTTGATGGCATATCGGCCTCCGAAAGATGACGGATGGCAGGCGGCTGTCCAGCCCACACCACGTCTGATCTCTGGGAGCTGCGAGCGCTTGAGATCTGAGGAACCCGTTAGTAGAGGGTACGAAGCTAGCCCACGTGAGTACATACAGCCTTTGCGCCATGCGGCGTCAAGAAGCGTCTGCTTGTAGGCGTAGTCCGTGTGGCGCGACGGTCCGTCATGCGGGGAGACCATGATGGTGAAGTTGCTCGGTAGATATTCCTCGACCTCTTGCAGGAGGTCGACGATGGGATACGAGTTGGAGATGAGATGGTCGTGACCTTCGGTGAACGCGGTGAGGGTGACGTCGACCCGTCCCTCTTCATTGCGACCAATCGCGTACCAATCTTGCTGCGTGCTCTCCATCATCTCTTGCTGAATGTCAATGAGGTCGGGAGGATAGACGCCCCACATGTGCTCGAAGTCCGAGTAAATCTGGTCGTATTCGTCCGGAAGCTGGACGTTGTGCTTCTGAACAAAGTCCCACCTAGTGAAGGATGAGAATCGGGCTTGTAATGCAAGTATATGCGTACCAAATATCGAAGCCCTTTGGCGGGTTACGCTTGTACCGTCGACGATACTCGATCACAGCCTGCTCCAACGTCCGACTGGCCTTGGCCTGCTTCTTACGCCACTGAGCGTCGGCTCTCGCCATGAGCTCGTAAATTGGATGCGCGCCCTTGGCGTTAACTTCGAGAAGCCCATTCTGGTGGTATTTGTGCTTGCCAGTCGCGGCCGTGCCACCCCGAGCGTCCGCGAGCTTATTTTTCGACTTGCGGGGCTGTGGGCTAGGCGATGGCTGAAGGCGGGCATACTGAGAAAGGATTTGGATAGTAGAGCGCGACGCGTCGCGCAACTTTGAGCGTACGACGCCGGCCTCCAGTTGGCTGTCAGAGTGCGACCAGAAGGTGAAGGTGAAGGAGACGACGGCATAGATGCTGGCGACGAGGAGGATAGTCCTGAAGAGCGGGCGAGGTTTTGGTGGGGATAGGATGTGCAGGAAACGCGAGCGCCTCATAGTAGATGATGGTGGTCGAAAGAAAGCCTGGGAGATCCAGATTCAGATTCCGCCCACAAATGAGACTCACCCGCGCAGGAAGAAGCAAAAAGGTGACGTCGACTCGATTCCTCCTGAACGAAGCATATCCAGCAGCTCCCGAAACATAGAGACCGGTAATTCGGGGATCCGCAAGAGCTAGTTGGACAATAAGAAGACGCCTCGTCAACCGAGTAGGCAAGGTGAAGGTGCAAGTCAAGTTGAATTCGTCATTGTCTCACGGTCACGCCTTCGAACCTAGCCACGGTATGCGGACAATGTGTTGAGTGGGGATCATCATAGAGAACTAGCAACGCACAATAAATAACGATGCTTGTCCACATCACGCCAAGCCTATCCTCGCCTTCACCTCCTTCATGGTCACGTCTGTCTTCTCTTTCGACCGCCGCGCACCGTCCTCCGCTACCTCGTTCAAGTACGCCGTTTCCACTCGCAAACGTTCAAACTCCGCCCGCGGACCCCTCAGCAACTCTTCAATGGCGTCCGCTGTGTCAGTCTTGAGCTCTGCGTGTCCCTTCCCGCTGTAAGTCGCAGCCAGTGCGTGCAGGTCCTCCTGGCCAGTAATCGCTCCCAGAATTGTGAGTAGATTGGCTGTACCCGGCCGGGCCTCCGGGTCATAAGTGAGCTCGCCCAGCCCGTCTGTAACCGACGACCGTATCTTGGCCTGGATTTGCGGTGCCGTATCGGTAAGGAGAATGCGGGAATTGAGGTCGGGCGCCGATTTAGACATCTTCGCGCTAGGATCTCGCAGGGACAATATACGCTTTGTCTGAGCTGAGAGCAGTTAGCGAATGGGAGACAACGCGAAACATTGCAATAACTTACTCTTGATTATCTGTGGTAGCGAAAACATCGAGCCCTTCCCCTTGAAGCGCCTGTTGAAGAGGTCCGCCAAGTCCCTACACAGTTCTATATGTTGCGTTTGGTCGTCGCCGACTGGAACATGTGTAGCGCTGCCGGTCTCGTCAGTGAAATCGCTTACGCGCCATGAGATCATATTACCGATAGATTAGAATATCCGCGGCTTGCAGTACTGGGTACGTCAATAAGCCCGCGTTCAACAGTGACTCGTCAATATCGGATTCGTTTTTCGTATTCCGCGCTGTCGCGAGCTTTGACTGAGACATTTATAGATCAACTTTCACATAGGGCGTTAGGAAAGGCATACCTTCCATGTAGTCATTCGCCGCAGCTGCCCCAAGGATGTCATGCAGTTAAATATCCATGCCAGCTCTGTATGCGACGGATTCTGCGACACCGTAAGCGAGCATCCGACGTATAAGACAGAACTACTGACGTGGTCTTGATGGAAGATGATTGACCGCTTAGGATCCAGCCCAACAGCTAGCAAGACTGCCATCATGTCCTGCCGGGACTTGAACAGCTCCTTTGGTTTTTGCGGAAGCGTCAACGCATGCCAGCCGACGACAGTGTAGATGAGTTCATCCTCGGGAAGAGCATCGCGCTGGAGCTTCACCCAGTTGGAGAGCGCGCCCAGATAGTTTCCTAGCTAGTGGCGTGAGTCTGCCAGTGACGAAAGTTCAGAGGGCAAGAAATACATGCGGAATTCCGGTCGGTTGGATTCCGGACAGGATTCTACGTGGACGGCGCGCCTCTGGAGTAGTATTTCTGGTAGAAGCGCATCTGTAATTCAGTATAGGCTTGACGAGCCGGCATTGAGAGCGCGACGAGCTCAACACGCGACTCGACATGGTGTTCGTGGCCAAAGAAGTTGTGATCACGTGGCACGCGTCGACCGGTTTCTGCCGGTCCGGGCCGGCGTTCTAGACCGTCCGTCCTTGTCCCTAACGTTCAACTTCGCTGTGAGCTGCCTCATACACAACGGGCGACGAGTCGCAATGGCTCTCAAGCGCTCTGCTTCTCCTCTTCCAGAATTCTCAACCCGGAAGAGCGCGCTCAACTCGTCTGTCACCCTCTATGAACTGACTCCCCGGCGCTCGAAACGTGTTAAAACTGAGGCCGAGCGGCCAAAGTACGAGGAACTTTCTGACATGGAAGATGCAGTGCCGCAGGTGACGCTGCAATCTACGCGCCGGAAGACGAATTCGACCTCATCGGGCAAGAAGACTACCGGGACACGAACGCCGACAAAGCAACTAGCGAAGGCGAAGACGCCGCGCGGAGCGAAACAGGTGGCGTCCAACGTCGAAGTTGCCGCGCCGCCGCACTGGAGAGAGACGTACGGTGCTATCAATGAGATGCGCGCTGGGGTGGAGGCTGCCGTCGACACCATGGGCTGCCACATGGCACAGCGCGAGGAGACGGACCCGCGCGCGAAGCGGCTGACGACCCTCGTCTCGCTGATGCTATCGTCGCAGACGAAGGACGAGGTCGTAGACGCTGCAGTGAAGAAGTTGCGTCAGGCCCTCGGCGGGAGCATTACGCTGCAGGCGCTTTTGGAAGCGGACAAGAGCACAATTTCGGAGGCGATCTGCAAAGTGGGCTTTTGGCCGAAGAAGACCGGGTAAATGCAACTTGCAGCGCATGGCGTCTCGATAGCTCAGGTTCGTATTTCAGCTACATAATGGAGACGGTACGGAGTCTGAGGGATGACTTTGATGGCGACGTACCCAAGACGGCGAAGGAGTTATGCTCATTGAAAGGCGTTGGCCCGAAGATGGCGTATCTGTGCCTCAATGCGGCTTGGAATATGTAAGCCTTAATTCTATCACCTTTGCATGGCTCTCTGTAATATTCTGCCCAGCTATGATGGCATTGGCGTGGATGTTCATGTTCACAGGATAACCAACCGCCTGAAGTGGCACACGCCACCTACCAAGACACCGGAAGCCACCAGGTAATGCGTTTCCCGCCGTCGCCTTCAATTGCTCTGCTAATTTCTCGTTTGTATCAGGATGAACCTGCAATCGTGGCTGCCAAAGGAATTTTGGGGCGATATCAACCCTATGCTCGTCGGCTTCGGACAGGTATCTCTCTCTTTCGTCTTCAGGACCAGTGCTCACGGTCCGCAGGCGATTTGTTACCCCGTGAATCCGCGATGTGACAGATGCACTCTGAGGGACAGCGGTCTTTGCCCGAGCGCGATGCAAGTTGTCGGTCCCACCAAGCGTAAACCAGCCAAGAAAATCATGGCCTCATCCGATGGTGTCGGTCTTAGCCAGGTGGCCATCGAGCTGGATCCTGAAGTGGATAAGCCCTTGATACAGGCATCATCGTCATGAACTGGAGCCTCATTCGGAAGGACATTACGTCTGAATATTCTACGCGCCCGGTAATACAGATACAACATATTGGATCTACAACATATATTTACATCATAATATATCCTGCCACTCTTCGCGCATGTCCTTCAGGCTTCAAGGCGATAGATTCATCGCCATGTCCCAGAAGCCCTTCTCCAACTGCGTGCACTTCTGCCACACACCTGCCCACTCAGCGAAGCGCGCGGGCGACGGAGGGTCTTCCGCTGCCCGTGATTCAATGACATCTTAGGGCGCAAGGTTACGAAGATCACACGAAATCGACAGGACGAGGTGCGCACCTAGGCCCAGCTTCACCGCGCTCTGGTAGTTCTCCCCCGAGTAGTCTTCTATCCACTGTAAGTAGGTGTTCCCCTCCAGCACGACCCATCCATCAGGCGCGGACGCGTGGCGCTTCAGCCAGAGGCCGACCTCGCCGTAGCCTAGAAGACACGCTAGGAGCGCCATGGTGAGCTTCATGCTATCGCCTGCGTGGATCACGAATTAGCATTTGCACGAACCACTGCGCTCTTATATGCAAACCTTGCAAGCCGGTCTCGATCAGATAGCATCCATACGCAGTGGTCGCGCTTGCTTCCGGGGTGCTCTCGAGTTCCTCTTCGGTGACGCCGAATTTACCGCAGAATGCTTTGTGCGTATTGATCTCGCGTAGAACGTTCAGAATGGTTTGAACGGCGCGATCTACGCCTCCAAAGGTAGTCGCCTTCGCCGCAAGAAGACTGTGGTGAACGTGTCAGCAACAACATGACCAGCAGAACTTCGAGACTTGCGCGTAGGCCCGCGCGTAATATTTGAGGTAGTGGTAATCCTGTCTAATCGGTGTGAGACACAGAAATCAGGCGACGAGAAAACATACTTGATAAAATGCACGAATTTATCCTTCGCTAGTGTTCCCTTGCCAAGCTCCACGACAAACGGATGCTCTACGTAGGCTTTCCATGTAGACGCGCTCTGCTGGATGAGAAGCCGGGTGAAAGGATGCTTATTGGTCGGCGTGCGTCTGAGTGTATAGCTGAGCTTCGGGTATATTCACAATGCAGAAAGGCTTACGCTGGAATGCACGCGGGACGCAGTCCGTGCAGATGATCGAGAGGGCCGTGCCCGCCGCCTACGGGGTAGGCTGCCTGTATACCGAAATGGGTGTATTCTGTCGCTTTGCGTGTGGCCTCAACGACTAGAAGATTTTCCGTCAAGCATGAACAACAAGGAGCATAAAAGCTTACGGTCGTATCCCTGAGCAACGAAAGACGCCAGCGCAGAGCTGAGCGTGCAACCCGTCCCGTGAGTATTTTGAGAGTCAATGCGAGGGCGATAGAACATCGTTGCACCAGACGTTTGGTATAGGATGTCGACGACGAGCTCCTCGATCTTCGTCGTATCTCCGCTAAGTTGCAAGATTTCCATGTTCTCTCCGAACACGCCCTGCGGTACGCGCTTCACTTCCGGATGCGCTGAAGCAAACTGTGCAATGTCGTCCAGCGTTGCCGTGATGTGACCTCCCTTCAAGAGGACAGCACGCGATCCGAGTCCCATGAGTGCATCCGCAGCGACGAGCATGTCGTGCAGACTCTTGATTTCAGCGGGGTAGCCGCGCCGTGCGAGCAGTAGTTCCGCCTCCTGCTTATTCGGGGTGATCAGTGCCGCGATGGGGAAGAGTTCGTCGACAATCGTGTCGACCGCGTCCTGCCGCAACAGAGTATGTCCCGAGGTCGAAACGCAGACAGGATCGCAGATGAGCGCAGGCATCGGCGCTTCCCTGTAGTGCGCTTTGAGCGTGCGCACAACAGCGCTTGCAATCTGTGCGTCGTAAAGCATGCCGGTCTTAATGGCTTTGGCGTCGATGTCCGCGAGCACGACGTGAATCTGACGATGACCCCAACGTCATGAGCGTTGCTGCGAGTGTATACATAGAACCAACCAACCTGGCTCTCCACAAATTTCACTGGAACAGGATGAACCCCTTGTACTCCGCGCGTATTCTGCGCTGTAAGCGCCGTGATGGCGGACGAGCCATAGCACCCCAAAGCCGCGATGGTTTTGAGATCCGCCTGGGATTCATCTTTCAGTACCCTGCTGGATTTAACATCACAATCAACTTGCCTGTATTCCTGCGCCTCCACCTGAGTCTGAACCGGCTATTGTGAGTACTCCAGGGTGTGAAGTCATGGTCGAAGTGGCGGCGGGAAGTAAGATGCGACGTTACTGTGACTACTGTGACAGTTGAAGTTTCTCGGGCGGGTTGGTGCTGGCTAGATCGGCGTCGAGGTTCCCAGACTACAGCAGGCAGGCAGGGTGAGTCCAGGGGTCAAATGGGACACAATAAAGGGGGTGAAGTGACATGAGACTAGATGAGGAATGAGATGAAAAGAATGGAGCATGCGCCCTTTAGCAACTCTGTAGCAACTTCAGGTCAGCCGCCTTCCTCTTTAACGTGAAGACTCTGTGGCCATATCATTAAGTGTGGCCTGGGAATAGATGCATGGGCTGATAGGTTTCTATGACGAGCGTGCGTGGTGGTGTACAGTTCGGATGACTAGTGATACAGTGCCAGATTTGAGTACTGAGTCCTTACATAGATCATTTTGGTTATGATTCCTGCTATTCGAGATCGTCGTCACTTCGGCCGCGAAGTACGCCCAACTGATCCTGCCGCACCTTCTGTATGTACAGAAAGGTGATGAAAACGAAATCGACAATATCCTCCCCCGGCGGATAGATGTCGAGGAACGCTAATCGATGTTTAATAAATGGCATCCTGTGATGCTCTCGGTGGAATTTGGCGACCGGCGTCTGATGCTCATCGTTGCGTACTAGCTGACACGATTGTTAGAGCTGGGCGCGGCTCTAGAGCAGGCTTGCAACACACTTGTGGGTGTATTGTGCCCAAGATCCACTTGTACCCCTGGCCATCAGGTCCTGTGAAAGTCCGATTCCTGCGATGATGAGACCATCAGTCAACGTGTTCCATTTGCATGCAGGTGGTGGCGCGCACCGGCCATATACTCCTCCTCGCTGGAAAAAATCATCTGCAGTTATACGCTGTTCACCGAAGAACAACGTGACAGTGTCCTTGCGCCAATGAATCTGCGCCAGGGATTCGTAGGCGCTTGAGGATGATGTGTAAGGCGAATTGAGTTGGTGGATTGAGTCTGTGGCTGCGTCCCGCACGCGACTGATGTCCCATCGCCGACCCTTCGCAAGGGTGAACGGCGTCTGCACCTTGTACAGTGCGCGTCCCTCTGAGTCAGAGTAGATGGAGTGCATCGAAGAGCGTCGGGTCATATACAGTCGCATGTCGGTAAGTGGGCTGGGACGAGATAGCGAAGGGCTTTTTATACGAAGAGGGGCTCGGAACGTCTAAGACGGGGTCGAGGTTGAGTCCAAGGGCACGTATATTACCTGCACAGCGGCGTCGGGTGCAGAAACGAGAGCTGGGGAAGACCAGGGACAATCGCATGCTCGCCATAAGGCGGAGCCTTGGGGGCGCCGATTTTGGGCCTTTACCGCATGAGGATGAAAGGCCAGAAGCTGCTTATAAACGAGTGCGGACGAAAGGGACGCGGCCAATGAAGACCTCATGGCGTCGAACGCAGTGTGACGATATATAACAGACCTGGAATGAGATAGGTGGCATCATTGTGCGAGCGCGACCGGAAGAGACCAGCTTCCAGGCGCGTTCCTTGGCGCCCACTGCACGTGACACAGTGGAAGTCGAACCACGCCACGTTGAATTTGACCAAGGGTCGAAGGTGAGCGCTGAGCACTGAAGTACTGACAGGTTGAGGACGGGCCATATTGATGGTCCGTCTCACGCTGGTCTCACGTCAGCGTTTCACCGTATGCAGCCTGGTCAAGGATAGGCATAGAGGGCAAGTTGATGATGTACTCGCCGCGAAATGAACGTTACCCCTTCAACCGAATGCCACAGGCTTGTCGATTCTTGAGTCGGCTTGGTTCACTTGCCTTCATATCTGATGCAAATACATGAGACTGTCGTATCGAGACTCGTTGATTGTTGTACACGGATGCACGCGAGTCCACAGCGCAAGCGCCTGCCGATCGCCCTACGTTGGAGTGCCGACGTACTTCTCCACATATTCCTTCCAGCATCCATTGAGCTGCATATGCTCGCCATCGCACACGCCAAGAACGATCCTACCTGCCTCGTCGAGCTCCTTCAGCCCTATCCAATCTTCTGTATATATCGGTTGCTGTCGCATGGGTATAATGGTCTTGCCCATTAGGGGCGTGGAGGCAAGCGCATGCTGTGAGTCGTCCGCGCTCTGTGTAGGGCCGGCGAAATTGCCGCTCGACAGTTCCTCGTACCCAAACCACGCGCTCTCTTTAGGCACGACGGTCTTGTCTTTGGCGAAAATAACGAGAACGAGGCTGTTGAGGGAGGTAAGGTTGTCCTTGTATGTGGCATTGCGCTGCCCCGGAACTTCGTTGTTGATATCGGGCAGAAACCTGTTGGCGACGAGATATTCCTCGTATCGCGTAGGATTCCGGAAGTACTGAGCCTGCGCCCAAAGTCAATATGGTACAGCACTGCAATACTCGAGCTACCTGAATGAGATTCTCCTGAGCCCAGTCGCCGTAAACGGCGCCCAAAACGATGCGACGTGCCGTTTTGCAGAGTATATCGTATTTACTGCACTCCGGTATATCGGCTATGCCGAGATGTTGCGAGCCAAACGTGATCAGATTGTGCATGGGGGGCTGATTGTAACGCTCGATATATGCTCGTAGAAACTGCCCGCCTGTTTGGTTTCGTTAGAAAGAGTGAAGCTAACGGACGCTTGTCAGACAAGTCACCTTGAGAAAATCCTATGGCATCGAACCCGCCTTGGAGTTCCGGAATGGAAGCTAGCTCGTCCGCAACGAATTCCAGTTGGGTATTGACGTTGCCATACTGAATCACGGATGAGACATGTGCTGAGGTGGAAGGTGCGTGCGTACGAAGCTAGCCTCCCGGTCCTTGTCAAGCGCATCTTCTATCCATATAGAGTGAATGAAAATGCCTGGATGTATATCCTTGATCATGTCTTGAAATTCTAGCATGCCAGGCGACGAGTGCGAGTCGCCTTTATACGCGCAGGAACGCGCCACGTCAGCCTGTTATTGTCCAATGTATACAACGTCTACACCTACCAAGTCCGTGCCATAGAACCAACGGACGCGGGCTGTCCGTCGGAAGTGCGACCGCATAGCGCAGGCTAATGCCCAATGTGAGAAACAAGGGGATTGCGACCCTCATCGTGGCAAGTCGAACGAATGGCCGGCGATTGCCGCCAAAAGTCCGCATCACGTGTTCGCCAATTTGGTTGAGTCACGCATGCTTGAGCCGGTGACGAATCGTGACATGATTTAAGTTGATCCTCGCCCGCTAAGTAAGTAAGACCCTCTTGCGCAGACCTTGCTCACCAAGCTGACCCAGCTTCCCAGCAGCCGTCAGCATGCCATGGAGTTCATGAACCTCGGGCGACCGGTACCGGTAAACGTCACTTTGCCGGTGGCTTACGCTGCGCGCGGAAACGGATCACCCTTATAGCGACCGCGAGACTCAGGAAAAATGCGCCGGGTGTATCGAGGGCGGCGGTGACCAAGTGCGTGCGTGCGCCTCGGGTGTTGGAGGCGCAGTCCGCCGCCTTAGGCAACCGCCGCCGATCGGGACACTGTGACGAACAGCCGGGACCCTGACCAACAGACGACAGCCACGCACATGAAGCACAAGGAAGTTTTCTCGTGCGTATATATAAGGGGTTTAGCTGCTTCTCTCCCACAATCGCCAACTCATCACTCCCTCTTCCCTCCACATTCATCATGTCCATTGACTATACTGTGTTCAAGGGCTCCCCCAACGGGCGTATCTACAAAAGTACTGCGAGCCGCCAGGTCAAGGCAGATGACGTAGTGGTCAAAATCACCCACTCGGGACTCTGCTATTCGGACGTCCACTTCAAGCATCGCGACATGGTGCTCGGACACGAGGGTGTCGGCGTCGTCTCTTCTGTCGGTCCTGCATGCTCCAACTTGAAAGTGTACGTTCTCTTTACCATGCATTCGACGTTGGCTGACCTGATTGCAGAGGCGACCGCGTAGGCTGGGGGTGAGTTCGCCTACGGACGCCACATAAGGTTCTTTCCAACACCTCCACAGATTCGTGCGCGACACGTGCGCTCACTGCGACATGTGCTATGAAGGCGAAGATGTACGCTCTTCGTTTTGACGGCGTATTCCTAACTCATCGATCATGACAGATGTATTGTGCCGACGGTGATTTCTATGGCCAGAAAAGCCTGGACACGGGCTCCTTGGCCTCGCACGCCGTCATTCGTGAATCGTTCCTGTTCAAGATCCCCGACGCTGTCGAACTTCTGCACGCGGGACCTTTAATGTGCGGCGGTGCGACAGTCTTTGAGGCGCTCGCGCGATATGGCGTAAAGCCCACTGACCGAGTCGGCATCATTGGCGTCGGTGGCTTGGGCCATTTGGCGATTCAATTCGCGTGAGTACGTCGTCTTGAAGCGAAGGCCCTCGCTGACCTGGAAATGCAGCGCGAAGATGGGATGCGAGGTCGTCGTTTTCAGCAGCACGGATGACAAGCGCGAGGAGGCCATGGCGATGGGCGCAACCGAGTTCCACGCCGTCAAGGGTCTGACGGCGCTGAACCTCAAGCGCAACATCAACTGCCTGCTCGTCACCGGTAGCGGTCAGACGAACTGGAATCTGTTCGTAATATCTTGTGTTCCATCGCGTTCTCGTGTTCGCTTACGAAAATGAACCACCACAGGTACATGCCGTCCATGGCGCCGAAGGGCAAGATCTTCCCGCTGACGGTGGAGCTCGGCAACTTCGTCGACCTCCCCGCTCTGCCCATCAACCTTAAGGGGTTGACGCTGCAAGGATCGACTGTGGCCCCTCGCCAAGTCTTCCCCAAGATGCTCGCGCACGTTGCTCAGCACGGCATCAAGCCTGTAGTGGAGACATTCCCGATGACGGAGGATGGCATTGCGCAAGCTATGGAGAGAATAGAGCAGGGCAAGATGAGGTATAGGGCCGTGCTGGTGGCCACTGATTAGACATCGTATACCCTTCATAGATACATATTACATTCTAGATAGATGTCAACGGACGTTCACGCCAATACAAGTATCGCTCAGACTGTTCATACCATTGCCATGGGACACAAACATGAGTTCTATCAACACATACTACCGACGGATCAAGCAAGTACTGGATCGCATACTATTAGTTAAGTATTCCAGCATTGTGGAGGCAGTTGACCGACATCGATAGACTAAGACAACTCAAGCGCTCAACGACATCTACGAACAAATATGCGGGATGCGACGCGACGCGACGCGACTTAAGACTCAGCATTGGACTCATCAGATATGAAAGGAAGGTTGCTCCAGAGTTGCTCTCAATCTTGCGTCTCGGCTCGCACCTCAAACAAACAAGAGGCAAAGAATGAGTTGACCCAAATATCCACAACTAATACTGCCCGTGAGCACCGTGGCCCACGTAGGACCCAAGGGTGACGGGGTCCTAAACCACTGACTGTGAAGTAGCACCTGCCGACTTCTGGTCCGTCGCAATGTTCGTGTCAAGCTTCTTCCTGCAAGAAAGGTCAGATCAACCTTCACAGATGTTGATGAGACGTACTGCTCCTCAGCAAGCTTGCTCTCGAGGTCTGATGTATCATCGCCAGCAGCCTCCGCCTGGGCAATCTGATGTACATGGTTAGCGCTCGATATATACGACTAGAAGAACGAGGCGCACCTTGATCTTGAGCACCATCGTCTCGCCGGTGAGCTTCAAGACCTTGTTCTTGATCTTACCGACCTGGAGGGCATCGGCTACAACAGAGTTAGCTGCATCCGACCACATACACTATGAAACGCACCATCGTCACCGCTGGCAGACTCGATCTCCGGGTTGAATTGATCGGTCTCGGCATCCTCAGCCGCCTCGCGCATGGTCTGGATGTCGTCCTGGAAGAACATGAGCGGGAGCACTGGGCGGATGACGACATTATACACACCACGGTCTGGTCGTCAATGGTAGCCAGGTCAACGTTAGCGAACGGATCAACGAAGACCGCGTTCGCTTCCGCCTCCGCGTCGCCAGCCACGCCATCGGAAATCTGGAAGTCGGCATAGCTATGGACGTACATCAGCCAATGTACGTTCTGCGAAGCTTATAGACGTACTCCAGGAGCGTGAAGCTGCCCGTAGATGCAGCGGACTGTGCCGTGGACTGAGCTGCCGCGCTGGAGGAGGCGGAGCTGCCCTTCGACGACTTCGTACTGGAGGACGAAGAGCAGGAGTCGTCGTCGGATGCGCGACGTGCAACGGGGGCTGCGGCACCGAAGGCGGCCAGAGCGAGGAGAGCAAAGAACGAGAAGCGAGCCATTATGAAAAGTTGAGTTGAGCAAAAGAGACTTGGTTGGTGTTGAACGAATGAGCAAGCGACAGACTAGCTGCGACGTGAATGTGAGGAAGGCGAAAGATCACAAAGAGTGGGACAGAAAAGAATGCGGGTCGTCGTCAAGACGAGTAAGTGACACTGGGTGAAGAAACGGCATGTTGCTCGCTGCCTTATATACGCGCGGGGCCGGCGGCATGGTCACGCCGGTCAGCTTGACGGCGATGGCAACAATCATCTTCCGTCAAAAGGGATCCTCTGTTCCAAGGTGTCGGGTTCGGTAACCGTCCGGGTCTGCTCCGAGGCAAATGCCAAGAGATATCTTCCCACCACGCACTGGAACAAGTCGTCCACAGAAAACCTGCTACTTGGGGCCGAAGAGCGGGGCAGTCAGAGCAATAAAGCTCAGCAAGTAGGAAGGCGATGCGGTACCTTGCGGTACACCTTGAATCGTCAGGGGCAGGGCACGAGAACAAGTTGAACATCATCACACGGACGTGACATCAATCAAGGATTCCACGCCTGTCTGCTCCCCAGCTCGACATGACAACAGCCGCCAGCGCGTATTACAGGCCAAGGCAGACAGATCACGACAAAGTCGACCCGAACCTTAAGCTCTGGGTAAGGAGGGGCAGAGGAGGGATGAAAGTGGGATGATAGTGACTCATTAAGTGACTCATGTCATCACGTGTATTGTTCGACATGCATCGGCAAATACCGTACCCTTTGCCACTCGAATGGTACGCCGGTAATCTGCAAAGAATGTCGCGTTAATCATAAGAAAATCATGGTACAACATAAAGCTACAGGATCGTGCGTGGATTGGGTGGTATAGCATAATAATGGACATGGAAAATGTGGGTAACCAACGTCCCCAGAGAAAGTAAATCAAGACCGTCCGGTCACGTAGGCGACCACGAGAGAGAGGGCTCCCGCCGAAGCCACCTATCTCGCACATGGGACTGTACGTCCATTATGAAGAGGCATAGATACTGCCAGAAGTTGGATATGTAGGACATCCAGCCGTCTTGATGCTGCTGGTGAAACCAAGACACGCGGGAGGGTATCGCGTAGCGAGCGGAGTTGGGCGTGTCAGATATGTAGAGGTCGCCGTAGAAGGTGTCGTAATAGGTGGTCAGGAAAAGCTCCTCCGCGCGCATATGCATGTATCTTTGAACGCGGTCAGCTGGGCCAGGTTTACGAGAAAGATAGATGAATACTTGTAGATGAAGACGGCTACAAAGAGCTGCAATGCGAGTAAGGACATCCAAACCTTCGGTGTCCACAGGGACGGTCTTGACAGAGGGGTGGACGCCATCTAGAGACAGAATTACAACCAAGGTTTGTAGGAGCAGTGGCCATTGCGTACCGTCAAACGGCTCTTCTCCATGCTATCGCGCTGCTGAGCGAACTTCGCCTTGAAGTCCAACTCCCGGCTTTGGAGATCCTGAGCGAGCCGGTCGCGCTTCTCGCGGGATTCCCTCGACACCTGCTCAAGGTGACGAAGACGTTGCAAGTCTTCGGATGACTCTTCACGCCTGTTGAGGATATTAGGTGACCTCTAACAACAAATCGAATTTCAAGCACTTACTTGACTTCCATGTCGTGAAACTGCTGATGCAGACTTTGAACGTCGTGACGGACGCGCTTGAGGGCGTCGTTGTGGGTGCGAGGCTCCTCATCTTCATCCTCCGTCTGCGAATACTGCACCGAGGGCTCCTCGATTTCTTGTCCCGTCGCATCTACGATGCGCACTGGCGTTTTCCGCGGCGACAATGCGGTTTCACCTCCTTTGTTCGACGTCTGCGGTCGCCCAAAGGCGTCCAACACACGTATCCTGGGCTGTCCAGGACTACGTGGAGGTGATGTGGATGCGAGCATTGTGTCCTCCGATTTGTGCATGTCCAACCCCGAGGTATGCTCGAAAGACTCCCCTGCCGCGACGTCCGTTCCATTCGCAGACGAGGCGACCTGATCGAAGCGAACCCTGAGGATGCTCTTCCTGGCCGCTGGAGTTGGGATGTACGCGCCAGGAGGGGCAGGTGTCTGGAAAATGACAGATGATGCTCGACCCAACGATGCCGTAGGCGTAGCCAGCCCCATCGAAGATTTGCTGCTCTCGTCCGGATCCGCCTGTGCCGGTAAGGAGTTCGCACGACTCCGTCGGGCGGGTGCAGGTGTCGCCATCCAAGCGCCGGGGGGTCTGGGAGTAGCAATAGATGACCAATTCGGACGCATCTCCTGTGGACTGTCGGCCATGGGCGTTTCCGGATGCTTCGAGGGAATGCCGCTATTATTTGCTGGTGTCGACGGTGGAAGTAGAGCATCGGAGACATCTACAGATAGATGGTCTGGCGTTCCTTGACGCGCGGATGGGTACGACGCTGAAGGCTGCTCAACATCCGATTCTGACGGCGCTTCGACCTGCTTCGGTGTGCTAGGCCGTGAAGCATGCTTCGGCGTGCCAGAACGCGAAGGCGGTCTCGGCGACGCGGGCCTCGAGGCCTCCTTCGGTGTAGAAGGGCGCGAAAGATGCTTCGGAGTCGCAAGACGCGAGGTCTCTTTGGGCGTAGCAGGCCGTGAAGGCGGCCTCGGCGAGAGAGGTGGCGAGGAGGTAGCCATACCCTGGCTAGGCGACGCGCGCATGCGTGAAGGGGGACGCGGCTCAGGCGAAGTGGACATTGCGGGAGACGAAGGCATCTCAGGCGATGTAGGAATATCCGGCGATGAGGGTCGTGGAGGTGATGCAGGCGGGGGAGGCGATGGGGTAGTCGAGCGCTTCGGAGGCGGCGAGGGAGGGGTTGTCGAGCGCGCAACAGGCGTTTCGACAGAAAGCGGCGAGCCTACTGTGCGCTGAAGGCGCGCCTCGTCGGTTGTCGCCGGTCGCAAACGTGGACTACGCGTTTCCTCTACTGGCGACCCTCTCGGCGTTTCTTCTGCCGGAGGCAAGACTGTCTTCAGGGTTGGTGTGTTCTCTTCTTGAAGACGCGGTGTCGCATTGTCCTCGGCATCGCTGCCTGGGGCTTTGTTGAGTAAAACGTGTTGTAAACAAATGACAAGGTACGTACTCGTTGGCTCGCCGCCTCCATTGGTTGTCGATACCTCGATCTTCGGCAGACGCCTCGAGGCGGACGGAAATGTAATGCTGAAGTCCTCTCCTTGTGGAACAACTGGTGTCGGGACTGGCACCGGTTTCTTCTTCTTTGAAGGTGAATATACGGGTATCTGGCTAGTTCGGCTGTTGCTCCCTGACAAGGAGAGCCGGCTACTGGGCCGTCCAGTAGAGCCTGGGGTTGAATATGTTCGCGAATGGAATGAGGGTGTCGCGTGGGCTGACCCAGTCGAGCGCGCTGAGTCAGTGGAGAAGTCCGAGAGATCGCGAGACGCCCGCTTCGCTCGCAACGTCGAAGGCGAATTCCTCGAGGGCGTGCCCGGCATGGGTGAGGGTGTGCGAAACCTCGGAGAGGAAGCATTGGCCTGCAGAAATGAGTTGCGCTTGCTTGCTTGCCCTGGAGATGGTGACGGCGACCGCAGAGGTGGCTGAGTCGATGTGCTTGGACGTAAGCTCGCCGAAGACGGGCTTCTTCGCACTGCAGCTGGACTGGCAGTGGCACTACGCAGGCTTTCCGTTCGACGTCGTATCAACGCAGGTGAGGCTCGCGGAGAGCCTGATGGGCCTGTCGAGGACGACGGCGACGGCGGGCGACTTGATAGCAGGGTTTCAGAAGTTCGTCTAGCATGCCATTGGGGACGGTTTGAGCCCCAGTTGCGTTCCCGTTCATGCTCGACGGCTTGAATGATTTCTTCGCGCTCCTCATCTACACTGAACATGGAATTGGAGGGCGAAGCCGATCGTGAAGAAAAGTCGCCGAAGGAGGAGCCCGCCGAAAGCCGATGGCGTGAACGAACATGATGCTCGAGCGTTAGCGACATGGAAGATCCCGGTCGCGAAGGCGAGCTGAGGGCGCGAGATCGCTCATCGAGCTGGCTCAGATTGAAATGCGATAGGTTTTCTGAATGTGGACGAGCTTTGCTCCACCCCTGTTCACGTTCGGATGGCTGCTCGCGGTCCATTGATCGCCTACGGTCCTGGTCTTCCATCCACAATCAGCGTAAAACACGAGCTTTAGCTGATAGGCGCTTACAGTCCGCATTTGACATGACTGAACCCCTACGTGAGCTTCCAGGTGAGGTGATATCACTGCGCAGAGACGTCGAGCTGGCTCTTCTTGACAACGCCCTCGGATGCCCATTGGTGACCGGAGACCCGTCTTGCATGTCAGAAAGGTTTACACTACGCCGTTTCAATGCTGGCGTTGTAGGAGGATTCGGTCGCGGAGTAGGTTTGCTCCTATTCAATGACTTGTCTTTGTCGTGGTCTTCCCTATCGCGACGGCCTGCAAAAGGTCAGTAATAATCAGTTGCTAAGGCGTGCACGTTGCTCACCAGAGAAGCTTTGACCAGCACCGAGGTTTGGTCTCGGGGCTGAGCAGGGAGAATGAGCAAGACGTGATAAGGTAGTGAGCTAACATACATGATCTTTGCAGGAGCTGATCTAGACTCGACTGAATCGATGTCTTCGGCCGCCGAACAGTTTGCTGACCATTCGCATCGTCAGGGGGGTTTGAAGGAGTGGTGGGCGGCAAACGCTCGGGCTGCTTTTTCGAAGGGAATGGCACTGGAAAATTGTTTCAGAACGTATCCATGGGACAACGCTGTCAGTTTACTTGGAGAATTATGTGCAGAGGCTGTATAACTGTCGAAATCCTGCATCGCGCGCTGCATTTCTGAATCTTGATCCAAGAGATCTGGCATACCATAAGCAATCGCGAAGCAGTTGAGCGCTAGACTCACTAGAATCATTAGGTGACATGTGTATAGAGTGAAAGGGTGTGCTGGAGGCTTCGGGAGGGGACGCATTGGGGGAATCGAGGTGGCGCAGAACCGCTGTGGCCGTGTCGTCGCTTTCGGCTGGCGCAATCATCAGCATATAAAATTGATTATGAGGTGCATAATGTGCGCACTATCA
Organism: Schizophyllum amplum; assembly: GCA_007026445.1. Classification (NCBI taxonomy): domain Eukaryota; kingdom Fungi; phylum Basidiomycota; class Agaricomycetes; order Agaricales; family Schizophyllaceae; genus Schizophyllum; species Schizophyllum amplum. Next base: position 2,378,052 of record VDMD01000001.1, on the reverse strand, counting down.
GAGACGAGCAAGTTCTTCAGTTCGGGGCGGGGCGTAGGTCGGTCGTCTTCAGTTGCTTGCCTCCGACCAGGAGTAGGACGCAACGGTGCTTCTGAAAAAGTCAGCGAATTGTCGCAGGTGATGCGCATATACTCACTTGAAGGCACCTCTTCGGCCTCTGATCCATCGTCGCTTATGCTCCAATTACGCTGGTGCGGCGGCCGACTTGGTCCAGGGCTCATATCCATGTCACTCGCATCGCCATTTCCCCGTCTCGTCCGCTCAGGCGTGTCTGCCAGCGCACTGTTGAAGAGCGCCTTGAGACTCTCCCTGGCAAGGCTAGGACCTCCTGCACCAAAATAGGGTATATCATCGTAGTCGGACTCGCGGTCGGAAGGCGCGTAGGGGCGCGGGGGCGTGGCTGCATGTCTTGCATCGCTTGACGGACTAGACGTTTGGTCAAGGAGGTCGCGGAGCCGCATTGCTTCAGGAGAGCGACCGTTGGCGGAAGAGGGGCGCGGAGCGGCAGGTGTCCGGGAGGAAGGTTGTTCGTAGTCGGCGTTATGTGCAGGGGCCGGGTCTACGCTCGATGGTCCAGGCATCGAGGAAAGGTCGGGTGGAGGATGTCGGGATACGCGGAGACGTGCAGGGGGAAAGGGAGCAGCGTCCATGCCCCGCTTGGGCGCGCTCACTGTCGGACACGATGAGCAGCTGCAACGAGGTCGACGAGGAAGACAAGGCGCATCAAAACACGTGTTCCGTGTTCACGATCACGTGCGTAAACCACCTTCAACAACTGACAGTGAATGGGTTTGGAATGGGTGAACTTAGCCACTGAAGGCTGAAGCTCAGTCATAGCGTGAGGGTACTCGTGCTGACCGTAGAGCGTAGAGCGACCCAATTACAGGCTGTAATTTAGGAGGCAGAACTCGCATGCTATATAATTCATGTCGATCAGTAAAACGGCCTGCCGCGCGTGGTAAATATTAGTATACAAGAATGTAGACTACAGCGTCCTAATCCATGGAGAACATAGCATACGGCATCTAAAGTAAGCCTAGGGGAATAGGTTAACGTGAGCATACATCATCATATCTATATGACCGTCGTATCATCCAACAAAACCCTCGTGCCATCGAGTAGCGTCTCCATTGCAGCAGCATCATCACCCTGCGCACTAGCAAGGCCACGCGCACGATGTGCGACGCCCGCTAGCCCTATTGGCACGCCGTCGAACCGAGCTTGGTCGAGCCCGCTTATCACTCTGTACATCCAGTACATCCCTATGAGCCACGCCGCAATGAAGAAGATGAAGAAGTATTGCAGGGCGGGGCAGTCGTCACGCCGCCGAAGCTTGTGTGTCTTTTTGTCGGGGAGCGAGTCGACGAGGTGCTCGAAGATGTCGAGTGCCTCTTCCGCCGTGGGCCGCTTCGTCGGATCATCCTCCCGCAAGCGGTCAACCAGCGGTTGGATGAATTCCAGACCGGAGTACTCCTATATGGATGTCAGTGTGGGCGCGACTTCCGAAGCCGATATGTAGGCGTACCCCAATGAAATCCTTCTTTAGCGTCTCTCCGACCTGCCGCATGTCGATCTTGAAAGGGTCGTATGGTGTCTCCTCAGACAGCTCCGGGATATCACGATGTTGGCCGCAGACACCGTACACATTATGTCGCTTCTCATAGCTGTCGAAGGCACAGGATAAACCAAAGTCGATGAAGTAGTATCGTGCTGCCTTCCGCTTGCGTGCCGTCCATCTTCGCAATGCGCCACGGAAGCGAAGGGTCTTGGATGGCGAGGACTTCTCGACGACGAAGGTTTCGTCGTCCTCTTCACTGGTCGCGGATTCGTCTAGAACAACGTTCCCCGATGCTATGTCGCTAAGTAGGGTGTAAGCGCAAGAATAATCGAAGGACAACTAGTCACGCACCAGTGTGCAATATTGTGTCGATGCATAAAGCAAAGACCCTGCAGGAAAAACCGTAACTCAGCTTCCAGCCAGCCGCGCATAAGGATGCACTCACCCTAAGCACCTGCCGCAAAAATCCCACAAACTGGCTGATCGTGTAGAACGGGAGCTTGTAGCAAGACCGGAACCGCGGACAGACAAGGATACACCACTTCGTGTCGTCGGGGAGTGATAGCACATCCCAGACGGGGATGGTGTGATTCCATGGATCCCTGATCTTCGCTAGGTGCGATGTAATGGCCGCCTCCTGCACGCTGACTTTCACGAACTTGAGCACTACGAAGCTCCCGTCCGAGATGCGCTTCGACTCGAGTTGGACATGGGGGTGCTTGGGGCGGTAGTGAGTATTAGGCTACCGCGCGTGCCTGGGCGACTCACATCCGTCAAGAGGAACGGGCTGCCGTGCTTCTTGAGCTCGGCAATACTGATGGTGTTCTCTGGTGTGTACTCCGCGGGGAGGCGGTAGCCCTTCGCCTCGAGCAGGGGCTGGTACTTGCACCACATGTTCTGGTGCACGACATAGTCGTTCCAGGACGGGTCATCGTAGTTTATGTCGATATCGAAGCCGAGTACATCACCCATAGACTGTGGAGGGGGAGCGTCAAGGAGCGTAAAGACAGTATAGGAGCCAGGAAATTGGGAGGAACGGCGTAGGGACGGTGAGAGGTGGAGGCAGGCGCTGTATGATATTCCCCCACGCCGATCGACAGGCGCTTACGAATTGGCCCGGTTCCGGTCCGACGATTAGGAACTCGCTTCTTGGCTTCTCATGTTGAACTTCTGCATAGGAAGCTGCGGACTATGTTTTCACAGTGCTACGAGCGTCTATCTATTCGACAAAGTCCATCATGGCATTCAATACGTCGCCGCAGTGCGGTAATTCTCCTTTCGCAACCTTCAACATCATTGCCTTGCGGCCTTTCGCTCCGTCGCGCACTCCTTGTAGTACTTCTTCAATACTGCAATTTCCACCTTGCTGACTTCCGCATATCTGACATGTCATCAGCACTGTGCCCGCCTCTTGTGTTGAACTAGAAACGCACCGCGAAGTCAAACCCGAAAACGCCTCCTCCACGATGTTCTTCGCTGTAAGCCACGACTCCAGACTCTTCAGACAGAGGGCCTGCAGGTCAGGCATTTCTAACTGGGGGACGGTCATCTTCTTGGCATAGCAAGCATATCAAGGCCCTTACCATATGCGCGATGCGGTGCATGGACTTGGGCGAACAGGTCATTTGATGAGGCGTCGAAGACCGCGTCTTGCTGCCGGCCGAGGACTTTGGCTGACGGAACGTGATCTGGCCAGTGTACAGGTATAGGAGAAGGGCTTTCCAGCTGTGCTGGCAAGGTCAGTGTATTCCAAAGGAGATGCGTAGCAGGATAACGCACGTCTGGAACGCGAAGCCTTCTATCCGGACCACCCTGCCCTTCCGCGCCTGAGACGGAGCGCGGTCGACTCGAGCGCTTGGTTTGTCTTCGGCCGTACCGTTCTCTTGCCTCGAGGAATCTTCCGATGCACCTGCTGCGTCGTTTTCCCTGCTCGAGGCTCCCCCTTCCGCCTCGTACTCTCCAGGGGCTGTGTCCGAAGTCTCGTCTTCTTCCATGTCGCTATCGTCCGGATAGTCAGGCTCTTTCGGGGTGGACGGTGTTTTCTCAAAGCAATTGAACGCCTCGGGTACGCCCTCTGCAAAGTGTTCGTCGAAGAGCACTAAAGGGGTCGTGAATGAGTTGCTATCATAACTAGGTCATGCAAGCACTAGATGAAACTTACAAGTGTCCAGGTAAGCCGACACACCCTTCAGCACGGCCCGGTTCCCATAGGCGGCCTTATATTCGACGATCTGGTCATCGCATTTGCGGGATGGCAGCACGAATTCGACATCGTTGAGCTCGGCGCCAGATATTGTCTCGCAGAGGGCTTCGGCGATGGGCGTGGTCGCAGAAGGTGGGGGCGCCGGTCGTTGCAGAGGCAGATGTATATCGGGACATTGGAAAGAGACGGTGAACGTGAGAAAGGCATTCTCGTCGTCCTCGTTGTATATGGCGACGCCAAGGTATGCCGAGCTCGTACTGGATCGTTCTCCCAGAATATTGCAGACGGGCACCGCGTCCGCACGGTACGGTAGAGAGATACACGGGGATGCCGTCTCGAAGGAGTGACCAGCCTGTGTGAATTGAACCTTCACAGCTACTAACCCGACACAGGCACTCGTAAGAACGTGGGGGTCGAATCCATATTCGACGGCGGTCCGTGTGTCCTCTTCTATGCTGATGATCCGCCGACCGTCACGAATCGTGCTAATTCGACGGCTGGGAAGAGTTGTCCTTTTACACGTGAAGCGCCATCCGAAGCCGCAGCCCTCCGTCACGTTCCGTTGGTCCATGGGAGACGTCTTCATACAAATCAACTTGAATGTCGAGACGACTCCGTTGTGCGTCCACTCGTCAGCGCCTATTTTATGAAGCATCTGCAAGCAAAGGGTAAGCGCAGGGTGAAGGAGAGAGGTAAGCGGGAGAGCACCGGGGCCTTTCAGATCGTGCAATTTCTACCTCGCCTTACACGAGCCAACAACGTGGTCCAGCCTTTGTTCGAACTCGGTCATGTCGGCGTGCTTCAGTTCGAAGTAGCGCGTATCCATGCTGGGAAGTAGAAAGGCGCCTGCGCATATCTTGATTACACAAAAGGAAACACCTTCACGAGGAATGCCTTGAAGGTGCGACGTGCCATTGAACGGTGGGGTTACATTCTTTGGAGATACCTATACATCATGTCCGTTACTATACCGCCGGATGAGGGCCAGGTGTGGTCGGCCTGCTGTTTGACCAAGTTCCCATGCCCACCAAGCCGCCCCAGCCAGAGGGTTTGCCGTGCAAGGCGAGCTGGCCGAGGTAGAAGAAGACGACGACCCCGCCAGACATGCCGGGCACCTGGACTCGGAAGAAATGTGCGCCGGTGAGCCATGCAACGTGCTCAGCCAACCGTGCGAGCTCGGGTGTGGGCTGCTTGAAGCTGGCGAGGAGCGAGCTGGGTGGGAGGACACTGATCTGCGAATATACATGTCAGTGTGTGGTCGAGAGCGAGGTATGCAGCAACGCACCTGTCCATGAGTAGCCCATTTCTCAAATCCGAGGCGCTTGAGCGCGTCTACTTCATGCCCGCGGCCAAACTGGCCTTCCCCGAGCCAGACCGCGACGTCGCCAAAATCGTCGCTCTCGCTGCCCAGGCCGGCGAGGATGCTGCTGCAGGATTGGGAGACAGCGGCTGCTTCAGCAAGTCTGGCGAGAGAGTACAGATTGTTCTGCACGGTTTCATCGGGGAGAGAGGATGAGGCGACTGTGCGTGGTGGGGGCGCGATGAGGAGGAGGCGGTGAGGTATGAAAAGGCGAAGAGGTGTGAGCGTATCGGAGGCGGAGTGCAGCTGGAGGATCGTGCATGCGACCGCGTTGGCGGAGGGCGGAGAGAGCTCGGCCTTCGAGGTGATCGTCACGGAGAGATCTTCTTGGTCAATCGTGTCCTTGAGATCGTAGATCTTGAGGGCTGCTGAAGACGCGGACATAGTGTGCTAACGGAGATTTTAGCCAGTATGTGCGAAAGATGAACATGGCACTCACCTAGATGCGGTTGAGAGTGTTTGATGCAAGTCAAAGTCGCAGGTGAAGGTCAAGAGAAAGGTATACTACAGATTGTGGGTCCCGTGGCAATGACACCATCGCCACAGCGCCATGCCCCGGACTCCAGGCTGACTCCAGGCGACTCGAACTGGGGTAGCCGACTTCGAAATCCGTCATGTTGAAGTCATGTCGCCAAGCGTTCTCCTTTTGTCGCGGGTCGTTACAGTCCAAGCGCGTGCAGAGCGGCGACGACGACGACAGCTTGCCAGAGACATCGTTCGACGCGATGCTGACCTTCCGGAGCGAACTAGACGGCCAGCGACGCCAGATATATGGACGTCAAGAGCAAGGAACTTGGCCGACTTGAACTCGTCTGCCGATGTTTGGCACCCTCGATAAGGCTGCGCGCCACCGTCACCGACGCCTTCCAGCACGTCGCTGCCAGCGGTAGACGCTCAGTGATGGACAAAGGGATAGCCAGGGCTTGCTGTCCTCTCCGTCAAGATCAACGCTAACGGCAGCCCGTCGCCGACTGCCTTATCGCTGAATAGCGGAGCGCCCATATGCTGCTGATATCGCTGCAAGATCGTCCCGGATGGACATAGATATATGCACTAGCCTTAGGGCCTGGGCGACAGCTGCCTACGCGCTTTTGCTCCTGCCCCCACTAGCCGCGATGGACGTCTTCCGCCTGTCCCGCTGGGCCCTAGAGCCCGAAGAGTCCACCTTCGCGCCAACGTCGCGATGGAGCAACAAGGACATGGACCCTGTTCCCCCACATCTGCGCACTTGGACGACGTGGAACTACGTCGCGTACTGGGTGTCCGACGCGACGAACACGGCGGTGTGGGAGCTGGCGAGCAGTATGCTGGCGGTGGGCCTTTCCTGGTGCGTATGATCAATCATATTCCCTCATTGAATGTCAAGTACTGACGGTCTCTGCTAGGCGCCAGGCGCTTCCTGCAATCGCTGTGGGTCACATCATCATCGCCGTCTGCACCGTTCTCAACGGATTGCAAGGCGCGCGCCTGCACGTCGCATTCCCCATCATCAACCGCGCCTCCTTCGGTTTCTGGCTCAGCTACTTCTCCGTCATCTCGCGAGTCGTCCTCGCCATGTTCTGGTTCGGCATTCAGACCTACGTCGGCTCCGAGTGCATCTACCAAATGCTCAAAGCTATCTGGCCGGCGACTGCTCGCATCCCCAATCACCTGTCCCCGGACGCGAACATCACGACGTCCGGCATGATGTGCTATTTCCTCTATTGGCTTCTGCAGTTTCCTTTCATGCTGGTATCTCCGCAGCGTATCCGGTACCTCTTCATCGCAAAGTCCGTCGTCGTACCGTTCGCATGGCTCGCCATCTTCATATGGTCGCTTGTCAAGGTGCCTACGGCCCTCAGCCTAGAGCCCAAGCATAGCGAGCTCGGCGGGTCGACATTCAGCTGGGCTTGGCTGAACGCGCTCAACAGCGCGCTTGGCATCTATGCCACGCTCTCCGTGAACATTCCCGATTTTACGGTGCGTTATCTCCCTGCCCACGCCGATATACACCCGCTTACTCCTTGCGCAGCGCTACGCCAGAAACGAGCGGGCAACATACGTGCAGCTCCTGATCATCCCCGTTCTCTTCACTTTCGTTGGCTTCCTCGGCATCGCCGTCACCGCCGCAGGTGAAGTGCTCTACGGCGAGACACTCTGGGATCCGCTCCAGCTCATTGATCGGTGGGACAATCGTGCGGCAGCCTTCTTCGCCGCGTTCTCCTTCCTGCTCGCCACAATTGGCACGAATATCTCAGCGAACAGTCTGAGCGCGGCGAACGACATGACAGTGCTCTTCCCGCGATATATCAACATCCGTCGCGGGCAGGTCATCTGCGCAATTCTGGGCGGTTGGGCGCTCTGTCCTTGGGATATTTTGGCGAGGTAAGCGATGCCGTTTTTATGAAATCGTGCAACAGATTTAACGCTCTGCCACCAGTGCACCTGGCTTCCTCACGTTCATGTCTGGGTACACAATCTTCTTAGGTCCTTTTGCTGCGATGTGAGTTCACGACATCTCCCTTTCGGTTCGAGACAGAGTAGACGCTGACTCCGCGTCTAGTATGATTGTCGACTACTGGCTCGTGCACCGCTGCGCTGTCGACCTGCCCGCTATGTACGACCCGCACGGTCGCTACCGGTATTGGAACGGTATCAACTGGCGCGCGCTCGTCGCCCTCATCGTCTCCGTGCCGCCAACGATCCCAGGGCTGGCGGCCGCCATCAATGCGAACATTGTCGTTGGACCTATCAGCCACATGTTCGATATTGCTTGGATCTACGGGGTGCGTGTCTGTCTTCCAAGTAGTCTGGTCCTTATTAACACCACGACGTCTTTAGTTCTGCACGGCGGGCGTATTCTACTGGTCGTTGTCGACGCTGTTCCCGGCGCAGGAGACGTATATGCGTGCGCCGATACTGGATCGTGATGTGCTGCCGACGAAGGCGAGCTCGGAGGATGATGTTACAGACGACGAGAAGAAGAGCAGGGCCGTGGGCGTGAGTGTGAGGGGGTTGTGATTGTGCGTTAGAGCCTGCGTGTGTGTTGATCGCTGAGCGCTTGATCATTTTAGTGGTGGGAGGCATACTCATGTTGTAGACTAGTATGTGACAGGATGAATATTTGTGGTATGCTTCGCGTCGATCTTTCGAAAGGTCGACTGCTTTGGAGCGCAAGCATCTTGTAGCTGATTTGTGACCAATGCCTCCATCTGACGAGGGCGTGTAAGGTTCGTCTCCAGTACCCATATGATACTAGGCTGACGAGCCTGCAGGCTTCGAGGTGGTCACGACTTCAAAGGATGCAGATAGAGCGGTGGTCCCCGTTTTCCGCGTCGTGGGATACACGAGGTCTCCCGTATATGTAGTTGATCGCAGGGATGGTAGCTCTTCTCCCTTCAACCATCGCGACGAAGCTAAGCCGCTCATGATGCTCCAGAAAATCGACGATGACCAGTGGTCCCCCGACGGAGTCGTGTCGACGTTCCGACTGCGATACATACATCGCCAAGCTGGTCGATTCCCGAGCGATAGTTGCGGTTTTGGCTGGCGCTTCGTGTGCGGGACAGTGGCTCCCAATGGTTATGCCACTGGAGCTGCCCAGTGGTCCTCCGGCGAACAAGTCATCTTCTATGTAGGTTTCGACTCTTACCTTCTTAAAGGGTCGCAGCTGGGCAAAGCCATCATCCAAGCAAAGTCATCGCACACGATCAAGCCTCTACCATCTCAAAGGATCTCTTTATCGAATTCTGCCTCGTGCTACAATAGCCACACCGGTTCTTACGATCCCGGGGTAGATCTAGGCCAATTCACTTTCGACAATGCACGCGAACTAGAGGAAGTTATCATCACCTTCACCGTGTCCTTGGAATCGCCCGACGTGCATGTGCCGACTCATCCTTCCCCGTCTACGGCAGCACGGCCAATCATGCGTGCTCTCACTGGCGCCGTATCCGGCGCCGAGATGAACGACGTTGAGTTTGTTCTCCCTACCAGCAAGCGCGATGGGCAGGCCGTAGAACACAAGGCGGTGTACGGCAATCGAGAAGCGCTCAAAGGCGTGTCGGACTATTTGGATACCCGTGAGTCTCGCAGCGCATTGTATTGGCTGAATATTGAACTGACGGCGTTGCAGTACTCTTCGATGAACACTTCGCCGAAGCCAAACCACAGCCTTTTGGTCGATTTGAGAGGACGCCCGCCCCTCATGACCTCGACTATGCGGATGATAGCGATATCGACGACGACAGTGCGCCGCGTAGCAACACGCATCGCGCTGATGTCAAGCCCAAGAAGTCGACAGGCAAGGGACGTTCGAAAGCGGGCAGCAGCGGACTGCCGTCCTCAGGGTCTGCCAGCGGGAATGGCCCTCCGAGCACCTTGGTGCCTAGCGACGGACGCAGTGAGACGTCCTTTGGTCAAGGTGATTTCGGGGCACGGAAAGGAAGAGTGGTTTGCATACACGACTTCGCTTTTCAGACGTGCGTACTACTTCGGCGTCCTCTATTGCCCGTTGACATATTTTCTGGCTCAGGTGGCAAGCTCTCGTTCTGTTCTTGTACACTGGCGAGATCACCTTTTGCGACTTACAATCCACCGGGAAACGCCAGAGTAGTGCTGAGCTTCCGCCGACGGCTTGCTCGCCCAAGTCAATGTATCGCGTTGCGCATATGGTAAGATATGCCTACGAGCTGTGCTGAATATCACTGACGGTCTACGTAGCTGGAGTTGAAGGAACTCCAAGATCTTTGCCTGAAGAATATTCAATCCCAGCTCGCTGCGGCGAATATCGTTGCAGAGGTGTTCTCAGTCTTCACTTCGAGGTTTGTCGTCGTTACCCTTGCAATGATTCTACTTTTGACTTCGCGATAGGTATCCCGAGGTCAGCAAGATAGAGATTAAAGCCTTCAAGCAGTACTATACTACATGCGTGGATGAGCGAGAGAAGATGATGCTGAAGGTTGCTCGGGGGGAAGTGCCTCATTGCGGGGAGGTACTGAACGCGTTCATGGCTGTTGTCGACGTAGGTGACGAGGACGAGCTCGGAGCCAGCATAGTGGGTTTTCTACCTCCGGCTCGCTTTGCTTCGAAAGTACTGACCATCTGCAGGCGCACGTAGAGAAATACAAGAACCTTGTCATCAGAAGCGTCTTCGATCGTAGGTCTACTCGCCGCTTATTAAGGTAGATCTCATACATCTTCAACCAACGCCACGTTGTGTGACAGTAACGTTCCGCATTTGGACATGCCGCCCTCGGGCAGGGCTCGGTCGGGGTGTAAGTCATTTTGTAGGACATATCTGCAAAATCTGTTGCACAATTATCTGGAGAACAGTAAATGAAAGCCTGCGAAGTTTTATAATTTTATTCCACGAGCTGAAGGACGAGTTCCAGAAATGAGATCCCATTGACGTAGATGGCTGGTCCTCGTCATTCAGGAAGCGGACACACTCAACTGGGGCCTAGTAAAGCACACAGTAGTGTCTGTCTACTATGACTGTACACCCCTTCACAGCCTTGTCAAAGAGATCACGCTTTTGAGCGCCTCCAACCCCTCCACAACTTGACCTAGAAACAGCTGAGCATCCGGGCTTGGGTTTCAGCACCCCAACCGGTATTCTGACCGCAAGGGCTCTCTGAATGATCAAGAGACCTCAGATGAATTTACCGATGGCCTGTCTCTAGACGTGGCGAGGAGGAACGGGCAGAAGAAGAAATGACCGAGAAAAGGACTTACTGTAATGGCATGCTGAATCGCAACATCACGCATCACGGAGGGCTTGTTGCGTTGCCCCACGTCACGCATCACGGTGAGCTCTTGTTGCCCGTTTGTCACGTAATTTTTGCCAAAATTCGTCCAAAATTCGTCTAAAAATGCCATTTTTTTTCCTGGACGCGCTCACAGCCTTTGGCTTGCACCGCGGGTCCCTGCCTAATTTCCAGCCGTGGCTCCCGTTTGACGAAGGGCACCTAATTTATTCCACACGTGGTGGATGTTGCTTGTAGGCGTTGCCGTCACGCATCACTAGGCCAATGTTGCCCCGTGTCAGAGCGTGACAGTCACGTGACTGTTGCCATTCAGCATGCCATTACAGTAATCGGGGAACTAGATATTTGAGCCTGCCTTGAATGCAGTTCCAACGTGATATTCCTTTAGGGTATGTCTATTTGCACAGAACTGTGGATTTCTCTATTTCGAGTGTTCAAATAAGTTAACGGCTTTCCTACGTCTTTTAAGTCTTTTCGCTAGCCTTTTCACCAAATCGGGTGATGTCACGTCGAGCACGTGGCGTTGGTTGAAGATGTATGAGATGATGATGATGATTCGATCCATGGCACACCCTAATGTCATTGAGATCTACCTTACAGCGCTAGTACTACTGGGCTTTTTGGGAATCATGAGTACGTCTGTATACTGCTGTCTGTACGCTAATTAGTGAAGCAGAGCTGTGAAACAATTGACAGATCCGGAGTACATGAACTGAGCCTCGCTTTCTTACATAGGGATAACGGGCGGTTTGAGTAGTGAGTGCGACAAGAGCTGAGACAAAGCAGCAAGCTGCGCTAGCAGTGAAAAACTAGAGAACAGTCACGTACATTCATCTTCGATCGTGATTCGCTAGCACAAGAAACTTGGCGCGTATGAGCCGGCGAGGGGGGAGGTGAAAAGTGGAAGCAGGAAGGTAATGCAGGCCTTCTGGCAGTAGGGAACCCATGATAAAAACAGTACCATGGTTTGCGCTTGAATTTGGTATGGAGGCCACAAGCCCTGAGGGGTTTCGATGCGGTGTGATGCGATGAGACAAAATAGTACATGGAATATACATGCATCTACTCCTCGGGGACCTCAACGTCGCCCGAGTCGATACCCTCGATGATGTCGTGGGGCGGCTGGCCGTCCACAGTGCAGCCAACGCTCTGCGCGGTGCCGAGAATCTCCTTGACGGTGCCGGAGAGCTCCTTCGCGAGCGACTTGGACTTCATTGTCCGTGCGATGTCGAAGATCTCATCCAGGGTGACGTTGCCGGTGTGCTTGATGTTCTTCTCTTTCTTGCGGTCGCGTGGGGGTTCTGCAAATCAATCAGTCAAGGTGCGTGCGAGCGATCGGGTGGTAGCGCACCCTTGAGAGCCTTGATGACAAGGGAGGAGGCGGAGGGGACGACGGAGACGGCCGCTTGACGGTTTTGGATGGTGAGCTGGACGGTGACCCGGAGACCCTTCCACTGAGACGTCGCCTTTGCGATATCTTCACCGACCTTCTTCGGCGACTGTGTTACATATCAGAAATCTGTGCACTTGTAACATCTGCAACCACGCACCAAGCCGAGAGGACCGATCTTCGGGGCTAATGCTGAGGACGCGCCGACCTCACCACCCGTTGCCCGAAGGTAGATGATCTTGATCTCGCTCGGGTCCTGTACGATTCGTTCGTGTCAGAACGTGCAGCACACCAGCAAGGGGAGGATCTGCTGACGAATTTTGGGGCCATCTCGGATTGCTGGGCGTTAACGGCGTTGGCGGCGGCGGCGACGACAAGTGTAGCTTTCCAAGAATAGATCCGCGTGTGGCTGCATGCTGCTGTACAGCTGACGGCAGAAGCCGAGCAAACATGTGCTGCACGTGCTGCTGTCCGATGTAGGTCCGTGGTGACGCGTATTTGCACCTTCTCCCCGCACATGCCTCGTTGTCGGATCAGGGGCAATCACTCCGCCATCTTCTCTTCTCAGCTTACGGTCGTGGTCGTCGCGTCGGACAGCGAGCAGGCTTTCTTCTCGCGGTGCGCGCCGGCGATCGTAATGGATTCATGGAATCCTCCACCAGCCAGCGAGTGGAATTACCATTCGCGTTCGAGGAGGCCGACATGGAACACCTCGTAAACCTCATCGGTGTGTTAGCAACTCTCCCTGCGGTGGGCGCGTATGCTGAAGACCTCCCAGCCGATATGCTAGAGCGACTAATGGCACACAATGACCGCGTCCCGCTCCTCCCGTAAGCCGCTCATTGTGCGCATGCCGTTCCATCCCTCACAAGAGTTCAGCGAGAGTCTTACGCGTTTTCACTCCCGTTCATCGCCCGCCATATCTGTCCTCGATTATCTCAAGCGCATCGTCCAGTACACAAACGCCGAGGTGCGTCATGCTCTCTTTCCTGTCGCGCCACTCCTGACACCCGAGCAGAAGTCATGCATGCTGATCACGCTGCACTACATTGACCAAATTTGTGCATGCACGCCGCTCTTCGTGCTCTCGTCGCTCACTTGCCATCGCTTCGTCATCGCGTCCGTCACCGTCTCGAGCAAGTTCCACTGCGATACCTTCAGCACGAACTCGCGCTACGCCCGCGTCGGTGGCATCTCCGTCACGGAACTCAACACGCTCGAGCGGGAGTTTCTCAAGGCGATTGACTGGAAGCTTACAGTGCGTCTTCCCACTGTTATCTTTTTCTCCTTCTCATACTATGTACGCAGTGCTCTCGCGACATCCTGCAAGAATACTACGTGAATCTCGTGCGCACGCACAGCAAAGGGATGTACACCTTACCCGACTTCTCCTCGAGCAGCAGCATGGGTTCCTCCTCCGATGACGGGAGCGACGCAGAGGATGTCGTTATGACCTCTCGACCACCGTCTCCTACGCACGACGTGGCCGTCGTTCCGGGTATGCGGGCGCCCAAGCGACCCTCCGCCCTCGAGGCGTCGGCCATCCTGGTCGATCCTGTTGCGATCAGTCAGGAAGCGCGACGGCCGACCATCGAGCAGAACATGGCCTTTGCGGAGCTGCGCAACGCGCACAACGCGGTCAACCCGGACCGAGACAAGTAGTGGGTACTTACCATAGATGCGATATAAATGCAATTTCTGCTAGGCCTTCTCGGCCAGCAGCTTCACACGATAATTCTGTCTGCGCTGCTTGTTTCTTCGACTCTGATGATCAAGAACCTTCACAGTCTGCTTGTGACGTGTTGGCGGTTGAAGACGACGCTTCACTATCCTACCTATGCAAGTCGGGGGCGAACCTCCGATGTCATCGCCCTCTGGGGCTAATCTGTTCTCTCCGTGCATCTGTGCTACTTATCTCATGTCGCCTTGGGAAGCGTATCTGCACATGGCTGTCAGAGTCTAGCGAGCGTTCATGAGGCCAGTTTATGGCTGAGTGGCATCATGGGATCCTTCTGCTTGCTCATCGGACTCCATATCACGTCGAAGCAATGATGCGACGAGTCTCGCACAAGACGCCTGTAGTATACACCCGCTTTCCGATCTACCGCAGCCCTTGCTTAGACAACAATGCGCCTTGTTCGAACATTAAATAATCGGTACTATGAGCGGCTAGTGTGGCTACTGGACACGGTGGCACTGAATGATTGAATTGTGTGACAATGCAACTGCGACTCCGTCGAATCTAAGTAAATACAGTCCGGTAAGGGACGAGACCCTAAATTCGACATAAACAAGGAAAACAGAAAACGACAAGTGAGCGAGTGGATGGGCGAAGGCGTCGCCGACACGGAAGATAGCTAGTATACCAGGCGACATTCGTAGTAATACACAGAGACGGCGACGACGATGGGGGGCGAGGGGGGAAGCCATCGAGGCGGGTGGTTGGGGGCATGAAGGGCCGCCGCCGCCGTGTCCGACAAGAGGGGACGCGTCCGAGAACGCGATCATAGTACAAGCGCGCGAGCTAAAAACATTTCAGCGCCGCAGCGCGGAGAGCATCTTCGCGAGCGCGTTGATCTGGCCGCGCTGCACCTTCTTCTGTCCGTCGTACTCGACCCCGTCGAGGTCGGTTGTGCTCGTCGCCGCGTCCGCAAGCCGGCCCGCTGGACCTTCCGCGATCGGCGACTTCTGCGCTGATGTCGAGGCCGTGGGGCGCTCGTTGATGGTGTCGAGCGTGAGATCCTTCGGCTGCTTGCGCGTGCGCTGCTTGCGCTGCTGCTGAGCATAGCCGTCGAAGGAGGGGTTCTGCCCACGGGGCAGCTCGTGCAATATGCCGGGTACACCATTCATGACTATGGTGGCTCAGCAAGCGCGTTACGGGATCTGAAAGATCGAGCTCACCTTTGATGTTCCGCGGCAGTGTCTGGTATCCGCCTTTCCCGTTGACGTTACTCGCGATGCTCGTCGGGCTCGTCTTACCACTGTGCCCGCTACTGATACTCCCGCCACCACCCGCCCGCCAACTGCCAGCGCTGACACTGGTTGCTGTCGTCGAGACACTCCCGCGGCTGCCATTGCTGTACCGTGTGAACTGGGTCGTGCTTGTTGTCGCGCTCGTCGTACCGGTAGCGGTGCTGCTCATCGAGTTGCGCCAGTTACCGCTACCTCCACGACCGCTGCTAATCTTGACCGGTTTCGCGGGCAGGGACGCCTGGTTGGAGCCGACGGGTACCTCGAGACTCGCGCCGCTCAAGCTCGCCCAGTTAGCATCTACGCCGCCGCCGCGATGAGGAGAGGGTGTCTTGGCAAATATAGGAGGAGCGGCACCTTTGGAATGGGGCAGCGGCGGCACCGGAGGAACGTAGTCCGAGTATATTGACGATGCCGCCGATGCACGACCGCGACTAGGCGACGGGCTGCCAAAGTTACGTGGCCGCGAGTGCGGGGAACCGCCGTCGAGCGTCCGACGCCCGCGCACCGAAGTCGCGTCAAGCGAGAACGAGGCGCTCTGACCGGTTGACGGCGTAGAGGGCGTCGCCGGCGGAGCGTTGAGGCCCATGATAAGGTCTGTAACGTTTGCCGCAGCGACAGACATGTGCGGACGTGGTTCCACACGAATCGATGGCGAAGGTGACGCTTCTCGAGGTGGGCGGGGACCATGAGCACGAGGCGGTGAGAGTTCCCGGGGAGGCGACGAGAACTGCCCCATAGGCCCGGAGCCCATGCCAAAGCTTGCGATGCTCATGTTGTCGGTATTCGCAAAATCCATGGACATCGTCGACGCCCCATCGTCTGCGACTGGCGGAAGCTGCAGAGACACGTCAGCAAGGCCAGACAGGCTGGGTGTGATACCGACCTGGCTCTTGCCAAACGAAAGCTTCCACTTGGACTGCTTCTTGCCCTGGAGCGACGACGTGCTCGTCGACACGTTCTGGGTGATCTTGCGTGTCGTAGCGACCTTGCCGGAAGGCGGACGGGTAGCCGGTGCCGCGTTGTTAGTGCACAACGGCTCCGGGATGCCATACATGGAGGGCGGCTCGAATGGTGTCCGCCTGCTGCGCCGCGACGTGCTCATTGTTCCACTTGACCCGCTGTGCGCGCTCGCCACGCTCTGTCTGCTGTTCCCGCTGCGCAAGCTCGACGTAGATGGCAGGCCGGCACTGGGCACCCGCTCACGGGGCACCTCCTCGATGTTGAGCGACTCCGCCTTCGGCGCGCTTACGCGGCTGATCTCGCGCGCGAGCTGCTGACTGGCCTCCGCAAGCACATCGACCATAGCGCCTGGCTCGTGCCCGCCGGCGACCGAGGTCGGAGTCTGGCTGCCGTTGTTCCCCTTGCCGCGCCGAGTACCACGCTTGCGACGCTTCGTCGATGTTGAGCGTGAGGTGACGAACATGCCACTGGCGACTGAGTCCCCAGCATCGCTGCTCGCACGGCGGTGAAGCGGGGCTTGCGACACGCACACGTCCGCGGAAAAGTCCTGCGTCTGATCGAACTCGGGCTCCGCAGCGATGTGGCCGACGTTGAGACTGGGTGCGAAGCTGGCGCGAGAGCTCGGGCGACGAGACGGCGGGATGCTGGCGGCACTGATACGGTGGGCGAGGACGATAGAGGTCGTACGTGGGCGCGTCTCGACACCGAAAACGACGCCAAGGCCACCGCGTCCATATCGGTCTTCGGAAGCGGACATAGAAGACGATGACGACGGCCGATAAGAGGTGGAGGGGATGTTGACAGCATAGGCGCCAGTGCCGCTCACCCACTCGGCAAACTCGTTGGCTGAGCAGCGATCGTCATCTGGCACGCAGAACACACGCTCTGCAAGGAAGCGCGCGGCCGGGAGCGTCATACCCGTGAACCGCGTGAGGAAGAATTGAACGGGGTTCTGGAGGTATTGTAGAAACGAGGAGCAGGCGCCGCCTTTGTATGGATCAGACTTGGCGGGCAATAATGTATCAGTCCAGGGATTATGGTGATATAGCCTGTGTGACGATTAGCGTTGGTATATGCAGAGAGATAAGAAGCAACTTACATATTGATGAGAACGATACCCAGGCTCCAGACGTCAGCGTGCTTGGGGCGGTAGGTCGGGGCCACGTTGTTGCGGCATTCGTAGGACATGTACGGCGCGCTCCCGCAGTCCATGTCCGCTGACTCGTGGTCACGGGTGGAAAGACCAAAGTCTGTGAGCTTGACGACAACTCGGCGAGTGGGAGTGGACGAAGAGGGGCGAGACATTGCATGGGAAGAAGCTGCAGCTATCGACATGGCGGACGCACGCCGCGAAGCTGATGGGCGGATGGGTGTGGTCGGGTTTGGATCAGTCGTTGAGCAGGGAGTGGAAGTGGACTCCGTGACGATAAAGTTTTCGGGCTTTATGTCGCGGTGGAAGACACTTTGGGCATGACAGGCTTCAACTGCGTCGCACATCTGTCGGAACATACTTGCGACGAGCCGAAGCCGAGAACGTGATAGAAGCAGAGACGGAGAGCTGGCTGCTAGGAGAGATGGGGTAGTGGGTGTTCGTGAAGGAGACTGCATAGGGTCTGCAAGATATTAGGCGCGCAGCCGGAGGCGGTGGAAAAGCGGACGTACCCGGTGTATGAGAGTCGTCACAGGAGTCCCTACCGCCTTCCAAGAAATAGAAGAGATCTTCGCCTTCGACATACTCGAGCAGGAGCAGAAGATACGATGCGGACTCGAGCGTGCGGAAGAGGGTGACAATGTTGGCATGGGGAGCCAATGATTGGTGGATGATCACCTGTGGTGTGATAGTGAGCGCAGCACTCGGCTGAAGGGCGGCAGATGACTCACCTCGATGGCCTGCGCCTGGAGCTGCTCCTCGTCCAGGTTGGCTTTGGAAAGACACTTGATCGCATAGTGCCTTCCCAAGCGAGGGGCTCTTGCCACGTGCTTGGCCTGCGTTTCGTCGAAGGAACCAAGCATGCCATCGAATTCCTCGTCGCTCGAGTCTGCGCGCTCGTCGTCGTCCAGGACCTCGGCCACGAGGTAGACGACGGCGTAGGAGCCGGTGCCAAGCTTGCGAATGACCTGGAAGGACTTTGCGGGCGGCGCGTCTTCGTACGCGGAGCCAGCCGAGTCGGAGCCGTCCGAGCTGGAGGAGGATGTCGAGGCCGAGTGCGATAAGGACGGGGTGGACGGGGAGAGCGGGCCTTGTAGATACTGGCCTACTGGGACGCGGGAAATGGGTTCGCCTAGGAGGTGGCAACCCTCGCCAACGACATCGCCGGGGAGCAGGGGGTCTTCCGGGACGTCATCTTGCGGGGGCGCGGACGGCGGGGGCGGGGGTGGGGGCGCGGGCTTGGGCGGTGCTGCGGCATGCTTTCCAGACTTTTTCTGCGGACGGAGATCGAGCGGCGGGAGCTGGATGGGGTACTGGAGCATTCTAAGCTGCCAGATAGCTCGTCGCGGCTGGGACTAGAGCGGGAGGGAGACGCTGAGACCGGCAGAAAGCGTCGACTGGACTAGCATAGGGCGCGGCGACGGCAGCGCCCTCGAGATGGCCAGAGCACGCAGAGGAGGAGGACGTGGTGGGAGGAAGAAAGCGACGAGACGATAATCAACGCCCAACGAGGAAGTCACCCACAACAAGTCACTGCCCGTACGTGTCACGCGTGTGCCTGCGCCGTGTGCTCATCAAGTTCCACATGCGCGACAACGCCCACATCCACATGACGACGGCACATCGGCGAAAGGCCGGCCATGCACCGTATATTACTCCTCTGCTGGCCCCTTCCCATGCAGAAAAAATAAATCTACCAACTTACATCCCGCCCCCGCCCCCGGTCACCCAACTCATACTTCCCAGCCTTCGCACCCATGCGTCCCGCCAGAGCTTCGCCGCGGCCCCATCGCCTTGCTGCCCCCCATGCACCCATATGACTGTGGAACAGATGCTTCGCACACACGAGTCTGCTCTTCGGCCGCAGCCCGAGCACTGTGACTGTACCGCCACGCCGCCCGCCCGACTTATCAGATATTTCTGAGCGCGCGGGGCGAGAGCACGTTCCGCGGCGGCGCGTTTGGCCCCGCGCATGCTCCGCGACACCCGCGCGGCACCCTCCACACCGGGCCATCCACGGACCCACATGGCCCTCCTGAGCCCTCACGCGCTGCCACCCGACGCTGCCGCCCCAGACACGTACGTCTCACCCATGCGACCCGCTTCATTACCCGGCCTCGACGCAGGCTAGACACAAGTCGAGCGCGCATTCAACAATGTACTTACCCCAAACGTCCACGGGACCGCCTCGGTTTGTTGGTGCGCGGCGCACCCCCGTCCCAAGTTCGCCGATCTATGCTCCTCAACTAGCCGACCTCCCCACCGGTGGTCAGTCCAGAGCCCTGCGCCCGCTTGTCCGCCGTTTCTATTGTACGCACTTCCTTCCCCGCCCATGCAGGTCTCCCCGGTGCCTGCTTCGCCGCCACGCCCTCGACATCAATGCACGCCCTCGGTATCACCGCGTCGCCTTCTTCCTGCACGACTGCTTTGCGGATGCAAGACCCGCCACCTCCGCTCAGCTTCCCTCTCACATGGAGATTCTCCGTAGCGCGCGGGAGCCCAACAGATCCACGTACAAGGCTATGGACGCACGTCCTCTGGGTGCTGAACCAACGGACAGTCCGCGACGAGACGTTATAGGACCGGTTTGGGTGCGAGGTGAGGCCTTGAGGTCCTAACTGGGGTTCCAGTGCCAGCTGGCTCGCCTGTCGGCTTGTGGGCGCGTTCCTAGCTCCAAAGCACGATTTACCAGGCACGACGTTCAATTGCCCTACTTTATTTAATTGAAGGGATGCTTACCCAGGCTTACCCTCTTGGCTCTTGAGACCGGCGGCGGCGACTGGACGCGGGCAGCTGCTCAGACTGGGCCTCGACATGTGTCGGTATTTGACGAGCATAGTTACGGTATACATCCTCGCGGCAGGGCCACTGCCAGCACCCGCCTGGGACGTGACCACAAACTGTCACAAAGGTCAACATCGAGCAGGTGACCGACCGGCATTTCCCGATGCGCTCCCGCTGACATGTCGCACTGCGCCACCGAGATCTTCTGCCAAAGCCGACTCGCAGCGTATCTGGCTTCTGCTCCGCCTGACAGGCGCCATGAACGACTGCAACGAGCGGGTAGATTCCAGCTAAGACTTCTAACGTGCAAGCCGTCGACAGCAGTACATCCGAAATCTCGTGCGCAGAAGGCGACTACTTATCGACTCTTCTCGTCACAGCGCTAAGCCATCGACTTTCTACGGTTACTGCTAGCGCTGAGCTCAGTTGACTGCAAGCTAGATGGTGAATTTCGGAACTTCGGGCGAATCCTACTCTATTGCAAGTGGCTATCGTTCTCGAAACTCGCCCAGATGTTCTGTGGTGCGTGCCATGCTGGAACTCGGACTGAGCTTCGCTTCGAGCCTCCGGGCGCCTTCTTTTCATCCCCAACTCCTGTCAGAGCGCTCAGGCGAGCGTCACTAGAAGAGCCGACTGGAACGTCTCCCACAAGGACCTGACACAGTAGTTTGCTACTCAACCTTCAGTTCCTCGTGGTCTGATTCTATCAGATTATCACTATTGCATGCTCATCGACAGACGACTCTACGACTCAAGCTTTAAGTCTCGGTTGTGCTTGTCGAGCGCCGGTTGTCGGAGCGGATGTCCGAAAGTCGAACATTCGTGCCACGTCATCCATGTCCGCGACGGAATATCCAGATGAGTCACCCCAACCCTCCGTCGGTACTTTTAGATCTGACGGTAGCTTAGATTAGCGCTCCCCGAGGGAATAGCCTTGTCGGCGTCATGCGCAGCGCGGGCTTCGCTATCTTAAGTGCCCGATGCGGTTCTGGCCTGCGGTCCCGCAACGAAGGAGCGCGAGCGGCAAGTGGACGTGGATGCATATCGCCGACAAAGCGGCACCTCTGCTATCATGGGAACACTACGGTTTCGCTGAGAGCCACGCGCCTGCCGGCGAGACGGGGGGAGAGATGCTTCTCGGTGTCTTTCTAGTGCGTCTATCAGTGCAAGTATCACCGGCTAGCGGAGAGCCTCTCGTCGCGCCGTAGGTCGGCACCGTCTGGGCGTCGCTGGATGTCAGAACTGCGACCCTTCGACGCGTCTGACCGGCTATATCTGTATGTATAGATACGCATGGACGCATCTGCTATGAGATACTCGGGGCATGATGCGTTTCCGACTGGACGCATTCATCTTCCTCGGGTATCTCTCGCAAGTCATGTCGAGGCGTGTCCCACGGTATCATGTACGTCCTCCTGTCAATGCTCTGCTCACGAGCGACTGCTTCTTGGGTCAGCCATTGCTGACGAGAATGGCTGTGGAGCAGAAGCATGTCGTGCCAAGTGCCGTCCTTCGGCTCTTGCTGGCCACGGTCAATGTCCGTTGATGTCAGCCGCAGGCTGCTTTGTTCGCCATCAGAGAAGAGGACGTGCATGACCATTAGATGGTCCCCTCTGTCCTTCATGGTCGAATGGGAAGAGTCTTTCTGCCGAAGACTAGCGAGGAAGTAGCGGCAATCTTTGGCGTAGTACGAGGTGAGCCACACCCTGGAACACATAGTGCAAAACTGTCAAGCAAGTCATACTTCGAACTCTTCAATCTATCTTCGCGTCAGAAATAGTTCGATAATTTCTTCCCATCCGCTTCTGGGGATGTTTGTGGTCTTTGTCTTCCGGAAAAGGAAACACTTCAGTGGTGGGCTTAGTCGGAGCAATCGGCCCGGTGGGCGTTCGATCAACGCGTCAAGGCGTGAGAATTTGGAAAGCCTCACCTCTCCGCGATGATCCAGCTCAAGAGTCTGCTCAACGTGCGCCTCGTCTCTCGGGTCTCGACGTCGCTCACAGATATTTCAGTGCATAGACAACTCTGGCGCGGTCGTCGTCGAGTGTGTCAACGTTCTCAAGAACAAGGTCAACAATGGCTGGGGCTCCGTCGGCGACGAGATAGTCTGCGTCGTGCAGCGCGCGCGACCTGTATCCCTCGCCGCGCAGAACTCG
The DNA here is from genome assembly GCA_007026445.1 of Schizophyllum amplum. Classification (NCBI taxonomy): domain Eukaryota; kingdom Fungi; phylum Basidiomycota; class Agaricomycetes; order Agaricales; family Schizophyllaceae; genus Schizophyllum; species Schizophyllum amplum. The sequence continues at coordinate 2,355,771 of VDMD01000001.1, read as the reverse complement.
GTGACCGCGGTGAAGGTGCGCCGGGGAGACGTGCGGCGCGCGGTCATTGTGCGCACGCGAAAACAAGTGCGCCGGCCGGACGGGCGCATGGTGCGCTTTGACGACAACGCGGCGGTGCTCCTCAACAACAAGCGGGAGATGCTGGGCACACGGATAGCGGGCGTTGTGAGCGCGGATCTGCGCAAGAAGGGCTGGAGCAAGATCTTGAGCGTGGCGCCGAAGGTGCGTGGGTTCTTGTCTACGCCGGGAATATGTTCACTGACATACTTTTCGAAAGGTTGTATGAGGACGTACGTCTCATTCTAAACAACTTAAGGAGAGAATGCTCCTGGGTACTACCGGGGCGAAGTCTGCGAGACGCCATACCGCGGGCGCGGGTCCTCTGGAAGCGATCCATCCACTAGCTCTACTCGCTACGCCCTTGGGCATGTCACCTTAATAGGCCAATACAGGAAGCAGGACACTGCTGTGGCCGACCATCGGCTTTCCACACCTCATCATTGCGCTCACTCTGTTCGCTGCACTCGAGAGGTCGTTAAGGCATCGAGGTACTGTCCATCTCATCACGCTCGTCACTACAGCCCGTCAAAGCAATTGCCTCCTTTAAGTACCTTGGCCAGGCCTTGGCTTTAGTGATACGCTTCCGTGAGTCAGGCCCACGTCCGCCCCAAGTCTATATTCTCCTGCATCCCGATATTTCCAAATTCAATGTTCATACACGTCGTGTACCCGACCAAGCCGTCCAGGCCCGACCACTGCGGCTCTTCGCATATATCCTACAGCATATTCGTTCGCCAACATTCGGATGCGCGGGAAGGCGAGGCTCATGTACTCGGCTATGACTGCGAAGCATCGTCCTCTTCGGGGCGCGGATGCCTGATTATGCCAAATGTACGTTTCCGCCTCTCTTTCTTCATCTGCCAGGATGCTGCGTGAGTAGCCAGAGTATCTGTACGGTATTGACATACTACATGAGCCAGCAGGAGGTCGAGGCCAGCTATGAAGGCCCCTGGGACGTTCCGCTCTATGCGAGCCCAAGTCACCGGTTCTCCCAGCTCGTCCATATCGGCAAGGGATATGTCCACGAAGAGACCAGTGAGACCGCGGCCCATCGTCTTGCGCGCCTTGATTGCTTTGAGGAGTGTGTTCCCGCGTATTTTCATTGTACCTCTGAGATGCACTTCCTGGAGGCGAGGCAAGTAACGAGGGGTGCCGGCGTCGTGGATGGCGAGCTGGCGTATGCAATCGTTGTCCAGAGGGAGTGTAGGGTCTGAATGCAGTGACAATATCCGGAGCTCCTGCATGGAGAAGACCCAATTGCGCGCCTGAAGGTTGGGATATTCCAACACGACAGTGCGGAGATAAAGGCAGCAAGAAGAGGCGTAGTAGAAGGCACTGAGACGTTCCCCGTCTTCCGGTAGCTCCGCCGCCTCCGCCGCTTCCTCGTCCGAGTCGGACGGGTTCGTCCACTTGAAAGATACGAATTCCACATTGGGTGTGCTGAACCACTCGAGCACGCCAGACCAATCGTCAAGACCGACGGAGAAGTCGATTATGAGGGTGCGCAAGTGAGGGAGGACGTGACGATGAGCTCTGGCGTCGCCCACCACGTTCCAATCGTCAGCGGCCAGTACGGCCGGCGTATGATCCCAAGTTGCGAGTCCAGTGCATAGTGGGAGGACTGCCTGCGCGTAGCGGGTTGTGCAGAAGGTCTTCAGGCGTTTCAACTGTGGCCAAGGGAGAGACGGTACCTTCAGAGGTAGGTCAAGATAATCAATCTCGACAAAGCGCAGAGCGGGCGCGCGCTCGAACAACTTGTATACATCTCCCTCTAGGGGAATTTCTTCGAGATCCAAGCTGAGCCAGCGAAGGCGCGGGAGGGCAATGTCTCCGGTAGTGGCGAAGAAGTCAGGCGCGCCGATATAAAGATTGAGCCACCGGTCCGCGTTTTTTACGAAGAGGGGCCAGGCCACACCGGGAATGGTGTGCTTCCCCTCCCTGCCACCGTATCTGACCCTGCGCCATAGACCGAGGCCTCGAGAATTGCGGAAGTAGAGCTCCAATCTACGAAGTAACGTCTGGGCAGGCATAACAGAGCCGTCGGGGCGGTCGCGAATGCCCACATCCGTCCAGATACGCGGTGAATCGTGGTGTGCTACGTCTGCGTGATATTCAGTTCTGGTAAGATGAATTCGGTGCATTCTTCACTTACCACGCCATCTCTTGCAGACAGCACCAAGCACAAGGGGCATGCAGTAGTGCTCCTCATTTATACCGCAAAAATTTTGGCAGCAGTGGTAGAAGATCTCCGAGAGGATCTCCTGAGGAAGACGGCGGACCGGTGCGATATGCGCTCGCCGTATGCCAACGCGATGCGTCAGGATGCATTTCTGCTTCTCGAGTTGGATGACTGCCCGACGGAGGAAGCGCAATTCATGTTCAGCGGTCAGCAGCTGCCGTTCGGCTGACTTGATGATGTCGTCCGAGCACGCAGCGTCCACAGGTGTGGGTAGGACTCCCGCACGAAGAATATCAACAAGATCCTCGGAAGCGTCGTCCGCTTCCGCGTTGAAACTATTCTCGCAGCGGTGGCAAAGGCTGATGCGTTCTATGCCTGTGATGGCGGCGCCCGTTTCCGAAGACGCCGAGTCGAGGAAGGGGTTCATAACATATCTGGGGCACTTGGGTCAGTCCAGTAAAGCTATATGTGCATCGGGCGACCTTGCCAGAGTTATAACCGGTTGTAACGCGAAAGCGAGTGGACGTTGCTCGAGACGACGAGAAGGGCGAGTGCAGAGAAGTTCAACTCGGCGATCGACAATGCATGTGCCTGACACGTGCGGACGCACCATCGACGCGGGCACGTGCGCCCTTGACGCGGCACATGATCAGCCCGCGTCGCACGCCGCACGGTGACGTCGCACGCGTGCACACATGTCACATTATTTCTCCTTCTCGCTTGCGCGCGCAAAGCTATATACGCTGTACGTTTTTCTGATCTTGAAGCGCGGCGCGTCTATATTCTCTGACAGTCATCAAGCAGATGGGGTACAAGAAAGGGTCCACAAAAGCCAACGTCGAGCGCTCTAAACGCTTGCGTGCTGGCAGGGACGCAAAAAAACGGCGGGCCCTGATGAGCACGGAGCAGCTGCTAGCAGAAGAGCTCCGAGAGGAAGCTCAACTGAAAGCCGAAAAACAACGGCTACTCGAGGAAAACGCCATCCTAGACGCCCGTCTGCGCGCCATAAACACGCGCAACCTTAGGCTCAAGGCGAAGCAGGAAGCCTTGCGGGAGGAGAATGAGGTGCTTCAGAAGACGAATAAGGAGCTTCAGAACACTCTCACGCAGCTCGGAGAAGACACGCCTGCCTCTACCTACTGTCACTCAGTATGTATGGTTACAGTATACTGGAGGAGTGCGACAGTAGTGCATCGTAGCCGCACTGATGCATGCACATATGCACTGTTTACGGCGGATAACCAAGGACCGGGTATGATATATACAAAGCTCCTAGGCTGATAGTAAGACAGAGTGCAACCAAGCAAGTGCCAGAAAAAACCTGCATAACAGTATGGCACCTCGGGAAAATGACCATATCTGGAATCAAAGACTTCCTAAAGGAGAAAGCGAAGGAACCAAATCCAACAGTGAAAATAGCAAGCTCTGGTGCGGCTACAACACCAAGCCGTTAGTAGCATTATAGACTGTAGAAGCTGTACGTTACAAGAACAAAGTGAGACAACATCGACCAACACGTCGTGTCAGGTCGGTCGTCTTCGCGTACTCGCCTCCGTTGGTGTTGCCGCGTTCATACCGACCATGCGCTCAACCACGGCCTGCGCCGAATCCCAGTCTGTGGGCTCGTCATCCTCTTCCTCCATCCCATGAATCTCCTCCATTCCACGGATCTCCTCCTTCCCCCCACCGAGACCCCAGCCGCCTGCGCTCGCGCGCACATCCGGCTCGGGGTCCGGGCTGCGGAGTGCTTCCAGGAACTCGCGCTCCCGGTCGTTGCGTGGGGTTAGCCCGCCTGCGCCTACTTCATCCCCTAGTCCATCGAGCGAGAGGCCCTGCCAGTTCCCTGCACGGCGCCCGACGCGACCCCTGCGGTCGCGCGGGACGCCACCGGCGAGGAAGGAGCTCGGTGCGCCAGGCGCGGCGGGGTGTGCGTGCGCGTGCACGGGGGCGCGGAGGGTGCGAAGGAGGTCGGTGATGGCGGCCTCGGCGGGGGCGGGTGGGGTCGGCGGTGCGGTGAGAGCGCTGAAGGTCGTCTGCGGGCGCGCGCGAGCCTGGGAGGAGAGGACGAGGAGCATTTGTTGGAGGCGGGGTTGCTGGTAGGAAGGGCTGGCAAGGGGCGCGTCGCGCGCGGCGGCGAGGCGGGCGTGGAGGCGTGGGGCGAGGGGTGCAATGACGCGATCGCGGAAGGCGCGGAGGGCGGCGGTGCGTACGTCAATAGAGGGCAGGCTGCCAGAGTTGAGGTTGGATGCGGAGAGATTGCTTTGGTGTCGCGTTGGGGAGGAGGTGCGGCGTATCTGGGAGGCTTTCGCTTGCTTGGGTGTGCGGTAGAGCGAGGACAGAAGCGGGTCAGTTTGTAAGGGCAAGAGGACCTGGAGCGGTGTCAGTTGGCGTACATGAGAATGGCTGGCCACGTACGCCTTCGACGTATGGGAGGACCTGGTCCCAAAAGAAGCCCCAAATCTCCACCACGCGGATGAGAAGCTTGTCATCGTCGACGCCGACAAGTTTGGCGTTGAGTGTGACCATCCCGGAGGCAATCAGCTCGGTGAGGTCATGCTCGAGGGCTGCGATTGCCTTGGAAGGCGCAGCAGAGACGACGGTCTGGATGTGGCGCTTGACCAGGACGTTGAGGTCCTCGATCGGGATGCGCAGAGGTTCGCCGTTGAAGAGCGGGAGGACGTGCACGTGTAGCGCGCCCCATGGGTCGCCGCCCGCGCTGGTGCTTGCCGCTGGGACGGGTGCGGGGATGTTGGCTGTAGCGACGGCGGGGGCGGCGATGGCGGCGGCGCCGGCGAGGCCTGCGGGGAGGTGGGCGAGGTTGCCGAGGCGGTGCATCTCGCGAGTGACAAGCTTGGAGTCGTAGGTGCGACCGTGGGGCTTTGCGGGGGACGTGGCCATCGTGGACGGCTGGTCACTGTGATGGTGGTGGTGGAGGAGATGGGCAGGGTGGAAGCGGTTGTGATGGTGGTGCGCCGCGTGAGCGTGCAGCTTGTCCGCGAGCGCGCCGAGGCCCCGCGGCCCCGTGCCCCGCTCCTTCTCGCCCCCATCTGGCCCCCGTGCTTTCTCGATGTACGGTACCTCCGCCGCGCCCGACGACAAAAAACGTTTCCCACCGCCGCCGTCTGCCGCCACCCGGGGGCCATCAGACGAAGCGCTTCGCTTGCGCGGCGCTGTTTCCACTTCTAGAAATCCCTTTGTCCCTGCCGTGTTCGGCCAGGGGTGATCTTCGCTTGAGCGTCGCCCTCTGCTATGCTCGTGCGATCGCCGTGGGCTCGGTGGCCATCCAGCCATGGTACCAGAGATAATGGGGGGCAGCGCAGAGAAGAACTGTACGAATTGCAAATGGCATCGACCGCTTCACGGACGCAAAGGGAGGAGGTCCACCAAAGCGCTCGCTGGCTGTATATATGGCCCGCCTACACGCGTGCACTGTTCATGTCATTTCCAGGTCATGTACACCCTTACAAAGGCGTCGTACTATCGCGGTAAATACATCAGGCCCATATCGGAACTACCAGCCTTCAGCTTACTGTCTTTCCCACTGGTGCCAAGCTCGTCACGCTGGACAGCAAGCAAGACATCCGAGCATCACCAGGGCATGCCACCAGCGAACGAGGCGAAATGCAAGGGGGATGATCTCGATACAGACTTTGGTATAGAGACAGATGAGACTCACCGAGATGAACGTACGCACGTATAAGCCTGATGTGCCGATATCGCGCATCTGCTGCAAGATATGTCGAAGATCTCACGACAAGTACGGAGCTTAGCAAGAGGGCTGCCGTCTCACGGCCGTCTTCAGACTTGAGTACTTCAGTGCCGGTGACGTGCCGAGGTTTCCAGTCTTAGACTGACGCCAGCTAGTACGCGACGCTCGAGGGCTTCCTCCTGAGCAAAAACGAGCTGATCGTTGGCGCAGAGGATCGCCAGGTATGCCACGGCAGTCGAACCAGCGGTAAAGAAACCAAAAGCCGCAGATGAAGGTCGGCCAGTCAAAGTCACTGGTCAAGTCAAGTCGAACTTGAGCTGACGCGGCCCGATGCCGCCGGTGCTGCCCGCACCACGTGGATGTCATTTTCCCTCTTCAGTTCCACACTTCAAGTTCCTTCGTTCTCTAGGTCGGCCTGATTAGGGCTCTATGTTTTCTCCTGCTCGCAGAAATGCGAGTCTAATACCGTGAGTGGTCATACATGTGCTTTAGGCCTTTACTGATTGCCCAGTAGGTCTATAGTGAGGCGGACGGACTTGTATCGGCACTCGTCGATCCTTAACGCGCACGCGTCCCTCGTCACCCGCTCTGCGCCTATCCTTCTCCCATCCCATGTCCTTCTCCACCGCTACTACTCTGCTCCTACACCCGACCCTGGAAGCCAAAATCAACGAGACGCAGCTGCTTCTCCGCGACCGCCAACGAAGGAGCCCAAGATTGTCCTTCGTCCTGGCCCTGTGAAGACCAGCACGAACACGTCTACCGCAGGGAAGAAGTCTTCATCATCTGCAAAGAAAGACGCATCGTCTACGCATGCCTCTGCTTCCTCGCACTCGCCGTCGCCGCTACACCCTCATGAGGTGAAGGAGACGGTGGCGAAGGACTTGGAGGAGGCGTATGTGCACGGGCTCTTCAAGCCCCCACCTCCCGACGCGGGCACGCTCGGGAAGTGGTGGCACACCATCGTGCAGTATACGGTGAGTGCTCAATTCTCCATGCGCGGCCATTTGTCAGCGAATCCTCCCATCACCTTACCGATGCCTCTCCCTGATCGTGTGCTAATGTTTTACCCAGAAATTCTACTACAACGGTGTCAAGATGGTGGCTACGCGTACACCCCAGGCCCGCGACATACGCGCGCGCCTAAAGGGCACGGCGCCCGGTCCGGCGCCAACGCGTGCGGAGGTGCGGATGCTGGCGCTGCATGAGCAGGACGTGAAGAAGTGCGTATACCATTCCTATAGCTCCTAGCGTCGACTAATGCATGTTCGGGCTCTCAGGGTCTGGCCGTTCATCACGCTTGTGATCATTGCCGAGGAGCTCATCCCGCTCGTTGCGATTTGGGCCCCCTGGATGCTGCCCTCGACCTGCGTCCTGCCGACCCAGAGCGCACGCATCCTCGAGGAGCGACACCGCGCTGCTGTGCAGGGCGTAGCGCGCTCGGGAGAAGTATTCGCGCAGCTGCGTGCTGCCGCTGAGGGCGATCCCAAGCGTGTCAGCCTTGCCGCGCTCGCAGGCTTGAGCCGACCGGCGCTCCAGGATCTTTGTCGGTAAGTCACGTCTGCAATGCATAGTGGTCGTATTATCCATAACGTAATCCGATAGGATACTGCACGCATCGACTTTCTTCCCGAAGCGACGCATCGAGCGACACCTGCGTACGATTGCGGCGGACGATAGCCTGCTGATCCGGGAGATCATGCCGTCCAAGCGTGTTGGCCTGAACGACGCAGAGCTCGCGGAGGCGCTGGCGGAGCGGGGCATCCCGCACGAGGGTCTGCCGCGTAAGCAGCAGGAGCCTTTGTTGTTGACTTGGTTAGAGGACGTGGCACGGTTTGAGGAGAAGCCAGAGGAGGGCTTGGAGCGGAGGTTATACCTTGCACTTGGGTACACACCCTTGTCGCGGTAGAGGCTATGCTGTGCCGCGGTGAGTGTGGCAGGTTGGGTCATCTCTATATTATTTTACAGCGCCTATAATCCCAACTCCATGCCAAAGTCATCGTGAACGTACCATCTCCTTGCTGCTAGCGAAGGAGTGACTTACTGCACGCGTAAATGGGTGCAGGTGCTGCTTTGAGGCACTGCTCATAACCTATACCAGCGTCAGGCCTACAACGTTGTGTAGATGACAGGTGCGTTGCTCTCCGTGTGCGCGGGGCGACAAGTCTGATATCTGCCCATGTCATCAAAACAAGTGCCGGATGGTGCAGCAGCGGATGCCCGGAATCTGGCCGTTTGAACTTTGTCGTGATAAAGCTTGTCTTCTGGCTGCAGCTACGGCCATCATGATTTATCACCGGTCGTGGGACTCTGGTGTGACTCCGCGTCGAGTCAGGCAATAGCCTGAGCCTCACTGGCAGTGGATGGGACAAACAATGCTGCGGCATTTGCCGGAAGTTCCCTGCTCGTGACTCGGACTTCCAAGTTGAAGTTGTTGCTGACACGCGCGACATCCGCGCCGCACCGCTCAGAGCGGCCGTCTTCAGGCTCGATATGTGGCGTGGCGAGCTGGCAACAGTCTGCTGACTACTTGTAGGGCACAGGTAACAGGCCACGTAGCGGCGGCAGCGCTACGTCCAGCAGCTGAAGACCTCTCCAGAGATAATCCGCTCGAATATCAGTACCCTAACAATTGCACTTCGATAGTGAACAACGGTCGACCGGGGACAGTTGATTGTTTGCGCGCTACAACCATGTCAATCCTAGCTTTCAACAGAACGTGGCGGCCGCCTCAGTACCGTGGAGGAAGACTACAGGCTGGAATTTACTCTGGAGTGAGCGCTCTCGCGATGGAACGCACTTGCAGACGTAAGTATGGTCTGGTGGTCGGCGCCCTATACAGGCCCTATATCATGCGCATAACGCCGTCGCGACCTACACGTGGTTGTCATTGCGTCCAATATAAGGTCTCCGAGCTTCGCAAACCCTGGTCGCTTCCTGCTTGCTCCCCCCATCATTGGGACGCCTGAAACAGTAGGCTCGTGAACCAGCCCGTCCTGCGTTTTGAAATTACCCCGCTTCGCGGGGCCGTCCGCAGGACGGGCTGGGCTCATTGGGAGCCAAATCAAGAGGGGCCGCGGGACCCCCGTCTGTCTTAGTGAAATCGCCTCATTCTCGCCACATCCGTCCCCTCAAGAATCCGCGCTGTCCATCTCGCCGCAAAGCTGAACACATGAAAATTCGTATTCCGCCTCAGACCGTACATTCAATACAAGATACAACTTGTTCTCAGCCATGGCGAAGTTCAATTCTGAAAAGAGCGCGATATTCTGACAAACGGCAGGTGTTCAGTTCGAAACAAGCCGCTGTGCGTAGAATTCACGCACCAATGTATGCTGGCGAGGGTCCCAATGTTCATATAAAGTCATCAGGCGTCACGACCACCCGTTCTCCCGGTGCTGCACGCTCACAGGATGGATGCACAACGGCGCACGCGCTTGCAGACCGGGAGCGCATTTGCGGTATCCACCTGCGATGGGCGAGGGTCGTTCAAACTTGCGGGATCTGGTGGGTATCAGTGAAGGAGGCTTGGGGAGCACTACTCACAGAAGCTTTAGGTCAGACAGAGCAACACAGAGCGATTTTTGACAAGTGGTCGCCGCAGAATCAAGAAGCCGCCATAGCCGCCGCTTATGTGAGCGGAAAATTGTCCCAGAGCGTTCCAGAGCATCAAGGAGTACTATGTAGCAGTTGGGGCAAGCGCAGAAGCGAGGGAGAGACAAGCGAGGAGTCTGCGCGTCGCGACATAGTGGTAGGAGACAACGCGCAACGCGATTTCGCTAAGTCAGACGGGGGTCGAGGATTCCCACGGATTCGGGCTCCAATTAGCCCAGTCGCTCGCAAGCTCGCGTTCCAATTTGTCTTTTCCCCACATGTCCCATGTGCTCGCCGGGAAAAGACAAATGGTTCGTGAGCTGCGAGAACGAACTGGCCACGCGAGTCTACTGAAACAGCATGTTCGCCACCGCAGTTTTAGTTTTGCTGACGCTGGTCATCGCTCGCTTTGTCTGGCTCCTCTTCTCCCGCTTCGTGCTGCGCAGCCCGCTGGACAACATTCCTGGACCGCCGCGGGAGTCTCTCTTGACAGGTTCACCTTCTCTCCTCGATAATCTGCCGCGTGAGGCTGACGTGCATGCGTACGTGCAGGAAACTTTCGTCAGATATTCAATCCAAATGCATGGGCTTTCCACGACAGTCTCGCCGTCCAGTGTGCGTTCAGATTCATTGGCACATATCTGTGCATAACTAACAATTTTCGGCCACAGACGGTCCTGTCGTTCGGATGACAGGGCTTTTGGGTGTGAGTTCGACTCTCACAAGTTAGAGCTGACGCTGATACGAAATACAGGAGAAGCAGCTCTATGTAGCTGACCCGAAAGCACTGCATCATATCGTTGTTAAGGTTCGTCCTCATAGCTTTGGACTCGGTGGGGTAAGTATATTAGATGCCGCCTCTCTGACCTCCGCTATGTAACATGCAGGATCAGTACATTTACGAAGAGCATCCGCAATTCACAATGTGCGTACATCTGACATAGCGCCTCACTCCAGTACTGAAAGGGACCAGATCGAATACCGTTTTATTCGGTGACAGTCTCTTCTCAACTAGCGGTATGTTTCTGTCGTCGAGCAACGTGACGTCCTGTGGTACTCATGCATTCGCAAGGCGATCGTCACAAGAAGCAGCGAAAGCTCATGAACCCGGTCTTTTCTACTGCTCATATGCGCGACATGAGTGAGTGCTCCGAAGTCCTTTTGCTGGCGAATAACCGGCTTATATCATCATGTAGTCCCGATTTTCCAAGACGTCGTCGCTGCCGTGAGTCGCCTGCTGCCACGGCTTACTGAGTGCTAACCCCTAACGCAGCTTAGACATACGCTCGAGGGACAGGTGCAAGACGACCCACAGGAGATTGACATGCTGCATTGGATGGGTCGTACTGCTTTGGAACTTATCGGACGCAGCGGCCTGGGCTACTCTTTCGATTCGCTTGCTGTCGATGATCCTGGGCACCCCTATGCGGCCAGCATCAAGGAGCTTATGTATGTTATTCCTTATATCGCGAGCCAAAGTCGATTTCTGACCGATGCATCTGACTTAGCCCCACGATGTTCCGCATGTTCTTCGCCCGCGTCTACATCCTGCCAATGGTGTACAATGTCGGACCGGCCTGGTTCCGCCGCGCAATCGTAAACATTGTCCCGTGGCGCGACCTCCATAGCCTGCGCGACAAGGTCGACCTGATGTGGAATACCTCGCAAGAGATCTATGCGCAGAAGATGAATGCGCTTCGTGCTGGTGACGTGGCTGTTGCCAAGCAGATCGGGCAAGGCCGCGACATCCTCAGTTTGCTTAGTGTGTTGCCTCTTTCTGCAATTGCCCAGTTCATAGGCTGAGTACCGTGATGCAGTTCGTGCTAACATGAGAACGGACGACCCCTGCAGCGAAGATGAGCTGCTTGCACAAATGTCGTGAGTCTCCGCGCTATTCTGCGGGTAGACATCATAGCTGACGTGGTCTTTCAGTACCCTCATTTTTGCTGCGATGGACACAACCTCTTCCGCGCTCTCTCGAATCTTGCAACTGCTCGCCCTTCATCCAGAGGTGCAGGATCGGATGCGCGATGAGATACGCGCCTCGAAGAAAGCTCACCCTGTTATGACATACGACGATCTGGAAGGACTCACATACGTCGATGCAGTATGTCGGGAGACACTTCGCCTGTGAGTTGCTGCTTCACATCTTCGCTCCGTAGTTTGACCAACTTCATGCAGCTTTCCGCCTGTTCCCCAATTGTTTCGCATGTAAGTCTATATCCTCTGAAGCCATCACAGCAATATGCCAATGCTTTCATGTAGGACACAAAAGGACGTTGTCATGCCCTTCGACGCTCATATTACCGGCGTAGATGGTCGCCCACTATCTGAGGTCTTCGTTCCAGCGGGAACACCCCTCATTATTTCCATATTCAATGCGAACAGGAACAAGGCGATGTGGGGGGAAGACGCGACGGAATGGAAGCCCGAGCGTTGGCTTGCGCCGCTCCCGGAGTCTGTGACCGCTGCTCATATGCCTGGTACGTCTCCACATGATCTCTCGACCATTGGGATTAAGGAGCTCTCCAAAGGAATCTACAGCCACTTGATGACCTTCCTGGGTGGCGGGCGAGCCTGCCTGTGAGTGTTTCGCTTCAAAGGATGCAATGATTTTCGTTAACTCAGCACGCAGAGGCTTCAAATTCTCGCAACTTGAATTGAGTAAGCGTGATGTGTTCCGCACACATGATAGTCACTGATGTCACCCATAGAGGTCGTCCTCGCCGAGTTACTGGACGCATTCAAGTTCTCGCCTAGCGATAAGACCGTCCGATGGCGCATGAGCAACATTGTGTCTGCGTATGTCGAGGAGCAGCCACAAAAGTCGCAATTGCCCATCGTGCTCTCAAGGGCTAACTGACCTTGGATTGACCAAAGAGTCGTACGCAGCTGAAGATCTTCATACTTTATAGAATATCTTCATAGTCACATCTATAGTCAACACTCGCGATCGAAGCCTGAGGTATGCGTATGTAGCGTAATGGTAGAGTGATGCACGGGCTCGGGACTTCAAGCTTCAAGCTTCAAGTTGGCACCCGTGCATGGAAGTTCAACTATTGCCATGAGACACTGCTGTCAGAATCTGGCACGGCGTCCGCACCAATGCTCGTTGTCACCGTCATGACTTCAGATACACTTGCAACAGAAAGCAAGGCCAGCTTGTCACTCGAACTGGAATGACAACCGGCTCTTAAAGTTATGGATGAGTCATCGCCAACTGTTATAAGTAACGTGGGCGTGCGTTATAAATCGCTGGCGTCACTCGCACCTTTTCATCTTGTACTCTCGCCTCCTTATCAGCGTTCATAATGTACGATCCCATACTGAAGGCGTCAACAATCGCGTCCACGAAAAGAGTACTGCCCCACCCGGTGAACAGTGCCTATCAGCGCACGACCACTTCTCTGGGAGACGCAGGTAAGTAACGAGCTTGTGCATGTATATTAGAGTCAACAACGACAATGGATCTACTCAGTTGGTCTGAAATCCGTTGGTGTCCACCACTGCTTGCTTGCGCCGCATACACAGTCTTCGACCGTGCACTGGCACGAAGTAGACGAGGAATGGCTTTATATCCTCCGCGGCAAGGGCAAGCTCGTCCTTTACGATGCACATACCAGCACGGAGACGGAACGAGAGGTGGGGCCAGGCGACTTCATCGGATGCAGGAATGGGAAAGAGGGTAAGGCGACCGCTCATGCGTTGCGAGCGACAGATGAGCCGATGGAGTATCTCTGTGGGGGAACGAGGTGCGATGATGGCCCTTTGATGCAAGGAATGCCACTGATTACAGCTCGGACAATATGCAGGGAGTCTATGGACGTTTGCCACTATCCAACGTGAGCTGCGATAATATACCAGCAATCAGGAAGTGGCATTGACAACCGACCATAGGGAGGATAATAAGTTCCTCTGGATCAATCGCAAGTCCGGCGACATGAAGTGGGGAAACGCCGACCTACTTAGCGACAAGTCCCCCGCAAGCGCTTAGGACGGGAAGAGGATATCAAAAGAAAGCTGGAAGATGGGTACAATATTAGACAGGAAGGTGTGCAACCAAAGCGTATTTTACTATCGTTTGAACAAGGGGTCAGGCTACGCCCGAAGTAGCACGTACGGCGGCAAGCGCTGTCCACCCCCGCCTGTCCTGCGGAGAGAGCCGCAAGGCTCTCTGAGCAAGATGCAGAGCGTCGGAAGATCCGATCTTCGACGCTGCAACAGCGCGCAGGCTGAGGGAGTACGCGAGACCTGCATCAAGTGCGCTTGTATTGGCCTCGGGCGCGGCAGCGAGAATCGCAGAAGCAGCAGCAGGCTGCCCAAGTTGAAGCTCCATCTCGGCCAAGTGGTCGCGCGACGAGCGCTCAACAGGATCGGCGAATACGGCAGCTTGTAGCAGGGACTGTGCTTTGCTTGAGTTTCCCTGCAGCAGACGATAAATAGAGGCTGACAAGTGTCCGGGCGGCAGGCATACCTGTCCTAGATAATGATTGACGAGCAGGTGCTGGACATCATGCTGCGGGTCTAGCTGTAGGCGTCGGTCGACGGGTAGGGCGAGAATCTCCGTGAGCGTTGCATCAACGAGACTCTCATCTTCCGTCAATATACCCATTCCTGCCAAAGTGTTGATTGCCGTGAGGTTTTCCGGGTCGGATGATATGCTGCTACTGTTGGTCAGCGTCCGAGATCGAGTAATGAGGACTCACCAATCAAGCAGCTGTGCCTTCGCGCTCTCACGGCCTTCCTCTGTGCCAACGCTCCAAAGTGCTTGTGCCATCAGCACAGCAACATGCCCGCGCAGCACCAAATCATCCCCTGCAGCTTCCAGAGCACGCTGGAATGCCTCCAGTGCATATTCAACCTCGCCTAGCTGCATGCGCGCAAGTCCCATGCCAAATTCTGCCTGCACGCGAAGCGCAGAGACCTCAGGGCCATCTCCCTCCTCCAGCAGCCCACTGGCTGTCTCCCAGCCAGCCGCAGCTTCCTCCGGTGCGCCGAGAGCAAGCTGCATGCGCGCGCGGTTGGATATGGCAATGGTATACTGCCTTTCAACGGATGAGTCCTCGGTTTCCTCGTATGATGCTTCCAGTAATTCGACTGCGCGGCCTGCAAGCGCCGCACCGCGATCGAGATGACCGAGAGCCTCATGAACGAGAGCCGAAAGATGTAGGCCGGTTGGGTCGTTGGTCCGCCGTTGTAGATAGCGTTCGAGGACGTGGAAGATTGGCAACACGAAGTCTGGGTTCGTTATGCCACCGTATTTGGCTCGTAATGCTCCGTATGTGCGGTGCGCGTAGTAAAGATCTGTTATCGGCTGTGTACGTGGCGTAAGTTCGAGGGTTGACAAGAGTAAGTAAGACAACGTACCACATCCGCGGCTAGACCGACAGCGTGCTCCAACAATGTCGTTGCATCGCCCTGATGATCGTTCGCAACTGCAACCATGGCCTGGCCCACCCATGCCAGCGTATAATCTGGATCGAGCACCTGCGCTCGATACAGCGCCTCATTTGCTAGTTGTGTATCGTCATGATGCATGTAAAGGAGGCCAAGACGTGTCCAGAGCTCGACGTTCTGGTACTGTGTCAATATCGCTCCACGCGTCGAACAAAAGTGCACGCACCTTGTTATCAATGTCCAGCGCCCTGATGTAACAGTGCTGCGCTGTCTTTGGCTGCGAGGTAAAGTGGGCGTCTCCAAGGTGCATCCAGTACGTCTCATTTGCGGGCTCCTCGCGCAACGCCCCCGTCATACAGGACAGGGCGAGCTTTTCCGCCTTCTCGCCAATGGCTGAGGAGGACGGGAGCTTCGTCAGCCACGATCGCAAAGCGGCGCCGAGGTCAAACCAAGCGCTTGCACGAGCAACCTTCTCAGCCACGTTCAGGTCGACCCGCAGATCATAGGCGAGCACAGCTATCGTGGCCGCGTCTACGCCTGCGACGCTTCCACTCTCCGCGATATATGGCGGCTGCACGATACCTTCCAGCCGCTCGTGCCTAATATCTTGCAGCAGGGAAAGTATATCGGTGAGCGAAGACAGGACGAGATGCGGGTCGAAGAACGTCTCGCGCTGCGACAATGTGAATGCCGCATCGCCTATCACCTTCCACGCCACCGCACGGAAGCCGGGGTGTTCGCGGACGACTTTCATCGCAGTAATGACGGCCTTCGCAAGCGACTCCTCTGCACGAGCGGCAAAGCCGCCTAAGACTTCCGCGCGGCCGAGATCCAGGTGCGTCTGTGCCAATGCTGCAAGCACGCCTACCTCCGCCGGTTGCGACTCCAGGATGCCTTCAAACGCCGCGGCAGCCTCCGTGTATTGTCCTGTTTGTCGTTGCAGGTCGCCAATCGAGTACGTGCAGACCCAGTCATTGGGATCGAGCTGCAGAGCACGCTCAAGAGCTTTGATAGCAGCCGCATGTCGCCCAGCCTTTCCGTACGCCTCCCCAAGGCGCACCCACAACTGGGCGTCATCTGGATGCGCCCGAAGCGCAATCTGGAATGACTGAATGGCCGATGGATAGTTGCGGTGAACCTAGCAGGCCGTCAGTTCTTTCGGAAATCAAGACCGTGGGAGGTAACAAACGAGCTCAACCACACCGACAGCCTTCCAGGCCCATGCGTTGGTCGGTAAGAAGCGTTTTGTGGCAGCGCTGCTAGCACCGACACCAGCATCCAAGCCACCTTCTCCCTCGATCGTGCGCCGAGCGACCACCTCGACGAGGTCCCACTCGCCCTCGTCTGCGAACGCCTCCGCGAGACGCCGCCCAGCTTCTGCCTCGCGCGCATCGAGTTCAAAGGCCTTCTGGAAGCACTTGGAGGCACGCGTGGGGTCCCGAGGAGTGGCGCACTCGCTATAGTAGATGCCCAGCGAGGTAAAGGCGGGCGCGTATGATGGGTTTTTCTTCAACGCCTGAATGAAGTTGGGGTAGGCCTTCTCTCGATGCTCAGCTGCACGAGGAGTCAGCGGCGGGGCGTAAGCAGGCGCTCAGGCGGAAAAATCTCACCGTCCATCTCCCAATAGCATTTGCCGATGCGCCATAAGCAACGCGCTTGATCCGCCTCGCGTCCATCTAGTGTTTCGAGGATTTCCTTCACTGCCGTCAGGTCATCTGCGGCCAATTCGAGTTGTCCTTGCTGGCTTCGACACCAAGCGGCCTCTTCCTTCGCTCGCAAGCCGTTTTCAATGTCGTCTGGGAGCAGCGAGACGACATGGCTCAGGCATTCTTCCGCTTCGTTCCACTTTTGGGTGGCCTCCAAGATATATGCACGCCCCATCAGCGCAGAAACATTGTCCGCGTCTTGCGACAGTACGTCGTCAAGAATAGGCAATGCGCGTGCATGGTGCTTTGGTGGGAAGAGATGGACCAAGGAAGTTGCAAGCGCGACATTGAACCCCATTCGTGTTCTGCCGGCAGGCAGAAATCAGTACACATATCCCCAGTCGGCGGTGACCTGCCTACTTCGTAATCTTCTTCCCGTAGTTGTCCTCTGTTCTGTTTACCAGTTCGATCCCGCTCCCGGAGATCTTGGACGCCTGTGCCCAGTCCTCTTCTTGCAGATAAATGTCGGCCATCAGCCGACATGCGAGCAAGGAATTCGACAGGGTCGCAAACGCGTCCTACACTAGTCGTGAGTAAAGGCCCGTTTCAGGACGACTGGAGCGTACCATCACTATATCGAACGGGTCCCCCCCTTCAGAAGGTACGGCAGGGGTTTCATTGGCTTCCTCTTCCTCTTCTTCCTCCAATGGAATACCGGAGTAGAGCATATATCCCCTGATCATATATCCGAGGGACGAAGTTCGGAATAGGCGCATATATTGACGAAGGATGTCGTAACCATGATCCTCTGTACAAGTGAGCCATGATTCCGAGCTAGGAGGAGATGTAGCGCACCCACAGTGCTACAATCCTTCAGCTCGAGATAGGTGTTCCACGCCAGCTCATCTGCGATTTGCAGGACGACAGCCCCCTTTACCAACTCCTCCACTTGGCCGAGCACTTCATTCTTATCTTTCCCTGCCGGCAACGCGAAGAGATATTGCCTCCTATACTGCAGGACTTGCGACTCAGTTTCTCGCCGCAGCTCGTCGGAAGTCTTGGGATGGTTCACGATCTCGTTGTAGAGGTCCGGAAGCTGGACGTGCGTAAACAGGTGCTCGTAGAAATGCCACAGAACCACGTACTTTGGACGATCCCCAAACTTCACGTCCGACTTCCTTCCTCAACTGCTCAGGGCCCGCCGCGCCGAGCCGCGTACGCCGCTTGTCGATCTCACGTGTGAGGTACTCCGCCTCGTCTTTCTCGAGTAGCGCCACCATTTCCTCGAGAACAGGCAGCGAGTTGTGCACCGCGCTTTGGGCATAGAATATTGTGTTTCCCTCCGGATTGGTGTAGTCCGGTGCTGGAAGTGACGATATCGCATCGTAGTATGGGGAGCCAGGGAGGAAGAGGTTGAGCGCGTCGACGAGCTGACGACGCGAGCCGCTGTCCCGACGGATGTCCAAGATCTTCTGCAGGGTCTCCGCGCACTTCGGGGCATCACCACTGTGGAATTGTCAGTGCTCAGTCATGGGTGAAGGGACACAGAGCGTACGCCTTTGCGTGCAAATCGGCGAGCTTCGTGAGCGTGTCAAGGTACTTGTCCACTGCGCCCGTCTTTTCGTAGAATTTGGACAGACCCTGTGCGAGGTTGAGTGAACAGTACATGCGAGGTTATATAGTGCAACACACCTGCCATGCCAACAGCTGGGCTGCATTCAACTCGATCGCCGTGCGGTACGCCTGGGTACGGTAAGTGGCGTGTCTTCACGACTATCACACTGAGATGGGTACTTTCTCGCTGGCATCATGCTCCCCAAGCTCCAGACACGCGAGTCCAAGAAAGACGTGGCTGGGGGATCGCTGTGTGAGATGCGATGGCGTGGACTCTGAGGGGAGACTGACGCGTTGTAGTTGTCTGATTCGTATTCGAGAACTTGGGACGCGGCGTTCTTCGCTTCCTCAAACTTCTTTTTGCCAAGGGCATCCCGCGCGGCCTTGAGTTTCTGTTTCGCAAAGGCCGACGACATGGCAGTCGACGTCAAGAGCGATCGGTGCGCGGGCGCTTGCAAGATCAATCAATGATGTGCAGACGCGAGCGGCGGCTGGCGAGTCTGAGTCGGCACTTCATCACTGTTATTGTCAATCGTCAAGCTCAAGGCTCAAATTAGCGAGATAAAGCGACTGATAATAGGTCGAATGGGGTGTACGTAGTACTTGGCGTGTAGGATGATTACAATATACAGGCATACAGTACGGAGTCGTAAGTAGTCGTCGACGGTGGGGGTAGGATACAAGCCCTCCCTCCCTCTATGGTATGGTGATGGTATACAAGTACAACATGCGGCAGTCACAAAGATAGATAGAGATCCTAAAGAAAATGATCGCGAACCGTCCCTAGGAAACCTACTTCCTCAACGCCTTCAGGAGCGCCATAACCCCGTCGAGACCAAATCCGTCTTCTGGGTAGCAGACGAACATCGGCTCGTGAATGCTCTCAAACTTCTTGCGGAATTCGAGGCGATTCAGCAGGCCGGTCGACTTCGCCACGCGGTTGTAGGTGTTGGACAGGGTGTGGACCTTCCACCCGCTGAGGTTGTGCGTCGGCACCATCGACGACGCAGCGGAGATGCCAAACGTAACGGTATAGCGGCCGTTCTCTGCGCAAAGAGTCAGCACTGAGCGGATGTCGGATTCAGGGTATGAACGTACGAGGCTGCTCGCGATCAAGGTCCCGGAGGGCGGAATAGATGAGCTTCTCCGAGGTGCCCTTGGGTGCGTCCGGGAAGGAGACGGCATTTTTGATTTGGTAGGAGATGTGGTGTGGATGTTCGGGATGGTCGTGCATGTAGGACAAGGACGTGTCTGGTCTTGGTGCATGGGGCTCGGCATTGATCTTGGTGAGGATCAAGATTGCGATAGGCTGGTACCGAAGTGAGAATGTGACCTCAACCATAGCGGCGGAAGGACGTACCTTGTTGTCCGCATCGCGCGCCAACCAGTATCGGCGATGCTCTTTGTCCAACCACGGCACCATCGTCGTGGACGCGATCTGAATGCCATGACGGTGCTTCCGCCAGTCGTCGATCCCCTTCTCTATCGTGACGCGGTCCTCCTCGGAGACCTCACCCCTGACCTCGCCCGTGGTGACGCCCGCCTTCTCCGCGCGTCGCAGGTTCTTCTTCAGGTCCTTGATAATCTCCTGGTGCTCCTTCTCCTCCTTGCTCAGCTTCTTGGTCTCCTCCCCGCGCTTGTTCTTCTTCTCCGGTGCATCCACGACCTCGATCACCCGTCGCGGGTCGATCACATCTTCGTAGATGCAGTGGACAGTGCTCCAGCCGAGCGCCTCGCCGAGCGCGCGCTCCATCGCCTGGTCGACGCAGACCCAGACGACCTTCAACTTCGTGTCCAGTGAGGAGATGTGCTGCACGAAGGCGCGCGCGGCAGGTTCGAGTGCGGCGGACGTGCTGACGATGGGGTTGCCCCACGCGAAGACCCAATTGCCCTTGCGCATGTAACCCTGCACGGGCGGGAAGGTTGAGGGCGCGATCGGCTTCGACGCCTGCCAGATTTTGTAGCGCGAGAACTCGAGCCATGCAGTGGATGATGAGGAGCCATGGGAGGCGACCAGTTCTGAGATGGTGGCGCGGTCGAAGGTCTCGGGTGCAGAGGTGTCCTCGGTGGAGTCGTCGTCGTCGAGGGCGTCGAGGGTGAGCTCCTCCGTCGTCTCATCGGCGGCAAAGGCCTTGAGACGGAGGCTCTGAATCTCCGGCGTGTTAGGAGAGGAGCGCGTTACGACTGTAGTCGCAGACATCGTTTTTGCGTGGATCCTGGAGGTATGGGGCTCGATGTCAGAGGCGAGGATGATGAAGCGGCACACATCCTGTTGCGCATTTTTATAGATGACGCCGTGAAGGTGCACCAGCAGCCAACAGCTGCTATTGTAAGCCCGTAAGCGCCGGGAGACGTCGATCGGCGCGCTGGGGGCAAATGGGTCACGTAAGCACTGATGACTAAGACCCTCGCCAGCCCGGAACTTGAAAGACAACTCACCAAGAGGATAATCTGAGACCTTGCTCGAACGAGATGCATCCGCACAGGAGGTGCCCTCAGATCCCTGTAAGTGAAGCAAAGGGGCAGAGTGCCCTCGCCGGCGACGGTTGCTTTTCCGGCGGCGCCGTTGCGCGTCGCGCGCCGGCGCGAAACGGACCCGGAGCATCTGACTGCAGGACGGAGTCGGGACTGACTCACTGAGAGGAAACATTCGGGATGCTTCTCTGTAGGTAGGCGCCGATGACGAAGCAGTTCATCGAGTCAGCGGCGTCCCAACGATTCCGAATCCTGACGAACATTCTGCCCGGCGTCGCCTGAGTCATACTCCTCAATGAGGCTTCACTCGCTGCAGAGTCAGCATTTTGCTGGATCCGTTGACGTGCAGCTGCCAGCTTTTAAGTCCGATATCGGAATGGGACGATGATCGCGTGTTGCCAGTATGAGTCGGTCGACGGTCGTTGAGCACAAGCTGTTGCCTGCCAGTGCAACCACGAACCGGACGCAGACGTGATTTTTGCGTGACCTGACAGGCACGTGATTTTATTATCCTGTGTGACCGCGCCGTGGCCCGCTACACCTCGTCACTTACCGGCTTTGCTCCTGCTCCATCGGCGAAACTGACCTCATCTTCCAACACACCGACTGAATTCATTGTACGCAGCACAATTTACGGGCAGTAACAGCGCTAACATCTCAAATGTAACTGTAGAGAAACCCATTGATTTGATCGCTGAGGCGGTTCGAGCCAGGACCACGAGCAGACCACGAGCCTCGCATTGCTTCGCGCCGATGCATCCCAAATTTTCATACATCCGTGCTGCTGCCGATGCCCTTTGCTCGCATTGTGGTCAATCTGCGCCACACGCCGATATCGACCGACGCGCCCGGGACTCCATTACCCTGACTCCCCCGGATATGACAACGCACCTGCGCTCGAATTATGCTCCATCGGAAGCAGAGGCGACCGCGATCGAAGGCATTCTACCGACCATGGAGGCGGACGTGCTCTTCTACGACGAGCAGATACGTCGCCTCGAAGAAGCGCTGTCCACTCTCCGACCCAGGCGAGACGCTACGAAAGAAGGGATCCAGCGACTGCGATCGTTGTTGGCTCCGGTGCGACGCCTGCCGCGGGAGCTCCTGGACTTAATCTGCAGCTTCACAATCCCGGACTACTGGTTCGACGCGGAAATTGCGCAGCACAAGCTTGTTTTCGCACAGGTATGCCATGCTTGGCGCGAGGTCGCGCTCGACTCGCCAGCACTATGGACACACATCAACATGAGCCATCTTGACCTTACGCGCCGTGCGCACCGGAAACAAGGGCGATGGAAGGAGATGTTGCAGGCTTATGTGCGCCGTTCGGGTGTCCGGCCATTGACTTTCAAGATATGGTCGTCCAGTCCGGAACATCAGCGTGGGTCGGCGGCCGACGCACCCTTCTTTTGGCAAATTGTAGCAAGGGAAGCGCAGCGAGTGCGCGCGCTTCATTTGCGCTTACCAGAATATATGGCTCCAGACACCTTTCCGAATGCCCTGCCAGCGCTGCAGACTATGCATGTGGGACCGCAGCGCCCTCAAACGGTGCCGCTCTACACGCTGCCGCTGCGGAGCGCTGCGCCAGCCTTGCACACTCTGGGAGTCTACGACATGCAGGCGCGCTACCTCGACGTCAATTGGGCAAACCTCCGCGTGCTCATCATGCCGACGTACGCGAATGCTTCGTGCGAGGAGGTCTTGGCCATGCTTCGAGAATGTACGCGTCTGGAGGCTCTCGAAATCTATGTTGGTTATGTCGACGACGAAACTGAAGTGCGGGAGGGTGATGTGCTTATGCCATGTCTGTAGAAGCTCGATACGCTTGACCAAGGACTGGGGCTTCTTCCTTTGCTCCGCGCGCCCGTCCTCCAAGTCATACATGCCGATTTTCTGAAAGCTCGAACGGCCACGCCTGAGCGCCTCGTGAAAGACGATCGTACCTGTCCTTCCTTGCGGACGTTGACGCTCAGGAATATGCACTTCAAGGATGATCCTCCGCCGTTGGATGGCCTGACGACTCTGCAGCATCTGCGTCTCATACAGGACAACACATTCGGAGCTGTTCATCTCGTTTTCCTCGATGCACTCGAGATTACCTCTGACGCCACAATCGTTCCGCTTCCCGCTCTCGCCGAGCTGGAAATCGAGGGAAGTCCCAACTATCAAGCAGAAGCGGAATATTGGTGGGATCGAGAGACGGAGGAGGATATCGAAAGAGTTGTGAAGTCGCGCATAGAGGTGTCTGCGATGAAGGGTGCGGCAGCTATCCAACGCCTAACCATACGGACGTCAGCCGCAACTTTCTCGGACCCGTTTCTTGATTGGCTGTTTCAGTTGGAGGGGCATGGGGTACAGGTCAGCTTCGCCGACTCGAAGCAGATGTTCAACATCGCTCCTGAAAGCTGTCAGGTAGCAGAGGAAGACTTTTGACAATACTCACCTTCGCTATTCTATCCACTCATAGTATGACAGCCGTGCCAGAGCGATGAACATCCATTTTGTACACGAGAGGATATATGCATATGTACAGTACATTACTTACTTTCCGGAAGTATTACTTAGTCTGGTATCACAAAGGTCCTTGCCTCGCTACGACCACCCACGGGCTCTCGCGTTCGTATCACAGACCACCGCCTCCCAAACCACCGCCCATAGACGGAGCTGCCCTATGAATCGCGTTCCGCAATCGTTGCCGCAGAGGGCTTTCGGTAACGGTGCTCTGGCGCGATGCACTTTCCACCGCAGGGTTGGTGCTCGCCTTGTCGCCGTTGTGCGCCTTTTCGCCGTTGTGCGTCTTCGTGTCGATCTCCTTTCCCGCCTTCGAAGAATTCCTCCCTGTCTTCGTGTCAGAGTCCCTACTCTCCGAGCGTCCCCGCTCTGGCGAAGGCTCGTGCAACTCGGGAGAGTGCGGTGGCGTGCGCCGCTCGTCGGAGGGTGGGTTCCGCTCGTGAGGCATGAGTCTCTCGCCGGAGGGCACGTGCCGTTCGCCGTATGGTCCATTCCGCTCTCCAAATGATTTACTGCGCTCGCCGGATATGCGCGGGACCTCGACTGCCCCGGAGGGAGCGCTGTTGGTCGCCGCGACGGTTGGGAGGCCCTTCGTCGCGCTGCCCGGCGACAGCGAGCGCGCCTTCTCGGGCACGCGCGGCGAGGTGGGTCGTGGCGTCGGTGTCGGGTCATCAGGCTCGTGCTGCACGCCCAGCGGTCCCGGCTCCGCGGGCTCGACGATCTCATGTACAACGGCAACGCGCTGCCAGCGGCGGTAGCGCGTGTACTTGCGCAGGCCGCCGCGCGCGCTGGGAGCCTCCCATTTGTTGTCGCCGTACACCCAGCCGTCGGGGTCGGTCGGCAGCTCGTCCTCGGCGAGGGCGTCGTGCTCGGGCTCCGGCGGCGCGTCGGTGGGTTCGGTACCCACGGTGGGCGAGCTGAGTTGACTGAGCGTGCTGGACTCCTTCATCATGCCGGCGGCGCGCATGAGGAGCCCGGGATTCTCGCCCTCGGGGATGGGGAGGGGGCGCCGGACGTGGCGTGCCGGGCCGCCCTCTGCACGGGTGACGACGGTCCATTCGGCGTCATCCCAGCTCCAGATGGCGGTACGGCGCACGCGGCCGCCATGTCCATCCGAAAGGTATACGACACTCGGCGAGGGTAGAGGGAAGACACTCGGCGGGCTCGCAGGCTGGAAGCCAGTGGCAGCGGGGGAGGACCAGGAAGGTCGCTCGTTGGGGAGGAGTGCGGCGGTCCAGTCAAGGCCCATCCACCAGCGCTGATTCTCGAGCACGGTGAAGAGGATGCGGCGGGATTCGGTGGGTTCGGGGAGGATTTCGCTTGTCTGCATGGCTAGGCGCATGGGAGGCAGGCGCTGTGCTGACATGCGAGACCAGGACGTGTAGCAAGCCCAGCGCACCCAGGCGCTTTTCCAGAGCTGGGCGCCGAGCGTAGCGGCCCATGGTGCGCGAAGGCAGAGAGTCAGAGTACCAGCGGTACCTAAAAGTACACGGAGAGGGATGAAGTAAGTGAGCCAGAGGTATGGCAGGTAGCTGAGGGCACAAACGCGCAGAACGACGCTGGGCGTGAGCCGCACGGGAGGGGCGGAGGGGAGGAGGGCATGTATGGTGGTGAGGTCGGCAATCGCGGCCTGGAGAGTCTGTTCATTGATCGGTGGGGAAGTTGGTAGTGGGCGTCCCGTCCACCTTGCGAGAAGCAGGGCGAGGACAAGTGCGGCGGGGAACAGATACCTGTGATATTCGTGTTAAGCGCGCGGAGGCATCAGAAAACACATGTCACGCGCACGCACCGTAGAGTTATGTCAGAGAACAGGCAGAGAGCCCACCATGCTGCTATGGCAAGCCAGCTGTCGTACCAGGACGTGCGCCAGCTGGTGATTTCGGCCGCTGCTCGGACTCGGGCGAGGAGCGGGGAGAGCCCGACAAGAACAGAAGTGAGCGGCCAGGGTACGCTGCTGAGAAAGTCAAGCAGCGCAGGCGCATTTGGGTTGAAGAAGTCGGTCGACATTGGATTCCGCGCATGGGCGTCAAGAGCAACCTGCACTCGGCGCGGGGGACGTTGCGCGGACACACGGCCCGGCGCGAGCACGTCACACGCGTATCACGTTTTTCTTGTTCGACTTCACGCATATGATGCCCCAGTATCAGATGGCTTCTTGTCTCTGGCGGATGCTCTGGCATAAATTCAGTGGTGTCTTCCTGTACGAGTTGTCTTGCAGCTCAAGACGCCCTCAGCAAAATATTTGACCGTGGGAATCGGCCATGCATCGGTGATGTCGACGCGTAAATCACAAGCTGATGCAGACGCGTATCGACGCGTCTGGCCTTGTTCTCCCGAGCTTCCTTCACCATGGATCAGAAAATTGAGCCACAAAGATATCGCGACGACCGCGCCCGTCTCGCCAGATATTCATATGCTTCGCGCGCTCTTCTTATCTTCCTCACCCTCCTTGCTTCCTACCTCCTTCCTCCCTTCGACGCATCCGCCAAGGCCGACGCGTTTACCGCGCCGTGGGCAGACGCGCTCGTGCGATGGGATGTCTTCCACTTTGCGCAGATTGCTCGGGGAGGGTATGTGCACGAGCACCAATGGGCTTTCTTCCCGGGCGTGCCGTGGTTGCTGCGCGCGACCGCGCTGAGTCAGAGGGAATTTTTGCTGGGTGGCACGGTCCTGGTGCTCCTCTGCGACCCGACGCTGGTCATGTACGATCTCTCCCTGCTTGTACTAGGCAATAGAGACGCCGCGCTGCTGAGCGCACTGTTATCTCTGCTGCCGAGCAGCCCCATGACGCTACGCTTGGTGCCGTATGCGGAGCCTTTCTACACCTACTTGTCGTATCGAGGTGAGTCTGCTCATTGTATAGACGCACGCGTATTCATATTTGTAGGCATGCTCTTCTGCGAACGCAGGCAATGGATTTATGCTACCGTGTCGTTTGCCCTTGCCGGTCTCTTCCGCTCCAACGGTCTGTCCCTGGCCGGCTTCCTCGTCTGGGGCATGCTCATCCGTCCTTTCGTCGAAGGAAGAGCGCGCACTGTTCGTATCATCTTCTACGCCCTACCCTCTACATACTTATCCCTTCTAGATCAGCATCACCACCGTCCTCAAGTGCGCCCTCCTCGCCATAATTGTCTTCGCGCCCTTCGTGTACCACCAGTATACTGGCTACCGCGCGTTCTGCACCACCTCGGTGCCACCGAAATGGTGTCGCAACACGATCCCGCTCATTTATTCACACGTGCAGTCCACGTACTGGAATGTCGGCTTCCTGCGTTACTGGATGCTGCAGCAGCTGCCCAACTTCGTCATCGCGGCCCCGCCGCTGCTCGCCATCCTGTCGTTCGCGAGCTGGCATCTGCGACGCACGCTCCCAGCTCAAATCCTTGTGATTCGGGAGGAATGCGCGAGCATGCTTCGTGGTAGCAAGTCTTCCAACGCCAGCAAATTTACCGACGCCGGCAAGCCCTCGCCTCCACCGGGGCACCAGCCCTTCCTCTCGCCGGCGCTCACGCCGCACGCGCTACACGCCACCTTCATGGCGCTCATTCTCCTTTTCGCCTCGCACACGCAAATCGCGCTGCGCCTCGTTGCGGCCATGCCATTCACGTACTGGGCAGCGGCGTGGCTGATGGTGCAAAGTCCCAAGATCGGGTGGGCGTGGGTGACGTGGAGCGTGGGATGGGGTGCGTTAAGCGTGTTGCTGTGGGTGGCGTTCTTGCCGCCAGCATGAGGCGCTTGGCGAGGGAGGTGGAGGGAGGAGAGGTAGGGAGGGGTGGCCGAGCGCGCCAGTGAGGAGCTCAACAAGGCCTGTTACACGACCAGGTGGTCGCTTTCGAGCTTCGCTCGGAGACATTGGACAAGTCATGGCTCAACGTCGCCTGAACAATGACGAGCAAAGCAAATCGTCGCCTAGTCATACAAGATGGTACATGAAGCATTAGAGGGCTATGGTATCAAGGGTTTCTGGTATGTTGGTTGCGTGCGCCGTGTCGTACATCATCAGAGCACTAATAATCGTTCGCAGTGCGTGCGCTGTTCAATGCGTACAGCCCGGTATGCGGATAAGAGCAGACTCCGCTATGCGGTATATATCAGTATATGGGCGGGCTTTCGCACCCTCGTACGCGGAGGGCGGGCCTCGCGCCCTATCGACGGAGCCATGGAAAATTACTGGAGGAGACCGCTGAGAAGGCCCGCGTCCTGCGAGTCGGCGTCTTCGGCGGACGCGTACTGCAACAAGCCGGAGAGCAGGCCAGGCCCACGGGGCGAGCGATTGGTAGACCGGCCAAACAGACCACCGAAGAGGCCACCATCGTCGTCACTCGAGTCGCTGTCGTCTGACTGATCATCACCGTCGCTGGAGTCTTCGTCAGAGCTTCCGCTGCTCTGTCGGATAACTCAGTCATCGGACCGGCACTGAGGTGCAATGGGACTCACTGTGGCCTGCGCTGCGCTCGCTGTGGCGGCCGGGCTCGCGCTGTCCTCGTCGCCAAAGGCTCCGCCGACGGCGCTGGTGGCCTCACCCCAGGCGGATCCCGCAGCGCTCGTCGCTTCACCCCAGCCGCTCGACACCTCGCTACCCACCGAACCCGCCGCGCTTGT
Organism: Schizophyllum amplum; assembly: GCA_007026445.1. Lineage (NCBI taxonomy): Eukaryota > Fungi > Basidiomycota > Agaricomycetes > Agaricales > Schizophyllaceae > Schizophyllum > Schizophyllum amplum. The sequence goes on along the minus strand of VDMD01000001.1, from coordinate 2,327,984 downwards.
CACTTCTGAGATGACGGAACCTGCACCACTGGTCACTTCCGAGATGACCGAACCTGCCCCGCTGGTGACCTCGCTGATGACTGAACCCGCCGCGGAGGTCGCGCCGCTGACCAACGAGCCGGCTGCGCTAGTCGCGTTGTTCGCCGCTTCCTTAGCCATTTCCTCGAACTCATCAAGGCCCAGCGACAGGTGGTACGACGTGTCGACATGATCAACATTGACGGGCAACCAAGGAACTTCGCGGATGGTTAGTCAAGAAGTCGTTGCAGAGAAGAGACAACACACGCACTCTGGTATCCGCCTTGATCGACGCGCCCGATGATAGCACTTTGGATGTCGAGGTAGCCGAGCGGGATGATAGGCAGACTCAGGAGCGCGCCCTTCGTGAGAAGCACATGGCCGAAGCGCCCCGAGTTGCCTGTCTCGCCGGGGGGGACGACGAAGGAGTCGAACGGTTCGGTGAACTTCGAGTAGAGGTCACCCTCGACATACGCGTCCGCTTGAGCAAGTTCGATGACGAGGTCTGCGTCCATCGGATTGAAGACGTCGAAGTCGATCTCGACCTCGGACGTGAAGATCGTGCCGATGGAGATGTAGACGTTGATGTGCGTAATGAGGTTGGGCTCGTTGAGGCCAGCGATAGAAGTGGAAATCTGTATCCCATCCAGTGCGGTCGCGAGGGACTCAAAGGGCGTGCTCTCCGTGTCACCACTGATCGTCACATCCAGCGGGCCTTCGGTGGTGATGAAGGTGTTCAGGAATTCCTACTGCGAGTCAGAACGAGATGCAACAGTGAAAGTGCACTAAAATCACCATCGCATGCGTGTCGTTCGCGTCATCGGGCATGTAGCGGAACTCAGCTGCGTACGTGTCGGATCCCGGAACCAGGTCAAATGGCTATAGTACATAGTGATCAGCTACTTGCATTCGTGGAGGGCAGAGGGACTCACATCAATGACAGCACGGCCGAGCGTCGTCCCTTCCCAAACAACGGGCAGCGCTATGTTCACTGTCTCAAGAGACACATTCGAAGGATTTTCGAGCGTCGTGCTCAGGTTCGCGCGAATGTATTCGCTCCCTCCAGCGCCGCCACTTCCGACCACAGACACAGGACCCAATTCCGCCTGTCCGCCAAAGCCATTGACGCCGCTGAGCGTCGTGGGCACGTCGAACGAGATGTTGCCGATGGGTACATTGCCGATGGTCGTTGCAGCTACGACATCCGCGGCGCCCGACAACGTTAGATCGGCGGACGACTCCAGCGTGACCGCAGCAAACAGGCTTCGGAACGCGCCGTGGTCGGACGCAATCATGGCGATGTCCTCGAAGGACAGCGGCAGATTGGCGTCGTTCCCAGTAGACACCTCGCCTTCGGCGTCCATCATGGGGATCTCCAGCGTAGCTGCGTCCGAACCACCATAACCGATGGTAATGGTCTCGCCGGCCTGGATGACTTGCAAAGAGAACCCGAAGGGGTTTCGGTACACGGCGTTCGTGCTGTCTGAAGAGGATGGCGGCGCCCAAGTCTGGTCATCTGTCTGCATTGTGACCGTCAGGTCATCAATTGTGATGGATTGAATGAGCTGCGGGGGCGGTCAATCGTTGCCGCGACAAGGGATTTGTGTCGACATACATTGAAGGTTTCTCCCTGGAGTGTCACCTCTAGCTCCAGCGTCTTGAATGCGGCGCTCAGCCAGCCTATCTCAGTCGAACCGTCCGGCTTGACAGACTCGCCCTGCGCGATGAGGGATATGTTATCCGCCTGCAGATAGCGCGTGAAGAGCTCTCCGATAGTGTCGAGCTCATCGTCGCCCTTTGGCGTGATGCGGCCCGCCATATGCTTCGTCGTCTGAGATTCAGGCTCGAGGACGAGAGTATCTCCTGTGAGGGGACCGACGTTCACATGGTTATAGAATGATTCAAATGTCACCGTGCCCAAGTCGATGCCGAGTTCTACCGCAAGATTAGTGTACGCTGGGAGGCACAACAAGACAGACGCACGAGCTGGTGAGGGAATGAGGACGTCGAGCTCCATGTGTATACCGCCTTCGGGATCATCAGACGGTAGTTCGAAGTTACTGATCGAGACACCCGGCAAGTTGTTGAATGCCTTGAGGGTGATATCCTTGGACATGGAGATGCCATCGAAAATCGTATCCAGCGCCTCAACACGAAGAGAGTCGGTGGATAGCGTCCACGTGAATTCTTCGTTGTGAAGAATGTACGTAGCGTACTCAGTGAAAGCATCCTGATCAGTGATCTGCAGTGTGGCAGAGGTCTCCCAGTTGGGAACACCCTCGTCGGCTGCCGCACACACTGTAAAATTTATGAGTCAAGGTATTGCAAAGCTGTCCGAAAGTAAAGACAGACCTTCGGGTACCGTAATATCTGCGATATCGGCACCGTTCCATGTCACCGTCAAAGGCTTGGTGAAAGTGATCTGCGCGTCCAGCGGGCCAATGTTCGTGAGTGCGCCAAGCAGAGTTAGGTCGAAGCCATCGTTGGATAGATTTGTGATGTTGGCCTGCGTGAAGGATACGTTGGCGTCATCGACCAAGTGCTGCGCTATGGGTCCAGCAACGGCGCCGATGAGGTATAGCGCCGTTTCGTCTGTCTGAAGCGGCAGTCAGTAAACACTGCGAGTACACTATATGAGACTCACGATAGCCGGTACGTTATATTGCATAAAGGAAAGCTGCGTCGCATCTTACTCATTGTCAATTTCGCTAAGAATGCATATGAGGAGCCTCACAATCATCGAGAATCGTGTCGGTCGTAATGGACAGGTTGACGTTGAGGTTCTCCAATGCTGAAAGAATAGCCCCTTGTACGTCGAACTGGTTACCACTGCTGAAAGGTCAGACCTCGATTACGCGTATCCTAGTGTGGCGTTCACCTGTTGCAGGTCTGCCCCTCCGTATCCACTGACGTGTTGACTGGAGGATCGTAGTCCGGGTTGTCGAGCACGAACTGGAAGAGATCCGGCAGTGGGCCAAGGTCGACACCATTGGCTTGCGAGTTTTGCAGCAACAACTGAATGATCGTGACCGGATCCAAGTTGAAGTTGAAGGGCATCTCTTGAGAAGTGATGTTATTGTGCCCATCGGCATGGATAGGGTTCGACGAGAAATCCTGGTTGTCGACAGCGCCGAGGGATAGGTCGCTGTACGTGACTTCAGCATCGACGGTGAGCAAGTTGATGCTGGCGGTGAACGGATTTGCTATGTCAACGGTCGCGGACGCAACACCGGTGTCAACAATGTCTACCGGAAAGGTCAAGGAGGCAGCGGTGACCAAAGTCTGGTGCAGAGCGGGGATCGTGACGGGCGAGAGCCTGATCTCAGATAGGGCGGTCTTGAGAGACTCGATGTCCGTGGATTCCGTAGAGCCTTGTATGACGGTATCGGAGTCGACACCCTGAATGTAATTCTCGAGCAGGTTGCGGCCGGCAGCGAGCGCAGCATCGCCTTCTGGCTGATAGTGGAAGTCGATGCCCTTTGTCAGGTTCCCGGGCGTGATCACTAGGTCGCTCTGCAAGTTGGTCAGCCATTGCGGTCGGAAAAACCCGCGGCTAAAACGAACAATATCGGCATCGCCCACGGCCTGGTCCCTGCGGGAATGCTTCAGTACGTGCCATGAGACAAGCCTACGATCACATACTCATACTGAACGGTGAATTCAACGTCTCCTGTCCCTACGGTCAAGTTACTAGAAGTTCTTCAGTCCTCGCGTCGACCCATCAAGCATGCCCGCATACCTTGGATTGAATAGATTTCCATCAATTGTGATAAGCAAGTAGTCGGAGTACCCATGCTTGACGTCCAAGTTCTGGACCGTGGTGGGCTCCGCGTTGAGTCCTTGCAACCCTCCTATCTCCGTGGAGACAGAAAATACGATGTCCTTCAAAGCTAAGACGCCAACCGCAGTTGAAGCATCCGCATCCGAGGACCCGGACAGTGTCAAGGTCACCGAGTCTTCAGTTGTTGTGGCGGCCAAGAACTGCGAGAAAGCGTCGTGCTTGTCGTCGAATGCAACCAACGGAATGCCGTCGAAGGAAATGTGGATGATCCTCGCATCGACGTCTGTCGTGGTAGGCGACTTATCTACTTTCAGCTGCGCGACATCAGTACCCTCCCAGCCGATGGTGATAGTCTCCTGGAGAGCGACGATGTCGATGGGGAAGTCGAAGGGGATGGTGAAGGCCGCATCTGTATTGTTGGTACTAGACGGTGGCGCCCAGGCATCGTCCGTGCTGAACTGGAGGGACAGCTGAAGTAGGTCGATCGACTCGATGATGTCCAGGACACCTTGGTTAGGTAGCTCGGTGGCGACTTTCAGTGACTTGATGCCCTCGTTGAGCCAAGATACCTGTCCCACCTGTTAGCCTCGACCTTGTAAGTTGCTAACACACACGTACATCGCTGGGACCCGCAGCAGTTCCCTGAACAACGAGATCGTTATTCTTCCCATGTATGAAGTTATTGAAAATCTCAGAAACGGCGGCGAGCCCGTCATCCGACTCCTGTGGGATCAAACGGCCGACCATGGACAGACCCGTGGACGACATGGGATACAGTGTGATGGTCTCGTTAGTGCTGACCGGCGCGATCATAACGGAGTAGTCCCCAGTCGTATACGAGTCAAAAGACAACGACGTGAGTTCAATGCCGACTTGAGATGGCTGGGGTGACGATTAATTTGCTGACGGCCACGAAGAGGGGAAACAGGAACGCACGTTCTCCGCCGTCGCTTCCAGAGTAAGGTGGATGCCGCCATCGTCATCATTCGAGGGTAGGTCGAATGAGTTGATCGTCACGCCGTCCTTCAGGCCGTTCATACCCTTCAAGGTGACCTTCTTGGTGCTGAGTGGAATGCTGTCCACCTCGATCCCTTATATGCTTGGTAAACTTCGTGCAACGAGGTCGGAAAGTGAAATATACGAACCAAGGGCAGAGACCACTAGGCCCTCTCCAGAGATTTCCCAGTCGAAGCTCTCTTCTGTGATGAGCGTCTACTTGCAAGTCAGTATCGCATGATGTAGACACTAAATTGGTTTACCTTTGTGAACTTCGTCAAGTAATCCGTGTCCGCGACGTTAAAGGTAGATGAGATGTTGATCGTGCCACCAACGTCTCCGGCTATTGACACGTTGTCCATCATGATGCTACCCAAAGCCTGTCCGTTCCACGCAACAGTCAATCCGCTCGGAAACGCAATGACGGCGTCGACTGCAACAGATGAGCAAAGGGGTAGGTAAAAGGATATGACACGGCTTACAGGGACCGGCGTTCGTGATGCTGCCAACGAGATCGGTAGCTGATGAGTAGTTAGCATGCAAGAACAGGTCACGCAGGGCAGTACATACTGAAGGAGTCCTCTTTGGGGTCAGTGATGATGACGAAGTCGATCCCGAGGATCGACCCGTCGACGATCTTCTCAACTATGGGGCGCGCGAGGATGGGCAGAAGATAATCCAGGCTGTCATCCGTGTCCGTCGGCACGCTGTTCTGCGAGTACGTCAAATGCGTCGCGTATTCGCCGATGGTGACGCCGGCTGTCAGCTCGACGTCGGAGCGTAGGTACTTGAACGCCTCGTGGATGAAAGGCGGCAGCTCGAAGCCCGTGTAGATATTGTCGCGTTTCTCCTCGCTGCTCGACGAGTTGTCTGTCGTGAAGAGGTACTCGTAGCCGCCAAGCGCAACGATTCCGTCTAGTTGGGCTGTGCTTTGGCCGGACTCGACCGCGAGGGCGCGCGTGAGAGTGAAGAGTGTCTCGGGGTCCATGTTGAGGTTGAGGTCCAACTCCTGAGAAGTAGTCGTTGTGTTGCCGTCCGATCGAAAGTCGGTTCCCATGTCGATAGAGCCGAGGTCGAGCCCGTACGACTTGATGCTAGAAGAGACGCTGGTAATCTGGAGGTCGGCACTGAAAGGGTTGGCAAGATCGACCGTAACCTGTGTAATGTTATTCTCGTCGCCGATCGTTGAAGGAACTAAAGCACGAGTGAGCAGTAGCAGCAAAACACCCGCGCACATACCCACCATAGAGAGCGGCAGTATCGAGTAGATCGGTCTGCAATGCGGGGAGGGTCGCATCAACGCTGAGTGTGCCGAAGGCTTCCGACAGCGAGTACACCTGCGTGCTCGAGTCGTAGCCGCCAATGCTCAAGACAACGTCCCGCTTGCCAACAAAGTCATTCAAAGTCTGCATCGACTGGTCGTTCGCATTCGCCTAACAACGGGTCAGAACAAGGAGAACCTTACTAAGGGTTGCAACTTTACCGTAAAGTACCCCGTGGCCTTGACGTCGTTCTCCCCCATGCTGAGCGTCAGATTGGGGAGCAGGGTTGTACCCATGGGGGAACCACCGCGGAACAGTGCTAAGCCTACACAAAGCAATGTCAGCTACGTTGTTCATGTCCAAAAGTCAATGAGCCTACTCAAGTCGTCAACATTCAGCCACAGGTTCGATGGGTTGGTGATAGTGACTGCAGAGGCGTTAGGGAACACGCGTGGGATAGCTCAGGCGCGCGCATACCACCGATGTCAAGGACGATAGCATCCTCAGTTCCTCCTGTGACGTCGACAGTGTCGATGACAACCAACCCGTCGAGCCCTCGCAGACCCTGCAGCGACGTCGTCACGTTGACCTTGATGGGGTTGAGCGTGAGTATGCCGACGCTCATGTTCGCAACGGCGCTCGAGTTTCCGATGAGGCTGAACTCGGCGGAGTCCTTGTCCGTAATTAAGGTGTCTGTTAGAGAGTTTATAACTTAGCAGATCCGCTGAATTCGGCGAGAACGTACTAAAGGCGGAGAAGAACTCGTGTTGGCCCTTTGAGCTGCTCAGGTTGGTGTTGACGATGGAGATGTCGATAGTCCCGCTCGTGTTGGTCGACGAGTACGTGGAGATATCTGAGGTGGACGCGCCGTTGGGCTACGAAGAGGTAAGACGTTAGGGATTGCTTGTCAATTTCATGGTCAATGTAACGCACCGTGCTCAGCCGCGCAAAGGGCTCACCGCTGGTCATCACCATATCGAAGTCGTTCGCGATCTCGCTGATGGTCAGCGCGAAACCGAAGGGCAGCTCCATGTTCGCGGTGACGCTGTCGCTGTTGGCGGTCGGCGTCCACGACCCCGGCGTGCCAGTGAAGAACTGCAGCGCGAAGTCGCCGATGGAGACGCCCTTGATGGGGTTGATTGGCTCGGTGGGGACGAAAGGCACCGTCAGTGTAAGCGCCTGCAGGCCCCTGCTGAGCCAGGAGATCTCCGTGCCATCGCTCTGGAGCGTAGAAAGACCAGTCGCCTTGACGTGCGACATGTCCGCGTTGATGTAGTTGGTAAAGAGGCGACCGAGCTTGCTGAGGTTCTCGTCGCCTTCTTGACGCTGGAGGTAACCCTTGAGACTGACTTGATTGTCGTCGCCCGGAATCTGGAGCGTAACTTAGTATCTCGTGTGACCGCGGAGGGTCGACATACAATGACGGTGTTGTCCTGCGAGCCAGTACCAAGATCGAGGCCGTCGTAGCTGAGCGAGAACACGACAGTGCCGAGGTTCAGATGGAATGGGCTGTCGCAAGGTCAATGAAGAGGCAATGGAGGGAGGCTGCCACACGTACCTAGGGTTACTAAGCTGCGTCTTAGCCTCGAAGTTGATACCGTTGTCATTGTCGCTGGGCAGCTTGAGGTCTTCCAGCTTCACGTTCCCGTTGAAGCTTTGCATACCTGCGGCAAAAACCTGAGCGTCGACGCGTTACACGAGTGGTATACTGCTTACCATTCAGCGTGAGCTGCTTGTCGAAGGTAATATCATCGGCAACAGGAAACTTGAGCGCTTGAGCCCTCAGCTTGTTTGAGAAGAGGCGCCAAGTGAACGTTTCGGCCGTGATGAGGTACTGCGTGAATGCCCCGAAAGCATCCTCATCGTCGATGGTGAACGTAGTGGTCTGGTCGATGGTTGCGCGCTTGTTCCGAGCATATATCTTTTCTAGCGTCATTGACCCTAGCGCGATGTTGCTGCCGTTGTCCTGGACCCACGACACTTCAATGGGCTCCTTAAACTCGATCCACGCATTGAATATACTGGTATGATATACCTAAATGCACGTGAGCTACAAGAATAATGTGGAGCGGGAGGCAATCTAACCTGGCCCTTCAGTTGTAAGGTGAAGCTGCGAGGGATGAGCACACGGATGCACTGACACGAGCAGTCACCCACGTCTCGTTCTGCGGATTCAGAATTGTGACCTCATCGACCCCAAGTGTAGTCTTTGCGACGACGGACTGAACGACTGCGCGCACGACGGGAAAGAGTAGGATAAACAGCAGGGCAATGCCGAGGGGGACGATGACCAGCTGCGTGAGCCAGAACCATCTCTTCTTGTAGAATGGCGTCTTGGGGGCAGCGGCGGCAGCACTACCTGCCGCCGCATTCTGCGTGTCGTCTTCCGGTTTCCCCTCTGCAATGTTGGTTGTGCTCCCTTGCGCCGGAGGCGCCGCATTGGCTGGTCGCGCATCAACAGTCGCGTCCGCGGGGCGGCGATGAGACACACACCTGTCAACGGCGCCTCTGCCTGGTCAGAGCCGATGGTCTGGCGGCTCTGATTGAAGGGCATCTCATAGATACCGCTGCTCCGTCGTGCGGGGGCGCTGGAGTCCATGGCGGAGGGCTGAGCCGTGGATGGCCTGGGGAAACCGACGCGTCCGCGAACAAAAAGAGCTGATGATCATTCGGCGAGATGTATATATATTTTCGTAAACCGGGGCTGCGATCCTGCATGGGGACATCAGAGCGGCCAGCCCCACGCAAGTTCACAGAAGCGTCGCAGAAGCAAAACGAGCACATGGAGGGACGAATGAAAGAGCTGCCCGATGTCAAAAGAAACCGCGCCAAACACGGTCACGAGCCCGCGTATATTTACCTCCATCTGATCGCAGCCGTCTCGTGGTTCGTCCTCTGCCCCATTCGGCCTTCAAAGCGGCGCGTCGCTGGTCCCCGCCCTCCCCGAGCTGCTCCCGGCGCTCAGTGAGAGTACGAACTGATGCTCTCAGGTTATCGATGCCAAACTAGCTTGGCTCGACTTCTGAGGGTCGGAGCGAGGGAGCTGTGACTCACCTAGCAACCGTCTTCAATCCCGTTTCCCATGACGTTACGCGTCAAAACATTCATTCTGCTCATCCCAGTGTCCTGTCTTGTCCAGTCCCTGCAGCCACGACCTTTATAACGGCTCTACAAGGCGATTCCCTTCCTTTCCGCTGCCACCAACCTCGCGAACTTCCGTCGCTATACTTATTCAGTACTGAGCTCAGTAGCAGCGGCGCGCATTCGCGAGCGTCCCCGTTCTGCGCACATTCACATGTCGAAGGTACTTTGAAGGTACTGAATCACAGTCCTCCTTCCACGCGTATATGTTGACCGGCAGCGGTACATCAGGTGCCCCACTAGAAGTCAGACGACCGACTGCTGCCCCACCTCGCCAGATGCATCTCTCCCTCATGACCCCGAGCAGCTGTGGCCCTCATCAAGTACTGTAGGCGCCATCCTTTGTCTTCCCGCTCCGGGTGACACATTAACACGTCCAAACACCTTTCTGCAAGCGCCGTTTGCTGCAGGCGCCCCTTTTCGCGCCGGCGTCCACAGTCCATACCATGCATCGGATCGCGATTTATCATGCCTGCGACCCGTCTCTTCCAATCGATGCAAGCGACCTCCTACATCCTGCTGAGGACTGGCCTTCCATTCCCACTCGGCAGAAGGAACGCAAGATCTCGTATTACCCTCGTCGACAGCGAACTCGTTCGACGCATGCGTTCGGTCGCGCGACCCGCGAAGATCCTGATTGGCCAAATATTAGTCGAACCGCATGCTCACCTTCGCCTTCCTCAATGATAATATGCCTGCGACCGCAGCCTTGGACGAGCCGAAAAGTGCCATCCTGTTTTGCAGTGCATGGTGGCGCAGGTTCGTGTGCACACACGGTGGGAAGACGGCGCGAAAGGGCCTGACAACGAAGGAGCCTCGAGAGTTTTCCCGTACTTCGTCGACGAAGATGGACACGGTGCTTCCCGTTGCAAGTCTCAACTCGCCCATTGGGACCATGGTCTGTCCGCCGCTGCCGAGGATCTCAACTTGCATCGACAGCTGCCTGCATCTCCTCCAACTCTGGCTTCACAACTGCATCTCGAATCTGCTCGCCCAGGTTTCTCAATGCCTTAGCACAGCCTCAGATTTTTCGTTCTTCAAAGTAGACTCCTGGAGGTCCGCCTAACTCTTGCTGTACAGTGACATGGACGTCGCTAGCGAGGGGCTCACTCGCCGCAAACCCACGCAACTGCTTCTCGTGATTGCGAGGTAGCTCCCGTCACGGTCATGTCCCTTTACCTTACACAAGTCGATATAAAAGCACGATGAAAGAGGGGACCAGCCTCGTATTCTTTCACACTCGCCTCCCTCCAACCTACCTCGATGTCTTCAAGCACTGGCGATTACATAATCATATCGTCGCCACCTGTTTGGTCTTTCCGCCGCTGTCGCGCTCGAAAGGAAGTACATACCCGCATACCTTGTATGCGTCAAACCTGCTCCCAGATATTGAGATTGTGGCCTCTTCATCCAAATGTCTCAGGCACATGCATAATGGGCCCTGCACTGCGGCTACTATGTACCGGCGGAAAAACTAATTGTTCAATTGGACAGGCGGCTTGGCTATTTGTACAAGGTAATCGCTAAAAGTACATTGAGGTTTGTGTGTCCGATGCTGCCAGGGAAGCCAGAGGGTTAAGTCACCTCGCGAGAGGGTCAAGTCACCGCACCGGGCGTCTGGAAAAGAAGATAGATACCCGCAAGAGGAAGCCAAGATATGCGACGTCCAGCCGCTGAAAGAAGACGAAGTTATGAGATGCTGAGAAGGGGACTTGGGGGAGGGTTGGAAGAACTGAGGGAATTATGTCCGAATGAGTGAGAGATATGGAGGAACACAAAAGATATGAGATGCATGCGATGGCGGTCATCGTCGCCAAGCGAGACTTGACTGTTCGGGCGGCGGGCACCCACCGCTCAGGCTGCAGACACCCACAGCCCAGACGGCAGACGTCCACCGCTCAAGCGACATCCTGCCGTTGCTCAAGCAGCCGACATCCGCCGTCGCCCACCGCGCCCGCTACGCGCCGGAGGTGGCATCGTCTCCCCACCAACCTTCTCTGAGTTCCTGCGCCCGCCCCGGCTGCGTCCGTTGCCGGCTTTGGGCGCATCCCTCCTGCCACCACCGCTCGCTGCACCTCCGCCATTCCCTGTCTTCGCGGGCGCGCCTCCGCTCGCTGCTTTAGGGGGACCTCTGCCCGAGCGCGGCGTCCCGGAGCTTGCCTCCGTTGCCGCCCCGGCGGTTTCCGACGTGACGCGCCGCCGCTGTGGCCGGCCGGGCGAGCGCCTTTTGATCGTGGGTCCGTCGCCGAGCTGGTCGTCGTCCGATGGTGGGGACGGGGGCGGGGTGTCCTTGGACTGCTCGAAGCTCGGCGGCGAGAAGAGGGCGGAGGGCGGTGGTGTGGCAAGAAGGTTCAGGGTCGTATCTGCGCTCGAGGAGGATGAGGAGAGGGAGAGGGAGGGGGCGCGGGGCTTGTGTGTTGTACGTTGATTGCAGGGGTGCTCGAGCTCCGTGCGTGCGATCGTCGTATCCGCGAGATCGCCCGTCCAGGCATGGCCCTCGCGCCGGTAGGCGCCTCCGTCGTGGTGGTCGGTGGTCCAGCCGGCGCGGGATTGGAGGGTCTGCCAGACCTCGGTGTCGATGGAAGGTGGGTGGTACTCGACAGTGACTGTTGGGCCGAGTTTCGATGTAGTGGTAGACCGTTCGGCGGTCCACGAGCCGCGGCCGTTCTTGCCATACCATTCTGGTTCGCAATGAGGGACGCGTCTGGGTACGCAGTGGTATGGGCTTACCTAGTAAGGACAGCTTCGACATTTTCCGTACAAATTTCTTGATATCGCGTCCAGCGCTCGGCATGGATGGGTCGTCCTCGAATTTGAGGAACAGCGTTGAGTGATCAGGCACTAAAGGCAGTGGAGCTTTCCCCGGTGCGTGCTCCTCCAGCACGGCCACCGAAAGCGTGTGCAGGCTCGACAACAACGAGAAACACGACACGAGGCCCAGAAGCTTGAGGAATGGTGCGTCCAGACATAATCGCAAGGTCTAAAACGGGTCAGCAGAGCGCGACGCCAGGTCGCGTGAGCGATACCTCAAGTTGTTGACACTTCTGTACCAACGTCTTGACGTCGGAGATGGAACATGACCAGAAGTCCAGATCCAGGTGAGTCATCGAGGACGCAGACGTGGCAAGCTTGTCCAGCAAGTCTTGGGGGAGGGGCCGAAGAGCTACGGCGTCGTCGACGTGTGCTTTGATGTAGACACCGTCGGGTGAGGGCAGAGCTTGTCGGCGGGTGACAGATAGGCTGGTCAGAGATGCCAGAGGGAACTCGTGTATTGAGGCTAGGTGATCAGCCGACCATGAATGATGATGCTCGGCCTCGCTGAATATAATTTGCAAGGTGCGCAGATGCTTCGGGTAGGTAAGAGGTTTGGTCCAGAGACAGCGGCTCAGCCGGCCTTCGTGGAGGGTAAGAGCAATGAGGGAATGAGCTTGTGCGGTACGTGTAACAATTCACCTTCGACGTCATCTAGGATGAGCTCTTGCAGCGCATCGCAACCTTCCATGAGCGTGACGATCCCCTGGTCGGTAAGCTTGGTGCCGCCTGTGCTCAATCGCAACTTGCGCAGTCGGCTGAGGGCCGCGATATCTTCGCATATGGAGTCGTCCAGCCATACAAAGTCAAGGCTCAAAGTTTCAAGGCTGGAAGCAAGAGAGCTGAGGAGTGTCGATAACGAGTGAGCACCGAGTTGAGATAGGGGACGAGTTATCTCCAAGGATGAGAGGCCAGCGAGGCAGGGCAGGGACGGCGCGTCCCATTTCGCGAGCAAGTGACGTGCGGGCGAGACTTGATGATGCGAAGGGTTCAGGGAGAACTTTTGCAGGCGAGGCTTGTCCATGAGCATCTGCCGAGTTATGTGATGAGTTTGAATGCGGGGTGCGACGGAAACGACAGCACCTCGCATAGCCCGTCTGGCGGAGGCATTGAAGATGTCCATATGAATTGCTGCAGGTTTGGACAGGACCTGAGCAAGCGCGAGAGGTCATCGGCTCCGATGGGTCGATGCGTGTCGTCTTGCACCGTTTCTGACGCAGCGTCGACGACAACCGCCTTCACTGCCCAACCATATCGTGCAGGGTTGGACAACAAAGCGAAAGTATTGCTTCTGGCAGAGGAAGAATGATCCAGCGCGAGCGATGCGTCGTCGTCGTGAACATGGATCTGTTGAAACAATGTCGCTACGCTTATGGCGTGAATTCGGGTGCCCAGCGATGCGAGGAAGAGGGGTGCGGTGGAAGGCTCGCTGTGCAGGACGTTGTTCACGAGCTCTGTCGCGTGTTGTGAGATAAGCGCTCACAGGAGACACAGTGGGACTTACTTGCGAGCACATCGTCGGGAAGTCTTTCGATGGGCGACTGCATGGGTGGACGAGTCGACGCTCGGACCAGCTGTGAGTGCGCTGGTGATGGGAGTAAGACGACAAGCGATGGTTCGTTAAGCGAAGCGCGTGCCGGGGACGGACCGGAGTCGGACGACTGCTGCTGCTGGCTGCTCGTCGCTGTCGGGACCGAGCCGGGGTGTCTAGCCTTTGGTCTCGTCGCGGTGGCGCGTCACCCCCGCATATGCGTGACCGGCAATCGGCCCGGTGCTATGTGGCGTGAAGCCGTCAGCGCGTCTACCTTCCCTCCTCCCCCCATCATCATCCTTGTCAGCGGACTCGCGCGCGGTGCAGATGGCGTCGCGACGAAATGAATTGGTATGCCGGTCCCAGCGCCAGCCTCGTCAATCTAACCTCCGCTGTGCAGTGGGATCAAGGCCAAGATGAGGCCGTACAAGTCAACCAGAGGGCGCTGATCGACAAGGTCCTTGCTCGCTATTCGGGGGAGTTTACTGTATTCCGCGAGCGTGAGTTGATAGCACTGCATAACACGTTCCGTCCGTGACTTGCCTGCAGTGCTCCAGAACTCGGACGACGCGCAGTCCAAAGCAGTGGAGATCCATTTCGAAACCCAGGACTATCTGTCTGCAAAGTCGGCGGAGAGTGCAGAGAGCACCGCCGCTGTGGACTCGGCAGGAGCTCTTCCGGACCTGAAGAAGACACTGGTACACCAGTGGACCTTCAAGAACAATGGCATGTTGTTCCGCAACGAGGACTGGGATCGGCTGAAGAAGATTGGTGTGTCAGCTACATCTATCACTTGAGTCCCATCCTGACCAGCTTTGTAGCGGAGGGCAATCCAGACGAAGACAAGATTGGAGCGTTCGGAGTGGGTATGTCGCGTTCAACTCAGTCAACGGCAGTCGATTGTGCTTACGCGAACAGGCTTCTACAGCTTGTTCTCCGTGACAGAGGAGCCATTTGTTACCTCAGGAAGTGCGTGATGCATCTCGACGAATCCGACCTTTTCCTCATACCGCGCAGACAACTGGATGGGCTTCCACTGGAATAAGGATCAGGTGCGCAACCATCTCCGTCGACTGACACATGCTTACCATCATATAGCTTCTCGCAAGGCGAGGGCAGACTGAAGCGAAGGGAACCGAGGCGGAGAAATGGACCTCCTTCGAAATGCCACTGCGTGAGGCAACACCGATACCCGTTGCCTTCGACTTCACGCGTTTCTTGGCCTCCTCCATCACGTTCATGACCACGCTATCCGAGATCTGCGTCTACTTGGATGACAAGCGTCTGGTACGCTTGACAAAAGGCAACGGTGTGCCGAAGCCGTTGTCTTTCCCCAAATACATGAACACGCGAGGCCCTTCACGAATGATGACCGCAAAGCAGATGCGCTCCACTTGTGCGTCGCGAGATAAACCTCAGTATCCGGTACTGACGACGGTGCTGCAGCCGTGCATATCAAGGCCGAGGTTATGCGTTGGGTGTACACGTCAGGTACCGAGAAGCCTCCCCCGCGCGCACCTCCGGTGAACAAGGAAGAGAAGCCGCAAGGGTTCTTCAAGTCCCTGTTCTCTTTTGCTGGCGCCACTGCGACGCCGCAGTCCGCACCGCTGCCTCCACCGCCTCCACCGGTGAAGAAGGATCCGAGGAAGGTGGAGGAGACGAGTGTCAATCTCTCCATCTTCACCATGGACATGGATGTCACGCTCGACAGGAAAATGACCTCGGAGCTGTACCGCTCCATGCAGAAGAATCCGCCCAAGGCCGTCAAGTATAGTCTGATCTATGTATGTTGCTAATCGCGCCAGTCACTCTGTATGATCGCTAACAGTGTATAGACAGCGAAAGACGAGTACGATGCCAGCAAGAAGGAGGACGATCAGGTGGCGTCGGAGCTGGGCAGTATATTCCAGGGGCTTAGGGCAGACCTCGACGGCCAGGGTACCACAAAACTTTTCATTGTATGTCCATGTTACGTAGGTCGTTTGAATAAGAATATGACTTTTTGCTCTGTAGGGACACGCAACGGCTCAGACGACTGGGCTCGGTGGGCATATGGCCTCCAGGTTCATTCCCACCGTAGAACGCGAAACGATTGACCTGGCGTGCGTGTTCGTTGCTGATCAGTAGGCGCACCCCTCATATTCTACAGGGATCGCAATGTCGCGGTATGGAACCGAGAGCTGCTGCACATGGGTGGTGTGCTGGCTCGGGCTGCCTACGAAGTCGAACTTGACACCATTCGGGACCTCTGGCAGGGGTCAGGCCCGGACCCAGGTGATGAGCTCAAAGCGTGGCTCACCGCGCGCGGCCTCCACGCGCTCAAGTTCTTCACCTTCCACCAGTCAACGCCATCGCACGCGGTCTCAAGCTTACTGGAGGCGGGCTTCTTTGGCTGCACACCAACCAAGAACTTCCCGCTCCTGTCGACGAGCGGCGTGCACGCGGATTGCTCCGTGCGCATGCCGCACGCGTCCTACGCGGCGTTCCTCAAGCAGCTGCCCACGGTGCCGGACGCCATCGTCGACGGCGCGCCGGCGATGGTGGGCGTGCTCTCTATGCGCGGCATCGTGCGCGACGTCACCTTCGACGACGTGCTCGCCGAGCTCGCCGCGCGGCCCCTGCCGGAGGCGGAGATGGTGGCGTGCATGCGCTGGTGGGCGGACGCCAGCAAGCAGTTGGACCGCGGGCGCTTTGAGAGCGTGCGCGGGCAGCTGCTCGGCGCGGCGGTGCTGGTGCAGCGGTGCGGGACGCCGGAGGAGCGCATTCTGCCGCTGAGCACGATCGAGACGTACGCGACGCCGCGGACGGTGATCTTGCCGGAGGGCCCGCTGCCGCCGCACCTTCTGCCTGGGGAGGTCAGTCGGCAGTTTGAGCCGCTGGCGTTGGCGTCTGCATTTGGGTGGACGGAGCTGTCGACGGTGGAGTGGTTGGAGCATTTGTGCAGCAAGGCGGTCGTGGGGCAGGATACAGCGCACGACCTGACGGCGAACCCGGAATGGGCGGAGCGGGTGCTGACGACGCTTGCACGCGCCTGGCCATCGTTGTCGACGGCGCTGAAGGGGGAAGCTATTGCACTGCTGCGGGAGCAGACGTGCATGCCGACGACCATAGGGCTGAAGAAACCAGAGCAGACATATTTCGCGAGCGCGGATATCTTCCACGACTTGCCCGTCGTGAACTTCCCGTCGGGTACGGCCGTGCGCGGTAACGTTGCGAAGATGCTGCAGGATATTGGCGTGCGCAAGCATGTTGAATTGCAGGTCATCTTCGACAGGTGAGCTGCCTCTAAACGACTGACCTGCGCCAGTGTACTGACCCGGTGGACAGGATGATCAAGACCAATCAGTGGACCATACCCGAGCTCGTCAAGTACTTCGCGTCCGTGCAGACGACTCTGTCAGCGGACGAAATGCGGAAACTGGTGTCGACGAAGGCTTTCTTCGCGGAAGGTCAGACAGAGAAGGAGGACGGGAAATCAGCGCGATTCCTCGCCAAGGACTTGTATGAACCTCTGGATGTCTTCCGGCAACTTGGCCTGCCGGTCATCGATTGGGGTACACAGGTCAAGTGGAGGAGCAATTCAGAGGAAGGTTGGTTTTGGAGCCTTCATTTGTCGTCGATATCGCCTCATATCATCGTTCAGCGCAGTTTCTGTTCAAGCTTGGTCTTCGCCGATTCCCACCGTTGGCGGCTATCATCAACCTCTGCGCAAGTGCAGATGAGAAGGCGAGACCCATGAAGCTGGTCGACTATTGTGTTCTGCTAACGTGAAATCTACAGATCCGCGAGAACGCCATGAAGTACTTTCTGGCCCATTTCGATCTGCGATACAGCAAAGAGTACGATCCTGTTAACTTCCGCGACATTGCCTTTGTACCCGCGATGAAGGGCACTGTGGAGAAGCCGACATACTGCCTGGTGACGCCGAAAGAGGTAGTGCCTACCATGCTGTGCTTGGATGCCGCTAAATGTTAAGCAGGTGTACGCCAGCGTTGAGTGGATCGTCTTTGGATACACCGTCATAGACCCCCGCGCACCTAAGGACATCGTCACGAAGTTGAAGATCCAGAAGCAGCCGCCGACCAGCCTGCTGGTAGATCTCCTCAGACGTTCGCCCCCAGGGGACGAATCACAAGCACGAGTGTGGTTCTCGCTTCTCGCTTCCCGTATCGCAGGTGTGCTATATATCATGTGTTTGTGCAGCTATTGACCGTCATAACAGATTTCTCCAATGCCGAGTTGGTGGCGCTGTCCACGCTTAACATGGTACCCGTGCGGGACAAAGAGACGTCGGTGCTCAGGCGTCTGCCCCCTTCGCATTGCTTTTTCGGCGGTCAGTCGAAGGCGCAGCTTCACTCAAAACTGTTCGTCTTCGTCGACTTCGGCTCCGCGGCGAACGGCTTCCTCAGCGCGATTGGGACAAAGCAGGAGCCAACCGTAGAGCAGGTTGCGCAGATGTTGCTTGCCGATCCGTACAAATTCTACCAACTAGCTGATGGGCCGCAGAAGTGAGTGTCGCGGCGCCCGTACGCTGATCTTTGCTGATACTCACCTCCCTCACCCAGCTTCTTAAATGAGCTGCGCAATATCGCCGTGAACGCCGCCATGGTCTCGTCGGCAACGATGACACGGATGAAGCGCACAAATGTTCTCCTAGGGATCCAGCGCAAGCCGCGACCTGCGAAGAGCAAGGAGGCCGAGCTGGATGACGAGGATGATTGGGAACTCCAGTATGATCTGAAAAGGCCGGAGGAGATCGTGGTTGCGGACGACTCGATCGCGCTACAGATCTTCGGCGATCAGCTGTTCACCGCGCCTCAAGAGGACATCCTTGAGAGTGTGTGCGTTTCTCTCATGAGGTCTTCCTTATGCTAACGTTCTACTCAGAGTTCTACGGTGCCCTGGGCTCGCGGCGGCTGAGCTCCATCGTCAAGGAAGATCACAACTTCGGCGGCGAGGTTGCGAACTACAAGCCAGCGCTCGCTATGAAGGCACTGGTGCTAGAGCGACTGCCGCTCTTTTTGCACGACCACAGCCACGCACGCACGATGCGCGTCCAACTTACGCCGGAGAACCTGATCGTTCGCGCATTCGGGACGCTCGCCGTGACCAAGTCGCTCAACTTCGGCAAAGTGAGGCTATCGAACCGGCAGGATGCGAGTGCGGTGGCGAAGCGGTCGGGGTATGGGAAGGTTGAATTGTGGGTCGCCACAAATGCGCAGATCGACATGTATGAGTGAGTAATAGGCGAGGGACCACGAGGATGTTCGTATGCTGATGACGATGTAGGGTGGCAACGTCGCTGAACCGGATTTTGTTCGAGTCCCCTAAAGCGCATGATGCGCTCCTGTTCATGACCATCCTGTCCACGGACCTCAAGTCGTTGAAGCGACGAGGATATAACGGTATGTACCATGTAGCTGCTCTTGATCGCCCCAAGCTGATGCGGCGTGCAGTCGACAGGATCTTACGGCAGAGAAAGGCGGACCACGAGGCTCGAGAAGCCCAACATAAGGCGACTCTGTTGTCACAGCAGCATAAACAAGACGAGGACAGCATACCATCGTTACCTGGAGGTTTCGCGCAACCCGCGCCACCGAAGGACGTAAAGCAAGCTATGCCACAAGCCCCGGTACCGGCTCCCTCGCGACCCTCTGAAGATTCCTCTGCGACAATTGTAGAGAAGGAACGGCCTGAATCGGTTATGGAGCCGCCACAATCTCGACCCCAATCAACTCTGCAGAAGTGGAAGAATCGATTTACTGCCAGTCCTTTGCCAGGGTCTCCCATGGAGACTGGCTTGATGCCTCAACCTCAGCAGCCTCAAGGCCCGAACGTTACGCCTTTGTCGAACATCGGTGCGCTGCGTATAGCGAAGACACGGTGTGGAGAGCTAACGGATTTGCAGATCGCAACATCGATATCGCCATGCAGGGTTGCCGCGCAGAGTCGGCGAATGTGATCAAGAACGGGCAAGAACATATGGAGCGCGTTCGAGAGGCCTTGAACGAGGGCTACTGCGACATATCCAACCAGGTTGGCGATCTGACTCAATTGGGTGCGTCGCCTGTGTGGCTTGTAGGTCCAGCACGTGACTGACTGTTTGGATTTGTGACAGGGACTGTAAGCTCATTCAAGGTGTTTGTAACGCCAGGTAAGTGGTAAGGTTGCGTGGTGCAATCATTGGCAGACTAATGCCCGTTTAGATGTCCCGGACAAACCGACGTTCTTGGAGACAAAGCGCGATGCGATAAATCGTTTCATCGGGGTGATCATGCCCTTGGCAAACGTCTATCAGTTGCCGCTCTCCAGTCTACATCTCTTCATGGATGTGTCGGGTGGCGTGATCGCTTTCAATCGCAACGGTAGCATCTTCCTGAACCTGCGGTACTACGAGGCATGGCGTAAGTTGGCATGCATCTACAATCTATCATGCGCTGACTGTAGCCCACGCAGACGACCAGGAGGTCAGACAGGGCAAACTCACGCAGGCCTTCGTGTCCAACTACTTTACGCTGGCTCACGAAATAGCGGTGCGTCTTCTTCTCCGTGATAGATGGGGGTGAGCTGATCCGCGTCGCAGCACAATCTCGTCCATCCCCATAACGCGGAGCATGAATTCTACTTTTCAGCTATATGCGAGAAGTACATGATGTCGTTCAGCCAGCTGTTGGCCCGCAGCGCGGTATGAGGGCATGACTGACGAGGACTTGATCTGAATTTAGCATTAGGACTTGTTTACCTCACCGTGTAAGTAATGTAGATCAGTGCGGATCGCACTATGCCAGGCTTGGATAACCGGATTAAAAAGTGTTCCATCGTTGAGATACGTGAGGCTGTAGGCTGGTGTAGAGGTGCAGTGGACGAGGCAGTCGAGATGAGACGCAGGGACGGACGATCAGTGTCAGGGGCACAATGAATAGAAGGGATTCCTATTTTGTTCGCCCTTGTGTGGCGAGACCACGTGAAGGCGATTGGTTATTGGCTTTTATTGATCGTCCTTGCCCGCCGAAATCGCTTGCCCTTGCCCTCGTCCCCAACAACAGAGACAAGCACCGTATCCGCCGTCGCCATCGCCGCCACCGCACCCAGCACCAGCCCCGACGCGAGACTGTGAGTGCTCGAGCATCAGGGCCAGTGCACATCTAATTACTCCCACTCAGGCTAGACCCCCACCGTCAATCGCGGGTCTCCGTCGACACCAACCCCTGCCTTGCACGCCGTCGCCCTTGACCAAAACCGTCAGCTACACCATCCTGCACCAACTTTTCAAAAAGCAACAGATACGGGCCATACGTGCGTCGCTTCAGCGCGCTCTGGCGCTTTGCACAGCAGGCTGACGTCTCCACCAGCAACACCTCCACCGCCCCCATCGAATTCCAATGTCCGTCATGCGTCGCAAGCCCACACACACCTACCGCTCCCCGACGGCCGACGCGCCCTCGGGGCCCATCATCATGCGCCGTACCGCGACCGCGTCGAGCAACGACTCGACGTCCTCCGAATCCTCATCCACGTCACCGACGTCCACCCGTGCTATCCATAGGGTCATGCGCCCTCCCACGAAGAGTCCCACCAAGCGCAAGCACCCGCAGACGGACAGCCGCCTCCCCCTTTACCACCCCCGCGGGGAGCTGGCCCTGTCGCTGCCCCTTCTGGACGCGTCCTCCCTCGGCCTTCCCGTCCTGGTCCAAATCGAAGACTCTCCGCGGTCGGGCGCGCGCGCCACCTCCAATACCAAGCGCCCCGCGAGTTCCAAGCTCCGTGACGCCACGACTGTGGCCCCGATCGCTGAGCCCGTCGCCAATCCCCCGGACCCCATCCCCAACAAGCCAACCCCACGCAAGCGTCGCGCGGGCGCTGGCGGAGGTGCCGCTGCTGCCGCCAAGCGCAAGCGCAAGGACGTCGACGACGCCGACGCGCCCTATCCGGCGACCAAGCGGCGCGCTGTGCGTAGCCGGCAGGCCAAGGATCAGGTGGATGCCGGCTCTCCCGGCCCGGGTGCCGATGTCCCGCCCACGCCAGAGTCTGCAGCAGAGCCGCTGCCTGAGACCGCGCGCCGCGCGACGCGCGGCACGCGCTCTAGAGCCGCTCGCCGGACGTCGTCCGAGAGCGCCGGTGGGAGCGTGCAGCCGCAGACCCCGCGTATGAAGGAGATGTCGATGCAGGTGGAGGAGACAGTTGTCGCTCCCGTCAGCGAGAAGACGATGAAAGCCATGCCGTCTCCGAACGGTGCCATGCTGCCTTACCAGGGAGCTGTGGTCGTCGGCGGTGCAGCCTAGGCCATCCCACGAACTCATTATCTGTTATTTATTGGGTTTCTCGCGCGCTATCGTCTTGATCTCTCCATCGCCGGCCTGTTGTCACTTCCTGCCCCCCATCCAATCCCATCCACCTGTAACGCGCGGCCATTTCATTCCAGGATCCCCTCACATTATATCGACCCTATCCTCGGCTTACCTTGCAAGCTCTGCTTGGTTGTCATCTGTTCTTGTCATCTCATGACTGTGTTTCGCCTGTCCCATCGCCTCCCGCAGCGCGACCACCTTTTCTTGCATACCACGGCCTCCTTGTATCTCCTCTGTACTTGATGACGGTTACTTATCGTGCTCCTTACTTAATTGTAGTCGCGCTGTGGTCCGGAATCTTATCTTGCCTTTTCGAAGTAACTTGTGTGCCCGTCCTCTCTCTGCGCTTGCTGTGGGCATCAACCCTGCGACACCAAGTCCTCTATTGGTCAGATGAGTGGTCAACTATGCATATGACCCAGTATAACTAAGCCTTACAAATCTCTGCTGTTGAAAGGACAGGCTGCATCGAGGCGCACTGATGGATATCAACTTACGGCAAAGGAGAAAACAGGAAGTTGCACATTCCTCTAGCTGAAATCTCTTCCCTGGCCAGCGGGCTCCTGTGTCCTTGCTGCTCTTGGTGCCGAGCGCGTTGGCCGTACGCTCACACGCCTCGCGGGCCGTGGCCGCCATCGATATCCTCGAATCCCTTGGGCTTCTGCAGGTCATTTGGTTCGTGCGTGGCCGTCCTGGCGCACTCAGCGTTGTCGGTAGCGTCAAAATTCCGAACAAGGATGATTTGCGTCTGGCTAGTATGCGTTATGGTCCACATAGAGCCTGATACGCGGGACTCTGCCTGCGGAGGCAATGGGGTGGTATCTGCATTGTCGCCTATGTTAACCGAGCCGCCACCGACTTGAAGGTGACTGGCGAGAGCAAGAAAGAGACATGATCCAGCTCTCGCCTGTATCGGAGTCGGACCGCCGTGGTTGAAGAGCGGACTTGCTCCAGATGTGTGCTTCCTAGTCGTATGTATAATCGTACGCGGTCCAATCAGTCCTTGTGAAAGGATAGCTCAGAAAGCAAACGAAGAAACAGTCGTAGGCGAAAGGGACATCGGTGCAGGTGATCCTCCCTAAACTGATCATTGGACGATTATCTGGAAAGCTGGAGAGTCGAGTCACGATGTTCAAGGCAGGTGAACACGAAAGATGCAAGCAGCATAGATAGGGCGCCAGCTGCGAAGGGCAACAAGAGGTCTATTCCCGGACTTGCCACTTGCGGATGGTAGTAGGCCGATGACGAGCGTTATCGACGCGAACGCCGGTCAATCACTGCTTGCTGGCGCCAGGCGCCGATAGCTGACACTGGTATGGATCTTTCATTCCTGTTGCGTGAGCGGACCGACAGCGACATAATTGAAGTCGGCTGACAAGTGAACGAAGTAGACCTGTGGCTTGTCGGGCCCGTGGATGTGGAGGACGTTAGAAACCAGGAATTCGACCCAAGATGGACAGTAAGCATGACACAAGCGGCTGAAGCGGAGACGACGAAGATCCATGAATCGAGACCCGGGATCCCGGATGTTCGTCTTGCTGACGGCTTTCGCCCGACCTCTTCCGGACGCGATGAGTCCGGCATGAGACCGCGACTGTTGAGAACAAAAGCATCGAGAGATAAGCAAGAAGACGACGAGAATTAAAGCACGGCGCTGCGTTGACGCTGCGGATCCCGAGCAGGCATGATGGTGGTGACCGAGAGCTGGGAGGACACCACAAAGGGAACATGACGAACGCCGGTTCTTGCCGCGTCCAGGGGAATCATTCCCCATATGGTGATGGTTCCACCCTTATGACGCGCACTCCGGCCGATGACCTACTGCCAACAAAGTTTACAAGGCTTTATAATGCTCCGGCCTCCTTTTCCGTAGCGACCACTTGCCTCCTCCCGCTCACTCCCCGCCAAGTTCTACTCCCCCCAACCACAGTCTCCCCCTCCTACACGATGGCACCGGTAATATGGGGTCTCCCCTTGAGCGAGTTCACGTTCTCCAAGTTCGGGTCGAAGAACATGTGGAGCACCGACTACCACCGTCGGCGGACCAAGGTCATCGTGTACCAGATGGCCATGGTCTTGCATGTTGTCTCGGAGTCTGTGGGCACCGCGGCACTCTCAGGTGCGTGTCTTGCATGAGCTAGCTTGGCGGGCGCTGACGGGCGGCGCGTAGATTATGTCGATCAACAAAACGGCATCTCGAGATTGAACCCGGGCGCGTCCGAGTACAATAACGACTTCATCGGCGTCGCGTCCTACAACATCTTCGTGGGCATCTATGTGGCGACCATCTTCGGGAGTGGATTCTTCTTCGACTTGATTTGGCCAGAGCGGAAGGAGACGTTGGCGGTCAAGCGGGCATGGAAGATATGCAGCGCGTTGGCGTGTGTTATGGCACTGGCAGATGCTATCGCGATGACGGTGCGCTCCCCCTTCTCACGCTGACGAAGCCGAACTCAATTAACCTGGCAGGTCATCGTCGCTACACGGTCCGCATATGTCACAGGAGCCGATTTAGTAGAGACCGTCGGCCTGCTTGCCATTGTCGGCGGCCCGAACCTTAGTGCGTTGCTCGCCCTATGCATGCTGCAAATACTGACGCGCAACGCATCCAGTCTACCGCAAGAACGCATACTGCTTAACGTCGGTTATCTTGCTCTGGTTAGGCACCGTGAGCACGTTCGCAAGGTTCGTGCACACTGTCTGTCGCTATTGATTCCTCTGACATTTCCTACAGCACGTATGTCATGTGGAAGGCCCTCACATACATCGACGCATACGGCCCGAGGTCGAAGGTTGGCAAGACGACTCTCGCGAACGGGCACGAAACGAAGACAGCCGCCGACGTCGAGCCCACTGTATAGTGGTATGCGCTTTGATTCGCTCACGATAGACAACCATTATAGACCCTGGATGTCATCGGGTCAGGCGCAGCGCTTGCCATCTATTCTTCTTTATGTATGTGAGCTATGCGCTCGACTATCATCCCGCACACGGACATCCTGTATACCAGCTTTACCTGCACTATTTTGTACATTATGTACGACCTAGACCCCGACACGAATAATATACACGACACGACGCAGACACGGGAGGATTTCCAGAATATACGAAGCCTGGTTTTCTCTCGATGTTCCTCCATGGAAGTATACAAAGCTTGCGGCTCTGGTTGCCAGGGCAGACCCAAGGAGGAGAAACAGGCCTGGTTTTCATAGTAGCAGCGTTTAGCACCAGGCAAGCAGTGACTTTGAGGCCTGAGGGCTGCAGACCGCAGCTTCGACGCGCCAGGACGCGCGCCATGCCGATTGTCTTGTCGACGCTATGTCGACGCGACCCAAATGCGATCTGACGCGTCGCGACGCGTCGACGTTGCCACCGTGACTTCCGTATCAACGTCGTCGTGCCCTCAAGGCTCACATTGCTCCCTCACTTGCGCTCCCTGGCGATACTACCGCTTTAGTACTTGTCGTTCGACAAGACGGCGCTATTGGCCCGCCATAATGGGTCAGGCCATGGTCGAGGACCTGGAGCGACCCCGGGAGCGCTCTCATCAATAGCGCTACGGGAGCTCCTGTGCCATCGACATCCGCTGAATTTGGGGTCGATCGCACGCCCCAGCATTGGCACGCAGAGAGATGCGTCCGCCCTCTGCTGGTCCGAGTCGTGTTGGCCTGGCAGGTGGCTAAGCCTGCTCGTCGCGCGTCGCTTGTGAGCGCCGCAGAGCCGGCAGGACCTATGTAACGAGGACTAGGTTTGACGCGACTCTGGTTCTCCGATAGCTGGGTAACGGGTTTCCTGGTGGCTAGCGCCGCTCGCCAGTCCTTGAACGTTGAACGCCCGGGAGCAACCCGGGAGCTTGAGATGTCACGTCGCTGTCATGGCCGTCTTGGGACGTCTTTCGTCAGTAGATGACGTCAACTGTTCTGGTCCTTTGTTCTGCATGTTCCCATGCTCGTCCACAACTCGTTCACTGAATGGTGGGACCTTTGTGTGACTCGACGCGTAGGCATGCAACGCGGTCCCGTGTTGGAGCAGCACATCTCCCACGATGTCATCCATTCCTGCGAGTGACGCGACCGCTCCACGCCAAAGGTTTATAAGGACTGCAGGCAGGCCTCCTCCTTCATCAACTGCTTCTACCACCTCAGCAACTCAAACATACTCACCACTAACATTTCGCACAACATGTCTCACGCCGGTAAGTCCTTCGCAAACTTCCATCTCTGGAAGCCACTCACAAAGGAACAGACAAGGACCCGCAGAACGTTGCCCGCGGCTACAAGGCTGCCATCAACAACCCTAACGTCTCGGAGGAGGCGAAGGACAACGCTGCCAAGCAGCTCGACCACATGGGCTTCGAGCGCCCCGGCCAGACCGGCGGGACGCAGGGCGACGAGCACACCAACCGCGTCTTCGGTGGCTACAAAGCCACTCTGCATAGTACGTCTCCCTTCGAGTATCCTACTTGGCAGACTTTTGATGCTGGTGACAGACGACAACACTTCGGAGCAGGCGAAGAACCATGCTCGCGAGATCCTCGACGAGTACAGCCAGTCGTCATCCTCCAACGAGTACGGCGCGGACGAGCATGAGAAGCGCCAGCTTGCGGGCTACAAGGCTGCCTTGAGCAGTACGTCCATCATTCTTACCTAGTCCATCGTTTGCACTTGCTGACTTCGTCACTGCAGACCCCCGCGTCTCGGACGGCGCCAAGCAGCATGCACGAGAATTCCTCGAGCAGCATGGCGCGCTGTAAAGCTGTCTCTCGTCTTCTCAACCCAAATGTATCAGTACCCTTAGCGCTATCTTATCCTGTAGCTTTTGCTGTAGCTATATTCTCCTAATGGCTCATGTTGACGGTTCGCAAACGCCGGTGTGATACCTGAGGACGCTCTCCTGTTGCTCCTTCCCCGTTTTCCTCGATTCTGCGAGCTCAAAATGAGCTCGAAAGTTGGCTCAGGATATCTCTCAACTGAATCATCGATGCCTGTTTGTCACTGTTGTGAACTATGGGTGCAGCTGCTTAGGGGATGTTTTCCACGCTCGTGTAGCGTGCAAGCATCACGGCGCGCGCCACCTTGTGCTCTTCTGCGCGCGCAGCCATGAGTTCCACCAAGTATGCGAACCTGCCCGACATCGTACGAGTCAACCTTTCGCGTCTGTTCGCGCGTTTGACGCGTCAATCAGGACACCGCGCCAGACATCTATGAGACGGAGGAGTCGTTCAATCCGGCGATTGCCAGCTCCGTCAGTGAACTCTTCATTACAAGAGGAAGTAACTATACTGAAATCCAGTATGTAGAAGCCTGATGATGACGAGGACGAGGTCCCTTCGCGGTCGCGTATGCGGTCGACGGCCGACTCTGCCTTTCGACACACGAATCCAGACGAGTTAGACTCGAGGACAATCACCCCGGAGGATGCTCAGAAGAAGTTCCGCAAAGCAGAGCAGCGTAGAGGTGAGTCGTCGTCCTCAAAGCTAGCTGCCTTGGACTGACGCGATTTAGATCGTATCCGTTCTCGGTACACATATCCTCCATCCCCGTCCCGCTCTCGTTCTCGCTCCCGAAGCAAGGAGAGACCCCTACCCATCTCGAAGCGTCTGCTGAATATCCAGGCCGAGCTCGAGTCGCTTGAAGCCGAGGTCAATAACTCGGCGAAGGATAAGCTCCAGGCCGATGAGGACATCGATCCCGGGGAGTTGATTCGCGGCCTGACTGATGTTAGGAAGCGCCTGGGTCAGATCAGGAAGGACAAGGAGGGCAGGGGGAGGCTTGTGGAGGTGATCACTGCTGAAGAGGCGGAGAAGCAGGGCCACGACCCCGAGGCGGAAGCGAAGGAGAGGACGAAGAAGGCGGACGAGAAGCCAGAAGTGAGGAGCGTCGTGGAGATGGATAAGCGGGTGGGCGAGTTGGAAAAGCTCGTGGGCACGTCAACAACAGTGCTGGATGAGGTGCGCATTCAAGTCTTGCATACTTGTAGTTGCTAACAGGACCGCGGCAGACGAACCCGCTGCCAGCTCCCCTGCTGCCTATGCTCGGGCGATTGCACTCTCAACTGACCCTCCTCACACAACCACGCCATATTGACTCCATATCTCGCCGCCTCAAAGTCCTTCTCACCGACCTTGACCGCGCGTCTCAGGCGCAGCACGGTCACCGACGCCAGCATTCCCAATCGAAAGACCAAACCCAGCCGCCTGCCCCGGCACCTTTGTCTGAGCAGTTATTGCCGCTCTTGACCCGTCTGTCGCCCGCGCTGCCACATATACCCCATATCCTCACGCGCCTGCGGACGCTGTCGCAGCTGCACACCTCTGCAGCGGAGTTCCAGTCGACGATGGAGGGATTGGAGGAGGAGCAGAGGAAGATGCGGGAGACATTGAACGAGCTGGAGAGCGCCGTGGCGAGCGTGGAGGGGAGTCTGAAGGAGAACAGGGATCTGGTGAAGGGCAATGTGGAGGGACTGGACAAGAGGGTGGACGATGTGGTCAAGCGTTTGGAGTTGTTGCAGCAATGATTGTCCTACGGCAGGCGCGTTATGATCGGATTCATTCGTTGTTTTTGCGTCTGAGAGTCGGATTGGCCCAGAATTGCCGCGTCTTGAAGGTCAGATCGCCATATCTTGTCTGACTTGACTCATGTATGTAGTGCTTACCAGTGACCCAGCTGGGGTGTTAAGCTCTCCTACAGCATGAGCGGTGGTCGATTTCTGATTATTGGTAGTCAGAAAGGGTCTGAAGAGGTGGGTCAGGATACTCGGATGCCACCCGTTGCTGAAGGCCATGATTATTAGACGCCGTGCGTATACGCCATCCCTCGCTACGGAGGCTTTCCGTGCGACTTCGCCGTCTGGACGTATACCCTGGCCGACGCGCCATGCACAGCGTTCTTTCATACTCAGCATATATAGGGCTTGGCCCAGGACTCGCTGCGCAGCGTCGCTACTAGCGTTCATCTTCCCCGAGAACCATGTCGCAAACCCCCACCGTCTACCTCGTTTCGGGTGCCAATCGCGGTATCGGTGCGCGCTTATCATGTCAGGACCTCTTCCTCCAATTGCTGACGGGCAACTCACAGGTTTAGGCTTAGTCACTGTCCTGGCTGAGCGGGCCAACACTATTGTCTTCGCCGGGGCACGCAACCCAGCAGCTGCCACCAAGCTGCACGACCTCGT
Source organism: Schizophyllum amplum (assembly GCA_007026445.1). Lineage (NCBI taxonomy): Eukaryota > Fungi > Basidiomycota > Agaricomycetes > Agaricales > Schizophyllaceae > Schizophyllum > Schizophyllum amplum. The sequence goes on along the minus strand of VDMD01000001.1, from coordinate 2,298,923 downwards.
TGAGGCGCACCCTGGCAAGGTCCATGTCGTCAAACTGGTCTCCGCCAACCGACGAGACAACGAAGCCGCCATCGCGGAGGTCAAGCGTCTGGCAGGTCGCCTCGACGTCGTTATCGCGAATGCGGCCATGAGCGAATGCTATGCGTCTGGTCTGGAAGTGTCCCCCGAGGAGATGCTGAGCCACTACAATGTACATCGCTCGTTCGTATCGTCGCGCACTCTATTGCGTGGAGGCATTGCGCAATGTTGACTGACTCGAGCTGTATAGGTGAACGTTAACGGACCACTTGTTCTCTTCCAGACCGCGTACGAACTCTTGCGAGCGAGTTGGATCCCCGACGCCCAAGTTTGTGCCCGTCGGCTCTCTCGGCGGTTCTATATCCCTAGGCGCGACGTTCGCTCTTAACATGTACCCGTACAACACATCGAAGACCGCGCTCAATTGGTTGTTCCGCAAGTTACACACCGACTATACTGATATGAGTGAGTCGCACGCTATGAACGATGTCGAGTTCGCAAAATTGCCTCTACCTTAACCGTCTCCTGAACTACTTGCTAACTGCTTACGCCAGCGATTTTCACCATCAATCCAGGCGCTGTGGAGACGGATATGATACTGAACGCGTCCGAGACGGAGAGTTGGCTCAGGGGCGACGAAGTCCCGTTCGCCACGACTGAGCAGAGCGCGACCGATATGTTGGCCATCATTGACAAGGCTACGCGCGAAGTCGAGGGTGGTCACTTCATGGATGTCGATGGAGAGAGTTTGGCCTGGCAGCTGCTGTAGGTGTAAGCAAACCGGGTCCGTTGTGCAATGTGTTTCCAGATTACTTATGTTCACCAGCAGGAGACCCCGTGTACATCGGGAACCACGGGCGGGGGCCCGAAGCGCTGCAAATGTACTGCATGTCGTGTCTCCATGCCCTCCCAAAAATCACGTGGCCCTTATGGCCTGTCCGGCCGATAGCTGCCCGTCGCCTCGACACACCAGCAGAGCAACCAACGCCAGCGTCTGGGCTGTGGTGATTGCGACTCTCGTGTGATAAGCCTCTCACGTCGCCCGTGCCCTTTGCCTCGAGTGAAGGCATGTCGCAAGGAATACAAGCCCGGCTACCACGTGTGCTCCCCAAAGCGCCTCGCGGTGTCGTTCCCCATTCGGTCACAAGGGCATTCGTACATACATGACCAAATCGGGACACAAGGCCATCTACTTATAGAAACGTGGGACTCCGGGAGAAGCTACCCTGATCACCATATAATGCGGGATGCCAGGTCCCTGCATTCTCTCTCTTCTTCCCTTTCCTCACGACTGGCAATTTCTCGTTCTCCTCATCACCCTCCCTGCATTATCATCATGTCCGCGGCTAACATCGCCTATGCAATCTTTGCCTTCGTCACCTTCCTTCTTGTGCTTGTCCCTCTCCCATGGCATCTCCAAGGTACATGTGCTAGACTCTGCCGCGGAGCTTGCTAATGCTTGCGCAGCGTGGAACAGCGGGGTCTGCATCTACATCGTTTGGATAGCCGTGGGATGCCTCATTCTTTATGTCGACGCGGTAGTGTGGAATGATAGCGTCGGCGATCCTTTGCCGGGGTGGTGCGACTTCAGTGCGTGTTCCTTGTGGCTACCAAACTTTGTACTCACAGCCTTCTCCTCAACTTAGGCGGACGCATTATGGTCGCCGTTCCATATGGCGTCGAAGCAGCGACGCTCTGCATCCATCGCCGACTATACCACATCTGCCGCGCAAGCGACGTATCATCAAAGACGAGTGTGAGGATCACTTCGTCTCTCGCTGTTCTGTCCGTACTGACCTCCACGTTCAGAAACGCCGCTGGGTGGTCGTCGACATTCTCATCGCTGTTGTCCTGCCATGCATTCTGATGGGCCTGCGTGAGTTGAATCACGCTCGTCATCTCCACTGCCTGACCTTTACTCCAGAGTATATCGTACAGGGTCACCGATACGACATCTACGAGAACTATGGGTGCATGCTGAACACCTACTTGACTGGCCCTGCTATCCTCATTCTCCGAGGGCCTCCCATCATCTTGGGCGTAATATCGGGGGTTTACTGCGGTATATATGTTTGCTTATTGCCTGTTGATGAAGAATACTGACCTCACTTGCGCAGTGCTTTTGATTCGCATCTTCGCCCGACGACGCCAACGGGCCGACATGACAACCCCTCTTTCGCGTGGGATCTGTCTGCGCCTCATTATGCTCTCCGTCGCTACGCTCCTCTTCACAGTCTCTCTCAACCTGTACACGCTCGTTGAGAGCACGCGATATGGCATAGCGACATGGGTCTCGTGGGACGACACGCATTTTGACTTCTGGCGCGTGGAGGCATACAAGGACGATGTGTGGAGGGCTGCACCTGGCGCCGCCGGTCTGGAGGTGTCTAGGTGGATGCTCGTCATTGCAGGCCTTGCTATCTTTGCATTCTTTGGTCTAGGAGAGGAAGCGCGCAAGCATTATCGCTCTGCGTTCCAGCAGGCAAAAGCCGAATTGGCATCTTTGCGCAGGTTCTGGTGAGTCTTCTGCTTCGCACCGTCAAAGACATGAGCTCAACGCTCATCAGGATCACATCAATGCGAGAGAAGCTCAGCCGAAGCACCTCCTCGAGTAGTATAACGCACCTGCGTCGTAGACCCGCGCACGACGACAAGTTCTTGAGGGATGACACGCTCACGATCAGCCGCCATATCGAAAGCATCGCGCAGTCGTCGACCAAGACCCTTTGTGTCTCTCAGCCGTCCATGGAGGAGCACAAGAGCGTCGACCTCTCATACCTGCGCGTCGGGCTGCTGACGCCCAAGTTCGACGTGGACCCAGAGAAGCCGCTGCCTGCGACACCCAGGGCGTCCAGTCGCATGAGCGCCATTCCCGAAGTGCTTGTCGAAAACTCCCGGACGCCGACGCCAACCCAGGAGAGAGACGGTCCTAGGGAGGGGCTTGTTCCTCCGATGTCTGTCCACAGCATGTTCTCTCGTGCAGCACCCTCAACCGCGCCCTCCATATACAGCCAGGCATCGATGCCAGACCTATCTCGCCACTATTATCGTGCGCAATCCTCGCCGCCACCGGTGCCGGCGCCGGATACCTCGCGGTCGAGCCAGTCATTCCTTGAAATCCTGACACCTATACCGGAGGCGCATCTACGCGTCGATCCCCCAAACTACTCAGATCCTACGTCGGTATAATGGTCTCTCCCGACGGGCCGACGCCTCATTCTCTTACGATGTGTAGCATATCCTGGCCGTTATTCCCATTTCGCGTCTGGCCACCGGCTATCCCTATACCTTACTAATACCGCATCTGCACTTGTACATGTAGCTTGTAGCCATAGACATGCTTGATTCGACAGCGCCATATCGCACGAGTCTCCTTCTGCTGAGGCATGATGATTATAAGGCGCGTAAGTATTCTAAGTAAGTATGGTGCATGTTCTCTCATAGCCAAGCATGAGCAACAAGCCGTAAATGTGTACACAGTGGTCGGGAGACAGTCGTCTAATCGATCCGCTGCCGAGCTGCGTCTGCAGCGATGGCCTGCAAGGCCTTCTTCGCACGTCGGACGTTGCCGTACAGCGTCTGGTTGAGAACACTCCCTGACAGGGTGATGACCAGCCCCTCGTCCGTCAGCCACTTCGCGTATCGGCGCCAGACCTCGACGCCCTTGTTCGTGCGCGTGGTCTTCTTCGTACGTGTGCGCTTCGACTTGTCCGCGGTTGTCATGTCGATGGCAGCCTCCGTGGAGAGAACAGGCGTCGCGGCGAGCGTCTGATCAGCAGCCACGAGTTTGGGAGAAGTGGGCTGCATCTCGGGTTCTTCCTGATGCTTGCCAGCCTTGAGGGTGTCGATGCCACCGACGACGAAGAGGCCTCGCTTGGCGCGCGTCAGACCAACATTCAGGCGCCGCTCATCGGCGAGGAAGCCGATATAACTGGGAAAAACCCTTCGTTTAGTCTGAGATCCCGGACTGAGACCACGATCAACGCTCACCCAGAGGAGTTGTTTCTGACGGTGCTGAAGATGATGACATCCTTCTCGCGCCCCTCGAATCCGTCTACCGTCTTGATCTCGATATTCGCGAGTTGTAAAGCGCGATGACTCCCGAGTACGGCAGTGAAGCGTTGCTGCCAATCAGGCTTCTTCCTCAGCAGTCGGTCCAGGAGCGATATCTGCGCCGCATACGGTGCGATGACACCGATATCAGTACCCTGGAGGCCCGGGTTATGTAGGAGCAGGTCCTCAACGACGCTCGCTACAATCTGCGCCTCGACGTGGTTGACGCGGGAGCGACTGGACGTCGACTCGTACGAGGTGTGGTTGAGGAAGATGACGGGTGGCGCGTCGTGGTCCTCGCTGTCGAGGTTTGTCAGCCCTGTAGCGCTGTCGGGCCCGAGGACGGGCGAGCCAGCGCTTGCGCCTGTCCGTATGCGGAGATGAGCGGAGGTGCGGGGTGGCCGGAGACGGGAGGGGATCTTGCCGCCCGAGTCAACAGTCCCATTGCGTAGCCCGAATGCGTAGAACTCGGAGGATGGGAACATCGCTATCTTGGGGTGCATGCGGTACTGGACGTCGAGCATGATGGAGGGCACGACTGCCGAGAGATCAGCCTCGGAAATATTGTTGCTCAACACGCACTTACCCCCTTCCTCAGTCAAGCGCTCGAAAAGGCTGACTCCCAAGCCGAGTGCTTGCGCTTCTGAACTAGTGATGACTGGCGGAAGCTGTTTGTGGTCACCAATGAGAGCAACGTGCTGGCTCTGCGAAGGAAGTCAGACATGCGTCCACCAAATGACTGAGAGATACGAACCCCTTTCATGAGTGGAACAAGACTAGCAGGCTCTGTTGACATGGACGCTTCGTCGATAAAGACAACAGGAAAGTCTGCAACGTTCAAGACAACGGAAGCGGCGCTAATACAGGTCGTACAGACCTAATCAACAATGTCAATAACAACCGCGCTCAGTTTCTCGTATGAAGACGTACCACATCGGCCGCATCAACGATCTCCCGCAAGACCTGCTGTTCCATACGATAGACCTTCGACGTGAGCGCCTGCAGGGCTCTCTTCTTCGCGAATACGGCCTGCAAGGCAGTCAGGGGTTGGATATATGCAGATTGGCAGCGATATACGTACGGTTTGCTTGCGCTGCACACGAACTCGAAGATTACTCGATCCACTTGCCAGGCGCGCTTTGTCCTCTTGCAAGCTGAACTTGAGCTCGTCTAGCTCTGTGTTAAGCTTCCGACGTTCCTCCTGGGCCGCATCGATAGCGGGACGCGCCGGGTGGGTGCTGAGCTTGTGATCTAGTGCGTGCTCCAGCAGATCGGGCTGGACCTGGAAAGAAACTCGTAAGACGCGTGCGCAGCTGAAAGCCGAATCGTATGTTCAGTTACCTTGCCACCGAAGCCGATACGTAGAGGTTTGAGGCCTGCCTTGACGAGACCCTCGACAAGATTGTCCACCGCGACGTTGGTGTACGTGCAGATCATCAGTGGCTGGGGGACTTCGAAGTGCGCCTTGAGCAGCTTGACGGTTTCGATGATTGTACGCGTTTTGCCCGTGCCAGGAGGCTGGTGATTGAAGTCAGCTTTGAGCAGTGGTATGCAGCATTAAGACAACTCACTCCTTGAACCAAGCTGATTCTCTGGCCTATCATGGTCGCTACTGCACGTAGCTGCGTCGCATTGAGGCCCTCTAGTTCCGGATCGCCTTCGGCCGCGATGGGGTTGGGTCGGGAGTAGCGATCGGCCCAGCTCTGGATCCGCATGTCATCCTTGAAGATACCGCGATTGTCGTGGCGTGTACGACTTTCGTGGTCCAGAACAGTGACCGGATAATGGCTGTCCGGTGCATGCAGCTCCCGCGAGTTCGCAGACACCGTCGCGGGGTCAATCTCGGCGGACTCGTCGCCGGATTGAACGGGCTTGAACGATTGAAGAAGCACGTCCCGCAGGTAAGTGCCTTGGGTGATGTACTCCTTCTTCCGACCGGCGTCCATATTCTGGATCTGCAAGGGGTCCTGGCGCAGTTGGGAGATGGCTGTCTTTGTGCGTTCATAGACGATGTTGGATCTTCGGAGAGTGAGAAGCTGTGGCTCCGGTGTGTGATAGTGAACGTACCTGCCGAGATCTAGCCGCCACTGGCCATCTTCGAGCTCGAACCGCTGCAAAAATGAAAGCTTGAGCTGCGACTTGGTGTAGCTGACGACCTATTACCGAAAGAGTCAGCGCGTGATGTGTGACAGCCTTGGGAAGCCGTACCGATCCTGTATGAGGGGTCTCCTTCAAAGGATCCACGCGCGATATGAGAACTTGTACTCCAGACCTACACGCAGTTAGCCACCGTGACTGTGAAGATGAGCGCAAGCACTGACTCAAATTTATGCTCTGGGAGCGTCATGCCTGGGCCCATAGTGAAGCTCGCTACAGGACGGCCAAAAAGGTCCGCCTCCAACCAGTAGGCGGACATTCCTTGCAAACAGTAACCCTCTCCCGTCAATTTCGCAAGAGGCCAAGTGGCCAACCTCTCGCGAACCAACTTCTGCTCCTCCTCTTGTTCTGCTGCGAGCATGGGTAAGAACCTGACCGAGATAAGCCAATAGCGATTATTCTGGTAGACAATGGAACCCACCGATTTTCGTACTCTCGGACCTCTTCGAAAAAGGGTTGGCCTGGCTCTAATGCTGCGAGCGAGGGATGGACGCGTCTGGAGATGGATTTCCAGTCGAACGCCGTGTCGGGGCCTGCAGGCGCGATGGGGGGTTGCTGAGCGGGAAGACGGGAGAGTGCACGCTGTCTCCAGTCAAAGCGCTTGGTTGGCTTCTCATCCCCAGTGCCCGCTGACGGAGTATCGAGCGAGGGAGGTGTGGACGTTGTGGGAGTTTGTTGTAACCAAGGGGACTTGGTGAGCTGCATCTCTTCCTCCAGCCATTCACGCTCCGCCGCAGTCAGGGGACGATCGGATGGGCCATTACTCTCATCCTTGACCTGCGCAAGCAGTTCCTGGCGCGTGGCTGTTGTTGCAAAGCGTCTGGTACTATCATTAGTGGAAGCCCATTGCAAACAGGACATACGCACCTGCTACTGCAAATTACGGACGCGGCTAGGCAGCTGCCGTGTGTAGCAGCACTCTGCTGATGTTGTCGCCGAAAAAAGTCGTGAATGCCTAGGTAGGCTGAGCGAGGCGAGGGAACACATGTTGAACGAGCGGAGGGGGAAGGAGCGGACGACGTGCGCGCGCAGTGAAGTCGCACCGCACGTGTGGTCTCGAGCAGCGCCCGCGCAGACTTTGAGGGGGAAAGCGCCGCCACCGTCGCTGTCTTTGGCGCCAAAGTAATGCGGGGAGGGGACAAGTAAGCGCTCAGGAGGGAATTTCCACTCGGTCCGACCACCCGGGCGATCAGCACACCCGTACAAACACACGCAATGCGTCCAACTCCAAAACTCACTCCCGTCTATTAGCATTCTCTAGATTCAAAGCTCCTGTCTATGCAAAGTCTAAGGAATGGAATATATCATGTACAAGATATGGCTTTTGACATCCGACAACCTCCCAGTACCAGTATGGCCCGATTCCAGACGAGGCTGCACGGTAAGACAACAACAATCACCGTCAGGCCCGTGCTGTAAGAAAGGGAAGAACAAAGAGCGAGAACGTATCACAAAAGAGCAACGGTCGAAAAGGTCCTACTGTACGACAGTGAGAGGCGGAGGAAGAGGTCCGCATCGGCGGGGCGTACTCGTACAGGCGCGGCGGTGTCGACAATACAGGCGGCAGGGGGGAGAGGATGCCACGGGCGAGGGGGAAGATCATTAAAACAGGGTTGGTTGGGTGAGATACGGAGATCCATAGCAAACTGCGAGTGTGGGATGCGATTGGCGTGTACAGAAATATTCAGTGCGTTGTAGGGTATGGCGACAGTGGGTGGGATGAAAAAAACGAAACGATGCGAATGCGAGCAGGGGAGCGCGTAAGAGATAAACGTCCATTGTATCTCCGCCGACAGCGGTCTACTTACTTCAGAGTCGTGTCGCTGGATCTAACGGCCCCAGCGGTCCGTAGCCGGCGCCCCCGTTGCGCGGTGGGGGCGACATCGGCTTCATCGACGGCAGAGGCGGTTGCCCTAAACGATCCAACGGCGCATATCCAGCGCTGTTCGACACGTTCACCAGGTTCGGCGCAGACCCTGCGTCGGACAGCTGGTACCGCGGCATGGACGACGTGAGGGGGACTGCAGAGTTCGGCGTTGTCGGTGATCCTCTGGACTCCTCGAACCCTCTGTCCAGCATGGCCTCCAGATCCGCGCCATCCACGGTCTCCGCCGCCGCCAGGCGGTCGTAATGCGTGTCGAACAGACCCAGCGGTGGCGGCCCGTACTGTGAGCTGGTCTCGTTGTACGCGCCGATGTTCGTCCCCCACTGGTCGTCTTCGGAGGACGTGATGGAGACCGTGTCCGAGCCGTCGTACTGGCTGTACGTGTCGGCTCCCCGCACGCCCAACAGGTTACCTTCGCCGGTGAAGTAGCCTCCATGCTGGCGCTCGAATTCGCGTCTGCGGCGCTCTTCGCGACGGATCTTGCGCAGGCGCGAGCGCTCCCAATCTTCCCATCGGCGCATCGGCACCTTGGCCGCTTCCGACACACCACCGCTAGCACCGTGTCCCTCGTCCTTCGTCTCTCCCTCGACTTTTCTGTAACGACTGGTTCAGCGTACAGCACGACCAAGACGAGAAAACCAACACACCGTGTTTCACCCCATGAGAAGTCGTCAAAGTGCCAGAACGCGTACACGGGCAAGATGAAGTTCCATACGGGAAGGGCGATCAGGTAGGCGAACATCCACGCGACGTACACGATTTTGCCGGTCGTCATCATGATGAGGATGGCGGGGAGACCGAGGACGGCGACGAGCAGGATGAGCGGGATGGCCTCTTCGAACGTATTGGGCGGCGCGAACGCCATGCCGACGACAAGCATGTACGTCAACGCGATGGCGATGGGTAGCACCACAGTACCCAGAAGGTCCATGAACACGACGAACTGCATGCTGAAGCAGAACGTGCCGCACAGATTCCTGACGAGGACGAGCTCCATGAGGTTGTGGATCGTCGAGTTGATCCACCGCCGACGCTGCGAGAGGAGGATGGCGAACGTGTCGGGGACGACGGTCCTACACCGCGCCTGGGGGCAGAACATCATCTTGCGGTTCGGGAACGTGCGCAGGAGGATGGTCGTCAGGAAACGATCCTCGCCGAGCAGCAGCAAGTTCTTCTGGTGCAGTGTCTTGACCTCGCTCTGGCTGTACTGCTGCACAATCTCAGGCTTGATGATCAGCGGGATCCAGTCCTCGCCTGTCGATCGTCGCGCCTTGAGCCTGAACATGGAGAAACAGCCGGGCAAACACGTGACACCACCGAATACGGACTCGAAGGCCTTGGCCAGGTGATGGGAGATGAAGTACTCGAAGACCTGGATGGCGGTAACCCAGGACTGCCGCTTGTTCGCGATACGCGTCTCCCCGCAGACGCCCATAATCATTTGATCATGGTGCATGCAGTTCACAAGGTGCCCCAGGGACGTGGGGAAAACCTTCGTGTCGGCGTCGACCTATGAACACGCATCAGCGGCGTCCGATGCCCGTCCCGAAACACGCACCATCAAGCAGACCTCAAAGAAATCTGGAGTTACACCCATTAGGATGTGAATCTTCCGGAAGAGGTCGAAATCCAGCGGCGTCATTCGGTCATTATATGTGACGTGAGAGAAGAAGTTCATGAGGATAAGCTGGCTATCACGCTTGCCGCGGTTTCCGGGCTTCTTCTCCTTAGCGGCCTCGGCTTCAGTACCGCATTTGACCACAATAACCGTCGGCGTGCGACGGCCAGCCACGGCTGAGAGTAGATTATTAGCACGAGGCGAAAAGAAGACGCCTTCTCCAACTTACTGTAATGACCTGCGTACACCATTGCGCGGTTGACCGCCTTCGCACCCGAACCAACCGCAACGTAGCTCATCGGGATAGGGTCGCCAAACCGCGGGTCTGCCTCGAGGAGTGACACGCAGGTATCGGGCGTACTCCGCTTCTCGCCTGCACCGGTGATGATACCGTCAGCGACGACGAACAACAACTTCCTAGCATCCGAGTATGTCGTGCGCGATATGGAGTCGAGCGTCGTCCGAAGCGAGTCCTCGCCCTCCGAGTAACAAGTAACCAGGCACACCGCGAACAGCTCTGCCCCGATCTGCGCCAGGCTGAGCGTCGGTGATGCGGAGTTGTCGTTGAGGGTGCTCGCGGACGCGCCGAACGACTTGGCCTTCGGGTTCGGCTTGCTCAGCTTGCCGTTCGGGCCTGCCCATGGTGCTGTGCCGTTCCGGTTGTCGATGGAGATGTTGGCACCCTCCGGCATGACCGCCGGGCTGATCGCATTCCTGTTGAGCGCTCGCGAGTCGGGCGTAGCGGCAAGGCGTCCGGAGAGGAACCAATTGAAGACGCAGGCCATTATGAAGCGAAGCATGACGAGGCCGAGAATGACGAAGAGGCCGGCGTAGAGGAAGAGGTCGGACACGAAGCATCCCGGCGACACCTTGTCGATGTTGCCCGCGTAGTAGCGCTGTACGAGGCACGGCACGGCCTTGATCAGATCCGACTGGGCATAGAACATACGGGTGCCGTCCTTGCCACTGGATGTGGGGGAGTTCTGTATGACGGTACGGAGCGCGGCGTCGACTGGGTCACCGGACACCGGGTTGGGATGCAGGGTAAAGTAGTTCGTCATGTTGAGCACGGCGCCGTCGATGACGAAGTAATCGGTGAGGTTGGCAACGAGATCCCAAGAGTAGCCGGACACAAAGTCGGTTTGCGAGAAGCCGAGGCTGGAGAAGGTGGTGTCCGAGTTGATGGCGGCCTGCGAGCATGGTGTGTAGGTCGAGCAGGGGTCGTCCTTGGCGATGAGGTAGTCGAGCCCAGTGCCTATGATAGACGCGATCAGTCAGGTAACAGTGCTGATGATGGGCGTGAGACGCACATTGGTCAAACTGGGAAGCGCTGCGCTGGAAGTAACCTGTGATATCGGCGCCGGCGCTGTTAAGTGCGAGACTGGCAAAGATCTGCTGTGCATTGGTGACGTTGTAGACGCGTCCCTGGACGCCGAGGACGTTCTGTACCTCGCCAACACCGGCGAAGATGCGCGTCGCTATGCCCCCAGTCTCCGGGCAGAGGACCTTCTGGAAGCCGACGGTGACGAATCCGACGGCGGCGCAGAGGAGGGTGATGATGAAGCACAGCGTCATCTTCTCTCGCCACGCCTGCTGGACGTCCTTGCCCTGGAGACCGCCGATCGAGCTGAGGAGGAAGCCTGGGGCCCAGAAGGTGACGATGCGGGAGAAGAGAGTCCAGGCGGGCGAGCCGTTGTAGTCCATCTCGAGGGTGGTGGCGGGGCCGCCTGCGCTGGTCGGGGCGTTGATGAGGGGCACGGGCGCGACATTGCGCTCGGGGCGGGTGAGTGTCTTTGCTCTGCGGATGGTGTGACTGCCGGCGGCGGGTGCGCGGGTGGTTGGTATTGGTACGTCTGTGAATTCAACATTGTTCTGAAATCGTAGCATGGTCTTGGCCGGGCAGGATGCGGGCGAATGAGCGTGTCGTGGTGGGTGCGAGGGACTGGATGGATACTGGCGGACAGTCCTGCTGGATGTTGTGGGGCCGAACGAAGGACGGGCTGTTGTTGTCGCCAAGGACGGTGAGGAGACGGGCCCGGCGCTGCGGGCGACGACGTCGAAGGTGATGGCGACAGGAAACGAGTGCGAACAAGAAAATCCGTCTGCTGTCCAAGTGAGCCGTCAAGCTCACCATGCTTCCGGACACATCTTCCCACGCCCCGCGTGGAGCCATTGGGCGACGGCCTGCTCTCCTGATTGCTGGGAACCGCTGCAGCCAGCGAGCAGCAGAGCCAGAGCAGCATACAAATATAATATACACTGCACTCTGTACCTACTGCAAGGCCTGTTCAGCCAAAGCACAAACCGAGAACGCCCAGAATTATCAACTTGACACTGACGTAGGCACGTGGTCCGCATCTCTCTCCTCCGAGTCCGCCGTTCAACTTCTTGTTTGCATATCGTCACTCCTTCTCCTCCCTCGTCCACTTCTCGCCCTGGTTAGATGTGCACTGCTCTTGTGGAAACGCCCGGCTCATGGTCTGCGTCACACGAGTTCGCCGCGGAGCCCCGACCGTTCACGCCCTTGCCGTCCTTCACCCGGAACGAGCGGCTCGCAGCACAGGTGCGCCGGTCGCGAGCGTGACACAAGCGCGCTCTCTCAATTATGGCGTATGTCTATAGCTCGCCAGACTCGCGTCTCAACACCACTTGAGCGACTACAGCCGCCTCAAGTTTGGGGTCCAAGGTACGCGATCTGCCGCGCGCGACACGGCATATATGTAGCACTTCATTTATGCGCGCGTTTATTATAGGCTGCCCGTTCAACTACGTGCCGCTCTCCGTCCTGCAGCCTGATTACTATGGCGAGCTGCAGGCGCGGCAGGCCGACGTGCTGGGCGCCACAGAGAGCTGGCACAAATGCGACCTTGCCGCCACCGCGTCCCCCCTCCTCGGGCCCTGTGGCCGCCCGCTGGCCGACGACTCCGACTTGGCATGCCAGCTCATGGCCGCCATCACCGAGCCCTTCGAGCCACAAGAGAACGCAACGCTCGCCGCCCCCGACCCGCAAGCCCATCCCATAAAAACGTCCTCCACACACCCGATCAAGTCAGTCCCCGTTTCCCCGCCCAGCGCACGTCTCCTGCTCCCGCGCACTCCTTCTGACGGGCGTCATGCAGTATCTCCACCATCATCCCCCCAGATCTCCTGCAGCTCGTGTCCTCGCACCTTGTCCTCTCGTCGCGCTTTGTGCCGACGATGTTCGAGATTCCGGCCAAGTTCCAGGTCGATCGGCTGGTGGAGACGTATGCGGGCGTACCGGTGGGACAGCCGCCGCCGTATCCGCCGCCTGCGATGGATAGTCCTAAGCTGTTGCGGACGCGCTCTGGTATGACGGAAGCGCTGCAGGCGGCTATCACGAGTGACTTGTCGTCCATGCCACCGCCGGGTATCGTGCCGGGTCTTGAGGTTGTCGCGCCGACGCCTGCGCGCCGCCCGCCCACCCCGGCACGGCTGCTCAGCCATCACTCCAACAAATCGTGGCATGCACTGTCGATAACGGTACGCACCGAGGACGAGGATGAGGATGAGGAATTGGACGAGAAGAATGCCCGCTCGCCGACCCCGACCACGCCCACCTTTATGCTGGGCAACTTGTTCATGTCATCCTGTCCAGGAAAGAAAGGTACTGTGGATTATGCTCTAGCCGCGCCCTATCTCATGCTTGCAGTCCGTTTACAGGGACCTGTGCGGGGGCGGAGTGGAGTTTGCAGAGACCTCCAAACAGACTTGCGCAGGATGAGGGATCTTGGCGTCGGTTGTGTGATTTGGTATGAAATTTGTACATCCGCGCGCCTAATCATACTCACTTATGCGTTCTCGCAAAGCTGTCTCGATGATTCGGAGCTCGCATTACTCGGTGCTCCTTGGGATTTGTACGCTGAGGCCGCGCTTGCGGTGGGGATCGACGTGCTTCGCATACCGACACCGGAAGGGCTGGCGCCGCTGTCTCCGGAATCCTTGGACGACAAGTTGAACAGTGTGCTGAGGGACTATACCTTGCGCGGCGTGCCGGTCTTGGTGCACTGTCGCGGGGGAGTCGGGCGCGCGGGCGTCGTGGCAGCCTGCTGGTGCATCAAGCTGGGTCTGTGCGGCTGGTTGGACGAGCCGACGTTTGGGGATGCCTCCCCACCGCCCCACTCTCGCGACGAGGTCGACCGGGCGACGGTCGCTCTGGTGGAGCGCGCTATCGTCCTGCTGCGTCGCCGCCGGAGCGTGAAGGCCATCGAGACGTTCGAGCAGGTGCGGTTTTTGGTAGAATATGTGGAGTACCTGCGCGGGACGGTCACTGGGGAACGGCGCTCCGACTCGCTGGACTCGGACCTTACGTTGACCTCGGACGTTACGATGGCCTCGTCGTTATAGTTATCTCTGCATTGTGGTTCCTCGCTAGATTTTTCTTGGGTGGATTGGTGTTGTGGGTTTGTCGTTTTCAAAAGTAACAGGGCTCCCCTGCTCCTGGTGTCTGTCATTCATTGGCATGTGTCTGGCTGTGCGATATACGCGCGAGGCAATTGTATCGGTGTATTCTACGTGTAGATCCTGCGTAATTCGATTCCCCTGGCCACAGTTAGTACGCGAATCCTGTTGAGGAGTGGGCGTCGGTGGTGCCTCTGCGCGGACCCACGGTGCCACGTGCTCGGAGAGATTTGTCCGAAATGGCAGGTTTTGATTGAGATTTCCCCCTTGGGCCGCGCGCATCTCTGCTGCACGGATCTGCTGCTTCCCTCCGTCCAACTCGCTCGACCGTTCGTGCCGGCGCCCTCATCGGGAATTACCAGAGTTCATTGCCAGCGCTCGTCTCTCCCAGCGCAGTCCCCCCTCCCACGAACGCAAACGCCAGAAGCGCGGAGAAACGACTTGCCGTCAATAATCCCGCGCCCCTACACCTTCTTTTCTCTGCCATCCACCCTACACATACACGCGCTCACCCAGCACGCGCCTTTCCCGACCGTATCGAGATCACGCAGGGAGACTGTAGAACAAAAAGTTCACTGGTATTTCCGGTATGTGTACCTTGCTGTCTTGTTTCTCGCGCGCATGTTTATGGGATGCTGCAGAAAGGTTCACTTGCGCGGTTTGTATCTAGGTCATGTGGGAGCCGCTTCCCCTCATCGTCTACGGCTATGCCATCCACCCGCTCTCCCCCTCGCGCCGAGACACGCGCGTGTCGAATAAGAACCGCCTCTCGACTGTCACCGAGGCCAGCAGCACAGAAGAGGGCGGGAACAGGGACGTCGTGACGCTCGAGGTCGGGGACGAGGTCTACGCGTTCGAGAAGTACACCCCGAGAGGGAAGGAGGTGGACGGTGTTTGGTACCGGGGGTGCGTGACACGCATCTGCAGCAGCGGGCGCCCTAGCTGACTCCAACGCCCAGTTATGTTGTGTGCACGACGCGGCGGCCGCCCGTGGCGTGGTCCCTCTCGCCCGATGGCGCGTCCACCAGCAAAGTACCGCTCAAGAACGAGGAGACGCAGCAGGTGTTCATTGGCATCTTCCCCGCCTCGCACATATACATTCGCGATCACCTCTCTGATGCGGAGGGCCGCCTGAACGAGCTCGCGACGTCCGCCAACGGCCACGGCGCCGCAAGCGTGGCGTCTCGCAGCAGCATGGGCCATGCACCGTCTCGGAGCTTCGGCAGCACGCTGGGCAGCCCCGCGGAATCCTTCGTGACGTGGAGCAAGGACAAACCCAGCCTAGCCTCCCTTCGCGAACTGCCAGAAGACGGCGCGTTGGACACGGCGCGCCCCATGCGATACAATCCGGCGAGTAGCATGCGCTCTGCCTCGCCGACAGAGTCACAGATGAAGCCGCTGCCGCCCCGACCCTCGCTGCGTACCGGCGATGACACGGTCAGCGGCGCGTTCCAGCCTATCGTCGACGAGATAGCGTCTGCGATGCGCGAATGGCACACCCTCATGTTCCACCACCTCGCGCGGCGCGACTACCCGCTCTTCCATATCGTCCGCGGCCACATTGACGCGCTGCATCTAGGGCGAAGACAACTTCTGGCGCAGACCCTGTCCGCGGAAGAGACGATCAATATGCGCCAGGAGTGCGTCTTGCGGCTGGTCGCGGGCAATAGGGTGCAGGACCTCGACATTATAGTACGACATCCGACATGGGGAGGCCTGGTGACGACCGACGTCGAGGGCGAGATCGAACCGCGGAGCTGGATCAGCGCGGTCCGGATGTACGCCATGCAACAGTCGCTGGCGTACATGGACGTGTCGTGCGACGACTGTTTATTACATCAAGGCGCGATAGCGGAGCTCAGCACAGGCCCACAACCAACCCCGGCGCACTCTGCATTCCCAGAGGCCCACCAACGCTCCTTCCCAGCACAGCGCCGACGATCAGTCGGTCTATCCACGTTCTCTATGCCTTCGTCCTCCTCTAACATGTCTACCCTCTCATCAAACACCCCCTCCGCGTCCAAATTCTACCACGTCCTTCTCGATGTACGAGCATTTGCGGCAACTATATGCGCGCCCAGGGACACCGCGGAGCTCTTCTTCTCGCTTTATAACAAGAATACGGAGCAATTCCTGACGGAAGACTTCGGTGTCGTCCTCGACCACCTCGGCCAGCCGACGCGGACGCAGAATGGCGCGCAAGAACCTACCCCGCGGCGCATACGCACCCTCTTCCTGGACCTGGCCGCGTCCGACGTGCACGACTCGCTCTACCTCGTTTGCAAGATCGTGCGTCATGGGCCCATGAAGCTGGCCACGCCACCGTCGACGAACGGGGCCCACAAACGGAACGACGACGAGCGGGCACCGTCTGCGTTGGGCATGTCCGCGAATAACATGTCGACGAACACGGTGGGCTGGTCGGACAGCCCGATAAGCCCCACTGGACATGCGCACGAAGCCCTGCCGCAGTTCAGGAGACCGTTCGGCTGCGCCGTGCTGGAGCTCACGCAGCTCGCCTCGATGATGACGAAGGTCGACGCATCGCCGCTGCGCGAATTCTCGATGCCTGTGTTTGTGCCGGCCAACGAGAATCTGTTCTCCATGCTACATCTGAGTATCCTTGGCAATGCTACCAAGGAGTTTGAAAGGTCATCCAGGTATGGTTCCGTTCCGCGCTGCCTATACGTTGACTAATGTGTCGCAGAGCTGACTCGGTCGGTGTATCTGTGAAGATATTCAAGGGCGATAGCGCTACAATCATACGGGAGAACATATCGTTGTTGGAGGTGCGTCTCAGCGAGCTTCACCAGAGCGTGCTTCTCATCACAGGCCCCCAGGACATACCGCAAACTCAACGTCTCGGCTTCCCTGACGCGGTCTTCCCAGGAGAGACAAGGAACGAGTTATACGTCAAGCTCTGGTCCGGAGAGTTCTCGTCCTCCGCTCATTCGCATACGCTTCCTAGCGGTAACCCGTCTGGCAAGTCAAGATCCAGCGCAAACCGGCTCAGTACCTTTGCCGGCCTGACGCTGAGTCGGGGCAGCACCATCGGGAGCATGGCAACTGCACCGCCGAACATACAGGTCATAATCGAAGTCCGAGACGCTACTGGACGCACAGTGGACGGCGCGCTTTCTCGAGGTGCGGGCGAGCCACCGCTTACCCGGTTCGAGTCTGTCGTATTTTCCCGCTGCAACGAGCCCACGTTTGGCGAGCTTTTGAAAGTGCGGCTGAACCAGGAGAATATCGAATTATCCCACGAAGAGGCGCGCCCGAACTGGCACCTGTTCTTCACGTTGCGAAATCGGAGCGCGCGGGGCAGAAGCGACTCGAAGAATGGCCGGCCGGTCACCGCCAACGACACCGAAGAGCGCCCATTCGCTTTCGCTTTCCAGCCGCTATATCCTGACGGTCGAACCTTCCTAGAGGATGGTAGCCATACCTTGACGCTCTACCGATGGGATACGCTCGGAGCCGACGTGTACCTCTCGACGAAGGGCAGGAGCCCGGACGGCGATCTGCAACCCGTGCGACATCCCAGCACAGACCTAACACCTCTCCGCGATACGCTCACGATTCGGACATCCCTCTGTTCGACGTCGCTTACACAGGATCCAGTTCTTCTCAGCCTACTGAACTGGGAACAAATCTCCGACCGCACGCTGCTCTCGACTGTACTGAAGAAATTCATGTTCGTTGGCGAGAACGAGATCATCAAATTCCTGCAGCCGATCTTTGACGCCCTCTTCGGGATCATGGTGGCGAGCTCCAACTCCGAAGGGGACGTGGACAGTCTCGTCTTCAACGCGATCGTGACCGTGCTTCGCATAGTGCAAGACCGACGCTTCACCAACTTCCAGCCCGTCCTTGATCTGTACATCGCCAAACACTTCGGCTTTCACCTAGCCGCACCGCATATCATCCGTGCCATGAGCCGGCTGCTGTCGGACCCGACGTCTAGCGAGACGGCATCTGCGCTTCGTGCTGCGCTGAAGGTGTGGCATTACATCTTCCGACTCATCACCCGCTCGAGGCAGATTGGCAAGGCGAAAGAGGGCAGCCTGGGAGGAACGACCACAGCAGAAATCTTGGAACAGCAGTTTCGCCGTGACCTTCGGGGCCATCTCAACGAAGTCAACGACCTCATGACGTCCAGTGCTCCTGCGGTGCTAGGAACGCAGACTATCGCATTGCAACACTTCCCATCCATTCTTCCCGAGCTCGCCAAGATCTATCCCACCGTCGAGCTCGTCTCCATCGTCACAAACTTTGCGAACACCATAACTGCTGGTCGCGGACAGATCGTGATCTGGAAACTGGTCATGTACCTGCAGATAGTCAGCGGCTTCCTATTCGATACGCCGCAGGCGCGGGCTCTGCTGGTGGAAGCGCTCGTTGCGTGGATTAGACCGCACTTCGGCAAGTTCGATGACTTTACGCAGACTATGAGCGGCGACTCGGAAACGGTGAAAGACGCGGCGCGGGTCAACTGGCTGGAGTGCACAAGGCTGTGTGTCACCATAATTGCCGTCATGCTCGATCGGCTGCAGCAAAGCCTTGTCGACCCCGAGGTGGTGGCCGATCGACGGAGGCTGAAGCAGGAGCAGGAGAATGTGGAGAATCTGTTGCCTCTGCTGCCTCGGTAAGTTTCGTTCTACTACACAAGGATATATCTGAACGAATCTACAGACTATTGGAATCATATCGTGAACTCAACTCTCCTGCCTCTCGACATGTGATGGAACGCGCGCGAATACTGTCAGGCCAGAAGCTCGCGCCCGCAGTCGCCTTTCCATCTTCCTACCCATTCTCCCTCCTCGCGTCTCTGCCAGAATCCCCTCGACCTGGGAAATCGTCCGCCCCTCACGAAGTTGTGTTCATCCCTGGCCTCGGGGAGATCGCGATAGTCATCCTGAACCTCATACTCTCCACGCCATCGAAGATGATGCTCTCTTTCCTCGACGATAGCCTCGGAATTGAGGGACCGGATCGCTTCGTGTCCCTTCTTACGCAGTTCTTCGTCGTCGCGTCCTCCATCCTGAGCTATGAGGCATTTCCACGTTCATGGCTCAACGCAAACGTTCTGGCGCACAAAGTGCTTGTCAGGATGCTCGAGCCGATCACGACGATCATGCAAAGGAGCTTTATACCTTCGAAAGACGAGCAAAGTACTTTCAGGGCCGAGCTTTGGCGTCAGTGCTTCGGCATGTTGCTGCAATTACTGTCTTCGGATCAGCTTATCATCGAAGAGTTCAGTCCTCAGGTTCGTCGACGCCGTTCCAGGCAATGTTGATTGTTCTAATGTGTCACATAGAAACGGCGAGCCGTGTGGCGATTGGCAGGAGACGTGCGCGGTGAAGGGGCTGCTGTCTTGCTCAACCTCTGGCAAGCTCTCGGTTGGGCAGAGAACACCGTCGGTGGGAGTGACACTCCGGTCAGATATGGGGTGAGGTTTTGCGTGGCCGATGAGCTAGCACAACTGACTCAGTCTGGCTACAGGGCTATCAAGTGCACCTGAACTCTCTCGTGGGGCAAGTCGTCAATCTATGCCTCAGTCACCACGACTCCGTTCGCAGCAATGCCGCGCAGATGCTATACAGCATGATTGTTGCTGAGCATCACCGAAGCGACAATTTCGACAACATAGAGAACGAGATTGTGACCAGGCTCGACTTGTTGTTCATGTCCGACAGCAAAGGGGACGACATCTCGCGTGCATTCTTCATCGGGCAACTGAGAAATCTCTTCGAGAACTCCGACGTCGAAGACAGTTTGCGCGAACGAGTCTCTGGCTTTTTGGACTCGGTGGATCTCTTCTTGGAGCTGTTGCTCAATGTCAGGGCTTTACCCGAAGGTGACGAGTTTGGGGACGATAGGGTCATCGCAACTGTACGCCACTTTCGGTCGGTCCTCGAAGCCTACTAACCTTTTCTGAATAGCTCCGGCTCATGAACTTCATTCGGCGCATTGGCCGTGATGAGATCTATATCAAATACGTTCACCAGCTTGTCAATGTAGGCGGCACCAGCGCACAGGACTATAGCGGAAGCTAATTGCTTGCCAGATGCACCTTCAAGCACAGAACTTCGTAGAGGCTGCGCTAACTCTCAAGCTTCATTCTGATCTGCATGAATGGGACCTGCATACGTTCGTACCTCCAATGGAGGACCTCGGACTGCCACAGCAGTCTCAATTTCATCGCAAAGAGACGCTTTGTCTGCTGATAATGGACTACCTTGGCAAGGGGAAGGCATGGGAACGGGCTATTGAGATCTGCAAGGAGTTGGTCTTCCAGCATGCCGAGGTCACATTTAACTAGTGAGTCCTCTAATATCCCTATGAATTTCAACCGACACAGCTTCAGCGCGCGGCTCTCCGAGATATTGCGCCACCAAGCCAATCTATACGAGCACATTGTCACGCACCAGCGCTACTATTCGGACTATTACCGCGTCACATTCTACGGCGACTTCCCCACCGCCATCCGGGGGAAGAGCTTCATTGTAAGTTGGCGCTTTGTTCCGTGTTATGGAGGGCTCATGTGATATCTGCAGTACCGCGGCTATGAGTGGGAGAAATATGCGGCATTCTGCGAAAGAATGGCCAACAAGCATACGGGTGCTCGTGTGCTGAAGACAATGGGCGATCCGCCTGTCGACATACGATTCGGGAACGACCTCTACATTCAATGCTCCGCCGTTACCCCGGAACCCGACCGCACACTACCGCTCTTCAATAATCCCGACATCCCTGCTGCTGTTAGGACATACTACGAGCATTGTGACCTCAATCTCTTCAGCAGTTCACGGCAAGTCCGAAGGATGACGCAGGAAGGGACGGAAGAGACGTGGCTCGAGAAGGCCTACTTTACCACCGAGGAGACCTTTCCGACTGTGCTGCGTCGATCGGAGATCATTGCTGTGGAGGTCGCGGAGCTGTCTCCTATTGACGCTGCGCTCACCGAGGTCGAAGACAAGACGAAGGAGCTTGCAGCGCTTCACACGAAATATGCCGCCCTCGCCAAGACCCACCAGGAAGCGTCCACGAATGCGCTGTCTATGGCGCTCAACGGCGTTGTTGATGCGCCAGCGGGGACGGGCATTCAGGCATTCAAGGATATGTTTCTGAATGCGGACTACCGACATCGAAATCCAGATAGAGCAGAGTCACTTGCAAAGTTAGAGCTCGCGGTCGATGAGCAGGTTCGTTTCGACGCTGATTGCGTGACCTATTGGCTCATCCTCCCTTGTTAGCTCCGCATCATCGATGCTTGCCTCAAACTTCACGGCGCACTGTGCCCTCCCGAATTCATCCCCTTCCACACCACGTTGGAAACATTCTTCAGGAGGAATTACAGTGACGATATCCAGCGACTTGGTTTGGACAGCACGCCCGCAGCTGCCCGGCGCGAGCCCTCGTTGGACTTACGGCAGGGCGCATACGAGCAGTCGCTACGACCCTCGACGTCAACCGTCTCCACCATGCGCGCCTTCGTCATTCCCCCGCTCAACCTCGGCCGGCCCCTTGTCTCGCCTATCTCGCCCGTAACCTCCACCTTCAGCCCGGTAGGCAGCGGCACATCCTCGCAGCCCGCGGACAAGCAGACCCCACTGCAAAAGCACCTCGCGCATCTTGCGCGGCACGGCATCCAGGGCGTCTCGTCCGGGGCAGGTGACGTGACCACGAATGCGATGTTCTCGAACGAGTCCCTGCAGACCTCCTTCGTCAACGTCGCGAGCACGGTCAGCCACTCTGCCGCGCAGGGTGCGCAGAACTCGGGTGTGTCGGTGATCGCGTCGACGATGGGCAGTCGGTCGTTCAGTTCGCTAAAGGGGAAGTTTTCCCGGCTCGGTAGTCTCAACTTCGGTCGGCGCGGTGCGTCTTCGACATCCTAGTCGGCTTACGTAGCGCTCTTGGTTCCCTGTCCTTGTAGCCGTCGTAGTCTCTCTGCATACCTTGTGTCCTTACTCCCCATCCTACCACCCTACCCACCGTGCGCCGGTTCCAAACTTCCTTCTGCTCGTCATTTATACTATATTATTGCCTTGGGGATCTTTTGCTTGCTCTTCATGTCTGTGTTGCTTACCTCTCGAGTTTGATGTGCCCTCCATACCGTTCCGTGCGATCCTCCGCCTCTTCCAATCATTCTGCGATTTCGTACATTCGTTCGTTCATCTCATCCTACCTTCCACCTGTGTATTTGTGCTGCACGCTTGCGCTTCCGGAAATTGTATCTCTGAATAATATCTTTCTCAACAAGGTGTCTGAATGAGTGGAGTGCGTCGTAAGGGCTGCCCCATGGGGACTAGCCAAGACTGATGAAGCGGAATGAAGAGGCTAAGGCAAACTGCCATGCCAGCGCCGGGACACGTAGCGCTATAATAAGCCTGACCGGACAACCCCGTGCATCGATCGGTGCAAGATGTTGTGGTCGACGGAACTCACGAACATACACTGCCAGAGGCAAGCTTGCGGTGCGCCCGTGAACTGAAAAATCTGCGGGCAGACTACGGTCTGCCCACGGTTTAACCGTAGTCTGCCCGCGGGGAGCTTGTAAACCGAGCATCAATCCTGTTCTCGGGCGCACCGAGGGGAGCTTGCAGTCTGCCCGCAAGGCCGGAGAAACGGTGGGTCTCCCCTCGGGCAGCCCGTAAACTGGGCCCAGGCTGGGCCTGTAAACTCGATCGACACGTATGATTTCAGCTTGACTTCATACTTTTTTCTCTAAGTCCTTCGACTGCGAGGCGGCATGGCTGCCCACCCGTCGGTCTCTCGGCGACCTGTGCGTATAAGTGTCGTTTGCATACACCTCCTCGACACTTCTGTGGCCCATCACAGCCAACAGGCACGTCCCACTCAGCGTCGATTCGCCGTTAACGTCGGTGACTGTTTTTGTCAACGGTGCGTTGCATTGCAACTGAGTCTCTACAATATGCTGACCTTGTCAAGTAGAGTCTCTACACGTGTGAATAGCGTAATGCATCGCTTTGTTATGCTGAGAATCCAATGCGCCTTTAGAGACGTGGTCGCGCCGGACGCGAGCAACGCGCTGCAGGACGGTGCATACCCCGACCCTCCCAGTGCACCCTTTGCCCCCAGCCCTACATGCCCCCTAAATTCTATGAATCTATATATATGCTTGCAATGAATGAGGTTTCCCTGCTCAACGAAGCCGACGCCGCACGACGCTGCGACCGACGATTGAACCTGGATTGAACAGTGCTGGCATTGATCTACGTATGTCCACATTTGGGTAGTATTTGCGATCCACGAGCGCGGATGATGATCAAAATTGATGCTCAGCTTGCAAGCTCCCCGCGGGCAGCTTGCGGTGAAACCGTAGGCAACTCACGGGGAAACTGTAAACATTCCCCTCGGGCGCACCGTAAGTTGATGGCCAGCTGTGTACCGGAACGGACGCATGTATAGCGAAAACAAGTACAGGATCTCACACCTGTGTGACCTGCTCGAGAGCGTCGATCCCACACTCTCACACCCCTGCAACAACTCTCACACTCCCGCATCACTCTCACACTCCTGTGAATAGCGGCACACGTGTATAGTTTGTTGCCTGATATATACTAGTCTGTACAGGTAGGATGCGATGGATGATACTGACACTGACACTGCGAAGTCCATGGTGCGAGCGGTAGATAAATACTACCTGAAGGCGACGACAGAGATGGCTCGAGGGAGGTACATAAATACCTGCAGTGGGAGATATAGAAAAAGATGTACGACAGAGGGCGACGATATATATATGACAGGCGGTTCCTAATGTACAGGGAGAGGAGAGATAGGTACACATACAGTTCCATAGAGCCATGACCCCCGGAGAACGAGACACGAGACATAGATAGATAGATGGTGGACACATGTAGGAGATGGGCACAGAGGATAGGGTAGGGATGATATAGAGATGTGGCGCGCATATGCGGAGAGGTAGATGGGCAGATGGGTAGGGGATTGGGTGGATGAATCGAGGGGCAGATGGATAGGTGGTGGTTGGCGGGTGGGTGTCACAGGCCTATACGGCATGGCACCCAAATCTAGTAGACGCCTATACGACGTAAGGCGCGGTATTGAGGCAGCCGATGGAGTCCTCCGGCGCGTTGTGGAAAGGGTATGGGTGGAAGTCGTACATGGGATCGTGCGAGTACTGCATCGTCGGCTCCGCGACCTGCAGCCCCGCATCAGCGCCGTGCATCGCCGGCTCCGCGACCTCGTAGCCAAAGGTGTGCAGGTGGTCGACCGGGCCCTGGCTGTGCGCGGACAGCAGACTCTCCTCGCTCGAGCGGCCCTGCTTCATGCCCTGCCCGTACGTCACGTCCTGCGCGTACTTCATTTCCTGCGCGTACTTCATGTCCTGGCCGTACGATGCCGGCGAGGGGCCGTAGGAGGAGGCGCTGTGCGTCGAGTATGTGGGCGAGTACTCTTCGGGGCAGTGGCCGCCGTCCTGGTAGATGCCGCCTTCCATCGGGTGCGTGGGCTGGGTGACGATGTGCAGCTGGGGGTTGTACGAGGGCAGGTGGTAGGCGCTCATGGTAGGGCTGGCTGAGCTGCGCGGCTCGCTGGGGGCGCTGTGCGGGGACCCGCCGCGGCCGAACGAGGGGGCAAGCGTGGGGATGCCGCTGCCTGATGACTCCTTGGGGATGCGGCATTCGTACTTGGAGAGGATCTTATCGAGCGCCTGACCGAGCAGCGTGAACTCAAACACCTTGAGGTCCTTCTCGATGTTGCGAGGCTTCGGGTCAGGGAAGTCCATGATCCGCTGGAAGAAGCTTTCGTAGCCGGCGCGGTGCTTCGAAACGGTCGTGGGGCGGAGGCCCTCGAGATTGCGACGAATGCGGTTCTTCTCCTCCACGGGGAAGTCCTGCTGCGTGAGACGCTCGAGGAGGTAGATGATGTCGACGGAGGTGACGAAGCAGGTATTCGACTGCTCGTGGTAGATGCAGGAGATAACGCAGTCGTCGGACGGGCGATAGTCCTCCTGGCGGAGCACGGAGCAGGTGACGATGAGCTTGCGGCCGTGGAAGACACGCTGGACGCTGATGAGGCGGCGGCCCTGGTCGAGCTCGTCGGCGTCCCAGCCCTTGCAGATCTCCTCGAGCGGTGTCACGAGCTCGAGCACGGGGACCTCGTACACGTAGTCGTCGGTAGGTGCTGCGCGACTCCTGCTTATCGACTTGGCCTTTTGACGGCGGTGCAGCTGTACGCCCTGGGGCTGGCTGGGCATGGTGTAGGTGCGTGGCCTGCGAGGGCCGTCGGGCATGCGAGTGACGTCCGAGGTGGCACGGCGGCGGCGGGCCTTGGCGTCGTCCACGTACAAATGGCGGTTGCGTGGGGAGGGCGAGTCTGAAAGAGCGGGTCAGTTGTCAAAGAGGGTGTGAAAGAAAGTGCAAAGACGAACCTGTGCGCCAGTAGGTGAAATGGCCAAAGGCGACCGAGTCAAGGACCTGACCCTGCTCATTGAGGGCCTGAACGGAGAGGTCGACTGTAAGGGAGTTTGCGTCTGGTGCAAAGGCGGGAGGGCGGGGTGCGGCGGCGTTGAGCTGCCATTGACCGTATGCGTCTGGGACGGGAGCTGCTGATATGCGGGAGTGGACTGGCTTCTGGCCGACGACGAGACGGATATAGATGTTGCTTGCGAGGTCTGACTGGCAGTGGAGGCGGACGGTGATGGGGGCGTCTAACTCGCCGTCTGCTGGGGAGTAGGCGAGGACGTGGAGGATGCGGTTAGGGGAGAGGGCGTTGACGTGAGTGTAGGGGGGTGTGCTAGCAGTGTGCATGGTGGACTGAAGTGGAGATGATGGTGGTCGAAAGCAAAGAGTGATAAAGGGTGGCTTGGACGCCAGGCCCCGCATTTAGGCTCCGGCGTGATCAGCGGGGACAGGGGCCCTCCTCCATTTATTGCTGTCACTCCACCGACAATCGCCAGATCTCCTGCCACCCGCGCCTCCGATGTCGTCCTCAGCCCGCCCGAGTCCTCGCAGTCCTCATCGCTCCCGTCGGCACACGCGTTCGCCGCGCACCCACCACGCGCCCCCAGTCACCGCCATCGCATTCGCGGGGTTGCACCAGCGATCACTATTTCCATATGCATATCGCGCGCGCGCGCGCGCGCTGAGTTTGGATCGGGATCTTTGTCATCCCATTATCGCCTCGTTTTCCCGTTGCGGCAGGATCGCCCTCCGGGATCTCGTCCCCCGGGATTCATCCTCCTTCACACCCCCGTCCCGCGCCACCGTCCACCACAGCCCGCAAACCCAAAAGTACAATGCTGGGAATCTTCCCACACATCAAGTACAACACTTTGATCCAACCCTGAAGTTAACGTTAACACTGTACTATAACGCCGGCGTTAAAGAAACACAAAAGCCCGCTTGCCCTTTTTCGGTATGTACAAGGGACCCCCGGTGGGAATCCCATCATTTGAATTCTCGAGGCCACAAAAGACATGTCAACAATGGACCCGGTCTTCCGGCGCGTCATCCCGTCCACCCGTGCCCCGTGACGCTCACACCCCTCGGCACATCACATGACGCGCCACCCACCGTCCCGCCTGACCATCCGCCCCGTCCACCCAGACACGCGCCGTCGGTGGCATATGTCCCTCCGTCGACAACACCCTCGCGCACCGACAGCACTGCTCGATGAACAGGCTTTCGTATGCGCTAATTGCCTGCTGCGGCTCATCTTCAGCACCTTGTCAACCACAATTTGAACCACACGTCCGACCCACCACAAGCGACTGACATGCCACCCTCGGATATGCCTGAACCATCTTGGCTACTTGCTGTGATAGATTCCGGAACACTGCAAACTCGGACTGTTGATGAGGCGCTTTCTATCCCGCGCCACGATCCACCGTCAGCCCGTATTCTGCCCATCTCTTGACGTAGCAGGCGCACCTTCTCTCGCGGCCCAAACACAGCGACGCTCTCCACGCAAAGCGTCCTCCGCTCGTCATCCTCCACGCCAAACGCGATATACGCCGTGAGCACGCTCGCGATCGTCACCCTCAGCACCACAGGCCGCGCCCGCTCAGCCTGCTCCAGCGTCCGTTGCCCGTCCTCCCGTCGCCGCGTCCAGATGTGCACTCGCACCGGCCCAGACGTGCGTGTCCTGTTGAAGTCCCGGACAAATGCGGCCATCTCGGACACGCCCAGCGGCCCACCCTCAGCCCGCGGGAAGACAGCTTTCTCTGCGGGCTGCTGCTCCGCGTTGTACGGCAGCGGCGACTCGGGCGATGGCGGACGCCTACCCAACAGTCCACGGCGGAATGACGACGTCGGCAGCCGAGACAGTCCGCATTAGGTGCAATAGCGCGCAAGCGGACGCGGGGGCGAAAAAAAAAGGAAGCGTTTGATTCAACGTTATTTCAGTGAGCCGATCGCACACGCCCGCGCAAGACATGCCAGAGACGTACCGACGCTTTCGGATGTCTCGCCTGAGACGGCTGAGCTCGACGTCGGCTTTTCCTAATCCATCGCGCAGCTGTGCGTGCTTGAGCGCATCCTGGACGTGCGCTGTGGCGAGAGCAGCCTGGAACGCCTTGAGCTGCTCAAAGTCCTCGCTGGTAGCGGATGGGGGGTTGCCGAAGGAGGGTGCGGGCGAGAGGACGTGCGCGGGCAGCTGTCGCAGGCCGGAAACCTGACTGTACAGGCCCGTGAGCGCGTGGATTTGTGACTGCAGTGCGGAGGCTTTGTTAGTTGCGTCCGTGTGGCCCGCGGAAGGTATGTTGGCTGCCATGATGACAGCCCGATAGGCAGAGGGCGATCAGGGTATAGTCGAGAGGTGGGTCGACGTCAGATACGAGGTCAGTACTCTTGTATGGGGAGGAGGCGGATAGCGTTCACTGGCAGAGAGCCCTAAAGTTCAACATGAGCGTTGTAAGCAGAGTCGGAGTGCCGCGTGCCCTTCGGACCGTCCTTGCCGTCGCCGCCATCAGTTGATGCCCTGATCGTGTGAATCTGATGGCCAGGAACTTTCCCACCCCGACCGTCTGTTGAACTCAAAACTCGAACTCCGACTGGGTTGTATTCGTCGCGGTTTATTTTCCGTCATCAGTGTGCGCAGGCTGGCAGGGCAACGCCCAGGCTGGTGTTGGTGGCGCACCCCCTTCATCACTTCGGCTTCGAACGCGTTCTGATGGGGGCCCAGCAACGCAGCTCTCCTCAGGCCTGGTTAAAATTGCGGGGGACCCGGCGCAGGCCCAGCGCCGCCTCCGAGCGTGCGCCTGGGCGCGGGCACATGATGTGAGGCGAGGCGCGACTTTGTGCCCCAGTTTGGAGGGCCGGGATGTGGCCGTCAGCAGGGCGAGCGCGGCAGACAAGGTACCGTACAGCGCAGGGCGAGTCGGCGACTTCGCCGTGGCTTGGGAGTCATGGGAATATCGATACCGACCTCGGGAATTCCTCATGACTCGTTTGTAGTCGTCCAACGTTTTTTGAGGGCTGCATAGTTTTGGAGGAGTCGGATTATGCACAACAGAGCCACTACGTATTTTTCTGGAAGCCAGGAGAGCCAGAAGCGTGAGTGCTAGCTATTTATTCGGGGACGAGACGGCGCGCAGCGGTTGGGCATCGCAGTGGTATACCGCGCCGTTCGATGTCGAGTTTACAGCCGCAAGGCCGAGCACTTTGCCAGCGCAGAGCATTGGATGATGTTCCAAAAAGCGCTACTCTTCGGCGACGTCGACATCGCACACGCGGTTTGTTCTCCCTTTCCGTCCTATCTCACATACATACATGCTTGACTAACTGTCCGACAGGTCCTTGCCACCGAGGTAGTACTACGACATGCGTGGCGTCAAGGCGCTCGGACAGGAAATCAAGGACTTTGACGACGATACGTGGAACACCAGGCGCATGGGCATCGTCATACAGGGCAATATGCACAAGTTCACGCAGAATCCGGACCTAAAGGAGAAGCTGCTGGCGACAGGCGACAAGGGGCTGGCGGAGGCGAGTCTGAGAGACGACATCTGGGCGATAGGTGGGGCGTGGTGAGAGCGAGGGAGAACGTGGGGAGCTGGCCGGGACTGAATTTGTTTTGTAAGACGTTGGAGGAAACGAGGAAGAGGTTGCGGGAGGGGGTAGCAAGGAAAGAAGGCAGTAAAGTTGACGCGTGAGGATGACGGTTGAGGTTTACGAGGAGGATTAGCTGAGTACAGATTATTTCAGCTGAGTTCGAAGTAGATGGAGTGACTTACTCAAATACAAAGCGTTCGCTTGAAGGCACATAAAGTGCTGGCGTTGAGGAAGACACGAAGGAAAAAAAAACGTGCTGTCCAGCCTTGCCGTGAACCGCGGTAGGGGTCCCCCTTCTTCCAACATGCGTATGTACGGCGTCGATAGCGAGCGAAGTGTGCCGCGCAGCTGCAAACTGATGATCAGTGACCGGCGGAGTTCGAAACTGCCTGAGTAGAAGGCTTCCTTGATGTTTATGTGGAAGCTCGTTGAAGAAGACCCTTGGATACAGCCAGGAGAGATGATATGGCGAAGGTACGGCCGCGCCTGATTGGTAGACAGTGCACTGGTCTGGCGTGCCACCAGCGTGCCACTGACGTGAAGCGAGCGAGGCGCAGAAAATGAGGGCGGGCACATGGAAACAAGAAGGCACATGAGAACAAGAGGGCAGGCCCCCGTGTACGCGGTGCCCCAAAAGGGCGAGATAGCGCACGCCGGCGGGAGTTCAACTGTAGAGGCCATAGGAAAGTCAGTCATATGTGAGGGGCGACCGCTCGCTGGAGTAAAGAAGGCGTCGAACGGGAGTATCTTCTTGTTGTTCTTTTTGCACAGTGGTACGAACGGAAGAACCGACCGCAGTATGACGATAGCGACGCGGGCTCCTATCGCACTCGAACTTGCGAAGTTGATGCGTGTTGGGCCAGGCCATATCAGTGGCGAGCCATCCCGCTATCGAGGCCACGGACCACGGTTCAAAAGACAATTGAATCCAAATACAATACCCTTGATATCGGTCAAAAACGAACATACGACAAAATCACTGGTTTTACACGTCGAATGCAACCACCTGCTCTCGACCGCTGCGTATGATCTTCACGAGGCGCTTGGCTACGCATTTGTAGACAATACTGTTGCTTTGCTGTCCGAGAGCGCTGCCGCCGTCCTCGCGGGCTTTATCCGCCAGCAGTTCTTTGGCGCGATTGAGCGGCAGCGTGAAGCTGGGCGCGCAGGCGAGCAGCTCCAATAACAAGTACGCGGTGAATATCTGTTGCGGAGTGGCTGCTCCTATTGGGGTTGTGGCAAGCGTCGAGACGCTTGAGGCAGAGGGCGACATTGGCCCCGTCGTGGACAAGGCGGAGATGTCGCGCAGATGCGCACTGAGAGCGGTCAATGTGCATGAACGAATGGCTGGGAGGAACAAGACACATACATAGTCTCCCTCGCGTTCGGGGGCTTTGCTTTGCCAGAGGAAGCGGGACCAACCTGGTACGTGTGGTTCGGCATGATGATGTCGCCCACAGTTTGCCAGATCTTGGCCTGGAGTCCGTCAGCGCGGACCTTGTATAACCATAGAGAAGGGCGCATACTACAATACGTTCAACCTCGGCGTTCACGCGAACCTTGAGCCTCTTCGCGGTCCCTGGAGTCTGCGGCGCCATGGCCGGGTTCGGTGGTGGCGTGCTCGGCTTTGGCGGTGGCGTCGGAGGCGGAGACGGTCTGGAAATGATGATGGTATCCTCATCCTGCGATGCTGAAGCGTCTTCTGGAGCGACCGCAGCCCCTACAATCTCGGTCGGCGATTGGGATTGATAGCCTTCAGCTGACGCTGGTTTGATTGGTTCATCTTCACTGTGGACACCTCGCTTCGGCTGCGGCTGAACGCGCTCGTCTTGACGAGAGCGCTGGCCGAGAGGCTGCCGCGCAGACTTCACGGGACTCATCGCGAAGCTTGGCTCTGAGATATCCCCAAGGCTTTCGTCAAGCAGCTGATCTGACATCTCTTCACCAAAGCTGGACTGCTGAGGTGCAGAGGGCGTGTTCCAAAAGCTGTTCTCGTCCTCATCTCTAGCGCGAACCGGTGTCCTGCCGAGGGCGGGAGGTTTCTGGACGGGAGTGGCGGCCAGTTTCTTGCGCTGGATGGCAGATTCTTTCTAGAGCACCCTGAGTATCAGCGCGACAGCATGAAAATCGAGTACATACGCGATTCTTCAGCGTGCTGATTCGCGCCTGCAGTTCGTGTATGAGCGCTTCCTCCGCCTCAATTTCGGAGGCCAAGGATGCGGGTTCGGCTGCGTGCGCCTACGTTAACGGTCACAGAGATCATCTTATGTGTATAAAAGGCCTCACTTGTTGGAGTGCTTCATGAAGTTCTTGTATATTCCTCCTCGCTTCCTCAGCTTGCTCTATTATGGCCGCAGCTTGTGCACGCGCACGAGGGGCAGGCCGGATGTGACCGCTGCTCAAGATCAGCTTTCTAGTCGGCAGAGTGCAGCACGACATACAAATCCTCGATGTAGCGAAGAGCTGCTTTAGCGTATACCTCAGGATCAGATCTTTGTCGCCGCTCGTCTTTGTGTGCGGGTTTACGAAGAGGTGTAGCAACAGGCACAGACACGCGCGTGAACTCGGCAGCAGATGTAGCAGGTACTTCTTTAGATGCAGGAGATTCGACAACGTGAAAGAGACCGAGTTCAGTAGGTTCGACTTCGCGGATGAGGTCACCGAGTTGGGTATAGAGGATGGCACGAGTGAAAGGGCCAGACACATTGAGACGGGGATCCAGATGCGACTGGCGCGGAGCAATGCTGCCCGCAGAAGTTCTTATGGCCTTTGTCTGCTGCGAGAGCCGGTCGATGGACTCGAGGAGAGACATGTCGGGAATCAACCGTGCGCGTGTGACCGCGGCACGTCATTGTGACTGACCGCGTCAAGAGGCGATTGACAAGCAGGACCAAGCAAGGTCGCGTGGACCGTCGGCAACAACCGAAAGCTGTATAGTGACCGGCACGTGCGCAAACTTGTTGAGCGCGAGATCATCGTATCTGGCGATCCGCACCGCACCGCGCCATCCTCAAGACCTCCAGCAGCGCCCCTCGTCGTTCCAATGGCCCCCACCAAAAAGTCCAAGGCTGCCAAGTCGACCGAGTCAATCTCGGCGAAGCTCGCGCTCGTCGTCAAGTCGGGCAAGTACTCCTTGGGCTACAAGTCCGCGCTCAAGCAGATGCGCAACGGCAAGGGTGAGTCTCTCTTTTCCTCTCCCCGGGGGACTGGAGCGTGAGGCTGAGAAGGTCCCTTCGACTAACGCTCTAAATAGCCAAGCTCATCCTCATCGCCGGCAACTGCCCGCCTCTACGGAAGTCTGAGATCGAGTACTACGCCATGCTCTCGAAGACGACCGTGCACCACTTTGCGGGCACCAACGTTGCTCTGGGTACCGCTGCTGGAAAGCTCTTCCGTGTCGGGTGAGTAACCACAGACCTTGGTCTTGAACTCTACTCACTCGCTGTTCAGTGTCATGACCGTCACGGACCAGGGCGACTCCGACCTCCTCACCTTCGCGGAGGGCAACCAGGCATAATCGCATCCATACGCTATCTTGTATCATTATGCTATCCACCATGCCCCATGACCTGCTGCGCTAGGCAATCTGATGCTGTTTTATGCCTAATTCATGTTGACTAGCGTCCCTTGCATCTGCTGGGCGGTAAACCTGAACGTACGGAAGTGCGTTTGCTGCCCTGAACTGCCTGGGGTGAGGAGCCTTGATATGCACGGCTATCCTCATACGTCCTTTGCAGATGTGCTGCCGGCGTTGCTTAACGTATTACTTCCAGATCGAGGCCTACGCACTCTGCTCTGGAATAAGATGCTCTCATGCCCTACGAGGAGTCGGAGATTTAGGATCTCTCCAGCTGTGAGATTGTTGACTAGGCTGCAGTAAGGCTGCAGCAGCGCGTTCATAATATGGCATGCAGTTGATTGTCGTGCTCTCCAGGTTTCGTGATCAGCGCGTCGTTTGAAAACTTGCGAAGGCCTTCCAAATGGGGACGATTGTGAGCCTCGTGGCCGGTCATGTTGAAGTTCGCGCAGCTCGTGCTCAGTATTCGATTTGCCTCAGATTTTGAGCCATATCCGGACGCTCTCATGCACGACCTCTCCGCAATATTGAGGCAACGCTGCTCTGGTACGCATTACATCCTCTCGTGCAGCGCGCTAACTTTAGGTCGCCTAGATCGGACAATATCGAGCCTGCCTTCGAGGGCTTGCGAATGACTCACCTGTGAAACGCTGCAGTGCCTACACAGGAGAACGATGATACCCTGAGCGTCTCGTAAGCTTCGTTTTCTTCCCTCTCTGCCAATACTGTCTCATCGGCTGCATAACCGACCGTCCTTGTCAGCACGTGACCGCGAAGGCGCTGTGGCGTCTACCGGATACGGAGCCGATGCCACCTTGGTATAAGAAGGCCGGAGATGTGTTTAATTGAAGAGCAAGAGCGTATCCTGCACACAAGTGACCACTACACGTCAACACCATGTCGAACAACAAGGTCATCTACCGGCAGCTGGGCAAGTCGGGCCTGCGTATCTCGGTGCCTATGGTGAGTAGCGGAAGAAGAATTGTTGATTACTTGAAGGGAGCACTTGAAAGACTAACGTATAGACAGATTGGCGCGATGAGCTTCGGCGAGCCGTCCTGGGCGGTGAGTGTTGGATATTGGGGGGTATATCAGCATCACTGATTCTGGTACTCCAGACGTTCAACGCCGGCGCGTCGTGGGTGCTGGGGGAGGAGGAGAGTCTTCGTGTGCTCAAGGCGGCGTGGGATCTGGGTATCAACACCATCGATACGTCCAACAATTACTCGAACGGGGCGTCCGAGCGTATCATCGCCAAATTTATCGAGACGGTCAGTATGATCTGTGAAGTTCGAGGTATAGTGAACTCACTTGACGTACAGTACGACATCCCGCGCGACCAGATCGTCATCGCGACGAAGTGCCTCCGTACGCATCTTTGTGTGCCCTTACTGGCCCTTTCGCTGACCCGCCCCGCCGCAGACATCGTCAGCAAGAACCCGGGCGAATTCGCGCTCAACCAGCCCCACCTACGCAACACGAAGGAGCACATCAACAACGCGGGCCTCTCGCGCACGGCGATCTTCAACCAGGTGGAGGGCTCGCTCGCACGGCTGCGCACCTCGTACATCGACCTGCTCCAGATCCACCGCTTCGACGAGACCGTCCCAGTGGAGGAGACGATGCGCGCGCTGCACGACCTCGTGCAGAGCGGGAAGGTGCGCTACATTGGCGCGAGCGCGATGCGGTGCTGGCAGTTTGCGCACATGAACGAGGTGGCGGAGAAGAACGGGTGGACGAAGTTTGTGTCGATGCAGAACCAGTATTCGTTGTTGTATCGGGAGGAGGTAAGCGGTTTTGAGGGAGTGTTGGGGGAGAGGGCGCTGACGCACGGTGACAGGAGCGCGAGATGATGGCGTATTGCAAGTTCAACGGCATCGGCGTCATCCCGTATTCACCGCTGCAGGGAGGTCAGCTCGCGCGCCCCGTTGAAGGGGGTGACACGGCACGTATGGCTGCACTGAAGGGAACGCCGATAGGAGGTGGGTTGGAGCTTGAGAGCGACCGTACCATTGCCTCTCGCGTACAGGAGATTGCGCAACGGCGGGGCTGGAAGATGAGCCAGGTGGCGCTTGCGTGGGTGGCGATGAAGACGGATAGCATGATTGTGGGCATGAACTCGCCGGAGCGGGCGCAGGAGAGCGTGGTTGGGGAGATGAAGCTGACGGACGAAGAGATGGCGTTCTTGGAGGAGCCGTAAGCGGTCGAAGGTCTTTCGGCAGCCGCGTCGCTGACGGATTTTGCAGGTACCAGCCGAAGGTCGTCTTTGGTCATGCGTGAGGGAGTACTTATCTATCGGGAATCGTGTTTACCATTTAGAAATGACTGTAGCCCGTAACCATATGTTGTGAACACGAGCATGAAGTGAATATCTGTATGTCGTGAATACGAACATGAAGTGAGCACGCGACTTACGCGGGGCACGTGGATAGTAGTTGACGACCACGAGTTGGGATGATTTGTTGAACATTGATCTTCTCACGTCGCTCCTTTCGTCGTTGGCAACAGCGAGCTCGCAGTCGCAGTCGGGCAGGTCTCCTCGTCGCCCAAGCCGCGTTTGCCGGGCCACCTCCTTTTTATTTCTCTTCTTCTCCCTTATGCTAGTAATAATCTCGCCATGACACCGAGATCTCCCCTCCTCCCCGTTGCACTAGCTCTCGCCCTCCATGCCTCCTCCTCCCTCGCCGCTGTCCCGCTTGTCGATTTCGAACGCATGGGCACCGTAGGCCTTGCCGGCGCGTTCGCAGGCCTCAGCGTGTTCGACAACTCGACCACCTACGACGAGGACGCGGCGACCCTCCTCTCCCGATCAACCGAAGACGGTTCCCTCACCCGCCTAGGAGCCACGAACGAGGGTGGACGCATATCCGCAGGCTGCGCGCTGGGAGACACATTCTACTTAGCCGGCGAGTTCTCGTCGATAGAAGGAGTATCGGCCTCGAACGTCGCGTCGTACTCCCAGGACTCCTTCTCAACCCTCGGTGACGATGGACCAGACGGCGCGGTAGACGCGGTCTACTGCGACGAGGACAACAACAGAGTCTGGTTTGGCGGGAGCTTCTCGAGCCCGGGGCGCGGTGTTGCGATATGGGACGTGCAAGCGAATAGCTGGTCCCAGGCTCCGTTCAACGGCCTCACCGGCGCCGACGCACGCGTCTACTCCATCAGCACCAACTCCTCCAAGTCCAGCCTCTTCTTCGCAGGATCCTTCATTGCTTCCTTCCGCGGCAATGGCACAACCGTCAATGGCACGAACAACCCCAACGTACCATATTCGGCCGGTGCAACGCCGTACTCCAGCTCGCTCGTCCCCGTTCCACTGGACAATGCGGAGGTTGGTGGGTCCCCGTCGTCTGACGACGCGGATTTCAGCAACATCAACGCCATACTCTGTCCCGGAGGTGACGACGGCGCCAGTAATACCTGGTTGGCAGCCGACGGCAACTCTGCTCAGGTCACTGTCAGGAAATTCTCCTCCTTGAGTGCAAGCGGCGTCCGACTGGGGAATACATTCCTAGATGGCCGGGGCACAACGGCGTTCAGGTGCGTCACTTGGTCCTCTCAATGGCTCGTTTGCTAAATTTACCCCAGCGTGACGACGATACCCGACAACACTGTGCAAACCTTACAGTACCTTGATCCCTCGGACAACACGAACAAGACCTGCTCGGAGTCTTGCCCCCTCTCCACAGACTCTTCCATCCTATACCAGGACTTCCTCTTCACATCCGGCGCTTTGTCCATTACTGGCGTTCAGATCACGCTATCCGAATGGCAAGGCGAGTCGGCGGGTCTGCACATTCTGCAACTGCTATCCTCTGGCGCCTTCGCATCTGCCACCTCCGACGACAATGGCCAGTCCTGCTATGCCCCCGGGTCGTCCAACTCGACCTTTACCGGCGATTGGTACGCGAAGGTTGCTAACACCGACATCTCGGGTACCACTCAGACCGTGATGGTGTCCGATGTGGATGTCGGGACTTCGTCGTCGAGCAGCCCGTCGTTCACCTGGGACCTCTACGTCAGCGCCTCCGGAGAGTATAACATGTACCTGCTCGTGCCGGGATGCACCAACTTTCAGAACTGCGACGCCCGCA
The DNA here is from genome assembly GCA_007026445.1 of Schizophyllum amplum. Classification (NCBI taxonomy): domain Eukaryota; kingdom Fungi; phylum Basidiomycota; class Agaricomycetes; order Agaricales; family Schizophyllaceae; genus Schizophyllum; species Schizophyllum amplum. The sequence continues at coordinate 2,262,064 of VDMD01000001.1, read as the reverse complement.
CCGATGTTGAGATCGTCGTATTCCCGGGCCAGGGACTGAACCCCTACGTGACGACCGTCTCGCAGACCAACACAGACGACAAGCAGGAACTCATCTACAGCGGACCCATTGTCCCGAGCACGTCCGACTTCCACACGACGGTGACGCTCTCGCTCGCCGACTCCCCTGAGGGTAGCGGTGCCAATGGGCAATACGAGATTGTTGCGGACCGCGTCCTGCTTGAGCTCACCAGCGCGAACGTCACTGACAGTGGAGACAGCGGTAACGGCACCGGAGGCTCCAGCGCGAAGAGCTCGTTCGGCTTTCTCGAGTGGCCGCTCGACGACAGCGCCATCGCCGATGCTACTGGCATCCTCGACAACTCGACGCAGACGGCAGCCGACAACATCGGGTTCGGCCTCTTCACAGGCGTCGGTGGCAACTCCAGCTTGAGCGGATCGTCTGACGATGCTGTTGTCGCTGTTGCGCACTACGCGGACGGGATCTTCGTTGGCGGTAACTTCACGCTGTCAAGCGGGAACGCGTCTAGCTCTGCGAACATTGTTGCCTTCAAGAATGGTGCCCTTGCCGGCATGGCTGACAATGGTCTCGATGGTCCCGTCATGGCACTGCAGCTCAACGGCGACCAACTCTACGTCGGCGGATCCTTCAATGCAACCAAGGGCGGTAGCTCCACCCTGAACGGCATCGCGCTCTACAATGTGCAGGATGACTCGTGGACAGCGCTGGGCGGTGGCGTGGACGGCCCTGTCACCGGATTGGCCATCGCGAACAACGAGCTCGTCCTTGTCGGTAGCTTCACCAAGCTATACCCCAACAGCGGATCAGACTCGGCGATCAACGCGCCTGGTCTCGCCACCTGGGACTTGGAGAATGGCGGCTGGACGAACAGCGGCGGCCTCGTCGTCGGTGCCATGACGTTCATCGGCAATGGCACGGACGATTCCTCCCACATCTGCGCTGGCAACATTGCTGCGCTGCAGAAGTATGGCGCCACGGGCATGGTGATGCTGAAGAACGGTGACGACAGCGGACCGGCTGTCACGCCGCTCGGTGTTCAACTGGCAGACGACTCGTCCTCATCCTCGTCTTCTTCATCGTCCTCGAGCGCTGCCAAGAGGTACATTTCCCGCGCTCATGCGCACGCTCAAGCTGCTAGGGCGGCGTCCTGGATGCCGCGCAATCCGCTACACCAACTATTGCGCCGTCAGTCGAGTACTCTTGACCCGCTTCCGACCCCGCCTTCTGCCGCCGCTCCGGCTGTTCTTGCTGGCGCCTTCTGGACAAATTCGTCGTCATCCACGGAAGTCGCTATCATTGGTGGCAACTTTTCGTTCAACGATGGCTCGAGCACATCGCAGGCAGTCGCGATCTATGACCCGGAAAGCACGACCATCTCCGCCCTTCAGGGTGCACAGATCGACGGGACAGTCCGCGCGCTGTTGGTCGACGGCGACAAGTTGTACATCGGCGGTGACTTCACGCTGTCCGGGTCGGATGTCAGCGGATTTGCAATCTACGATCTCGCAGCGCAGTCGTTCGACGTCAGCGGTCTGCAGTCCCCTCAGGCCAGCTCCGGCTCGACTGCAATGGTTCGGTCGATCACGAAGTCCTCGTCGAAGAACGATGTGATCATCGTCGCAGGCTCTTTCGCCAGGATGGGGTCATTGACGTGTGCTGGGATCTGCACCCTGAACTCGGAGACCAAGCAGTGGAATCAGCTGGGCAACGGCATCCAGGGCGAGGTCGCATCGGTTGCATATGGCGGCGTACGTTTTCTCCCCTACGTGACCTCGTTATAATCCTGATATCAACTCCTATAGGACAATCAAGGAGTTCTCATCGCTGGGGGCTCCATCGCTGTTGATAGCAACACCGTCAATGTCGCCCAGTTTACCTTCGACAATGACACATGGAGCGGTTTGGGCGACGGCTCCCTTCCGGGCGTCGTGACCGCCGTCGAAGTCAACAACGGCAACTCGAGCAGTGTGTTCGCTGCCGGCGTTGGATCCCCGTCCTCATCCACCTTCCTGTACTTCTGGAACGGTGCATCTTGGTCATCTGTCGGTTCCAACCTGCGGGACAGCGAAAATGTGGCGCAGCTGACGATGGTGCCCCTGCAAGATACGCACGACTCCAACGGAGTGATCGAGGCTGACCGGATGTTGATGGTGTCGGGCTCCTTGGCGGTCTCTGACTACGGGAACACGTCGTCCGCGCTGTTTGACGGTCAAACTTTCATTCCTTACTTGGTCTCCTCGTCTCCCTCGGGGTCATCTGGCATTGTAGCTGGCCTCTTCCGCTCGTTATCAACCTTTGACTTCACCCAGCGCAGTGAGTCATTCGCATATGTAGCAAGTCTGCAAACTGAACCTCCCTGCAGAATACCTTGCCGTTGGCGTCGTCATCCTAATTTCCATCGCTATCGCGGCCGGTGTCGTCTTCTTCCTTGCGCTCATCGGCATCCTGTGGACCTTGTTCTCCCGACGAGACGATAAGGTGGCTGCTGCCGAGACAGAGGACGACGACGATGGCGACTCCATCCATCACAGACCATCGTCCCTCCTTGAACATATCAACGCCGCGACTCGCAACACCATTATTGCTGGTGCTACTACCCCGCATAGCCAGTACGAAGAGAAGGGCCCGTCGACGCATGATCACGATGGGGAGACGGATGATAACCATGACCCCTTCGCCGCTGGCGGGTACGTGCGAGCCGACACCCCAAGCGATGCCGTCCATGGGATGTTGGCGGAGGAGCAGAGCCGTCCTGCACATGCACGGTACTCCTTTGACGGGGCGGGAGAGGGAGAACTTGCATTGGCAGCAGGGACGGAGGTGGAGGTGCTTGATGATCGGGACCCTGCGTAAGTCGCCCTTTTCCATCTTGTTGGCCTCATAACTGACAACTTTTCGTAGATGGTGGTATGCGAGGGATCCGCGCTCAGGGCAGGAAGGTGTTGTTCCAGCCGCGTACTTGTACTAGATTCCCGGCCTCTTGTTTACAGAACTAGTTCTGCTCATGTCGTTTCGTCGTCGTGCTTTCCTTCGTACCTTATAGTACCTTATCGCTAGTATACCCAGTCCATGTTCTGCGTCTTTCTCCTGCAGCAGTGATGCATCTTGGCGGCCACTGCCTCCGCTTCTTTCGACTTACTGCATGCCCTTTGGTACGGCACGGAATCTGGGATACAAAGTGTTCTTGTAGTGGACTTACATGATGACATCGGATTATGCCCCGTCATGCTCTGGTGCGGATGTGCAGACGGAATTATGAAGTATATCTCTAGCGGCAAACAAGTGGAAAAGCAGTCCTTTTCACCCTTTGCAGGTAAGCCCCTTGAATATGGAGTCGCCGGAGGGCATATGTTCTGCAGACCGTCCTCGCCTGCGTAGGTCATCGGAGATAGCGAATTCATAGCGGATCGGCCTGGGGTCGATGTTTGGCCCCATGTCAGCTTGGAGCTTCGCGAAGTCCAAGGGTACGTAGAGAGCTTCGCGAAGTCGCTCTGCCATCTGCCGTACGTCCCGCTCCCGTATCGATGGGGCGAGACTGGGGAGGCTCGTGGAGACGGGAAGAGGTGAGAAAGGATAAAGGGCCCTGAGGAAGAATGAGGGAAGACGAAGGACAACGCGCCCACACAAGGGGAAAGCCACAGCATAAGATAGACACGGGCGACGTGATGCCGAGCGCCTTCTTGAAGTCGACGCGCGATTGTGTGTATGCAAAGATTGGGAGCGCCTGACGTCTGTGATTCAGGATCGATGGAACAGGCGCCCGGCTCATAAGCCTCTTGATTGGCAACCCCCTCCCCCCGCTACCCCAGCGTGACCACTACCCCCACATCCCCCGCACCCGTGATTCGCCCATTAGCGCGCCCTTCCTGTCCCTCCCTGAAAACCCCACGTACCGCCCACTTTCTCCACTGACGCCTCAGACCATGGCCACCGAACGCGATCAGCTCGTCAACCGGGTCTGCCCTCAAATGATGCTGTCCACGAAGGAGAACCCCCTCACGGCCGTGAAGAAAATCCCGGACTCGGTGACGGATCCCAAAGAGCGTGCGTCACTGCGTTTTGCAACGACGGGCAATGCTATAGGTGAGTGATATCAGCGTATATTGGACTAGAACTGTAGTCCAACGAAGCTCACGGCTTGAACTTCCCTCCTTCTCCTCCTCCTCCTTCTTCTTCCTCGTCGATCATCATTTCTCCCTCTCTCCTCCAGTCACTGGCGGCGCCGGCAACCTAGGCATGGAATTCGCCCGCGCTCTGCTCGAGCACGGTATGTCCGGGATCTGCCTCTTCGACCTCGAGCCTTCCTTCGCTTCGGCCCACGCGCCCATCGACAAACTACGCGCGGATTTTCCCGACCGCAAGATCGTAACTGCCATTGTCAACGTTGCGGACAGTGCTGCCGTCGAGGCTGGGGTTGCCAAAGCCGCCGTCGAGCTCGGCAGCATCGACACTCTGATCTCGTGCGCCGGCATCGTGTGCACAGTCGATGCTCTGGAGCACTCGTTGCGCGACTGGCAGCGCGTTTTAGACGTGAATACGACGGGCAGCTGGCTCTGTGCGCAAGCGGTGGGAAAGTCAGTACTGCTGTTCAGAATCCTCATCCCCCGATCGACATACCGTGCTTCGTCGATTACGCATTAACAACGCGCCACCACGCCGTTCAACCTCACCGTGCCACACCCCTCTGACCACTCTCCCCATACAGGCGCATGGTCGCACAGGGCACCGGCGGCAGCATCGTCTTCATTGCCTCCATCTCCGGGCACTCCGTTAACTACCCGCAACCCCAAATCGCGTACAACGCCTCCAAAGCAGCCGTCATCCACGTCAAGGACTGCCTAGCAGCCGAGTGGGCACGCTACGGCATCCGCGTCAACAGCATCAGTCCAGGATACATGGACACCATCCTCAACGAGGGCGATGGCCTCGCGGCGGCGCGGGCGCAGTGGTACGCGCGCAACCCAATGGGAAGGATGGGCGACCCGACTGAGATCGTGGGCGCGGGCGTGCTGCTATGCAGTTTGGCGGGGAGATATATCAATGGGACTGATATTGTGGTCGACGGTGAGTGGGTCTGTGCGAGTAGATCTTCTATGGCGCGCAGGCTGAATTACGAGCATTTGCAGGTGGTGGTTTGGTGTTTTGAGCCAGTGGAGGAGGGAAGTTTTTTTGCAGATGGTTTGAATGATCGCCCTGCGTGATACAGAAAGCACAGAGCGAGAGCTAGAAATTACGAGCCGCCGTACCTTGAGAAGAGTGGGACTGCTTTTCCACATTCAGATGCTGCTATGTATCCCTTGTTGATCATGAAGTACAGAACATGCAATACACAGTACACAGGCCAATAACTCCCATATCCGCCTACTGAAGCACTGCAAAAAGCGTCAGCGGGGTTGCATTACTCTGAATATGAGGGCACGTACGAGGGTCTCTGTAATGCTTCTGGCTGTTGCCTCTGTACCCGATCTTCGTCCTGAAGTCCTCGCGCCTCTTCTGGTCTCTGAACTCCTTGACGTGACGCCTTGCCTCCTTCGCCTCACCCCGGTTCCTGGCCTTCACCACCTGCGTGCCACGTCCGAACGCGCCAAAGTCGCCTCTGACGGGTACAAGGCAGCTGTTCTTGTCGGCGAGCATCTTGCGCACCAGCGCAGCGCCCTTGGGCTCCTCGCCATCCGTCGTAAGGCTCGACGCGTAAGGGGCTGCGAGTTGGCGCTGCTTATGATAGCGCTTGGCGCGATGCCCGATGCGCGTGCCGGAGGGGAGGATGAGTTCGTATTGCGTGTCGCCGTACGAGATGGTGTTCTCGGGTAAGGGGTCCTCGTCAGATTCGGTGTCTGAATCGTCGGATCCGGACGCGGAGTCCTCGACGACCTCGATGACTTCGTCAACATCACCCGTCTCGTCGTCCGACTCCCACTCTGCGTCTTCCTCCTCCTCGGCAGCGACCAAGGCCTTCTTCCCCTTGCCCTTGACTGTCCTCTCCTTCCAGATCGCGTAGTCTGGGTACGAGGTGCTGAAGTCGTAGAAGTCAGAGATCTCCAGCTTGTCCTTCTCCGAGCTGTAGGCGATCTTGCAGTGGGATTTGTCAATCATGTGCTTGCGCACGGCCTCCAGGCTACGGAACTCGCGCGAAGATGTGCTACAGTAGATGCAGACGTTGCCTACCGCGATCTTCTCGCCGAGATAGGTGATCAGACCGGCGGGGTCGGTGAGGTACTCGGCATCGGGGATGAAGAAGGAGTGGACGCTGGACATATGAAGGAGGTTTGCCGACAGCGACGTGGATGTCTGCGTGCAGAAGAGGCAGTTGGTGTCGGGCGACAGACGCGTACGGGCGGCGGCTATTTTCTGATCGATGGTCATGTTGATGTCTTCATCATCCTCCTCGTCGACGTCCATGGACTCGGACGGCTGCGAGGTGGAAGCAACAGGTTCCTCGCTAGACTGAGCAACTGGCGGTACCACGGCACTCTCAACGGTGTCCTGAACTTCGATGGGCGTGGCCTCTGGCTGTTTTTCTGAGATAACAGTGGGATTCAGGGCCTTCTGGGCGGCCTTCACTTCGTTCTCCTTGTGCTTCTTGGAGTTCACGTGCGATCGGTACGCATTCTCGGTGGTATATGCCTTCCTGTAGGACGATCTAAATATTATGTGGGGTATATATGGCCACTGGAGCACGCACCCGCAGATCTCGCAGCTGGTGCCCTTAGGGGAGGTCATGACCGCCGTCTCCTGGCGCCGGTCAAGCACCTTCTGGTTGAAAGCGAGGGCAGATACGGGGGGAAGTCCGGCAACCCGGCGCTTCATGTTGTATCTGTGGTGGTCGGAGCGGTAGTGCGTCCCTGCAGTGCGTTAGATGGGGCGTGCGATGTGTGAGTGCGAGGCTCACTCTGCTCCTCAGGGGACGTAAATGCTATGGAGCACGACATGCAGGTAAAGAGGTGTCCATCCATGGAGTCTGCCATCGTTATTGTCTTCGTTGAGTGTTCTGGTCAAGAGGGTGCCGATGACAGAGGGGAATAATCTTATAAATGTTTGTCGCTGTTTGCTCTGCACTTACTGATCGGGAACCGGCCCGATTGGGAGGCTCAGTGTGACTCCATGTTCATCATGATCTTCAGCTCGCTGCTCGACTCACGAAGACTCAAGTAAAGTAAGTACCTCAAGCTCAGTGTTAGAGCCGGTCTGAGGTGACAGGTCGGTTCTTGGAACGTGACTCAGGTTACCGAGCTTCAAGGGGTTTGCTTGGACGCGAAATATACTAAATGCAACATCTCGCAATTGAAGGGCTCAGCGCTCAGCGCTCATAAACAAACAGATTCAGAGACTTCCAAGGCGGCTTGGGATGTTATTCCACCAGTACCGAAATGCTACACATACAAACAAACATATGCTCAGCTAGGTAGCGCCGCCCAATAAATAATCTAATAAATAGCCATCATGCGTAGATGTGCGTTGAGAGGCTCGTCAGAAGCTCGTCAATGCGTCTTGAAAGCCGTGGAGGTAGACTCGCGAGACGCTTACAGCGCGCGGCTGTTCCAGTTGCGCCTGTGGCTCTGGAGAGCACGCTTGCGCGCAGCGACAATCGCGCCGTCGCGGCAGACCATGCCGCCCGGCACGGCGCCCATCGACTGCCAGTAGCCGGAGCCACACATGGACCAGGAGGACTCGCTGTCGCAGCGGACCAGACCCTCCGGGCAGGCGCCGGTGGACGGGGCGGTCGTCGCCGGAGGAGCGACGGTAGTGGCAGGCGGCGTGGTCGCGGGGGCGGTCGTGGCCGGAGGGGCGGTCGTGGCCGGAGGGGAAGTAGTAGCAGGGGGCGCGGCACCGCCACCACCGGACGAGGAGCCACAGTCACCGACTGGTGCGCCGAGCTTGCCCTCAACGCGCTCGACCTGGGTGCCCGGGTTCGGGTACTCGACATCGACGCCCTCCGGAACAGTGCAGGAGTTGATGTTGCTGAGCTGGGCGACGAACATGTCTGGGTACGAGGAGAGGCCGGCGCCACCATTCTCGATCGTCACGATCGCGCTGCAATGCTGTGAGATCCAGGCAGATTTGAGAGGATGGCCGGAACATACCAGTTCATGTACATCTCGCGGTTGCCGGTGTTGTTGTTCCAGGTCCAGGCGAAAACGACATCGCCACTCTTGACGTCGCTCGGGATGGTCACGCTCATGCTAACGCCGCTGGTGCTAGCCGGGCAGTTGCCCATGAACGATTTGATGACCTTCCACGACGAGCCACCGTCCTCGGAGATGGAGAGCTGGCACGAGCCACCGTTGTGGATCGCGCTGCCCTCAAGGCTGAACAGAAACGAGTCAGCATGGGGCCGGATGCAGAACAAATCGAGGACATACGTGATAGTCTGCGTGGAGCCGGCGGACCAGCTGGCGACGGACTCCTTGCCTGAGGCATCGGAGAGGTAGCCCTTGCACGGGAAGTTGGCGCCCGAGGCGTCAAGCGGGCTGGTCATCGAGTAGTCGATGTTCTGGCCCGCGTTCGGGTTGTGCTTCGAGCGCAGGGGCGGCGGGGACGACATCTCGATGTGCGCGGAGACGGACAGGGCCGACGCAAGCGCGGCAAGGACGAAGAACATGGACTTCATGGCGATAGAAGGTAAAGAATGGAGGATAATAAAGAGTGAAGTGGTGACTCGAGCTCGGAAGAGTCGATGAGAAGAAAGAACCGAAGAAGGAGTGAGGGATTGTGGACAAGAACGACGGCTTTTATATGGTCTGCTGGCGGTTCAGTGATCAAGGGGTTCTGGGGAGAAAAGCTGGGCGTTGCATGGCGCGTTGCCGAGCCATGAGCCATTTGCGCGTTTGAGAACACCGTCTGGCGTGCGGGCATGCTCAGAGCAGCGCTGTTGCTGCAGGTTCCAATGGCCGCCCATGGGAGGCGTCCATGCGGGCAAAAGGTACAAACGTCCATCAGATATCGAGGACGGGTACAGGAACGAGCGGCGCGCTACGGCAGATATGCGGCCGCTCTGTGCAATGCGACCGCCGGATCCGGGATACTTAGGCGTCGGGTTGAGGGAGATTCAAAAAAGTGGGCGGCGTCCCAGCGACGCTTCAGACGAGATAGAAGGAACGCCCAGCGCTTGACGAGACACCCGACGTCAGTGCGGGTGCGACGACATGCCGGTCAGAGTTCTGCGGGTCTCACGAAAAGAGTACTAGCGGGCCGTGACCGGGACCGGACTACAGCGTTTGTGGATCCTGGCCGCAAGGTCAAGTTGACCTTTCTTGAGCTGCACTGCAATATGAAGTCTAGTTGCAGTCCTGTTCCAGTTTGTTTGAATCTGTTTGGAATCTGTTGCCATTGACACGGTCACGTGGTTCGGTCACGCGTCTCGGGCAGCTGGGTTGAACTGCATGACGGAGTGGCCGCAGATGTTTCCTCAATATTTTGATATGTAGATGGATCCATAATGGATTTGAAGTTCTAAGTACAGCTGTCTGGCATTAAGTTCATTGAAGGAGAGAGAATCGCAGCGTTGGCCGCGCGTGCGGCGCAACCCTCGGCCTCAGAAATTACCCAAACCTTCATGGAGCCTCTGGCCGCACCGTGCCGTACTTATGTCCCCTTCGGGGTGACATACGAAAAATTTGGAACGATACAGAGAAGATTAGCATGGCCCCTGCACAAGGATGACACGCTTTTCCGGAGTGGTAGACCTACGGGTCTCAATATTTATTGCCGGACATGTCGTTGCTTTTGCGTAGTATGCGAACTCTGGTCGCCAGGCGCCTACGATGAACGGGTGCTTTCGCAAACCGGGATTACTTTGCTTGACTACCCCATAGTACTTGCTACTGATAGGCTGTAGGCGCCGGCTCCTACGAAGGAAGTCTTGTCCCTGCAGGCGACTCAATGCAATTAAACCATTAGTCTGTCCTCGTCGTTGCGAGCTTCCGAGCTGTCCTCAATGCCGCCTCTTCATCTGAACATCGAGCCACTTGAACCACCTCACGGTGGATGCGTACCATATGGTATCAATCGGCGCCCAGCTAGTTTTTAGCGACGGCGTGCTTTGGTAGTTGAGAGAAAGATAGTCATTTTGAGCAAGATGATAGACACAGTCAATACGCAGTATCAGAGTTACAACGAGCATGGTCCCACATCCGTTCGGTGTACCATTTCGTCACCATCTACCCTCCTTGAGTATGAAGGATCGTGTCGGTCACGATCTTCTGAGCGACCTCAGGTGCAATTTTGATCTTCAACATCATTAGCACAGACGCAAGTATATTGAGCAACTGAGACGCGACTCACAGCACCGGAGGAGCATTTGAACTGTTGCCTCATGGCCTGCTCTCGCGCGGCGGCCAAAAGCGTTGTCATCTCCAAGCCCATATCGCGCGCCTCGTCCGGCGTGATAGCGTCCTGCCGCACACATACATTTTGCAGAGCCTGCAGAGCCCAAGTCGTGCCCACAGAATGTCGGACGCAGAGCGATATCTTGCGTATGTCGGTCAGACCACCATGGTGGTCCAGTGCATATGTGGCTACGCGGCAGACGTCTTCCATGTTGAACATGTCGGCTATGGCTAGGACAGCTTCCCACTTGACGGACAAGCTGGGATCCGTAATATATGACCTGAAATATAACAGTGAGATGGTGTGACTTGGCATTTCACTCCCAGCAACGTACCATTGGTATGGTGAATCGTAGAAGAACCACAGCAGGCTGTCAAAGTCCTGCTTTTTGACATCAAGTGAGATAGGGTGGTCTGCACTTCTTCCCTCAGCCGAAATCCCGCCGTTGGGAATCTGCAGCATATCGACAAACACGGAACTCGCCCTCTTGAGATGGTAGGAGTGAATGCGGACGACGCTATTTTCGACCTATGCGAAGGAACACAGTCAGAATATGCCGACAGCGTGTGGAGGCGCGACATACCTTGAAGAACATTTCTCCCTGAGGATGTACCGCCACTTGGCCTGATAAAGCGCTGGTGGTGGCTACTGCGATATGAGCAGGTGATGATGTTCGGTGATATGCACCCACCTTGTGTTCTGGAAAATTCTATACTCTGAAGATGTTCATCTGGTACATCTGCCACAGGTCCCAAATTACGCAGCCTGGGACACAGCGTAATGTGATTGCTGCCGCCGAAAGCATAGCAGAGATGTAAGCCCTCCTTGCAGACTGCTGTGTATCCGCACTGGTTTTTCGTACACCTCAGCCCCACTGCGCAAGGGCCCTGGTCAACACGATTGCAATGTAGCTTTTCGCGAGCGGCAGCAAGAGTAGCTGCCGTCTCCAAGCCCAGTAGCCGGCTTTCCTCAATCGATAGGGGCTCCCCTCGCAAGAGAACTCGCCTGAGCGCTTCGAGCACCCAATCTTTGCCCATATCATGTCTGGCGCAGAGGGCGATCTTGCGCACGTCATCCAGCGCACCCGCACGATCCAGCGCATAACAGGTGACCTTGGCGACCTGATTCATGCCGTACTTCTCCGCAAGCAGCAGTACGGACTCCCATTTCGGCGTCAATCTACCATCAACGGTGCCAGACCTTTGGCGAAGGCGTCAACCCCGAGGCGTTGCAAACGAGGAGATTCAGCTCACCATTTGTATGCCGAGTCGTAGAAGAACCATAGCAAGTTCTCGAAATCCTCGCGCTTGATGTCTTCAAGGCGTAGCGGGTGGTCGTCGCTGAAGCCTGGAAGGGTATCGCCTTCCAGGACATCTGCGTCTCGAGCACGCATTACGTCGTCGAAGTGCGCCGTCGCTCGCTGAAGGTGGAAGGCATGAAAGCAAAGGAGGGTATCTTCCACCTGCGCGGCGCGATGAGCAACGAGACTCAGAACGTTGGAGCAATCGCCACTTACCTGAACGACGATGTCCCCATCGTCGAAGTAAAAGCTCTCGCTGCGGGTGTGTGAAGACGGCGCGGTGACGACGCTGGAGGACATCGATGGTAGTTGTCAAGAAGAAGGACGCAATAGGCGCCGTGATAGGAGGGCGCTTGAGCTTCCACGAGATGCGCATGAGGCAGATCTCGTGAGCGCAGCTCGTCCGTCTTAACGACGAGGGGTGCGGGTGCGCACTGAAGGGGAAGTCTTTAAGCGTGATGACGAACAATGAGTGCTGGCGAGGGACATACGATGTGACGAGGACATACGATGTGACGGGAAGGTCATAAACCGTGCCAGGGGTAGTTTACCGTGAAGGTCATAAACCCTGATGAAGGTCATAAATTCCTGATGAAGGTCACATAAGCGGTCGAAGGTCCTAAACCTTGATCATCTGCTACAAGGTCATAAGCGTTAGGTCCTAGACACAGAGAGAGTATACTTACTTATAAGGCGCGGTGCGTAGCCCAGCCAGGACACTGAGTCGTCATTCCTCGTCGCGTTTTTGGGTACCGCATCCCCAAGCACCTGTTTCCCACCAAGCACCGTGTTTCCATCCAGTGTGCCCTGATGTCTTCGTCGTCATCCCGCGCTCTTGGTCAAGCAGCCGCAGCAGGCCAACAAGGGAGCAGCGCCTGGCCACAATTAGAGGCCAAGAGCGCTGACGAATGGGCCGATGACGAACGCGACAACGTCGATATGGACGCGACCAAGGGCGCCCAGCCCGGCCGCTTCCTGTCCCCTGGGCCATCCTCATCCCTGGAACCATCCTCATCGACATCCCCTGGACGGTCGCGACCCCCTGAACCATCCTCATTCCCAGGACGGTCGGCACGGACCCATTCCGCCGTCGGTGGCCGGCGTGCGCCAGCACGTCTGATGCGCGTGGGCATGGTGGATGGGCGGCTTCAACCGGTAGAGGAAACCGTGAGGGATGCTGGGCAGGCAGAGGGATGGGCGGCGGGGCAGACCGAGAGACGGGCGGCGGGGCAGGCCAAAGGACGGACAGCGGAGCAACCGGCGTCAGGAGGGGCAGAAGCAGGAAAATCGTCAGTAACTCTAGAGTGTATTACGGCAAAACAGATCGCAGTAAAGCGATTGTCCGCGGAGGAGACGCTAGTAGAGGAGGATCAGACATCGGTGGAGGGATAGATATAAATAGTAGAATGCGTACCTGTATAGGGCTGAGCATCAGTAGACGGCGGTGCGCCAGTAGAAGGTTGAATACCTGGAAGAATTACGCACTAGACAATATGAAGTGCCGGTCCTGAATGGGTGGGAAAAACCAAGTGACAGGGCTGGTGGCAGAGACTCAAGGCTCACGGAACAGAAACACGCTAAGAGTGACGAGCGTATGTGCAAGGAAGAAAAGTGGAGCAGGAAGGGAGAGGCAGCCTGAAGGCAAATATGGATCAGAAATACGCGTTGCATGTAAAGAAAGAAGCTTGGACACATGAGGGACCGCAAGATGGTCGGGGTGCAAATGAAGTGGTGAATGTGAACTGTTGACGTTGATGCGAGCTGGCGACATGGGTTGTTTGAGTCAAGCAAGCATTGATTTGTCCAAAGGCGTATCAAAAGCTTGCATTGCTATACGTCTAGTACTCCCCTGCACGCTTCGGCTTGATAGCGGACATGTCCTGCGAGCCGACGGGGGCAGAGTACGCGGACGCGACGTCCATGATCCTGCACGCAAGTCAGTCAGTCGGCGCTCCGGTACCGATCACCGCCACTCACATCGGGGCCCGGAGCCTGTGTATGTGCGGCTGGGTGGCGCTGTTGAAGAGCAGCTTGTCCTCGGAGGCGGCGACGCGCTTGGCGTACATGGCCGAGTTGACCTCTGCGAGCTGGGCCTGCGAGGCCATGGCGCTCTTGATGGCGCGGGTGACGCGGAAGTCTTCGGCGGCGTCGGGGCCGAACCAGAGCCAGGCGCAGAAGCCGGCGAGGCCGAGGGCAAAGTTGCGGGAGGTGGAGGTGAAGACGGCTGGAGGGGGGAGTGAGTGAGCGAGGGTGGGGGTGTGGACCGGGAGGACGCGGGACGCACTGGCTTTAGGGTACTCGTTGGTGTCGGCGGGGCCGTGGTGGTCGTGGTGGTGGGCGTCGGTGGCGAGCGTCCGGCGCGCGAGGAGGCGGCGGGGTGCCGCGCGGGCGAACCGGGCGACGGACATGGGCGTGATGGACGAAAGAGGGAGGTGTGACGGGCTGTGACGTGGGAGTTGGATGATGGATTTGCAAACTAAAGCGGCGGGATCGATGGGTTTGAATTTTCTCTCAGCCCAAGCCACAAACGCCCCCTTGCCTTACATGCCTGCCGACGCCGCCCGCTGTGGCCCATACCTCGACCGTCCCAGATAGCACCCTGCCAGTGAAATACCCAACCCCAAACCCGCCCGTGAATGACAGACACCCTCGCCAGCGACATCGCCCAGGCGCCCTTCGAGGGCCCCGAAAAGCTTCTCGAAATCTGGTTCGCAGAGTCCCCTGCGCACGTCCCAGATGCTGTAGACCCAAAGGACCCGGGCCGCACCGGCCTCCGCGCTGTCCCCCGCTCCGTCTGGGAGGACATGCTCGACATTGTTAAATGCAAGGTCCTGAGCGTCGTCGAAGGCGCTGAACTCGATGCCTATCTTCTCAGGTGAGCTGTCCTTACCCCCTCAGCTGCCAACTCTGTTAACACACTTTCAGCGAATCGTCGCTGTTCATCTCCCCCCACCGCCTCATACTCAAAACTTGCGGCACGACGCTCAATCTGCTTGGTCTCCCACGCATTCTCGCCATCGCACGCGAGCAAGCGAACCTGCCCACCGTCCACCGCTGCTTCTACTCTCGCAAGTCTTTCATGTTCCCCGAGCGCCAGCACGGCCCGCACCGCGACTGGAAGTACGAGGTCGAGTTCCTGGACGCCATCTTTGACAACGGCGCCGCCTACACCGTGGGCAAAATGAACGGCGACCACTGGTTGCTGTACATGACCGGTGCCGCCGCCCCGCCCTCCCGATCGTCCAAGACGCCACGCAGTGTCCCTCGGCCGCTGGATCTGAAGGAGCGCACAGACTCGACGATCGAAATCCTCATGAGCGACCTGGCACCGGACGCACGCGCGCCCTTCCTCTCCGCGCCAACCGATCTCAGCCCGATGGAGCACGCGCAGGCGCTCTCCGAGTCCATCGGCATCGCCTCCATCTTCCCAGCCAGCGAGACCGTGCTCGACGCGTACTCGTTCACGCCATGCGGGTACTCGTCCAACGCGCTCATCGGGTCAGACGGGTACTTTACGATCCATGTCACGCCCGAGGCGGGCTGGTCGTACGCGAGCTTTGAGTGCAACGTGCCGGTGCCCGCGGCGCATGCGAGCGGGGCGGTGTCGGACGCGCGGCCGGACTTGAAGACGCTGATTCGCCGGGTGGCGCGGATCTTCCAGCCGGGGAGACTGAGCGTGACGCTGTTCGTGTCGAGCGACGAGGACGAGGACGAGGATGAGCTGAGCGCGGTGGAGGCGGCGCAGAAGGCGTTCAAGGCTGCGCTGACGCTTC
Source organism: Schizophyllum amplum (assembly GCA_007026445.1). NCBI lineage: Eukaryota > Fungi > Basidiomycota > Agaricomycetes > Agaricales > Schizophyllaceae > Schizophyllum > Schizophyllum amplum. The sequence goes on along the minus strand of VDMD01000001.1, from coordinate 2,246,644 downwards.
CGGACAAGCTGGAACATGTCAACGGGGCGGGCGAGGCGGAGGACGGCGGGGGTGTCGTGAACGGCGCGCAAAAGGTGTGCTACAGGCGCACGGACAAGATCAACTACGAGTTTGAGGGCTACGAGTTGGCGTTTGCGAGCTTTGAGCTGTGCTGAGGGCACACGACTGCTACATATGTACACTATCTAGTTGTTTATTCTATGTAAAGAGTTTGCCCATGACGACGCCAGCGAGTTCGAGTTTGAAAGTGCACGTGAGCGTGTGTGGCGGACGTCCAAGCGCGGGTGGGATGCGAGCCGAAGCCAGACGTCAGTGTGCCGTCGGTAGTAAGTACTTGAGGCTGACTTGTGCCATCGTCGTTCAGGATGTCGCGCCGGATGCTCGCCCGCCTTCCGCTGTTCCGGACAATCGTCCCCCGCCTCGCCGCACCGCTGTTGCCCACCGCACGGACGACGCCGCTCACCCAGTCCGCCCGCGCACCGCGCCTGTCCCCCCTCCCCTCCCGCCCATTCGCCTCCTCTTCCAAGCCCCCGCCCGACGACCATGCCCCCCTCCCACCCAACGCCTCCCTCTCCGCCCGCCTCAAGCATCTCATCAAGGCCTACGGCTGGTACGCCCTCGGCGTCTACCTCCTCCTCTCCGTCGCCGACTTCTCCGTCGCCTTCGCCGCCGTCAACGTCTTTGGCGCAGACCGCGTCGCCGCAGCCGCCTCCGCTGCCAAAACAGCCGCCCTCGGCATGATCTCCAGCGCCCGCCCCCCAGAGCCGGGCAAGGACGAGCTCGAGCCTGCGCACGCGCGCCGCGGCAACGAGGGCCTCTATGCGATGGTCGTGATCGCCTACACCGTGCACAAGACGCTGTTCTTGCCCGTCAGGGTCGGCCTGACGGCGGGTCTGACCCCGCGCCTGGTGAACTGGCTGCGCTCGCGCGGATGGGCAGGCGGCGCCGGCACGCGACGTGCGGCTAGCGAGATGCGCGAGCGCGCGGGCGAGGTTCGCGACAGGATGCGAAGGAGGTCCGGGAGCGATAGCGACAAGGATTGAGGGATGTCAACTTAGAAGGGGGATTGCCGGTATGTTGCAGTTTCTTCTCCCCCGTGCAGCGTCTCATTCGTCGGCAGAAAACATAATGCTATAGATGCATGTGCCCTGCTCGCCCGCGCCGCGGCTTGTATCTTCGAGGGTCATATTATTATTATTACATGGGGGCCTCACAACCATCCACCAACTCGCTCTCCACTATCGTACACGGTACACGTCGTGAACCCCCCGCTCATAATACAGTTTGCCAGACAACATCAGTCTTCTCGTCCGTCTCTCGAGGGGGCATGGGCCTTCACGCAGAAGGTGCGTGTCTAAACCGCAGGCGCCTCCCCTTCTGCACGCCAGGGGTCAACATCATGCCACAGACAAGATCACCGCGCAACGAGTAGCTTGACGATGACAACAAATGAGCGGACAGCACCTTGCAAGATCCCATCCTTCACCAGCTCATCGGGCTTGGGCCGGTGCTGCAGCGCGTGGTCGAGCTTGTTCTCGAGCTGGGATCGCTTGAGCTTCTCCATGTTGGCGATTAGCGCGGGGGCGACGCCTTTGTCGTCTGATGGGAGGGGGTGAGTGGGCCAGTGAGTGAGTGAGTGGGGAGGCGAGAGCGCAGGAGGGGGAGAGGTCAAGATGGAAGTGGAGGTGGAGGCAGTGTGAGAGGAATGAGAGGATAGTCATATATATGCGAGGCCCATGCAGCGTGAAGACCACGAGTTTACATGGCAGAGTGCGCGTATGGAACGCCACTGGGACGCGTTCAGACTTGAACCTCGCGCCACGCACCTTTGAGAATGTTCTTCTCCACGAGCTCGCTGCGCCCCGGGCGCTGATTGAGCTGCTTCTCGAGCTTGTCCTTCGTCTCCACCTTGTCCTTACTCTCAGTGTCGATGGGATGGGACTCCACAACAGGCGCGGCTAATTGCAAACAGAACGACGGCGAAAGGGCAGGTTGAGCACCGCGCCGTGCTCTGCCATAAACTACGCACCCATGGCTAGGGAGGTACGCGAATAACGGCGCGATGGGCGATCGGCGATGGGAGGAGTGGAGGCGGACTACTGGTCGTTTGCGGTGGGTGGGCGGGAGACGAATGATTGTTGGAGACAACGGAGGATACCACCGCAGTCCTCGTGGGCAAGTAGAAGAAGGACAGGCTGGCGAAGATCCGATAGGGGCGTTCAGGCTAGTGATCACGGTCGAACTTGTCCAGTTCAGTCCAGTTTGCGGTCATGGGTGCGAGACTTCAGACGCTAAGATAGACTCGTGCAGCAGTGCGGGATAGAGTATAGTGATACGTGAGGAGTACATGCAGTGAGGTAGAAGACAGTATGTGGCGTATAAAGTAGTTTGTAGTGCGCATCGAGCTCACTCGCGTTCGTAGCGCTGTGTTGGTAGAGAAAGAGTGTCTGGAGTAGAGTGAAAGAATACAGCAGAATCCGTGATTCTTTGTTCGTCATAGAAGTTGACTGTGAGGCTTGCACCGTGTTCGTAGAGAAGGGCACCATCTACGACACGGTAAGTCATCGCTATTGGGGAAAGTGAACGCTACCCGCACCTCGGATCTGTTCTAGTTGTCGCCTAGCTCAGCCAGAAATCGCTGCTCACGGCTGTCAGCGTGATTGTTGGGAGCATGCTCTGCTTTGCAGCAGCCACGCGCGCTTGGTGTGCGATCTCCTTCGTCTTCCTTGTTTCGCGCACCTCTGCGAGAGCATCGCGGACCTCTCGCACGTTCTCCTTGACGCGAGCGACATCCTCCACAATGTCCGCCTCGGCTTGTTCTAGCAGCGTCAGCAGCGCGATGATTTCCTTCGGCTTGGCTGAAAACCGGGGGGAGCCTGAGAGAGGCGGTCCATGTCGGCGCTTGAGGGACGGCGAGGAGCGACGTAGGGCGGGCACCACTGGGCCCTTAGGCTTGAGCGACGAAGAGTTCGACGAGAGCGGAGAGAGCAGATTGTCGAGCGCGCGTGCGACAGGAGAAGAGGCGGACAAGGCAGTCGCGGAGTCCGCGGCCGTGATGCGGACCTCGGGGATGGCTGCCGGTGACTCGTGGGCGGCGCGCTTGCTGGCAGGGAACGTAGAATCGTGCGGTGACGGAGATCCATTCAGTACGCTTGACGTAGACAGGTGTGTGGGTGTGGAAGACGGGAAGCGCACCGAGCTTCGCACGCGCGAGGGCGAGAGGGCCGGCTGCGCTAGTTGCGCCTCCGCATCCTCGCCCAGCAGCGCCTGCAGCTCGCGTAGGAAGGGGAGGGTCTGAGTAGGCGTGTCCGACAGCAGAGGTGAGAAGGAGAAGTCGAGCGATAGGAATGGCGTAGACGGTGTCGTGGCGGTCATGATCATGATCGTGGGTCCTGGGATCTCCGTTGATGGTGTCGTAACGATGTGCTGCCCTTGGGAATTGTCGAGCGTGAGGAGAAGGAAAAGAGCGGGTTGGCAGGAGTCGTAGAAAAGTGGACGTGGTTGGCAGACGGAATGAAGTAAAGTTCGAACATCGAGGCGAACGATGATGGGATGATGGCGGAACCAAATAGCGATCTCGGCAGTTGCCGCTCCGTGCATGCCTACCCCGAGCACCAAATCCGGTAAACAAGGCGGTTGATTGCGTCCTTGATACCTGCCGAGCTCGACGGCAGCGAGCGGCGTCCCGCTGCGCATTTCATGGCCTCCCCGCTAGATCATTTGGCTCCTTGTGCAACTGCCAGCCGCCTTCTCAGAAGAACGACGATGTGCCCTGCGACTTGAAGTTTTTCTGCCGAGACGGACGCTGAGCGAGAAGCCTGTAGCCCGTCTTAAGACCTTCGCCGCCATCGCGAAGGGCATCTACGCCCTCCTACTCGTTAATTTACGGGCGCGCGATATCAGGATCTTCTAGGTGAGCGCCTTACGTGTGGTGTACTCTGCGCTAACCCCATCCCACCCCTTCCCTCTTGTCTTTCGATCGCCCGGCCCGTCTGCATTCCCTCATTCCAGTCAAGATTGTCCCTTTTACGCTCATTTGGCATCAATCCATGTGCGCTCCCGCGACCATTTTGTCAAACTAGTCCCCGCCGCCCATTCAGCAAAAGTGACTGATCTCTTGCTCCGTCCGTTTCTCTTCTTACCTCAAGCTCCGCCGCATCTCAGGCGTGAGTATGATGACTTGCCACCTATGCGACCGCGTGCAGATTAGCTAACAGGTCAATTGACGCAGCTTCTTCTTCTACAGAACCACAACAAACAAGTATGCTGCGTTATGGCATTACGCATGGACGCAGATCTGCGCGATTAAGTTTCGGTCTCGGTAGGTCATCGTTTGTGTCCGTGAGATCGTCTGCAGCATCTTGTCTCCATCCCATTGGGCGCGCCTTTTTCTTTCATTCTTGTATTTTTCTCTGTCGACACCGCGCCTCCATGATCGTGTCCCTCCCTTCTGCTAGTTCCACTGAAAATGTACACGCTCTAGAGGAGGTTCAGGATTTTGCGACGACGGACATGGGCGATCCGGAGGGTGGCACCTGGACGTACCGTGTCCTGCCTGAACCTCTCCTCTCACAAGAGCTCGCACGCATGGCGCAGGCCGCCATCCTTCCCAGCACGCAGACCCACCATATCACCTTTCAGCCCTGCTCCCCCCTTGAGCACGAAAACCAGGATCGTCTGGTCTCCGAAAAATGGGACATACCCCAACATGGCTCCTGGACCTTCAATGCTGTCTTCGACGGTACGTCGTCACACTCCTTGAACACGAAATCCCTGCTCACAACGACGGCCCAGGGCACGTCAACGGCCACACCGTAGACTACGTCGTACAGAATTTTCCAAGAATACTCCGCCGTAACTTGGTGGCAGCGCTGGAAACTGTCTCCAGGCCCAGTGCCTCGAGCGACGATGGCATCTCGCGCGTTCTCCGCGATTCAGTCGTCTACTTGGACGATCAAATCTGGTACGACCTGGTGGACGCGCTCCCCAACGACTGGGAGTCGGCCCCGCCCGACACGCTCGTCCGTCACTTCAGCGGCGACAAGCGCGCCTACGATTGCGCCGCGCGCTGTCTTGGCGGCTGCACTGCTGTCTTCGCTCTGACCGAGCCCACGCGCCGGAGAGCCTGGGTTGTTAACCTCGGAGGTAAGTTCTTCGCATGTGCCGCTAGGAAGGTGGGCGCTTACCTCTCCAGGTGCGTTTGTGATTACGCCCGTCATTTTACTCCCATTAAGCGCGCGATGTCTGCCCCAGATAGTCATGCAGGTGCTGTCCCCTTTTTGGCGCGTCGGGTAGATCGATTTTCTCACGTCCGGTCTCTTCTAGCGGTCGTTCGTCGCTCCGGTAGCGCGGTGGCTGGTGTGCACGTGAATAATCTCCATAACGCTCGTTCTGCGGACGAGGTGGCGCTCATCCGGTCTCTGCACCCTGCGGAACCGAGTGTCTTCGCCGACGACCGCGTCCTTGGGTATCTCGAGCCCACGCGAGGTACGACGCTCGTTACAGCTCGGAAGTTCAACAATGGGCTCACAACTTTCTTCAGGCTTCGGTGACGTATGGCTAAAGCGCCCAAGACTCGCATCCCTCTTGATGAGCGTCAGTCAGGAATGGCTTTCGTCTACAAGTCTGGTGGACTACGGGTCGCAGGTGCTCACTCCACCGTACGTACTGAATACACCGGACGTGCACGAGATCCATCTAGACGAACCTGACGTGGACGACTACTTCCTCGTCCTCGCCACCGACGGTCTCGCCGATTGCGGCACGTACGAACATCTGGAGCCGCCGCAGCTTGCGAGCGCATGGGCGGAAGTTCTGCGTACGGCCATTGAGGACGATCATGCCAAGGGGTTGTCGTCCAATCTTGCGCTCAGTCTGCTGCGTGCGGCGCTCGGAGGAAGCGACGAAAGAGAGGTGTCGCAAAATATGACGGTCGAGATGGACGATCGGTGGATGGACGACACCACGATTCTTGTACAGCGCATTCCGAGATCAAGATAGTGTAGATAGACAAGTTGTACAGCCTGCGTCTGCGACGACAGCGATAGTAGAGATTACGTGCTAATTAGCTACGTTACTGAGTAACTGACGTTCCTGAACTTGGTCAATGTCTGCCTGTTGCACAGTGGGCAGAGGTCGCAGAAAAGCTGGGCCATGGGCCATGAGATGGCAGCCTGTTTCGTAGTGTCAACAAGCTATCGTCTTACATGTGCAAGAGGACCCACAAATCCTAATCTTTGCGCCTCCATGAGCATGAGCGTCGTCGACCCATGTCCCCGATGAGCATACGCTAGAATGTCGTAGACTTGCTCCTTAACAGGCAGGCGCTCGAACGCTGACAGCCATTCGAGGCCAAGCAAGTCCATTGGCGGTAGCGACCGGTATAGCGGCGATTGGGTCGTACCGTCGACATGGCACTGGTAAGTTAACCGCAAGCGCTCCTGCACCTTCCGCGGCGCCTCGAAGGTAGCATCACGGGGGACGAGAATCAACCCTGCGCGGTCGGAACCAGACATGAGACGATGGCATGTTATCCAATCGCTCACCCAGGGCGCCAGCTCCGCCGTCTTGCCCAGTGCGAGGGCGTCGGCAATCTCGGCATACTGCTCCTGCCCAAGGCAGATCGTGTGGCGTTGCTCGTCCAGAACGTTGCCAAGGAACTTGTTCATCTCGGTGTGGAACGTGATCCGGTCGGGCATCTCGACCGGGGGAATGCTCGCCATGCCTTCGTGGATGACGTGCGGGAGGGCAACAAATGAGGGGTTTATCCATGGGTGGAGATGCGGGCCAGCGATGACGGCGCGCGGAAGGGCAGCCGGGACGAAGCAGTAGTGCTGTCGCTTGACCCCGGATGCAGTGTTGTAGATGATGCGCTTGTTGACTGCTGCGGGATAGCCTGTCGGTCCGTCGCGATAATGTGAAGAGTAGCGACCGGAGACGGGTTGTGCTGGCTGCGGAGGCGCTTGCACAGTGCGCGGTGGTGCAGGAGCGGGCGTGCGCGCAGGTTGGGACCTCTCCTCGGATTCGGGTTCGTCGGCCTCCTCGGCGCTAGCGTCCGACACGATCATGGCGCTTTCGCTTGCTTTCGATCGCTTGCGCGAGGACGCGGCTGTGGCAAGGTTGGTCGGGGGATTTTGCATGAAAGGGTAATAGGTATCGCACGCATTTTAGCAGCAGCATATTGACATGCAGCGCCAAGGTCTTCGCATTGGTTGCAAACTGGGAAAGTACGATCGCACTGCAAGGGGTGTGATGGGAGACGTATGCCTGCGCAGCGTGACGACCTACCTCTATGTCCTTGATACTGCATGCCGTGCAGCTAACGACGCCTTTGTGCGCACTGGCGGAGTATGGCGTGTAACCGCAGGACTTTTGTGCCACAACGCAGTTGGTGCAGAAGGGCAGTAGTCTATCACACTGTATGGAGACCCGTCAGCGAGAATATATGTTGTATGTACTGTTTACGCACCTTGGTATTGCTGGCTTTGCAACTATCGCACCGAACGGCGGCTGTTTGGGCCTGGGCGAACTCGGGCCGTATAGTATAAATCTTGGAACTCGAAGTTTGAACGGTGGCTGCGGTGCCGTTTTCCGTGGAGGGACCTGCAATGGGTTCTTGGGCCATTCAAGACTGCTGTGAGTTCGGAGCGGACGACAAGCGTAGTGAGGCGCTGAGGGAGTGCGGGAAAGGTTTGCGGTATCAAGTGAGGCTGACGAGGGAGTATCGAGCACAGGATAAGCAGCCAATATAAGCTTGTGGCAAGGGGACGCTGAAAGGGAGAGACGGCAAGATGGATGTTGGGAAAGAGGCCAAAGTTGACATCTGTTTGTGTAACGTTGTGCTGATTGGCGCATGACAAGGCGGCACGCGCAACAGGCCGTCCCGAGCGTGCCTTTGTTGTCAAAATAAGCAAAAATGGGCGAGAGGAAAGCCATGGAGCGTATCCAATATATACAGGGTGCGAGGGGACGGGGGAGCGCTACGCCTACAAGCGCCTACATGGACCTATAGGTCGTGCCCACGCACGTGGCTACCGTACTGATGGGTCTGCGAATCTTCAAGTTGAACTTGACATCCTGGGACTGTTCTTCGGATTTGCAGTGGCTTCGAGGCTGTGGACCGCGGTGAAGCGCCTGAAATCGCGATGTATGCACAAGCGGCGACAGGCTGCACACGTTTTGGTGCGGTCAAGTGCCGGAATACTGTCGGTGGCCACATGCGTGCGGCTTCGAGCCACATCGCAGATGGATGGACGCGCTGTTCTGCTGGCCAACTGCGACCCGAACGACTCCCGACGCACGCGCACGCTGCTTCTGATTTGTTTCCCCTGCTACTCCGGTGCAGAAGCTTTTGAGCCTTGACAGGGACTGCCCTTCCGCCCAATAACCTATAAAAGAGCGAATCCGACACCCATGCTTCCCCAGCCGCTCGCTCTTGTCCTCCGCCATGCATTCCGTCGCTCTCCACGCCTGTGTAGCGCTTGCGAAGCCGCTCCAGAGAGACGCGGTCGCCTATGTCAACCCTAGCGTCAACGGAGGCTCTATGCTCGACAATGGTCTGTCTTTACTGCGCTTTGCCGCTAATACCACTCACCTCCTTCGTGATAGCTGGTGAAGGCAATGGCGGGGAGCCCATGAACGTACGCTCGGTTCCGCGTTCATTCAAAGTTTATGCCGAGCCTTCATCTCCCAGGTCATCGTCTCTGGTCTTAGCTCTCCGGACGTCCTCACCGACGACGGTATCGTCAACTTTGCGAGAGCCATTGGCTTGTGCGTAACCCGGCCATTCTTGCTTTCGTGACCTAACAGTCGAACGCAGCTCGACCGAGTGTTTCGGACTGCACGGTGGAGGTGCTCAGAGCGCAAACCTCGGCGATGGCGTGCGTGCCCCTCACACTCACGCCGTGCTGATACCGTGCTCATCTCTTGGCAGAATGGAGCCGTCAACCAGACCGTACGGCGTTCTTTCAATCATCTTAATTCTCTGCTTACCACTCGACCTTACAGTTGGAACTCCGTGAGGATTACGACGACGCTGGCGTGGGCACCTGTCTGGAGTCCCTCATCGGTGGCAATCATTTCCGGTACGCATCGCACGCTGTTCCGGCAAATATCACCCGCTCATCTTCCGACGCAGAGTATTCCGCCAGAACGGCGCGCTCGCCAACACGGGCGCGCTGTTCCTCGCTGTGTCGCAAGAGGAGGTCAGTGTGCTCCCGGCGCTCGGCTAGCGATAACTAGAATTGTGCCGAAGACGCGTGTTGCTGACGATGTTACCCGTCCCAGGACCTGGCCCACCACCACACGATCAGTGAAGATGGCTACAATGTCGGGCGCGACAAGCTGGTGGCTGCCGCGGTGGGCGATACGAGCTTTGGGGACGTGTCATATTCGACGACGGCCGCCAATGTGACCGGCCTGCTCCCTACTGGCGCTGACGGGTACGCCTTTAACGACACGGTCTGTCTATGCGTACTCAAATGGCTCGCAGCATCAACCACGGTATCGCCCTGGACGGGATTGTCACCGTGCTCACTGTCGAGATTGTTTGAGCTATGGTCTAATTTGCCTTCTTCCTCTCCTTCATGCACGCCTCAGCATTACGCTTGTCCTCACGCTGTCTATCTTTATGGACTTCCTCTCGTTGTCCGTTCTCTCTTTACGATATTATGCGCTATCTGATTCCGACTTTGGTTGCGAGTGACGGGCCTCACTGAAGGTAAAACTCCCCTGTGATCTGGATTAAAGGGCAGAGGCCCGAAAACTCCAATATGGTATATTATAACGAGGTAAAGTCGACGAAGCAAGTAGTAGCGTCAACAGAAAGGATATAAGACCGCCTATTCCTTCTTGATACCCACGCATACATTCAGCCACCCATCGGCGCCAGCCATACATGCGCTCAACCATGCTATCTCGGCGTCCATCGGCGCCATGACCCCTTGTATAAGTACGTAACCGAGATCGTTGACGGGCGGCGCTTGCGGCCGGGGATTTGCTCGTGACGGGGGAGGAGCAGGTGGCCGTAATGGGAACAGGGATGGTAATCTGGTAGACAAGAAGTCGGCCAAGGTTTGCGGGTTGCCTGGGGAGGAGATTGTGAGTTGAACAATGGACAATAGGGTGTGGTCCGACTCACCGTCTTCTGTCATGGGTGGCACAAGATCTTGCATGACAGGGCCATCCGGTAGGTAGATCCTTGCGGGCACGCTGCGTACGGTGTAGGCGCCTTCCTTGTCGGACGGTCCCCCGGGGTCTGCGGAAGGCGGTCGGTTGACCATGGAGGCGGACGAGGGTGGTGGCGCGTTGGGTGATTGGGGCCGTCCCTGCATGGATGTTGAAGGGGTCACCTTGGCCGCGACCTTCCAGAAATTATCAAAGTTGTCTGCGAGGGATTTAGCGCGGGTACGCGGAGCATCGGGTGGGGGAACGCACGATCTCGGATACCCTCCCAGATACCGTCCTGCTCGGCTTTACGGAGGCCTGTCATGCGCTTGGTGCTGCCCCATCGAATGAAATCGGCCTCCTTGAGCTGGCCCATGAAGGCCTGCTTGCACGCTTCGATGCTGGGTTGGAGCAGCAGCTTGTCGGTGGGTGGGGACGCGAGATGGAGGACGACCCGGAGGGGTACGGTGGCGGGTGATTGCGAGGTGGAGGGCCGTATTGACGTGGAGATCGTGAAGTTGTCATATATGAGGCCTATGGGCCAGTGCCTGCACGTGTTGTTGATAAGCTGATGAGAGATGAGGGGTATGCATGCACGCACCACTTGAGCGACGTGCCGTACTCGCCCTCGAACCACCACTCCTCGTCCTTGAGGTCCTGAGCGGCTGCCTCGTCAAAGACGACGTCCATGAGAAAGCGCTTGATTTCTGGCATTATCAAGGGAAGGTAGGAGACGCGGGGCGCCTGTATGTAGTAGCATTCGAGTCCGCGATCGGAGTTGGCGGGCAGCTCCTTGGAATCGACACGGATCTCGAGGGGGACGGTGCCCTCCCATGTGAGCCTGCGGAAGAGGGTGGTGTGGTAGTCGGCGACGCGGTCCTTGCTCGAGAACGTCGCGCCCGCCGCTGGGGAATGGTGGTGGCGCGTCGTCCCGTACGTCGACATGAGGGCGGGAGCGCAGGGAGGCAGGCGATCACGTGTCCAGACGCCATCAACAAAACAAACGCGCGGAGGACGCGAGGCGAACGCCGAAAGTTGTTTCCGCCCGTCATCGTCTCTCTCTTCCTTCTTGGTTCAAACAAAATCCCATGGCCGCCCTCAACCGCCGCCCGCTGCTCGCTCGCCCGCACCCCCAGATCGCCCAGCTCCAGCCACCGTCGCGCACCGCATCCGCCGCCTCCTGCAAGCGCCCGCCCTCCCCCGGTCTCGGCAGCGCACCCGTCAAGCGCCTCAAGACCACCTCCTCCGTCCCCCAACTTGACAAGCCCAAGCAGTCCGTAGACCCAGACAGGGAGCGCAGAAGGACCGTCCGTCACGAAGAGTGGCAGCGCAAATGGCGGAACCACGTCCCCACCTGCCGCTTCTACTTTGACGAGAGAGTCGGTTCAGACAGCACCGCGCTCGCACACTCAAAGCTCAGAGAACTCCGTGGGGTACTCGTCGCTCATCTACGCGTCGATTGCTTTGATCAACGAATCCCGCACAGGATATCCTCGACTTTTACGACCTCCAAGAGATGACACATCTTATCACGACCAAGGACAGGGCCGATGCCGCCAATGCCCTCGTGCAGCGTGAAGAGTACAAGGAGAACGGCGCACTGAAGATGTTGAAGCGGTTGCCCAAGTGCGTGATGTCCTTGCTGATCTCGCGTGTCGCGCTCACGCATCTGCAGACCGTTCAAAACAAATGACGACGTCGTACTACGCGCTCTTCGCTTCAAGAAGAAGTCCCAAGTCCGCGTCTGGAGCATCGAAAAGCTAGAGCACTGGCTCGGGGACATTCTTGACGGCGCATCCTCTCAGTCTGTCGATGTCCCCGCACCACGACCCGAGCGCGATCTAGCCCTCCTCCTCCGAAACGAACGCATACATGGCACTTCCGAGCGCGACCCCACCCAGAAACGCAATGACTACAAATACTTCTCCAAGAACAGCCACTTCGTACTTGTCGAAGACATCCGCGAAGAACTAGCCACCGTCATCGCTCACGAATATGTAATGCCCAAGAGCAAGACAGTACCACCATGGCCAGTCGCCCACTGTGATCACCGTGCGCGCGGTCCATTTACCGCGTATGACGATAGGGAGAAACGCCGCCATCAGAAAGCCATGCAAGAGGAGGAGGAGGAGCGCGAGGGCGCTCTCTACACCCAGTACCGCTTGCTCAAGGCACAAAGGCACGTCTGGGCGCAGAACGACGCGAACCGACCAGATCGCCGCGCCGGCGACCTTCGTCGCACCGTTTCTCTAAGCAACATGCGCCGCCGCGAAGAGGAAGAGCTGGAGGACGAGGACGCTACCACCGTTGACCTCGACGACTCACAGTACCAAGCATACCCTCATGGCTCAGGCTACATGGCGTCCGGTCAATACATGGCCGCCTCGGGCAACAGCATGTCCATCACCTCGGCGGCAGGCACGACGACATCGATGTCCAACGCCGTACGCAACCTTTCCCTCCCCGCATCTCTCCAAGGTCGCATCGACAAGGAGATCGTGACCTCGAGAAAGCCGGGCGGCTCTGCGCAGATTGGCGACATGGGCCCGCCCGATCGTATGCCCGTCCTCCGAAAATCGAAGAGCACGAATACGATGCGCCAGGTCAAACGCGCGGAGGGCATGAAGCCAGGGTACTGCGAGGCCTGCCGCAGGAAGTTTGAACACTTTGAGGACGTGAGTGCCATTGGCTTCGTGCACGATGAGCAGGAAGCTGACCAGATGTCTTCTATAGCATATCACAACTCGAGGGCATCGCAAGTTTGCGGAGAATCCGAACAACTACGTCGCGCTGGATGACGTCCTGAGCCGCGTGAAGCGCCATACGCTGCAGGACGTCGATGAGGAGCGACGTCTATGGGAGGCTCGGCGGCCGGAGAGACTGCGTCAGGCGACGCTTCGCCGACGGGCTGCCACCAGAACCGTCTCCGAAGCCACGATCGACCTCAGCGAGTACTAGGGACGCTGCTACACCGCCCTCAGTAGTTTCCCGGACGTCAGCGTCCATTGGGATCTACTAGGACATCATCGACTACTTGAACATCGCCGCATTATCACACATGCATTCATTTTCCTTCTTGCATACATCACTCAGCCTCTGTACAACTCGTAACATACCATGGCCCACACTTGCACGTCTTGCTTTCGATACCTCATGTGGAATATGCACGCTTGACGATGGACAACTACACAGCTCTCACTTGGCATGTCAATCGAATCAATACTTCGAGAGGTCATTACTTCCTCACGGTGACACTGGAATGTATCTGGTACGTCGCTCAGCTGTCTCATTGCCACTGACGGCGATCTAGCTGCCAGTGCCATCAAAGTTGAACTTGCGTGACGGTCACGTGCGGATCAGGGTGGCGTCACGTCCGACTGGTCATTGGGTCCTTCCATGATCGTCTGCGAGCTCTGAGTCTGACATTCCAGTCAGCTTCTTGCCATAAATCGAATCGCTGAAGATCCGAGAGTGTGTTCTCTGTCAATCACGAGCGGGCTGACCTTGACGACTACTCACGCGACGCTTTGCACCTCATCGCAGTTGGATCATCTTTTGCTCGTCGTCATCTACGGGGCTTGCCTTTCTGCAGGGCCAAACTGGCACACGTAACATATATATAAAGCACATCTGGACTCTCGTCACAATCTGCCGCTGCTGGCCTAAATGGCGCTCGCAACGTTACTCGCCCTCAAAGACGCGCTCAACGAGGCTATCGACAGTGTCGCGCAAGAGTGGGCTTCGCACGGTGCCCCCGCTGCACTGGACGATTCATCTAACCTTGGTGGCGCATCCACTCTACCTACGAAGCGCTGCTATGACGCCTCCAAAACCGCAATCGGCGCGGCCGGTATGCTCCAGGTCCTGATGAAGGACCCGCGAGATCATGTCATGGAGACAGCCGCACAAGTGAGTCTCCCCTGACCAGCTCACTTTATGCGTCATTCTGATGACCAAGCGTTTAGTATCTTGAAGCCCGCGCCTTACACGCTGCCTCTCTAGCGCGAATTCCCGACATCTTGCAACGCGCCGAATCGGAGGGCAAGCAAGATGGTCTCAACGCAGAAGAGATCGCCGCGAAGACCGGCTACGATGTAAGGAAATGCGGTAAGACCCAGTCCGAGGGAAACGTGCTGTAACTCATGCGCATACCCAGATCGGTTCATGCGTCTGCTGGCAACGAGCCACATATTCCGTCAGACTGGCCCCCACAAATATGCCAACAATCGCAGCAGCGCCGTCTTGGTTGATAACGCCGCTTTGAGCAATTACGTCGACCTATAGTGCGTTGCTTAACTGAAGACTGATTATCACTTCTTAATGCCCTTCGCAGCGGCTCAGAGTGGTTCGCCGCTTCCACGCATTTCGTATCCGCTCTGTCAGACGATACGCACGATGTAAAACGGGCCGCTTTCACGCAGGACCGTGTCTATAACACGCAGGGAACGGACATGTGGCAGTATAACGACGACCATCCGGTGCGGCACGACATGTTCGCGACGGCTATGGGTGAGTTGCGTTATGATCTTCTCGACTGGCAGGATCTGATGCTCTACAGCCGGCAGCGCACAGGGAAACACACAGGCCGTCATCGAGGACTACCCTTGGGCGGCACTGGGCAAGGGTACTCTCGTCGACGTGGGAGGTGGAGTTGGCGAGTCCTGGAACCTTGTGCTACGCATAAATTGCTGACATTCGACTGCAGGTACGCTGAGCTTTCCACTGTTGAAGGCATTTTCGGATCTATCTCTCGTCATTCAAGACCGTGCGTCTGTCCTGGCGCAAGCGGCAAACTATTGGAAGGAGAATTTCGCCTCTATACCGGCCGACCGTGTGCAGCTCCAAGAGCACGACTTCTTCACGACCAACCCTGTCCGTGGCGCTAAAGCCTATATGCTACGCTACATCATGGACGACTGGAACGACGTCCTGTGCGAGAAGATCCTTTCGGGAATCCGAGAATCTATGGGCACAGGATCTCGAGTGCTTATTGTCGAGGCCCTCGTCACGCCGTCTTACATCTCCGATGTCGACGTCGAAATCCAGCGCGCGCCTCCTCCGTTGCTGCCAAATTACGGGGTTGCGCAGCGGTTCGTACACTGTCGGGATATGAATATGATGACTCTCATGTGAGTGCTACTTTCGAAGTTTCGACCTACCAATCTGCTTATCACAAGCTCTTTTTTCCAGAAATGGCACGGAGCGAAGCCACGACGAGATGAAGTCGATTGTAGAGCGAGCCGGTCTTCAGGTGAAGAAAGTCTGGGTCTGTCGTGGCGCGCTGTACATCACCGAATGCGTTCTAAAAGAGTAGTTCGAACCGCTTCTGCAAGCTCATTGGCCTCGTCTCGGTACACACATATACTCTTACAACTGTTAGACCATAAATAGAACTGGAGCCCAACTCAAATGTCCTGGGAGCAGCAAGCCACGCAGCGGAAGACATGCAAGCAGGGCTTCGTTGCTCAGGACAAAATAAATATTGAGACCCGTAGGTCTACCACTCCGGAAAAGCGTGTCATCCTTGTGCAGGGGCCATGCTAATCTTCTCTGTATCGTTCCAAATTTTTCGTATGTCACCCCGAAGGGGACATAATTCATACGCATGGCGACGAAGGAAATGTCGGATATCCAGGTAAGGCTTGGGCCCGAGGGTGTACATTTTGACGCAATGTGGCACTTGCCGCAGCAAGTCCAGACACAGCAATGCAAGTATGTTGAGAGTACCGCTTCAAGTATATGTATATGTAATGGTCTGGTTGAGGTATGATACTGTTATACATTGGCTTCAAGAGCTCGACACATGTTCGAAGGTTGCTGATAGAGAACAAAACTACATAACTGCAGATCAATCCTGAAGCTAGTCGTCCTCAATATTCTATGTCTGAGTCGTGCGCCTCAGATCGCACCTCCATGATCTCGCGTACGGTGGCCCATGCACGTCGCCTCTGTGCGTCTGGTGCGTCCGGGTCTTGTACAAGTACCTCGTGCTCGCCCTCGGAATCCGAATCGGGAGGCAGGTACCCGTCATCGTACATGAGGATGTAGAGCTCGGGGAATAGAGAGCTGAGGAAGGAGGCGACGGCTGGAGGGTCTACGATGAGCGAGTCCAAGGCTTTGAGCACAGTAAGTTTGCATTGGGGACTAATCAGTATGTCGGGAATGGCACGAGCGTCGATGGGGAGGACGAGAATTTCGAGGTCGGGGCAGAGGCGCGCGACGTCAGCAACGGCGCGTAGCGTACATGTCGGCGTGTCCTGGTCGGACCGGAACCGACCTGGGCGGCTCAGGTTGAGGCCTCTGAGGTGTGGCCACCAACTAGAGATGGTTGCGCAGTCGGCGTCGCTGAGCGCATGACCTTGAGACGTTTCGATCTCGAGGGTCTCGACGTCGGCGAAGCGCGCGAGCGGCGCTAGATCCCCCATACGGATGGCGTCCTGGGGCAGGGGTACCCCATCGTCCTCATCATAGAGGGAGTTGCGACTTGCGATAACGCGAAGGCTACGCAGGACGAAGGGGTCACAGTGGTTCGATATGGCGCGGAGAAGTGATGGTATCTGGCGCGCTTCCGTAGGCGACGAGACTACAGTGATTCTCTCCATGAGGCGCACAGCCGGGGATGCGTCCAGGATGCCGATCACGAACGCCAAGGAGGAATGGCCATCAGCCTGAACGCGAGTTAATGTTGAAAAGCTGCCGGGTGCCAAGGGCGAAGGCAGGCTTCCCGTCCCGACTGTATCGAGATATAGTGTGTGCAGAGTGGGATGAGCAGCCAAGCTGCTAATGAGCTCGGGATAAGGACCAACAGGGAGCTCAACGCGTCGCAGGCTGCTCGAGGTTTTCACGATCTCGACCGCCTGCTTGACAGCGGCCGGGGCCATGGTATTCGAGGTATTCCTGAGGAGAAGGGCGCGAAGACATGGCCAATCTCTGCGGTGAGGAAGAGTGATCTTGCCGAAGTCGAAGGTTTCGTATACGACAAGTTCGCGCGGTAGAATGATGTCAAGGAATGCGGGAGGTAGAGGAGGTTCAATGCCGCTGATATTCACAGAGCGAAGGTTGGGAAAGAGGGTCCGTGGCGGTGGATGGGCGTACAGAACTTGCATGACGGGCAGTGGAAACGCCAGGAGCGTGATGTGCTTGACGGTGCGGGCTCGTGCAAGCACGGGTTCCCAGTCGGCGTCTGTAAGGGCCCGAGTGAACCTCTGGCAGTCTATGAGAACATAATTCAATTTGATGTGAGAGAGAGAAAGACTCACAAATGCTTTCATAGTCTGCCAGCTCTGATATGATGCGAAGGGGGTCTGCCGCTATGTGGGGGTGAGCAGGCTATCGCAGTACCGATGTCGAAACGGACCTGTTCGAGGTTCGGGACCTCCCAGGAATCCCGCGGCATGTGTATAAACAAAGGCAGAACGCCAAGGGGACTTTCCCAAAGTACGTGACCAGCAACAGGCGCCCAGTCACGTGAGACTAGGGCCAGGCAATAGAGGTCGCTGTGTTCAAGCGAGTCGGAGCGGCAGATGAAGAAACGCAGCTCTGGGATTGCGAAAACCCGAGCCGCAGCAGCTTTAGCGCGTCTTGAGAGACGTCGGACGACCATGGGGGTAAGAGGAAGCGTGGAAAGGAGCAAAACACCAGAAGACGTTGAATATAAGTACGCGACTCACTCCACCGTCGCGTCATCATTGTGTACAGACAGTCACGTGGGCGCGAATCATGACGCAGAGGAAGAAGCTGGAGTCGAGTCGTTGAACTTCAAGTTCGTGGGGTGCTTGCGGCGAGTAAGTCTTCTTGAGCTGGATGGCGTCGCGCTACCGTCGTGTGGTCGTGCTTCAAGTGAACCTCTGTCGAATATGGAGCTAGGGTGCACGTCGCGCACCCTCCGGAGTGAGTCAACGGCCCTGGACCTTCGCGCGCCGTCATGTAAATTCGGATGTCCAGCAATCTCGATTCGTGGTGCTGTAGACTGTATATCGAGACGAAAGAGAAGAGCATATCAAGAGAGACGGTAGATACGCGCAGCAGGACTTGCCTATGTAGTATGCGCCGGATATGAGGCGTCGCGCACAGCGATTACCCAGATTCCATACTAACGATTGATACCTACCGGGCGCGAGGGCGACAGCCATCACGAGGGGCGTTTATGTCGGGACAGATGTACACGGGGATCACGGAAAGAGCGTGGACAGTGGCGGCCAGGGAGTCCTCGAGCGGTTCTGGGCGTCGCGAGAGCCGTCGATTATACTTACAAGCGACATAAGATGGCCAGCATCTTAATCTACAGCTCCACGTCGTCTGGATATCAAGGCCGTCGAAATTTGCGGAAACGAGGAGAATATGGGTATAGTACTCGCCTTTATGAAGAAACGCTGATCCCCCGTGTTTTTATCGTCCTTGCGCGAGTCGCACTGAGCCGGAATATTTCAGAAGAAAATGTGGTCATGAGCGACTCGCGGTCGTCGGCGTATAGCCGCTGGGCCTCGCAGTGAGGGAAACTAATGCACCGTGGTCCGTCGCCCCAAGGCAGGCAGGGTCCACCAAGAAAAACAACATCCACAACAGAGTCCATGTGGCTCAAAATGCAGGCTTGTTGAAGGCGACGTACTGAGCACGCATTTTGGTCGTAGCAGGTTCCGAGTCTTGAGTAGTCTGCCAGCGAGAACAATGGTCGATTGTGACCGTGACATCCACGTGCAAAGGACATGAATGCGAAGTGATCGAGACTCGAGAGTGAACAGGTTGGCAGAGAATGTCGCAGGCGATTGGGAACGTGAGTATCGCCGTCGTCGTTGTGGACGTTGTGAACGTTGCTGACTGGCTCTAGACTGCGTTGGCATATGCGCGTGTCTGGCACCACGTCGATGCGTCCGAGCGCGTGCTGGGCAAGCTCGCGGAGCGGATAGCACTGGTGCTCATGGGCAAGCACAAGCCCATATACGACCCCGGCGTCGACTGTGGCGACTATGTTATCGTCACCAACGCACGGAATGTTGTTGTGACCGGCAACAAAGCCAAGCAGGTGCGTCTCACTCCCCGATACCTTTGCTCATGCTGACATCTCGCACGCAGCTCGTCTACCGGAGTCACTCCATGTACCCGGGTGCCCTCAAGGAGACGCCTTACGAGCGCATGATGGCCAAAAACCCGGACCATGTTATTCGTCACGCCGTCTCCGGCATGTTGCCCAAGAACAGGTTACGCGACCGTCGCCTCGAACGCCTCTACGTCTTTCCTCGCGAGCACATGGGCGTCCTCGGCTCTAATGTCCTCCGATCATGGGAGGACGGCTCCTTGACTACATACGACCCGCACTCTCCCATTACCGCAGACGCACTGCGCGCATTCCGCACTCAGTAGACTAGTGAATACACGCCGACCCCATCTCGCGAACTCGAGGCGACACTTCTCTTGGGAAGAGGCGAACCTTACGCTGAGTTGACGGAGCAAACCGACTGGGCGTGACCGGTAAATGCGCGCATCAAGTTTGTAACCTTCCCTTCACCTCCAATGAACTGATGCGCGCCGCTGTGCTCAGGAGGTGAACATGCATGGTCGCTCGCAAAAATTAGCGCACTGTGCAACTGTAGACTACAGGCAATGTGCGTTGCCGTACATTACAGTTATTGGCTGGTTTTGAGCGGTACAGTGCTCGGAAAAGCGCTTGAGATGAGGTCGAAGTCGAACAATGGAACCCTCGCACGTGATCTTTCCCTTGTGAGCAACTCGGCGTCTGTTGTTCTCTTTGTCTACAACCACCGCGACCGCCCCATTTTCAAAGTCGAAATAGTGAAAATGGACGCGAAGCTCAAATCTCTCAAGGTCGCTGACCTCCGCGAGTTGCTCACCACGGCCGGGGAGCCTGCCCCGAGCAAGGCAAACAAACAAGACCTCATTTCGCGTGTCGCAGCTTCCTCGGCCGCCCTCGCTGCCTACCGCGCAAAGTACGAAGCGCCTGCAAAGGGGGAAGCCCCCGAGGGCCAGGAAGAGTGCGTGGCCGCTGTCTTGTGTGCGTTTTCCGCGCTTACTCACAGTCTTCCAGAGACGAACTGGTCGACTACACGGACGAAATCGTACCTACCGCCACACAAACCCTCCCTACCCTCGCCGCTGCAGCTGCTGACGTGACTCCCTCATCCGCGCCTGCTGAGCAGACACTCGCGTCCGTTCCATCTGGAGCCTCAGATAGCACGCCCGCTGCCCCGTCGACATCTGCGCCCGTTGACCCCAGCGTACCCTACGACTGGCGGAACGACCCCGCGGTACAGGAGAATGAGGATGACCCGCCGGAACTCAAGGCTCGCAAGGCCCGCTGCCGCCGCTTCAACATGCCGCTCGTCGATCCAAGCACCGTTGCTCAATCCCAGCGGAAGGGCCGACGGGGACAGGGCGCTAAAGTGGAGACCACCAAGCCACAGGGTGGCGCAAGCGCTGTGACGGCCTCTGCGAACCCAAAACCGGTTGCGAATGGCAAGCCGGCCGCCGTGCTCCCCGACGACGCGAAGAAGCTGGAAGAGCGCAGGAAGCGGTTCGAAAGGCTCTTGCCTGGCCAGAAAGCCTCTGCGCCGGCAGAGAACGGCGCGCCGAAGCTGAACCCCACCGCGCCTGCTTTCTCTCCGCGCGGCACGAAACGCGCTTCGGAAGAGGTTGTCTCGGAGGAGGAATTGAAGCGAAAACGCCGCCAGGAGCGTTTCGCAGACAAGAAGACTGTGGAGACCGCACAGGCTGTGTGAGGGGATAGTTGCGGACTACACATCTGCGTGTCGCAAATCTTTCTCGTACCTTGTATGTCCTTGGATGTTCTTGCAACGCTACCTCTTTGATACGAGCCGTGTCCAAGAACTCAAGGTGCCATCATCACTTCACGATATGTATTGAAACTCGCGGCATGCAAAGTCAACATGCAAAGTCAACCTGAACTTCGCTCCTGAGGCCTGAATCCTGCGGTTGGCGATCCGCGGCTGGTGGACCGGCCCCATCACTAGGTGTTGAGCGCCATCAAAGCGGGTCGACCTGAATTTCAACAGGGATATGCATCCGCGCAATCCTTACCGCGTTCTTGTAGCTATAAAGAGCCAGCGCGCCAGCATTTCTCTCACCACCAATCGTATAGTCTTATCTCCTCTCTCATCAGAACAATGAGCCTCTGCAAGGATTGCATTCGCGGTTCGTCTTCCCTTGCCCATCGTTGTCATAACGTCACTAATCTTGGCTGTTAGGTGTCCAGTGGGAGGGCACCCCCACTGGGAAGATGGAAAAGATCAACGGCGTGGACTGCTATGTCGCCACGCCCGAGGGTGACTACCCCACGGACAAAATCCTCCTCTTCCTGACGGATATCTTCGGGGTACCGCTTGTCAATGCCCAGGTGCGTGTCCTGATGGCCAAGACAAATGTGTATCGTAGAACTCACGCCGCCCACCCTCTAGCTCCTCGCAGACGACTTCGCAGCCAACGGGATCAAGGTAGTCATTCCAGACTACCTTAATGGTGACCCCGTACCCCCGGACGGTCGCAACCCTGGTGTATGTTGTCATTAGCTGCCCGGCATTCGTCTGACCCGTCGCACAGAGCGACTTTGACCTCCCGAAATGGTTCGAAAACCACTCCCCCGAGCAGACGCGCGCGCCGCTTGACAAGGCCATCGCCGGCCTCAAGGAGCAGGGGGTCACGACCTTCGGCGCTATCGGCTACTGTCTTGGAGGTGCGCAGGGCTCGCATCGCTCTTTGCCGCTCCTTACTGACATCTCTGCCCTCCTTTCATCAGGCCGCTACGTCTTCGATCTCGCGTTCGACAACGTCATCAAGGCCGCCGCCGTTGCGCACCCCTCGCTCCTCCAGATGCCTGCCGACGCGGAGAAGTACGCGACAACCTCGGTGCCGCTGTTGGTGGAGAGCTGCGAGAACGACGTGATGTTTCCGCAGGAGAAGCAGACGGCGATGGACGCCATTCTCGGCGAGGGCAAGTTCGCGCCTGGGTACAAGCGCGAGTACTGGGAAGGGTGTACGCACGGGTTTGCGGTGCGCGGCGACCAGAGCAACCCGAAGGTCAAGGCCGGCAAGGAGGGTGCATTCAAGGACACCGTCGAGTGGATGCAGAAGCACCTATGAGAAAGTAGCGACGTAGGGACATTGTAGTCGTTATTTACGAAACGGACAATAAACCGCGTGCATAACAAGATATACTTGACGCCGACCAGTACCTAGTTAAGGTAAGCCCAGGTGTTCTGCCGGCCGTATGCTTGCGACAGTTTCCTCATTTTGGGGCACACTCCAGTACCCTACTGAATACTGCCGCCGACTGTAATGAGCCCTTCCGAGATGCCTTCGCTGCGACGGTACCCGCGCAACTGATTCTCGCGATAGAAGAAGACTTAGGGTGCACTGGTTGAAGCTATTAGGCTGTGTGGGTCTTCGCCGCCACGCTCATAGAGTACCCAACACCGGGCGAGTCTCTTATACTTATCGACACATCGTAAGGAGGGGCAATAGAGACGATGAGCTAGACCGATTTCCTTTTTCGGCTCAAAAATTCGGCTTTGCCACAACGGAAATTTGTAGACAGCTCCTCGTACAGACACTCGTATCTTGCGAAACTTCGACATTATATGTGGCATACAGATCAACACACATACGAATTTCCTGGCATCTTTCCCTTCAGCCAGAGGCTCGCGACACGCTTTTTGAGCAAGTCGGCAAAATCCGTTGTTATGGCTTCCATGCATACAGCTTGCCTCACAGAGCCCCGATCAGCTTCTGCTCTGGCTAAGACATTCCTTGATATGTCCTTGCTGTCTGTGTCGATTTTCAGATTTCTGCGGGGCTTACTGCAGCGGGAATGGCAGAAGGCGCAGGCGGGGAGGATGCGCCGGTCAAAGCGGGAAAATGGCCCACAGCCGAAATTCGGCTGGCTCAAAAAGGAAATTAAAAGCCGAATTTCGGTCTAGCTCATCGTCTCTAATGAGTTCTTATGATTCGTAGATATTCGATAATAGCATGACAATTGTCATTCAACCGAGCATGTATTGAACGATCACTTCGTCAACTACAGGTAGGCTGATAGTAAAAGTACAACATTGTCAACATTGATGAGAAACTGTTGGATATAGGTAGGACCGGACACCAGGGCACTAGAAAGCATGGTGTTGAGGAAGACACGACGTTGGATGAGCATGATCACGAAAGAATACGGTAGGAGTATTTGAGGAAATCGGAAAGTCTGACTCGCGGCTCGACGCTGTAATGGTCGCTCTCCTGCCTAGTAGCTCAATGAAACCCAAACCTTGCGTGCTGTCGTGCATGCGCGTGCGGATGGGGGACATGATGCATCTGCTGGTTCGGCGGACGCATGGACTGTCCGGGGAAGGGCGGCATGGGCGACTGCGCGCTGAGCGGCGACTGCATCGAATGGGTACTGATAGGTGGTGATGGTTGTCCTAGACTGCCGGAGCCCATCATACCCGCCGGAGAACTCATGTTGAGAGAATTCATTGGATTGCCGATTTGCGCAGTAGGTGAGCGTAAGGGAGCCAGAGGGTGAGGCGAACCCATGGGCGACGATCGCATGAGAGGCGATTGAGTCGCGCCCAGCATCGGCGACCGGGCAGGATTGATAGTGGGCGGGTGAATGAGGCCTGCGCCGGTGTTGTCGGATGGCATGACAAGACCGCTGTCCATGGGAGAGGGCGGATCCAGAGCAGGACTTTCGCGGGAAGAGACTTGAGGTGTCGAGGCTAGCATGGGACTCGATGCGTGCGATATACGTGGGCTATGCGCGGACATGCCAGGATTACCACCGGAGGAGCCGATCGGGGACATGTGCGCATTGGGAGTGTATAGGCTGGGAATCGATACAGCGGGCAGGGACGTTCGATGAGCCCGAGATGAGATGTTGGGGATGGTATTGTGGGAATTATCACCTATGCGATTGGGTACGTCAGACGGCGATTCGGTCGAGCAGATGATTACTCACCACGTCCAAGCTGCCGGCGATGAAAATCTGCGCCGCTACCGCCTTCGTAGCTTGGATGCGTCGTATTGGCGAGAAAGGAGTCATGCCCGGACTGTGCGCCAAAGGCAGACGCGACTGGCTCGCTACCTTGGAATGAGGACGGCCACATGGGGATATGGATAGCAGGATGAGAGCCGGAGCTCGAGCGTCTTTGGGGCACATTCGGTGGACCATCGGGGATATGGGACTCGCCCTCGGCGGTGTTGTGCACGGTGTATGAAGAGTATCCCATGAAGTTGTTGTCGTAAACGGATCCGTCGGGCTCGTAGGTACGACTGGGCTGCGAGAACGGTGGGTACATATCGCTGGAGTCAGGAAAGGGGTTGAATGGAGCGTGTTGAGGATCGCCCATGGCTCCCTCGGAAGAGGGCGCAGATGTTGGTTGGGCGGAGGAGCCTGATTCTTCGTTACATACGCGACATAGGTGGGTAGCAAGGACGTACCGGCCCTTGGCGGTCGAGGTGCGGCAGGCGCGGATGCCTTGCGCTTGCGAGTGTTGGGCTGGGACGGGCTCGCGCTGGTTGCGGACGGCGAAGAAGTCTTGGCTGCAACATCGGCGTCCGCATCGGCGTTGTCTGCGTTTTCCCCTGCGGTGTTGGCGATTGCGCTGCTTGACGGATCTTCTCGAGCAGCTGCATCGCGGGCAGCGATCTCCTCGGCTGTCAGAAAGCGGCCACCAGGTCCACGCGGGCGACGCATCGCATGCTTGTGACGGGACTCGTGTAGATAGGGCTGTGAGAGGAGGATGTTAAGGTGCATGGCAGGGGAGACATGAGGGTAGCGGCGCACCTTGCGTTGCTTCGACAAGCGATGGACCTCCTCCAGGCGCGCTCGAGCGACGCGTCGCTTTAGGATGCGAAAGTACTGTTTGGCGTTCACGTAGAGAGGCTCCTCGTCTGGGCTGTACGGCTGGGCGCTGGGCTGAGCAGCCGAGGTGAAAGCCATGAAAGCATATGGGTTGGAGGGAGGAGGCGCTGTGGCGACGGCGACGGCGACGGCGACGGGGGGGCCGAGGTCGCTGTCGGCGTCATGGTCGTTGAGATGATAGTACACGTCGGCTCTGTTGTCCATCCGTGCGGACGTTGCGCGGCTCGTATCCTATTGGCCGATCGCGTCTCCTCCAATCCAAACTCCCTCAGCCCGCCGTCCACTCACAGCTCTTGTCTGTCTCTGTTTGGCCGCATTCCCACGATTCTGCAAATGGGTAGTCTCGTGCCCGTCCGTTCGCACCGCCACTGCACCTACAAGGATCCACCGCATAGCGTGGCACACGTTTTTCGGTAAGTAGTCGGGCGGTATTGAAAAGTGAAGAGCACTGAGCGGAGTGAACGTCTGGCGCCTTCGGCGAAGATTTGGTCATAGCCAGCGTGGTCCGGCCCTGGAGGGGCCGGTAGAAAGCTCAAAGAGCTGGCCAGCGAGATCTGCGCGGCGCGCGGTAGCGCGCCCTCGAAAGCAAGCCACGCAACTGCTCGTCGCCTACGGTTATTACTGAGTGACAACTGAGTGATTGCACATATGTTCGCCGCGCCTGTCGCACGTTATCGCGAAGCATAAATGATGCTCATTGTCCTCGGGCTCGATGTCAACTTGTCGACATTTTGCTCGCGCTGCGCGCGGCAAAATGAGCGTGTCGCGCTCTTCTTTTGGGTCGGAAGGGCAAGTTATGGCAGGAAAAAGATATGCATATTCAAAATAACTACACATCTATTGACAATGTACTACTACTGTACTGTTTCGACCGGGTGTTCGCTGGGTGTGACGCATGACGGTCTGAACTTCCCCATCTTCCAGTTCGCGGCTCCGGGCCGGGTGTGACGAACGTAATAAATGGTGTTTTTAGGCACTTAAAATGGTTGTTACAGCAATTTTAAGTGGTATAACCAATGCAAAAAGGTGATATGCATGGCACATTTAGAGGGTCAACAAAAATATTGGAGAAAATAGGACGTTAATTCGAATATTTCTTGACGTTCACGACTGGCTGTGATGTGTGACGGTTCCCGGATAAGTTCAGTTCATAGGCCTCTGTGACGCATGACGCGAACACCCGGTCGAAACAGTACAGTACTAGACGGGTAGAGACAAGAAGGGGATGCAAATGAATGATGATCGGGAGAAGGGGTCACGCCGGGCGTCCGCCGGGCGTGGACGGTTGTCGTGAATGGGGGATATGGGTAGGTATGTCTCCAGAGACGAGTGGAGGTGCAGGGTGAAGGGAAGGGAGGGGGCTGCTTCGGACGCAACATGTGAGGTTGAGCCCTGGCGTTGGGGATATGTCGAGGTCCTGAAGAGCAGCCCACCGCCCGCCGTCCCCCGCCGCATCCACCCCCAAGGGGGGTGCGGAATTTGAATCCGGCACCGGGGGTATGGTAGGTAGGGGTCCCCCTCCAGCCCTTAAGCCGAAAGTGACCCCTACTTAAAATATTCAATTTACTGTCATTACTGGTATAAATATACTTCAAACTACTGTAGTAGGGGTATGACTTATTATATCCAGCTGTTTCCAGCTATTTGTGGGTAAAATGTCCCCTAAATAGCTCATTATAACCCATGTTGTGAAGATGTCATACATTTTGCCAGAAATCACATGACTTTTGCCTGGCCCTGAATTATTCATTTTGTTGATATATTGCTGACTGCTTGAGTCTGAAGCAATATATAGACTTAGAGCATCACTTTCTGCTCATGGGATAGCCAGATATTCACCCAAAAATGCATATATGGCCACCAGCAGGCCACACGGGACCTATCACGTGACTTGTGCCTGATGACGTGTATAGGTAGGTAGGGGCCCAGAAGGGCTTAGTACAGAAGTAGACCCCCGGTAAATTAATAAAATTCCGCACCCCCCTTGTCCACCCCTCCCCTCGTTCGCACTTATCCCGCCTCCATCTGGAAAATGCCATCATACTACGTAGTACTACATAGGCAGTATAGTCGTGCTAGCTCGATAGCGTGCCCCTCGCTATGTACAGCTACATACCAGGCCCCAGGGCCCTTCTACTGTAGTGCGCTGTAGTTCTTCTATAGCTACTACAGCTGCTACGGAAACGAATTTCAAAGGCAGGGAATGTGGGCCGTGCCTTGGCTGAGCATCTAGACCAGCGCGTCATCGCGCGCGCGCTGGTCGCGGCAGGCCACGCACGGCGCGGCACAGCGAGCTCTATGCTCACGTTGAGTTCTCGCAGAGCATCGTGAGGGCAGCAATTGTATTGCAGATGCTAAACTACTCAAAATTATATATGTACTCGTGGATAGGACCAGGGGACTGCGAAAGGAACACCTGTAGACGTAGGTTTTTTGCAAAAGTACCTGGACTTTTCCGAGCAGCCTATTGCAAAAGCTAGGGACCCCTACCCCACACAGCCACATCCCCCTCCCGGGGCTTCCGGCTGGGGCCCTGGCTCACGGTGGGCTGCCGGGCCATCACCCCTAGGCAGCCCAAATAGGGCAGGGGCTCACGGGTCGCCCGCCGCACACGCCCGGCTCGCCCCCGCGCTTGCCTCGCACCACGTGCACTCCGCGTCGCCTTCCCGTTTGGGCGGCGCGGGCGATCGGCACACTCGGGGGCGTCGCGCGCGCCCGCGCCGCCGCCGCTCGCGCTCCCGGTCGCTCGCGAGTTGATAAAAAACGTGTATTAGCATAGTATCTACATATATATGATGACTATCTATATGGAGGGGGGGGAAATACAACAAAAAACGCGTAAAAAGCGCTGCAAAAAAATTTCGCAGGCGCGTAGCGCGCTCGCTCGCTGGATTGGACGAGCGCACGTGCGGCGTATTGAGGGGGGGAGGGGGAGGGGAGCGCTCTACCCGGAAAACTAGCTCTCAAGGAGCTCGTCCGTGAGCAGGACGCCGGGGCGCCGCGCCGCGCCGCGGCTGCGCGTGCGCGACGATCGCGGCTGCGGGTGGCGCAGTGGCGGCGTGCGGTTCGCTGTGAGAGGGAGGGAGGGGGGGGGCTAAGATAGAGGTAGAAGCGAGCGAGCCCGGGGGCGGGCTCGTCGCGCGGAATCGGGGAGTGGCGCGTCAGGTGGCGGGTGGGCGCGTGGCGCGGGCGCGGGCGCGGACGTGGGAGCGACGGTGGTGGGGGCAGCGAGGGGCAGCGCGAACGCAGCTCACGCTCCTTGTGATGCTTCTTCACCCAGTGGAGGGCGCGTCGTCGCGCCCAGGAGGGTGGTGCAGCGGGCTCGCGGGTCTTGGTGGGTATGTACGCGTGCCGCCCGCTGTCGCTTGCGGAGCGCGTCGCAAGCGCAGCGCGTCCACGCTCACCTCCTCCTACCCGCTTCGTCCAAGCAGGACGAAGGGGGGGTAGGGATGAGCCGTCATACAGCGGGCGCTAGCCCGCCGACATAAGGCTCCAACCATATTATCTACATACTGTTTTTATACTGTTTAAACTAATTATTTATACCCTCTATATAGGCCCCCGGCCCATAGACTGTAATCAGATGGTATACTGTCTAGTATATGGTATCTCATAGCTGGCACTCTGAGCACCCCAAACAGATGTCAGCGCTGTAGATGTCTCTTGACTGGTTTGCCTGGCCATCTTGACAAAGCTTATGTTAGATAAATATGTAGTGTAATTTACAAAAAAAAACATGTTATCTCCGGATTTGGCAGGTTATCAGGAATCGTACGGTGGCGGCGGCTCTATGCTGGCTCACTGCTGGAGAGCAGTATGAGCCTTCTGAAGATGGTAGTACTCTAGACAAGCATCATGACTTAGATATAGGAGCACCATTACATACCCTCCAGTGATCAACAGTGACCTATGTAGTATACTGTATAAGCCTACTAATTCATCAGGAAAAACACACATTGTCATTAAACCCCATATAACTAGCACAGAACCATCTTCTGGTTAATCGTGGTCAAATATGGTTCTGAGAGGCTAAGTTTGGTTCTGCCTGCACTCACAATCAGCATAAACCAAAATAAATCATCTGGGATGGTCAACGAACCCTTTGGCAACCACAACTTACACAGGCTGAGGTCAAAGGGGGCAGAGGTTTTCGTGCTGCCTGCTGCGCTACCGGCATGCCACTCGTCCCTGTGGCCTTGGCCCCGCATTGTTGTTCTGACTTGTTGCTTCCAGGAATCCAATGTGTATTGGACGAGTATACATGTTACATAAATAAGATATTTAGGGTTATAGTAACATGATGGCCACATTGATGCGCACGCAATAGCTCGTTGCACCACGAGCGTGACCAAGCAGCGGTGCAACGTGAGAAGGGATGGAATCTTCTGGGTACATGAAGGGAACGCAAGGTGATAATCAAGGATGATGGCGAGAGGGGGTGAGGCGAGGGGTGAGGCCCGCGACGGCTGGGAGGGCTTGAGGCGAAGAAGAGGCAACGGCGAGAAGGAGGGTAATGCTGGGGTAATGCAAGGAGGAAGGGAAGGTGAGGGTGACGGCGAGAGGCAAAGCGGACGGTGTGAAGCGATGTGGTGAGGAAGGCGAGGACAAGGGGGATGCAACGGTTGGGACCGAGACGGCGGCAAGGGAGAGGGCGGCGAGAGGTGATGGCGAGGAAGAAGCCAATGGCGAGGAAGAGGCAGCGGCGGCAAGTGACGAGGAAGAGAGGAAGGCGATGGCGAGGAAGAGGGTGATGAACAAGATCAGTGTGATTTTCGGCGGGCGGGTGACTCCAGCAAAGCAGGACTCGATAAAGGAACAGATTCAATTACTATACCTTCTCATCCTGCGATCCCAACAATGCATTTATTCTAGATGTTTGAGCACAGTAAGGACACCGTGATGTACGAGGGTATATGCATGTGCGCACCAAGCGTGTGTCGAAACAGAAACGGCGCGCGCCGGCGGCGCCGCGCAACAAGCACCGGGCAGAGGGTAAGAAAGTCCGCAGACCTATAATGGAAAGAAAATTGATGAAGGACGAAGGCAGCAGGGCGTCGGGTGGTGAGAGCGTGTCGCAGCTCGCTGCAGTAGGCGACCATGATGCATGACAGTGCAGAGGAAGAAGACGTCGGCGACGCGGGCATCAAGTCCGGATAGGGGCATCACGTGCATTTTTTAATGACATCACTGCTTACGACCAAATCGCGCTTCCTCCCAACCACCACCACTGCCGCCGTCGCTCTGCCCAATCCTCCTCCGTCGTCACCGCCCTCGCCATCGTTACCGCCCTTGCTGTCCTCGCCGCCCTCGCCGTTGTCACCGCCCTTGCCATCACCGGGCATCTTGTCTGCTTCAGTCAACATCGGGGCGGGGTTCGCTGCCGTTCTTGGTAACGTCATGTGAGCAGGCACTGCGGTCGACGTGTCCGTTGCCGCCGCCGTTTGCCTGTGCCCGCCCCGATCATATGGAGTGAATGATCTCTACTCTGTCGTAGCTCAAGGCGCCTGGTGTCGTTCGCTGGCGTGTGTCTCGTGTTGCGCCCGCTGACCTCCGGTGACTACCTCCACCCATTCTGGGGGGGCGACACGCGTGCGTTGGGAACAGGTGCGTCGGCGCGCATCTCGAACTGCCATGGTACTGACTGCACTATCAGTCGCAGCTGCTCTGCGTTGCTTTTCGCCAGCCTTCGCCCCATCAGACCACTTCTTGCAAACACCAGTTCCTTATGAGCCCTTTGCTTTGCCGTTCCTGATCGTAAGCACGTACCTACTCGCAACATGTTACGTTCAGCTTCCTCACATATCTCATGCAGCCTTTGAGTTCTACTTGTTGTGCCCGATGCAGGTGAGAGCACCACTTCCCTGTCTGTCACTGTCGTTGATTTCCAAAGGTATAGACTACTAATAGTGTGTCTCCTGTTCATGTGTTTGCGGCGATGGCTGACATGGAGGTGCCAGATTTTGATGCCCTTACCGTCTTCGTTTGCGGCATCATCGACTATCCAGAGGTGCAAGTGCGTGACCGAGCGGCGCTGGACAGGGTGGTCGGCCCCGACTGCACTCTGGACTCTGTAGACCGTCTATGTAGTCGTAGTCAATGTTATATACAAGCCTGTAGTATTTAGGTTCCAATATAGTCTTCTCATATTCCCTCTACCAGACTGAGAATAACAGTTAGATGATGAAATGGCTTGCTAAGCCGTGGTTATAACCGTGTTCTTTCTGGTCAAATACTTGTAATTCCTGGTTAATCAGGTTAGTCGGGGTTCGCTCTAGGAGGCGATGTGTCCTATTACCCACAACACCATCGGCTGGTTATACTTGGTTAGTTCTGGTGTCCTGTGGTCAGCTCGGGTTCTATAACAATGCGTCTTTTTCCTGATGTTACTAACTAACTACTAACTTTTACTATATACCATCTATATAGGGCTCAAGGTGTATACGTAATCTATATGGTTGGAGCCTTACGCCGACATGACGGCTACGGTGTGGGTGACAGCGGGCGACTGGGAGCGCGCGGTGGCTGGCGCACGCAGCGGACGTGCTGGGGGGATGTTGGGGGTGGGTTTCCAATGCCTGGATGCGACGCGGATGCGCGTTAATAGCTGCAGAGCGCCGAATGCGGTCTGCAGCTACCATATCTACACTGTATTTAGCTAAATTCTAACGTTTGGAAAGTGGACGCACCTGAGGTGGACTCCCCAGAGTCCCCCGCACCCCGTTATCGAAAAACCGGTGTCGATCGACGCGCTTTTGAGTGTGCGGCGTGGCGAGGATGGTGGAGAGAGGAGGGTGCGACGCGTTATGTCACGTCACGAACGCGCTCATTTCGAGCGCGTTCGGGGTGCGACATAATGCGATGCTCACACATCGGGGACTTCGATCGCCCTAAAACCTGCTGATACTGTCTTATATGACTGTATGCCAAGTCAGAGAGCCTAAGATGGGCAGCCTTAACCTCACAGAAGCTGGTAAAGTCAAGAGCTACAAGAGTAGTGAGCTCTACAGCTCATCTATCATTGAATCCCACTCATCTAGAGCATACAAAGGTCAATTAACAGCTGTAATAAGTCTCATTATACTCTAAAGATCCATCCCTACTTTGACTGTATCTCCTGGAAGATGTATAAGGCCTGAACTTGGCAGTGCTTCGCTTAAGAACGAGTGGAATCTAGCACCTACCTGACTGGCAAAAAACAGCCTTCATGAACTCAGTTTTGAATGGAATCTTGTCGTGTTTTCTTGTAATCAAGTCTTTTAGGACTACTTTAGACGCTCCGCTAGCCAAATGCGCGCCAGAGCCTCTCTGAAAACACATCGGCGACGTGAAGTGTATTGCCGGCGCGCCTCGGAGATCGGCCCGGGATGCTGAGCGACAGCGATCAGCGCCCTCGCGCCTTCCCCCATGGCCACGACGACCTTCTCATCACCCCTGCCTGCCTCCGTCCTTCAGCAGACTCACCCGCGATGCCTGCAAGCACGTCGAGGCAAATTTCATCGGCAAATATGCGCTCTCGCGCCCGGACAAGATGTCGAAGTGCGGGATGTGTGCTGCGTGCGCGATCCCGGGCGCGAGGTGTGTACCAAACCCCTGCACATCGTTACTTACTGATATAATTTAATAAATCATGTAATGTACATAGGGGGTGAGTGTGGGGGCGACACCGCGTTTCAAACGCGGTGGGCACCAGCCGCCTGTCACACCTCCCCCTCAACGACACCCGTGTGCACGCGCAAACCGCGAGGGGCTGTACGCCTTAGGCGCGTACTCAAGAGGTCCTACAACCACCCTCCCTCCCCACCTGTAGCCGTAGCCCTTTCGCAAAAGTAGCTGGACTTTTCCGAGCATTGAATTGCAAAAGCTAGGGAGTGCTAACCCACACAGCCACAGCCCCCTCCCGGGCCTTCCGGCAGGGGCCCTGGCTCACGGCGGGCTACCGGGCCATCTCCCCTAGGCAGCCCAAATAGGGCAGGGGCTCGCGGGTCGCCTGCCGCGCACGCCCGGCTCGCCCTCACGCTTGCCTCGCGCCACGTGCACTCCCCGTTGCCTTCCCGTTTGGGCGGCGCGGGTGATCGGCGCGCTCGGGGGCGTCGCGCGCCGCTGCCGTCGCTAGCGCTCCCGGTTGCTCAGGGGTTGGTAAAACGCGTATATTAGAGCAGTATATACATATATAATGATGCCATAGTGGGAGGGGAGGTGTAAATACACGAAAAGGGCGTGAAAAGCGCAGCGAAAAAATTTCGCTGGCGCGTAGCGCGCTCGCTTGCTGGGCTGGGCGAGCGCGCGTGCGTCATAGTAAAGGGGGAGGGGGAACGGAGCGCTCTACCCAGAAAACGAGCTCGCGAGGAGCTCGTCTGTGAGCAGGGTGCGGGGGTGTGGGCGGGGCGCGGCGGGGCGCGGTCACGCATGCGCGACGATTGCGGCGGCGGCGGCGGCGGATGCCGCTGTGGCAGCGCGCGGGTGCATGCTAGGGGGGGCTGGGATCGAGATAAAAGAGGACGAGCCGGGGCAGGCTCGTCGCGCGGAATTGGGGGCTGGCGTGGGTCATGGGTGGGTGTGTGGCGCGGGTGCGGGTGCGACGGTGGCGAGGGCTGCAGTGGGCAGCGGAAACGCGGCCCACGTTTCTCGCGATGCTGTTCCATCCTGCGCAGGGCACTTTGGTACCCAGGAGCGTAGGGGAGGGTGACGCAGCGGGCAGCGCGGCTACTGCCGTGCCTACGCGCGTCAATCGCGATCGCTCGTAGAGCGCGTTGCCGGCCCAGCGCGTCAGCGCTTCACCATCCCCTACGCGCTTTAGTCCTGCGTAAGCGAGGCGGGGGTAGGGGGAGCCGTCAAACGGCGGGCACTAGCCCGCCGACATGACGACCATGGTGTGGGTGACGGCGGGCGGCTGAGAGCGCGCAGCGCCTAACGCACACGGCGGGCACGCTGGGGGGATATGGGGGGTGTGGTACAAGGGCCCGGAGGCGACGCGGACGCGCGGGAGTAGCTGCAGAGCACGTTCAGCTCTCTGCAGCTACTGTATCTACACTGTAGTTAGTTAATTCTTGATGCTATGAAGGCAAACGCACCTTGGGGAGACTCCCCAGAGTCCCCCGCACCCCACTGTTGAGAAAACAGTGTCGATTGACGCGCTATTGAGCGCGCGGCGCGTCGACGATGGCGGGGAGAGGAGGGTCCGACGCGTTACAGACGTTTCGGAAATGCTTGCTTTGATCGCATTGTTGCTCAATTCGGCCGTGAGAAAAATCGTGTAAATCAGAAAAATCAGGTAAATCAGAAAACGTCCTGCAGCAAAGTCGGCTGCGTCGTGGTGTACAGGATAGACTCAGTTGAGTTCAGCAAGACCATACCATGTCCTGAGAGAAAGAACGGAGCGAAAGACTGCTCCCTACGTCGAGCAACGCGAGGTGCCGCTCGGACACGTCATCCGGAGCGCGCCTCGACGCGGGCGGCATCCCACTGCCTCCAGCGACTCGTATCGATTTGAGTAGGACATATGAATGTGGAACAAAGTACTACGTATGCTCGAGTTGAGCGTGCTAGAAGACATCGATGGCTCAGTGATGCTCACCGAGGACGATGGCGGAGCACGCCGTCCGCACGCTGTGAGATCTGCCTGCACAGAGAAAGCAGCAGAAGCTGCTGAGGCCGCAAGGCCTCATACTCAACATGATGGCCTGGTAGCGCGGCCCTCTGCCTGACCTTTGGTTTGACTCTCTGGCGAAATGATGCACTCAGCCTCTTCCCTTCGAAGAGAAGTCTTCCTGCACCTTTATAGCATTCTGTGCATGCCAAAAAGGCTCCTAGATCGCTGCTGGACCGCCGGAGGGAGAGAAACTAGGTGCAAGCGCGCCCGCAGCGGCGCAGTGGCGTTGCACCTAAGTCAGTGCTCCTGTTTACTTACAGTGCATGAATGGCTTTGTACTGTCTGCATGCTCAGCGTATGTATATCCTGGCTACATACAGTCTACAAGGGGTATACCTGACCTAGCACGGCGCTGTGGCCGCGCTTCAGGCCGACCGCGTCGAGGCGCGCTCCGGATGACGTGTCCAAGCGGCACCTCGCGTTGCTCGACGTAGGGAGCAGTCTTTCGCTCCGTTCTTTCTCTCAGGACATGGTATGGTCTTGCTGAACTCAACTGAGTCTATCCTGTACACCACGACGCAGCCGACTTTGCTGCAGGACGTTTTCTGATTTACCTGATTTTTCTGATTTACACGATTTTTCTCACGGCCGAATTGAGCAACAATGCGATCAAAGCAAGCATTTCCGAAACGTCTGTATGTCACGTCACGAACGCGCTCATTTCGAGCGCGTTCGGGGCGCGACATAACACAATAGCAGCACATCGGGAGATGTGATCGCTTCAAATGTTTGTGGGTATCCTGTACATGCTATCCACTCTCTATTTATGTTGTTACTGCACTGATGTAGCTATGAAGTAGCCTGAAAATTGTACAAATTCAACTATGTCTACCTTCACACTGAATCTATCCTTCAATCTGATTCATCTACAGAGGCCCAATGCTCAAATATAGTTGTATATAGCCTACTTACACTGTATTAATCCATCCCAACTTTGACTGAAATTCAGGCATGGTATATAAGGCCTGAATTGGGCGGGGGAGGCTGTATGAACAAGTGCAAACTGGTACATACCTGGCTGGATAAGAGCAGCACTTTTGGCTTCGTTTCTTTACGAAATTTCATCGTGTTTTCTGGAATACAGAACTTCAAGATGAGCTGTATATGCGCCCGCTTCTAGAATTGCGCCAGAACGCCTCCGAAAACCTGCCGGCGACGTTGAGCGTGTCGCCGGCGAGCCTCGGATATCGGCCCGAGATGCCGAGCAACAACGATCAGCCCCCTCGCGCCCTTCCCCATGACCATGACGCCCTCCCGTCGCCCCCGCCCGCTCTCACCGAACCGCAAACCGACCCGCCAGCCTCAAAGACGCCGCTAGGTGAATGCCAACAACAAATATGCGCTCTCGCGCACGGGAAAGAAGTCGGAGCGCGGGATGCGCGTTGCGTGTGCGATCCCGCGCAGGAGGTGCGTACTGGCGCCCTGCACGTCGTCACTTACTGATACAGTCCAAGGCCACGTAACGTACATAGGGGGCGGGTCTGGAGGCGACACCGCGTTTCGAACGTGGTGGACACCTATTGCCTGTCCCCCTCCCCCTCGACAACGCCCGCATGTGCGCATGCAAACCGCAGGGGGCCGTACACGTCAGACGCGTCCGCAAGAGGCCCTATCTCTCGCCATCCCCCCTCTCCTCACCCTCTATCCCGGCACCCAGCAGCGCGCAAGGCGTCGTGCAGGAGGGCGCTCGAGTACCCCTTGCACCGGGAACTCGCGCCCTCTTTCGCGGTTCCCGTGCGCTTCGCTGGGTCCCCTTCCTCCTCCCTTATCGCCTTAAAGCCCACCCCGCTTTACATGCCGCCAGCCGCCGTCGTCGCTGTGCTTTCGATTGTGCTACACCCCGTCCCGCGCCACTCCCAAGCCCGTGCGACGGGCCCTATACTGGGCTCGTCCGCTTCTATGTCGACCCAAGACGCTCCCCCCCAGCACCCCCCACATAACTGCGCCTTGCACGCGCGCCACCTGCCGCCCCCGCGATCGCCGCACACCTGCAAACACACCACGCCGCCCTCCCGCGAGCGCCTCGCATGACGAGCTCCTTGAGAGCTCGTCTGCTGCCCTTATTGCCCCTCCCTATACCCTTTTCACAAGGGTGCATACGCCCGCTTGCCTGGCCCACAGCCAGCCGCTGAGCGTGCTACGCGCCCGCGAAAATTTTTCGCAGCGCTTTTCGCGCTCTTTTCCATGTATTTCCCCGTCCCCTCACTACGTAGTGATTATATATGTAGTTATTATTCAATATATGCGTTCTTCATACACCCTTGAGCGACCGGGGAGCGCCGGCGGCGGCGGCGGCGCGCGCGCGCGACGCCCCCGAGCGCGCCGATCGCCCGCGCCGCCCAAACGGGAAGGCGACGCAGAGTGCACGTGGCGCGAGGCAAGCGCGAGGGCGAGCCGGGCGTGCGCGGCGGGCGACCCGTGAGCCCCTACCCTAATTGGGTAGGCTGGGGGTGATGGCCCGGCAGCCCGCCGTGAGCCAGGGCCCCTGCCGGAGGGCCCGGGAGGGGTGGGTGGCTGTGTAGGGTAGGGGTTCCGCGCTTTTGCAATTCGTTGCTCGGAAAAGTCCAGCTACTTTTGCAAAAGCTTTACGGCATCAGCTGCCCTCCCTCCCATCCTTCTCCTTCATCCCAGCACCCAGCAGCGCGCGACCGGGCGCCGTGCAAGAGGGCGCTTGAGTACCCCTTGCACCGGGAACTCGCGCCCAATTCCACGGTGCCCGTGCGATCTGCTAGGTTCCCTTCCCCCTCCCCTGTCGCCTCAAGGCCCACACCGCCTTACACGCCGCCGCCCGCCGCCGTCGCTGCGCTCGCAAATGTGCTACACCCCCCTCCCGTGCCACTGCTCAAGCCCGCGCAGCGAGCCCTATACTGGGCTCGTCCGCTTCTATATCAACCCGAG
Source organism: Schizophyllum amplum (assembly GCA_007026445.1). Lineage (NCBI taxonomy): Eukaryota > Fungi > Basidiomycota > Agaricomycetes > Agaricales > Schizophyllaceae > Schizophyllum > Schizophyllum amplum. The sequence goes on along the minus strand of VDMD01000001.1, from coordinate 2,209,055 downwards.
ACGTTCCCCCCCCCCCTCCCCAACACCCTGATGTGACCACGCCCTGCACGCGCGCCACCTGCCGCCCCTGCGATCGCCGCACACCCGCAAACGCGCCACGCCACCCTCCCGCGCGCGCCTCGCATGACGAGCTCCTTGAGGGCTCGTCTGCTGCCATCATCGCCCCTCCCCATATCCTTCTCACAAGGGTGTGTACGCCCGCCCGCCTGGCCCACAGCCAGCCGCCGAGCGCGCTACGCGCCCGCGAAAATTTTTTGCAGCGCTTTTCGCGCTTTTTCCATGTATTTCCCCCTTCTGTCAATACATAGTGAATATATATGTAGCTATTATCCAATATATGTGTTCTTACTATGCCCTCGAGTGACGGAGAGCGCCAGCGGCGGCGGCGCGCGCGCACACGACGCCCCCGAGTGCGCCGATCACCCGCGCCGCCCAAACGGGAAGGCGACGGGGAGTGCACGTGGCCCGAGGCAAGCGCAAGGACGAGCCGGGCATGCGCGACGGGCGACCCGCGAGCCCCTGCCCTATTTGGGCTGCCTAGAGGTGATGGCCCGGCAGCCCGCCGTGAGCCAGGGCCCCGGCCGGAAGCCCCGGGAGGGGTCTGTGGCTGTGTGGGCTACCGTAGGGGTCCCTAGCTTTTGCAATTCAGTGCTCGGAAAAGTCCAGCTACTTTTGCAAAAGCTTTACGGCATCAGCTGAAAGGAAATGGGGGTACTCGATGGGGTGGAGTCCGGGAATGAATGTGCACGCCGTCACGTTCAGGCCCGGGGAGGCGGAGCGATCATGAGCATGGTGTGCTACCCGCACCATAGATATTGTTGATGATGAGCACTATCACGAGGATGAGTGTACCGACTATTTGCCGACTATACAATGGGACGGCCACGTACCTTGCCCACGACACGTCCTGCGCCTGCAGCTCCTTCTCGGAGAAGCATGTCTTGACGGCTGATGAAGACATGAGGGGGATTAAGTCTGATTCTGGGCTTCTGCTAGAGCGCAGGGAGGAGTGCGTGGACCAGTCGAGGAAGCGCCACGACGGAAGATGGAACCAGGAAAGACACACGGTTGCGGGCGGCCTTATCGTCGGAATGCTGATCGACGCTGGTGTCGTTGCACGCGGTTCTGATGCTGTTGCAGCCTGCGATGAGACTTGAAGGATAAACACTAAACGGCGCCCGGCCGAGGGTGTCGATGGCGATGGTAGGACGAGCATTGGACAATGCACGGGTCCTTGCTGTGACAGCGCACCGTGGAGGCACGCTGCCAGCAAAACTTATCAGAGAGGGGGGGGAGGGGGGGGGCGGGTTTAGCCGCTGGGGAGCGGGAAGGTAGCGGAGACGGCTGCCTCTTCATGGTCATGGTCAAGAGACAAGGAAGGATAGGACACAGAAATTCTTGTCGTCAGAATGGTTCGGTCACTTCGGTCCGGCGCTGAGCTAGGTGATGTTTGAAATTCATTGACGTGAGCGCATGCTACGTCTCTCGTTTGATATAGTGCTACAGTGGCTACAGCACTACAATTACTACGGAGGCTACCCAAGCTACATAGTTCTATGTATCGAGGCTTTGCTATGTAGGTCTACATACTCAACCCCTGCTATGGTACTCAGGGTGCTTTTCCAGATGTCCTGTCGTTATTTTCCATCTCTCTACTTGCCCCGCCCCCCGCCCCCCGCCATCTGTCGTGTTGCCCCTGTTATCTGCGTTAGCGAGTGTTCCGGGAGCGGAGCCCAACACCTTCAATGCACGGAGTCCGGGTTTAGAGCCATATACAGCCCTTGCGTGTGTTTTCTTTGTGTGGGGCGCCTCTGCTGGCCCGTCCGACATCACCGTTCGTGAGTGTGAGCGCGCAGAAGAAGGCGGTCGATCTGCCTGAGTGGCTTTCCCACGCCATTCGGCAACTTCCGCAAATTTGGTGAAAATCAGTCTTCGATTTCGTCGGCCGTAATTGGTGCTCAACCAATTTTGGACCCCGCTGGCTCTGCCGCCCTAGCCCATTCAGCGCGGGTTAGCTAGGATGATGTCATATGTGAAATTCAAATTGCCAGGGACATCTGGGAAGTGCTGTTGCTCTATGGGCCTCTATATAGGCTGTATAGAGCCATAGAGCACATAGCTACCTTCATTCTATGTGGCTCTATGCAACAACGGGCAATTCTATGGTAGGACACATAGAGCGTATAGAACAGCATGTGCTTCGGTCATTTATTGCGATAACGGCAAGTCAGATCTATGACATTGTTGTTCATCAAGCAAGCGTGGCGCCTGGTTGGGCGGCGTCGCTGGCGCTGCCAGCGCCGCTACGTGTTCCGCAAATGAGCTCGTCAATTAGAGAGGGTGCAAGGACATTGTTATTCTGTTTATGAAGGCTACTGTACCATTTTGACCGTAGGTTCATGTCATACGTCACAACCACCCTTGAACTGAACCTAACCAACTTCGGTCACAAGTCATGCGCCGCTACGAATGACGCAACGGGTCATTGAAATATTCAATTTCCGGTCGCTTTTTGCATGATTTTTCCTTAAGCCTTCAAACAGGCCCCATCAATCTGCTAAAAGGATGTTTGGTACATATTTTACCTTTACAAACCTTAGCTTGCTGCCAAATACAATAAAAAGCTTCTTAAGTCAATGAACTTATGAAAAATCTGTGAACCTATTTGTTTCTTGTCACACCTCTGGTGGTTGGCCGAACTCATGAACATCCCAGTTGAATCTGTCACAAGTCACACCCGGTGAACCTACGGTCGAAATGGTACAGTAGTACAAGTCTACGGTGTAGCACATTGGGAGGGAACATGACCTGCGCCTAGCAGGCTGCAGAGCGCACAGGTGACATCAGCAATCACGGAATGCTCAGCATTGCCTAGCATGCGGAGCGCGGACATGGCATGCTGCTGGCTACGCACACTGCGCAGAGCAGACAATGTAACCCAAGGATGATGATGGGCATGCAAGGTTCTTGCTGAATGTCGCACTGGCAAAGGGGCAAATGAGGTAGCTGGAGGATGGTGAGTTACGGTGCTTGAGCCCAACTAGAACATTGCAGCGAGAGCGGTGTGGAGGACAGTCGTGTTGCGTCAACAGAGATTGATATGGAAGGATGGGTGTCAGAGATAGATGAGTACTGGAGCAGAGGCACACACCTGACTTGGCCATCTTGTGGCCGTCCAAGATGAGGGACTTAGCGAAATTCTTTCGCAGCTTACACACATAAGCAGGGAGTCAAGTCGAGGAATTTTTCACAAGTCATGTTGGCTGGCGGCAAACTAAGGCAGTCATGGTGTGAAGCGATGAAGGTCAAATGCAGAAGCTAATTCTGTCACGCGTTTGATGAGAAGGTGCGCACCGGCATTGGGGACCGCTGGCCCAATTTCAATTGCAAGGTAGCTATGGGCTCTATAACTCTATACGTTCTATACAGCCTATATAGAGCTACATAGGATATTCCAAGGGGGTGCCGGCACTGCCGGGTTTGCAAAAAATGACCGCGGGTCCAAATTATTCGTAGACCAGTTACCACTCCCCCCCTCCCCTCTTCACGTGACAGCACGTTTCACGAGCTAAGGATGCGCAGGACGCGTAAGACCTCAGTCTTCCTGCAGTGAGGGTAAAGACTCTATTCGTACCTAAGGATGCGCAGGACGCGTAAGACTAAGGTACTGTTAGCTGAGGATAAAGTAAATGTAGTGTAAGACACACCCTCAGTCTTCCTGCAGTGAGGGTAAAGACTGAGGGGCGGAAAAGGGCGGAGCCCCTATAAAAGTAAGCGTTAGAATTTCCTAATCGGGAATTGTAAGGGTGCAAGGTACTTAGATGCACCGTGTGACGTGACACGGTGCGTCGGGCTGAAGGCAGGCTCGTCCGCCTACCCACCACTTTTGACACTCCCACTCGAGCCTGGCCGTAAGCCCATGCCCAAGCAGAACTTGAGATGCTTCTCATGAGGAAGGGGCTTGGTAAATATGTCCGCCACCATCTCATCGGTAGGATACCAAGTCACCACGCACTCGCCCGTTGTCACAAGCCCATCGCGGATGTAGTGGTACTTCCGCTGGATGTGCTTGGTCCGCGCTCGGAACTGCGGGTCCTGGCTGAGGATGATAGCTGCACGGTTGTCACACAGGAGCTCCGTCGACCCATTTTGCGGCTGCCCAAGTTCCTCGAAGAAGGAGCGTAGCCAGGCTAGGTGCTGACCCGCATTCGCTAATCCGATGTACTCGGACTCTGTGGAGGAGAGGGAGACCATGGACTGACGCTTGCTGGACCATCCGATCGCGCCACGGCTGGAGATGAACACAAACCCAGAGGTGGACTTGGATGTGTCGTGATCGCCGCCCCAGTCGGCGTCAGTGTAGCCGTGGAAGTCAAGGTCCATGCCAGTGTCGGCACCGTCATAGCAGAGGCACCAGTCCCGGGTCTTCTTCAGGTAGCGAAGGACGCGCTTCGCAATCTCCCAATGGCATGCCTTGGGGTTTGCGCTGTAGCGGCCCAAGACGCCTACCACATATGCCAGGTCGGGGCGGGTGCCCAACATCGCGTACATGAGAGATCCAACGACGCTCTGGTAGGATACCACAGGACCACCTTTGGCGAGTGACATGTGGGTCCGGGTCTCGTTATCCGAAGGATCGTCAGCGGTAACGCGCACACTTGTGGACATCGGGGTCCCAACTCCCGTACAGTCGGACATGCCATATCGCTCTAGGACGGTGTTGATGTACTTGCGCTGTGAGAGGGAGAGGGCACGCTTGCCGGGATGCTGGATGATCTTGATGCCAAGGAGGTACTTGGCGGGCCCTAGGTCGCGCATCTTGAAGCAAGCTGAAAGCTTCTTCTTCATCTCGTCCATGAAGGGGCGAGACGTAGCGGCGAGGAGGAGGTCGTCAACGTAGACCACGAGGAAGCAGACCTGCTTGCCATCCCGGAAGACATAGAGGCAAGTCTCCGAGTTGAGACGCACAAAGCCGAGGTTGTCGAGCTTCTGGTGGAGGGTCTGGTTCCATGTGCGTCCGGCTTGCTTGAGGCCGTAGACCGACTTCTTGAGCCGCCAACAGTGTCTGGGCTTGATGTCCACACCCGCGGGAGGCATCATATGGAGCAGCTGCGTTAGTTCCCCATTTAGGTAGGCAGTGTTGACGTCCATCTGGTCAGCAAGGAGGCCAAGCTTGACACAGAGGCAGAGGAGGATGCGGATGGATTCCAGGCTAGCGACAGGGGCGAAGACATCCTGATAGTCGATTCCCTCGCGCTGAGTGAAGCCGCGCGCAACAATGCGCACCTTGTACCTCTCGATGTTGCCCTTTGCATCTTCCTTGATGGAGAAGACATGCTTTGAGGTGATGGGCTTGACCCCAGTTGGGATCGGGACCTCTTCAACAACGTCGTTCAGCTTGAAGCTGTTCAACTCTTCCGACTGCGCATCAAGCCACCTGTCTCTGTCCGGACTTGCCATAGCCTGTGCCCACGTATCGGGGACCTTCCGCGCACCGCTGCTAGAGCGCCCACCAGTGGCGGCGCCCGCAAAGAGCTTGTCCTCCATGAAAGAGAGGTTGGCAGATTCCTTGTCAAGCTCTGGCGCTGGTGCTTCCTCGGCGGGTTCTGGCGGAGGCGGAGACGGAGGCGCGGGTTCAGCGGGCGCCGCCTCACGGGCTGCTCTGCGCTCTTTGAGCTGTGCCTCTCGTTCGCGGATCTGGGTGTGCCTCTTCTCCCGCTGTTCACTCTGCAACCTTTGCTGTCGCTCGCGGGTCTCGAGGTAGCCGCTATCCTTTGGCTTGGAGGCCTTCCGCTCCTGTGGGGTGCGTAGACCAGCCCGGCGAGACGGTCCAGGTTCTGGCGCAGAAGGTGGTGGCACCTCATTTGGCAAGGATAGGCGGGGAATCCGTGAGGTCCTCTCCCAGCGGCGTGGAGCACGCTCGGCTGGCTCAGGTGAGGTTCCACGGCTGGATGGAGGAGAGTCTCCCACTGACTCTGGCGCAGGTGGTGCTGGTCCTCCCACTCGACCTGGACGGGGTGGTGGAGGTGCATTGTCATTGTCCTCGTCGTCATCAGGTGGTGAGGAGATGTTGCGCGGGCGGATATGCTTGCGGAAGTCCTCCCACTGCTCGTCGTCGTCTTCAGAGCGCAACTTGGCTGGGGCGGAGGAGGCATCGTCAAATTTGACATGGCGCGACGTGAAGATCTTGCCGGTGGAGACTTCCAGGAGCTTGTAGCCTTTTGTCCCCTCCGAGAGTGCGTAACCGATGAATACGCAGCGGCGGGCCTGGTCAGCGAACTTCCCCTTGCGGAGCTTCTTGTCAATGAGGGGATAAGCTGGGCAGCCGAAGGGATGTAGGTCGCTGAGGTTGACCGGGCGCTTGACCTTGCGGAGGCGGTTGCGCGGCAGCTCCCCCTTGTGCTGACTGGCGGGGGAGATGTTGATGGTATCGGCTGAGTACTGCATGGCGTATGTCCAGTAGTTCCGCGGGAGTCCTGACGCGGCAAGGTTGGTGATCGCCCGGGTGACCAATGTCTGGTTCATACGCTCGGCGATCCCGTTCTGCTCCGGCGTGTACGGGTTGGTCTTCTCGTGGATGATGCCATGCTTGCGAAACTCGGCCTCGATAGCTTTCGAGGTGAACTCGCCACCGCCATCAGTTCGGAAGAACTCGATCCAGCCTTCCAGCCACTCCCACTCCTCGATGGGGTTTCCAGTTTCGCGCTCGCGCTGGAGGCGCCACTCTCGAAGCTTCTTCAGCACCTCAGACTTCTTGTGCGTGAAGATGACCCAGATGTTTGACGAGAAATGGCAGACCAGGACGATCCAGTAGAGGAGGCCGCCGGGCCCGGCGGGTGAGACTGGACCACCAACGTCGCAGGACACGAACTGCAGGGGATGTGTGGCGCGAGTCGTACTCCGCTTGAAGGGTAGCTTCTTTATCTTCCCCATGATGCATGGCTCGCAGAAGGAAGGAATGCCGGTGAGCGTAGTGACGCCCTGCAGCTGGTTATGCCGGACCATGTTGCGGAGGCTCTCATGGTTTGTGTGACCCATGAGGTGGTGCAGGCAGTTGATGTGATGTCCATGGCAAAGGCGGCATGCTCGTCCATGCCCAGCGGCTGGCAGTCGACATGGTAGAGGCCGCTCTTCCGCTTGGCAATGCAGGCAACATCGTCCAACGAGTTGCGCACCACACATGTATTGCCTTCGAAGACAACGCGCATACCACTCTTGGTGATTTGCGGGACCGAGATGAGAGTGAGGGCAAGGTCGGGGACATGGAGCGCGTCCTTGATTTCAAAGTCGCGCATGCCGTCTGGTGTTCTGGCTGAGAAGCAGAGGGTGCCCTTCCCAATAGCCTTGACAATGGAGTCGTTGCCCAGGTGGACATCGCGCGGCGACTCAAGCTTCCGGTAGGTGCCCAGTTCGAAGTAGCAGTCAAGGTTGGACATCGTCTTCGAAGCACCAGAGTCCATGATGGTGGCCTTTTTCCGCTTGGAGGGGCTGGGATCGGACGAGACATAGGCGGAAATCTTCTTGTAGGTGCGAGTAGAGATGACATGCGCTTCGTCTACATCAGAGTCCGAGTCCGAGTCCGAGTCCGACTCCTTCTTGCGCTGCGCATAGGGAATGGCAGGGGTTGGGGCAACCCCGCAGGGTTGCGCACCCCACCCCGCTGGGGTCAGGGTGCGGGTTGCTGTTGCCCAACCCCCCGGCACCCCAGAAAAACCCCAGACTCGGATGTGGGTGCAGAGACGTACATTATACAAGATTTATTTGTAACTTAGGTGCTGTTACTTAGCAATTTGGATATAGTTGAACCTGTATGTTGTCTTTAAGGTGCTATATCTGTGTCTTAAATATACAATAGAGGACCTAAATCGTGAAAAATGAATAAAAACCCCGGGGTTGACCCCAACCCCTGCCAACTCTACGGAAACCCTGACCCCGCGCCAGGGGTTGAAACCCTCCGGGGTCAGGGTGGGGGTCAGCACGGCGACACCCGGGGTTACACCCCTGCCACTGCCTAGCTGCGCAGCGCGATTCGCCTTCTCCCTCCCCTTCTTCTTCTTCGCCTTCGCCTCCTCGATGGCCTTCTTCCCTTCATGACACTCCTTGGTGCCATGGAAGCCGCCAGGACCATGCCATAGGCATCCCTTCGGCTGCTTCTTCGCCTTCTCCTTGCCCTTCGACTTCTTCGACGAGCTCACGCGTGGCGCGCTGGCGGCGTGGGCTTGCTCGTCGTTCTCGTCGTCAGACTCCTCGTGCTTCGTGGGGTGAGCACGGAGCTTCGCCTCCACACCGTCTAGCGTAAGCGGGTTGGTAGGGGTGGCAGAAGCAGAGATGGTGGAGGAGAGGATCTTGTACTCGTCGTTGTCTGGGAGGGAAGCAAGGAGGATGAGGGGAGTGAGGGAGGAGTTGATGGTGAACTTGAGGGTGTCGAGGCGCTCGATCATCTGACGCATGAGCTGGAGGTGGGTGTTCATGGTCTTGTTGCCGATCTGGCCGTCCTCAGGCAGCTTGAGGCGCGTCCGCATCAGCTTGATGAGGATGCCGAGGGCGGACTCCGCCGTGTTTGTCTGCTCGAACTCCTTGGTGAGTGCGTCCCAGAGGTCCTTGGTGCTCTTCTGCTGGCGGTACTTCAGCGTGAGGGAGTTGGAGAGCTTGCTGCGGATGGTGGCGAGGGCATGGCTGTTGCGATATTGCCAGCTGTTCCTCCGATCGGTGGAAATACTGGTCGCCGGAGCGGTAGAGGAGGTGGTGCCAGCACCTGGGGAGGGGGATGTTGCGCCTGCGGGCGTTGTAACCGTGATCGACGGTGTCTGCGGCTCCGAGCCGTCGATGATGCCCATGAGGTCCTCCTTGTTCAGGAGGTCCCCCATGCGTACGCTCCAGAGGGGCCAGTCATTGGGCCCATGGTGGAAGCCGCTCTGGTCCGCCATGTCCAAAGTCATGGCGAGAGCGGGAGAGTGAGTCGTATAGATGAGGTCTTGCTCAGCTAGGCGCTTGCGGGGCTCATAACCTTTCACGAGCTAAGGATGCGCAGGATGCGTAAGACCTCAGTCTTCCTGCAGTGAGGGTAAAGACTATATTCATACCTAAGGATGCGCAGGACGCGTAAGACTAAGGTACTGTTAGCTGAGGATAAAGTAAATATAGTGTAACTCAGTCTTCCTGCAGTGAGGGTAAAGACAGAAAAGGGCGGAGCCCCTATAAAAGTAAGTGTTAGAATTTCCTAATCGGGAATTGTAAGGGTGCAAGGTACTTAGATGCACCGTGTGACGTGACACGGTGCGTCGGGCTGAAGGCAGGCTCGTCCGCCTACCCACCACTTTTGACAGCACGTGCGTTCGGCAACTGCTGGTTCGACGGTCGGCGCGTTGGCTGGAGGCATGGCAGTCCTTTATACCTTCACACTGCGCTATATAATGTCATTGACGGTGCTCTATATCTGTTTGTGGCCTGTTGTGACAGGGAGCAAACTTAAGGTTTTGCTTCGAAATCATCTTCAAAACTCAAACATGAGGCACGTGACTGTACGCGTGTGGCGTGGCGTGCGAGTGCCCATCGCCTTCTTGCTCGTCTAAGATGAGGAGACTGGCTGTGAGGTGGGTTGTTAGGCCCCCAGATGAGTAAAACTTGGGCTCTGAGCAGCCCAAAAGCTTGAAATGAAGTATGTACAAATTATTTTTACAGACGCCACGAGCCCCCCCTCCCTCCCCACCCCCGGCGCGCTATTTTTAGTTCAACACCCCCTTGGGATATTCTCTTCTACGGTAGGATCCTATAACCAGAATGCCTTTCCAGATGGATGCTCTTGCATGCCGGTCGTGACGTAACCATTGTTCTCCTCCAGTGTCTTTCTTGCTTGCTATACAGCTGTGGGTGTCTGTCCTGCTGTCTTTCTTTCCTTATTATCTATTCACGCCAAGGGGGGTGCGGAATTTGAATCCGGCACCGGGGGTATGGTAGGTAGGGGTCCCCCTCCAGCCCTTAAGCCGAAAGTGACCCCTACTTAAAATATTCAATTTACTGTCATTACTGGTATAAATATACTTCAAACTACTGTAGTAGGGGTATGACTTATTATATCCAGCTGTTTCCAGCTATTTGTGGGTAAAATGTCCCCTAAATAGCTCATTATAACCCATGTTGTGAAGATGTCATACATTTTGCCAGAAATCACATGACTTTTGCCTGGCCCTGAATTATTCATTTTGTTGATATATTGCTGACTGCTTGAGTCTGAAGCAATATATAGACTTAGAGCATCACTTTCTGCTCATGGGATAGCCAGATATTCACCCAAAAATGCATATATGGCCACCAGCAGGCCACACGGGACCTATCACGTGACTTGTGCCTGATGACGTGTATAGGTAGGTAGGGGCCCAGAAGGGCTTAGTACAGAAGTAGACCCCCGGTAAATTAATAAAATTCCGCACCCCCCTTGATTCACGCAATCCTGACACCCCATGATGTCAACACCAGCGCAGTCACTTGCAGCTTCCCAGCAAAAAGTCAACGAAGTAGGCTCAGCTGCCAACCTTCAAGATGCACACGACCGCACATTCAAAAAGCATGGGTGTTGGAATGGTGGATTCTCGGCCCGGTCCGTGCCGCCCATTCAGTCTTATTTCCCAATGTAGATAGTACCAATTAATTGTTTTTTGCTCCTAATGGCCACTGTATGCCGCTCCGGTTAACAGGTTATGAGCCTTTGGATGTTTCCGTGCATCTATCCGTGTCTACTCTGTGTCTATCTGTGTCTATCTGTGTTTTTGCCCGCTGTGTCATCATCCGCATCTCTGATCGAAAATTTTTGCCTCCTCCCTCTTCACTCATTTCCTCTCCCATCATGTCTTCCTTTAGTAAATTCACCCTCTCCCATGTGGTCACTATGCAGGGACAGCAGAATTACAGGCAGTGGCACATGCTCATGCTGGACCCCGACCTCTGGACCGCCTTCCAAACGCCTTCCCCCCCCCCTGAAGACCAACTCTGGTGCGATGCTTTGGAAGCAGCGGAACCAGCAGATCTATGGGGCAATGTACCTGACCACGGGTTTGGAATACCATGGACCACTGGATGCCCTTCCAGATGAGGAAAAGTTAAGTTCACGCGCCGTGGGAGGTACTCGAGGACGAGTACATGGCAAATCACACGTCTACATGTATGGCACTCCGTATGTGTTTCTGCGAGGCCTACCACGACCTTAGTACTGGTGTAGGCACCTTCACAGATGAGGTCCTCACTGTTGTACACGAGCTGGCCGCCATTGATGTACCTGTTGCCGATGACAATGTCTCCGACAAGCTTCTGGACAGCCTCGACCCCACCTTCCAACCCATCAAGACTGTGCTCACCCGCCAGAAGCCAGCTCCCTCCGTCCGGACCATTGTTGCGGAGCTCAAGGTGTTCAAGAAGATGGAGAAGTTAGGTCTTTTTGCAGATGGTCTGTCACCTCTAGACTCTAGTTGCATTCGCCGCTGCCCATACCCATGTGCATGCTTTGCAGGCTTATGGCTGGGGTAACCTGCAAGGGAAGGATAGGGGTTGTCACCGCTGCAAACTACCTGGTCACCGTGCGCAGTTCTGCACTGCTATCATGCCTCACACTGTTGCTGCAGCCATGCATGCCAACCAGCATCCTGCCCAGATCACTTTTCACGCTCAATGTTGTGATGCCTCACCTCCACAGTCCACATTTCATACTGGTCACCGCGCTCATCTTGCCCAAGATCCATCATCTGCTGATAAATCTTCTCCATCACCGCCTTCGCCACATCTGCCTGCCAGCACTACTATAGTATTTCCCTCATTTAGGCAGTCCCGCATCACAGGCTTGCCGATATTGCCCATATGTCACAAATGTCCCAGATCACCGGCATGTTTGCCCAAAATATTGTCACAAATGGTATTGATGTGTTTCCAGCAGGTTTTCAGCCAATCTAAGTGCACTGTGCTATGTAGATGTATTATAGGACATATTATAAGAGCTTGGGGATCTGAATTCGAGGGTGCAAGAGATCTATGGTATTTAAACGATAAAGAACACCTTTGAGGCCCAAAAAGGTAACCCAGAAGCCGGCTGCGGTTACTGCTGGCGCTTGTGATCGGTCAATTTTCCCCTCCCCTTCCTCTTTGTGCCTGTTTCCATCGTGTCATTGTCTTCCTCAGACTCGTAAAGCTTGCACACAGCGTATAGCGGGTCCGGCCTGCTTTTACGATAAGAGTGCCGCATGCCAAGCCCTTCCCAACATGAATCATTGAGCTCGTTCTTGGTCGTTGCGATCATGTTTGACAGGTCCTCTCCGTCTTCCCCTTCTGATTGGCAACAATCTTCATCCCTCTCTCGTGCATAACCATCCCCTTCGGACATCTGCCTGTGATGAACTGTGTATATGAGCAGGTACTGAATTCATTATAAGGCCAAGAAGGTGGGACACAGGTGGAACGACACAAAAACAACAGTGTTTGGCCATCTTCCGCTGATTTTCGCCATAAATACTGTAGTATTTCGTTCAATTAGACAGTCACGCGTCACAGGCTGGTCAATATTGCCCATATGTCACAGATGTCCTTGGTCACCAGTGTGTTTGCCCAAATTTTTGTCACAAATGGTATTGACACATTTCCAGCAGGTTTTTGGCCATTCTAAGTGCACTATAATATGTGGAAGTATCCTACAACATATTATATGTGTTAGGGGATTTGAATTTGAGAGTGCAGGATGTCTATTGTATTCAAACAATAAACAAGGTTTTTCAGGTCCAAAAAGGTAACCCGGAAGCCGGCTGCAGTGGCTGGTTACCGCCGGCGCTTCAATGTTTCCCTCCCCTTCCTCTTCGCACGTGTTTTCAAGCCCATTTTTGGCCTGTTTCCACCGTGTTGTCATCTCCATCCAACGCAAAAAGCTTTCACCCAGTGTCTAGCGGGTTTGGCCTCCTCCCTTCGCTGCTGTTCATAGGATGGGACTGCCGACCAGGCGCTGCCTAAATGTTGATTTGAGCTATGTCACTTGGTCACCCGCCTGCCTACTCATTTGTACATTTGGGCACCGCTGTCACATGTCACACCCCGTGCTCAATTGAAGGAAATACTACAGTATTGCGTGCATGTCGAATAAAATTACAATTTCGGTGGCTCAAACATTTAGATCAGACGCAGCAAGGTGCGCGCAACACTACTACGCCAACAGAGCCTCATTTGCTGCTGATGTTCATAAGATAGGACTACTGTACAGGTGCTGCCCAAATGCTTATTTGGGCTATGTCACTTAGTCACTTGCCTATATACTCATTTGTGTCAAAAGTGGTGGGTAGGCGGACGAGCCTGCCTTCAGCCCGACGCACCGTGTCACGTCACACGGTGCATCCAAGTACCTTGCACCCTCACAATTCCCGATTAGGGAATTCTAACACTTACTTTTATAGGGGCTCCGCCCTTTTCTGTCTTTACCCTCACTGCAGGAAGACTGAGTTACACTATATTTACTTTATCCTCAGCTAACAGTACCTTAGTCTTACGCGTCCTGCGCATCCTTAGGTATGAATATAGTCTTTACCCTCACTGCAGGAAGACTGAGGTCTTACGCATCCTGCGCATCCTTAGCTCGTGAAAGGTTATGAGCCCCGCAAGCGCCTAGCTGAGCAAGACCTCATCTATACGACTCACTCTCCCGCTCTCGCCATGACTTTGGACATGGCGGACCAGAGCGGCTTCCACCATGGGCCCAATGACTGGCCCCTCTGGAGCGTACGCATGGGGGACCTCCTGAACAAGGAGGACCTCATGGGCATCATCGACGGCTCGGAGCCGCAGACACCGTCGATCACGGTTACAACGCCCGCAGGCGCAACATCCCCCTCCCCAGGTGCTGGCACCACCTCCTCTACCGCTCCGGCGACCAGTATTTCCACCGATCGGAGGAACAGCTGGCAATATCGCAACAGCCATGCCCTCGCCACCATCCGCAGCAAGCTCTCCAACTCCCTCACGCTGAAGTACCGCCAGCAGAAGAGCACCAAGGACCTCTGGGACGCACTCACCAAGGAGTTCGAGCAGACAAACACGGCGGAGTCCGCCCTCGGCATCCTCATCAAGCTGATGCGGACGCGCCTCAAGCTGCCTGAGGACGGCCAGATCGGCAACAAGACCATGAACACCCACCTCCAGCTCATGCGTCAGATGATCGAGCGCCTCGACACCCTCAAGTTCACCATCAACTCCTCCCTCACTCCCCTCATCCTCCTTGCTTCCCTCCCAGACAACGACGAGTACAAGATCCTCTCCTCCACCATCTCTGCTTCTGCCACCCCTACCAACCCGCTTACGCTAGACGGTGTGGAGGCGAAGCTCCGTGCTCACCCCACGAAGCACGAGGAGTCTGACGACGAGAACGACGAGCAAGCCCACGCCGCCAGCGCGCCACGCGTGAGCTCGTCGAAGAAGTCGAAGGGCAAGGAGAAGGCGAAGAAGCAGCCGAAGGGATGCCTATGGCATGGTCCTGGCGGCTTCCATGGCACCAAGGAGTGTCATGAAGGGAAGAAGGCCATCGAGGAGGCGAAGGCGAAGAAGAAGAAGGGGAGGGAGAAGGCGAATCGCGCTGCGCAGCGCAAGAAGGAGTCGGACTCGGACTCGGACTCGGACTCTGATGTAGACGAAGCGCATGTCATCTCTACTCGCACCTACAAGAAGATTTCCGCCTATGTCTCGTCCGATCCCAGCCCCTCCAAGCGGAAAAAGGCCACCATCATGGACTCTGGTGCTTCGAAGACGATGTCCAACCTTGACTGCTACTTCGAACTGGGCACCTACCGGAAGCTTGAGTCGCCGCGCGATGTCCACCTGGGCAACGACTCCATTGTCAAGGCTATTGGGAAGGGCACCCTCTGCTTCTCAGCCAGAACACCAGACGGCATGCGCGACTTTGAAATCAAGGACGCGCTCCATGTCCCCGACCTTGCCCTCACTCTCATCTCGGTCCCGCAAATCACCAAGAGTGGTATGCGCGTTGTCTTCGAAGGCAATACATGTGTGGTGCGCAACTCGTTGGACGATGTTGCCTGCATTGCCAAGCGGAAGAGCGGCCTCTACCATGTCGACTGCCAGCCGCTGGGCATGGACGAGCATGCCGCCTTTGCCATGGACATCACATCAACTGCCTGCACCACCTCATGGGTCACACAAACCATGAGAGCCTCCGCAACATGGTCCGGCATAACCAGCTGCAGGGCGTCACTACGCTCACCGGCATTCCTTCCTTCTGCGAGCCATGCATCATGGGGAAGATAAAGAAGCTACCCTTCAAGCGGAGTACGACTCGCGCCACACATCCCCTGCAGTTCGTGTCCTGCGACGTTGGTGGTCCAGTCTCACCCGCCGGGCCTGGCGGCCTCCTCTACTGGATCGTCCTGGTCTGCCATTTCTCGTCAAACATCTGGGTCATCTTCACGCACAAGAAGTCTGAGGTGCTGAAGAAGCTTCGAGAGTGGCGCCTCCAGCGCGAGCGCGAAACTGGAAACCCCATCGAGGAGTGGGAGTGGCTGGAAGGCTGGATCGAGTTCTTCCGAACTGATGGCGGTGGCGAGTTCACCTCGAAAGCTATCGAGGCCGAGTTTCGCAAGCATGGCATCATCCACGAGAAGACCAACCCGTACACGCCGGAGCAGAACGGGATCGCCGAGCGTATGAACCAGACATTGGTCACCCGGGCGATCACCAACCTTGCCGCGTCAGGACTCCCGCGGAACTACTGGACATACGCCATGCAGTACTCAGCCGATACCATCAACATCTCCCCCGCCAGTCAGCACAAGGGGGAGCTGCCGCGCAACCGCCTCCGCAAGGTCAAGCGCCCGGTCAACCTCAGCGACCTACATCCCTTCGGCTGCCCAGCTTATCCCCTCATTGACAAGAAGCTCCGCAAGGGGAAGTTCGCTGACCAGGCCCGCCGCTGCGTATTCATCGGTTACGCACTCTCGGAGGGGACAAAAGGCTACAAGCTCCTGGAAGTCTCCACCGGCAAGATCTTCACGTCGCGCCATGTCAAATTTGACGATGCCTCCTCCGCCCCAGCCAAGTTGCGCTCTGAAGACGACGACGAGCAGTGGGAGGACTTCCGCAAGCATATCCGCCCGCGCAACATCTCCTCACCACCTGATGACGACGAGGACAATGACAATGCACCTCCACCACCCCGTCCAGGTCGAGTGGGAGGACCAGCACCACCTGCGCCAGAGTCAGTGGGAGACTCTCCTCCATCCAGCCGTGGAACCTCACCTGAGCCAGCCGAGCGTGCTCCACGCCGCTGGGAGAGGACCTCACGGATTCCCCGCCTATCCTTGCCAAATGAGGTGCCACCACCTTCTGCGCCAGAACCTGGACCGTCTCGCCGGGCTGGTCTACGCACCCCACAGGAGCGGAAGGCCTCCAAGCCAAAGGATAGCGGCTACCTCGAGACCCGCGAGCGACAGCAAAGGTTGCAGAGTGAACAGCGGGAGAAGAGGCACACCCAGATCCGCGAACGAGAGGCACAGCTCAAAGAGCGCAGAGCAGCCCGTGAGGCGGCGCCCGCTGAACCCGCGCCTCCGTCTCCGCCTCCGCCAGAACCCGCCGAGGAAGCACCAGCGCCAGAGCTTGACAAGGAATCTGCCAACCTCTCTTTCATGGAGGACAAGCTCTTTGCGGGCGCCGCCACTGGTGGGCGCTCTAGCAGCGGTGCGCGGAAGGTCCCCGATACGTGGGCACAGGCTATGGCAAGTCCGGACAGAGACAGGTGGCTTGATGCGCAGTCGGAAGAGTTGAACAGCTTCAAGCTGAACGACGTTGTTGAAGAGGTCCCGATCCCAACTGGGGTCAAGCCCATCACCTCAAAGCAGAGGTACAAGGTGTGTTGGGATTGGTGTGCTTGGACCGGCCCAATGGGGAAGTCCGCCGGATTAGGTAGTCATTGTTCCCATTGTACTCTCTCGTCCTGAACCATCACCTTTTGTGTTGGTGTTTGTGTCTGCGCCCCCTTTCTTCACTCAATAGTAGCAAGAACGAAGCCGATGGCATTGTCTAGAGCGACATCGGCATCAGCCACCTTGGTGGTCTTGTCGCTGGTGACCCAGGTGGCGTTGATGCCGCGGCAGAACCTGATGATGTTTTCCTCAAAGGCGTACCAGTTCTCCTCCCCCCGGAGCTTCTCCTTGTCCATAAGACTGTTGACAGCATAGCTAGGGATCGACATAGTGGGTAGATGGTGCAGATAAGGGCGATCGATGGGGGCGAAAATTTTCAGAGGATGAAAAAGCGAGTTTTGGAAAAAGGCGAGTGAGTTTGGGGGTTGGGGGATATGATTAGAGCGCGGGGCTCATCACCTATCAAGAGAAGAATGCACAAACACTGACACAAACACGCAAGATGATGGTCGAAGACAAAGCATAAGTGACAGGTGTAACTCGTAACTAAGTGTGACTATCCCAATCGGGCCGGTCCAAGCACACCAACTCCAACACATTGTGTCCGGCAACTACACACGCGCGCTCACCAGCAAGGGCATCAACGTGGCCGAAACCTCGCCGTTCTACCGCCTACCTAACAAGGCGCTGCTGCGGATGGACTGGATGGATACCATACCTGCACCACTCCCAGAGTCAGGCCGAGCAGTTGAGTTGGTCATACGCCGGAAGCGGTTCATGGCCATACCTTGCCACATCATACAGAGGCAGCGCACACCCAGGTTTGCACATGTCCGCCTACACTCTCTGGTATGTTGGAGGCATTCACTGCCGCCCGCTATGTCTGACAGCCTGCAGCACAGAAAGAACCTCTTCCGGGCTGAACTCCCGGTACTCGTCGGCGAATGGCTCGTTATGAATGGTGATGCGGGCGTTCGGGAATTTAGGGGATTCACGGTACCCGCGGGCTGCATTTTGTTTCGGTCGACGTTCGAGAATCCCTACGCCCATGTAGAAACGTACCCAGGGGAGCCCTTGGCAGTCCCCGAACTGGGATGGTTAGAGATGAGGTTCGTCGTCGTATGCAAACGGTGCTACAAGATGGGAGGGGCGATCACCACCATTCACTCGACTCAACATTACTGTGGGATGGCTGCCTAGTATTACCAACCCCGCATTTCCTTTATCTACTGCAAGTTCCTTAATCCACACAACGAGGACTTCCGTTGCCTTGCCGAGTTACATTCAACGGCCCGTCTCATCATAGACCACTTTAACATTTGCCTATTTACATGCCTATCTAATGAACGGATGAAGCCAGAGTGGTTGGTTCCTGCTGTTGGAAGACATACAGGTCACTGAACACAGTTCCAGGAGCCACCCAAGGTGGCTATGCAATGACGCGTGGCCTCAACACGAGGCAGCTCTTGTGTGCTGTCGCTCTAGGTGCGTAGTTACACGTTCTATAGCTTGCTATACATCTCTGACTTGTGTGCTGTCGCTCTAGTCTGATCTGATCCTCTGTTCTACCTCGGATAGGTTATGAGCCCCGCGCTCTAGCCACTCAGATCAAGCAAAAGCGACCTCTGCACCATATTCGCCGTTGCCGGCGCATTTCAGCTGCGATTCCCTCCGTTCGAGCGGCGTTCTAAGCACACGGGTCCCCTCCACCCCTGTGCCAACCCGCGTTCCGCGAAAATCGCCTGGTCGCCCGCAATCGCCCGCGCAAACATGCAGTCTCCGATCGGGCCAATTCGGATCCCCATCTCGAACGCGCCGCCCTGCGCCCATTTCGGCCCCGATTCGCTTCGGACCGCCACCATTGCATCCGCCACGTTCTCCCCATCCCGCCCATACCCGTCGCCCACGACGAAAACGCCGTCACCGCCGCCCACGCGCCCCGCGATGACACGTCACCGATCACGTGCTGCCGTGCATTACGCCGCTTCGGCCACTCAGGCCGGCTCTGTAGCCCACACCGAGTGGTTGAAGACCAAGGCCGCCTCCTCCCTGAACACTGACACTGGCGCCTCTCTGCACATGACCCCCAGACGCGACTGGTTCGTCTCCTACTCGCCCCACCGCGTCCCCATCCGTCTAGCCAACGGAGTTTTGGTCTATTCAGAGGGCATTGGATCAATCGAGTTCCAGCCAGTGGTCAACAACAAGGAGCTGCGCCCTATCGTCTTCTTTGATGTCCTCCACGTTCCCCTCCTCGCCCCTAATCTGCTGTCCATCTATCATCTGACGACTCAGAAGGGATATGAGGTGCGCATTGTGGACAGGACCACATCATTCTACCACGGAGGTGCGCTTGTCTGCACTGCAAGTGTGGATGGGTCAAACACGGGCTATCTCGACGGCTACATCCGGCCACCGCGTGTGCAGAGCGCCGGCGCTGCGTCCACCACGCTCCCTCTCGACGCCTCGCTCTGGCATCGCCGCTTCGGACACGTCAACCACGGCGACATCGGCAAGCTGCGCAGTCGCAAGCTCGTTAAGGGCATGCGCTTCGACACCTTCACCGCGCCGGACCCGATCTGCGAACCGTGTATCATGGGGAAGCAGACTCGGAAGGCCGTTCCGCGCGGTCCGGGAGAGCGCGCAACGCGGCGTCTCGAGCTCGTTCACACGGACTTGAAGGGACCGATGCCTGTGGCGACGAAGGAGGGGTACCGCTACTGGATCACCTTCATTGATGACAAGGAGCGCTGGCGGACGGTGGTCTACCTGAAGAAGAAGAGCGATACTTGGGCCGCTATTTGCGCGTTCAAGGCGGCTGCTGAGATTGAGACGGGCGAGCGGTTGGAGGTGATGCGCTGCGATGCCGGTGGCGAGTACATCACCAAGGCGATGTTGGAGCAGGCGCGTCGTGAGGGGTGGCGACTCGAGTTCACTGAACCGGACGAGCCGCATCAGAACGGCGTTGCAGAGCGAGCTAATCTGACTCTAGCGAACGCGGCCAGCTCTATGCTGTGGGAAGCGAAGCTGCCGCCTTCGTTCTGGGCGCACGCCGTCTCTGCCTTCAACCACGTCGACAACCGCGCTCCTACGTCCTCTCTACCGCCGAACAAGACACCCTACATCGGCTGGAAGCGCAAGAAGCCGGACGTCTCGTACTTTCGCGTCTTTGGCTGCCTCGCCTACGTGCTAGTGAAGAAGCGACACCGGCGCGCGCTCGAGCCGCACTCGCAGAAGTGCATCTTCATCGGCTACCCGCCCGGCACCAAGGCCTGGCTCTTCTGGAACCCGGCTACCCAGAAGACGCTCATCTCCTCGCACGCCGTCTTTGACGAGCGCTACATGCCGGGGAACTCTACCAAGAGTATAAACTTGATTACCGCGTCGCTCCTGGACAGAGGTGAGGGACCACCGGACTTTGGGGATGCCGCAGATCAAGGGGGTGATGGGGAATCGCCTCCTAATCGCGAGTCTGACGATAGCGATGATGACGCTGTCTATGATCTGCCGCCTCCCCCATCCGGTCAGCCCGCTCCTCCCGCTCCGCAGTTGCAGACGCCGCCACCCAGTTCGCCGCCTCGCGCGCCTACGGTCGAGCCGCCTACCACACCGCCTAGCGCGCCTGTGCCCGCACCTCAGGCTCCACGTTCTGTACGTGTTGGACCACCCAGCCTGCTGCTTCAGCGCGGCCGCGAGAAAGAGCAGGAGCAGGTGCAGCAGCGCGCTACGCGCCGTCGCCCGCCTTCGCCTGAGGCACCGCCTAATCGTGGGGAGGTGCCCGAGTGGCTGGCAGACCCGCCGCGACCGCCGACCGACCCATTTGCAGGCCCATCGCGCCCAGTGCGCCAGAGCGCGCCACGCTTCAACATGAGCGAGCGCGCATTGCAGGAGCGCGCTATGCGACCACCCGCACCACCACCGCGTAGCCGTTGGGCTAGCGGTCCGCCCGTCGTGTCGCCCAACCGCTATACGCCGCTTGAAGCGAGTATAGAGGAGATAGAAGAGGAGAAGGAGGAGAAGGAGCAGGAGATGGAGATGGAGAAGGAGACGCCCCCCGTGGAGCATGACTCCGGGAGCGGAAGTGACGATGAACTGCTGTTGAAGGACGACACCGCCGTGCCCGGAGAGCATGCGATGCAGGCCGGACTCGACTACGTCTTTGATGGAGTGCAGGAGGAGCAGTGGTCAGTCGAGCAGGGCCTGGATTACGCTTACTCGTCCGTTGTCCCAGCAGATGCGCAGCAGACCGAGCCGAGGACGTTTGCAGAGGCATTGCGCCGCCCTGACCGGTCGAAGTGGATCGACGCCGCGTTCGACGAGATGCAGGCGCTGATTGACAACGGCACGTTCGAGCTCGTCCAGCTCCCGCCCGGTGCGCGCGCTATTGGCAGTTGGTGGGTGTTCAAGGTCAAACGCAAGGCTGACGGTTCTATCGAGCGCTACAAGGCGCGCTGCGTCGCTCAGGGCTTCTCGCAGCGCCCCGGCTTCGAGTACACCGAGACCTTCGCCCCTACGCCCAAGTGGTCCGCCATCCGCGCCATCCTCGCCCTCGCCGCCATCGAAGACCTCGTCCTCTACTCGGTCGACATCAGCAACGCGTTCCTGAACGGCTGGCTTGACGAGGAGATCTACATGCGCCAACCGCCCGGCTTCGAGATGCGCAACAAGGACTATGTCTGGCGCCTCAAGAAGTCGCTGTACGGTCTGAAGCAGGCGAGTCATGTTTGGCACGAGACGCTGAACAAGGTGCTGTGCGACATGGGTTTCACGCGCATCCTCTGCGACCACAGCGTGTGGGTGTTTGGACGCGATGAGGCGCGCATCGTCATTCCCGTCTTTGTTGATGACATGACGATTGCAGCCAAGACGGACGCGCAGGCGCAGGAGATCATTGAAGAGCTGAAGAAGCACTTCAAACTGCGCGAACTCGGTCCTACCTCGTGGCTCCTAGGCGTCGAGATCCAGCGCGAGCGTTCGCAGCGCAAGCTCTCGCTCTCCCAGCGCCAGTACTGCGTCGACATCCTCGAGCGCTACGGTATGGCAGACTGCAAACCCGTTGTCTCTCCACTTGATCAGGCTGTGAAGCTGACCGCTGATGACGCTCCCAAGACGCCAGAGGACATTGACTACATGTCCTCTCGCTCTGCAGAGTACGTCTCTGCCGTCGGCGCCGTTGCCTGGCTCGCCATCGCCACTCGTCCTGACCTCGCCTATCCCGTCTCTGTCCTCGCGCGTCATACCGGCCATCCTGGGCGCAAGCACTGGCAGGCGCTGCAGCGCGTCTTCCGCTACATCCAGGGCACGCTTGATCTCAAGCTGACCTACGATGGCAACGCCGTTGGTGCGCGCTCGGAGCTCTTCTACACCTACACGGACGCGGATCACGGCGGGAACCCGGACAACGGCAGGTCTACCAGCGGGCACATCGTCATGATGGCGGGTGCACCGGTCTCATGGGCGAGCAAGCTGCAGACCATCGTCGCGCTCTCTACCACAGAGGCCGAGTACGTTGCAGCCGTGTCTGCCGGGCAGGAGATGTTGTGGATGCGCCATTTCCTCACCGAGTTGGGCTACTCGGTCAAGGACGCGCCCTCCACGCTCTACATCGACAACAACTCCGCTCTGCAGGTGGCGCGCAATCCAGAGCATCATGGGCGCATGAAGCATCTGGACCTGCGCTTCTACTGGCTGCGCGACGAGGTGCACAAGGGGTCGATCTGTCTTGTCCATCTGGCCACGGAGAACATGCCAGCTGACATGCTGACCAAGGCTTTGGGCCGGTCTAAGCTGCAGCATATGGTGGGGCTGACTGGTCTAGTGCGCTAGGTGGGCGTGCTAGATCAAGGGGGTGTGTTGGGATTGGTGTTCTAGCACGCTCTCGTGCTTATGGTATTTTTCTCCGATTTTCTCTGATTTTTCCCATGCCGTTATCGCTACTTATGCGCGCACTACGCCTTACGCTGTGCGCCACATATTCCGCTTAGTCATCGGCATTTCCCGGTCTTTCTGCCTAGAGCGGCCGCATCCAAGTCTCTCTTCATCTCTGACTTGTGTGCTGTCGCTCTAGGTGCGTAGCTACACGTTCTGTAGCTTGTTATACATCTCTGACTTGTGTGCTGTCGCTCTAGTGTGATCTGTTCCTCTGTTCTACCTCGGATAGTTCAGTGAACTCGAGTCGCCAACCCTCACGGCGCGCCTGCTCCAACATCGCCTTGGTGATGTACTCGCCACCGGCATCGCAGCGCATCACCTCCAACCGCTCGCCCGTCTCGATCTCTGCAGCCGCCTTGAACGCACAAATAGCGGCCCAAGTATCGCTCTTCTTCTTCAGGTAGACCACCGTCCGCCAGCGCTCCTTGTCATCAATAAAGGTGATCCAGTAGCGGTAGCCCTCCTTCGTCGCCACAGGCATCGGTCCCTTCAAGTCGGTGTGAACCAGCTCAAGGCGCCGCTTAGCGCGCTCTCCCGGACCGCGCGGAACAGCCTTCCGAGTCTGCTTCCCCATGATACATGGCTCGCAGATCGGGTCCGGCGCGGTGAAGGTGTCGAAGCGCATGCCCTTGACGAGCTTGCGGCTGCGCAGCTTGCCGATGTCGCCGTGATTGACGTGTCCGAAACGGCGATGCCAGAGCGATGTGTCGAGCGGCAGCGTCGTAGTGGCAGCATACGCGTTGCGCGGCGCAGGCGGCGCAACAACGTGGCCGTCCAGGTAGCCCGTGTTGGACTCGTCAACCGTAGCAGTGCAGACGAGCGTCCCGGCGCGGTAGAACATGACGCGCTTATCCTTAATCTGAACCTCGTACCCCTTGTGCGCAGTGAGGTGGTAGATGGACAATAGATTCGAAGTAAGGAGAGGGACATGAAGGACGTCAAGGAACACGATAGGCTGCAGCTTCTTCTCCCCATCCACCGGCTGATACTGCACCGACCCGATGCCCGCTGAGTAGACGATCGTGCCGTTCGCTAGGCGAACGGGCACGCGATGCGGCGAGTAGGTGATGAACCAGTCTCGCCGGGGCGTCATGTGTAGAGAGGCACCTGTGTCGGTGTTGAAGTTAGCGGCAGCCTTTGACTGGAGCCACTCCCGGAGCGCGGTGGATGAAAGGAAAGCGCTTGCCTGGCCAGCAGACTCGACACGCGCAGCAGAGGCGGCCTGGGGCGACGACGAGGACGCGTCAGCGGCAGGCGCAGCTTGCGCGTTGGCCGCGTTGCCGCCGTTCTTCTTCTTCTTGCCCTGCCCGCGCTGGTTCGGCGCCTTAGCGGCGTTGGCGGCGGCCTCCTCGCGCTGCTTCCAGAGCGGCACAAACTCCTTGCACTCGCGCAGGAAGTGCGGGCCGCGGCAGTTGGCGCACGTCGGCGTGAAGCCGGCGCGGTTAGCAGAGAGGGGGTCCGCGTTGTCCGCCATACCCCAAGCGGCGAACTCGCGATCGATGACGTCCTTGAGCGTCGAGTACGTCATGTTCTTGTCCACAAGCAACGACGTGTAGAGCGTCTCGTGCTGCGAGTTGGACGAGGTGGCGAGCGCGCGCAGCGCGACCATGGCGCACAGCTCCTCGTCCATCGTGGTGATGTCGTAGCCAGCGGCCGGGCGCAGCGACTGGACACGGGCGATCGCCTGATCGATGCGGGTGAGGAGGGTCTGGAGGGCGGCGGGCGCATCGGGATCGTCCAGAGCGATGTTGAAGAAGTCATTGAACGCGGCAAAACGCGTCCCAGGCACCTGCAGGTGGAACTTGCCCTTGAGCGCTTTCAGCAGCTCGGCCGGGTCACCACGCTTCGCTGAGAACTGCGGGCGCAGCGAGTCCTCAATGGAGAGCCAGAGCTCGCCAGCAGCCTTCTCCCTGAAGCGCTGGTACTCCTCTATAAGGCGGTACTCGCTCTCTGTGGGGTTGGCAGCGTCCTTGGGCTTGAACTCGATCACTGTCCCCTTTGCATAGCGCAGAACGCCCTTGCTGCTCAGGTAGGACTCGATCTCGAGCTCGTACCAGCCCCAGTTGAGGCGAGTAAGCGTGGGGCGCCCATCAGAGTCGCGCTGGGCCATGATGATGACGGGGGAATAGCGTGGGAACGGGTGAGGCTAGCGCGACGGCGGTGACGGCGACGTGTAGAGGACGACGTGGGGGAAGGCGTCGAACTTGAACGGGGAGGGCGGGGGGAAAAATGGGCGCGGGACGGCGAGTTTGAGAACGGGTTCCGGATTGGCCCGATCGGAGACTGCGTTTTTCGCGGAGCTGTTGCGGGCGACCAGGCGATTTTCGCGGAACGCGGGTCGGCACAGGGGTAGAAGGGACCCTTGCGCGTAGACTGCCGCTCGAACGGAGGGAATCGCAGCTGAAATGCGCCGGCAACGGCGAATATGGTGCGGAGGTCGCTTTTGCTTGATCTGAGTGGCTAGAGCGCGGGGCTCATAACCTATCCGAGGTAGAACAGAGGATCAGATCAGACTAGAGCGACTGCACACAAGTCAGAGATGTATAATGAGCTACAGAACGTGTAACTACGCACCTAGAGCGACAGCACACAAGTCAGAGATGATGAGAGACTTGGATGCGGCCGCTCTAGGCAGAAAGACCGGGAAATGCCGATGACTAAGCGGAATATGTGGCGCACAGCGTAAGGCGTAGTGCGCGCATAAGTAGCGATAACGGCATGGGAAAAATCAGAGAAAATCGGAGAAAAATACCATAAGCACGAGAGCGTGCTAGAACACCAATCCCAACATATTCCGCATGTCAAAATACATTGCCGTTCCCCGAGTCTCTCCCCACGCGCCCTCGCCTCGCCTCCACCTGCCGCGCTCGTTTCTTCGGGCCTTCATCTGGTCGGTCGTCAGCCACGAAAACTCTGGGCATCGGTCAACGCACCGGGATCTGCAGGTCGACGACGACAATGTTTGCCGCGGAGCGCGCGCCCGTCCGCCTCCTCTGGGATGCGCAGTCGACCAGGGGGCACGACGAGCATGGGATTGGCGGCAAACGCGGCCTTGTATGCGTCGGACGCTTCGCACGGTTGCGACATGATGATGGGCGGAAGCAAAAGCGCGTTTTGTCTCCCGCCACCATGTCCTGGTCCGACTCGTCAGACGACGGCTTCTATTCGGATCGCACGGTTGGCGACGCGTTTGGCGACGAGGAGGCTCCCGACAACATCGATTTCTGGGTCACGACCTACGAGCACGACGTGCGCGACCTGGAGATGGCGCTCAGGCAAGTCGCGCACAGCCGCCGCGCCATCGTGCGCATACATCCCGCGGAACCCGGCAATTCCCTCCTGACTGTTCTCCAGTTCGGACCCATCGTTCTCATTGACCCGTCCTGGGATTACGATATCCTCTATAATACCGCGAACGGCCCTGTGGCCATGAGTGCCGCTACCGCGTACTACGACGCGTTTGCGGCCGAGACGGACTTGGAGACGCGAAAGACACTGTACATGCACGCCGAAGCGGCCGTCGGCCCGTCATTGCCTTTGCAGATAGCATAATGGACGAGGAGAACCTCGACCAATGGTCCGCGGGCAGCTTTGGGAGCTTAGAGTACATGCTGCATTTGCGTTTATGACGTAGTGAAATAACCTTTTCCCGGAACATCCATCAATGTTCACGCGCGCGTGCTGGCATTGTCGTCGCCCACAGCGTCTGGCGTCGTGCTCACCTTGCTGCTCACGCCGCCCGCTGTGCTCACCCTCTGGACATTCCATTTTCCTCCCGCTATGCCATCCACGTGTGGGGCCAACCCTCAGCCTTCCCCAGTGTTTCGACAAGGCGATCCTTGACATGACAGGTGGTGTCGTGCCATGTCGCACCCTCTTCGCTGTCGTATTCTGCCGTCTGTGGACCACTGGCACCGACCTCCTCCCTGCGAGTCCTATACGCTACTCGCCTCCTCCATCCAAACCAACTCATCGACCGGGCCCACTGGCATGCCCCGTCCCATGTAAAACCCAACGCGCCCTTCGATCACTCGCTCGTCGTATGGTCGTCGACATGTCACCAGGATGACCGGCGACAGTACGTGCGCTCAAAAAGAAGCGCCATCCACAGTTATAAAGCAAAGGAGCTCGCTGCCTCCCCCATGCTTCCTCACGGTGCCGTGCGGTCGGGAAACCTACCCGGCGTTCTCAATGCCCCCGAGAAACGCATGTTCCTTGCCAGCACGGGTACCCATCGATGGTCGCTAACGCGCCCACCCGTCGACGTCCGTGGCCTCGTCCCTCAGCACCAAGGACCCCCCGCACCCGCCCCTGTGATTGCTCCTGTCGCCGACGACCACATCAACCCGGTTGGCCTTCCCACAGCCAAACCCAGACGCGGCAAGGCAAAAGTTGATACCGCAAAAGCATTCGCAGCGTTCTATGCCAATCGCGAGGCTCTCCTCGAGCGCACGGTCGCCAACAGCACATTCGACCTTCACAATCTCGCCGCCACGACCCTCTCGAATTACGACGCTTACGAGCGCCTCTGGCTCGAGTACTTTACGCTATTCTTCCAATCACCCAGAATCGCCGCACTCACTCTGCAAGGAGGTCAAGCGCTCCCGGAGGAGGGCGTCATCAAGTCCTTCTTCGAGTTCTTCGCAAAGACGCGCGGACCCAACGGCCGCGGTCTCTCGTACATCAGTGTGATCAAGGTACAGAGTGCCGTCATGGGCATGGTCAGTTTCCTCGCTCGCTTCCCCACCCATACATTATGCTCATCTCTGCGTGTGTAAAGTTATATAGGCACGGCGTAGAGACGCCTAGCTCCGGTTACCGGGAGTCTATCAAGAATGTAAGCACGACGTGTTACGTCTCTGTACGCTTCGCTCACCCACCGCGCAGATGATAGACAAGATGGCCAAACAGACGGGCGAGATCGAGGACCGCAAACGCGAAACCCGTCTTATGCGCACCTGCGACCTCGTCACCTTCCTCGGGGCCATTCTCGATCCCGGGCTCGCGATCGGGTCTCAGAAGACCCGTGTCTCTCTCTACAGTCGAACCCCTCTTAATCCATACCCCTCCTAACCCATAACCGCCATACCCCATACATTTTCGGGGGAAAATCCAGCGAGTTTGGCAGGGAGAACCCATGAACCCTCTAGACTCCATAGCCTGAGAGCGTCCACCGAGGGGTATGGATTAAGAGGGGTTCGACTGTACTTCCTGACGACGGTCATGGCCGAGCTCGGCACGCGCATCGGCACTAACGCGCAGGGTCTCGTCCAGTGCACTCGCTGGGCAGACACCGAGGTCTTCATCGAGGGCGGCAACCAGTGGGGGCTGGACATGCGCGTGTTCTTCACCTTCCGCTGGATGAAGAATCACAAGCATGACTCCGAGAGCTTCAAAGCTTCCTGCCGCGCTCTGCACGGACCCGAGGCGCACACCGACCCGGTCCTTCCGCTTCTCGCCATTGGCTGTCACTACGCCGTATGGGAAGAGACGGAACAAGTGCTGGAGTGGATGACGGGCGCGGCGCCGCCGCCCACAGAAAGGGTCGCGCTCACCGTACGTGACGAATTCAAGAAGACCGGCATCCTTCGGGCATCCGTTCAGCCAAAGGACTGGTCGGACCTCAACACCACTAACCAGCCACTCATGTACCAGCAACGCCCGGAGCCGCAGGCTTACAAGACGTCGAGCTCCTCGAGCGCGCACACCTACGCTGGCAAGATAGGCAGGCACTGTGGACTCGCGGACTTTCATTGGAAGGTCCTTCGATATACCCACAGCGAGCACGTCAAAAAGCACGCTGGCAAGGTTTGTCCAGCCTCCTCCTCCCTCTTTCCCTCGCAATTTTGGCTCACGACATGCTCAGGAGATCGTCGCTATCGCGATGGGTCACCGTCATGGCTCTAGTCTGAGCTACATGACATATCGAGCTCCAGTTATCCCTGAGGACCTGCAGTCGCGCCGCCGCGGTCAGATAGAGGACACATCCTCCATCGATTTCTACAACTCCATCGCACGCAACGCGGTCCCTCCGTCTACCGCGAGCCTTCACGAGGAGACGATCAAGCGCACGTTCACCGATTCCAAGGTCGAGAAACTTGGCCTCTTGTACGAGCAACTCGACTTCAAGGTGCACGAGAAATATGGGAAATGGACCGACGAGCTGCCCGACGTCGAGGACGACGAGTTACTAGAGGAGGCAAGGGACTTGCAGAACAAACTCCTCCGTGCACTCTTTGACCTGACGCTCTCCGTGAGTGACGTCTCCATCGCCGGTACAAAACCTCGACTGAGACCAAGCATAGGTCACGTCCGGTCTTCCCTCCGAAACCGTCGGCCCGCCCGACGAGGAAATCTCTACGTCCAGCGAGGATACGCCATCCGAGTCTCGCAGTGCGTCGCTCGGACGGCTTATCAACGCTCTTGTCGCAGGGCACCCCTTCCTACCTCTCGTATCTCAGGACGGCGGGCGTCACGGGCGGCGCGCGGTCTTTCAAGCGTTCACATGCATGATGGGGCTGGACGAGTTGGCACTTCACCGCAAGTGCTATCTCTGCTTGCGCGAGGGAACGGACAAGGACCTCAAGGGCAACTATGGTGTGCACATGTGGAAGTGCATGGAAGCTCACTTCAGTAGCACCCACACGCGATGCCCCTTCTGTGGTGTTATCTTCCTGAACGACGACGACGAGGGAAAGGATGATGTTGGAGAGTACGAGCAACATCGCCAACAATGCTACGTCCTCGCCATGGCAGAGTTCAATGAAAACATCGAGGCCACCGAGCTCGCAGGCCGTCCCCTGTACGTGTTTCAGGTTCCCCAACTGTCCGCACTCATGCTCACGCTTTACCCAGCGGTATTGACTCGTACAAGAGAGTTCTGGATTCCGAGAACGCTTGTCGTACCGTGTACTACTGCCCCGTCTGCATCAATGATCACGATAATCACTGGGATAAGTGTGGCACAAAGTGAGTAGTTCCTCGGTCGACGGCGCATACATATACTCATCCCTCCCAAGCGACAAGAGCGCGAAGGAGATGATACGCTACATGATGGCCCATTGCAAGACGATATTGGCACCCAAGTTTGCCCTCGAACGTACCTATTACTGTAGCATCTACACCTGTCGCAAGAGCGCCCCGTCTGTGTATGTTGGTTCCTCGAACATCGTCGACCAGCCGCTGACCTGCCCGCAGCAAGTACGACACGGTCGGTATGTTGGACCACTGGCACAACGTGCATGGATACAGCCTCCTCCAGTGTGTCGACACACCTTATGCTGTGCACTCAATATATTAAATGACGGAAGTTTCCAAGGCATTGATTACATTGGCCGAAGTAAAGTCTCTAGCCAACATACCGACGAGCCAGAGCCCTTCTAGGGCTATCGGGCTGGTCCGGCTCGCTGGGCAGGCCTTAGGGCAGCCCGCGCGGGCGGCTGGGACCCGGCTCGTATGCGCGCGCGAGCCCGCACGGCTCCGCTCGGGCTTGCCCGGCACGCGCCGGCCCTCGGGCCCGGCACCGTGGCGTGCCGGCTGCGCGCTGATGGCGCCCTGCCGGCGTCGCTGCCAGGCGCGCCCTCGCCGCGACACGCGGCGCCGGCGTCGCGCTGCTGCGCAGCAGCGGGAAAATTAAAATAAAATGTATGTAGGATATAGTAGGTACATGAAATGCTAAAAATGAAGATGCCATGTCCCCACTGCATAGTGGGGACGTGACGCGACGCGAGCGGGATCGGGTGGGGGAAGCGCGCGACGCGCGGCTTGCGGCGCGCAGTGCGGGAAACAGGCTGCTCGCCCTCCGAGCTTGCTTGCGTGTACGCCGAGGCACGAACGTCTCCTACGACGAGCGCGAAAGCGCTTACGGCCGTAGGCCGTATGGCATCGCGCGTCGCGCGAGGGACGGGTGGCGGTCGGCGGCGTGCTCGCGCGTGGACAGCGCTGTGCGCCGCACGGGTGGGTGACTCGGCGGGCGTATGCACGCTGTGGGCAAGGGGCAGGCGAGGCGCGGGATGGGAGGCTAAACGAGGGTGGGGGAGGCGGGGAAGCGGAGGCGGCGATGAGGCGCTGCGCCAGCTGTCGAACGCGCTGGCTTCTCGCTGAGGCCTGCGCGGCATGCGCCTGGCTGAGCCTAGATATCGCTGACGAGGGCGCGGCGCGCGGGATCCGATCGCGATGATGAGCAGCAGGCGAGCAGCACGAACGCGCTGCTGGCCGTGCTGCTTGCCCGCCTGCTCGCCCCGCCCACTCGTCATCTCTCCCTTCGCTCTGCGTCCCTACGGCCCGTGCGCACCGACGCGCGCCCCAGCGTCGCGCGAGCGCGAGGGGCGATGAGCGCTGCATTGCGGTCGGCGTGCCCATCGCCCTCCCCACCTTTTGCTGTACCCCGGATTGTAATACACCCCGACAATATACATAAGTCATCTTGCAATCTGTACGTGAACCTCACGGGGCCGGCAATTGCCGTTCCGTGAGCTCGCCGCTGTCCTCCGTGTTGGAGTTGGTGTGCTTGGACCGGCCCGATTGGGATAGTCACACTTAGTTACGAGTTACACCTGTCACTTAAGCTTTCGTCTTTGACCGTCATCTTGCGTGTTTGTGTCAGTGTTTGCGCATTCTTCTCTTGATAGGTTATGAGCCCCGCGCTCTAATCATATCCCCCAACCCCCAAACTCGCTTTTTGACGCTCAAAAACTCGCTTTTTCATCCTCTGAAAATTTTCGCCCCCATCGATCGCCCTTATCTGCACCATCTACCCACTATGTCGATCCCCAGCTATGCTGTCAACAGTCTTATGGACAAGGAGAAGCTCCGGGGGGAGGAGAACTGGTACGCCTTCGAGGAGAACATCGTCAGGTTCTGCCGCGGCATCAACGCCACCTGGGTCACCAGCGACAAGACCACCAAGGTGGCTGATGCCGATGTCGCTCTAGACAATGCCATCGGCTTTGTTCTTGCTACGAGGCTGGAGAGGGATGTGGAGGCGGTCGTGAAGGACAAGTATGGAGGCTGGGAGATGTACGCAACGCTGAAGGCGAAGTACACGAAGTCCACCATGGCTAGACGCGTTGCAGCGCGCAAGGCTTTCTACCAGTGCTCTCATGACTTCCCCACCCAGTCCCTTGAGCAGTTCATCACCACTGTTCGGGACAAGGCCCGTGTCCTCACTGACATGGGGATCTCCGTTGCGGACACCGAGATCCTGGACGTCATCCTCATGAACATCCACCCGGCTTTCTTCACCGTCCGCACCACCCTCCTCTCCCAGTCCACCGAGCCCACCCTCACGAGCGCCATCGGCACCCTCACCTCGTCCCCTGCGCTCAACTACGACTTCGTCAAGACGGAGGAGGAGGATACTTCGCGGCTCCTAGCCGCGAATGCCGCTCGCTCTGGGCGTCCCCAGCGGAAGGATGCGGAGCCTCGCTCTGGTGATCGCACATTGGACCTCAGCGCATCCTGGATGGATGACAAGGGCTACCGCTGGTGCGACGTCAACAGCAGCGACTGTCATCGGTGCGGGCACCCCGGTCATATCGCTGCCTTCTGCATGTTCTCGATGCCGGAGGCGATCAAGCAGAGGATCATGGACAAGGTCCACCTCAATGCGAACATGGCCCAATCGGTGGCGGAGATGGATGCAGAGGTGGAGCAGGCCTACCAGGTTCACCAGGCTTACGGCACGTACGTCATCCCTCATCGTCAGTCCTCCCCTCCCCGTCACCGTTCGCCTTCGCCGTACCGCGCCCCGTCGCCCGTGTCCTCTTCGGCCTCCTCCCGCGGTGCCGGGCACGCTCATGGCGTGAGCCCTCTGTTCTCGTGATCCATGGAGTTGCAGGATTTGGTGGGAGCTGCAGGATTAGGTGGGAGTTGCCTGGTTAGGTGGGAGTTTCCCTGCGGTCTGGCGCACAGGTGGGAGTGTTGGAGTTGGTGTGCTTGGACCGGCCCGATTGGGATAGTCACACTTAGTTACGAGTTACACCTGTCACTTAAGCTTTCGTCTTTGACCGTCATCTTGCGTGTTTGTGTCAGTGTTTGCGCATTCTTCTCTTGATACTCCGGGGTGCCGGGCGATGCCCATAACGGGCACCGTCGGCTGATAAAGCCAGATAAACGCGGCACGCGAGCCTCCCGACGCGTCGGGAAGCTCGCGTGCCGTGCTGATGCGCTGTTCGGTGACGTCACCCCGACGCCCCGACGCGTGCGGGGCGCGTTGCGCCTGCCGCCGCCCGCGCTGCGCGTCGTTGAGGCCGCGTAAAATCCAATTAAGCGTATATAATGTATCTAAAAGGTACATAGTATCATATATGAGTGTATGGAAGGACGGGGGACACTGCAAAGCACAAAGAAAGGCGAGCAAAAATTTTCACTCGCCCCCGATGTGCTTGCGTTGCTCGGGGGAGGGGGAAGGGGAGGGGCCTGCCAGAGGTGTGTGAGGTGGTGGATTAACAGCCCCTGTGCCAGAAAAACCCATCGCCGCGCCGGAGGACACAGGCGCTGCAGACGGATGGCGTGATCGCGGGGGTGGGAGCGCGCCGTTGGGCTTGTCGGCCGGCGCGCACGACGTGCGGGTGGGCGAGTAGCGAGCGGTAGGCAGAGCGGTACAGCATGTAGGATCACGAGCGCCACGCCAGACTTCACGCCGAAGCGCGAAGGTGGCGTGTGCGTGTCGTGCGCGACTATGCCGCCGCTTGCTCGACTGCCGCCGCTCGCAGCCATCGACGCGACCTCCCGCACACCGGCTAGTACCAGCATTTACGCTATGCGACCTGAAAGGTCGCATAAACGTGTGGGGGGCGCGACGCGCTGGAGCGCGTTGTCGGCCTTGTTGCGCGCGGTATGCGGGTGAGCGGTGACGGCGAGGACGCGCACGGCGGTCGACGGAGTGCAGTGTGAGAGGGAGGGGTTAGAAAGCGCTATGTGAGCGCCCGTTGGGGGGTGGGGAGGAGAGAGGCTGCCGCGCAATGGCCTTGATGCCGGTCCGCGTCGTGCATCCTACACGGTGGCTGCACGCGCGTTTACATCGCCTCAAAGAGCCCCTCCGCGTTGTCCCCTACCTCACTGTGGGCGAAGGTGGTAGAGGCCGCGAAGGAGGGGCTCTCTAAGGCGGCGCGAGCGCATGCGCGGCCGCCTCAGGCCTTCACAGCGAAAGAAATGAATCCATAAGCAGAAATTACGCGTCATATGGTTGGTAAACGCACCTTTGGGGGCCCCATGCCCATATCCTACGTATTCTAGGCGCTCGGCGCGTCTTGCGGCGACCCGGCGGCGGCGCGATGAAGGTCGAGGAGGAGGAGCAGGTGTGACCGTCACGTCACGAACGCGTCTGAATGAACGCGTTCGGCGGCGGCGCGCGCGCGATGGGGGCCCATCGGACCTTGTTCTCGCCTGTACTGACCTTTCAGACCATCTGTAAAGTACCTTATAGCTTTGATATAGTCTTTGATGATTATAAGCTGAAGTAAGAAGACTCAAGATGATGATATAGAGCAGACTATGAGCAGTCTTCCACTCATCAGCTTGATCCTATGCATCTGAACCCTTACATACAGCAATGGCACATGTATTAGATACATATACTACTTATCTTACAGCCTAGCATTTTTTGGAATGAGATTCCTGCAGAAGACGCCCGAGATCGGCCTCTCGCTCGACACGCACAACGCTCAGAACCGTCAGCTTCACTCCTCTACTGGACTCGTTTGCTAGTTCACCCCCTTCCGATGGTTCAATTTCCTTCAAATTTCGTGAGGTAGCTATTCTATGTACTCTAGATAGTACCCCGACGTTAGAAGACCCTAAAATACATTGCGGCGCGTTTCCGAGACCGTCGAAGGCGACGAGGACCGCTCTCGGATGTCGGTCCGAGGGTCGGACCGGCATCCGTGCGGTCCCAAAGAACGCCTTTTACGGTCCCAAAGAACAACACATACTCATCGCCACCACCGACGACCCATCGCGCGCCCCCTGCCCCTCTCCTTTACTTCTGCGAGCTTTCGCATATTGTCCAGGTGACTACGTCGCGCGTTGCGCGTGATCATGATGTCACGCTCGCCGTCGCCCGCCTCTTCTCGCACGTCCACCCCGACAGCCTCGACGTCGTCAGATCCTCAACCGAACCACGCAGGAGGTCATACTTAGAGGGATGGGGCTCTGCTTAGCCCCCTAGGTGCGTCTTATCAAACAATATATTCACAACCAGTGCTAACAAAACGATCGAACACCGCCTCCAACCTCCAACGGAGGCGGCGTTCGCGACCTCCCGCGCCACAGCGGTTGCAGCGCAAAAGCAGAGGCTTGCGCTTTGCCCA
Source organism: Schizophyllum amplum (assembly GCA_007026445.1). Taxonomy (NCBI): domain Eukaryota; kingdom Fungi; phylum Basidiomycota; class Agaricomycetes; order Agaricales; family Schizophyllaceae; genus Schizophyllum; species Schizophyllum amplum. The sequence goes on along the minus strand of VDMD01000001.1, from coordinate 2,173,921 downwards.
CACCACCACCCACCCTTCCCCCTCACGCTTCCCTGGCCCGCCGCCGCTGTGCCTGTCGTCGATGTGCATCCGCATGTCGGCGCGGCCCAGCGCGCGGCGTCAGGCGCGCATCGTGCTCTTGCGCGACCGCGTTCCCCTAGTCGTCTACGCGTCCCCCTCACGGCGCTAGACACATGGGCATGCACAGGCTGGGGTGCGAGCGCGTGCGATCGCGGCTTGCGCCGCGGTGGCCGTCGAGTTGCGCGCAGCCACCCCCAGCGCGCATGTACACGCATAGGCGTGTCGCGAGTGTGCGCGCCAGTGCTCTTGAAGCGCTGCGTGTGTGCTCGGTGCGCTTCGCGGACCCGCTGCCACGTCTGAACGACGTGCACGCGCCATCCCCCAATCGCGCTGCCGCCCATCCAGCGCCTGTCCAGGGGCGCAGCGGTTATCAATGCCAACGCCCATGGCCATTTCCCCACACCTACCGTCTCCATAACACCCTCCGTTCCCCTACCAGTGCAGTGCCCGTGCTGCGAGGGCAGGCGAAAATTTTCGCCTGCCCTTTTCTCGCCTTTTCGCTGTTCCTCGCTGCTCCCCTTTACTTATACATTACTAGACTGCTTCTATATACTATAATATACATTTTTTTTTGATTTACGCGCGCCCGACGACGCCCGGCGGCGGCGGCGGCGGCAGGCGCAACGCGCCCCGCACGCGTCGGGGCGTCGGGGTGACGTCACCGAACAGCGCATCAGCACGGCACGCGAGCTTCCCGACGCGTCGGGAGGCTCGCGTGCCGCGTTTATCTGGCTTTATCAGCCGACGGTGCCCGTTATGGGCATCGCCCGGCACCCCGGAGGACAGCGGCGAGCTCACGGAACGGCAATTGCCGGCCCCGTGAGGTTCACGTACAGATTGCAAGATGACTTATGTATATTGTCGGGTCGGTTTACAAACCGTGGTACAGCACAAGCTGCGACGTAGAGGTCGTACGAGGCGAGTTGCAGCACACCAACGACAAGTTGACGATGGCATACTGTGAGCTGGACCAGTGGCGCGTGCGCGAGCAGCTGCACACTGATCGTGTGCCGTCGCGCTACTCCACGATGTCGGACCAGCTCGTGGATACGAACACGGCCCCGCGTCTGTGGATTGAGTTCGCCGAGGAGGACATCCTCCGCGGGCAAGAGCGCGAGGATGCTATGCGCCGCATCATCGGACGCGCCAAGCGGTCGTCTGGAAAGGGAGTGGACCGGTGGTCCACTGCCGAGAGAGGGGGCGCAAGCGCGAGCATGAGCACGGCCCAGCCGTACCCAAGCGCCGGTATGCCGTTCACCATCGGCCCCGTCGTGACCGATGGCTACATGGACGACTACTCGGACCGCGCGACGTCGAGCGACGAGGACGACGGCAGCTCCGTCGGCCAGAAGCGGAAGGCGACGAGGACCAGCGGAGGTCAGAGGAGCCGCGGGTGGGAACAAGGCGCTGGCGGGTCAGCCAGCGCACCGCCACTACCGCCAACACCGCAGGCCCTACCGCCGCAGGCTTCGCAGCCGCAGGCGTTCCTACCGCAGCAACAGGGTCTGACCCTCGCAGCGGGAGGAAACATGCGTGGCCGCGGAACGTTCTTCCGCGGCGGGCAAGGGCTACCGCGGCAGGGGGCGGTCGGGCGCCCGGGGCGGACGAAACCGCCGCCCCCCATATCACTCGATGAGGTGCTACAGGGCCGCGATCCAACCGAGATCGAGGACCCCGAGATGAAGCGGCTGGTGCAGACGTTCTTGGACATCTGCGAGGTCGACCCCGAGAACATCACATCCGACGACTTGCGTCATCGCGTGTTGTACACGAACGAGGTCAAGGTCGCCCAGGCGTGCGACAAGTTCTTGCGCACGCGGCCGCAACGCTTCCTCCTCGGGCAGAGCCAGATGCCCAAGTGGCCTGGCCATACAAAGGGGCAGCAGAGCCAGCCGGGAAAGCGATCTGGCCTGGGGCCGATGCTGTCGTACTACGCGGCGAACCACATCACCGCGCCGCGGGGCATACGCTCCGTAGAGTACACGAAGGAGATCATCCTGATCTCCATTCCTCATGTACGGGGCTACCGACTAGTGTCGTTGGCCATCCCGACGCTGTTCACGTTTGCGGAAGCCGCTAGCTTCCGCGACTTGTTCGTGATGTTCATCATCGAGGTGATGTGCGTGCCGCTCGACACGGGTCGGGTCGGGTATGAGGCCTGGATCGAGGCCCTGCAGACGCCGACCACCACCGTGCGTACGGCTACGCCGTACGACCCGTTCGCAATGGGACCGTTGACGTCCTCAACGCTCGTCGCGTACCTGACCAGCATCGGGGTCAGCACGATCGAGTTGGGCAACGCCTTGCCGTACTGTATCGAGTACGTGTACAAGCGCGCGTCGTCCATGACGTCCCCCGATGGTGTCGCGGCTATGCGGCGTGCATACGTGGCCGCCCTGCAGTTTCGTGGACTGAACACGTGGCCTGTCGGGCTACCAGGACCACGCTACTGGACGTCGTTCAGTGGTGATGTCCATAACGGCGTACGCTACGCCGACCCGGTCATGCCTGGCGACACCCAGCGCCTCGTACTGCGGCCTACAGCGTTGCAGGGCGACATCGTCGACCCCCTCGGACACTTGTTCTACAACCCGCGTACGGCGCTGGAGGCCGAGCAGTTTGGCCCCTGCATTCCGATCCAGGTCGCGTCATGGCCAGACCCATCACTCCGCGCGCCGCCGCCGCCGCCTCCGCCATCAGCGCCATCGCCCGCCACGACCAGCGCCATCCCCGCCACCGGTTCGACCCCGGCCGCGGACCCTTCCGCGAGTGCCTCGACGGCAGTTGACGTATCGTCGACTGCCCACGACGTGGTGATGACCGAGACAACAACCGGGGACGGCGGTCAGACAACCGCCGGGCCGGCCGCTGTGTCGACAGAGAGCGGGGCCGCAGAGCCGTCGTAGGCGCGCGGACGAGATCGTCCGCGACGCGCCTCGACGCAACAGCACCGGCGGCGTTGTCGTCTCCGGTGGGCTGACTGTGGTCGTTCGTCGGGGGTCGCCGTATCACGAGACCGGATGGCTCTGATCTGCGGGTCGCCCTGGTATTCGAACTTGCTCCAGACGAGACGTTACGCGCAATGTGTAACCCTCGTCTGTTTTTATTGTATCTGTCATTCTCGGCGCCGGTGTATCTATCTGATGCACCGGCTCATCTTGTACTCACTCGCGCGCCGGGGCATCATCGCGATGCACCGGCCTATCTTGGACTATTCCGCGTCAACGGACGCGCCTTTCTTGAAGGATGGAGACGTGTGCCACGTCTCAGGGGGAGGGTGTAAGGGGGAGCGCCCCAAAAGGACTTAACTATTATTTATTATATTTTGTATAACGTGTGCGAAGCTGTCCCGATTGGGACAGCTTCCTTCTTGTCACACACCATCACGTATACCTACTGAATTGCATCTTGCGGTTCTGTTTATACGTGCGTGATATAAGGAGAATAAGCTCTACGAGGCCTTGCCTCGTTACATACTGATTTCAACTGCAGAGTAATCACACAGCTTGAGAACAGGTATGAATTCAATCAAACTACTCGATTCCAATCTAGGAGTGCTCAACTTGTAAGTTCTGGACAGAGTACAATTAGACGGTTATAGCTATGGTCATGATATGCCTTTAGCAGTGGGTGTGATGATATCCGTAATTACCCCACACAGCTTTCTGTGTGACATATTAGCTTTTAGTGCTCTGACTGAGTATTTTGTACATTTTAGATAAGAGTGCTATGCATTGATTATTAAGCTACAAAGCATTTTGTGTAACAGACAAGAATGATTGTCCCAGGAATTCAACATTGCAATCTGGTTTACAATAAGCTAGCCACAGTGAAGCTTTCCGTACAATTCCTAATTTTTTTGTAAGAAAAAATGCTATTATTTTTTCGTGCATGATTACAAAATTATCAGGCTATATTCCGTAACATGCACGTAGTGAGAGGCGAACAGGGCGAGCGAGGGTGATGGGGAGCCAAAGACGTTTGCAGAGGCGCTGCGTGTTGGAGATAATCACGTGACCTCTGGTTGGTCTAATGATGTCCCAATATCACTAGTAACTATAGACCCAATAGCTCAGTGGTAGAGCGTCACTCCCGAGATGTGGAGGTCCTTGGTTCAAACCCAGGTCGAGTCACTTTGCTTTTCCCAACACTGCGACGTGGTGATCGAGAGCAGTGGGTGGAGGCCGCATTTGCAGAGATGCAGGCGCTGGCGGACAACGGGACCTTTGAGCTAGTCGAGCTGCCAAGGGGAGCTCGCACCATTGGTAGCCGGTGGGTGTTCAAAGTGAAGCGCAACGCTGACGGTTCTATCGAGCGCTACAAGGCGCGCTGCGTCGCTCAGGGCTTCACTCAGCGTCCCGGCTTCGAGTACACCGAGACGTTCGCGCCTACGCCGAAGTGGTCCGCCATCCGCGCTATCCTCGCCCTCGCCGCCATCGAGGACCTCGTCTTGCTGTCCGTCGACATCTCGAACGCTTTCCTCAACGGCCCGCTGCAGGAGACGGTCTACATGAAGCAGCCGCCCGGATTCGAGATGCGCAGCAAGGACTATGTCTGGCGCCTGAAGAAGTCGCTGTATGGGTTGAAGCAGGCGAGTCATGTCTGGCACGAGACGCTGAACAAGGTGCTGTGCGGGATGGGCTTCGCCCGGATCGTATGCGAGCACAGCGTCTGGGTGTACGGCCGCGGTGACGACCGTATCATTGTGCCCGTCTTTGTGGATGACATGACCATTGGCGCCAGGACGGAGGCTGCAGCGCAGGGGATCATCGAGGAGCTGAAGCGCCACTTCAAGTTGCGCGAGTTGGGACCCACCAACTGGCTGCTAGGTGTCGAGATCCAGCGCGAGCGCTCTCAGCGCAAGCTCTCGCTCTCTCAGCGCCAGTACACCCTCGACATCCTCCAGCGCTACGGCATGCAGGACTGCGGTACCGTCATCACGCCTCTTGATCCGTCTGTGAAGCTATCCGCTGATGACGCTCCCAAGACGCTCGAGGAGCACGAGTTGATGGCTATCAAGGGCCGGGACTACGCCTCTGCAGTAAGCGCCATTGCTTACCTCGCCATTGCTACTCGTCCTGATCTCGCCTACCCCGTCTCCGTCCTAGGGCGGCACTGCGCCAAACTGGGTCCCAAGCACATCACTGCTCTGCAGCGCGTGTTCCGCTACATCAAGGGGACATTTGATCACAAGCTGACCTACGATGGGACGCTGGTTGGGCCGCGCTCGGAGCCGTTCTACACCTATACCGACGCAGATCACGGCGGTAATCCAGACAACGGCAGGTCGACGAGTGGGCTGATTGTCATGATGGCAGGCGGCGCTGTCTCCTGGTCGTCGAAGCTGCAGACGGTGGTCGCGCTATCGACAACTGAGGCGGAGTACATCGCAGCAGTCTCTGCAGGGCAGGAGATGCTGTGGATGCGCAACTTCCTGACCGAGCTGGGCTACCCGGTCAAGGACGCACCATCAACGCTCTACATCGACAACAACTCGGCGCTGCAGGTGGCGAAGAACCCGGAGCATCACGGACGGATGAAGCACCTCGACCTCCGCTTCTACTGGCTGTGCGATGAGCTGCGGAAGGGCTCGGTGCGTCTTGTGCATCTGGACACGGTGGACATGCCTGCGGACATGATGACAAAGGCGCTGGCGCGCAACAAGCTGCAGCACATGGTGGGGCTGACTGGATTGGTACGCTAGGCGTGCTGGATCACGGGGGTGTGCTGGAAGGGGTGACCGAGCACGTCTCGCGTTATCCCTGGTTTTGGTATATCTTCGCGTTTTTACGATCACGTGACCGCGTCTATCTCACATGACCTACCCGGCTGTATAGTACACCGGCAAATGCCGAGACTCGTCGCTCCTAGAGCGGACACAACCAAGTCTCTATCACTGACTTAGTTGCTACCGCTCTAGGTGCGTAGCTACACGTTTTACTTGCTTGAATATATCACTGACTTGGTTGCTACCGCTCTAGTTGACTTAGTTCTGCGCTGTGAACAGATGCTGCCGCGTCAAACCCTTTGGCAGCCGCAGGGGGCTCCAAACCGAATCCCGCCCCCAAGCCAGCGCCGAAGAAGACGTCCGCAGACACCGCCGAGTCAAACCCCATGACAGCCGCAGGGAGCTCCAAACCGAAGCCTGCTGCAAAGGCAGCGCCGAAGAAGACATCTGCGGATGCCAACGGCCAGAAGAGGAAGCCCGGCCCTGTGCCCGACGATGTGCGGCTGGCGGCGCGGACGCTCGGAATGAAGTACCTGGCAGATCTGTCCGCGCTTGCATTCGAAAAGCACGTACCAGTTGAAGAGCTGTTTGTGCTTGAAGGGTGGATGCATCCGGACCATTCGCGGCCCCGGGTCGAGCAGCGCTCCAACATGTTCCGAAGCTGGTATTCGGCAATGCACGCTGGCGAGAATTGTAAGCGAAGTTGGGAGGCGATGCACAACAACTTGCGCTAATCCACTTCCACAGTGTCAAAGCAAGAACTTCAAGAGGTGTCTGACACAGCGTATGAGCAGAAAATGGCGGAGCTTGGCCCTGACCCAACGCCTGACGCTATCGCCGAGCACCTCAAGGAGGTGTTGATATATTCGGCCTACATTCGTAGCGAGAAGCAGAAGAACGGCTCGAGGAATAAGAGGACCCGTCATCTCTGGCGAACTGCAGACTATTACTCCCGCATGGCGCTGGCCACTGTCCTCGAGGAGGGTATGACGCCTGTGGGGTGGATTGTCGACACACACGGGCGCATGGGCGAGTCCGCAGGGGCGGTCATGTTCGGAGGAGGGCCGGTGTTCAAGGGTATGTTGACGCACTTCAAGGATGACTTTGAGAAGGGGCTGGACATTGTTGAGCACATACTACGGTTCGTCCTTGTACCCTTCTTTCTTTGACGCGTTGAACTTACCCTCTTGCCAGTCACAGCCAACTCACGGGGGACGGGACCATGGCGTTTGTCGAGCCTGCAAACTGCCTGTACGATCCCAAGCGAGACTGGACAGATAAGGAGAGGAAACAACCCAACCCGGGCGACCACGCGCTGGCGCTGATTTGTCAAATCACTCGAGACGATCTCAGTAAGCTAGTTTGTCTTTGTTACAGCTTAGGGTGCTTGCTGAATCATCACATAGCCTTAAGATCTCTTGAAGCAAAAGAGCCCTTGAGCAAGAAAGGGAAACCTGGTGATATCATCGGACAATTCCCTCAGCGGCACTTTCCCAACCTCGCTTACCGCTTGTCATTAAGGCTTGTCGGGTGGCCGGAGGCGTGGACTGACGCTATGCCCCTTGGCGACCAGTACAAGTACAAGCCGAGCGGCGATGGGGTGTCAGCAAAAGCCCAAGAGCTCTTGAGGAGACGGAAGACAGCAGAGGACAGGATCAACTCTGAAGGCTTGCGCGGGGCGGAGGCGGAGGCTGTCCTCCTCGAGTGCCGTGCTCCCGCAATAGTATCCCTATCCAAGGCCGACTGCGTTAGAAAGAGCGTGGCTGAGCTGAAACGCACTGCAGTTGTGGAAGACAAGGACGGCAATCCTCTCATGACGTTGCGGAAGTGCTCGAACACATACAAACTCGACAAGGACAACGGCCAGGATACACGGGTGAAGTGGCAGGAGTTTTGGGGTCCAGAGCGGAGGTCGTTATACGTAACTGACTCTGACGCTGATGACCAGGCTGGCAAGGCTTCAAAGAAGAAGAAAGTGAGGTCGAAGGTGCAGGGAAAGCAGAGGGCTTCGACAAAGGACGATGGAGGCGGCGGCTCCGACTCCGACTCTTCTGGCAGCTCTGACAAGGCACCCCAGAAGATGGTGCAGCCACGGGTGAAGAAGGGGGAGCCAAAGTGGGTGGATGTGACAGACAACGAGGACGAGGACGAGGATGACACCGATCTGGATGAGGAGGACGAGGATGGCCATGCACCCACGTTGCAGCAGAAGGGGAAGGGGAGGCAGAGCATTGACGAGCTAGAGGAGGATGAGGAGGATGACGATGAGAATGATGACAATGACGAGGGCGAGTATTAGAGCACGGACTCTGGTGGTGGACACTCTTGTAGATATCATATTTATCACTGGAACACCTTTAATGACCATTCATAATCAAGGTCTACACAGAATTAAGACAAAAACTGCCAGATGCCTACGCTATTAAGTCAGTCAAGTGATATTTGAGTAGTTAGACATGTTTGGTCAGACCTTGAGGGATCAGGTGTGTGTGGACTCAGTAGATCCTGGGTACATATATAGCTGGAATAATAAACTTATGGAAAAGCGGAAATGTCTATAACCAGAATTTGCTGAGCTGTCAAAACTGGTACAGGTATTGCTGGGGATATAAACTTCTGGAGGGCAGAAATGTCTGGTAAACAGATTTTGCTGAGCTGGCAGAACTGTCTGGAGATATAAATGTCTGTGCACAGACAGTTCTGCATGTCCAGAAGTCTCAGACATATCTGTGTATAGACATTTCTACTCCTCCAGAAACTTATAGTGTCTGAGAAAAAGGCTATTTAGCATACAGAAACTGTTGGAAAGTGGTAGCTAAAGGTGACTTTGTTAGCTGCCTAAGGAGGCTCCTTGCAGTAACCTCACGTTTGCCTTGCTAGTAAGGTGCTTTAGGACAACAGTGAGGTCTTAATCACCACACCGTTGTTATGGTCCTGGACCTTGCCCCCTGTAACTGTGTCGTAAACAAGCATTGGTAGATGCACAAAATGAGAAGACCGCTCTTCTTCAGCAAGCCGCCTTACACGAGCATCACCATTCATACCTAATTCCTCTTTCTTTTACAACAGACATTGTGAATGAGATAGAAAAGGCGAAGGAGCTCTACTTCAAATATCATCCAGAAGGACAGCCTTGGAACGATCTTTGTGACTGGCAATAGCTTGCAATTACCTTGATCAAAAAGCACACTGTTAATTCCCGTCATATACTGGCTTTTCTTCTTTTGGCAGACAAGGTTGGAAGACGAACAAACTCAGACAAAAGAGGTGAGCCTTTGCGACTGCTTGTAACAGGACCTGGGGGCACAGGAAAGTCCCGGATCTTTAATGTGTGGTCTGAATTCCATACTCAGCTCAAACGTCTGGAGGACTTTTGTCTGACAGCACCCACAGGCATGGTTGTCAGTGACATTGGGGGGTGCACAATTCATGCCAAGGCCGCCTTGTGCGTTAAGAGAAAAAACATGCTTGTGCGCACTGCTAGTGGGTCCAAGATTAGGGAAGCTTTGGAGGCACAATTCTCCTTGCTTAGAACATTGATAGTGGATGAAATCTACTTTATGAACGCCAAGGATATCAGTACCCTCTCAGAACATTGTGGCATCGCAAAAGGTACCACTGAGCACGTGTTCGGTGGCCTGGATATGGTATTTTGTGGCGATCCCGCTCAGCTCCCCCCTCCCGGCTCCGCTCCTCTTTGATCGAGAACTAGTCAAGTGTTATGAGTCTGTGAATCTCAACACACTGAACGAAGCCACTCAGCTCAAGGTTGAGGGTGTGCAGGCCTGGCACCAGGTCAACAAGGTTGTTGTTCTGACCAAAATCATTGTTGACTTGTGTTCAGCACCTCAGTAACCTAAGACCCGATAGCTCAGTGGTTAGAGCATCGCCCCCGAGAGGTGGAGGTCCCTGATTCAAACCCAGGTCAGGTCTAGTGCTGCCACGGCTTGGCTCGCAAGCCGCTAGCCGGCAAGCCAAGCCGTAATTTAGCCACGCCGCGCTGCACCAGTCGTCACCGGCTGCGACTGGCTCCCCCAAAAACTCACGTGGCTGCAAGCGGCTTGGAGAAACACAAGCGCGGCTGAGCTGGCCGAAAAGGGAAGCCACGTCAGAGCTCCGTCCTCCTTCTGTCTTGCGATCATGTTGCGCGTACATGGCCTCCTCGCGAGGTCTCCTCAGGCCCACGACACCTGGATGGTATTGTACAGACTACATACGATGTACACGCCTCTTAACTTCCGCTGGCGCAGTGCCGTGTGCCACACAACGTGCCCGAGCCGGCTTTCAACACGTTGCCAATACAGTCGAACCCCTCTTAATCCATACCCCTCGGTGGACGCTCTCAGGCTATGGAGTCTAGAGGGTTCATGGGTTCTCCCTGCCAAACTCGCTGGATTTTCCCCCGAAAAATGTATGGGGTATGGCGGTTATGGGTTAGGAGGGGTATGGATTAAGAGGGGTTCGACTGTAGACAATGAGAGCAAAGGGCTGCTGGTCAAATGGCAACACGTTCCCGTGCGAGGTATGTCGCCTGATGACTGTCTATGGTGCAGTCTAAAGCGGGCTTTCATAGCTGCTGCCCTGTACTCTAGAAAGGAAAGGATACTGCTCAATCTGCGCAGTGACTGACAAGCACACCACTTCACACCACGGCTCGTGGTCGAACCAACCCCCTCATGTTCGAGACATTGAGTAGCTTATGGTACGATCGGATTCCCCTCATCCATCATATAAAGCTAACTGTGCTGCTGCAGCAAGACCATCCAACTTCAAGAGTCCCTACTCGTCTCACATTTGCCATGCCAGCCAAAGGCGCCAACAAAACATCCAACGCACTCGCTTGGAAACCGCAAATGTCACCGAGCAACTCGTCACCCATCTAAACAGAGCATTGCAGGGTGTGTTTGTGGTCATCTGTGAGTCTCGCTTTCCTCACCGAGTTATCAGCTGGTCATAATGCTCTTCTGTGGCAGCTCCTGTTGCTCCCGTCAACCCCGCTTCTACTGGTGGACCACCTGCATGTGGTGCGTGGACAGTAGTCCTTCAATGTTCGGTGCTGATTCACATTGCAGAAGCAACCCCGCAGGACCCTCCTGGCAACCTGTTTTCTCCGGACGCTCAACAGGTGCCCTCTGAAGATGCAACTTTCGAGCAGCGTGTCTGGAACCCGGCCATAGACAGCCGCTATCCGAGGTAGAACAGAGGATCAGATCAGACTAGAGCGACAGCACACAAGTCAGAGATGAATAACAAGCTATAGAACGTGTAACTACGCACCTAGAGCGACAGCACACAAGTCAGAGATAAAGAGAGACTTGGATGCGGCCGCTCTAGGCAGAAAGACCGGGAAATGCTGATGACTAAGCGGAATATGTGGCGCACAGCGTAAGGCGTAGTGCGCACATTATTTTGTGTTCGTGTTCGTGTCTGTGCCCGTTTTCTTCACTCAATAGTTGGGGAGGTCGTTGCACTTGCAACGCTCCTGTAATTTACGCGGGCTCTCTAGCGCCCTGTGCACAACCTTTGGGCCCATCAGTATACTGCAGAGGTGTGGGCGGAGAGGACGGGATGCACACCTTGCCAAGCACCTCTATCTTCATGAGCCTGTACTCCCAGTGCACTGTTTTCTTCGAGACAAAATGTTGGGGATAATCAGGTCACCTCTGGTTGGTCTAATGATGTCCCAATATCACTAGTAAATTTAGACCCAATAGCTCAGTGGTAGAGCGTCACTCCCAAGATGTGGAGAGCGCGCCTCCCGCACACGCGCTTGCCGAGGGGAAAGCCACAAATTCCCAGTGCAATGGGTACTCAAATATATAGTAGTAACTATACCATAGGTATAGTAGCTGCAGGGCGCTAGAGTGCTCTGCAGCTACTTCGCGCATCCGCGCTCCGCCTGCGCGGCGACCAGACCCACACAAACACCCCGAAGACACTACTTAGGCACCTATGAAACTTGAGGTAGGCCCTATCTTTCACAGGATTATATACCCCCTATAGGCCATGTTTTCTAGACACTATAAATCTCTAATGCCTAGAGAATTCTAGTGCCTAGAGAAGTCTAAATATCAGAACATTCTACAACTTAGACATCTCTAATATCCACATCTAGCTAGAAATCTCTAAACATACTCTAGACTAGACATCTCTATTGTTATGAATGAAGTAGAGATCTCTGATAATTAGAGAACTCTAAGGGCTAGAGTCCATTAGAAAACTCTATTGACTAGAGAACTCTAATAGCTACAACAAAGTAGAGAAGTCTACTAATTAGAGAACTCTAACAGCTAGAATAGAGTAGAAAACTCTACTAGCTAGAGAACTCTAAGCCCTACAGCAGAGTAGAGATCTCTAATGATTAGAAAATTCTAAGCCAGCAAGAACCGACACCACAGACATGGCCTGTGTGGTGTGACGCATGCTGCGCGGGATGCAGGGCAAGGTGACGGCGATGGGTGGGCAGAACGGGAGGCGTGAGAGGAAGGGCGTGGACGGGGAGGAGGCGGGTCACGAGGCACGAGAAGTGCGAGAGGAGAGGCACGGGGGGCGGGTCTTGGAAGCTGCGAGAGGCAGGTTGGGTGGTGGGGGAGACGCAACGGGGCCTGGGAGCCCCGAGAGGCGGTGCACGGGAGGCAACGCCTGAGAGCCGTGAGAGGCGGCACGCGGTGCGTGGGAGGGAGGGGGAGGCGGAGAGCGAGAGTCACGGGACGGTACAGGAGGCGGGGCCGGGACGTGCTGGCAGCGGGCGGTGAGGCGAGCGCACGCAAAAAACGGGCGGGTCACATGCGCGAGCACGCGGCAGTGGGGGCAGGGGAGGATAAGTGTAGGCGGCAGGAAGCCGCGCCTCCCGTCGCCCGCACGATGCGCGCTTGACACCGTGACCCTGCACGCGGACACGCCCACCATGGCGCCTAAGCCCCTTCCGAGTGCGCACGGCTGACCTCCTGACAGAGGTGTTAGCTAGCTCGCCGCATACGTACCATAGTACGGAACACACCTGGCAGGGGCATACGCAGTGTCCCTCACAACGCGGCGTGCGCATTGCGGCTGTGCGGACGGTCGGGGCGGCGTGGAGAGGGCGGGAGGGATGGCGAGGGAGCGGTGAGCGCTCTTGACGAGGGCGAGGGCGAGGGCGAGGGCGAGGGCGAGGGCGAGGGCGAGGGCGAGGGCGAGGGCGGGAGCGAGGGCGGGAGCGAGGGCGGGAGCGAGGGCGAGGGCGGGGACGAGGGCGAGGTCGGCGAGTGAAGCCCGCCGGCGTCGCCTATTGCGCGCACAAGAGAAGACGCAGACAGCGCCTTGGCGCTGTCCGTTGTGCTACCCCTCACACCATTCCTCAGCACCTGACCCTCCGCCCGTAATGGGCCGCGCGGACGGCGAGCGAGGGAGAGGTTGCGCACTTGTTGCGCTCCCGCAATCGCACACGCGCTGGCGCCGACGGTGCCCCATAGCGCACGTCCTGGCCCACCAGTAACATACTAATGTCTGTAATTGATATTTTGTCAGTTTAAAGGACAGGAGGGGGCGTACGGGACGCACCTAGGGCGGGCAGCGCCTTACGCGCCTCGCCCGCCATATCCACCGCAGCGCGCTGTTGAGCGCGCTAATTTGCGCGAGAACCGGGGATAGTGTTCGGGGAAGGCTTCCTGAGGGGTGGATGAGCGAAGGGGATGACGGGGAGCAACCTCGACCGCGTCGCGGTCGTGGTTGCTGGTCAAGAGGGGTTGATCAGCTCGGCACCTCGGACCGATCCCCGAAGTTCGCCGTCGTCGCGCTCAACGGCCTCGGAAACTTGCCGTAGGAAGTTTGAGCACAGAAGCTCTTGGACGTTGGTATAAGAATAGTATAATGAACTGATTCTGCAAATTTCGTAAGTAGGCGACAATGGGAAGGTAGTGAACTTCAGTTCACTTGTTTCACGGTTGAGTTCGAACAAAATACTGTTGTACAGACCGTCGTTATCGCGTCCTTTCGACGTCCCTCGCACATACCTTAATAGAATCATCTCATTCAAAGTCGAGGCATGTACAGTAGTGCCTCCCCCATATACCCATGTACTTTATATTGCCTGTAAGCAACTAGATTGTACACAATTGAGCAATGAGTGTGTTAAGGCCACTCCACTGATCACTATGGTCATTTCAGACATATTCCGAGCCCCTCAGACCCATCGTAAATCCAGATCACTCAAGGGATACACTAGTCAACTACGATACAGGTCGTAGCGGGGTGTAAGAGCGACGCGATGTTCGACAATCGCGTTCGCACCCCCCGCGGACGCGTCTTGATGGACGCGATCGTGACCCATCGCTCACGTCGCTCCTTTCCTCCTCTCTCCATCTCGCTTCGGACGTGGATCATCGACGCGCCAAACCGCGCATACATTTGGACCCAGGGGCACGAAGGCCCTGCAGGTGCGTGTACTGCGCTCTGCGCTGCTGACACGCGCTAACGAGTCTTTCTTTGTTTTCTTACGATCGGGCGCGCGCGAAAACGCGCGTCGTCTGAGACGACATGGGGGGGTCTCGCCACTGCCACCTCCGCAGAGCGAGACTTGGAGAGACCTCCCCAAGTCGCCGTGGATGACGTGCGCCCTCGCACTCGCCTATACGCGATCGAACGCGCACAGTACCAAACATAGGCATGCCGGGCTCTCGCTCGTCAATTATGGGTGTCCGGTCGCCTCCACCATCTCCTTCCTCCTCCCACGACGTCTGGTGCACACCGTGCACGGCGTCTACGCGTACCCCACACGCCAAATGCGTCCAGCACGCCGAACGCGTCCAACGCATGCCATCCGCCGATAACGCCCCCTCCCCCATCGCAATTGCCGCCGCCTCTGCGCGCTCGCCAGCATCGCGCCTTTGACGTCCGATGCTGCGAATGCTGCATGCGCATTCTCCCCGGTCCGCAGGCCGTGCGTCGCTCCCGCGCGCGTGCCCAATCACCCCCCGCTTCGCGGCCGCCTGCGCTCGCGCTTCCGTCTCGTCTGGAGCGTGAACGGGGGGCCAGTCGACGCGTTGCAGGCGGCACGAAGTGCTACGCACTTCAGGCGCCCCCTCCCCAGTCCTCTCTCCCGTCGCTCACGCGCTCGCTGCCGCGCATGCGCGCACACCTTTTTCCCTGTCTTTCATATATTTGCCTAGAGTAATATACTTACACATATATATGATATTTGCATTTTTCCGCCCATGGAGCGACACCGACGCCGCGTGCGGCGGCGAGCGCAACGACCCCAGCGACGAGCGCGGCAGCGGGCGGGACGTGCCGGAGTCGGCCCTGGTCGGCCCGGTACTTCGGTCCGAGTCGCCGACCGTCCGCGAAAAATGCCTCTCGGCTCTCAACCACGACGACGCCGACCGCCCGGCTGCCCGCTTCATCCCCCTACCGCAGTATTCGACTCCGCGCGCCTCAAAAAGAAGGTTTTGAAAAATACTCCGCGGCTAGGTTTCCCACGTCGCGCCCAACGGCGCGGATGACGCAGGAGGCGGGTGCGCGAGACGGCGCTGCAGGTGCGGCGCTACGCCCTGTATACAATGTTTTTACTGATAACTGTGTTCTATATAAATGAAGCAGACGCCGCAGCCAACGGGACGGCAAGCAGCGCGACCGCCGCGTCAAGCGGCGGCCCACGCTCTATGCGCCTTGCCCACGCACACTGGCGAGTGGCTCGCCTGACGCGCGAGACGCGCGTCAGGCTCCGTTTGTCGCGCCCTCGATATTATCCACCATACCCCCATCCCGAGCCCATCACACACCCCCCCCCCCTACAAGAGCAGAGCCCGTCGAGGACTCATCGCACCGGGACTTCCGGTGCTCTGCTCTTGGCCGGGGGAGCGTCAACGGGCTCCCCGACACCCCTCGCACCACCATGATTGACATGGGTATTCCCTTGCTGCGCGCGCCCCCACGCGGTACGCCGCGCCTCGCGTCCCGTGCTAGTGCAGCCAACGGCGCGTGCATGTCACCTCCCGCTCCCCGCTCCGGTACGTGCACCGGTGTCACCTTGCATTAGCGGCTTACTGACAAATATCACAGATACAGCTAGTATAACCACCTAGATGGACATCTCTAGTGAGTCTCTAGAGATCTCTAGTCAGTTCATCCATCTAGAGATCTCTAGACACTTAATATATTAGAGATCTCTAAACAGCATATACCATTAGAGTAGTCTAGCCAGGGCAGCCTAATAGAGATGTCTAACCTTTAGAACATTCTAGTGCAGCTGCCATATAGAGATGTCTAGTCAGTAGAAATACTTTTCCAGTAGAGATGTCTAGTCAGTAGAAATATCCAAGCATGCAATTGTGGTATAGTACTCCAGCATTAGAATTATCTAGGAATTAGACATTTATAGTTTCCAGAAAACTTGGCTTATACAGGTATATTATCCTGCGAAAGATAGGGCCTACCTCAAGTTTTCTAGGTAGCCGAGGCTGGAAGACACGCGCGCGCCGCTCGCGCACCTGCGCACCCGCGCGCGCCCACCCCTCTCCCCGTCTTGCAGGCAGGTATTAGCCCTCCTGCTGACGTGTCCCCAGCCGCATGCACTATGCTTAAACAGCATCTGCATGGGTAGGGGAGGGCCCGCCCAATGCCCGCATACAACGCCGGGGCGTTCTACAAGCGAGGGCACAGCTGAGCTCATAGTACCTTTTGAAAGGTCCCAACTAATTGCTTGCCAATCAGTTGAAAAGGTCGCGAGTGTCTTATGTGCACAGCCACAGACCCCTCCTGGGGCTTCCGGTGGGGGTCCCGGCTCCCAGGGGCGTGCCGGGTGGTGGCCCGCATTGTTGCCTGATTAGGCAGGACACGGCAGGCGGCTTGCATTGCCTGCCCAGCTCGCCCTCGCGCTTGCTAGACGGGATTGATGGCCCTTCCCGTTTGGGAAGGGCGGCTGCGCGCCACCTGCGCGGGCGCGCAGGCGCGCCGCCGCTGACGCCGCTGCCTCTGGTTGCTGTTGGAGTTGGTGTGCTTAAACCGGCCTGATGGGGATAGTCACATCTAGTTACATGTCACCCCTGTCACTTAAGCTTCGTCTTCAACCGTCATCTTGTGTGTTTGTGTCAGTGTTTGCGTATTCCTCTCTTCACAGTCGCTCGGGAGGTCCAACATATGATGTATATAAAAGTCTATTATATAGATAAAAGGCAGGAAATACAGTAGACTCATCGAGTATACTTAGAGGTGGCGGGCGGACTCGGCAGCGAGTCGAAGCGATTAATTTAGGTGACTCATCAAAATTCGGTCCGATTACTGGTGCTCTTATGGCCACGCAACACCAAACAGTTCGCGCGCTGAGCGCGCCTCTTATGAATGCGAGGCCAAAACCGTACATCCGCACTCAAAATTTCGATTTTATGGACCCCCAGATCATTCAATGTGCTAGGCTACAGTGCCCTGGGCTTTAGGGCAGGGCAGCGGGCTGAAATTCTCAGGCCCTGGCCCCCCGGCCCTCTCAAGCCCTGACCGGGCAGAGGGCAGGGTAGGGCTTTTGAGGGCAGGATTGGGCGGGCAGCGGGCATTTGCCCTTGCCCGCACAACACTAATAGGGATGTGCGCTGTGACCGTCGGTGACGGTTAACGGCTACCGTCGATGGTCATGGAATGCATCTCGTTGGGTGCCCTGGGCGACACCCAACGGTCACGGCAACGGAGCCTCCGGCGCCGTTGCTGGCCCGCCAAACAACGGCCGTCACAGCCGTCGATGGCCAAAGACTCAAATATGCTCGCACATGCCTGAGATAGCGTGTAGGCGCTTGGTATATCCAGCAATAAATATCTCGGACAGCCTACTTAGAAGACAAGTCCACGTTCAGCCCATCTCTGGCCGCCACGGCGCGTTCGGGTGGGTAAGTCACACCATGTCACGTCAGGTGAGCATCGTCACGCATGATGGTGCGCGCACAAACTTACGCATGTCGGGCCAGTGAAGTGTTCGTATGCTGCTCCTAGAGCTCATAATTAGACGAGAGGTAGTGTATGATGCTAAGTGAGCTGGTTAATAGTATTTACTACGCTTACCGCAAGAAACACGCTATAAATTAGCACGGGCAAGGTTTTCGAAGTGCGGTGTCGCTGGAAGCGCCTTCATCGCGCCTCCAGCTCGCAGCGCGTACTCTCAGCACGTCAGGTAAGTGATTTGAGATTGCCTGACATACGGTAACGGCTGTGACGGGCCTACCGTCGACCGTTACCAACCGCAGGAGGTCCACGAAATGATCAACGCCGAACGGTGACGGCAACGGGTCCACCGTGACCGTCGGACCCCGCCGACTTGACGGCCGTTGTCCGTCAACGGACAGTGCACATCCCTAGCGCTGCACTCATCTCGCCGCCTTGGCTCAGGGCTGGCTGTGCATACATTATTCGCGACTCGGAACTCCACAACTTAAATAACAAAGGAGTCAGGACAGTATTCCAAAATGAAATAAAGGTGGAGGTCCGGGGCACTGGACGAGACCTGGTAATATGATTGTCGGAGCGACGCTGACTTGCTCGCTCGTGGGCCTCAGCAGACGGGACTGGCGGAGTGCCGTATTCATCTCATGAGTCATAATGGTATGCCTGCCTTGAGTGCTGTCTGCCATCAGCTGCCATCCCTCACGAGTCACAATGAATGGTTTGTCAAAAGTGGTGGGTAGGCGGACGAGCCTGCCTTCAGCCTGACGCACCGTGTCACGTCACACGGTGCATCTAAGTACCTTGCACCCTCACAATTCCCGATTAGGGAATTCTAACGCTTACTTTTATAGGGGCTCCGCCCTTTTCCGCCCCTCAGTCTTTACCCTCACTGCAGGAAGACTGAGGTCTTACGCGTCCTGCGCATCCTTAGCTCGTGAAAGGCTCGTCCGCCTACCCACCACTTTTGACACTCCCACTCGAGCCTGGCCGTAAGCCCTGTTGAGCATGCGGGGAAGCGCGCCTGCCTAGCCTACCTTAGTAGAGAGCTTAGCTGAAGGCTATGCGCAGGTAAGTCAAGTAGAAGACTTGTTCTTGAGGGGTAGGTAGAGCCCTCCTTATATACTGCTAGGAAGGCATGACATCATACATCAGATAAGTAATATGTATAGGTGTTTGTGTGTGTCGCACGCATGGGTGCGACCAGCGTGCGACCAGAGTGCGACCGCTATGAGCGTGACGTGACAGTCCGGTCGACCGGACCCGGCTGACCGGACTCGTCAATACAATGTCCAGCCGAAAGTCCAACACTCCCCCTCGCTGAGTGTGTGTGACACACGTAGGCGTATATCTTCTTCGGCCTGTTAGGTCGAGTAGAACTCGAGACCAAGTCAGCTGAGGCGGTAAGGTATTTGCAAAGACCCTGGACAGTTGTCCATCACGTAGTTGAAAAGTCCTCGGATCACTTACCCACACAGCCACAGCCCCCCGGCGGCCCACCGGCACTGGCTCCGGGCTCGGGGGGCATCCCGAGCGCACCGCCCGTTTAGGCAGGGGCCCGCGAGCCGCTCGCCTGGCACACCCGGCTCGCTCCCGCGCTCGCCGCACGCTGCACGCGGCCTCGACCGCTTTCCCGTTTGGGCGCGGCGGTCGATCGGCGTGCTCGGGGGCATCGCGCGCGCTCGCGCTGCCACTGCCGCTGCCCCTCCCTTCGTCACTCACAGTTTGTATATGCAATAAAAGACGTATATTTTGAATATATAAATGCGAGAATACCTACGAGAGAAGTACGTGAAACGCGGCGAAAAATTTTGCCGGCGCGTCACGCGCTTGTTGAGTGGCGGGGGCCAGGTCAGTGTATATGTACGTGTAAGGGGATAGGGGGTGGGTGGGGGTCTTTGAATACAATCCCATCGTTGGGGAGCGCGGCATGGAGGACGGGCCGCGCAGGAGGCGGGCGCGGCGCGGGAGGACGCGGCGGGCACTCGGGCAGGGCGCAATGTCGCGGGGCTGGCGAGCGGCGTTCTCGGCCTCCGAGACTGACAGCTTGTCGCGCAGCGGAGCGTACGCCGACCGGCGAGGCAAGGGGAGGGTGGAGGGTGGTGGTGACGTGCGGCGCGGGTGCTGTTGGGCACCCGATCGCGTTGCATGCCGTCGCTTGCAGAGGGCCCCGGCATCATTGCCTGGCATCGCGTAGCCATCCGCTACCCGCCGCGATGTCGCTAGAATGTAGCGCGGCCGGCAGGGAGGCGTCAAGAGGTGGGCGAGTGCCAGCCTACAAGACGGGTGAGGGGGGGTTCGCGGGCGATGGGGGGCGCGACTGGGCGTACGCGCTGAAAGGGTCTTTTGAGACCTGCCGAAAGGGGCCGCTGTTGCGCGGGAGCGACGCACGTCGGCGTGAGCAGCTGCAGAGCGCGAGAGCACCTTTTGCTGTACCGAGGTTTGTAATACACCCCGTGAATATACGTAACCCGTATTGCAATCTGTACGTGAGCTTCACGGGGCCGGCAAATGCCGATCCGCGAGCCCGCCGCTGCCCTCCGGGGAGCCGGGCAATGCCTATATCGAGCCCGGGCGGGCTGATAAGCGTTGCGCGTGGCGCTCCCGCCGCCGCGACGCTCGCGTGCCGCGCTGATGCGCCGCCCGTGACGTCATACCGACGCGCCACAACGTCGGGGGCGCGTTGCGCGCGCCCGCCACTGCCGCCGCGCGTCGTACAGGGCTCGTAAAATAAAAATAAAAATTCTAATGTATGTAAATGTAATGTAGTACCATATAAGCAAAGGGGGAGGGGCGAAGACCAGCGTAAAAGCGTGAAAAGAGGCGACGAAAATTTTCGCCGGCCCTCGACACGCTCGCGCTGCTCGCGTAGGGGGGTGGGGCTCATGGGATGGATGAGGGTGTGTGTGTAGGGCCAGCCCCTGAGGCTAACGACGCGTCGCCACGCCAGGGGGCGCGTGCGTCTGGTCTGCGCTCGCGATCGACACCGGGGACGGCCGGCGTCGTTGCCGTGCACGCGCGGGCGTGCAATGCACAGCGTAGACTGCGCCAAGCATTGCAGCGCGCTATACGCATGCCGCACGCCGCGTCGGGCAGCACGCAGAACGCACAGCAGACGCGCACATGTCGTGCGCGTCATGCACGCCTCGCGTGGCTGCCGCCCTTCACGGATGCAACGGCGTCCGCTCGCAGCTGCGGCCAGTGCGTACCCGAAAGATGCGCACCCTAGAAAGGGCACGCATAGCCTCGGGCGATGCGCTGGAGCGCTAGGCCTCGTCGATGTGCATGACACACCGCCGATGGCCTTTACGCGCTGCCGATATAGGCGCCGCGCGGGCAAGGAGACATACCACATGAAAATGGTATGCCACTCACACTGCGCAGAGGGGTAGGGGAGGGGAGGGGTGGAAGCCGGGGGGGGGGATTCGGTGGGCGTGTCCGCATTGGCGCTGTCGGCGCGATCAGGGCGTCGTGGGCGGGCGGCCGCGCGCGCGCTCGCGTCACCTCAGAAGGCCCCTCGCTTTAGCCCCTACCTCACTGTGGGCAAAGGTGGTAGAGGCTTGGGCAAGGAGCCCTCTCAGGGCGGCACGAGCGGGTGCGTGCGGCCGCCTTTGGCCTGTACAGCAAAACAAACACTGTATCAGCAGATTTCACGCGTGAGAGGAGTTGTACACGCACCTTGGGGGCCCCTATGCCCGTTTCCTGCGTATTCTACGCGCTCGGCGCGTTGTGCGGCGACCCCGCGGCGGCGAGATGGTGGTTGGAGGAGAGGAGGACGCGTTACGGTCACGTCACGAACGCGTCTGTATGAGCGCGTTCGGCGGCGCGCGAGCGTGATGCTGAGCCATCGCACGCGAATTCCCCAGCCAAAACATGATTAGACTTTAAATACTGCACTTTAGGCCCAAATTATAGAGCTAGATGCACTTGTATCAACCCAGGCAAAGCTATAATCATGATATATGCCAGAATCAGACACTACCAGCCACTTATTGGCCTTATCCAATTCATCCAAGCTTTCTTATGCAGTGATCATATACAACTTAGGTGCCTTAAGTCTATAGGTCCGAGCCCTGAGTTTCTGAAGGCAGTACGCTACAAGGAACTGGGACAATGAGCCTCTCGCTCGAGCCCTAGAAAGATCAGAATTGCTCGAAATCACAACCTTGTTCAACCCGTTTGCTATTATGTCGTCTTCCCACCGTTCGATTCGGTTTGAAATCTCGGATATATATCTTCTAGATAATCTAAGCAGCACAGTACTGTTGCTTTACTATTTGGTATATAGCGGACCTTTCCCGAGACAGTCGAACGCAACGACGACCGCCCTCGGATGCCGGTCCGAGCGTCGGACCGGCATCCGTGCGGTCCCAAAGAACAAGTTTTGCGGTCCCGAAGAACACCATGTAATCCCCGCCACCGGCGACACCTATTCCTTTCCAATGATGTGTCTCAGCCCGCCCCCCCCTCACATCCATCCGTCTATACGACCTGCCCGGCGTGACTCTGCATCGCACTTTCAGCGCGATCGTGTCACATTGTCACCCACGACGCTTTCCACAAACCATCACCTCCGCTCACGCCGCTCGAATACGAAGCCACCACCACGTAGGGAGGACATGAACAGGGATCGGGGGCTCTATTGAGCCCCCTCAGGTGCGTCGTAATATGTACTGTACTAAAGATACAAACTAACATATGTTGAGCGCGACGCCCTCATCTGCGAGCGGCGCGTGCACCCTACCCAAGCATTAGGACAGCAAATGCTGCTGGCACACAGCGTCTACGAGCCCCCTCCCCCCTCCATGCTTCCCTCGTGGCGCACTACGATGCCTTGCGCAAAGCCCGTAGTCGACGCGGCATGCGCATGACGACGTGGTCGACCTCCGTGTCGCGCCCCGGCGCCTTTCCCGCGCATTTGGGCACGCTACCCGGGGTGTGCAGCGCACGGGTATGCGCTGACTGGCGCCGCAAGCGGGCGCTCTCGCGGCGGCAGCAGCACGACGATCGGCGCATGGCACGCTGTCACCGCGCCTTGGCGCGATGCACGCGCGCTGCACGCTCGACGCGACGCGCGGCGTCGCATAAGCGCTGGAGCGCGCCACTGAGAACTACGCAGCAGCTGGTGTGCGCTCGTGGTACGTCTTTTCTTTACAGACGCGCCCCCGCGCCGATCACACCGTCGAGCGCAGACGTGCGCGTCCCCTGGCGCGGCAACGCGCTTTCCCACTACAAGTAACCTCCCCCCACATCCCCCCACCCACGCCGTGAGCCCGGCCCCCTACACGGACAGCGCGAGGGTGTCAAGGGCTGGCGAAAATTTTCGCTGTCCCTTTTGACGCTTTTCCGCTGGTCTTCGCCCCTCCCCCTTTGCTTATATGGTACTATATTACATTTACATACATTAGAATTTTTATTTTTATTTTACGAGCCCTGTACGACGCGCGGCGGCAGTGGCGGGCGCGCGCAACGCGCCCCCGACGTTGTGACGCGTCGGTATGACGTCACGGGCGGCGCATCAGCGCGGCACGCGAGCGTCGCGGCGGCGGGAGCGCCACGCGCAACGCTTATCAGCCCGCCCGGGCTCGATATAGGCATTGCCCGGCTCCCCGGAGGGCAGCGGCGGGCTCGCGGATCGGCATTTGCCGGCCCCGTGAAGCTCACGTACAGATTGCAATACGGGTTACGTATATTCACGGGGTGTATTACAAACCTTGGTACAGCACAAGCTGGCGAGAGGCGCTCGGCAGCTGCTTCCCTGGTTCGTTATTAGCATACATCGGACTGCTGAAATAAGGACGCACCTGGAGGGGACTCCCCAGAGTCCCCCCGCCCCTATACTGAAGGCCCGCTGCCCATCGAGCCGCTGTTGAGGCGGCGGGCGCGTCGCAAATGGTGGTGAGATGAGAGCGAAGCGCGTTACGTCACATCACGAACGCGCTCATTTCGAGCGCGTTCGAGATGAGACGCAGCGCGATTCCCGCGCACCCAGGCCTCAGATGAGCGTGATTCTTTGTAGATCTACGCTATTCTATGTAATAAATCATGATATTCTGTCACTGTTAAGCCTTGAGGTCAGCAACATACTGGAATAGCAGCATATCACTCAAAGATCTCTTCCCTCATTGACTGTTCAGCTTAATCTATTTCATCTGAGAGATTTGAGGCTCTGAATTTACCTGGAGAGGGTACATTAATGCCATTAGACTATGCCCCAACTTTGACTGTAGCTGAGCTAGCAAAAGAGAGCTCAGAATGGCCAGGTCTACACCTTATGAAAGAGTGAAATCTGTTGAAAGCTGCAGCAGAACTTTCGGTGTATAATATGATCATTTTGGGTCCTATTTCTGTTTTATCTTCGTAAGTCTAGACTATCATATGTATTCTAATGGCTCCTGGCTTCAAATACGCGCCGGAATGTGTCTGAGACGTCGCCGCGGTCGTCGAGCGCGTCGGCGGCGAACCTCGGATACCGGACCGGGGCACCGAACCCGCGCGATCAAGCCCTTCCCATCCTCAACCACGACCACCACGACCGCCCAGCCGCCCCCAGCCGCCCTCGCTTCTTCACTCAACGTACTAGAAGACCAGAATATATTCGAACACAATGTTTGGCGCTGCAGCAAGCGAAAATACACGCAGTGGAGGAGGGGTGCGGGAGGCGGGCTGCGCGCCTGCTCCCGCGCTGCAGGTGCGTGTGGATGGCCCAGCGCGCGTCGCGTTCTCACTGACGGATCCTCAGTACGAAATAAACGTAGGCTTCACGGCTAAAACAAGGAAGCGCACGCAAGCGTCAGCGTGAACGCCCGCCGACGCCCTGCCTCGCCTGCGCAGTCGGCGCGTCCCGAACGCACGATGCGCTTTGGGCGTGTTCTCAACCACGCAAGAGCAAGCAACATGGCCAGATCAACCCCCTCCCTCCCTCGATTGCCCTCGCACGCACATACGCGCGTCGGGGGAAAGCCGCTCGAGTACTCATTGCACCGGGAATTCGCGGCTTTCCCCTCGGCCAGCATGCGTGCGAGGGGCGCTGTACCGGCACTCGAACACGCGCACGCAAGCCGCGTCAGCCATCCGTGGGCTAAGCAAACCCCACGACACATCCACCTCCTTCTACCCCCCCCCCCCCCTCCCCTCCCGCGCCGCTTCTCGCGCTGCCTCCCGCACACGAGCAAGCTTCGCTGCGTAGCTCGCAAGCGCACGGCGCGCTGTAAACGTGTCTTGCGTTGCACGTGCGCAGGGGCGGGTGCGAGGGCGCTGGGTATCCGGGGCGTGCGTGTGCGTACGCGCCCGGGAGCCACGCCACAGCCCAACGACCTCCCCAGCCTGTAAATACAACCGTCCCCACCCCTCCATCTACCTACCATCCGCACGCCCGCACGCGTGTCTCAGCGCCTGCCTAGTGTACGCGCAGCGCGCTGGCGAAAAATTTTCGTCACGCGTGTTTCTCTCGTGTATAATCCCCCATCTTGTTATGATATACATACAGTACATATAGTTCGCCCTAATTACATTGTTTTGACAACCCATAAGTAGCAGAGCAGCAACGGCATTGCGTGCGCGCGCGAGCGACACCCCCGAGCACGCCGATTGACCGCCGCGCCCAAACGGGAAGGCGGTCGAGGCCGCGTGCGGCGAGCGGCGAGCGCGGGAGCGAGCCGGGCGCGCCTGGCGAGCGACCCGCGTGCACCTGCCTGAACGGGCGGATGGCCCGGCAAGCCATCCGAGCCCGGAGCCATTGCCGGAGGGCCGCCGGGGGGCTGTGGCTGTGTGGGTAAGTGATCCGAGGACTTTTCAACTGCCTGATGGACAACTGTCCAGGGTCTTTGAAAAGACCCTACCGCCACAGGTGACCAAGTTGAGATCTGAACTTCTCGAACTTGACGCGTCCAAGGTTCTTGGTGAACATATCCGCAGGGTTATCGTTGCCGTCTATGAAGAACAGCTCGACCTCCTTCTCCTCGACCAGCTCACGGATGTAGTGATAACGAATGTCGATGTGTTTCATCCGGCGGTCTCGGTAGGCATTGCTGCCAGTGAAGATCGATCCCTGGTTGTCACCGCAGATGGGGACGGGAAGGGTGATTTTGCGCTTGAGCTCTAGCAAGAGACTCTTCAGCCACATCACCTGGCGGCTACAATCAGAGAGTGCCATGTATTCTGCTTCGGTCGAAGACGACACGACTGTGCGCTGAAGTCTAGACTGCCAGCAGACATTCCCGTTGGCCAACTTCATGAAGAAGCCGGTCGTGGATCGTCTCTTGATCGGATCAGATGCCCAATCCGAGTCGGTAAACGCAAGAAGTCCGCCGTCTGATGCACCATCGTATACGAGGGCATATTTCCTGGTACCAGCCAAATAGCGGCAGACAGCGCTTTGTGAAGGTGGTCCTGGGATGGATTGGCAGCGAACTGTGACAGCTTGGTCACTGCGTACGCAATGTCGGAGCGAGATCCCAACATGATGAAGAGAAGCGACCCAATCACCGATTGGAACTTCTGACGGAGAGCGGGATCAACCTCATCCTCGTTTGGCAATGGAGTGTATCCAGCCGGCAGAGGGGTTGGTGCGAACTTGGCGTTCTGCATCCCAAAGCGTTGCAGCACCTTGTCAAGATATGGAACCTGATCGATCTTGATCTTAGATCCCTCTCGAGTGATGCGCATGCGCAAGAACTCCTCAGTAATCTCCTGATTACGGCAATCCCATCGCTTGTTGAACTCTGCCTTGAGAAAGGCAAGGAGCGACTTGTCCTTTGAGAAGAACAGGGCATCATCCACGTAGACAATGATGACGGCAAAGCGTCCCTTAGAGTCTTGGTAGATGAAGACGCCAGCATCCGATGTGAGTCGGACCCAGCCCATGGCTTTCGTGGACTTTGTCAGCGCTTTCCACCAAGAGAATGCAGCTTGTTTGAGTCCGTAGATCGCCTTGTGCAAGCGCATGACTTTGCGATCTTGGCCCTTGGCAACGAAGCCTTCGGGTTGTTCCATGTAGACCTCTTCGTTCAGATCACCATATAGGAAGGCTTTCCTTACGTCGAGACCTGACATATGCCAGCCTTCAAGCGCAGCAAGCGCGATGGCCAGACGGAACGTCTCGTACCTGACAACAGGCGAGAATATCTCGTCATAGTCGATTCCCTCGACCTGACTGAAACCCTTGGCAACGAGGCGGGCTCGTTTGCGGCCATCAGATTTCTGATCAAAGACCCAGCGGCATTTGATGACCTTTCGTCCTTTCGGACGGTCCACAAGAGTATAGACCTTGCGCTGACGGAGTGCCTCGAGCTCCTCGCGGCAAGCATCCAACCAATCCTTTTGTTGCGCTTTAGGCAACTTGGATATATCGCGGAATGTCCAATCTCGGATATTGGACGTGTCAGGAATGTCCTCATTGTTGTCGACGGCTTTGGAAAGCAGCATCGTGATGAGTCCTACTCCCCCTTCCCGGCATAGCGTCTCTATGCGTGCCTCGTCATCGCCTAGATCATCAGAAGCACCTGCGCCAGAGTCTGGCTGTGAGCTAGAGCCGGGAACTCTATCATCACCGGAGGTCGCGTTAGACTGGGAGCGACCCGTGTCATTATCGCCGACCATCCTTTTCCAGCCCTTGCTGTTCTGAATGTCCCGGACAATGTCCGTTGGGTTCCGCTTCTCCCCATAGACGTTGCCTGGACGATTTGGCACTCGCCGCTCGCGTGTAGATCTCCGTGGTGCCTGTGGTTCCTGCTGCTGCGGAGTGATATCTCTGCGCGGACGTGGAATACGGCTCGGAGTCTCATCCCTTCGCTGATGCGGCCGGTTCGGACGGTTCTGATTGCCATCATCACCATCGTCACCTGAATCGGGACGGTGTGGAGCCGGAGGTGCGGGCGGTGGAAAATCATCGTCATCCGGCAATCCTCCAGGTTCCTGAAAGGATGGATCCTGTGGGTCCACTGGGTCGTCGTCACGCTGTGGGAAATCTTCACCGACAGGGACGTGTGCACGACGTTTATCGCTGTCAGGACAGGGGGGGAACACCTCCTCGTCAAAGAGAGCGTGAGCTCCAGTGAACAGGGAGTTGTCTTTGCGCATGAACAAAAAGCCTTTCACACCATCGGGATTGCCAAGATACGTCATCAGCTCCGATTTGGGTGATAGTTTGTTCTGGCGTTTCTCCTCTGGGATAAAGACGTATGCAGCGCAACCAAAGACTCGCAGAAGCGAGACATCCGGCTGTTCTTTCTTCAGCGCTTCATGCGGAGTTTTCCACTTTAGGCGCCGGATAGGCGTCATATCGTAGACTCGCGTAGCATGCTGAATGCAGAACTCCCAAAATGAATTGGGTAGACAAGCCTGAAAGCGCATGGCTTCGGCTTTGTCCATGAGCGTGCGATTGAATCGCTCAGCGCGGCCATTCTGCTGATGAGCATAAGGCACGCCGTGCTCGACCTCGATCCCTTCGGACTTGAGGAATTCAATCAGATCCAGTGAGTGAAATTCTCCCCCATAATCAATGTGCCACTTTTTGATGGTCACACCGAATTGAGTTTTAACCATCGCAATGAAATTGCGGATGGCCGTCTGCGCATCGGACTTTTTGCGTAAGCATACGGTCCAAGCGTGAGAGAGACAATCATCAAGGAAGCTGATGAAATAACGGAACTTGTGATAAGATTCCGTCGGGAACTCCTTGAGATCTGAGTGAATCAAATCAAAAGGGTTCTTCGCTCGAGTCTCGGACGCAGGAAAGGCACGCTGGTGCATTTTTCCTTGTGCACATCCTGGACAGGGGCGAGTATCCTCAGGGAAAGGCAGATCTTGCGGAAAGCCTTTGGTATGCTTTTTCGCCTGACGTAAAACGTCCTTCGACGGATGTGCAAATCGTTGGTGCATGATATCATAGTCTATTTTGTAGACCGTAGACATCGAGGATATGGTCTTCGCCACTGTGGGCGCTGACCACAGGAAGTACATAGAATGCACTTTGTGGATTTTCAAGAAATCCATTACCGAAAGAGGAGACTTCTTTCGATATAAGCTGATTGCGGCAGCATTTCCGCGCACTGTCAATCCACCTTGTAATAAGGTGCCCAAAGACATAAGGCGACCGTGTAACGCGGGTACATGATACACCGGATACACCTGAGATGTCACCAAAGTCTTTTGACCACGCCTCGTAACATAATGATCTACGAAGGCTGTCCCACGACCAACCAATGCAACTCGAGTGTCTTTGGATGCGGTCTGTGCGATGATAGGTTCCGAAAGTTTTTCGTACCCAGCCAGATCATCAATCTCCGATGTTACGTGGAGAGATGCACCGGAATCGAGGAGCCATAACGGCAGAAAATCCTCGTCCCCAGTTATTGTGGTCTTTCCCTTACAAGTCGGGCATGCAGCAAGATCGTGGACAACACATATATTATTCGTACAAAATTTATGCGACCCAGTCAGCAATACATCCAGTACAGAACCCGCGGGCACGTTGATTACGCGCTCTCGCTGTGTGTCGCAGCAATCAGTATTGCGCAGATGCCTGAGACAAGAAGGTACTTGCCCGTTGGCGGCAGAAATGCCAGCGGCCATGGCGATGTCCATGTCCACATCCCCGATGGGTTTGTCTCCGAAGAGATCGGCCATGTTGATGGGGCCCGCGTCGTCCTTGCAGAGCGCGGACATATCGAGCGGGCTGAGCGGGGGCTCGATGGGCATCTTGTTCGATCCAGAGTCCAGAAGGAACGACTGGAACTCCTGCTGCTGCATAGCGTCGGCAACATCCGGGTGTTCCCCAGTACGAGCGCGCTTGGCAGGAGGCGCGTTATCGAGCATCAGAGCAGACGTCGACGCGCGCGGAGTGGGAGAACCCATCGCCTCGTCATCCTTGGGTATGCCCCCGTTGTTGACGACCTTGTCGAGGGTGCGGAAGCTCTCGAACGTGACCGGAACATCGATCTGCTCGGCGAGAGCAAAGACGTTCTTGACGCCACGCGAGATCTCTGTGTTCGCAACGGCCTCGTCGTCGTTGATGGGAGCCTTCTCCTTCACCTTGCGAACCGAAGTTCCAGCAGGGGTGATGAGAGCGACGTGCGACGACTTGGGAGCGGGAGGAGCGACCGTGAGCGATCCGACCGAAATCGATCCTGCAATCTCGGAGACTGCAGCGTGCGAGTGGGCATGACCGCCGTTGCCGGCGTTCTGCTTGCCTTTGGCCTTCTTGTCCTTCCCGCTGCCGCACTTGCCGCGCCCCGGCTTCTTCTGCCCAGCATTGCCGTCGGAGTTTGACGAAGAACCAGAGTTCTTTTGCTGGTTAGAGTACTTCGGGTCGTCGCGCTTGCGCTTGACGTGGGAGAACTTGTTGACCTGGCCTTGCAGATCCTGCTTGTGGGTGTAGTGCGTAAGCAGAGCTTCGCGAACCACAGCGGGAGTAAGCTTGTCCTTCGCAAAGGACTGCAGGACATGCTCCACGATACTCGCAACAGGAGTCGCGTTCAACATGAGCATCGCCTTGAAGAAATCAGAAAGGGTTTCCCCTTCCTGAGTCAAGCGAGCAAACATGTCATTGAGAACGCTGATCTGAGGATCAGGATGCTCGTTCGCGCGAAACCGGAAATTAAAAGCGGTTTTGTACCAGCTAAAAATCTCGGCGGGCTGTGGCGAATCGAACTCGCTCTCGAGGTATTCCCAGAGCGCATGGGCGGAGGCCTTGCTAGCATCTGGGATACCGGTCATGATCTCAGGCGAGATACGACACTGGAGAGTGCCGTTGGCCTTCTGATCATCGCTCTTCCACTGTCGAATCTCATCGTCATTCGACGAAGAGTTCGCAGTAGCAGCGATCGGAGAGGGACGAGTCTCCCGATTGCCGCTTACAACGTCGAAGACGCCGTAGGA
Source organism: Schizophyllum amplum (assembly GCA_007026445.1). Classification (NCBI taxonomy): domain Eukaryota; kingdom Fungi; phylum Basidiomycota; class Agaricomycetes; order Agaricales; family Schizophyllaceae; genus Schizophyllum; species Schizophyllum amplum. The sequence goes on along the minus strand of VDMD01000001.1, from coordinate 2,143,353 downwards.
CATGAGGTGGGCTGTGACAGCCTGAGCCCACTTGCGATAGTTGTGGCCATCGAGGAGAGGGACTTGAGTGAAGAGGGCGTTGGACATGATGATCTGTGAGGATCGTCAGCATCAGGTTCAAGATCGCAGCCAACGATGGGCGCCGATGAGCGAACCGAGCTTGCGCCGATGACCAGCATCTCCTTTGGAGATCGGTACATCCAGGATCAAGCGCGATGAGCGCGATCCGGCATGGTTTCACCAGCGCTTAGAGCAGCTGAAGTGATAGCAGGCTGTGGAGGCGCTAACTCCGTCATCGCTGCCTGTGACGGCGCTGATGACTTTGTGCTGCAGCCACTAGGGCGCTAACACAGCTCACCGGGGCTCATAACCTGTTGAGCATGCGGGGAAGCGCGCCTGCCTAGCCTACCTTAGTAGAGAGCTTAGCTGAAGGCTATGCGCAGGTAAGTCAAGTAGAAGACTTGTTCTTGAGGGGTAGGTAGAGCCCTCCTTATATACTGCTAGGAAGGCATGACATCATACATCAGATAAGTAATATGTATAGGTGTTTGTGTGTGTCGCACGCATGGGTGCGACCAGCGTGCGACCAGAGTGCGACCGCTATGAGCGTGACGTGACAGTCCGGTCGACCGGACCCGGCTGACCGGACTCGTCGATACAATGTCCAGCCGAAAGTCCAACAAGCCCATGCCCAAGCAGAACTTGAGATGCTTCTCGTGAGGAAGGGGCTTGGTAAATATGTCCGCCACCATCTCGTCGGTAGGATACCAAGTCACCACGCACTCGCCCGTTGCCACAAGCCCATCGCGGATGTAGTGGTACTTCCGCTGGATGTGCTTGGTCCGCGCTCGGAACTGCGGGTCCTGGCTGAGGATGATAGCTGCACGGTTGTCACACAGGAGCTCCGTCGACCCATTTTGCGGCTGCCCAAGTTCCTCGAAGAAGGAGCGTAGCCAGGCTAGGTGCTGACCCGCATTCGCTAATCCGATGTACTCGGACTCCGTGGAGGAGAGGGAGACCATGGACTGACGCTTGCTGGACCATCCGATCGTGCCATGGCTGGAGATGAACACAAATCCAGAGGTGGACTTGGATGTGTCGTGATCGCCGCCCCAGTCGGCGTCAGTGTAGCCGTGGAAGTCAAGGTCCATGCCAGTGTCAGCACCGTCATAGCAGAGGCACCAGTCCCGGGTCTTCTTCAGGTAGCGAAGGACGCGCTTCGCAATCTCCCAATGGCATGCCTTGGGGTTTGCGCTGTAGCGGCCCAAGACGCCTACCACATATGCCAGGTCGGGGCGGGTGCCCAACATCGCGTACATGAGAGATCCAACGACGCTCTGGTAGGATACCACAGGACCACCTTTGGCGAGTGACATGTGGGTCCGGGTCTCGTTATCCGAAGGATCGTCAGCGGTAACGCGCACACTTGTGGACATCGGGGTCCCAACTCCCGTACAGTCGGACATGCCATATCGCTCTAGGACGGTGTTGATGTACTTGCGCTGTGAGAGGGAGAGGGCACGCTTGCCGGGATGCTGGATGATCTCGATGCCAAGGAGGTACTTGGCGGGCCCTAGGTCGCGCATCTTGAAGCAAGCTGAGAGCTTCTTCTTCATCTCGTCCATGAAGGGGCGAGATGTAGCGGCGAGGAGGAGGTCGTCAACGTAGACCACGAGGAAGCAGACCTGCTTGCCATCCCGGAAGACATAGAGGCAAGTCTCCGAGTTGAGACGCACAAAGCCGAGGTTGTCGAGCTTCTGGTGGAGGGTCTGGTTCCATGTGCGTCCGGCTTGCTTGAGGCCGTAGACCGACTTCTTGAGCCGCCAACAGTGTCTGGGCTTGATGTCCACACCCGCGGGAGGCATCATATGGAGCAGCTGCGTTAGTTCCCCATTTAGGTAGGCAGTGTTGACGTCCATCTGGTCAGCAAGGAGGCCAAGCTTGACACAGAGGCAGAGGAGGATGCGGATGGATTCCAGGCTAGCGACGGGGGCGAAGACATCCTGATAGTCGATTCCCTCGCGCTGAGTGAAGCCGCGCGCAACAATGCGCACCTTGTACCTCTCGATGTTGCCCTTCGCATCTTCCTTGATGGAGAAGACATGCTTTGAGGTGATGGGCTTGACCCCAGTTGGGATCGGGACCTCTTCAACAACGTCGTTCAGCTTGAAGCTGTTCAACTCTTCCGACTGCGCATCAAGCCACCTGTCTCTGTCCGGACTTGCCATAGCCTGTGCCCACGTATCGGGGACCTTCCGCGCACCGCTGCTAGAGCGCCCACCAGTGGCGGCGCCCGCAAAGAGCTTGTCCTCCATGAAAGAGAGGTTGGCAGATTCCTTGTCAAGCTCTGGCGCTGGTGCTTCCTCGGCGGGTTCTGGCGGAGGCGGAGACGGAGGCGCGGGTTCAGCGGGCGCCGCCTCACGGGCTGCTCTGCGCTCTTTGAGCTGTGCCTCTCGTTCGCGGATCTGGGCGTGCCTCTTCTCCCGCTGTTCACTCTGCAACCTTTGCTGTCGCTCGCGGGTCTCGAGGTAGCCGCTATCCTTTGGTTTGGAGGCCTTCCGCTCCTGTGGGGTGCGTAGACCAGCCCGGCGAGACGGTCCAGGTTCTGGCGCAGAAGGTGGTGGCACCTCATTTGGCAAGGATAGGCGGGGAATCCGTGAGGTCCTCTCCCGGCGGCGTGGAGCACGCTCGGCTGGCTCAGGTGAGGTTCCACGGCTGGATGGAGGAGAGTCTCCCACTGACTCTGGTGCAGGTGGTGCTGGTCCTCCCACTCGACCTGGACGGGGTGGTGGAGGTGCATTGTCATTGTCCTCGTCGTCATCAGGTGGTGAGGAGATGTTGCGCGGGCGGATATGCTTGCGGAAGTCCTCCCACTGCTCGTCGTCGTCTTCAGAGCGCAACTTGGCTGGGGCGGAGGAGGCATCGTCAAATTTGACATGGCGCGACGTGAAGATCTTGCCGGTGGAGACTTCCAGGAGCTTGTAGCCTTTTGTCCCCTCCGAGAGTGCGTAACCGATGAATACGCAGCGGCGGGCCCGGTCAGCGAACTTCCCCTTGCGGAGCTTCTTGTCAATGAGGGGATAAGCTGGGCAGCCGAAGGGATGTAGGTCGCTGAGGTTGACCGGGCGCTTGACCTTGCGGAGGCGGTTGCGCGGCAGCTCCCCCTTGTGCTGACTGGCGGGGGAGATGTTGATGGTATCGGCTGAGTACTGCATGGCGTATGTCCAGTAGTTCCGCGGGAGTCCTGACGCGGCAAGGTTGGTGATCGCCCGGGTGACCAATGTCTGGTTCATACGCTCGGCGATCCCGTTCTGCTCCGGCGTGTACGGGTTGGTCTTCTCGTGGATGATGCCGTGCTTGCGAAACTCGGCCTCGATAGCTTTCGAGGTGAACTCGCCACCGCCATCAGTTCGGAAGAACTCGATCCAGCCTTCCAGCCACTCCCACTCCTCGATGGGGTTTCCAGTTTCGCGCTCGCGCTGGAGGCGCCACTCTCGAAGCTTCTTCAGCACCTCAGACTTCTTGTGCGTGAAGATGACCCAGATGTTTGACGAGAAATGGCAGACCAGGACGATCCAGTAGAGGAGGCCGCCGGGCCCGGCGGGTGAGACTGGACCACCAACGTCGCAGGACACAAACTGCAGGGGATGTGTGGCGCGAGTCGTACTCCGCTTGAAGGGTAGCTTCTTCATCTTCCCCATGATGCATGGCTCGCAGAAGGAAGGAATGCCGGTGAGCGTAGTGACGCCCTGCAGCTGGTTATGCCGGACCATGTTGCGGAGGCTCTCATGGTTTGTGTGACCCATGAGGTGGTGCAGGCAGTTGATGTGATGTCCATGGCAAAGGCGGCATGTGTTAGGACCCAGCCAGGGGTGCGGTCCGATGACCGTCGACGGCGCGGACACGTGAGACGACGAGGGCTATACTCGGCGGGACATGGTCGAACCAGAGACGGATGGCGAAGAGAAGCGAGACGAGAGAGGCGAGACGAGACAGAAGGAAACAGAGAGCTGAAGAGAATCACTGGGTCATGCAACTAGAATACTAAATCTAAGGTACATCAGTGGCTAAGCTGTACCTATATACCATAGGCCTCAAGGCAAGCATGTGACAAGCATGAGGTGTGGGTCCAGTAGGTGAGTGTAGGTGACTATGGGTGAGTGTGACAGGATGGAAAGTGACGGGTCATGACAGTATCCCCCCCTCTAGACACAACTCCCTGAGTCGGTGCACAGCATGGAATGTGGAAAGGATAGTGGGGGGTAGGGAAGAGCAAGAAAAAATGAAAGAAACACCCCCTGAAGCGACTTGGCCTTGTTGACTATCTCCTCGAGTCAGGCATCGGAGACGCGCTCGTCTCCTCCGACGCGGATCCATCTCCTCATTCCGAAGCATCAGCCTTCTCCCATTCCATCACCTCGGGCTCGACCTCATAGTCGGCCTCGTATACATCCTCGTATTCGTACTCCAAAGCCTCCTCGTTGGCCTCGGTAATCGGTGGGGACGGAGTTCGTGAGTAAACTCGACCCTCGTCCTCGTCGTCAGTGTTCTCGTCAGTGTTCAAGGTGGTGGACTCGGGTGGCGTGTTGCGCTCATCCTCGGAGCCATCGTGGCGATAGTCGTTGTCGTCGTCTTGACCATCGTCCATATAGTCGTCGTACCAGCGCTGGTAATCTTCGTCGCGCTGGCGCTGGTCCTCCTCCTCCTCTCGTCGACGCCGCCGGTCCTCCCGCTCCCTCGCAATCTCGCGATTGGCAATGACCACCGCCACCAGCACCCACACCCATTCTGGGGGACAGTCGTCCTCGTGAGGATGAGCTTGCAATGTCCAGGGCGGGTGGTTGGGTGGAGGCCAGCTCATCCCGGGATTTTGAGCTGCGTGGTTCGTGTAGGGATCAGATGTGGATGAGCGCGGGGCCGGCACCCAGCGAGGAGGCGTAGCTTGAGAGCGGGCGTAGCCTCCGTGCGGTGTGGGGTTGCTCATCAACATATCGACGGCAATGTGGTCCTCGTGCGGAGGGGGCGGGTGGTGATCCAGCAGCGGCGTCGGCTGCGGTACTGTCAACGGCCAGGACGCCGGTACCGCTTCTCTCGGTAATGACAGCACGGGGTTGTACAGGGCATGGTGCTCGGCCTCGCGAGCTGTAGTGAGCGCTTCGTGCCCGCGCGCAGCGGCGCGTAGGTACAAGCGCGGATCCTGAGACGGGGATGGCGTCGCCAATGGGGCCTCGCGCCTGAACTTTGGGTGCGTGGTGGGCACTTGACGGCCAGAGTTGAGCGTGCGCAACTCATCCTCGATCCGGATGGCGGCATCATCGTAGAGCGATAGCGCGCGCGGGAGGCCACCTGTCGCCGCGTGTTGAGCCTCGGCGGTCGACGGTGACGGCGTAGAGCCGCGCGAGACATGGGGCGCCGCACGGGGCGAGTATAACCGGACGGCACGGGAGACGTCGCGTGGGAACCCTGAGCTCGGAGATGGCGCGGCGGGGTCAATGTAGCGCCCGCGGGAGGCATGTTGGACGTCGTGCGTCGGCGCTAAACGCACAGACGGCGCATGAGGGCCGGTGCGGGGAACGTCACCCACTGGCATTGGACTCGGGGATGGCACTTGAAGGCCGTCGTAGAGGCCGTCGTAGGGCCCGAGAGAGGCGTGGGGGACGCTGCTTGGTGGCACTAGACACGGGGGTGGGTGGTGATCGAGCGGTGGCAGCGACTGCGGCACCTGCACCGGCCAGGACGTAGGCACCTCGTAGGGACCCATCTGGCGTTGCCGGCGGTCGAGGTGGGCTTGTTGCGTCTGCGCGTCCTCCGGCGGAGGTGCCCCCTCATCACCCCGGTTTGCGGGCTCGTCGTACAGCAGTGCGTGCTGAACGCGACCCGTCGCCGCGTGTTGAGCTTCGACGGCCTGCAATGGCAGCGTAGGGCCGCGACGAGCCGCCGATGGCGCATTGAGCTCGAGCGCAGTCCACCTTGGGTCAGGACGCGGACCGAGGGGCGATGGCGGCCGGGCGGCGCGGGAAGCGTCGCGCGTTGGCGCTGAACGCGGAGGCGGCACGGGAGGGCCGTCGTGTGGCCCGTAGAGGGCATGGGGGGCGTCGCGCGTTGGCGCTGAACGCGCTGGTGGCACGGGGGGCCCGGCTCGAGTCGCATACGACGCGTTGTGGTTCGCAAAATCGTCGTCAGCGGCATGGACCTGGTAAGAAGGCGTGTGACGCACGCTTTGTTCCCCCTGCCCGTGCAGGCGCTCCGCGTCGTCGTATTGACACACGTAGCGCGCGGCTGCGCGGGCTGCTTCCGCCAAGTCCTCGTCGACGTCGTCGAGAACATCGATTTCCTTCCCCCTCTGCGGCGTATCCGCTACCCGTGCTTCGTGAAATAGCGGTGGTGGGCGATAGCGACGAGGGATGAGGAGCGGATGGGAGTCGAAGGCGAGAGACGAGGGCGAAAGCGCGAGCGTCGTCGTGGTGGTCGTTAAAGCGTCGATGCGCTGGGAATTTGCTGGCCCGGCCCGGCCCGAGTCGCCGAACGGCGCGTTCTCCGTCGGGGGGGCATCGACCCGCGGCCGGACAGACTGTTCGCTCCCTGCTCGCAAAGGCGGCGCTAAAGGGTATGCATGCGATCGTCCAGGACGGCGGAAAGTCTCGTCGCCTTGGGGCGTGGGCCGCCACGTGGCGCTGGCTGACGCGGCCTTGGTCCCTGCGGCGTCCGAGTCGCTCACGGCATTGTTCGGAGGTGGACGATGTGGGGAACGCGGAGGGGGCGAGGGCGGTAGCAGGGAGGATGATCGCGCCGCCGATCGCGCGGGCCGAGGAGGCGAAGCGCCGGCGTTGTTCCACGTGCTGCCAAGATCTGTCGATACCGCGTTCGCCTGCCTCTTCGCTGGCGTTGTTTGCCTGCCCGTACGTGCACCGGAGACGTCCGATCTGGCAGATATGCTTGGGAGAGTCGAAAAACGACGGGTGTTGCCATACGCGTCGCTCGGACTCCGGCGTGCATCGATCGTGCCGCTTGGTGAGTCAGTCCGCGGTGTTCGGTGCGCGGATGACGATCCGAACTGAATTGAATCAGTCGGGGGTGCCGGGCGCTCGTGCGCGAGGCCATTCCTTGGGTCGAAAACATGCGACATGCTGGCAGTCGTCCAGGTGTCGTGTTCTCGAGCGGCTGAGTAGCCGTTGTGAGTCCCACTTTTCTAGACCTCGTCGGGAGAGATTTAGTATTATGTTAGGACCCAGCCAGGGGTGCGGTCCGATGACCGTCGACGGCGCGGACACGTGAGACGACGAGGGCTATACTCGGCGGGACGTGGTCGAACCAGAGACGGATGGCGAAGAGAAGCGAGACGAGAGAGGCGAGACGAGACAGAAGGAAACAGAGAGCTGAAGAGAATCACTGGGTCATGCAACTAGAATACTAAATCTAAGGTACATCAGTGGCTAAGCTGTACCTATATACCATAGGCCTCAAGGCAAGCATGTGACAAGCATGAGGTGTGGGTCCAGTAGGTGAGTGTAGGTGACTATGGGTGAGTGTGACAGGATGGAAAGTGACGTGTCATGACAGCATGCTCGTCCATGCCCAGCGGCTGGCAGTCGACATGGTAGAGGCCGCTCTTCCGCTTGGCAATGCAGGCAACATCATCCGACGAGTTGCGCACCACACATGTATCGCCTTCGAAGACAACGCGCATACCACTCTTGGTGATCTGCGGGACCGAGATGAGAGTGAGAGCAAGGTCGGGGACATGGAGCGCGTCCTTGATTTCAAAGTCGCGCATGCCATCCGGCGTTCTGGCTGAGAAGCGGAGGGTGCCCTTCCCAATGGCCTTGACGATGGAGTCGTTGCCCAGGTGGACATCGCGCGGCGACTCAAGCTTCCGGTAGGTGCCCAGTTCGAAGTAGCAGTCAAGGTTGGACATCGTCTTCGAAGCACCAGAGTCCATGATGGTGGCCTTTTTTCGCTTGGAGGGGCTGGGATCGGACGAGACATAGGCGGAAATCTTCTTGTAGGTGCGAGTAGAGATGACATGCGCTTCGTCTACATCAGAGTCTGAGTCTGAGTCTGAGTCCGACTCCTTCTTGCGCTGCGCAGCGCGATTCGCCTTCTCCCTCCCCTTCTTCTTCTTCGCCTTTGCCTCCTCGATGGCCTTCTTCCCTTCATGACACTCCTTGGTGCCATGGAAGCTGCCGGGGCCATGCCATAGGCATCCCTTCGGCTGCTTCTTCGCCTTCTCCTTGCCCTTCGACTTCTTCGACGAGCTCACACGTGGCGCGCTGGCGGCGTGGGCCTGCTCGTCGTTCTCGTCGTCAGAGTCCTTGTGCTTCGTGGCGTGAGCACGGAGCTTCGCCTCCACACCGTCTAGCGTGAGCGGGTTGGTAGGGGTGGCGGAAGCAGAGATGGTGGAGGAGAGGATCTTGTACTCGTCGTTGTCTGGGAGGGAAGCGAGGAGGATGTGGGGAGTGAGGGAGGAGTTGATGGTGAACTTGAGGGTGTTGAGGCGCTCGATCATCTGACGCATGAGCTGGAGGTGGGTGTTCATGGTCTTGTTGCCGATCTGGCCGTCCTCAGGCAGCTTGAGGTGCATCCGCATCAGCTTGATGAGGATGCCGAGGGCGGACTCCGCCGTGTTTGTCTGCTCGAACTCCTTGGTGAGTGCGTCCCAGAGGTCCTTGGTGCTCTTCTGCTGGCGGTACTTCAGCGTGAGGGAGTTGGAGAGCTTGCTGCGGATGGTGGCGAGGGCACGGCTGTTGCGATATTGCCAGCTGTTCCTCCGATCGGTGGAGGTACCGGTCGCCGGAGCGGTAGAGGAGGTGGTGCCAGCACCTGGGGAGGGGGATGTTGCGCCTGCGGGCGTCGTAACCGTGATCAACGGTGTCTGCGGCTCCGAGCCGTCGACGATGCCCATGAGGTCCTCCTTGTTCAGGAGGTCCCCCATGCGTACGCTCCAGAGGGGCCAGTCATTGGGCCCATGGAGGAAGCCGCTCTGGTCCGCCGTGTCCGAGGTCATGGCGAGAGCGGGAGAGTGAGTCGTATAGATGAGGTCTTGCTCAGCTAGGCGCTTGCGGGGCTCATAACCTTTCACGAGCTAAGGATGCGCAGGACGCGTAAGACCTCAGTCTTCCTGCAGTGAGGGTAAAGACTCTATTCGTACCTAAGGATGCGCAGGACGCGTAAGACTAAGGTACTGTTAGCTGAGGATAAAGTAAATGTAGTGTAAGACACACCCTCAGTCTTCCTGCAGTGTCACATAAGGCTCCAACCATATAAACTAATTACTAGAACTTTGGGTAATTAGACGGTATATAGTAAGTATATGGTATATATATAGTAACTATATGGTATATATAGTAGATTATTCTGAGGATTTTTGTTGGCCCAATGCTACATACACTACCTCAGACTATATTGCCTTGTTCTCTAGCCACTTCTTTGAGCATACCAACTGAGTGATAATCCTAGCTCGGAATAAAGAGCAAGTCACATTGAAGGAAAAATAGATAAAATTATCTGCAGCTCCCTTGCCAGCCAGCCATCAGTAGTCAGCTTCTAAGCGGGCAGATGCATGTTTGCAAGTGAACTTATGTAGTCATTAGTCCATCATCAACAAGCACATCACTGCAGGACTCAGCACTTGCCGACAACAGTGTGATGTGACCTGAAGTCCAAGCTGTTGCCTTTTACGTGCACCTAGGCCAGGGTGCACGAAAAAGGAAGGTGCTCCTGGGGTGTTCCCACATGCTAAAACAACACCTGCTCCTTGAATCATAATGCACAATTATGCATCCTCAGCTGAGAAGGGAGATATCTCTGATATAATAGACATCTGTATACCATATAGTATACTATATAGTTATCCAGTACAATGAGACCACTAGTTAGAGAGTAATTCTATACAGTAAAAACCGTATATATATAGTAATTAATTTATATGGTTGGAGCCTTATGCAGCAGCAGTGAGGGTAAAGACTGAGGGGCGGAAAAGGGCGGAGCCCCTATAAAAGTAAGCGTTAGAATTCCCTAATCGGGAATTGTGAGGGTGCAAGGTACTTAGATGCACCGTGTGACGTGACACGGTGCGTCGGGCTGAAGGCAGGCTCGTCCGCCTACCCACCACTTTTGACAGAGCCTGCCTTCAGCCCGACGCACCGTGTCACGTCACACGGTGCATCTAAGTACCTTGCACCCTTACAATTCCCGATTAGGGAATTCTAACGCTTACTTTTATAGGGGCTCCGCCCTTTTCCGCCCCTCAGTCTTTACCCTCACTGCAGGAAGACTGAGGTCTTACGCGTCCTGCACATCCTTAGCTCGTGAAATGGTTCACCTTGGTAATGTGCTGTAATCATTATAGGCAAGCAACAATGGAACATAATGGCATACCAGATAAGGAAATTATGGTGTCACACAGCAGTCGCTGCCTTCGAATACCATGTTTTCCACTTTTCTGTGATGCCAGCCTGGGTGTGACGAACTCAGTAAATGTACATTTTCAGACCTTAAAACAACTTTTTAGGGATGTTCAATTAGTAAAATGGCTACAGAAGAGCCATAGCCATATGCACACATTTTAGTGGTCAGAAAAAACTGGAGAAATAAAGATCGAAATTCAATATTTTCCGAGTTCACGGCCAGTCGTAACATACACTACAAGAGATAATTGATAACCTCCAGAGATTACTGCATGATTATTGAGAGCTTATTATGTCCAAGCTCATAATATGGGCATATAGGTTATTGAGAAGTATAAAGAACTCTGGCAGTCCTGATTGGCTGAGGATCCTTTATGCCACTCAATAACCTTATCGGTTTTGTTCTAAGTCTTCATATAATTTTATCACAATAAGCATACAGTAAAGACCGGAGATTATTGTCTCTCTCTTGTAGTGATATGATGGTTACCCGTTTACTTCAGCTCGAGGGGCTCTGTGATGCATGATGCAAACCTATCATCCAGTGGGCTGCAGGTGACGCGCTAAGCACTGGCATTGATTTTGTGTACCGTATATACAGTCTAATTACTAACTAATTACATACAATCTTTCACTATATACTGTCTATCTACGGCCCAACCTGTATACGTAAACTATATGGTTGGAGCCTTACACTCAGTAAATTGACTGTCACAATTCTCATACAGAGTCATACCACCCTGAGCAGGTTATTCACTACTATACACTGATCTCATATGGTTCTATCTAGGCAGTAATTTCATGAAAGATACTCCTTTGCAGCAGTCAAAGCATCGTCAACACGACTGATGTTTGAGCCAACACCCTGTGCAGAATCCTCCTTGCCACCAGCCTAATAGAACACTACGTCAACCAGGCATCCTAAGGAGACCACAAACACATACCTTGCCACCCAGGATGTCTGTCACCTTTGTCGCCCATACCTTCGCATCAATACCCTTCTCCCTCAACGAAGGCGGTACAAAGTTAACGTGCGCCACCTTCGTCCCTTCCGGATCCGGGCTGAAGAGGTACACGGCCTTGCCCGTTTTCCTTGCTTGAGCGACAACATTCTGTAAGAGCTGACCGACAGATCAACCTCGACGGAACGGCGTTGAGGAATCGTGGCATACCTTAGCATTGCCATCCACACCGAGGATGGAGATGAAAGCCGGCGCATCGGGGGACTGTTCGAAGAAGGTTCTGAACTGCTCGAGGGCCTATGCGAGATCGTGAGCTCATAGATTGACATCATCTGCGCCTGCTACGCACGTCTTTGTTCAAGGTACTCTCGCGTTCCTTCACTTGCTTGTCGAACGCCTTTCGCACCGAGGCGAGGCTGTCCTTGAGCTGCGACTTCTTGATGACAGATATGTCGGCCTGGTTCAACTCCTGCAAGTCGCATCCGTCAGCATACCAAACCTCGTCCAACACAGTCGAAACGCACCACTGTGAACGCCTTGATGGTCGCATCCGCATCTTTACCCGACATCTTCTGAATATGGTCGAGTTTTGTCTGCAGCGCGTCAGCAACGCGCGTCGCCTCCGCCGCCTCGTGTCCTGTAACAGCCACAATTCGTCGAATGCCTTTCGCGATGCCTGACTCTTCTGTGATGACGAAGCTCTTGATATCGCCCGTCTTCGCGACGTGTCTAACGCCCCATATCAGCTTCCAGTATAAGCAAAGGAGGCAAGCCTTACGTTCCACCGCAAAACTCGACGCTGGTCCCGCGCCACTTCGGGTTCTCGATGTCTGCCGAAATCTCATCCACGCTGTACTCGAGCGACACGACGCGTACGGGATCGGGGTACGTCTCGCCAAAGACCGCGCGCAATCCCGGGATCTTCTGCGCACTGCGAAGGTCCATATCCTTGCCGTACACTTTGACGTTCTTCTTGATCCAGTCGATGCTCAGACCTTCGATCTTCGTCAAATCGGGGAGCGGGATCTGGGCCTTGTGCGAGAAGTCGAAGCGCAGCTTGGTCGGAGCAACGAGCGAGCCCTTCTGGTCGATGTGGTCGCCCAGGACCTCGCGCAAGGAGAAGTTGAGGATATGGGTAGCGGTGTGGTTATTCCGCAGCGGCCAACGGCGAAGCTGCAAACGTGGAAGCTTCACGTCAGAGCAAGTTCTCGTGGCAGGGCGCGGCTCGTACCTCGTCATAAGAGGCAAGCACTTCGTTGCCAACTTCCAGATTGCCATACTTCAAGTGGCCGACATGCAGCACGTAGCCGTTGAAGACCTGGACATCCGTGACCTCGAACTCGGCCACGCCGTCGATGACGATGCCGCCAGTATCATTCTCCTGACCGCCAGACTCGGCATAGAAGTTTGTCCGGTCGAGGATAACGCCGAATGAGGTTCCCTCGGGCACAGCAGCAGACGAGTCGAGGAAGGACTTGTTGTAGAAGATCTTCTTCACCGTCGACGAGATGTTGCCCTGGCCTACGTCCACGGTCAGCGGAGAAGATGAGAAGGTACACGGGATGTGCGCACTGTACTTGGCCGAGTCATCGGTCTTGTTCACATCGCCAGCCTTCTCCAGCGCCGCTATATCGTGCACGTCCAGCTTGACGACGTTCGCCACGTTCTTGTTCTGCGTAGCTTTGCTCGCCTCCTTGGACCACGCTTGCGCGTCCTCAAACTCCTTCTCGTTGATGCCGAGACCAAGCTCCTCTGCCATGAGAGTGGTGAGGTCGACGGGGAAGCCGTACGTGTCGTAGAGCCGCCAGACGTCCTTGCCGTTGAGCTCTTTCAGGTTCTGCTCCTTGGCTCGCTTCGCGTACTGGTCGAAGAGCTTTTCGCCGCGATCGAGCGTGCGCGCGAAGGACTCTTCCTCCTCGTCCAAGATCTCCTTGATCTCCGGCAACTTCTTGGTGATCTCGGGGAAGACGTCTCCCTGCGCGCGTGGTCAGCCCATGGACCAGTGCACGAGTCAATACACATACCATGTGCTCCACTACAGCAGGCATCAAGGACGAGAAGAAGGAGCCAATGTTGACGCCCAGCTTCTTGCGCGCGTAGCGCGCTCCTCGCCTTAGTATGCGCCTGAGGACATACCCGCGCCCAACGTTGTTGGGTACACCACCGTCGCTTAGGGCAAAGGTGAGGGTGCGAACATGGTCGGCGACGACGCGGTACGCGGTGTCGATACCGTCCTTGTCGTCCGCGCCAAACAGGCCCTGATACGGCCGTACGCCAGTCAGGTCCTGCACGCGTTGGAAGATGGGCGTGAAGACGTCAGTGTCGTAGTTGGAACGCTTGTCCTGGACGACGGAGACCAGACGTTCGAAGCCCATGCCGGTGTCAACGTGCTTTGATGGTAGGGGCTTCAGGGAGCCGTCTTCCTCGCGGTTGAACTGAATGAAGACGTTGTTCCATATTTCGAGGACGTCCGGGTCGTCTTGATTGACGAGGTGTGCCGCATTACGACCACCGATACGGTCGTAGTGGATCTCACTGGCCGACGGGTAAGAGCATGAACGGGACGCTAGACGTGGATTTCGCACCTGCACGGTCCGCAAGGCCCTGTCGCACCCATCTCCCAAAAGTTGTCCTTGGCATTTCCAGGAAGGATGTGGTCTTCGGCCACACCAATGTCGAGCCAGTACTGCTTTGCTTCGAGGTCGGCGTCGAGACCGTTCTTGGGGTCGCCCTCAAAGTAGGTGACATAGAGACGGTCCTTGGGCAGGTTGTAGACGACGGTGAGAAGCTCCCAGGAGTAGGCGACGGCTTCTTTCTGCAGGAGGTGAGTAAATGGGGATGGACGCGCGAGTGAGACCGCGCACCTTGAAGTAGTCGCCGAACGACCAGTTGCCGAGCATCTCGAAGAAGGTGTGGTGATACGAGTCCTTGCCGACATCGTCGAGGTCTGTAAGGCATGAGGGATGCGCTGCGATGACTTGCGAGTGTACGGACCGTTGTGTTTACCGCCCGCGCGGATGCACTTCTGGGTGTTGAAGGCGCGCTTGAGCTTGGAGAGATCGGAGTGGGGATCGACGGTGCCAAGGAAGAGCGGCTTGAACTTTGTGGATATGAGTTTTTGTATTTTGGTTGGTACGCGTGCCATCGCACCTGGTTCATGCCCGCGTTGGCGAAGAGCAGGGTGGGGTCATCGTAGGGGACGGTGGGGGAGGAGTGTACGAATGTGTGTCCCTTTGCTTTGAAGAAGTCAAAGAACTGTTGCCTGACCTCGCGCGCGCTTCTTGTCGTCGTCGCCATCGTCGTCGAGAACAAGCGGAGGGAGTGTGCGCCATTCTTCAGTCCCGCCCGAGTCAGTATCGATCCAAAGTACATGGTCACGATCCAGTCACGTGTACACCAATTTCGTCCACGTCCGGCCCGTCTCAGCCTGCTCTTTTCCCTGTCGCCGCCGCCGTCCTCGTCGTCACCGTAGCCGTAGCCGTCGCCGCCGCCGTCGCCGCCGTCGCCGCCGTCGCCGCTGTCGCCAGGATGCCGCGTATCCCACGCCATCTACTCTCACTGCTCTCGCGCCCCGTGCGGTCGGCAGCGCTGCCCGCCCCTACCCATGTCGCGCCCGTGTCGTGCGCCCAAGTGACGCGCCTCGCCGCAACACGGCCCTTCCTTGCGCAAGCGCGCCCGCAAATATCCATGACCCCATCCTCCATGCTGGCCTCGCTGTCCCCATCACTGTCCGGTCTTCAGCAGCTCCGGTTCAGGACATTCGGCACGGAGTACCAGCCGTCGCAGCGCGTACGCAAACGGAGACATGGTTTCCTGTCCCGCCTGCGCACCAAGAACGGGAGGAGGATATTGCGGCTCCGGTTGAAGAAGGGAAGAAAGTCTCTATCTCACTGAGTACATGTGAGTGTGCATACGCGTGCCAAACGCAGCTCAAGTTGCTAACTTCGCCCTGCAGCTCCCTTTGGCGACGGGGACTCTGGTCCTGCTACGCTATAACCCCCGTTCATGGTCGATGCAGCGGGCGCCTAATTGGCGGCGCGGGGAGTGGAAAGAGACTCGATCGTCAACTGAGTCATTCGCGTAGAATTAGAACTTCATTGCTTGTACTCAGCCTTCATTCTCCACCCAATGGATATCATCGAGGAACGCTCCCTCGTCTCTCGCGAATTTCTCGCCGTCATCCTCTGTGGCTTTGGGAACGAGTAAGTCGGCGTTGCGCCATGTCATAAGATCGGCCAACCGATGATGATGGCGCAGATTGCATCCACTGACGAGCAACAATGGCGACGAGCCCTGCCCGAAAGCGCTGCTGCCCGTCGCTAACAAGCCGATCATTGACTACACGCTGGCATGGGTAGAGCAAGCCAGGATACAAGGTCCGTTTACCACGTCGATCGCCCGCTCACCATCCACTCACCTCCCCCAGACGTTCTCGTCATCTGCCCGACCACCCACCGCACCGCCATATCCCACCACATTGACTCCGACATCAGCTCCTCCTCCACCGTTCTCCGCATAGACGTCCAGACGTTCGACGAGTCCCAGGACGCCAGCATCGGCACCTCCACCGTCCTTCGCCACTTTGCTTCCCGCATCCAGGGCGACTTCATCCTCCTCCCATGCGACTTCATCCCCCCTCCCTCCCTCCCACTATCCGTCCTCCTGGACAAATTCCGTACCGAGGCCCTCGCAGACGGTGCCATCGCCACCACTTGCTGGTTCGCGACCCCGAAGAAGCACGAGAAGGACAAGTCACTAACGCCCGACGAATGGGGTCCCGCCGTCGCACCCACCGCCATCGTCTGGGATGACGCCTCGGGTACCCTTCTTCACGTCGACACGCCCGACGCGATCGACGATAACGCGGACGACATGGAGCTTCGCATGGCGCTGCTGGACAGGTATGTGGCGCGCCCATCGCAGTCACACGCCCTCACACACCTTCAGATATCCCCACACCAAGCTCTCTAGCGGCTTCACCGACTCTCATGTCTATATATGCAAACGGACAGTCCTCGATGCCCTAGTTGACAAGCCGCTCTTCGAGTCCTTCCGCGAGGACCTGCTGCCCTGGCTTTGCAAAATCCAGTACCAGCGCACAAAACACCGCAAGTATGGCCAGCGTATGTCTATCATCATGATACATCAGACCAGGACTGACCTATCGCCAGTCTTACATCCAAAGACGAGCGTGATCACACAGGATCTCTCTCTGAGCCACTCAACCCTTCGCATCAATTCGACACAGAACGCCGACGACACAGAGGACTCGGAGGAAGTTCAGGATACGCCTGCCAGCTTGCGCGTCGGCGTCGTCCTCTTCAGGCCCTCTGGTCCAGAGGAGCATGTCGCGAGAATCAATAACATCCACTCGTTCTTTGAAACGAATCGGCATGTGAGCTGGTTCTTTGCTATCCTTTCGCTTGCTGACGATTGTGCAAGTGCCTCACGACGGCCTCGTGGACCCTCCCCAGCGAGCCTAAAGCGCGCTCCCTCATCGACGCAAAGGCGCAAATATCGACCGACTCCATCATCGGTATGCACATGTTTCTTCATCTCGCCTGACATCTGCTGACTTTCGCAGGCACATCCACACAAATCGCCGAACGCGCCTCCATCAAGAGGAGCACCATAGGCAAGCATTGCGTTATTGGTAAAATGGCCAAGATCACAGGCTGCGTGCTGCTCGACCACTGTGTTGTGGAAGACGGGTACGTCGTCAAGTCTACTTCTCAAACTTTGTGCCACTCACGACGCCCTTTCAGCGCCAAGCTCGAAGGTTCAATTTTGGGCAAGAACACCAAAGTCGGTGCAAAAGCCGATGTCTCAAAATGCGTCACACAAGCTGGTTATGAAGTCCCTGCAGGCGGTTAGGAGAACCTCCAGGGCCATTGTCAGCAACTAATTCGTTTGACAGAAACTGTCAAGAATGAGAAGCTTGATGTCTCCGACTGGACAGCGGTTTCGGAGGAAGGGGACGACGAAGACGACGAGGATGAGGATGAGGACGCAAGCGAGAGCAGCGACGACAGCACCTAGACACGCTCTTTACTATAACGATGATAGAGTCAAGCGAGATGTCCATAGCATGGGGGCATCGGGAATAAAATACAGTGTAACAACAAGTACGATACAGATGTAAGCTACGCGTTCCTCTGGCCCCCTCCCATCTGGTTGCCCAGCCCCTGCGCAAACCTGCCGCGGCCGCCCCGGCCTCCTCCCCGCGCGCCCCCGCGTGTCCGCTCCCCGCGCCCGCGCCGCTCCTGCGTCTGCTCCCCGCGCTTCTCGCCCTTCGTGCCGTCCGCGCGATCGCCCCACCCGCCCCCGCCGCCCATCTTCACGTCCAGCGTCTTCTCGTTCTGGTCGACCATGGTGCCAAGCTTGTCCGAGAGCGTCTGCGCGAGCTGCTGCGCGCGCGACATCTCGATCCGGTGGAAGACGACGACGCCGCCGGACTGATCGAGCGACGCGGAGAGCTCCTCGTTCCAGATCATCTTTGACACCGTCGACATCACCGTCCGTATCGGCAGCGAGAATGTCTTGGCGAGGAGGGTGAGGGAGAGGGTGCTGTAATGCGGCGCATACGTGAAGAGGTATGTCCGTAGGCCCTGCTCTTGTATCCGCTGGGCGAGCATCTCCATAACGGCAGGTGCGCCAGGCATCAGACTCCAGATCTTGATGCTCTGGATGAGGTCGCGGCACTTTTCCCACTCGCCATCCTGGAGCGCCTTGCTGGCCTGCATGATGTGATCACGCGTGCTCTCCGGCGGCCCAGTGAACACCTGACGGTCGGCAAAGTCGAGCAAGCGGCGGAACGGCTTGGAGATCGCTTTGCGCTTCAGCTCCTCGGAGTCGATGCTCGCCAACAGGGGGATTTCTACGAGCATGCTGGACACCAAAAACGCAGCCTCGAGCAGCTCCGTGTTGATGTGCATGTGGAAGGGAAGTTGTCGTTGCTTCTCCGCCTTCTCCTGCTCGGGGGTCAGGGTCTGGTACCGCTGCTGGTGCACGCCCTGAGCGAGCAGCTCCTTCACGCGCTGCGTCGTGAAGATGTCCTGCAACGTCGACTGCGCCTCCTTGATGAGGCCCGAGCGGAACGCGCAGAGACCGAGCTGCACGACCGTGCGGTTGTACAGGATCTGCGTGGCAACGTCGGCAGAGTGGATCGACTCTTGCAAGTGGGACATGAGAAGCATGTCGCGTGCGGTGTAAAAGTCGTTGTGGAGGGCGTAGTGGTAGACGTGCGAGAGCATGGCGCGTGTACGGAGCAGAGAGTTGCCGGACTTGTAGAGGTAGACGCACATGGCGTGTATGAGGGCCGAAGACGACCCCTGTGAAGTAAGAGAAAGCTTGGGCTTGACGTCCGAAGTATCTGCAGCGCTCTCAAGCGCTTGCACAACAGGGTCAGGCTGCAGACTGTATGAGCAACGATGCATAGAAGCAGGATCACACTGGCCTTGGAGTAGATGTGCTCCAATCGCCGCATGACGACGCGGCTAAGCGGCTCGTCTTGGTTGGACGCCTCGTAGAAGGCCTCCGCGCGGCAGATGGTCATGTAGAGGACCTTCTCGTCCTTCAACCGCTCGACGTACTCCGTTCCATGAGGATCGATATTTTGCAAGCTCTTTGTGAACTCGTCGTCCAACCGATCGACGAAGCTGATGACGCTGCCACGGATGCGGACGATGCCATCCTTCTCCGTCTCGGGCGTGCGCTCGGCCATATCGTCGTAGTCCTCGGTGATCTCCTGCACAGAGTATGCGGGCTCGGAGGCGACGATGGCGATGAGCTGGTCGACTTCGCGCTGGGCGGCCGTCCATAGCTCGATGGGCATGTGGCTGGTGACGGATGCGTTGTAGTCGAAGCGTGAGGACACGAGGGCGAGGAGCACGCGCAGACGCTGGTACGTCGTTACTGCCACCTCGAGCAACTTTTCCAAAATCTTGATCTGCTCTGCGCGATCCGTGTTCTGAGATAATCGTCAGACTGAGACGTGATAGTTGAGGGGACGCGCACCTTTTTACCTCTTGCCTCTTGAACGGCCTGGAGGTTTTTGAAGATGTTGTCGGGGGAGAACTGCATGCTCTTGCCGCCCTTGCCGACCTCGGTGAAGCCATCGGCCTCCTCCTCGTCTCCTGCTGCCTCCGCCGCGGCCTTGCGCGCGGCCTGTGCGGGACGAGCGGCGGTGGGTGGTGCGGTCTCGCGGGCGATCTGTGCCTGGTATTCGGCTTCGAATGCTTCGGGGTCCTATACAGGATGAGAGATCTTTCGATGAGAGTCGTGAGACGACTGACCGCTTGATAGCGCTTGACGGCGTCCTCCTGCTCCTTGGCAGCCTTGCGGACCTTTTGCTTCATGGCGGTGAGGGCGCGGGCGTTGGTGGCGTTCATTTTCTTCTTGGTCTCCTTCTCCTTTGCGAGGGCATTGGTGATGGAGGACTCGAGATCGACGAGGGTGCGGATGTAGAAGGAGGGGATGGGTTCTGCGACGTTGCTCTGGCGCTGGACCATACGCGCGAGCTTGTCAAACTCTGTGACATGTTGTGAGTGGATGATGGGCAAGCGGGAGATGGGCACTCACCGTTGGATATGGCGACCCAGTCGTTGATCTTGAGTGCGTTCTCCATGGTCTTGCCTGTAGCCTCCATCTCTGCGAGACGCTTCTCTGCGGCGCTCATGATCTTGACTTTGCGTTCGTCATCGGATTCGTCTGCAGACTCGTCCTTTGGGGCATCGCTTTCATCGTCGTCTGATTCGCTGTCATCTGTGTCTGAGCTGCTTGAATCTGAGCCTGCGGTCTTGAGGAAACGCGACATGGCTGGTTTGGCGGCGGGTTTGGAGGGAGCGGCCTCCTCGTCGGAGGACATGAGCTCATCCTCGGAGGATTCAGTGTCCGAGTCTGAGTCGTCTGCCTGTCTGAAGAAGCGGGACATGGTGTGCAATGGAGAGCGAGCTCGCTGTGGGCGGCGATGAAGTCGAAAATTGAGAGAGAGTTCGGCGATGGCCGATCAGCAAGCCGGATGGACGGTGCGGTCGCGTGGGGCACGTGCCAAAGCGAACTGCAACCGTCGACGGTGTAAGTACGAGTGCTGAGGCTGTCGACGATGGCGACACCGGGCAGACCGCGACTGTCAGCGATTCCGACGCCGGGCCGGGCAGGATCAGGGATCCCGACGCCGGGCAGCAGATCGCGCTCGGCATCGACGAACGCGGGGCCGTACGCGACCCCCCTCACCGACACCGACTACGTTTCCCGGAGCCTCGCCGACGCGATCAAAGCCAACAACCCGTCCCAGCACCGCGGACCCCCGCGCCCGTCGTCCGTCGCGTCCTCGGCGTCCTCCGTCTCCCGGTCCGCCGCCGCCGCCCAGCCAAAGCCGCCGGAGCAGCGATCAAAGACGCCCACCTCCCGCCCAAAGAGCCGGTCCTCAGACGTCTTCACCCGCAGCTCCAGTCGCACAGCCACTCGCGGCTTCGACGTCGGCGACACCGTCCGGTCCGTCCAACTCTCTTCCCCCAGTCTTCTCACCAACCGCCCACATCCAGGATCGCCTCGCTCGGCTACGAGGGCACGCTCCAGTACATTGGAGAGATCGATGGCAAGCCTGGTCTCTGGGCGGGCGTCGAGCTTGGCGGCGGCTTCTTTGGCAAAGGCAAGAACGATGGCAGCGTCAATGGGTACGCACACCCACACGCCTCTCCTTCTCGTATGCTCACCCTCGCACAGGAAACGCTACTTTGTCTGTCCTCCAAATTGCGGCGTATTCGTGTCTACTGCCAAGCTCTCCCAACCCAC
The DNA here is from genome assembly GCA_007026445.1 of Schizophyllum amplum. Lineage (NCBI taxonomy): Eukaryota > Fungi > Basidiomycota > Agaricomycetes > Agaricales > Schizophyllaceae > Schizophyllum > Schizophyllum amplum. The sequence continues at coordinate 2,122,190 of VDMD01000001.1, read as the reverse complement.
AACCGCACGCCCTTCCTCCGTTGCCTCCTCCTACAGCGGCCGCGCGACCCCATCCTTCTCTGGTCGCGTCACCCCATCCACCACCAACGCCATGTCCATGTCCTACGCCACACCCACTCCTGCAGGCCGAGGCCGCATCACCCCCAGCGCAGGCCGTGTCACGCCCGGCACCACCCCAGGACCACGACCAAGGGTACCCACCATGCCCAAGACTGTCGCCCGACCCATCGTGCCCGTGACCCCGAAAGTGACAGAGGGCTCGCGTGCGTCCAAGTATGCCTCCATGACCGCCCAGCAACTCAGCTCTCGCAAATCAGATGCTGCCTCCGCCCTCAGCCCTCCGCGAGAGCTCGGTAGTCCCGCGCGCCTCACCTCTCCTGGCCGCAAATCACGCACATCTTCACCCACGCGCCCACCAAGCTCTCCTACCCGTCCCCCAGGATCTCCCTTTGCCACCCCCAAGCCTAGCCTCACTGGACGCGGCATTCCTGCATCGCCATCCGGAGGCAGCAAGGGTCGTACGCTCACGGCGCCCAGGCCGCGACTGCCCAGCGCCATTGCCATGCCTCCCCCCGCTTCACCCAGCTCTTCCACCCGCTCCATATCCCTCAACGACCATGCCTCGTCCGAGCTGGCGCGCAACGGCCGTGCTCTGCAAGACAAGATGGCTGCCCTGCTGGGCGAAGACCGACATACGCCTTCGCCTTCCCCACGGCCGGACTCTTCTGCATCTGCGCGATCCTCCCTCGCAAATGACGAATATGAACGGCTCAACGCACGTATCGTCACTCTGGAATACGAGAACGAGCGATTGCGCGCGTCATCGCAAGAAAAGGACGCATCCGCGGAACGCATCGTCTCCTTGCAGAATGAGCTCACCGACGCCGCTGCCCGGATAGCGGACCTCTCCGGCGACCTCAGCGAGGCGAAGCGTTCCTTGTCAGAACAGACCTCTTTGGCGGAGAAGCTCACCCGGGAGCAGCAAGACATGACGCGACAGCTGGAGAGTCAGAAGACGAGCTCAGAGAGCACCATCTCCTCTCTCAAAGCGCAGATGGAGGACATGGAGAGCCTCGTCTCGTCCCTAAAGGAAGCCGTCAAGGTCAAGGAAGGCGTCGCCAGCGAGAATGATGCCACCATTCAAGCAAAGAACGCCGAGATCGCCGCCCTCGATGCTCGCCTCAAGCGCACCCAAATCGAGCTCGAAGACGAGCGCCGCGAGCTCTCCGCCCAGGTCGACGAGCTCCGCCAAGCCGGCCAAGAGACCATCGCGCTCTACGAAGAGCGCCTCAGCGCCGCCGACGGCGAGCGCTACGAGCTCGAGGCCAAGATCTCCACCCTCGAGGCGCACGTCAGGCGCAGCACCTCGCCCTCCGTCTCCCGCGCCGGCGCATCCTCCTCCGCCACCACCGCGGCCGAGATCGACAACGAGGCGCTACGCGAGCAGATCGCGCATCTGCAGAAGCAGATGGGCGGCATGGAGGACGCGCTCGAGGATGCGCGCGCGGCGTCGGAGCGCGATGAGCTCACCATCCGCGACAAGTTGCGGCGCATCCGGGAGAAGGAGGACGCGATGAAGCAGGAGCTGACCGATGGGCGGAAGGAGATGGAGCAGGTTGCCAAGTCCGAGGAACAAGCGCGCCGTCGCTTGGAGGAGGTGGAGGAGGCATTCAGGGAGAGCACCGTCGCGCTCGAGAACGCGCGGGCTGAAGTCGAAGGCCTCCGGGCAGAGCTTGCTGTGAGTGGGCACGGAGAAAATCATCCGACATTATTGACCTTTGCGACAGAATGTGGACGCCCTCGTCGCCAGCGGCAACTCATTGGCGGCCTCCCGCAGCGGCGGACTCGCCGACATCGCCAAGCTTCAGGACGAGGTCACCCGCCTGCGTGGTCTACTCGAAGAGGCCAAAGCAAATAACCAGGCAGCGGACGAGTCAGGCTTGGAAGACATGGTCACGAACCTAACGACGGAGAACAGCTCTGTGAGTCACTCCGGGTCTTCTATGATTTTGTTACTAACTCTACTCCGAAGCTGCAAGACACGATTGAGGACCTGCAACAGCAGGTTTCCGACTTGCGGCAAACCCTCGAGGACCGCACTGCCGAGTTGGAGGGCGTGAGGAAGAAGGCCAACCGCGACGTTCCTATCAACAACGGCATGCAAGAACCGCCCGCAAAGCCGTCAAAGTCCGAGACCAACAACGCCAGGGAAGAGATAACCGGCCTCAAGTAAGTGTCCTTGTCCGTTATCTCCTCCCTTGACTTATGATCGTAGGCACATCGTCCAAGAGTTGCAGAAGGAAGGCGCGGCAGCAGCGCAACGCCATAAAGCACTGGAAGCCGAGAACCAGCTGCTCACGTCCGAGATCGAGCAACTACGCCAGGTGAGTCGACTGTCCTGTTGTTTACTGCCACTAACAGCTCACCCAGGAAGTCGCCATCCTCGAAGACAACCTCGACAAGAGCGTCAACCTGGACGAGACGCCGCTCAGCCCTTCCCTCTCGGACGTCGCTGCGTTGCAGAAGGCGATCCGCGAGCAAAAGACCAAGTTTGAGATCGAGATGGACCAGATCCGTAAACGCGCGTCTGACGCCGAGATGAAGAATGCGCGGGCCGTGCATGATGTGAGCGCCTTGTAACCCTCTTTTCACTCTTACTGACACGCCTTGCAGCTGAACAAGGAGATTGGCGAGCTAGAGAGCTTGATCGAGTCCAAGATCTATCGCGAGGTAGGTCTATTCAGTCCCGCCTCTACACACCGCTGACGTTCCATAGGACGAACTTGAGCAAGAGGTCGAGCGCCTCAACAACAAGCTCGCGCGTCAAAAGAAGAAGAGTAGCGACCGACCGCCATCGACGGCATCGACCGTGTCGGAGCCGGCTCAGGTTTGCGAGATCTGTGAACGGCCAGGCCACGATATCTTCACCTGTGACTTGCTGAAGGAGGACGGCGGACGGAGCTCGCGGAACTCGGCGGCGTCTTCCACCGAGCTGTTCTGTGAAGACTGCGAGGGCCATGGACACACCGCCGCCGAGTGTCCCCACTCGCAGGACGTATTCTGAAGGCCTCATGGATGTCTGTATGTATATATCTTATGGCTTGTTATTTGTGCCTCTTGTTTCGCTCCGACTGTTGTCTGTCTGTCTCCTTGCGGAATCTGTGTACATATAGGTAGTCGTTGTCCACTAGTACTAGCTACATGTCGCATTCAATACCCCGGCTCTGGTGATATCCCCCACTCGTCGCGCTCGTGTCGGACATGCAGACGAAGGCGCCGACAACCATTATGTACGAAAAAGTAGGTGTGCCGGCGCAATTAAGGGTGGTGCGTCAGTAAAGTATGTCCGACCGGAGGAGCGTGAGAGTGAGCGAAAGGGGAGGGCAGGTGGACAACAACCGAAACAATGGGGGGGAAGAAAACGTGAAGATGCGGCGGGGATCTGCCCGCGGCACTATGCGTCGGCAGGCTCGTGTGAGGCATAAGGGGTACTCAGGAATAAGGGTATTCAGATGCGGCTCTAGATCCAGAATGACGGTCCGAGGAGAGAAAGGGAGACATCTACGGCTGGCGCTTCTTGACATTCTGCGACAGCCATTGGAGGCCCTCGAACAGGCCCTCCCCGGTCGTCGCGCAACTGCGGGGCTTTGGGTGAGCGAGTGAATGCGGCGAACGTGGCATAGCGGACGTACCTCGGGTGGACGTACCACGACCGGTCCCGCATTCGGTGCAGCCCGAGCTTCTCTGTCACTTCTGCTGGTGACATGGCTGAGGAATGAGAGATGAGTATATGCAGACTCGCGATATCGGGCAACGGCCACGTACCACCCGGCAGATCCTGCTTGTTGGCAAAGACAAGCAAAAGACAGTCCTTCATCTCCCTGTCGCTCAATATGCGGTGCAACTCCTGCTTCGCCTCGTCCACACGGTCTCTGTCCTGGCTATCGACGACAAAGACGAGGCCCTGGGTGCCGGTGTAGTAGTGTCGCCAAAGCGGCCTGATCTTGTCCTGGCCGCCAACGTCCCAGACGTTGAACTTGACATTCTTGTACGTGACGGTCTCGACGTTGAAGCCAACTAGGGCGCGTCAGTGGGGAGCGGGGCGAGCGGAAGACGGCGGGGCGGCGCACCGGTAGGAATGGTCGTGACCGACTGGTTGAGTTTGAGCTTGTAGAGAATGGCTGGCGCGGGGCGGGTGAGCTGGGTGTTTGTGGGAGTGAGCGAGCAGCGACGTACTTGTCTTGCCGGCAGCGTCGAGGCCGAGCATCAGCAGGCGCATCTCCTTATTCCCGAAAATCTTGCCTGCGAACGGGCGGTCAGCGACGACGACGACGACGAGCAGGACGGCGACGGCGGCGACGGACCCAAGGCCTTTGAAAGATTGGCACCCATTGCTGCTGGTTTGTTTGGTGGTAAATCGGGTAAAAGAGCGACGGGACGGCGGACAACCGCGGGGCAGCGAGAGAGGGAAGAGAGCACGACTCAAACTCGGACACAAACAATTTCATCCATCAACAACGCGTGACGCCTTCGGTCACAACGCAAGTTCAACACTCGTAAAGGTATCTATGAAACTGCCTGACTCTGGCTAAACGCCTTCAGCCACCCGTCGCCCATATCCTTCTTCAGCGCCTCGATCTTCCGCCGGTACGCCTCCCCGTCGAAATCCTCGCCCTCCTCCCCACGCTCCCCGCTGTCCTCCCGCCTCGGCGGCTCAAACACCGACGCGCTCACCCGCGACCGCCGCGCCGCAGCCCGCCCAGACAGCGTCTGTGACCCTCCTTTCCTCCTCGACTCCACGAATTTCGTCGGTGCCGAACCCTCCTCGTCCGCCCAACTCCCCACCACCTCCGTCTGATGTCGCGAGTGCCGTGTCCGCTGCGGCGCTGTCGGTGGCGATGGCGGCGACGGCCTAGGCACCTTGACCTGTTTCCGTGTACTTGGCCCGTCCGTGCGTTCAGCATCGCCGGCCACCTCGGAAGCGTCCGACTTGTTTCGCGCCTGCGACTGCTCGCGGGCGCTGTCCACGTCGCTGCCATTCTCCCCGTCCAGCTGCACAATCCGCTTCGCGCGCTTCTTCCGCGCCCGGCCGGCCACCGCCTGCAGCGACGGCGACTGCTGCTGTACGGACGTCGGCGGCGACGGGGCAGCGTCCATCGGCGGAGACGCCACCGCCACCACGGGCGGCGACGCCGCCATCGACGGCGGTCGTGCAGAAGTCATCTGTTTCGCTGGCGACGTCGACAGACTCCGCCGCTCGTAGAACGAGGGCGGCGTTCCGTCCAGCGTGATCGTCTTGCCCTCCTTCCAGAAGCAGTCAAAGCACGCCACCCGGTAGTTCTCCTCGTACTCCGTGAACAGATTGCCCTCGATGGCAACGTCCTGAATGTTGGGCAACGTCACTAGCCTGCCCACCTCTGCGCTCTCCTCGATGAGGTTCTCCCGCAGGTCCAAGCGCTCCAAAGCTGGTAACCGCTCGAGGCCGCAGAGAGACTCCAGCCGATTGCGGGAGAGGTTGAGATACAACACCTGTCCCAGGTTCTGGTATATGTGCAGGACAGAGTCGACCATGTTATCCGAGAGATTGAGGGAAACGAGGTTGTATAGCGCGCCCAGGCCGGTGGGTATAGAAACAAGGAGATTAGACGAAAGATCCAGATGTGTGAGGGCGGTCAGATGCGGTAGAGAGTCGGCGGGGAAGAAGGTGAGGGCGTTCTCCGCCAGGCAGAGGTGTTTGAGGAACGCCCATTTGAGCGACGAGAGGACGGGTTCCGGGGATGTAGACAGCGGTACATCCTCCCCCTCTTCCTCTACCGCCTCTGGCACCGATTCGGGAAGCCTGGTGGCAAATGACGGCTGCCGCGAGGGCCCGCGGGATATCCGTCGATGCCGCTTGCGACTGACGCTGCCCTCCCTCCGCGCCTGGTCATCCACGACCGCGCCGATAAAGATATCCGACGCATCCTCCAGCCCGCTCTTCTTGATCTTGAGACTCCTGAGGCTCTCGGCGAGCCTGTCCCAGCCCAGCAGCGCGCGCGGGTCGACATCCGTGCACTCGAGCGCGTACAAGTTCTTGAACGCATCGAGGGGTATAGCATTTGTGTTTGGGGCTTCGTTGGCCAACTCGGTTATGACCTTGCGGCTTGGAGCAGTGACGGAGAGGGCAGGGAGCTTGGTGAAGCAGCTGTAGATGAACTTGAGCTCGGCGTCGATGGTGGGCGGCTCGGGGCGGCCCCACCAGCCGGGGCCGAGGGATAGGCCGGACATGGTGGAGAGGGATGAGCGGAAGGAGGCGAGGGAGAGCGTGTCTGACTTGTCGGCGCCATTGAAGAAGTTGATGTAGCTCATGGGGCGCGAGGGGTTGTCGACGGCGACATCGAGGTTGCCGACGTCGATGCCGAGGGCCTCCATGCGCATGAGGAGATAGAAGAGGTGGTGGGTGTCGATGTCAAAGACGAGGGGTGGTGGGGCGGCGGGGTCGGGGGCAGCGAACCAGGCGAGGGGGTTGATCGCGGAGAGCGACGAGGAGGGGGCATGCTGTGTGCGGCGTCGGGGGCGGCGAAAGAAGGGCGACTGTGCGAGACGTTTGTCGTGTGTGCGGATGAACGCAGCTTTGCGCCTGATGTATTCGTCCCCGCCTTCCTGCTCCATCGCGTCTGCCGCCAACCAAGGTCGCCACTCGCCGCAACCTCCCCTGCGTCGGCACCCATGATCTCATCACACCGCACCCACAAGCCCAATTAGGCAGCTACAAGCGCCCATGTCTTGCATTACAAGTACTTACACGAGTCGCTCTCTTAAGACTCCGGAGTTCTACGACGGCCTCGTCGTGGTCCTTATGACAATGTAGGCATGAGATTACAACGACCAATTGTGAGGTGCCTCGGTATAAATAAATTGTATTCTACTGTCCCAGCGAAGACGCAATGCTATCCCAAAAGCTGATGGGCCGCCATCAGCCTCATCCACGCGACCAGCGCCGGAAGAATCAAACGTACCTGCATCGCTCCATGAGCCGCCCGTTCGTCTTCACTGCGTGCACATCAGGCTCCATCGCCTCCGTCCTGTTGAACAACATCTCCACCGGCGCGTCCTCAGTCCACGGCACCCATGTCGGCGTCAGATCCCGCACCAGCTTCACATTCGGGTCCTTCGCAAGTGCAAAGTTCGTGAACGCAGAAGCGAATGCACCGTCGAACGCGCTGTTGTTGTACGATTTGGCGAAGAGCGTACTGACATCGGGAAAGTAATACGGTAGGTCATACCCGTGGAGAGCCGGGTCGATGGCGAATTCCGCCTAGGGCGGAGCGTTAGCCTGTGTACACGAATATGCGCGATGAAGCCTCACCTTGAACGGCTTATCAATCGCACGCATTAGCCTATATGAAGGGCAGACGAAGACGCTGTCGGCTAGCATAGTGATGGCCTGATCGACTGGGGCGAGGTCCGAGTACAGCCCAATAGCCTGCTGAACCTCGTCGTCTGTGATCCTACTGGGGAAGACATTGTGCAGCCAAAACGGCGTGTCGAAGGCGTCGCCCGCGCTCGTGTTCACAAACATCTCTCCCTCGTTAGCGTTCGTCACCGAGAGGACGTGTGCCTGCCACCAGAGGAAATGAAGATCAGCACGTTGTTTTGATGTAGGTGAGACGTACGCCGTTGACTCTACGCTGCGCGAGTGCGTGCGAGGGTGCTTCCTGGATGAAGGCGTGATCGACGACTGGAACGAAGAGGTAGGTGCCCGAAAAGCAAGAGACGCTCATATCCGCGTTGACGCGCCGGAGGACGGCAGAATCAACTGCGCGTAGGCAGGCGAGCGAGTCTTGCGAGGAAGCGCACCTGCAGGAGTGAGTCAAGGCAGAAGTCAGCGACGGAACAGGAACGACAATGCGTTGCTGCTACCCACCCAGTCTGCTTGACGAGCTCGTCATATATGGCCTGCGCGGGCATGAGCTTGACCGTCGAGATACTGTGAGAGACACACCTCGGGTATGGGGGCCTCTACATCGCTTTGTGGCGGCAGCCAGTTCGAGCTAACGATCGCCGTGTTGAATAGTGGTGGGGTCGTCTTCCCGCCGTTTGCGAGGATGTGCTGATATACAGACCCCGCACCCGCGGACTCACCCCAAATAGTCACGTCCGAGGGGTTGCCGCCGAATTTATGGATCTGGTCGATCTCGGTAAGGACTCCTGCGTGCAAGGATACCAAGTAAACCTACGTGTTTCTGCACCCACTGCAACGCAAACTGCTGATCTACTGCAATCGGGTAGCACGCGTGAGCAAGGCGCCGGAGAAGTGCAGGAAAATGGCTACTCACAAAGTCCAGCATTCGCCGCGCCTGCTGCGTGCACGTCCTTCCCAGCGAGGAATCCATAGGCGCCGACGCGATATTGTATGACGACCACAAGGCCACCCTGGGAACGCCGGACAGGGTACTTGCCGTCGTAGACGTCGCTGCCTGTGAACCCAGTGGCGCTACCGGAGATGTAGCCGCCGCCGTGAATCCAGACCAGCACGGGCTTGGGCGCGCGCGAATTCACTCCAACGTCCCCTGGGGTGTACACGCTGGGGTATTCGTAAGCCGGAGTCAAAGAGCTGACAAAAAGTACTGAGCAGGCTTACTTGAGGAAGAGGCAGTCTTCGTCCGCTGTTATCGGGGCCGACTCCTCTGGCGGGCAGAGGCCCTGCAGGGTGCACGCGCTAACAGTGGGTTCAGTCAGAGAGGTATGCGCACGATGATCAGGTTCTCCTCACTTTAGCAGCGTGGCGTTGTCCGTCGTCTTCAATCCGGTGGTGAAGGCGGGGGCGAACGGCGCTTGACCACGACCTCCTTGAATGCACATGGGCGGCTGCGCTGTTGCCTGTTGTACGCCCTCAACTTGCAGCGGCGGCTGCGGAGGCCGCCAGCGGAGGTCGTTGGTGGGCGGCGCAGCGTAGCGCACGCCGAGAAATTGGGTGATGTTGCTCGCGTCGTCAAAGGTGCCTTCGTAGGTGGCGTAACCGAGGGTGACGGAGGGTCTGGCGGTCGCGGAGATGTCGATGATGGGTTGAAAGACGGGGAGCAGGTATGCTAGCTGGGACTTGAGATTAGGAAGCATGGCGATGGTAGGAGGAGTGGTGGGAGGAAGTGAGCGAGGGTGTGAGAGTGTCAATAGTAGTCTTTGTACGCCTGTATAAGTACGGGAGAAGAGATATTGGAACGAGCCATGTGTGTAAGCACATAGTGAGATGCTTTATTCAGCGGTTGAACCCACAACAGGATCGAGAAAGACGGACCTACTGTGTGGCACAGCCCGATGCGACAAAATAGAAGTGAAAGCCGATCTAGAACTGCACCCTCCTGAGTAGGGCGAACAGAGACGTTGCTCGACTAGTAGTAGTCGCAAGAGCAACAGGACCAGCTAGCATTCTTGCCGATACCTAATAGTAAGCGAGCAGCATAGGGGCACTTCCATTCGATATTTGCGCCTCGCATGAAGATCTGAGCCTTTCTGAGGGAACCCAGGGGCATTGCTGACCAAACGGACGGCGCTGAGTCACATCTTCTCGGAAGCGCGGATGTGGTTGGTGGTAGGTAATTCAGCGGTCGTTCAACGGGTTGATGAACTTGCTTTTGTTACGTAGGTGCATCCACGATGCGACGAATAAGCAGCGCTGGCGGATGGACGAGGCGCTGGAGGGCATAGGCTATCAGGCGCACGTACTTAGGATGATTGATATTTGTTTGGTTCTGCTTGGCGTTGACAGTGCCGTCGGTTACTCCATTGGGTCAACTCTTTGTTGTGTCCTACTTCGTATGATCGAGCAACGTCAGCGTGATCACACGCCTGCTTTTGCCGCTTCTGGACCACGCAAACAATATTGCAGGATATCATGCTCTGTAAAGAGCTAGCTCCGTGGCCGACACTATGCAACGGTTCGACGTTTCAGGAACCTCTGAGCGCTCAGCGCTCTTGTCACTCGATACTTATGCAGTTAGCAGCAAGCAAGCTAGCCATTATCCTCTCGTATGTAAGTAAGTGCACAGAGGCCCACGACTCACCAGTTCGCTTCTGCAGCGCCAATGCGATCCTTTCTTAGCTCTACTAGTAGGCTCATCCTTCTCCTCGCCGTCTTCACCTTCAGTGCGGGCGCCAACCCCTCCGTTGACCTCGATTAGGCCACATGCGAGGGCGGACTGAGCGCTATCGTTCCTACAGCGTCCGAGGGTGCGTTCAACGATGCGGCCGACGTCACGCAATCCCTCGGTGTCATGTGCGGTGCGCTATGCCGCGCCGCCTACGGACGATCTGCGCTGGCGCGCCTACTTTGCAAGCGGATGGAGTGCAGCAGGCAACTAGCCAACCGTCTAGGTGCGTACAAGGAGCACGAGGTCAAGCGCTTGCTGCCCCCGTTTTCATGGCCGTGGTAACCAAGACAACGGAAGATGCCGCCTCACTCATTGAAGTTGACTCAAGGACGCCGGCGCACCCCTCACGTGGGGCTAAACACCGCAAGTGCGTGCGCACTGCAGGGTCTCTGTCTCTTGTCTGTCTTCCATACTTCTTGACTCCGGCGACTGACGACGAGTATTGCCTCTTCCACCAGTAAGCTTTCATGGTTTCGCCGAGATCATGCGCCTGCCCATCGTCACAGCGTATACACGACCAGCGATCTCGAGTCCGACGCGCGAATAAACGATTTCAAGCCCGTGCTTGTATGTATATATGGCGGTGCTGCTACGGAATGCGCCTTTGGCTCCAGGGGACTCGTCATCTACGACAGCACGTGTCTCATCCAACGCGCTAGCGGTGACCTTGTCGTGGTCGTCGTCCAGTACGATTATCGGCTCTCTGGATGTACGGGGTTTTTTTTGGCCGTCGCGGGTATGGAGGCCGCAGGTGTCATGAAGGTGGGGCGTCGTAGGTCTGTTGCCCCTTCTGTTGATGCAAAACTCTGAACCTGAGTGCATTCAGTACACTGAATTTATATCACTGCAGGCCGCTCCAGCTCGCCATCGACCCGCCTTCCGACGGATTCGATCCTTCCCACTACCTTCCCAACACAGCCAACGTCGTGCCCAGGTCCTGCAACAATTATTAGTAACGGTCAAAGTGGGTTGAGGATCGGCTGAGGAAACCGTTGAGGAAACGTTGAGCATCGAAGGCTCAAACACTTCCTCAACCGTTTCCTCAGGTGTCTTAAAAGGACCAGCTACTAGAGCTGGTCCTTTTATCCTCAAACGTTTGAGCCTGAGCCTTCCGCTAGTGCCTTCGATTACTGTATATGGGACTGGTATAAATACATGTAAATCACGAGATAGCGTGGCGTCCAAACACGGAAATCATGACAAGGGCTGCACCTGTTATCCTCTGCTCACACCACGACGCAGCACGACGCCACGGTGGAACTCAAGCCATATTATCACCAGCCTCCACGAAGACATTCAAATATTCAAGAAAAACTGCCGAAGGTGAAGTGGCGGCAGCACCGGCATTTGCCGTCGTCCTCGAGCTTCACGTGGACACTGGAGAGCGGTCCGATGCAAGTCCGATGAGCTACTGTACCTACCTGTATGGAGGCAACCAGCCGCCAGGTGTGACATTTGGAAAGTGATGCAACCAGTGGCCCGGCCCGACGGCCCGGCGTCAGCCGGGCGGCCAAAAATTGATTTTTGGGCCTTTTTTGACCAAAAATTACCACTTTTGGAAGGTCTCCGGGTGGCCGAGAGGCTTGTGACCTGTGACCTAGGCAACGCAACCGAGGGCCTGTGACCTGTGACGGTTGCTTCCATACAGGTAGGTACAGTATTCTAGCACGCGGGTTCATCCTGGTGAAGGGAGGGCAAAGGAATAACAGTATGCAGCCGTACACTAGTATCATAAGAGTCAAATACAAGCCAACCGAGCGCGCAACAGTGTTCCCCACTTTGACCGCACACGTCGATGCAATGCTGAGGAAACGATTGAGGAAGCGTTGGAGCCTTCGGATGCTCAACGTTTCCTCAACGGTTCCCTCAACCAATCCTCAACCCACTTTGACCGTTACTAATAGCGACTTCGATGCCGCGTTCGCGTCCGCATTAACGAACTTCATCCTCACGAAGAACCGCAATGCCATGAAGCTCGCTGAGGAGCTGACGCCGATCTGGGGACCGTTGGACACGGTCTTCGACGGGACTGCGACACAGGACCCGATGTACGCATCATGCACACGGGCGCGCGACTCATGCTACGTATGCAGGTAAGTCTAGTTGTTCTTCATTCGTATGATGAGGCTGACGGTTATTTATGCGCTGTTCTCATCGGAGCAGAATATCCCAGAAAATTGTCGATGAACCACAGCTATGCAGTAGCTTCCGAACGCGATGCTACGCGCCGATGTTGGCGCCTTACATGGATGCTGTAGATCGTGGACAGCGCTAGGTTCCGGGATGGTGTCGATGTGGATAGATGCGGTGCGCGCACCTACTTAGTATGCTTGAGCTGATCAAGTGAGATAGGCTGTTGATTCCTCTTGCGGAGTGCTGCACCTTTGGTCAGATAGTAGATACGGCATGATCATTGACGATATGTATTATGATCCGGCAGCAGGCGTAGCCACTGCCAAAGGCGCGAAGGCATTACTTATAATGGATGCGCCACAAAATTGACAAGCATGATGTTTGCGTGTGATTGCCAGCTGATGTGACGCGCGTCAGGGCTAGTGCTGCTGTCCGCTCCTTGTTCCCCAACCACCATGAAGGTCACTGTAAAGACAACACAGCAGAAAGTATTCCAGGTAACTTAAACGTCTAACTCATCCCGAATCTCCCTGATATCAGCGTAGATCGATGTTGACGGCCCCGACACGGTCGGCGTGCTCAAGCAGAAGATCTCGGACGCGCATGGCCACCCTGTCGCATCTCAGAAGGTCATCTACTCAGGTATGAAAATCCTGACCTACAATTGGAGCACCACTCACCGCCATCTAGGGAAGATCCTCCCCGACGACAAGACCATCGAGTCTTGCGGGATCAAAGAGAAGGATTTCCTTGTGCTCATGGTCTCCAAGGTGCGTGTACCTGTAGCGCCCCCAAGAACCTTGAACTTACTTTCTATACAGCCTAAGCCTACCCCCACTCCCGCTCCTGCTGCTCCAGCTGCCGCTACACCCGCCGCTCAGCCAGCCGCCGCGCCCGCACCTGCTGTAACCCCCCAGCCGGTTTCTATGATAGTCCCTGTGCCGACTCCGTCAACGCCCTCCGCCAATGCCCCCGCGTTTGGCGACATGAGCTCCTTCGTCACGGGCGACGTACTGCAGCAGACAGTCAACAATATGACCGAGATGGGCTTCCCCCGCGACCAGGTCTTGCGCGCGCTTAAGGCGAGCTTCAACAACCCCGATCGCGCGGTGGAGTACTTGATGAATGTGTGTTACTCTCTATGGCGAAGCCGCTTCGATGCTGATCATGACGCAGGGCATTCCAGCACATCTAGAGGCTGAAGCTGCGGGACCAGCCCGCGCTCCTCAACCAGCGGCAGCACAACAATCTGGTAGCGCCGCCGCCGCTCCCGCTGCTGCACCGGCCGCTCCTGCAGCTGCTACCGGTGCACCACAGAACCTCTTCCAGCTCGCCCAGCAGCAACAGCAGCAAAGTCAGGCCGGCGCTGGTGCCGGTGCCGCCGTCGGCGCGGGCGCGGGTGCTGGCGCAGAGGTGCCAGGGCTCGATCTCGGGGCACTCCAGAACAACCCGCAGATCCAGCAGCTGCGCCAACTAGTTCAGCAGAACCCGGCGCTTGTACAGCCACTTGTCCAGCAGCTCGCTTCCTCCAACCCCGCCATTGCGCAAGCTATCATCCAGAATCCGGAAGCCTTGATGCAGTTATTGGGTGTTGATGTCGACTTCGAAGACGCAGACGATGACATGAACCCGGCACCCGGTTCCCACGTATTGCACGTCACTGAGGCGGAGCAGGAGGCTATTCAAAGAGTACGTTCACGTCCCAGCCCGCATTAACGGTCTCTGATTCTGTCTTAGCTGGAAGGCATGGGCTTCCCTCGTCAAAAAGTCATAGAAGCCTACTTCGCTTGCGACAAGAACGAGGAATTAGCAGCGAATTACCTTTTTGACAATGGGTTTGACGACGAGTAGTGTTATCGTTGCTCCGCTTGTGAGTGTATAGTCGAATGAATGCTTGTATCATATGTCCACCACATTGCGTCTTTCGCCCTTGACCGATGTCGCGCACTGAACGTATGAACGCTCGTCAATCCAAAAGACACAGGAAGAACATATATAAGCACGAAAGAAAATAAAGACTACCGAGACTGTAGATGCAACAGAAATAGCATGGGAGCAGATCGCAAAGCAAAACTCGTAACACAAGTATAAAGAACGAGAATGTCCAACGCAACAGAGATCATTTTCAAAGTGAAGCGGCTGGCATTCCTTCACGGTGACGGTGTACGTTGAGGAGACGCGATGTACAGCACTATCGTTCATGATCGTCAGCTTTCTTTTTCAATACCGCTCTTCGCCAGTCTCACCATCGCTCTCGTTGACAGCAGTGGACATGTTCGTCAGCGGCATGCGCGCCACCCTCGTCATGTGCGTCTTCGGCCTGCCGTCGAGCGACACCATGACGGACTTGTAACTGTCCAGCTCGTTCAGCACGGCCTCATGCCTGGCGGCCAGCACTTGTCGGTCAGCACGCATACGGGCAATTTCCTAAGGCAAGGTAAACACTCGAGCGAGCCGTGTGCAGAGATAGACTGTAGACGCACCTGTCGAGCATCGTGCAGCTCATTGCGGATTTTGTCCACGTATACGATGCGCTGTGACGGATTGCTATGCCCCAAAATGTCGGCGTTCGCTTTCATCAACTGCCTGGCCTCCGCCTCCGCAATCTCGTTGCGAGAAGCGAGCACGCGAGCGTCCTCAATGAGTTCCTCATAGGCCTCCTTATACTCGACCGCCCGCTCCAGCTCGACCGTGAGCCTATCAAGCCATCGTCAGGCCCACGGTTGCCAAGTACTCGGATAACCACTCACGCGTTGATCTTCGCCCGCAGACCTTCCTCCGCCTGCCTACTCTTCTGCAGCGATGTATTCATACGCTGCGCTGCCTCCTTCTCCCGCGTCACGGCTTTCATGTGCCGCGCAGTCGCCGCACGCATCTCCGCCTCCGCAACCACCAATCGCGACTCCATCTCGGCCTGCGCCTGCACCAGGCGGGCGACCTCAGCCTCTGAAGTTCGCACCCGCGCAACGGTAGTGTCGCGCTCTCTGCGGACCTCCTGTACGTCCTTTCGCAAGGCATGTATGTCCACCTCGTCGATGTGCATGATCATGGACTGCAGCAGCGTCTCGCGATCTGCCAGAGCGTAGGCAACAGCAACCTCGCTGCGAAGTGTTTCCTTGTAGGAGTCCGTGAGGGCATGGGTTCTTGAGTCGGCTTCCGCTATGCAGCGCTGAACCTCGAGCTCGCCGTCCACAATGTCGTGTAGTAGAGCCGCCACATCAGCGTCAGTCGCGCGCGGTGCAGAGGATAAGGCAGCGACGTCCGCAAGGGACTGCCGCACAAACGCCATCTCCTCTTCCGCCTCCGCCAGCTGTGCTAACAGCAGCACGTTGTCTGCTTTCGTTTGCCGAATAAGGTAGGCGAGCTCGATAACCTGGCCTTCCGAGTTGGCGAGCTTGCGTTGCAAACGCTCAGATTGCAGACTGGTAAACATAGCCTCGCGGCGAGCAGTCTCCTCCAGCTGGTGCTTCGCGTGAGCGAGCAGGGCATACTGCTCGCTGACTTCGACAGCGAGAGCTTGATGCTGTTGGAGTTGATTGATAAGGTCTTCGTGCCGCGCGGACATTTCTTCTCGCAGGTCTTCGACAGACGCTTGCGCAGCCTTCGCGTCCGACTGAAGCGTGTCTCGTTCGGTTTGCGACGCCATATTTGTCGCCTGAGCCGCGTCGCGCTCGCTCTCCGCTTTCTTGAAAGCGTCTTGCAGTTTTGCTTCGGTGGCGTCCCGTAGTTTCTTCTCCCGTAAAGCGGCCTTCTCAAGTTCCTCTATCCGCTCATCGCGCTCGCGGATGTCCTGTTTCCGTTGCGCTTCGAGCGAATGAAGGGCTTTCTTGAGTTCACCGGCGTCTCCGCGTCGCTGGGTGATTTGCTGCCGTTCGTGCTCAGATACGCGTAGGCGCATACGCAGTTCCTTGATCTCAGCATGTTCGGCTATGGCGGCTTTCCTCTGGTCCTGGACTTTGGCTTCGAGGGCTTCGATCTGCTTCTTCTGCTTATCGAGTCGCTCGGTAAGGTCATTGTTGGCCTTGTTCGCGCGGTGAAGCTCAGAAGCATGCTGTTTTCGGGAGTGAGATGTTGCACGTAAAGAGAGATTGGTAGACGCACCGTCTTCTTTGAGTCTTGGTGAAGCTTCTCTAGCTCCTCAAGCTTTCGCTGCAGTACGAGATATTTTCCGTCCGTTAACGGTGGGGATGTGCGCTTCATGGACTTGAGTCTCTGCCTTGGGGCGTCCTTGGTGGATGGCGGTGCGGAAAGCTCTGCGGGGCCGTCAGACGATAGATGCATGCGTAGAAAACGCCACACACCTGCACCCTCGGGTGAGTTCTCGCTGCAGTTGAGCCTGTCGGCCTTTTCGAGGAGTGCACCTCGCTTGTAGCCGTCAAGCTTTGACTCTGGGCAAAGGTCAACGTATGTTGACTTTGAAGTACCGAAGCAAGCCACCTTGATCGACATTGTATGCGCCTGGACCAGGAACCTGGGACTCTGTGCATAGTGGTCAACACAAAGAGCGACAAAGGGCTCGTTTGCAAACCTTTGACGGGCTCGAACCGTGCTCCTCTTGGGAACATGGCAGACGTTGATCGACGTCAGAGACAACAAACACAACGCGTGTTCTAGTCACGTGGTCGTGAACGTCGACTTTAATTCTGGAAGCGCGCATCGCCCCGTTCTTCTCCAGCCTCTGCTTGCCCTTTGCACCAGCTCTTTCCTCCGCAAAATTCATGTTCGATGCGTCCAACAGCGCGGAGATGTTACCTAGGTTTATACAGTAGGATCAAGTACAGCTGAAGGAAGGCCTCTCGGCCTCAAAGCACGCTGTGAGTGATTGAGTGTAATGGGATTGCAGTACTGACAGCTTCTTGCAGAATAGATATGTCTCGTGTGTAAGTTTGGACAGGTTGTGGACAGGCATTCGCCGACAGCACCCAATAACTTACGTGCGGATGCTCCGCGGTCTGGATGGCTGTTGACACGGGCGCCCAGGAGTTACACCGGGGGCCAAAGCCCAAGGGCGCTAAAGTCACCATGTCAGTCGCCTACCGACCCACCATGTCAGTCACTTACTTACCAGTCTTGCAACGGGGGGCAGCGTCTCGACCTGGTCTCGACCTTGTTGGGCTACCCGGTGAGCCCCCCCCCCCCCCTGGTACAGGACAGCTCTCAAGGTGCTCTAGATAGAGTTCTACGCACAGAAAAGGCACTTCTGACTGAAGCAAGAGACAGAATAATCGCCGAACAGCGAAGTGACTGACAAGATGAGATGGTAATTACCAGTCCCTGCAGCACTGTTCCAAAATCATCGAGGCCGAAGACTGGGAATCCGAGCATCCTGGATGACCGCTCTGGTCGAGTGAATGAGTTCGGACGGTCGATGTCCACGCCAAAAAAGAGCGTGAGCCTGGCAACCCACTGGTCCGGAGACAAATCAAGGAAAAAGGATGCGCGGCACTGGCCTGAAGGGTTCATCTGCATTCATCTGGGAGAAGGCGGCTGCTTTGTTCAGCCCTTGGGGGATAGGTCGTGGGGCATGCTGTCTGTCGCTACGCAGAAGAGATTTGTCCATACTAATGGACAGTCAGGACCCGTATCGGCCACAGAAGGAGCGGAGTTACGAGCGGTTTGTGGTGAGCGTCGTCCTTCCTGCTGTTCCGCGGGGGGAGCTGACCTCCTCGCCGACCCTCACCGCTATCCTCACGAATTGCCCTCCCCATACAGAGCAGCGCAAACATGTAGCCGAGGCTGCTGGCGAAGTTAATATGAGGGAAAAATGATCGAAGGAAGGAGGGTGAAGTGGGGGAAGGAGAGTAGAGAGGGTGTAGTCAAAGGGACGCGGCTGTCGAACTCGTCTGCATTCTACTTACTTGCCTTGGGTGCCGTACTTGCCTCTCGGCCGTCCTTGACTTTTGTCTGTACTTGACTTTCTCCTCCTGGCCCGAGCGGGAAGTCCGCGAACCAGTCGAAAGCTGCCGGGAGAGGAGAGGACGGGCTGTCCACTGCAGACAGTACATTCTCTCCGCAGACACTCCCCATCGCGGCGCGCCCCTCGTCATGCCCTGTCTGCATTCGTCGCGCGAGAGATGAGTTGGTGCCCGCTACACCTCACGCTGGTAGACGGCATGCTCCATGGTCACGGGCGGCGAAGAAAGCTTGTATAGGTGGCGTGGTGTATCGCAAGGCGTCAGATACACCGCCGGACGGACCCATCTGACATGTTCAATATCGACAAGACAACTTACCGATTCGGAGCGCAGGTCCAGCAAGGTCGCGCATGCGTAGGCGCTCGTCCATGCACAGGTCTCCATCGTGCCTGCTTCGACAAAAAATTTGACGACAATAGCACTGGAGAAGGAGGCCACCCAATGACACTCACCCATATGATCCACGCCCGTTCGTGCTCGGGCTCGCAAGTCGAGAAAGTCGTGATGCAATTGCTAGTCGTGAATGGGGGGAAGTGTGACTCCAAATATTAGCAACTATTATACAGCTGTAGGGTATTACCGGCCTCTTCCACTCGCGCTTCAACCCGACTTGGGCGCCTCTGCTGGTGGCGGCGGCGGTGCGTCGGCGGACATGGGTGAGCCCGATGGCGGCTGGCCTGTCTGACGCTCGGCCTCTATGCGTTCCCGTGCACGCACGACCTTGGACTGCAAGTAGTGCGAGTGAGATGGGGGTGTGACCTTCTTGCCGCGGACGGGCTTCTGGGGCTGCGCCGGGGCTTCCGGTGCGGCGTTCATCTTGAAGAGGTGCTCGTAGTTCTGGTGGGAGTGTCAGTGGGCCGCAGGCAGACAGGCGTATGAGTGCGCACCTTCATGACCTGCTCCATCTCTGCCTCGCGCTTGACGTTGAGGATGAGCTCCGCCTCGTCCAGCGTCATTCGGTGTTGCCGCGTCAACTGGTCTGTCATGGACTGAGAGGTCGCGTTTTTCAGACCCGCAACATCCCCTCCTGCTACCGCCTGTGGAGAGTACTTTGCATCTATTCGTCCGTCGTCAGCGCCGTCGCGTGTGGAGGTGAGTGCACGTACTTTTGACGGCCTGCTGCGCCCCCGCGCGTAGTGCCCTGCCGAGTATGACAGAGCCGCTGATGAGGACTTGTATGAGAGCCTTTGGGGACGACTGGGCGGCTGTGAGCGCCGGTGCGAGGGTGGCACGGGGCAGGCGCTTACCATGAACGGCGGCGGCTGGACGCGGACGTCGACTCGAGAGCAGAGACAGCGATCGATCACGTGGCCTACTTCCAAAATTTCCGGACCTGGACGCCGGAGCTGAGCTGAGCTGCAGCTGCTCGTCCCCGCCGCCATGGCCCCCGCGTCCCACAAAAAGCGCAAGCACGCCCCAGAACCAGCCGCCCCCCACAAAAAGGCGAAAAAGGATGCGCCCGTTTTGGACGCGCCGAAGAAGAACAAGGGCAAGGCGCGCGCACCCGCCGACTCCGAGTTCCAGGTCGTCAGAGCTTCCCTCGTCATCTCCGTCCCTCCCGCGTTCACAGCGGATCCCGCGCGGGGCGCGCTCGAGATGCTCGACTCGATGGTCATGAGGTGCGCTGCCTTCACAAGTCGCGTCGCGTCCTCGTAGTCACCCGATCTCACAGATACATACCAGCCTTCCAAGGCGTCGTCCTCTCCCACTCCAATCTCGATTTCCTCTCGCATGCCGCGCAACTCCGCGCTGAGTGCCCTTTTCTCGTCTGCAAGATCGCCTTTAGCGCCACGGTTTGGCATCCCCACATCGGAATGAAGCTCGGTGCGTCCGATCATGCATTTGATGCCGTCCGCTTTACTTACTATAGTTGCAGTTGGCAGGATCAACCTGTCCTCGCCCGATCATATATCCCTCCTCCTCCACCGCACCTTCAACGTCTCCATTCCTCGCCGACATATACCCGAAGACCAGTGGGAGTTCGAGTACGGTGCCGCGGAGAATGACCCAGAGTTCGGACCCGCTGCAGACACGAACGAGGACGAAGACGAGAAGGCGGTGGACAGTGATACTGGTGGCCGATGGGTACATCATCTTACCCGTGAACCACTCGCCGGCGAATCGCGATACCTCTCCTTTACAGTGATCGGGTACGTGTCCTTACAGTTCGCGCGACTATCTACTTATATTCAACAGGTTGACCATCGCCAATGAAATGCTGTCGCTTGTTGGCTCGATTCAGCCAGACCCCTTCGATTCCCGGCACGATGCTGCTCTACCACAATCTCCTGCAGAAGAAGACGTCGAAGACGGCCACGAACCGCCCCAGGCGCCTCTGCGCGTTGAGGATGATGACGAGTCGATCGCGGACGACGACGACGATGCAGAAGACCTCATGCGTAGGTTGGGCAGGGAAGCAGATGCGGCGCGCGAAGCCGAGCAGGCGGCGGCGGCGCAAGCGGAGGCTGACAAGGCCGCAGCCAAGGCAGCGAAGAAGGAGAAGAAGAAGGAAGGCGAGAGCAAGAAGGAGAAGAAGCGAAAGCGAGAGCAGGCAGCGGCGGACACAGAGCAGGAACCACCACAGCTGAAGGAAGGGAAGAAGAAACGGAAGAAAGCGTCCGACTGACCCTGCCTCCACATTTCCGTTGTCCGTCTTCGCATTGTACCGTCTGCATTAGTATCCCACCGTGTTCACGGCCTTATATTCTCCTCGAGATACGTTGCAAACTTTCTCGCGATGCTCTCCTCCGACCAGTTCACCACACCCTTCTCCGTCGTGCCCAGCGTGATCGCCTTCTTGTGCACGGTGACGAACTGGCGCTTCATCCGCTGCAGCTCGGGCAGCGTTACCACCCGCGAAGGCAGCATCACCTGCACCTTCACCTCTGAGTTCGGCAACTGCAGCGTGACCTTACCCCCCATGCCGTCCAGCGTCGCCTGCTGTGCAGTGATCGCAGACACCATCGCCGTCGTGGTTTGCTCTAGCGCCTGCAGCGCAGACGTCGGCGCCTTCACGACCTGCAATAGCTCAGTATCCGGGACCTCACATTTCGCTGCTCCCCACACACCGCCTGCGTGCCCGCGTTGGGCGGCTTCACATTCCCATGGGTGACCGCGTCCCAGATCTGGTCCATCGGCAGCGTCTCATCCGTCCAGGTGATCGTGAACAGCGGCGAATCCCACCGCACCATCGACGACGGCTCCTCATACCGGGCGATCATGTTCTGCAACCTATGCGCACCGTCAGCAACTCATCGCGCGCCCATCGCAGGAACCACGTACGTCTCAGGCGCGTAGCGCTCGCTCTCTGGCCTGGCTTCATTCCGCGATCGGCACACATCGGGCGTAGCCACCGTATAGAGCTACTTCTCGAGCGGGACGTGAGTTTGGTGGGATAACATACGAGGAACGGCGCGAGAAGGACGCACAGTGCACACGCGAAGCTTGCTCTCGCGCGCGGCGCAGTACATCTGGTAGCGGAAGCCCTTGATGTAGTTCGGCGCGTCGACTATGAGGATGGTGTCCTGGTTCATGTGCCGCTGCACGGCGGTGAAGAGCGCCCCGCGGGCAGGCTTTTCTGAGCGGCTGTCTTGTGATCGTGAGCGGGCTGGTAATGCGAGAACGGGCTGAGTTGCTGGGATGATCTGTTTCTTACCATCGTATGCGCTGCGGGGGATGCTCAGGCTCTCGTCCGACGCAACGATCACTCGGAAGGATGGCCCGTGGTACTCCGTGTTCTGTAGTCTTCGTTCGAGGTCCGCTTTTACTTTTTGTGCCACTGTGCTTTTGCCAGAGCATGGATATCCTGAAATGGTGATGAAGGCCATGACCGTTAGGACCAAGTTGTATAGCATTCATTCAACATTGTCGACGCGCACAGCGACAAACGAGTGCATAGAGACGTTTCTAGCGGTCGGCGGTCGTAATCTCAGAGTACTTTCGACGAGGGTCCACCGCGGTCCATCAACTGCACACCGCGAATGCCACCTGAGTTGCACTGAGGGTAGAACTTTCGTATGAGTCACCGACGATCTTCGGAGTATTGCTGACTCTTTTCGAACAGGATTGATAGCACCAACTGCGTTGCAAGCTATGTATTCTATCTACCGAAGCCCTCAGACGCGTCGTCCTCACCGGGCAGAAAAGAGAAGGAATGGAGGGAAGAGGAGGGTTCCAAAAATTGCTGGAAGCCGAAGCAACCAGACGAGTCGGAAATTAATTTGCAATCAGCAAAAGACGCTACCTCAGTCGAAACTTCACTGGTGAGCGTACATGCCCGAGCACAAAGATGGGGAACACGGACGCGCTCTTGGTCCATATATGAGAGCATCAGCGACGCACGGACCAGTCGGCTCTCGGTCCGGAAACGGCGATGCCCGGAGGTTCGACAACTTGAACTTCGAAGTTCTGATTCAACTCTGAGTCTTGACTTCGCATTGCCATCCCACCCTGTTCTTCTGACGCGCCTGGGCTCAGCGCTCATCTTGCGAGCGTAGAGGAAGTTAGCGCTGTTTGTGACACTCATGGTGATGCGGACTCAATATGGAGGAAGAAGGCTGCCATGCTGGCGGCAGCTGCGCGCTACTTCAGAGTCTAACTAGATCTGCAGACGCCGACCTTGTGTCGTCGCAGGCTGGTCTTCCATACTATCTAGACCTGTGACTGACATTCGACCCAATCATACTTATGAATACATCGCTTCGAGCAGCTCAGCGGCACTCAGCCCAAGCGAATCTCAGCCTTCCGCTGGCTCGCACCAGCTGACGCTCCGACAACGTCGCAAGCCCGCTTTTCCGCCTACCATGCGTTTAGACACTCATAAGTACCGTATAATGTGTTGCAATCGAATACCGCCAGGTCATACGTACGCATCCGCATAGAGAGAACATTCAAGTTCAACCGCCGCTTGGACCCAAACTGTTGTCGGTTGTTTATCGTGCATAGTCGAGGGTGATATCAACCACGTTCTGATTTGGACGACGACGGACGCGACGACGGCGGCAGTGTGGACGTCGCCTTTTGTTCTAAACCGCCATTCGCCACGACGCGTCTAGCGCGAACCCCCGCCTTCCCTCTCCTTTCCTCGCTCTTTACCGCGTCCAGCGCCCTCTCAACCGTCGCCCCCCCGGGACGATGCTCGCGACGATGAACGCCCCCACATCCGCCCAACCCACTCAGCTCGATCAGTCCGCCGCCCATGACAATCTTGTCGCTGACTTGGCCTCCGACGACAGACTTTGCCCAGGATGCAACAAGTCCGCTTTCACGGAACAGGGAGGACTTGTAGTCGCGTTTGGGTGCGTCTCCTGCTCTCTTACAACTCGCATTCCTCCCCGATCCACGTACAAACAAGTCCTATCGTCATGCTGAATGTGCCCGCCCAGGCAATCCCTTTTTCACGTCAATTGCTTCAAATGCGCCAAATGCCACAACCAGGTTACTGCGGACACCAATCTGCTTCTTCTGTCGGACGGCTCCCCCATCTGCGCCAACTGCTCGTATAACTGCAGTCTATGCCACCAGCCCATCCTTGACGAGGCCATCATGACCGGCGACGACTCCTTTCATGCCCACTGCTTCACCTGCAAGGTCTGCAAGAACAGGATCGACGATCTCGTATTCGCCAAGACCAGTCAAGGCATTTACTGCATGAACTGTCATAACGACCGCATGATCAGAATCAGGAAGCACACGCAGCGGAAAGCCGAGCGAGAACGCGCAGCTGGGGGCAGCGGTTCGTCCAAATCGCGCGAAAGGGATGCCAGGCAGTACCACAAGGACAGCGCTGTGCGTATCCCATTCCAGTTGGCGAATTCGGCTTTGCTGACATATGAATGAAGACTTCTACCCCTACAATGGAAGCCTTTGATCGACAGCGACTACCGGGCAGCGATAGATCCATGCCTAACACACCCATCGCCCATTCGCCGCATCCTCTATCACGTCGCGACAGTGCCACGGCTACGCCACCCGCTGTAACTGTCGCCCCTCCTCAGGACCACGGAGATCGCCCGCCAGTTCCTCAGCATCCACCCATGCACCGTACAGCGTCGGCGTCCTCAGTGGAGACCTCTCGGAGCGAGATGAAACGGAACGCGTTGCCTGCCTATGCCGCCTTCGCTGACAAGGAACAGGAACGCGCGGGTTATCCAACCAAGCCACTCCATGTCCCCAACAAGCCGAGCCGTGATTTCCTCACGTCTGAGAGCTCAGCTAGCAGCTTAGCTCCTAGCGACGAAGCTAAGCGTAACAAGCGGCGATCGATTAACCCGGCCCTTAGTCTTAGCAACTTTAACATGCCCGTCAGCCCTCCGCAGTCCTCTCCTTCGCTATCCCCGCTCTCGGCCTCTTTCTCTGGAAGACCGACGACTAGCTCTCGGTCTCCGACACCACCAATCGGTGGCGACCGGGATGCGCCAAATCGAGGAGACCATAGTGGTTCTTCTCGTACGCCCAGTCCATCTCCGAGTCAGTTCCACACGTCGCCGACATCTCCGTACGAACGAACGCTACCGCTCCCTCCTGATGATGCCCCCGACCGGACCGTAGTCCAAGAACGACCACCACTCCAACACATCGAGTCATCCCCCGCCGCGCCATACCCTTCTTTCCATCAGCCGCCCGATACTGCCCGCTCCCTACCGGACGTCCATCGCACCGACCGACAACTACTTGGCGATCCTCAGTTGCCTACGAACGGCTTGCGTCAGCAAAGATCCTTCGACGAACGAGGGGCAAGGCCGGTATCCCCCTCAGGTCGCGCGCGCTCGGGGAGCTACGCAGGACGGGAGCACGCCGCATCTCCTTCCCATCGCGCTGACGTTCCCAGAAGCGCTGAGAGCGGGACGGACACGGAAGCGGAGCCCGATGGTGCCAACCACCGCCGTCGGGCGACGAAGAGCTTGGACCGGGATCAGCAAGCAGGCCCGCTGAACGGAAGGGAAGACACGCTTCAGCCCGACGATTCTGATGACATGGACGAATCACGCCCTGTTGAGCGCACGTCCATCGCGACCTACATAGCGCCGGCCTTGCCGCCCATACGTTTCTCCATGAACACGGCCGACTTCTCGGAGCTCTTTTCTGGGATGAGCAAAGGCGGCTCAGGGTCAATGAGCACCGCGGATATACAGAAGAAGCTGGCGATGCTTGCGGAGAGATCGGACGCGAAGGAGGCCGACTCGAAGGCGGAAGCTTTTGCAAAGGCTGCCGCCACCCAGGCGGAGACGACAGACGGGCGAACGACTCCAACGTCGGGAAGCTCTACAATGCTGCCTCGGACGCCGTCCACGGCCCATGACGCCGATGTCAGACCCAAGTTGAAGAATGGGATTTCGTTGTGAGTATTGCGCGGATCGCGAGTGACCTGAATCCTAACGTCATATCCTAGACCGCTTGGAAACGGAGGTAGTGACCCTTCGCTCCCTCTGCGTGCCCGCGCCATATCCGAGTCTACCGGCCGCCATCCTAGCGGTTCCCTGTCCGACCCCTCAGGTCCTCCGCGCATAGCCATCTCCCTTTCTGAGAATGGGCAGCTGCGGCAGGAGCAGTCGCAGGCTGTCATGCAGCGGTTAGAGGACGTGTTGAGGGACGCGAGAAGACGCGAGGCTCAGGACGTCAAGCTGGACAAGACGTTCGTGGAGGCCATCGTAGCGGCCTGGAACTCCAAGTCCACCGAATTCAATGACCTCAAAGCCAAGTTTGA
This sequence comes from Schizophyllum amplum, assembly GCA_007026445.1. NCBI lineage: Eukaryota > Fungi > Basidiomycota > Agaricomycetes > Agaricales > Schizophyllaceae > Schizophyllum > Schizophyllum amplum. The sequence continues at coordinate 2,096,307 of VDMD01000001.1, read as the reverse complement.
CAGCGAGAAGGTGCATACAATCGGTCACTTTTCTATCGCTTACTGAACGGCTATTTTAGCGGACAAGCAGACAGTATATCGACGGGCTGTCCGTCGCCCAGACAGAGTACGACCGCGAGCTGAAGGCGAGGCGCGAGGCTGAAGCGGAGGTCACTCGGTTGCGGGTCCTACTATCGGGACAAGCGGCGCGGCTCACGGCGCTCTCTGGAGATAGTAGACGACAGGAACTTCGTCAGAAGGTCACTCGGGAGATGGATGAGCGGCTGTCCGGCCTGGAGCAAGATCTTTCCAAGTTAAAAGTGCAGCGCGACATGACCCTAGCCGAGGTGGAGGAGCTGAACACTGCGAAGAGGTACGCGGTTCTAACGTCGCTGGATGAGTGCGTATCTGATGTCCGTTTTAGTCCTTCGTACCCAGACCCGCCTGCCAACCTTAGTCGCACCCTTTCCATGCGTCTCGACAATATCAAGACACAGTACCAGCATGACCTCGTACCATTGACGCAGCAACGGGAAACCTTGCAACGGGAGATCGCTGAGCTTAAGGCGGTCCGGGACGTGTTCCTCGAGGAAACCACCACCCTGAACGCTCGTAACGAGGAGCTCGCGCAGCTAAGCGCGCAGTACACGCGCAAGCTTGAGAATCCGCCCGAAACGCCTCAGAAGCAGAACGTCGGACGCTCAGCATCTTTGCGCAAGAAGCCTCCGCCGACGCAACAGTTGACGCCGCCCGTCATATCTGGGCCCATGAACCCGATAGTCCTGCCGCCCTCCCTCAGCAATGACAGCCAGGAGAACCTAGCGCGAGTCATCAAGGTCGATCCTGACATGACACCGAACAAGGCGAAATGGTTCCGGTCGAAAACCAAGGACCTGCCGACGCCGGGTGCCGACGGGAAGGGAACGAAGGCCATCCAGGACCATAACTTCCAGCAGCTGAGTATCTTGCGGTTCACTCGCTGTGACCATTGCGGGGATAAGATGTGGGGATCGCAGTTGCGTTGCACCAGTTCGTTGCATCTTTCTTCCACACTTCCTTTGCTAAATGCTGCCCAGTTTGCAATGTCGCCGTACATGTGCGCTGCCTCAACCTCGTGCAGGCGTCGTGCAATCACAACCTGCCCAACGGCGCTCGGGAAGAGTCGCACGGTCCTCCTCGTATGTCCGCTCCACTGTACGAAGCTCGATACTGATTATGAATCTCTAGCGCCGTCCATGTTCGGCAGAGACCTCGTAGAGCAGGTTTTAGCAGACGCAAACAGACTTGGCGTCGACCGACACGTACCCGTCATCGTAGAAAAGTGCATCGACGCCGTAGAGACACTGGCGCTCGACTACGAGGGTATCTACCGAAAGACTGGAGGCTCCAACCAAAGCAAGACGATTACTCAACTGTTTGAACGCGGCGATTACTTGTCTTTCGACCTGCGCGACTCTGATCGATTCAACGACATATGTAGCGTAACGTCGGTCCTCAAGTCGTACTTCCGCGCCCTTCCAAATCCCCTGCTCACCTACGAGTTGCATGAACAGTTCGTAGCTGCCGCAGTCGAGATCAAGGACGTGCCGACGAAGAATAAAGCTTTGTTGGATCTCGTCAACAACCTTCCTTCGCCTCATTACTTTACGCTACGGATGCTCATGCTTCATCTGAACAGGTAAGAAGACGTGTGCTAACACGGAACATATATTAACTTGATTGACAGAGTATACGAGCGCTCGGAACGGAACCTCATGAATGCGCGTAACCTCGGCGTCGTCTTTGGTCGTGAGTGTCGTTTGTGAGAGGCTATACTTTCGGCTCGACTGACGAGTATTCCCAGCCACGCTGATGCGGTCGTCCGACCCGAGTGCCGAGTTCGGTGACATGGCTGGCAAAGCACTCACTATCGAATGGCTTGTCGAAAATGCCCCCTTCGTATTTAAGGTATCAACCTGAAGGCGTGTATGGTTCTTTATGTGTTATTTTATGCGTCTCCTACCCATGTCTCGCACCTCGTGGCATCCCTCCACTCCTTTTCTGCGCATGGACCTGTCTTTACTTCCCTGGTTCACTCGTTTATGGCTTTCGCGGAGGATTCATGTATTTATCCCCTTTCATCTATAATCTGCATCCTTTTATGGCCTCCTTTGTTACTCTCGAGCCCAGGTTTTCTGCTCATATCCCGCTTTCATTTTATCAGTCTTTTTACTGTTAGGCCCACACTGTATCTCATCACTTCTCGCTCTTGATTACGTCTTTCTCAAGGACTCGATATATCAGCCTTTACAAGGGTTGTACGCTTACCGCACGCTATGTCGTAGACTATTGATAGATGGCAACACCCGTCTTTACAAGTCTTGCGAAGACTTTCATGAATTCGGATGAGACCTTGGCGCTGTTGGTCCCATCGCAGTGAGTTGCCATACGCCTAACTGATCTCAAAGTTGTTGTTTGGTACGCTCAACCGTTTCAAACCGCGTCCTGCGACTCTGCATGCGACTTTGCTGTTGCATCTCGGTGTGGCCGGGTTCGTCCAGAGCTATTGTCTTATTATGCATAAATACAGAGATCGATACTTAAATAAGGCGTCGTCTCCGAGCCCTGTCCACTCTTCTCTCAGATCAAGACGGGTATCTACGCCGCCCCACTGCCCACGTTCATCGCGGCGAACTGGCCCTGCATGCTATGCATACCACCTTCAGGACCACCCGGCGACGCCGGCGCACCGTGCGTTGCGCCCATCAGCCCACTGCCGGGCGCGCGCTTCGGGAGCACCCAAGACGGCGTTGCCGCAGGCAGACCTCCCGCCGCCGGGGCAGGACCCGCAGCCTCAACGCCCGCCTGCGAAGCCGTCGCCTGAGCGTGTGGGTTGGCGAGCTCAGGACTCGAGCTCGTGGGATGGGTCACTGCTACCGCGGGCGTGTCGCCCATGAACGACGCACCGCCAATCGAGTTTGCGCGCACGGTCGACGCACCCGCGCTTATCACGGAAGCACCGCTGTTCGAGTCCACACGATGCAGGGAGGATGCGTTGTCTGCCGCTTGTCCAGACGGCGGCGGCGCACCCGCGGGATTCGGCAACTCCTCTGTGACGCCGGGCACGCTGAAGAAGTATACGGCGCCTGCAGGGTCACGACCGCCCTGCGAGTAGTAGGTCGCCCATGCTTGCACGTTGGGGTCCGCGTACTTGGCATGCGGGTCGTAGACGTAGGGAGGACCTTGTGTGATGGGCTGCTGCTGTTGTTCCTGCGCAGTCGGCTGCTGTGCGGCAGGCTGGTAAGTGCTGGCCTGCAACTGAACAGCAGCCTGTTGCTGCGGCTCAGGCTGCGGCTGAGCGGAGGGCTGCATCTGAGGAAGCGACTGTTGCGATGTCGCGGCCTGCGGCTGGAGGTGAGGCTGAGGAGACACGGCCTGGTCCATTGCAGGGTACGGCGAAGCACCATACGGCTGAGATTGCATCGGATTCTCGTACGACTGCGCGCCGACAGGCGAGCCTACCGGCTCTGGATGGCCTACAGGTGGCTGTTGGAGTTGCTGCTGCTGAGGCATAGGGCCAGAGGGATGCTGCTGTGGTATTTGTCCAGACGACGGCTGCTGAGGCGCGGTACCAGGACTTTGCTGATGTCCCGGCGCCGGGGGCTGTGGCTCACCCTGCTGGGGATATGACTGACCACCCAGCTGACCAGGGTATGTTGCTTGTTGTGGGTATCCTCCAGGTTGGGCAGCATAGCCTTGCGGTACAGGCTGGTGCTGCCGGTACCCGTAGGGCGCAGGTTGCTGCTGAGGGCCGTAAGGTCCGGGCGCAGCTTGTTGTTGCGCGCCATATGGGGCCGGTGTTGCTTGCGCAGGATACGGCGCCCCAGGAGTCGGTGGCGCGTAGCTTCCACCTGGGGTTTGCGGCGGATACGCTTCGTATGGCGCAGGAGATGGATATCCTGGCTGCTGATATGCAGCTTGTTGGGGATAACCAGCAAACTGAGCGGTGCCCCGGGAGTCGGGACGGGGAGGCCCATACGATGCATCGGGGCGCTGGCCGTAAGGAGCGGCACTGGGCACGCGGTAGGTGGACGGGTCATATACTGGGTTCGTTAGCAGATGGATCATCTTATATATGAGGTCGACCCACCATTACGTTGTAAGCTGTCTTCCATCATTCGGTCGAATATGGTCCGAGCACGGACAAAGGTCTCATTCATCGAAACCAGGTCGGCTTGTGAAGATAGTTGAAGTGAGGGACTGTCTACTGGAGAAGGCGGTAACACATACCTCGCTTCTGGCTATACTTGTCGATGAGCTTCACTATCTTGGGCCGAAGCGACATGCAGGCATGATACAGCTCCTGAGAATAATTGTCAGCATTTGCTGCGGGTTCAGACCATGCGATCGCTTACCTGTATCTCCTCATTGTCCGCCAGGTTGTCGCGCGAGGGATCCAGGGACTTGAGCATGTTCAGCAGGCGGTCAACATTGACAGCTTGCGCAAACACAGCAGCCTCTGCCTCAGCTTCGCGAGCAAGCTCCGCTGCAGAAGGCTCCGGCAAAGGCTCCACATAATTCACGGGGAAGATGCCCTGTGTATTCGTTTGAGTTATCGCGCGAGTACCACACGCAATATCCAAATACGTACAGTTCGACCCTTTGATTGACCCCGCCACCAATCTTTGTACCCTCGGTCGACGACCTGAGTCGAAGCTCAGTATGAGGCGAGCGGGGATGGCAGCTAATCCTACCTTGATTATGTCCCCCTTCTCAAAGGCCAGTTCTCCGGGCTCGGTCGGCTCGAAGGTATACAATGCCCTCACCCTAGTCACAATAGTACTGCCTGTGGGTATGGGCGTCGCCGGCGATGTTGTCGAGGCCCCGCTGATCATCGATGGGGTCGAGGGTGTATACGTGGGCGTTGCGGCCGAATAAGGCGCCGGCGAGGCTGCCGTATATGACGAGGCCGATTGGGGCGCAGAGTAGGTTGCTGGATGTGCAGCATTGACGACAGCTGTCGCTGGTGCTGCGGCCGGCGCATAGCCACCACTGTAGCCACCTCCGCTGCTGGACGACCCAGCAGTATCACCATTGGCGCCGTATTCCGCTGGGTGGATGTTAACATGCCATACAGAAGTAGACAGACGACAGGCACGCACCCCAAGTGTTCCGACCACCACGATCTTGCATACTCATCTCGAGAACGCGTTGCAGCTCCTCCTCTTCCCTTCTCCTGATCTCGTCATCGACTGCTGGCGGTGGCGGCTCGCTGGGTGTCTCGAACTTGTAGTCTGCATAGATCAGTGGTAGCCCCACTGCTAGTGCAGGTTACATACTCTTTGCTTCCAAGGAGTGGTAGCAGTCCTCCATTATGCCCAGCGTCTCGTCGTTCTGGAACTCCGCCGTCCACTGCGCGATGAGACCCAGTGCACGCTTGCGGACCTTGTCGTGGGTGTTCCTGTCGGTGATGACCTTCTCCATGCCTTGCGTCCAGGCTCGGCTCGCGATCTCTCGATTGACCTCTATGCCGCAGTTCTTGGATAGCGCCTCCGCAGCGGAGAGCGCGTAGAGCTGCACATTGGGGTTGCGATGGACAAGACGTTTGAGGAGTGCAGCGAGCGCATTGCGCGCGCCCTCTTGACCTTCTTCTGATACCTTGTCGCAGAGATTGAGGAGGATCTCCCAGTTCTCGCCGGTCAGGTTCTCGTCCGTCGCCTTGTTGACGACGTCGTCGTACGGGTTTGCGCCGGAACCACCAAACATTGTAGTTTGTATCAGCCCGCGTCGTCGCTGGCCGGTCGCTTCGAGGATGCGGTCGACGTCGAGCTCAGAGTCCGGATGACGACGTAGGCAGCCTGAGCCAAGTCGGGATATCCCCGTCACGTGCTAGCTAACGAGTGGACCCACACGATTCTGAAGATGAACCTAGTGCGAAAGCGGCGTATCGACTGCTTGCGTGATCATTTGAATGCATACACTTCGGGCCTCAGATGCTTCCATTAGTATCGTAGCGAGTATCCACAAGGACACACAGACCACCAGGCCCGACACGGTTTGTTGCACTTATGATGGTCAGAGCTTCAGAGTCACCTCCGAGGTCTCGCTTGTCTGCCACCAATCGTGTGCTAGAGTGCACACCTTGCAAAGCCGTGATGTGTACTGTCGAACCAGGATGTAAGTACTGAGCGCTACAACGACTCCATGTTTTTGACTCTTTCCACCACGTCTGAACAAAGAGCCTCAAACAGGCCTCAGAGTCAATCCCTTAGCCAGCCCTTGGCGTCATGTCGGTCAACCATTCCGATGAAGCTTCTGCAGTGTCAAGCCACGTCCAGTGGACACTCCTGATCATCGCAGCAATTTCATACTTCAACTTGCAAGAGGGACCGGGCGACGGCAACAAACAACGAGAGAGGATGCGTGCGGCTTCACAGAAATGTGACGATGAGAGGCTAAAAGACAGCAACGGCAAGGAGCCGTTGACCTTCTCAATCGCATCGCAGTCCGCAAGGCGACGACGGTGCCGTCCTCTGTAAGCAATTTTTGGCGTTTCGTCCAGCGGTGGCCACACCATAGCTCCGGCAAACCAGAACTCGTCACTAAAAAGATAGCAAGAGTCCAGACACAGGCCAACGTGCACTTTACACAAGAGGATTGAGATTAACAGGGCGTGAATGAGCGTCACGTCTGGTACAGCCTTGAGAACGTGCGTGGTATCAAGGAGTTCGTTTGAGTACACAGGTCTTGCGACATTGATGTAGGGCGCAATAGAGAGGCCTGGCCGAGGTTGAGTTGAGGACACAAGATCGCGCGACCTGGGCTGGGTCACACATACGTGACGGGACGTGACCACTCGCGCGGACGAAGTTTTGGTCCTCCCCACGCCCGACGACTATCACAGAGAGCTTCCAGGTGAATATTGCTGTCCGCCCGTCCCCTCGATGCGTTCGTTGCGATCTACACACACGTTCTGCCGTTTGAACGGTACCATACGAACCGTTTTCGAGTTGGATCGCTTCAAACGCCTCCGGATACCACCCTCCAGCCAGAACCAAGTCTGACGAAATTCTGCCCCTCCTAGGCCTCTTTCCTACCTCAAGATGTCTCTCGTTGTCCCCGAGGCCCACCAGCAGTTCCAGGTGCGTCTCACCCGCAATCGCAGCTTGCAGAGACGTCTAACTATCTCCGTAGCACATCCTGCGTCTGCTCAACACCAACGTCGATGGCAAGCGCAAGATCATGTACGCCTTGACCGAGATCAAGGGTGTCGGTCGCCGCTACTCCAACATCGTCTGCAAGAAGGCTGATGTCGACCTCAACAAGCGGTGCGTCGCGCGTCCTGCATCCCGATCACATAAGAGCTGACGCTATCCCCCCTGTTCAGCGCTGGTGAACTCAACTCTGACGAGCTCGAGCGCATTGTCACGATCATGCAAAACCCGACGCAGTTCAAGATCCCCACATGGTTCTTGAACAGGCAAAAGGACATCGTCGACGGCAAGGACTACCAGATCCTGTCCAACGGCATCGACTCGAAGCTCCGTGATGATCTTGAGCGGCTAAAGAAGATCCGCGCCCACCGTGGTCTCCGTCACTACTGGGGCCTCCGTGTCCGCGGCCAGCACACCAAGACGACCGGTTCGTTTGCGCCTGCCCTCCCACCACCATGTACTGACATACACGGCCAGGTCGTCGCGGCAAGACCGTCGGTGTGTCGAAGAAGCGTGGTTAAATGTTGGATCTCTGTATGGCATCTTATTCCACTCTCATGCATTTTATGTCATGTCTTCTATGCTCGCGGTCTTTGGACGCTGCTCCGCGTCAATTTATGCAGTGCGCTCTATCGTGGCTGACACAATCGACCGAGAGAACGGTCGCTACTGCTCGGAATGCTTAAGTGTCAAGACATTCTTCAGGAGGCTTGAAGCCTGCGGACGTGTGCTGAAGCGGTGTTCGAGATAACTCGGGGAGAGTGACTGGTGCCGGTGAAGCTTTGAACCTTTGAAGGTTCTGTCCGGGCTTCAGACCAGCTTCAGACTTTGATGATGATATTCGTTATATTCCCGCTCCCTATCGCACTAAGTAGACAAGATGAGTCCCAGGCAAGTCCTTATGATACAAGTGATGAATGCGAGTGTAGGTATGCATACATACTGCAGGCGTGTAGATGGAGACATACATAGAACTGGGCCAGCCAGTCAGAGGGGTGGGCGTTCAGCATGTCATATCGTGCAATGAGTCTTCTTCGAGTAAGCATGTATGGCTTTGCGGCACCATCGACCATCGAATATCGAGGGGATGAGTCCCCTGCCACCGGCTGCCGGCTGGCAATCAGTAGCATCCTCCTAAACCATCTTCATCATCCGGATCTATCATGGCTGGCAGTCCGTTCCACCCCTCATTGACAGGCGACGCGGGGTCGCCTTCCGTGCTCATGAACGACGCTGGGCGCGGTGATGAGGTGACGAAGCGGTCGAACATCATCGTCGGCGTTTGATCCTGGTCGAGGGTATCTGCATCCACAGAGCCTGACGAGGTTTCTTGGGTATGTCGTTCTTCGTCGATCGGCCGCGGAGGGAAGGTGAAGCGAGGGTATGACGTGACAGACGAGGAGAAGAAGGTGTACACGAACATGTCGTTTTCGTCGGCTGAAGAGGTCTGGGGAATGGGCGCAGGGCTGTGATAGTCGGAACCGGACGGACAGGTGGGCGCGCTGGGCGCTGCAGCCGAATGGGGTTTAGGGGCGGGGTGGCGCGAGGAAGAGCTGAACAAGCCGGTGGCCGCGGAGCGACAGGGCTTGTAGCGTGTGCCAAGGGGGTTTCCACTACAATTATTGGGTCAGTTTAAGCAGTAGATCTAGGAGAACGTAGCACTCACCAGAGAGCACAGCCCACACCCTCGCGCACGCATCCACAAGGGCTGTGTACGATTTTTGCGGATGCGGCGCTGTCGAAATATTCCGGATCCATGGGTACCACCACATCCGACGCCTCGCACTTCGCAGTCCACACACGAAGACGATGACGAGGGGCGGCTTGTGCATGTATAAGAGCCCCACAACTCAGCGCCCCTTTCGTCGTATGCGATCCTGGCGCCGCAGAATGCGGGGGCGTGGGGTAAAGCGGCAGCGGGGACGGTTCGTACGTCGTGCAGGACCCTTCCACCCACGACGGCTGCGGGTCGGCGGTGTCCTGCAACTGGCATCCATAACAATAGAGCCGGTACCGGTAGTCGTCCGCTGGTCCCACGGAGGAGTATCGTCGAAGCGGGAAGCGCATGTGCGCGCGATCGGACGAAGAGCCAGTCGTACCCTCGTCCATCTCGTCTGCCGGCGCTGCGCCGCGCGCCGTAGGCTGAGAGTGCGAATACATGCCGTGGTCGAGCCGCATGGCGCCGCGGCGGCGCAGACGAGACTGCTCGCCGGTCCGCACGAGATCAGAGAGAACAATAGAGTCGTCGGCGTCGATGATGTCGCTATCGGCGGGCGACGGTAGGCGATGGCGGCGGCTGAATTCTGCAGAGCTGTAGATGATGGGCATCGTCGAAGGTGGTCGTCGTGAACAAAAGGTGAATGAAGCCACGCAAGGCTGCCGTGCCGCAATCATCATCAATGTATGTAATGCTCCCGCTGCATTCCACGTGGCTTTTATCGCACCGCCACAGTTTCGATAATGCGCCCAGGGATCATCGATCATCTGCAGGTCGGCCTGGGTCGCTCATTCGACATTCTCAGCTTGCTCTGAGCTCAGGAGAGTGAAACCACTCGTGGCTTCCAGCGAATCTGCGTGCCCGCACGTAAACCCGAAGGAACTCGACATAAGTATCATGATACCTCCAGGTACGTACATACAAATGTGAAAGATCGACGAAGCTACCTCAAAGGTTCCCATGTCGTCCGCGTCGAGCTTTGGATTTGGGATACCATTCACATACCAATCCATCTCTTCCCTTCGCTTCCTCCAAACAAAATCTTCAAATAGGTTCCACGTCCATAGCATCGTCGTCCCCTGTGGTATCAACTGGTGTCGAATATTCCGGGCGAACGCTGGGTAGCGATGAAGATGGTGCATCGTCTTCCTCGCCAGTTGAGGATTTCCACAACGGGGGAGAGGGCTTGAACAGGACGAGCGCCTGACTGGGACCAGGTGTGAGGGGAATGGGTGTTTGTTCGAATTGGCGCTGCCGCAAGCGCTGCAACAGCGCAGGCGACACGGTGATAGAGCTCGTGTCTATCCCATCCGTCTCGTTGGTTGCAAGGTCTTCTTCGTCCGACGACGTGTCCAGGTCTGTGATAACGATACCTGGAGAAGGGGCGGTCAGCGCATCCCGCCATAGGGTGACAGCGGTGTCGCGCTCACGATCTCGGCCCACTTCATACGAGTGCATGCCCTTCATGTGAACGTCCGGCGCAGGCAGGGTCAGGCTCGGGCTTTTGAACCCGGGCTCCTCCACGCTGGTAGGCTTCACAGTTAAGGGGTAAACGGGGGTAGGGGTGGGGGTAGGGAAGAGCGAGCCGTCTACCTCCACGCGCGGTGTATCCAGGTCCATGGGCGTCGTCCCATCTCCGTCAATTGGCACGTCCGTATGCGGGAGCTCGATCTCCGTGATTTCCGGTACGCTGGAATGCGCGCTGGAGGAGCCCGCGGACGGGGACGAATTGCGCAGGGGGCCTCCCAGGCTGAGCCGGGAGAAACCGCGTTCGAAATTGGTGTACTTCCTGCGCTTCAGCCGGCGTTCGTTGTCGTTGGATTCGGTGTCGCTGGGGCTAGAGCTATGCTGGCGCTTCATGCACGGCTTGGCGAGCCAGGGGTGTCGGATGTGGGGGGCGTAATCCGTGTAGGACGCGACGGGGTTCGTTTGAGTCCATACGTCCATCTTGACGCGTTTTATAGTGGGACGGTGAGATGATGAGGGTTCGAATGTGGTCAAACGTCTTGGTGGTAGCAGAAAAGACGCGAACGCGGACGCGACGTCGGAAAACGTCGAGAACTTTCTAATGTCATGTGACCGACACAGCCTCACGTGGAGCCGGAACCGACAGAGTTCAACTTCATGGCAATAAGTACTTATTGAACTCTTAGGTAGGCGACCACAGTGAAGACTTGGACCAAAGACTGCTACCAGCCTATGAAGTATATGATGATGGAATTCGTTTTGGCTGCTGCTGTACAAACCTCTATCGAAGCGTGGTCAATAGCGAGGACAACTGCGCACGAGCCCGCAGCCGTTAGACACGGGACAAAACCTCGATTCAAGACGCGGGCTACTCTTAAACTTGAAGCTTGAAGCTTCATATTTCCCGATGACATCGTGCAAATGCGAGGTTTCATTCTGTGAAGACTGCCGAACGGTCCAGAACCTGCGCCTCGGAAGCATTGGCAGCCCGGACGATATTCAAGTCGCAGGTAAGTAGGCAGAAAGAGGCTGCACTACAGAAAATGGTTCAGAACACAGCCAACGTTAACGGTGAACGCAATGCTAAAAGATTGATTGTCCGTGGTGGACGGGACGTACGGCGATGCCTTAGGCCATTTAATTATCGTTAGTACGTTCGCAAGGCCAATATCACTAGACGAGGAACAAGGAGATGGATGTTAGGGGACGCCGCGATATCCCCCTGGCTTTCACGCTGCGGAGATAATCCAGATACATACATAGGGCTCGACGCATTCGACGTGGGCGAAAAGAGAACAAGGGCACCATACGAGGACACAAGTGGCCGGTACCGACATGAGTTCCTTGATGCTCCACTGGCCTGTACGCTTCTCTGATGCTCCACTGCAACTGATGAGAGACGGGTGCCTGCAAATCGCGGGGTAGGCGATGTTTGAAAGAACGAGAAGTATGCCCGGGAGTCTGTGCAGCCAAAAGCCTTTCTGTCGCTCCGGGGAAGGCGGCCAACAACGCCGAACGTGGCGGAGCTTTATCTCGCTACGGCGGTAAATCTGTGATCCTGAACCGGACCGGTCTTGATGTCGAGGACAAGGTTCGAATGGCGGACGTGCGAAGGACGGACGGCCGCGCTTGCAGCCTGAAGCGTCGGGTCCTGGGCGGCAGTGGAAGTTGTCAGATGAGACGTGGTGGGAATTGAGCGCGGCCGTCTGCCAGCACTCAGCAGAGGACTAAGCGAAGAGGTCGGTCGTCGTAAATCAGGCTGACATCTCTCGACTGTATAGCGAGAGCACGGACGAAGGCCGGGGAAACCCCAGATAGGCCTCGGAAGCGGGAGAGACTTGAGCTTGAGCGGTCGAGGTTGGCGGATCTCACAGAGGACAGCGTCCGAGGGTGGTGGCAGTTGGCTCGTACGTGAGATGGGCACACGTTTAGCGCTCGCCGCTGGTGGAGGCAGATCCGCGCCTGGACTGGGGGATCCAGGCCTTGCGCCGACCGAAGGGAACGTCGAACATCTGGAAGAGTGGGTCCGAAGGCGGTGCACCGATAGCGGCTCATCGACGGCGGAATGCCGTGGCACATGACTTGGAGCACGTGTGTTGGCCCCTGAACGGCCAGGCACAGTTTTGCTTTCGGTTTTTCACAGCGCTCTTCAGAGTTCAGGCACTCTTTCTCTCTAACCTCACATCCTCCGTCCTCCGCTAGGCACCCAAGCCCGCCTCTCGCCTAGCACCAGGCACTCTACCGCCTCGCCGACCTCACAGAGCTGCCCTCAACGTCGTCGACGCCGACCACAGGCGGCCACCGAAAACCCCGCGTCGAATGGACAGCGCAGACCCGAACGATCAAGACGACAATCCACAGCAGACCAGGTATGTGGCTGCTCTCTGCTCGCGAGCACACGACGGGCGCGTACTCCCAGCCTCTTGCACCGAGCCCGATAAGGGGTAGGCGAAGACCGCGCCCGGCTACGCTCCCAGCGGCGTCCAGACATCAGGCTGACGATAATTGCAGCAGCAGCAACGCAATGGCAGCAGTAGTCGCGTCTCCCAACATGAACGGAGCAGGTGCGTGCACTCAAGGACTTGTCTTCGTCTCCGCGCATATATGCGGTTGTCCCATCCATACCCTCGTCCCTGTCCCTTGGCCCTGTCAAGGCTTCCTCTGCATGAACCCCTCCCCCTTCCTCTCCTAGCGCGGACACGCGCTCGATCCTCCACTCAATCCTTCATCTCATGTACAAGCGTGCTTACGGCCCTGTCTTCAGGTCCGCGCCCGTCAAACGCACAAGACTCCGGGGTCAACAAGCGCTATCGCCCTGCACCCGCGAAGACCTTTCAGTGCAGAGGGTACGGAGACTGTCGGATGGTTTTCAGCCGCAGCGAGCACCTTGCCCGTCATATCAGGCAAGTTACCGTGTCTTCCGACACTGAATTTCAAACCTCAACTAATCTTAAATCCTTTCTCAGGAAACACACCGGCGAGCGTCCCTTCAGCTGCCACTGTGGAAAGCAGTTTTCTCGTCTGGACAACCTTCGCCAGCATGCGCAGACGGTTCACGCGGATAAGCAGGTTGGTACTGATCACCGTGGGGTCCAACACCCGTCGTCAACGTAAATGGACTTATCGTCATTTTTAGGAGCAAAACGAACGGATGATGCGTGATTTGACGTCGCTGCACGCCAGCATGGTGGCGGCGAACAAGGCCGGCTCGCGCGGCCGACGTGGAGCGAAAAAGTCCGCTCAGCAAGATTCCTCCGCGGATGGCGACCTCGACGATGCCGATGACCGCGACGCGGACGGTGACGCCGATATGGACGAGGCTGAGCCATCTGACCTCGATGCCGTCCACATCAAGACGGAAACGGCGACTCACAGCATGCCTCGCGGCAATAGCCGGAACGTTCGCCCGGAGACGAGCACGGGATACGAGGGCATGGACTTCAACGCATTTCGAGGGCAGGACGCCTCCTTTCGGGGAGGCTCTCATTCCTTTCGGGCCTTTCGCGAATCCGGTACGGGTTAATTCTATCCGCCGCTTACGTCCATTGACGCAGTTGCAGCAAGCTCGTCCTTTCTTGGCGCAAGCCAATCCTTTCAAGCCAGGCCAGGTATGCTACGGACCTCACGGTAAGAAGCTCTTCCTGACTGTCTGTTCAGGCGAACATCCCTTTCGAGGCGAATCCTTTCGGGAATCAGCAGGTGAATACACTTCTTCCTTGCCATTCAATCCTCACTTATCGCAAGTGAAGGCGCGGGGCACTCCTTTCGAGGCCAACTCGGTGAACTTCAAGGTCAACAGTCAGAGTCGTTTCGGGGGCAACTCAGTAGCTTTCGAGACCAATCCAGCGACTTTCGGAACCAACAATCCAATGAGTTTCGATCCCAGCAGGACGCATTTCACCCCCTCACCACCCCATGGAATGGCGGGAGTCGACCTGGGACCTCATCCCGGTCAGCAGCGGGGACAGGGTTTTTCGGGACCGGGTCCGCTGGATTTCTCTCAGGGGCAGGACGGCCCGCTACCTCTGGGATTTCTTCCCTCACATCTCGGCCAGCCACATCGTCAAGGCTCCCACCATCCGTCTCTCGGCCAACAACATCCGGCGGCGTTCACGCAGGCGATGGACGCCCACCTACGAGCGGCGGACGGCCTACCACATCACTTTTCTCGTCAGCTTCAGCAGGGGCGCGCCTACCAACCCTATCGCGACCTTCGACAGCGTCCGGGGCCCTCGCCGAGGCTATCGCTACAGGACAACTTGCAGATCGGCTCGCAGCAGACGGGCTTCGCGCACGGGACGGGGATCTACTCCTCCGGGGAAGCGCATCCCGGCCAACAACGGCTGGCGGAACGGCGCTCCCTCCACTTGCGGCTGTCGTCTCCGCGATCGCTGGGCAATCTGCAGGCTCCGCGACAGGGCGTGGCCTCGCCCTTCCGTCAATCAATGCCCTCGCCGCACCAGCAGGGGGCCTTCACCTCGCCGGGTCATCCGGGCATAACCTCCCACCACTTGATGGGCCAGGCGTCTCCGCATCAGGGAGCATTTCCGTCTCCGGGGCATCAGCAGTCGCCCTTCCACCCCTCATCGATGGGGGAGACCGCACACTTCCCCTTCCCAGCGTTTCCCGACCAGGGACAGGATATGCGGGCTCCCGGCCAGGGACCGGCTTCGCAGGATATGCGTCAAGGCCGTCAACAGCGCCGACCACCCTCTACTTCGCAGGACAGGGATTGGGCTTGGGAATTCTCCCTGCAGGATACGGGGGTAGCGATACCACCGGGTACGCAGCTGGACCAGCGAGCAGGGACGATGAAGAAGGAGGACGATTCAGCGCACTTGCCGGCCTCGATGACCCCTCGCCTTTCTCCTTCCACCCACCATCGGATGAGCGAGAGTCCATCAGCCCAGGTGAGTCTCTTGTTTTTTTTCTGCTTTTCTTGCCTAAACTCAGTTGTGTTAGCAGGCGCAACTCGCAAACGGACATTCGGGAGCCCAGATGGACCGGACGACGATGCAGCCGGGCCAAGCCAACGCCACAGCATCAGCTACGAGCCAAGCGATTCCCGTCCCGCTAGCCGACGGCTCTCCCTCATGGAGCTCTGCGATAACGAAGCAAGGCCCGGGACCAGCGGCGGCGTCCGGCCCGGTACCGGCTTCGCTGGCTCGTTCAGCCGGCCGGGGACAAGCAGGAGGGTCTCCCCAGGCAGCGTCGGGCGCGTCTCCCCGAACAGCAGCATCCGGCCAGCAGCCCGACCGAACACAGGCAGCTTCGGGCTCAGCGCCCTCGCCATCAATGACCGCGAACGGAGCTCAATCTCCCCCGTTGACCAGTCCGCCGCAGAGCGTGGTTTCACCACAAACAGCTTCGCCCGAGATTACCGCGGACGCGCCGTCAACGTCGACCGCGACGGCAGCGGCGAGCCCATCGACGTCGACGAGCCATCTCCAAGAGGATTCTCGCCGTCGCCATTCGTCAGCGAATCCCGTGATGTCGGCCTACGCTCAGGACCTCATACGACAGCAGCAGGCGCAGATGCAGAACGTCATGTCGAAGCTTCGCGACGGCGGTTCCAGCCCTACGCCCGTGAGCGCGTCGAGCGCGCCGAGTCCGAGTTCGGTTTCGGCTCCAGTCGCCGACCTGCCAGTGCGCGCGAGCAGCTCCATGGCGTCGACGCGAGCCGCTACACTTTCGCGCCCTCCGGCGCGGACGCGGGCTTCGCGGGGACGGGCAGCGAGCGCGGGAACGGCGGACGTATGGGAGGCGCCGTTCCCTCCTCTTTCGGGTCCATTGGGGATGGCGCAGGACGGCTTCTACCCTGGGATGACGAGCGAGCGAGCGGGCCGTCAACAACCTCTCGCTCAACAACGAGCATGGGACGAACTGCGCCCCTTAACAACAGAGGAACAGTATCCCCTTCCGTCTCCCCAGGTGCAACAGGCGCTGCAGTCGACGTTCGAATGGAATCAGTATCCCCCCGACTATCCGGGTCAGACGCAAGCTGCAGCCCAGTTCATGCCGGGCCAGCTGGATATGATGCCATACGAGTCGTCGTTTCCCCCGCCCTTGCCGCAGCAGCCCGACGGACCACTTCTCCCCGATCCCCAATTCAGACTGGACGGTCGGGCGTACGGTCACCTCCAGCCGCTGCCTGAAACCCAGATGCGCCCCGAGGAGAATTGGATGCTGGATCCATATCAACAGTGGCCTCGCGGCTCGTGAGTCTATGGCATCCGATACTGGCAGACGGAAAGGACACTCATCCATCGCGGCCCGTCCGAGAACACTGTGCTTAATCTATTCACCATAGTCGTGCGTGTTCTAGCTTTTCTTTACGTACGAACTTTGGGTTATGGGGGGGAATCTTGCTTCATGTAACTTCAATTCTGCTCACCGTCGTTATCTCTTTGTTCTGCGCGATCTTGTTCAGCTCGCGCATCCTTTCTTTTCACCGCTTTTGTTACAAGAGCTACGCATGTTATCAGGGATGCCGGATGGTGGCTGTATCTATGCGGAACCAGCTCTGGTACTTTATATACCTTTAAATTCTTATTGACTACTTACTAGCCTTCTCATGTATCTAGTGCGCTTTATATCGCGCCAGCTTCAGCAGCATATACGCGCACTCCCGCTGGACTGTTGCTTCACCCAAGTAAATACGAACTATGTTTCTGTACTCACTATGAAGGCGCGTCAATCTACTATCAAAGTCCCAACTGAGCGTGATCCCTTCGCATTATAACAAGCAGAATTCGATTCAGGGAAAATCTTGTCTAAAGCATCGACTTGGTTCCCAACTCTGAGAAAGCTCCCGTTACGCCGGTCTCCAACCTTGCCTTGCGGACTACGTAAGTATGGGTCGGTGCAAGGCTGGCGGGTTCGGGATAGTCACTAAACCCACTGCTGAGCGCTGAGCCCCGGTGGGTGACGAGTCGACGTCGAGCACGAGAGCCGATATGAACCCGTACATGAGCCATTGCCATTGACTCCGCAGGTGGTGGTGGTGATATTACCCGAGTGCCCGTACTACACAATGTGCGCTATCACTATGCTACGGAGCCAAATAACATACGAAATCATCCTTGCAGCCACCGGGCCCCTTCCTCCCCCGGGTCACTTCCAGATCTCTCCCTTATGTCATGTTCAGTCGTGTATCCATTCAGTGTTATTTCCTCTCCGAAGACAACCTCCATGCGTGCGGCGGTGGACTGTAGGCGGCATGCAGCGAGAACAGGCGAAGAACGTCGGAAGCGAACTTGCCTGAGCAGTCACTGGCCTGCGTGGCGGATTTGGCAGCAAGCGTGCGCAGCCTGCCAGCCATGCAGAGTTTTGCCCGGGCAGAACTTTTAACAACGTGACGCACCAAAACAACGTGTTGGACGACTAGAACTTACAGACAGAAGAATCTGATTCTGAAAGCTCTGGCTACGGTTCTGAACCTTGCTTGCCGAATTTTGCATTGAAGAGACCGCGTCCAGCCTTCGTGCAAAGGTGCAAAGAAGTCCGATGTAGACATGGCAGAAGAGGTCGCCGTCGAGACCTCCGTATGAGAAGCCGACGGATTCGCCGTAGTGCAAGGTAAGAAGATTTGGCATAGTCAAGCCATAGCGTTGGCTAGCAATCGCATCGCAAACATCGTCCGATGGTGTCCGACAAGGTATGCTCGTCTGCCGGTAAGTATCGCTTATATAACACGTCGACGGCGGCAGCGTGGCGGAACTGCCTTGAGCACGTAGAAGAATGTCGGGAGAGACGACATACGGAAAGGAAGATGGAAGAGAGGTCAGCATGTAGGAGGCATTTTGCGAGCGCACTGAGCTGGCGCCCGGATAACGGCCGTAGCGGAAAATAGTGACACTCAGATATAATGATGTTACGCTCACAAGCCTCACCAACGGCCCCGACGGTCTTGTCTACAAGTCGGTATCGATTAGGGGTTAAATCACCTCGTTGTGGCGGATCTCTCCCCGAGGAGCCGCAGGTTCGATTCCTGCTACCGACATTTTACTCGCTTTAGGTCGTTCGAATCGTGCATACTTATTGTGATTGTTTACTTTGGACTTAGTCTGCAATCAAACGCCAGCAGTTTCTGAGGTGAGGGGTATTGTTGCCATCAGGTCAAAGCGGATGTCAAAGCGTCAAAGGCCCGCGACGGACCGGTGCACGCGACCTTCCTGATTAGCGCTCTAAGTTCAACTCTCTTGTCCTCTCGCTGTCTGCTTTGAGTCCACGTCCATCTATCGACTTTCATGCCTCAGTAAATCACTCATGGCACACAATGAAAGCTTTGAATCTACAACTCTACGTGAAACAGCGCCTGCCTATGACGACTCTTTGGTGCTCTCTCAGGCTGCCGCTAGCGCCGCCGCGCAAACTGCGACGCCACGTACGATTGCACCAAGCGTGTCTACGCCGTTACGAAGTATAATAGACTCGGATGTCTACGAAAGCCCATACAGGGACCCAGACCTCCGCCACCGACGTACACAGGAAAGTAAGGACGCATGGGCAAAAAAATTGGCTAGCGCTCCACCGCGAGCCCCCCCTCTTTCGAAACGCGAGGAAAGCAAGCTGCTCTGGGGGAAAAAGGTGTCGGGCCTCAAGGAGAGAAATGCCGCTGCCGCCCCTCACTACATACCAGCACCGTCGGCGAACGCACCCTCCACGTCCCGTGCCCCTACATTCCCGTCCTCTCCAACGCGATCTGACGCATCGCGCTCCCTCCTGGCGACTCATGTCCCTGCTCGCGACGTCTACGCGGATACAAGCAGGTCGTTGCTGAAGATCCCGCATACAGCGCCCACGGATTTTCTGGACTCCCCCATCCATCTAACACCATCGATAAGCCAAAATGACGACACCTACTCGACCTCGCGCGACCCCCCCATACCCGAGAGCGACCTCGAGGCGCTCCATCAGCCAGTAGCCGAGGGAATCGAAGACAGCGCGTACGCCGCGAGAGACGTGTTTGCGGCCGACAACGCGATGGCAAGGCCGCGAAATCAACACCTCGAAGAAGGGACAGCGAGTGACCGCGAAGCCGAGCGTGGATTCGCGCGCGGACGTGGAGGAGGGCGGGGGCGCCCCCGGCGCGGACACGGACGCGGCGGAGCGCCGCCACCCGCGGCTGCGAGACATGTCCTTGGCGCTTCTCACACAGCGGGCGGCACCACGCAGCCTGGGAAATCAATCTGGCCCAAGGATCTCGCTGCGCGCCTGGAGAAGATGAAGGAGCCGCTCTCTGAAGCGTTCCTGGGACGCACCAACAAGCGTCCACGGTCCGAGAGCACAAACGAGGCGGCTGAAGCGGATCGTGTAGCGGAAACTGGCCGTGGCGCGTCCCGTGGATACCGAACGATCCAACAAAAACTGGATCTCTTCTTCTGGTTCCTGCGTGTCGAACTGCAGTGGAGTTACGGCCAGCTTCTGTACCTCAGCGCTGCCCGCCCCGAAAATCCGATGTCAGCCAGCCAAACCCAGAACCACTGCCTCACGAACTTCCTTCAAGGCCAAGATCATCATTATTTCCCCTCACGCATCATCGACTTGTGGTTTCGGCATTCATACGGCTCGATAAACTACGAACCGGACAAGCTCTATGCAACGGACGTGTCGTTCGCGGGCTTACGCCACGTTCGGTTGGGTCTGTCAGCATGGGCGGCCCAGCTCATCGAACAGAAGCTCGTACGCGAGGCGGAGGCCGCCATCGCAGTCGACAGTGGCCTGCACATCTCACTAGGCAAGAAGTCCGACGCAAAGCCTCTCGAGTGGTCGGACTTGGGCGCTGCGACTGTCAGCAACGTTCGCGGCGTCTTGCTCAAGCACCAGCCGCTTCTATATTATCTCGTGTCGGCAGTCGCGTCGCGCAAGCCTCGTCAGGTAGATGGAGAAGATGTTGTTCGGCAGCATCGAACCGTGGATAATGTGAGCTTCCTCCAGATCTCGTCTTCTTTGCGTTGCTCATGTATATCATTAGGTGGCCACAAATGCTATCAGTATCCTCGACTTCTCGCGGTCAAACCGCGCAAATCTGCTGCCCCTCGCATCAGGTGTCCTTCACTTCGGCTCGCTCGCGTCGTGGGACCTCTTCCGCTACCACAGTCGCGTCGGGAATATGCCGAGCTATTCGACCATTCTGCGCGCTATGCAGCGTCTCTCTGAAGACGCGGCACTCCGCACGCGTCTTTTCGGCGAGGATCCGCAGACCCTTTACGTGCTGCGATTCGATAACGTCCACAACTACCTTCTACAACGTGATATGGCCCTCGGACGCGAAAGCAAGCTGATCACTGGGTCGTCGGGCGCGCTTTACGAGGCGCCGAAAAGCGCGAACATTGATGTCTTCGCCTTGGACGCGTACCGTCGCAGCCTGGCCGAAAATCGCCGCCAATCGATGACAGTGCGCAAGCTGTACGAGCTCATCGACCAGAAACATGTCATGACGATTCTTTCGCTGCAATGGCTTCGCGTGCTTGCGGACTTCGTGCCACAGCTGAGGTCGATCTCTCCATATGTCTCCAATCTCTACCGCTCCCTAGCATCGAAGCTTCCACTTCCTGCGACAAAAACCCAGGTCCACCCGCTCGCGTCGTCGTCGAAGAACGAAGTATACCTCACGGAGTTGAAGGAGTACATCATCGACATGCTGGAGCAGGGTGGACAAACGCAGGCGAACTTCAAGCAGCGTCTACAGCCCATCGGAGGGGACGGATTGACGTTCGAAAAGCTTCTAGAGCTTCACGAATTCCTGCAGTTCGAAGGCAATGCGTTCGACAGCTTCGAGATCCTTTTTCCCCTGCTCGAAGGCTGGCACAAGGACTGGACGGAGGTTTGCGACATCTTCGAGACACATTACGGGCAACCTCAAACGCGCGACTACTCGGCGTTGGGGCACTCGGCCGCTAAGCTGGGCAGGCGACGGCCTGCGGATCTGAAGAAGGTCGATTATAGCCAAGGTACACAGTTGATGTTTCTGACGCTGGACGCGCGCATGCTCGATTGTTGGCGGTACGTGTTGTTGTGGTGTTCTAAATTCGATACTGACCCTGCGTTGCATAGACTGTACTACAAGACGGACGACCTTTTCGAGTACTTCGAAGCCATGGAGCACGCTGACGGTGGGCTTCCGACCTGCGACGAGCTGCTCAGCATTGCCCGGAAACTCGCGCGCGCGTATATGTCGATGAATCTCCACGACGTCGTAATGTCTGGAGTTGGCATTGAGCAGACGATTCTGCCCATAGGCGAGTCCTGGGATACCGTCATCCAGGACGATTCGAGCAAGGATTTCGGCGAAATCACGCATGGCAAAGCCGCTCAGCACGCTGGTGCCAAGCGGACGAAATCGCGGAGCCGGAAAGCGCAATCGCAGCAGGAAACAGGTGCTGCTGCCTCTGGCGAGTCAGCGGCCGGTGACGCTGAAGCGTTCCCAGGTGATCATGTCCTTGCAAACAGCCGTTTGTTCATGCGTCGAGCCGCTCTGCTCCGCGAGTCCATGCTTGCTGCTGCTGAAGGCGATCCTGGGCGTGTCTACGAGATGACGAAGTGTCAGCTATTCCATTTCGCCGGTGGCTCGCACTCAAAATACACGGACTACGTTCTCGAGATGATTGTGCGCTTGGAGGAGGCATCACCGGAGCTGAAGGAGGAGATCCTGCGCCTCAGTCTCGTCAACTTGACGGGGAAGCCGGGCGCGTTCTCCTATGGCGATCTCGTCCAGGAATATTTCAACCGCCTTCTTGATGCTGTCGTGCGCCATAAAGGAGTGGAGTACGGAGATAGCTTCATTCGCAATGTCTGGTCCCGCAATCTTCATCACGTCGCCCAGCTCAAGGGCGAGTGGCTTGAGGGGCTAGGTCTGAAGCAGCGTTCGGCTGCACATAGCGATCCCTCGCGTCAGGCCGACATGCGTACACTGCTGAATGTATATCGCACACACCAGCTGCATACCTACCGCCCTCATCGCATCATTGTCGATGACAACCTCGATCGCTTCTCTGCTGGCTACCAGAGCCTCGAGAAGAAGAAGCTTGCTTCATTTCTTCGTCGTAGCTTGCTGAGGCGAGGCGTAGCACAGAAGCTGCCCAGTACGGCTCCGACCGACGTCTCCCCTGTGCCGTCCAACAGCCAGGATGGTGTCACAATTCCCGGTGGCGAAGGAGATACCGATGCAGACGGCGACGATGCAGATGTAGATGGCGAGGAGCACGTAGGGGGTCCTGACGAGGACATGGTATTTGCACAGGTCATTGACGGGCATCTCTTTGTTCTTTCTACTGATCTCGAGGAAGAGATGCTTGAAGTTCTGGATCACTTACATCTGCAGGCTCACGGTGATGGGGAGGAGCTGGAGGATGAGATCATTCCAAGTAGTGACCCGCTCCCGGAGATTGAGGATGCGGAGATGGACCGTACCTCCGACATAGAATACGATGACTGCTAGATCTACACGCTGGTACACCAATAGACTATACATCTTCCTCGCAATCGTCAGATTCTACGTTATCTATCCCTGCCTGCTCTTCGATGGCATGAAGCTCCATCTGTACTTGGGCGGTTGCTGCTCGTGCAATCTCCGCCTCTTTTGCTGCCTTCTGTGTCTGCCGACGCAGTCTAGCTTGAGCATTCCTCTTGACTCGTGCCAACTCGCGAATGTCATGGAAGATCGCATGAAGCTTCGCGAGACAGCTCAGGATCTTGGTGCACGCAGCTCGAAGGTGCCGGTTGTCCGCGATCAAGAGCTGAATCTCGTGTATGTCCTCGAGCGGCTTGTCCAGTTCGCGAAGGTGCTCCCCAGAGATCAACGCAGAGACGGTCTCAGAATCAAGCTTGGTCTGCATGAGATCAAGCCATCTGTCCATCGTCTGTGGCGATAGAATGGCGATGAGCGGTGCATCGTCATCTTCTGTAATGCCGCGCGCGATATCCCATCGCAGGCCCTCAAGCTCCTTCCTCCCGATCTCTCGCATGCTGGCGGAGATCCGCTTCTTCGCAGGGATCTTTTGAGTGGACGCTGTTGCTGGTTGAGCCGAAGATGCAGGAGCGTCCACTACTTCGGGCTGACAGCCAGAGCATGTGCATGGCGAGGGGAATGGATGGCGGGGGCGTGTGCGACAGCTGCTGCATGAGCAAGGCTGCTCGTCTGGATCGTTCTCGTACTGTTCATCGATGTTTGCTACCTTGCACGCTGCGAGGGCTAGCTGTGGAAGGCTGGTGTCGATTCGCTTATGAGGGCTCTCCTCAGCTTCCGCAATGATGGCACTCGCTTCGGTATAGGTCTTGTTGGGGAGGTAGATGATCAAGTGGGGTGAGGGAACGGCGATTGAGTCACGTCCTGCACGACCACCTTTCTGTACAGCGTCATCGAGATCGGTGGGATGAATGACAATGACGAGATCGATGTCTGGAATGTCAATGCCAACGGAGAGCGTATCGGTTGCGATGACCAAGAGCGACGACGACGTGCGCAAGAGCTCCAGAGTCTCGCGATTATACTCGTCGGTGTGGAGGCGATGGTACGTGCGCGGCCGAGATGCCATTGTTGCACCCGACTGCTTTCCAAGCAGATAGAACGCGATCTTGCTGCCCCACTTGATGCTCGAGCAGAACACCAAGATTTTCCCCTTCGCATGAAGAAGCCAATCGAGGTCTGGAAAGCGGTCGCTTTGGCGGCTCTGGTGGAGAGGACGGACAGAGATTTTCATCTCATATCTGGCATTTGACCGATGAACAAAATGGAAGTGGCCCGCTTGTAGTCCGAGGAAGCGACAAACAGCATTGCGAGGCGAAACTTCTGCAGTTCCAGAGCGCAGGGTAGCCGTGAACGCGACGAGAGGACAGCCCTTCGAGAAGCGCGAATGGATGTGGCCGATCTGAGTGTACTCCGTGCGGAAGCCTGGTCCCCATACCCACATGAGATGAGCTTCATCCACCATCAGAGCAGCTTCGCGCCGCGCAAACGCAGGGTCCTCCAGAAGATGGCCGAATGCGTTAGATGCGAGCATCTCGGGTGTCATGAGCAGGACGCTATAGCTCGTGCTCTTTGCTTCCCGAAAGATATCCTTGTGCTGCTCGTTCTTCATCTTCTCCCTCCGCTCCTTGCTGATGACAAGCGTAGGAATCGAGTATCGGTGCATCTTTGCTTCCTATACTGTCATTAGGGGAAGTTTGCTCAACATGCAGACATGTACTCACAAGGTCATCTTCGAGGGCATTAGTGGGACAGATAACGGTAATAACAGGGTTTTGTGGTCCTTTATATTGTGGACAGAGCGATGGATCACTAGCAAGGGCACGTAGAACGATGATGACCATATAGATGTACCCGGACTTTCCGCTTCCTGTGTAGGTTACGGCCAGGACGTGTTTGCGGTCGAGGACGCGCGTGATAACATCGAGCTGATGGTCGTGTGGCTCTTGTTCTGTTTTATCTTGAATTATTCTGGAGCAGAGAGATCGACCCTCGGGCGAAGAAAACTGAAAAGCCATTGTTACGGCGAAGAACGGAGTTTTTGCACGGGCAGCACGCTCGCCAGCGACAAGATGCGCGGCAGGACGCGTCAAATCATGCTTGATCGATCATAAATTACGCGCGGTACAAGCGGTTGTCAAAGCGCTGGGAGTCATGTGATGAGAAATTGGCCGAGCTGCCAAACGGCCGCATTTGATAAGTAGCAGACGTTCCTTGCGGAACGGCTGCCTACGGGAGACTACTTTGGACTTACTTTTGTACTGTATGCGTTCTTGTCTGCTACCTCAATGTAACAAGCAAGTTTATCGTTCGCCGCGGGGCATACATACTCGAGGAACACGCCAACAGGCAGTGCATTCCGATCGTAACGACCCAGAGCAACATCATGGTCTATTGGACGCTGACAGAGGTTGCATATACGGATGATACCTGGCGGACGGAATGGGACCAGCGTCCGGCAGTGACTCTATGGAAGTGATGCATTGAACCTGCCTGAAGCTAGCCACCATCACTACTGCCCTCCTTAAGTCATGACTCTGCCTGTCTTTTTGCATTGAAGTGCTCCCAATGAAGCTGAACACAGGAAGACTTGGTGGCGGACGTTAGGCTAGGTACCTTTCTCGTCCTCACCGAGTGCCTGAACAGTGGCAGTGAACATCCATTCCCTCATAAACGGCTCGCTGACTGCGGGAGTCAAGGAAGTCACTGGCTCAGTCCACCATCTTCCCCATCTCTTCTACACTTGACTTTCTGCACCATGGGCAACGCTACCAGCAGGGACGGTTCCGTCACGACTTTCTGCGAGAAGCTCCCCGTCATAGGCTACGGCGTTGCAGCAATCCAACTCATCGCAGGAAACCCCGAACACGCCAAGCGGGCGGCTGCGACCAGTACCAACGCGGTCATTACTACCACCGGCGCCGTGCTGGGGTCCGTCGCAGGAGCAGCAGTCGGTGTGGTCGGCGGTCCGGCGGGAGTCGTAGCTGGCGCTATCGCCGGCGGAGGGATTGGGAGCGCGGCAGCGGCTCAGGTTGGTATGGTCGTCGAGTACGGGATCTCTACAACCATCGACGACGAGAAAGTCAAGGGCGGCGTTGGGGAAGTGTCCTGGAAAAGGGCGGGGAAGGACGCTTTGATTGGTGCTGTAACGGGTGCTGCTGGAGGGGCGTTTGGCGCGTCAAGCGTTACGGGTGCTATGGGCAAGGTTACCGTTGAGACCAGTACACAAGCAGCACTTGTTGGTGGAGCCAGCGTAGTGAGCGACGCGAGCACTAAGTGAGTCCTCAGTTTGTCGAGAATACTGTATCCGATGCTGACAGGTTCTTCCAGACTCATACTCGAGAATGTCAGCAAGCAAGGGTTTCCTGCTGACCCTGCGGTTGACGACGACAAGCCGAAGATGAAGGAACCGCGTCGGGTCGTCACCCTGAACCAGGATAACGAGGCCAAGTCGCTGCGGGCGTACTGCATCTACATGAAAACGCAGTACCCTCTCAAGGTCATCCTGGACGTCTACATGAACGCCAGCAACTTCTTCGATATGTACGTCGTGACCGGCGCCGACTGGCACTTTGCCACCGAGTGTGTCGAAGCCGCGTGTACCGAGCTCGCAGCGAAGCGAGAAGGCGAGAACGGTTCTCCGGAGACGTACAGATGGTTGCAAGACGAGATCAACTGGGCAACCAGGCTTGGGCGAGGTACACCGATTCCCGCGGATGCGCAGAACCGGATCAGCGAAGCGAGTCGAACAGCCATTCTCGACGAGATCGATCGTCGTACGCAGGAGGGAGGGGAGCCTTTTGATCAGGCTCTCGAAGGGCTGATGCGCGCTCTCGATGAGGAATTTGTAAACCTGAAGAGGTTGATGTATGCTGAGACGCAGTTTATGTAATCGCTAGTGAAGGGAGAGATGTTGATCGTTCAGTTTGGCGCTATTAGTATGATGATGCCAAATCACCGGCGCCGTTCTGAGGCGAGCATCTTTGCAACTGAGAAGCGCGACCATCCATTGTCCTTCGAGGAAGAAAGAAGGTGCAAAAATGTCGGTAGCAGGAATCGAACCTGCGGCTCCTCGGGGAGAGACCCGCCACAACGAGGTGATTTAACCCCTAATCGATACCGACGCTTACAGGGTAGAGTTCCAGCGTGTACCTATGCATCCATTCAGTTGTTACTTACGCAAACATCGAGCTTGAAGTTGAAGTTTCGAGGAGAAACTGTGATTTCTGGTCACCAGGGAGCACCGCGAGTCTGCACACGGCACTGAGAGACACACAGTGTTGTCAGCAAGTTCGTTAGCGACGCCCGATACGCATAGATACGCAGTCTCCAGAGTCCATAGACAGGTTTTCAGTCTAGCAACCCACTCTAATATATACATACTGGTCAATAAGGTCCTCGTGTAACGACTGAGTAGATATACGGCTATAGTAGTCATCTTTTGATAATGTACGACATGTGACGATGTGATGAAAGCTGAGTAGTCAACGAGGCTTGGTGAATAAGTTAGGCAGACGGCGATCGCGCGTTGTGGTCGATTATGGTTTCGCTGTGGGGCATTGTCAGTCAAGACGATCAGGCAACACAGAGAAACAACGTACAAAGCTGCTCCTTGCGGTAGAACCAGAAATAGCCGACAACGATGATGAGCTGACAGATGAGCGCAATCCAGAACAACGGCGATGCGACAGGGCTCCCTATTCAGCTGTTAGCTACCAATGTGGCAGGAGCAGTAGCCAACATACCGGTCACGCCTTCGCTGGGCTGCCACTTGGCAACGTCTGGGAAGACGCCCGTCGCGCCAGTGGATGGTGGCGAGGTCGCACGCGCGATCATGACCACTATCGAACCAATGACTTGCGAGAAGGCAAGCGTCGCGCAGACGTGTAATCGAGAAAGCGTCTGCAAGAAGCGTTGAGCATGGTGTAGACGCATTCGTGTGCTCGACCCACCTGTAGCAGGATCATGCCCAGACCGACACCCTGGATGGCATCTAGGACACCAAGCCACAACCACAAAGACACTCCAAGGTGGTAGCCGGCGTCGCCTGCCCAGGGGAGGTAGAGGCCGACGGACGATGTTCCCCACAACATTTGACACCATCGAGGAGCACCGAGACCAACAGCGAAGACAGGCAATAGCCAGGTATGCGTTTTGGCGAAGTGGGTGAGGATGAACATGAGTATCGCCCACACGACGACGAAGAAGACGAAGACCAGGATGACTGTTTGCCAAACCGGTATCGGCACTGTCCATAAATAGGTCCAGTTACGGCCATAGGGCTGATTCTCCATCAGCTACGAGAGCGCAAACAGAGAGTAACAAGCTTACCACACTGAGCCAATAATCGCGCAAAATCTCTGAAGCCAGAAACCAAAGCACCAAGTGACGGCGGAACATTGTCTTCAAGAACTGAGGCACTTGAGGTGGCTTCTGTCGGTAGTAGTCTGGGCGAAACATCAGCGGACGCGAGGATAAGGATGGACGCAAACGTACCAGGAAGACCGTGGAAGAGCAACCAGAAGAAGAGGAAGCTCATCGCCGCCAGCGGGAAGACGATGCACGAAATCCACCATGGCGCGCGGTAGCTATCGTCCTTGCCCGTAAGGGAGTAGCCCCAGTACCAGAGGGCGGCAACCCAGATTTGCTGCGAGCCTTGTACAACGCATGCGCGAAGCATCCAGACCTCCGTAGCGGCACCTGCTTCCTCGCCGAAGTTGAGACCGAAGAACGCGAATGAAGCCGCGGATGCAATTGCGTACGCCCAGGTGGCTCCGTTTGTCAGGCCCTCCCGTGCATCGTCCAAGGCCGTGACAGCATACGGTAGGCCAATGAGGAAGAACGCGATGCCGAAGAATAGCCACGGAATGGACAGGATGTATACCGACGGCTTGAGGCGGAACATGGGGTACCATACGGCTGATGCAGCGAGGAAAACACCGCCGATGATGTAGAACTGCGTATCGTTCTGACGATTTGTACCGCTGAGCAAACCGATTTGGAAGCTAGTCGCGCTAAGCATCTATAATAAAGTTAGGAATAATAAGAAGACGTAAGGCTGCGACGCACCTGAGCAATGGCCATCAAGATGGTATACAAAGGCCAGCCTCCGACTTCCCTGGACATCAAGATCTGCGTGCGGTTCATCAAGACAATGTTCTCCTCTTGTAGTGGTGCATCCTCCGCGCCGGTGGAGTATCGTGATAGCGTCATACTACTGCGCTGTCCGCCGACTATGGAAGGGATCAGTCAGATATAGAAATAAAACAGCAGATACAGCTTACGCTCGGACGCCGTGTACACAGAACTTGGGCGCGAATGGAACGAAGAGTCGCGGTGCGAACGGAGGCTGGCGGCGGTGTCCAACTTGTCCTTGCGGACCTTCTCGAAGAATGCTTCCTCGCTCTTCATGAGGTACTTCTCGATGGACAGTTCGTGTTCCGAGTTCTTGGGGTTTAATTCACGCAACTTCTGGACGAAGTCGGCAGCGACTGCACCATCGGCGTCCGTGAACTAGAGCTTGAATTAGAAACAGTGCACGATATGGAAGAGAAGACATACCGAAGCTATCGCTTTGTTCAGAGGCGAGTCCGATTTCTCATCGACGATGGACGCGATGGACTCGGCGGATGAGACACGGGAGTACATGGTGAACGGACGAGCGGGCGCGGCGCCTTCGAGGAAGGGATCGGGAGCACCACGCTGGTCGCGGGCGATGGCGCGGTTGGCACGAGACAGGAAGTTTTGGAAGTCTTCAGCGCCAGGGTCGTACAGTCGGCCGTCTTCCGACGCTACGGAGCCTCGATTGCCAGAGTCCAACAGGCGCGGCCTTGCAGAGAGGTAGTCATTCGCCACACCGCTATCTGGCGATGCCCCCGACAACGGAGTCTGCGGGGAGCCTGGCGTGCTCGGGATCGGGCTGATGACACTGTTGCCACTAACGCTCGCCATGCTGTTCCTGCCCCAGCTGGGTTGCTGAGGATGGGCGACAGCCTCGGGGTTCCAGTCGTCCGTCTCTTGCATGATGCCGAAGCTTGTTGCTGCGTTACCATCACTAGGACGCCATGCATCATGTCCCGCGATACTCCTGCTGGCATTGATACTGCGCGTGTGGAAGTCCTCCATCCGTTGACGCCACTCGACGACTGGGAATCGTTGTACGGCGGATCGCGCGCGAAGAATAGCACGTTCCTCCTCCGTCGACTTCAGAGCCATCTTCACAGTCTTGTGGAATTGAGACAACATGTGCGCGGTCGAGCTTGATTCGACGGGGAACCACTGCAATACGTTGATCAGGAATTGAACAAGAAGTCAGACAGGCAAACTTACCCAACCGGGCATGAGGCCCAGACCGCCCAGACGACTTCCAACTCCGAGAGCACCCTTGCGACCGAACTCCACAGCGACAAGACCGAAAGGCTCGTCTCGCGACGGAATGAGGGCGAAGTCCGCACCGCTGAACAGGTAAGGGGGTAGGGCCGTGAACTCAGGCTTCGAGTAGACTCTGTCCGGGTACAACTCCATCAGGCGTGCCAGCTTCTCAGCGGCGAACCGGCCATAAAGATCGATGACGGGACCGACAGCGATGAGCTGTATAGACGGCTGCTTGTCGAGTCTGCGATTGATGAGAAAAGAGCGCAGTGGCACGGAAATTACTCACAGGCCGGTCATGACGTCCGCGATGAGATCGACGCCCTTCTGCTTCGACCACCGACCGACGAACACGAACAAGTCCGCCTTGGGGTCCTGTTTAATATTGGCCCATTCCTGCGCTTGCCGCTTGTTCTCGGGGCGCTTCGATTCGGCCTCCTCGTCAATCTTGATCTTGCGAACCTCCGTCGGGTTCTCGTCGAGCGCCGCGATATCCGTAGGGTCCGGGTTGGGAAGAGAGTCGACGTGCTTGAGAGCCCAGAGGGCCGGATAGCGTGCCCAAGAACGCTTGCCGTACTTGTCCGACACACCAGCGACACCGATACTCTTCTGGTGGACACTGATGAAGGAGGCAGCAGCGTGAAGCAAATTGAACGTATTGCCGAATTGGACGTATTTCGTGCAGTGCGCCTTGCTGATGTTGAACGCCGAGCAGACCTCCTTCATCTCCTCCTTCGTACGCAGCGGCCAAAGACCCTGGAACTCGGCGTTATGGAGGGACAGGCAGACGGGGATGACCTTCGGGAGCAGGTAGATGGGAGCGAGGGCACCGTGGTAATCGTTGATGTGGTAGATGTCGATGTCCGGGAAGCGATGGATCGTGGCAGCGATCGCCTGGTTCCACGTCGAGTAGAAGATGGCGGAGCTCAAGTCGTCCATGCGTTGCGGGTAGGGGTCGGCTTTACTCTGCGCGCGGAAGACTGGGCTGTCGAGGATGACATATGTGATGTTGTCGACGACGTGCGTCTCGACCTCGACCTGGTATGCCTGTCCGAAGATGACAACCTCGATGGGCTCCATCGGGTCACCGGCCGGGTAGTCGAGATCCTTGACCTTGGCGATAACCCAGATGAGGTCCACGTCGGACATCGCCTTGCCCATGAGACTCGACATGACACCAAGACCGCCGATCTTAACCTTCAGCTTCCAGTCGATGATCTCGTACTCGAGCGTCGCGATGAGGACCCTGCGTCGCTTGTTCTTGTCCTCTGGCCACCCGATGATGTCGCCGTGATACTTCTTATGGCCGCCGAATAGTCCACCCAAGCCAGCGCTGGCCTCAGCGTCGTGCAGGTCGGTCTTCGACTTGCCGAACATGTCCATGATCGGGAAGTACTTGCCCTTGTTGGACGGCTGAACACCGTAACGGTTGTGCTTGATGCCGTAGAAGGACCGCATGAAGATGACGACGGCGGCGACAGCGGTGATGAAGGGGATAGCGAGCAGCAGAGAGTAAGTGATGATGCCAACCTTCGCTTCGCCACGGGGTTCGAGGTACCAGCGCATGGTGCTATCGTCGACGGTGATTCGGAACGACAAATGCTTGCCAGGAGGAGCGGAGATGTTGAGCTGACTGGGCGCTGCAGTGTTGGGAGGCAAACGGTCGAGCACGCCGTCGTTGTCGACATCCCCGTACCAGTAGTCGTCGAAGTCCCAGACGTTCAACTGGATATAGGTAGGCCAGTTGGCGGAGAGATCCAACTGCCAAAGGCCGTCGTCGTTCTGCTTGAATTCCGACTCGATGGCGAGGTCAAAGCCGAAGTTGTTGAAGTCGCCACGCGCGATGAAGCGCGGAACGCGTCGCTTGTGCCCGTCGTAGTTGTAGTCCGCGTTGGTAACATGAGACGTCGACATGGTGAGCTCGCTCCAATCTGCAAGCGCTGTCAGCGATATGGCTCAGAGGCACGGAGAGGATCGCACATACACTGCACCATGATATGATAGCCGTCCCAAAAGTTGTCCTCATCGTCGAACTTGTCCGTGTCGACAGACGTCTCGTCCTCGAAGTCCTTCCACTCCGTCCAGTTTTGGCCGAAGTTCCACGAGTAGCGGAACTTGTCAGCGCCGTACGCCAGATGCTTGTACACAAGGTTGTCGCCAGACATGTCGAACGCCGATTGGTTGTAGTCGTTGTAAGGGAACACCATAACATTGGTTTCCGTGCCCTTTCGCAACAAGAGATGGTCGGTGGCCTGCGGAACATGTTAGCCATTGAGAAGAGAACCAAGCCTGTAGAACGTACTCCGGTCGTGGTACCATCGGACGACGCAGGATTATCAACCTTGATCTCGAGCACGCCATCGGGCATTCCGCTCAACGTCGCGGACCACGCCCACGCGCTCTGGTCGTCGCCCGTAAGCAGCGCCGGGTCCGGGTTTTTTACCGCCCCGCAGTTGACGTTGGAGATCTTGGGCGCATCTCCGTGGCCAGACGAGCTCATCGTCAGACTGATCGCGTCCGTCATCTTGTCGCAGTCCATCTCCATGTTGAACTCGATGGAGATGTCGACGTCGTCCGTGCCACCCGAGCTTTGGATGCGGTGATCGTGCCCAGGAGTGAACTTGGTCATCGCCGGCACTGGGCCCACCCACTGGTCCTCCGGCACGAGCGCCTTGAAGCCGTACGGGTCGAACGTGATCGATCCCAGACATCCAAAGTACGGAGCCTTGCCATCGTAATAGTATGGCTGTTCAGATGCCGTCAGGTCGTACGTCTCGTACGGGGCGAACAGGTTGCGGAGCGTCACGTCGCTCTGGAACGGCGAGAGGATCTGCTTCTTGCTGCCGCACTTGTAGTCGTAGGTCTGCGTCGAGTTCTCGTTCGTGTAGAAAAGCCAGACGATGTCGTTGTACATGCCGTCGATCGTGTTGTGGTGCTGCAGCTTGTCGCGAGTCACCGCCCACAGACCCTTCTCAGTCGTGAGATCGCCAGAGTAGGGCATCTGAATGGTGTACGTCCAGTTGCCTGTCTGCACGAGACTGAAACCGTCTTGGA
Organism: Schizophyllum amplum; assembly: GCA_007026445.1. Taxonomy (NCBI): domain Eukaryota; kingdom Fungi; phylum Basidiomycota; class Agaricomycetes; order Agaricales; family Schizophyllaceae; genus Schizophyllum; species Schizophyllum amplum. The sequence goes on along the minus strand of VDMD01000001.1, from coordinate 2,063,057 downwards.
TGACGCCGTAGACGCTGCGCAGGAAGTTGAAGCGGGAGAACATGCGGCGGGTGTTAGCCGTCGGATCGAAATGGTCCAAGGCGTTCCAGTCGTCGTAGCATCCAAGGTACGCCTTCTCAATGTTAGCGATGTAATACTGGTCGAAGCCAAGGTGGTAGCAGCCATGATTCTTCCAAGCAACATTGCCGAACATAGCCTGACGCCTATGTATCGTGAGTATACTTTCCGAATGGCGTGAGTGCGACATACCCGAAGAGATAGTTGGACGCCGTGTTGTCGTGGATGTAGAAGTTCTGCTCTTCACCGAAGAAGAACTGCATACGATGTTAGTCTCTGCCGTATCGCAAGTCCACTGCACAACGCACCAGAGGTGTTCCTGGCATGATCATCGTCGTGATGAATGTCGCGAGCAAGCTGCGCTGCGTCCCGTTCTGCAACGCAGGCCAACGGAAGATATCGAAGTTGGATGTACCGTACAAGTGACGGGGATCGAGATCGCCAGTCGCTGGGTTTAAGAAGTCGTTGTGGACCATGAGCTCGTTCCACTGATCGGCAAAGTTGACGTCGGTGTCGTAGGCGGCCGTAAGTTGACCATCTAAGCCCAGGAAGCGCGTGAGAGCGCGGTGAGTGGAGTAGTGGAAGGCAACACCATCCAGGGCGTTCAAAGGCGCGTCTCTGATGAAGTACTCGTCGTCATCAAGAGTGATTTTGACTGCAGTGTCGAAATCGTCAGGATATTGGTCAGGAGCACGACCGCGACCGCTATCAGAACGTCAGCCGGTGTTTATACGCGCAATGAATGGAATCTCACATGTAAATCGACCCGTAATGGTCGCCACCAGTAACTTCGCCAGGAATAAGGAAATTGTCTTTGCCAAGATCGTTCGCGCACTTGCGCAAGCTTGACGACCACTCCGCGAGGGCATCCGCAGACACCTGTGTAGATTTATCGACACGAATGGCGTCGATGTCCAGACGGGTAACGACCATGCAAGCAAAGACCTTGAGCTTGGCCATGACATGCGGCTGCCATTCTCGTAGACGATCTTGCACGGACGAGAACTTGGTCAACTGGCGCTTGTACTCGGGATAGACACCGAAGGCCTCGAGGTCGCCGTACTGATCGAATTCGGACGCTTTGCAGCCGGCAACAGTATCGTCGGGATAGTCGCGCGTACCGTCGTCGCCCCAGAAGCGAGGGAGTTCACAGGAAGAATTCCAGTCGTTGCTTGGCGAAAAGTCCTTGTACTCGTCAATGCCCCAAGGCATGCGAGCGGGGTGCTTATAGACGTAGTCGTGTTCGGACATGGTGAAGGGCGCGGATACGTTGAGGAAACTGTATCGGAGAACATGATTAACTTCGTTCGCAATCGAGAGCCATGGACGAACCCTTTGAAGCCGATGAGATCACTCATGGTGCCGACTGTCAAATCGGCCATGAAGTACATGTCGCGCTTGTGGATTTCCTTGATGACATCCGTCCATTCGTCGAGAGTTCCCCAGTGCGGGTCCAGAACGGACATGTCGAGAGGCGAGTAACCTGGCGCGTCGTTCAGCAAGTACAGAGGCTCGAAAAAACGCGATACGCACTGTCCGCCTGCCAGAGCATGTTGAGGAAGGGTGTACCGGAGACGAAGATGACCTTGATGCCCATGCCCTGGAGGTAGTCGAGCTTGGAAACGAGGCCCTTGAGATCACCACCGTAACGCATCTGCGTTTCCCTCCAGTCCTGCTCGTACATGGTGCCGAAATAATCGTTGTTCGTGGGGTCGCCGTCGGCATACTTGTCCATCAAAATTGTGTAGACGGGGAGGGCGCGCCAGTTATCGGGCGAGGGCATGTACGAGCCCTGCTTGTCGGTGGTGTAGTCGAGCGGGTCTGTGGCATCCTTGTTCGTGTTGATGTTGTAGTCGAGCAGAGTCTCGTTGTAGGGATGGGCGGCGACGCGGAGGGCGAGGGCGGCGAGCGCGCCCGCGAGCAGGGACCGCATGTCCGCCGGTGATACTGTCGACGGGGACAGTGAAGGATGGGGACGAGGAGCAGACCGGGTACGACGGGCAGCTAAAAGCCCGCGCTCGAGATGAGCGGAGGAGAACAGAGAGGGAAAGCGTGACGGGATGCACTATAGATATCTCGGGATGCCATAGCCAAATTCAAATGCCAAACAAAGACGCGCTCAAGCGCCCGCCCCGGCGCGTTTCAATTTATGTACTTACAGCCACGGACATTGCCACCCCCAGCAGCCCTGCGCTGTCTGTAAGTTCACCGCCCAGCGCCCACCCAGCGCCCACCCAGCCCCGCCAGCCACGGAAAATCACCCATCCCGCAAGCACCGTGTGCAGGCGGCGTGGCACATCACCGACGCGCGCCTTCTAAACAGAAAAAAGATACCGACCTCCCCGCGGAGAAAGAGCGGCGATCCAACTCCTTCACGGGTGCCGACGGCGCGCGCGAACAGCCTCAGTCCCAAGCGCAAGCGCGACCGCGGGTTCGCTGCCGCCTCGCTGCGCTTCTTCCACCTCCGTCGCGTCGCGTCCCACGGAGACGCCATCAAACGCTTCGCATGTTGGAAATCATCGAAATTCCCACGGTCGGAGTTCACCAGAACTCTGCCTTGCTATGGCGAACACTCGGAGGAGAGGTGCGAGGAGGCCAGCAATCTGGCTTTTCACCAGGCCCCTCTCCTCAACAGGTTCGTTTCACCATCCCCACGTTCCCTCAAATCGATACACATGCGGCTGAACGATTCATCAAGTCTCCTGAGACTGCAGTCCCTGATCAGTCTTGCTTCACCTCGACACGAACCTGTACTGCATTTGCTCGACCTGTGCATCCACCTAAGGCAGGGCCATATGAAATAGAAGTATACCAGATGGGCCCCGTAAATCAGCCATCAGAGGGCCCCAGACGGTCTACTTCCAACGAACTTCCGCGCCTGCAATCCATATCGGCGTCAGATCTCGCCCGAATATTTTCGCCAGGGGCGCTATCGCGTGCGCTGATTCACGTGCGCGGCGCGCCAGGAACTTCGCGGAGTACAGAATTTCGAGGAAGTTCAACTTTGCGAATTTCCAGCGTTCGCGTACTTCTGCAGCGCTGCTAGGCCCACTGCTGGGCCGCTTGGTGCTGGGAATCCCGCGCGATATCGCGCGCCGCTACCTATCCTTGAGGGAGACCCGCTCAGTAGCTCGCTCGCCCGCGCTAAAGACTTCGGAGAACGCAAGGAAGTTCCAATTTTCCATTGTTCTCTACTTCAATGTAGATACTTCTTGTGCACCTGTGCGCGGGCCACTGCCGCTGCCCTACCTCTCACTTTCAGTGCACGTGTAGCACTGAGCGCCGTTACCACTGTGCCCTGCCTGAAGCTGCACGTAAAGAAGTTACTCTCGAACCTCGAGATCAACTTCCGAGGAAGTTCTGTGGGAGGGATGCACACAATGCTACCGCCCCAACGCATGAGGCAATCTCTATAACCTGCCCAATTAGCACTCAGTTTGCCTTGGTAGGCATTTGAACTGAATGCGAAGTTCCGAATCAGAGGAACGTGTTCCTCCTCGCGCTGTCCACAAACTTCCGGTGCGTAATACCTGAATAAATTTACTGGATACTCTGGGGTCTCCCTATAGAGTTGACTTAGAGTCTTATGACATGTGATGGTGCCCCAAGAGGCTCAGCGCGCTTGGTGGCAGGCGCCGCGCTTCCGTTCAGCTGGTAAACGGCATTTGCCGAAATTGAACATAGCACGTGACACCTACAGTCCGGGCCCGTTCGCCGCCTCGTCTGTCCTCCGCTTCTCGTCTCGCACGAGCGCAGTGTAGCTTCCAGGTGTCCTATAAACTTCTATGAAGTATAGAGCCCTCTATGCTGCATAGCACCGTGCACAAGACCTGTGTAGAAGTTCGCGAGAACTTCTTTCCAAAACAGCGGTACCCCATGTCTCTTTTCGTTCGTATCGTGGGCTAACGAAATGCTGAATACATGATTGTACGTGAAGCTTAACGGTCTTTTTCTGCCCCAGCTGCTTATGTGCTTGCAGATCCTCGGTCTTTGTGTTGAATGGTTTGAACATCTCTCGAAGCAGCCTCGAAGTTTCGCAGCCCTAGAGCGGGTATTGACGTTCGTTCTGTGTCTATTGTCACATAATCCAAGTGCTATTGGTGTCAGAATGCCTCGGGACTGTCTGACTATAAGCTGTGACTGGTACAGTTGTCGCTGGACATTGACAGCGCCCGTCACACGCTGCTGGTAGCTCCTCAAAGCGGTCGGAGCGGTGGAGGCGCGCTCGCAACTTCCGTGCCGCACGGAGTCCGGTCTGCACATCGATATGTTTATCTACACACTGATATTGATTGGTGGTACTACTTGTAGGATAATACTATGGTCTTCGGCGCCTGGAAAGCCGTGTAAGCAAGCTGCAGGTGTCGGTGGGTGCACCCACGTGACGCCCGGAATTTTGCGAAGTTCAACTTCGGTCCCGAAGTTCGAACTTCCGACTGGTGCGCGGGCTTCGTCTACGCGGAGGACACGAGCCGTCCGTTATGCTATAAGGGCTATAGGAGACACCTTTGTCATGCAAGGACATGCTCTGCGGAGATCATGGTAGGTACAATTCAGCACCTCAGGAAGTTCAGCGCTGAGAAGAACTTCAGCGTCAGCGCCACAAATTTCGGCGCAGGAGTAAGTGCAAGAAGTTCGAAATGCATGCATGCGTGCACCGGGATCGGCCGGCTCAATGATCCGGCTCACGCGGGTACCCAAGGGGAACGCGCCACTACGCGCCACTGTAGTCTCTCGATGTTTACTGAGCCGCGAGGAGCGCTCAAGGCGAATGATGTACTGATATATAGCAGAACTTCATAGTATCTGGTATGATACAGCTACTCTAATTTTACGGAGCTTCCCATACTGGTGATCCGTGAGAAATACGGGCTCGAATATGCGCATTGGGAGCGGGTCGAGAGGCTGGATGTAAGTAGTGAGGGAAGTTCGGGTGTCCCGGTGTGTACGATGAGAGAAGGCCGGACTCGAAGAAATGTAGCAGCGCGCAATACCACGCGGGACTCGCAGCAGCAGGGAGCGGCCCAGCAGCGCTGCAGAAGTACGCGAACGCTGGAAATTCGCAAAGTTGAACTTCCTCGAAGTTCTGTACTACGCGAAGTTCCTGGCGCGCCGCGCGCACGTGAATCAGCGCACGCGATAGCGCCCCTGGCGAAAATATTCGGGCGAGATCTGACGCCGATATGGATTGCAGGCGCGGAAGTTCGTTGGAAGTAGACCGTCTGGGGCCCTCTGATGGCTGATTTACGGGGCCCATCTGGTATACTTCTATTTCATATGGCCCTGCCTTAGGTGTGTGCATCGTTCTCCCTCCGTCGGTGGGCGTCATGTCAGCCTCTCTCCCACTCGTACCCTCTCTGTCATAGCCTGTCCGCCCTCAGCGGGGCGCGCGCCTATGATCTTCAGTCCCTTTCCAACGTTGCGGTCACGGATGCCGCCACCTCCTGATGGCTATCGATGTCACAGCCGCCTTGCCCCCGCCTTTCTCGGGGCGCCTCACGTTCACGTACTGCTACTTGAGCCATACCGCGAGCAGGACCCCGATAGGGTCCTGGCGCATATCGATCTTCGAGCGACCTCGCGTTCGCGTGCGTGTCCATGCCATCCACCGGGACGCCAAGGCCCACCCTCGGTTGCGAGAGACGCTTTTACGACATCAAAGTCTAGCACTGCGCGCGCTATCGACGTGCGCGCGCCCTGTCCTACTGGACTGATAGACTGCGTCTTGTCTGCCCCTCTTCGTTTGCATCAGCTGAATGCGCTTCGTGAGCGCTACTAGTACGTGGCGGTCGCATCTGATGTTTATCCGAGCGCGCAGCCATCGCCTCCTGCTAGTTCGCAATCTTCTCGTACTTGTTGACTGCCTTCCTTCCTTCCTTCCCCACATCCCTCCCGTTCTGCGGCCGGTCCGTCAACGCTCTTGACTTCCCACCCACTGTCGTTCGTTTAAGTATAAATTCATCGTAAATCAACCCCGTTCACCCCGGCCTACGACAACCTTATAAGGAGGAAGCCTTCGTCGACAGTCAAACAAGAGTTACGCGGCCTTGAGCGCCTCGTCCACGACCTCGCAGATTCCCAGCAGCTCCTCTTCGCGGAAGCGCCTTCCCGCCAGCTGCACAGCGACCGGCGCGTCTCGGAACGTGTCTGGCGTGTACATGTTGTATATCTTCGCGTCAAGGTCGCTCTTCGGCAGATATCCCTCGTCCTTCACGTCCAAGGCGGGATCCACGCGTGTCACCGGCAAGATTGCGGCCTATGGACGGACAGTTAGCTCGTGGAAGATAGGCCAACGGAAGGCAAGCGTGCCGCCCCTCGGAGGGCGAGTACGACGGTGCAGCAGTCCCAGGGAGACTAGCCGTCGGACTCACGGGCAGGTCCAGGAAGTTAAAGATACTCGTGTATCCCGTGTATCTAGACGTCAGTATCGCATTTATTAAATCGTCGGACAGGCGGACAGTGATAAACAACGTACTCGAACGTCTCGTGCGGGGGCGCGGCGTGCGGAGCCATCGGGCACAGCAGCGCGTCGATGGGTCGGCCGGTCCCTGCAGATTGGCGCCTTAGCCGCAAATCACGAGGTCGGAAGTACGGGCTGAGAGTCCTCGCCTTCCTGCCTATCTCAGTCACACTTACCCGTAAGGTCCTTCGTGGCTACCCACTTCTCCAGCGTCTTCTTCCTCTGTTAGAATGGCGCTCAGCTTTTGGCCTGAACGTCCTCTCGAGAACGCTATGATGCATCCAACCCCCATCCATCCGATGCAGAACATCGATTTCGGTGGAGGATTCCGACTCTGGGAACAATGTGACTGGGGAAAAATGTAACTCACAAAGAGCTCCTTCTCCCGATTGAGCTGCCAGGACTGCCAGACGGTGATCTGAGGGTATGACCGATGTACGATGCTCGGCCACAATGGCTGCGCGAGTGTCAGCCTAGCGCATTCCTAGACAAGCCTAGTGTGGCCTTCAAGAACCCAGTGCGACCTTCGAGAGGCAACTGCGGCTTTCGAGAGGCCCAATGCACAGTGTCTCACCTCGCCCGCCTCCGCCATGATGCGGTCAAAGTCCTCGCCGTAGTCCGACTCGAATATGCGCTGAATCGTCTCGTGCGCAAATTCGTGTTGGTATGGTTCCCACTTGATCACTGAGGCGGGCTTTGTCAGTACCAGCATTGCTCTGTACTAGACGCGATAATCAATGAACAAGGCTCAATGATGCCAAGGAGACTTTTCATGTTCCACAAAAGATGTCGATAGGAGAGTACTGCACCTGTATGGCCCGCCTTGCGCAGTGCAGCGACCGTCATCTGGATGGCACGCCGCACGGGCGGGTGAGGCATGATGACCCCGTCGGACTCGTAGTACGCGATGCAGAGCTTGGTATCGCGCCCACCGATATGCTTCAGCTGGTACATGCTGCAGGACTGTCAGGATCCTAGGTGTCAAACTACTAGCGAGTTATAATTCGCACTCTTCGCGCCATGGCATCTCAACAACCTTCGGGTCGACGTCGGACGGCTTTGGCAGATCGTCAGCTATACTGCTCTGCTTGGCATCGAAGAGCTACTCACGTTGCTCGTCGTCACTGCCCTCACGAACTCGGCAAGGCCAGACAAGGACCGGCTCATGGGTCCCAGAGTGCTGATGGCTTGTTAGCAATCGACGCGCTCTCGTGCATACCGCAGGTTAAAGCCAACCACCTCTCGATCGCCTCTAACCAATGAGGATCACTATATGAGATCAGAGTCGAGCGGCACTACGAGGAGGACCCACCAAGACCAAGGAATGTGTTCGATGCGCCATAGTAAGGCATGCGGCGCATAGTCGGTCGGAGGCCGTATATGCCGTTGAAAGACGCCGGAATGCGAACGGAGCCACCAATCTGGCGATACAGTCAACAGTTGTCTTGCTTTGCCTCAGAGGCAAGGGCTCACGTCTGTGCCAACGCCCAGCGGGCTTCAGCCAATCGGACATCGGTCAGCCCACATCAAAGCCAGTCGTAGCGGGCACTGCACCTTCCCTTCAACGCCACCAACGCGCCCTCCCCGCCGCTGCTCCCGCCTGCCGCTAGCGTCCGGTTGTGCGGGTTCGTCGTCAAGCCGAAGACCCAGTTGTCCGTCTCGCCGCGCATCAGCGTCTGCGGCACATTCGTGCGCACGTACAGAACAGCGCCGGCGTTCTTGAGCACGGTGACGAGACCTGCGTCCTCAGCAGATATGCGGCCAATCCAGCTGGCAATGCCCATGGTGCATTCCTTGCCGGCGACATCGAACCTGATGGTAGCGGATGTCTCAGGATCAGCACGAACAAGTCTATGATGTGTGGCACGTACTGATCCTTCAAGGAGATGGGCAAGCCGTGCAACGGCCCCACAGGTCCGTGCTCTGCAAAAGCCGCGTCGAGCTCGCGGGCACGCGTCAGCGCATCCTCGATCCATATTTCAGTCAGACAGTTCGTCTTCGGGACCGCAGTTGATTCAGTGATGTTTTTGGACTGCACGCGAAACATGCACTGACCAGCTGATGTGCGACGATTGCGCGCTCGCTGAATGCCGTCGTCACTTCGACTGCTGACCACTTGCCGGTGGATAAGTTCTTCAAGATGACCGACACATCGTCCGTCTCCGTGATCTCGAGCTCGCGCTGTGAGAGCATTCCGCACTTCCGAGGGATATCGAAAACATTGCATTGATCAGATGGAGGGGGGTCGGTGAGGAGCCAATCTTTCGGGATGGACGCGACCTGGCGCTGGCGCTTATCGAAGATACAATCTATACAGGATGTTAGCAAGGCAGTGGTCCAATGTGCGGAAGTCGGGACTCACTCTCTAGGTCGAGCAGCTTGCGGGTCTGCTCCTCTGACTGCAAAGGTAAGGACGCAAAGATACGAAGGGGAGTGCTGGACATGATGAGTGTCAAGGTGGGGAATCAACAAGACCAGCGGGAAGTTGAAAGTAACTTGAAGACAGATACGCGTCGTGACCTTTCTCAGGCGGTGACGCACGATTGACTAGCGTGGCAGTTTCATGGACCATAGCTTATAGGAGGACAATGAAGGCTGAACGGAGTAGAATAGATTGTTCTGCATATAAGTATCATGCTGAATTTTTATAGCCTCGATTCCAGAAGCTGGACTCGGTCAAAGACTTGGACGAGGCAGGTCAGGAGCAAGACGCCTTCCGATTCAAGTATTGATGTCTATTTACCGCAGATTGACACGTGCTTGGCTCTATTGTTCAAATTCCGAATTCGGATTTACTCCCGAAGTGCCGCCGTCACTGCCGCTGTGCCTGCATTTCGACCCGCGATTCGACCGCGGTCACGGCTCTGCACCTCTCTTCCTACCATCTCTCTGCAACGCCCACATCTCCTGCAAAGATGCCGTTGCCAGATAACCAGCCCATCTCAGTCCGCCCCAACACCTCAGAGGACAAGCACAAGCATGCAATCACCCTCAGGATGTCCGAGGACCTCATTGAGGCCCTCATGGCCAATCCCCAGAACCTCTCCTTCGAGTTTGGTCCTACAAGCAAGGTGCGCCGCAGCACTCATAGATCACGGCAGGCGTCTAACAGATCCACAGAACATCTACGTCAACGACCAGGTCTTTGGGCTCACCATGACCAAGGAGCAGAGCCCCAATGAGCTCTTCATGCACATGCCCTTGCATCGAGACAAGACGTTCAAGCACTATGCCGATATCTCTGCCCGCTTCACCGTCAGCGCCGGCAGCCTCGATGAGGCGGCCAAGAAGCTGAGGACTGCGACGGACGAGGCGAACAAGCAGCGCCAGGAGCGCAAGATCGTGATGCTCGAGGAACCTCCCACCACTAGCATGACTACGGCCAAGAAAACGAAAGCCCCCGCGCGCAAAGCAGCCGCATCATCATCCACTGCTCTCGCTAGGCCATCCAGCACTCAGCACGCGCCTCCGGCAGCGCCGTCTCGGCCTCTGTCCGCTATCAACCCAGACCTCCGCTATCGTGTCGTCCACTGTCTCGCAAGCCATAACCGCACGCCCGACGAACTAGTGAAGCGCGTGTGCGGTCACTCTGCTGACGAGAGCAAGAAGAACGACGTTCACGCAATCATGCGTCACGTCGGCGAAGCCAAGGAAGGCTTGTGGCAACTCAGCAGTAAGGGCTGGCTCGAAGTGCAGCCATTCAAATGGTCGCACTGGAGTGATACAGACCGACAGTTGATTCTACAGAAGGTGACCGCCGCTTTCAAGTTGCACAAGATACCGGAGGGTGACCCGCGTTGGGAGAATTTGGCGCAGCCGAAGCCCGCTCCGGTGCTGCCCCCCACGCCTGCCGCCGCTTCAAAGCCATCGGTCGCGTCCTCGTCTAGGCACCCTCTGCCTGCAAAACCTTCCCCACCGGAACCTCCTAAACGGCCCACCGGTACGAAAGACAAAAAGCCTCGAGCAAAGCCCGAGACGAAGGGGACCTCGGCAAAGGACGACCGTCATCTGGCTCCAACTGCCTCTGGTCACGCCGGCGGCGTCAGAAGCAAGGAGCCACCGAAGAGCTTGGCAGCTTTACCAGTGGAGCCTCCGCGTCCTGCACGCGTCGAAGCCCTTGCGACGACCACCCGCAAGCAGCCTGGGTCTGGGTACAAGGCGCCGAGGACTTTGACCCCGCCTGCTCGTACATTGGCTGCGTCTGATAGCCGCGCGAGCTCGGACGAACTCCCATCCGTCAAGGAGTCCGCGCGTGCGTCTACGTCAAAAGGGCCATCTGCTGCGCGGTCCGGTGCTGAACAATCACGCGTTGCTTCCTCTTCTACGCCGACTCCTCAGCCTCAGCCTCGCGAACGTGACCGGGTAGCCTCTTCTGCGCAGGCGTCTCGCGCTCGCGCGGATAGCAAGGAGCGACCCCATCCCAGTTCCAACACCGTCCGGGCGAAGGCAGTGGAGGTTAAAAAGCCGGTAGATGAAGCCCGCCGCCACGCTTTAAAGCGTGAAGAAGAGGAGACTCCGCCCAAGAAGAGCGTCAAGCGCAAAGCGCCGGCGCGCGACAACTCCTATGACTCGTCCAGCGACGATGATCGCGTGCGCAACAGCAAACGACGCAAGGCGGGCGACGGGGCGGCTCGCCCTTCTGCTACGGTCAAGAAAGCCGACCCCGTCAAGGTCAAACGGAGTGACTCGCCACCGCCGCCGCCGCCGCGTTCGAAGAACCCAGAACGCGATGCATTGGCAGGCCTTGGTCGCATCCCAAAGAGCAAAGGCCGCGCGTCTCCTATGCCCGCCGCCGCTCCTCGTCTTACTTCTGCAAACAGTGGCTCATCGGGCTCGTCCCAGGGTCACAAGCGCCGCCGCGCGTCAACGCCGCAGTATACATCGTCTTCCGAGGATGAGGACGAGCCGCGGCCCATCAAGAAGAAGGCCGCTCCCAGCGGTGCAGTCCCGCGTCCTTCTGCCGGCTCAAGCGCCTCTTCCACCCCGCGGCCCTCCGCGACGCCACGCCCCTCGACGACCAAGGCGCGCAAGAGCCGGCCGGTCACGATCGATACGGTTCAGGAGGAGTACCAGCACAAGTTCTTGGAGTACATGCCGGTTGCGCTCGCGGACCGCAAGCAGCGGGTCATCGTGGAGCGCCTCCTCGACGCGCGCTCGGACGAATCGGCGGATGAAGATGGGTTGCTGAGCGAGGGAGAGGGTCAGAACCTGCATGCGAAGCATTTGCGGCTTCGTGGTGAGCTGCTTGATTTGGAGAAGCAATTTATGAGGCTAGCGCCCGCGGCTGCCTGAGGTTATGGATGGGGTCTGTCGACGTCTGTTTTGTCAGGAAAATCAATCTGAATATCTGCTGCATCGGTCTATGGACTCGGACTACCATAATCAGCGTAGCTCGGGCGCGTCTGCGTGCGTAAACCTGGCTTCAAAGCGACTCAGTAAGCGCTCAGGGGCTGCTCTTGAGAGTTCGAAGTCGGTTTCAATGTGGCAATTCCAGTGGGAAAAGGTGGAAGGAGAACCTTTGGCGAATTGCCGACGACCGTGAGACAGGAAGCGCGTGAAACTCACGTGAGGCCGTGCGAAATGAGCTTGAGCCGCAGCGATTTTGCGCTTGCATCGTACGCTCACCACCATCGGCCCACAACACAGTCAGACTACCTTCTATCCGCTCAACAGAATGGCTCCTGTCCGCTGGTCTTACGCTCGCCACCGTCTCAGCCAGCGATGCGGTATACCGCCTCACGTACGGCACATCATGAACGACTTCGGACTGCACTCCCCCGCTTCACACACGGATGATTATGTCGCGCACACCGACTCCCTGGCTGTGCGATCACCCGACGTAGAAGCGCTCTCTAAAGACCACGCTGCCTTCTCTTCAACCTCTCGCGCTCAGATGATGCCTATGCCCGCGTTCCTCGGCAGCGACGGTCAACCCATGCGCGTCACGCCCGCCAGTATCGTACTCATCGCACTCTTCGGCATGCTGGCCATCGTATCTCTGGTCGTGGTTTTCTGGGTCGGCTCTGAACGGCTCCGCGATCTCGTGCATAGAGCTCGCGTGCTCCTCCAGGACAAAGGTCTCATCAAGAAGGGCTGTACGGCGAACACCTCGATCCCCAAAGCGCCGCTCAAGTCGATCCTCAAACGCCCTACCACATCCTACGTCATGCCACCACCGACCTCTCTGCACGCCAAGTTCTCTGCAGAGAAAACGACCACTGCATCTGCTGAAGCTCTCCGGATGTGCTCGGCTGATCAAGAACAGGACATCTCCGGTCTGCCCATTCTCGAAACGCCGTACTCCGAACCAGAGGTCTATGTCATCCGCGCCTCGGAGTCCGACCACAGCATCTTCCACACCTCCGACTCGAATCTTCACCGCCTTCTGACCCAGGCCGCCGTGCAGAGCATCAAGCGCCGCGCGTGGGCGGACGACAGCAATACGTCCTCACAATCGCCCTTCTCTGACCTTCGCGCATTCTCCCCATCAACCTCGGACGAGTCATCTGTGTCTGGCACGTTCTTCACGACGAGCAGCTCGCAATCTTCCTGCACCTCCGTCGAGAGCGTGGCCTTGTCGGACGTGGACAGCGTCGCCAGCGCGGATATCTGCCAGGTCCGGCGCGCGCAAACGCAGAGCATGGAGGTCGGGCGCGGAGTGCTGATGAACTGGCGCCTCTCGACTTCTCCGAGCTCCACGATGCTCACGCCGGGCGAAGTCATTCCCAAGAAGTCCTTCACGCCGACTTTGATCGTAACAGGGCCCAGTACGGACACGCTGAGCACCATCACTACCACAAGCTCCTCGCTCGACCTGGTGAACTTTCCCATCCCACCACCGACGATGTCGTCCGCGTTAGACGGGCTCATAGAGAGCATATCCAGCAGCGAGGAGCGCGACAAAGGGCCTGAGGGTTTCTCAGACGTGGAAAGCGGTCCGGAATCGAGGGAAGCCCTCATGAAGAGGTGCACGGTAGACCAGTTCATCATGATGTATGGCGACGTATGAGCGGGGAGGGCATATTACAGAACCAGCTCGCCCGAAACTTGGCATTGTAGATCTATCCGAACGCACACTGTATTCTAACCACTGCACAACCTCTATCTGACTATGCGTATCTCTTCTGTATACTATCCTCCAACTTCTATGACCTACTTCCTAAATGTACCTGTTGAAGGTCCAGGCTATGTACGAGTCGCACATGAAGTGACGAAACGAATTCCATTGTCCGCGGTTCCCGCTCACGTGACCGTTTCCGGTGACTCTTTATTGTCCTCCGCCTTTGCTATTGTTCTTTGTCTCGTAGCGCCGGGCGGCCGATTGGCCAGCCCCTTTGTCCTTCCTGCCCTCGACCGCGATTAGAAGGGCTCGCGACACGTCTGGGCAGCGCACCCAACAACTTATATTGCGTTTTCACGACCGCACGCCACTCACGACGCCCACGATGCATACCATTATACTTGCTTTGCTCGCATCTCTGCTCCTTCTCCTGCTCTATGCGCTGTACACTTTGTTTGTTGCCCCACGCTTCAGTCCCATACGCCGGCTACCCGGTCCGCCAGTGAAGGGTGTCTTCAGTAACCACCTGCATGCCCTGCTAGAGTGCGTCCTCTGGTCTTTCCGTCGCTGAAGGGGGAAGCTGATCGACTGAATCCTTAGCCCTGCTATATCTCCCCGCGTTCATGACCTTATGATCAGGAAGTATGGGCGGAATGTACGCGTCCGCGGCGTCGGTCCGGTGCGCATCCATGTCCTCGTTCCCCGTCTCCCACTCACGCACAGCCTACAGTGGGATGAACGCCTCCTGACCTTCGATCCAACTGCTCTCAACCATGTCCTCCGTAACGCTACCATCTACCAGAAACCCTGGCAATCGCGCGCGTTCATCTCGTCCCTCATCGGCTGCGGCATCCTCGCCTCGGAAGGCCATATGCACAAACGCCATCGACGCGTCGCCACTCCCGCTTTCTCCCCGCAGAACATGCGCGCTCTTGTGCCTGTTGTGTTTGGCAAGGGTGAAGAGCTCAAGGATCGGTGGATGACGATCATGCGGGAAATGGACGAAGGCAGCTCGGGCGTGTTCGACATCGCCCATTGGATCAGCCGCGCTACTTTCGATGTCTTTGGTGTAGCAGGTACATCATCTGATTATATCCCTTGCTTTGTGGCTAACATACGTGTTAGGCTTTGACTACGACTTCCAGGCGATCCAGCGTGAGGACAACGAGCTGCTGTGCGCATATAAGGACATGTTTGAACTTGCTGTCTCCCAAGGTAGCTTCTTGCATACCATGACTTCCATATACGTGCCATTTTTGCTCCGCATCTTCGTGAGTTGTACGCACCATGGGCAGGCCAGTCATTGATGAGCCCTATGCCAGCCTACCAAAGCCCAACGGACCATCGTCCGATGCCGCGGAACCATTCGGCGCATCACCGGCGACATCATCCAGCACAAGAAGCGTAAGCTTGAAGAGGGCGTCCGCTCCGGCAAGCTTTACGAAGCCAAGGATATCCTCACCCTCCTCCTCAAGTCCAACATGTCCACCGACATCCCGCCCGACCAGCGCATCACAGACGCGGACCTTCTCGACAACATCAATACTCTCGCCTTCGCTGGTTCCGACACGTCTTCCCTCGCGCTCACTTGGACTCTCCACCTCCTCGCGGAGCACCCCGATATACAAACGCAGCTCCGCAACGAACTCCTTGCGCTGCGCCCGCCACCAACCGCGACGCTCACGGCGGACGAAATTCACTCTCTCTACGACGCCGTTGCAGACCAGCCTCTGCTACACAACGTGATGCAGGAGTCGCTGCGGCTTATCCCGCCAATCCACTCCTCGCTGCGGGTGTGCACGCGAGACGATGTCGTGCCGACCAAGTACCCGGTGCATGACGGCGACGGCCGTGTTATAGAAGGCAAGAACGACTTCTTTCTGCCCAAGGGCACGATGGTGCACGTTCCCATCGAGGCGTTCAACCTTGACAAGGAGGTCTGGGGCGACGACGCTTGGGAGTTCAAGTGCGTTCTGCTGCGCTGTACTTCAGCCGCGAGCTTATTTTCTTCACAGACCCCAGCGATGGGACGATTTGCCAGAGCTTGCCAAGAACCAGCCGGGCGTTTTCCCAAGTATCCTAACCTTCTCAGGTGGCACGAGGGTACGTCCTGCTTTGCAAGAGTGAAGAACAGCTGCTCAACAACGTATCCAGTCCTGCATCGGCATGCGCTTCTCCGTCATCGAGATCAAAGCCGTGCTTTACACCCTCATCACTAACTTCGTCTTCGCTACAACGGAAGAGCAGGTCATCAAGGCGAACGTGTGCGTGGTCCGCCGGTCTGCCGTCTCCCTTCCACCTTGCTGACGACAGCATGCCTCTAGGGTACTCACGCGTCCCTACGTCACTGGAAAGTACAAGGAGGGAAGCCGATGTCCGCTGCGGGTGACTGTATACGAGCCGCAGGCTTGATATTACTGAGCTTGAGATTGTAAGTCTACCTGTACACGCCGCTTAATCTTATCATTATTTGCTTCGGACGTCCTCTTCCTGCCTGTGCTTGCGCGGCCTCTATGACAGAGAAGCGGTCCATGGTGCTCGGCAGGTTTCCATCGGATTAGGCTTTGGACCTATCTGGACCTAGTCTAGCGCTTGTGCCTCTGATGTGACTCCGGACACTCCAAATTCGGCGGCTCCAACTCGTTGGACTTCTGACTCTGCTGTCCACATTCGCTTGTGTGGCGTGGGCGACCTTCGAGCTGTTGAAGGCACGATTGATCTCGCAAGTTCCGTTCAGCACCCTGGCGCTTATTGCTGCGCATCTCACCCTAATTCTCATTCATTTGCGACCACACTTCGCGCCCTATTCTTGTCAGACGAAAGATGAACTGGGTCGTCGAGTGGTTTGTGGCGCGTTCGAGTTCATGTCGTAGTTCGATGCACACGGTAAGTTCCTTCGTGTAATCTCATTATAGACACCGTTTGCTGACTCGAAGGCCGCCTTCCATGGTGTTCTAGCGCTCTAGGCCTCATGTTCGACCATTCTTTCTCCGCGCCTTGACCGTCACTGACACAAGGCTCGGTGAAATGGATGTCTAGGCAGTGCGACCTGGATTGGAAGCGCCCAACAGAGAACCCCCTGGTCTTTTGGCCGTCTGTGCAACTATCACTATGCTCGCAGTCCATGGTCATGCCCCGTCTCACCCAGAGTTGACGTCCCGCAGTGTTCAACATAAAGAACACCTTCCATCCTTCAAATTCATTCCAGTCCGAAAGCCGGCGTTCCATGGAGGACCATGCGACTTGCGCGTGCACTCCACGAAGGGAAGAATGGATGCCTGGTCGTAGCTAGCATCCTTGAGCTTGCCTTTCCTGTCAGCGCTTGATCAGCGTTGGTGCCAACATCCGTCGCGCGAAGACCCAGACGCTTGACAAGTCGCGCTTCCTGCATCGATGTGGTGCGTCGCGCATGCACCTCCGCACTTCTTCTTCACTGACCAGTCGCTCCCAGGCACAGCGTGGACTCACTCGTAGTCCAGGTCAATGAAGTTCGCACAGTTGCCACAATATGAGCCGGTCTTCGCCTTGAACTGTATCTGCATCGTCATTATTGTAAGGAAGTCCTGTTTATTCTCGACCTTTATGTGCCGGTCCGGGAATATCAATACCTTGAAGGTTCGTTCTATATTCGACAACGGACGACCGACCGGCATCGTCCATTTGTGGCACGACCCGGAGGCTATGAGCTGATGAGGTGCGCTGTCTTCTTAACGGCTTCTGAAGAGAGATGTTCCCCAGATTACGCACATGTCATTGCGAAGCATAGGTAGGGCCACCGATCCCTGCTGGACCGTGCGAGCGGCGGACATGATGTTTCCGGACTTTACAGGCCACTCAATCTCATGACACCACTCAACCTCATGATTGTTTGCTTCTGAGGCCATCTTGCGGGTACAACTGCGCGTTGCGCACCGACAGAGGCGGTCTAAAAGGGCGATTGGTTCCCATCGGGCTGTGCGTAGGCCCAGCGCTTGTGCCTCAGATGCGACTCACGACACCCTAACGTCGCCGGCTCCGACTCATTAGCTTTCTCACTCTACACGCATGCGTGGCGTGTGCATGCTTCGAGCTGTTGAAGGCACTGCTGATATCGCGAGGTCCGCTCAGTACCCTGGCGCTTAATGCTGCGCTTCTCACCCCGCTTCTCGCTCATGACCTAGATCCACGCGCAAGTCCCATCACTCTAGAACGAACCAGCGGGTCGTCGAGTGGCTTGTGGCTTGTTGCACTGATGTTGAACTCGCACAGTGAGTTTGCTCATGCGCTCTCTATAGGTGTCACATACTGACTCGAACGCCGCCTTTCAGGATGTCCTAGCGCTTCTCGCCTCATGGTTAGCCACTTGTTGCCACGTCTTCGCCGTCGCTGCTCCGACAGAGAATGGACCAAGCAGTGCGTATTGCGTTTGTGGCGCCAAACCGAGAACCCTCTGCCCTCCCTGCGGTCTGTGCAAACGTCTCCGAATATCATGTCTGTGAGTCATTTTCGTCCCGCCCAGTGATTGTGCGCGTAATGGAGCGAACAGCGAGTGCTCGTCCTAATCAGCATGATCAGAATTCGTGGCAACATCTGTTGATTCAAAACCTAGGCGCCTGACACATTTAGCTTTCTGTCCCCCTGCGGTGCGTCGTGGACGAAGCTCCCCCTTCTCAATTGTCCGAGTCACCCCAGTGTGCAGCCCTGGCAATGGACGAACTCATCTTTGGATCAGGTTCGCGGAATTGCCCGATTATTGGCCTCCGCCTATCGCGTTACACAGCCTCGACAGTTGTTTCTGTCTGCGACGAAAGAGTACCGGTGTTCTACGCAACCCGGTTTGCCCTCACTGTCCTTGTCACTCCGAGCTGATGACTCGCAGCCGTGCAGCACTCGGAACCATGTACGCCCCGGGCCCTTTGAAGCGGCACTCTCTGTGCCTAAGAACATAGTCTCGCGCGTTCAGCTGTCTCGTGTCTCTCTACATGGCTGTGGTTTTCTAGCCATCGTTGATGAATGCTAGTCACCAGCGCAGAGCATTTTCATCGGGCTTGTTCTTCGCAATAGGAGAGAGTTCTGCTACTCCCTTTACAGTGCTGCTGCATCCTGCATAAACAAGCTTTCAAATTTTACTCTTGCCAACCTAAGTTCAAGCCTCATGGCAGCGCTTGACCGCCACTCAAAGAAGTGCGCTGCGTCGAGGCGTAGAATTGATATTGAGCATCGGCAATGAGGTAACAGTAAGGATGCCTTGTATGATAGATGTACAACAGACGAGCTGCTCGCGCAATCACAAGTTCATCAGCAACACTGCCAAAAACCCCGGTCGGGCAAAGGAGGACGTGCGTAACGATATTTATGCTGTTCCCAATCCATCACACAGACCGGCTGCTCAAGTAACGTCGGGGGTAATTTGCTCACAATACCGGCGAAGACTTCGCAAACCTTCGTGATGTCTGGCCGACATTGCGGATCCTCGCGTACCATCATTTCTGCAAGAGGACGCAGGAATTCCAATCCGTCGTACATCTGCACACGTACACGACCATCAGTACGCTTCGTAGAGAGACGGACAGCGACTCACGTCGACAAATTCTTCCACGATGACGCGGCCAAACTGATATATGTCAACTAAGAAGGGATCGTAGGGAATGTCCCAGGATAATTCTGGGACGGTCTTGTCTTGTCCGAATACGCCTGTGACCAGGCTCTGGCGGTTGGGCAGCTGCGAGGCCAGTCCTAGATCTATGACGAAGTATTTTACCGGGGAAACTTCGATCCGGTCGCGGAAGGCGAGTCCGTAATGACCATCGGGGGAGCAATATGATTCAGCGAAATGATGACCGCCTGGTAGCAGCTCCGACGCGTCCATCATCAAGTTGAGACTGCAAAAGTCCCTGCAGGAATTGCTCAGAGTCAACAGCGTGCGTTACTGTGGGTGTTCTTACCGGTGAGCAATGTTGTGCTCGTGAAAATATTGCAACATCTGCGCAAAGTTCAGGATGATGCTCATCGACAGAGAGGCTCAGATGGGCGTACCTCGAGAAACTGCGATACGCACTGCACAGCCTGATCAGTCCGCGAAAACGGAGGATCATAATATACGCGGAGGAAGGGTATGACAAGGAATGCATCCTCGTCCGTGTCGGGAAGGAGAATGATGTCCAGGAGTGGCGCAAGCCTGTTGCGATTGTCCGCCGGGAGCTGCGCAAAGTGATGATAGATAGGGAGTTCATCCTTCCAAGTCGCTGCCTTGCGAAGAACGACACGTTTGTTGTCGGAGATTCGAGTCGCGTCCATCACGCTGGCGCGCTGAGTGCAAAGTCGTGAGCTCAGGCGCAAAGCAATGGCACTTGGAATAGAGACGCACCGTGCTAGGGATCCCGTCCTCTGGATGAAAGAATAACTCAGGCTGCCAACAAGGCTTGCGAGTGAGAACATGAGCAGGGTCGTATCTAGGCCTCAGTAGGTAGCCGCGACGTTGCAAGAAGTGGTAGTGGTTCACCCAGAAGGCCTCGCAAACGTAAAGACCCTGATCCATAATACGACTGAGGTAGAGGTCCTGCAGAGGTCCTGCAGAGGTCTGCGCAGACCAGGCGCAGACACGCGAACGTTCAACTGGCCACGGGCTACGGCCCGGCTACTTACTGGGCTATCATGCGATCAGGCAAACAAGGCCAAAGAGACGCTGGTTCGCCCTCAGGCCTCAGATCTCGATCTTCCTCGGACTACGAACAGGTTCACGTCTCCGGAAACGAACTGGCTTTACCTGGGACCCTCCTATATATGCCATGTATTCCCTTGGGGGTACACTGGAGATGACTGCGCGTCGAATCACGGCCCACCACCAAGTCGGACTCGTCCCCACACTTTGACGGCGTCAACTCACAAGAAGGTCATGTCGGTTCTCCATTCACTGCCTGTTGTAACTCCATGGGTGTCGTAAGAAAGCGCCTATAAACCTTCCGAAAGAACAATATTGTTTTCCAGTGGTCAACTATAAAAGACGCTCTGCTTTGCTGACCGTCCCCGCCGTCCATTCATCCCCGAAGCTCTTGACATGCCACCCAAGCCTGACCCTCACAAGCCGCCGAGTAGATTCTTTCGTAGGGATGCTGATCGGCGTGAGGCGCAGCTCCGCCTCGATGAAGCTCAAGCCCTACTCTCCAACCTCACGCAACAGGAGCAAGTCGATCATGCCCGCGATCTGCGTCGGTGCGTCGTCTTTATCTTGCATCATGGTTGCCCTTATGTGATTGCTTAGATCGCGACGTGATCTGAATGCTTGGCACTTGACTGACCCGACGATGTGTAAAATCTTCGACAGCACCCAGCTGGGCTCGGCCGTACACAGTCGTGCGTTGGAGGCTGCTCATAAACGAGCGGAGACAGTTCGCGTACGTAAATTTGCTCAATTAGATGGTAAATACTCAAGCTCAGATACAGACCCTGTCGGACGAGCGGCTGAAGGCCGCCAGGACTGCGTCACAAACGGCAACGTACGTGCCGCCTGCTGTGTCGGCAGCGCCTTCTTCAAGCGTTCCCCCCATTGACGACCCGATCATGCCATACTCTCAGATGAAGTTTGAGAGCGACGCTGTACGATACGATCCAAACCGCCCATCGACTTCTCGGTTTGTCCCACCATCTCTGCCTGAGCCCAAATTTCTGTCTGAACTTTCCTTACAGCAATGATCGCAGGAGTCAGGACGCGGCGTCATATCACGGTACCCCTCGCCAGTCCTCCAGCGGCCTCGCACCGCCCCCCTCTTATGTGGCCAGACGCAGTCAGCCACAGCTAGGGTCCGGTCTCACTTCAACCTACTTCGTCTACGTCGTTGATAAGTGTTTGCTACAGGGCTGGCGCTTCGAGCTCAAGCTTCGTGCCTGGGCACAGGGTGAAGCTGAGCGCCGTCGGTGTTGCGCCTTCTGTCTCGTCCGACGGAAGCCGAGTCAGTCGGGGTAGTCGGTCATCGTCTGCTTTAAGCGTGGCGCAGTCAAGGTATTTCTATTCTACACTAAATGGTGCCTTCTTTGACGAGCAACTTTCTCTTCAGCTATAGTTATGCAGGAGACGGCTACGACAGCCAGTCTGACTCCGACTCGTGCGTCTATTGATCCACATATCGACGAATGACTGGATGGCTTAACGTTACTTCTCTTAGCGGCCAGGATGCGTCACACTCTTCCACTCAGCAGTGAGTAGTCGCATCAAAGTTCCAGATGTGATGCTGATACAGTAACAGGCCTCGTGCAAGCTCTTCCAAGGACAAGAGCAAGCGGCGCGGGGACCACCCCAAGTGCAAGTAAGCAAACTCGCGAATCCGCGCAACATTCCCCTGCAACCGCCTGCTTGTTACAACGACCGTCTCGTTGAATCAGATTCTCTTTCGCTGTGCATCGTATCTTTTTTTCTTGTGGGCTCAGGCCCACCATCATGCCTACCTTTCCTTCTCTCTCGTTATTTATCGTATGGCCTTCCTTTCCTGCGACATCCGAATACACGACACGTCGCACCTTCTCGGCTGCTCCTTATCCTTTTTCTCATTTACGACCTGTCATGACTGATGAGCGTTACTTACGACCGCTGCTGAGGGCGGCTGCTCGCCCATCTCGATGTTGAACGTTCTGAACGTTGAACCTTGTAACCGTCTTTACGTATATCTGTATCGTTGCGCGGCTCGTCCGTGATTTTCTCTCAACGTTGTAGTTGTAGTCTCGTACTACCTAACACTGTCCATACTTGTTGTTACCCTGTCATTCTCGAATATACACGCTCCTTCGAACAATTCAGCAATCTCCTGAGCTCTCCACCCCTTGTCCCCGGCGCCGCAAATGTGAAAATTTTGTATATCGGACGGCCCTCGGAGGAAGGGGATGACTGCGGGAGTGCTATCATCAGCTTCAGCAGTAACAACAACAACGTTCCTTGGTCAGGGGAGGACGGGCGAAGCGGAGCTGTTGATTCTCCATGGAACAAGCTTTCACTTACCAACCTACATATTCCTCTCATCGTTCAAATCCTTTTATCGTACAAACCAAGCCGAGTGACGGGACATAAAGTAAATGTGAACGAGACGGAAATACATGTAGACCGCAAAGATGTGTGCGGCAACTTCAACAAGAGTAGCAGCAGCAGCGTTCCTTGGGATAAGGATGGGGCGCGAAACGAAGTCTTCGGTTCTCCCAATCTTCTACGTGAATAGGCTGCTGCAGGGTCGTCGACGATAGACTGCTCACAGCATGCGTGAAGATTTCGACAACCTGCGCTATGTCAGGCCGACTATGCGGATCCCTTTGGGTCATCATTTCTGCAAGAGGGCGAAGGAACTCCATGCCGTCGTAAACCTGATTCGTTCGTGAGCCGGGGTTTGCATTCACAAGATGACCAACTTACATCAACAAGGTCTTTCATGATCACATGCCCTAGCTGGTATATATCGACCATGAGAGGGCTGTAGGGAACCTCCCAGGATAGCTCGGGAACAGTCTTGTCCTGTCCGAACACACCTGTAACCAAGTAATCGTGGGCGATTAGGCGCGTTGCAAGGCCTAAATCAATGACAAAATATTTGACGGGAGGGACGTCTGCGCGATCGCGACGGGTAAACCCGAATTCGCCGTTATAGGCGCGACTTTTCACAGCGAAGTGATGACCATCTGGGATAAGCTCAGACGCATCCATCATCAAGTTGTGGGAGCAGAAGTCCCTGCGCAACGTAATCAGCAGTAATTGTTTCAAAGTCAGGATAGCGTTACCTATGGGCAACATTTCGTTCGTGGAGGTATTGCAGCGCCTGAGAAAAATTTGGCGTGAATCTATGAGACACAACGAAGACGAACGTACCCCGATGAATTGTGAGACGCAATCCACAACTTGGTCGACTCGTGAGAAGGGAGGGTCGTAGTACACGCGTAGAAATGGCATGACGATAAACACGTCCTCGTCTGTGTCGGGAAGGAGGACAATGTCTAGAATGGGGACCAGTCGGTTGCGACTATCTCCTGAGGCGTAGGATAGAGACTGATAGATCGGTATCTCGTCCTTCCAAGTCGCGGCCTTGCGAAGCACAATCCGTTTGCCATCGGCTAAGCGGACAGCATCTAAAACGCAGGGTTGCTGCGAGAGGTTTGTACTTGCAATCTTAGAAAGCCAGTAAGTACGCACCGAAATTTCCACCTCGTCTTCTGACTGGAAGAATATGTTCGGTAGACAGCAAGGCTTCTCTCGCGGGCGCGCAGGACGATGCGAAGGATCATACCTGGGCCTCAGTCGATATCCGCGGCGCTCAAGAAAAGAGTAGTGGTCCACCCAGAAGCCCTCGTAAGTGTTGATATTCGGGCCTGGCATGATGTACCCGAGCTCAAGCGCTCAACCTTGATCAAAAAACAGTTCGGGAGTCCAGAGGGAGATGCACGACAGACAAGGAGCGGAGAGACACAATTGATAGGGCACCGATGCGCTGCGATGGTGGTGGTGGCGAGAGGACAAGCGAGACACGGTCACGTGCTATCTTCAGCCGCCTGCCATCACTGTGCTCCCAAGTCCCCCGCGTCGCACTGGCAGTCAACACATGGATATACGAGCTGCTCGCTTATCTCCAACTTCGAAGTGGTACTTTGGACTGGTTAGGTACTTGTTATCATCGTCATTAGAGAGGTTTACAGCTGTTTGCAAAAATGTGCGGAATCCCGCGCGATTTCTGGTGCGTGCCATATTTGGTCACGGCCTCCCGGCGCCTGCCGGGAAGCAGCAGGAGGCCGTCACTTCGGGCGGATTACCAGGAGGACTGCATTTCCTCGCTCATGAAGAGGCTCGAATGAGTAATCTTTCAAGCTATATGTATATATTTGGGCATTAAAGCCAACCATGAAGAACGAAACCAGTCCTGGGTGAATCCTGTCCGTCTGCAATGCGTGCCTCGGCTTCATCCGAGATGGAAACCGGCACGCGGTCCGATGCAAGGTCCACGAGGACTGGTCAGGGACTGGTACTGAAGCACGGCTAGCGTCACTTTCAAGCTCGATACTCTTCTGGATCTCGTCGTAACAGTAACTTAGCTTTGTACTTGCATATAAGGCAACATCGGGGCACCAAAATCCAACCAGAAGAGCGGTGTACAAATCTTTCAGCTGTTCCCCGGCAGGCGCCGGGAGGCCACGACCATATGGCACGCACGAGAAATCGCGCGGGATTCCGCACCTTTTTGCAAACAGCTGTAACCTATGGCCGCCGCTCCGACTGTCACTCCGACCCGAGGTGTGTCCATGTTCATCCATCCGATACTGTAACTATACTTGGACGCCGAGTTCTCTCGTTTTTATTTTCGATATTTACAGCGCAGACAGGTCCTTTACTATGCAAGGGGCAACTAGCCGCGGGGTTTGTCGCGTCCAATTAGCCACAACAACTACGCCGCGGGCGAGAGGTGAAACCGAGCATTATAGTATGGTTCACAGGCCAAATGTCTCGTTGAAGCTCGGCTGCAGGCAGATGCATGGCGATCTCTCGAAGTAGTGCCAGAGACGTAGTCACATCTGGGCGTCGATCTGGATCTTTTCGTGTCATTTCTTCCGCCAGAGGACGCAGAAACTCGAGGCCGTTATACACCTATTGTCGATGAGTACGTGACACGCAGGTGGCTTAAGCTCAAAGCTCACCTCGATCATGTCGCACATGATAACACGACCGAACTGATAAATATCGACTTTAAAGGGGTCGTATGGCGTCTCCCATGAAAGCTCGGGTACGGTCTTATCCGCGCCAAAAACGCCAGTAGTCACCCATCCAGAACGATACGGCAGATGCGTTGCCAGCCCGAAATCGATCACGAAGTATCGCACGGGGCTCACATCTGGGCGGTTTCGAAAGTTCACGCCTAGGGTTTGACCATCTCGAGAAAGGTATGGCCGAGCGACATGGAAGCCCTCAGGGAACAGCTCCGAAGGGTCTAGCATGAGGTTGTTTGTACAAAAATCCCTTACGAGACTGTGAGTGCGAGCAGAGTGGCTGCGACTGAACTGACCTGTGGGCGACGTCATTTTCATGAAGGAACTGCATCGCCTGTATCTCGCGTAAGGATATTCGATATGATGGTCACAGAGAATCGTACCTCTAAGAGCTGTAACAAAGCCTGCACGACTTGCGCAGGGCTTGTAAATGGGGGATCGTAGTAACTGTGAAGGAGTGGGATGACAAGGAGGACATGTTCATCAGAGTCAGGAAGAAGGATAGTATCCAGAATAGGCACAGTGCGGTTGCGAGGGTCGGAATGTAGATCATTGAGACGTTGAAGGATGGGTACTTCGTCCGACCATGTTGTTGCTTTACGAAGCACGACGGTAAGCCCATCGACTGTGCGAACCGCGTCGAGGACGGCTGGACGCTGAAATCAAGTCTCAGCGACGCAGTATCACGGCTCTGGGCATGTATACTCACCAATGTAGTTATTTCGTCTTCTGGGTAGGAAGGGGACGACTGGTACCACTTTACGCGTTCACGGATGGGCAGATGAACAGGATCGTATCGAGGCCGTAGTCGATAGCCGCGACGTTCGAGGAAGGCATAATGATCCACCCAGAACTGTTCCATACGACCGATGTTTGGACCAGGCATGAGCGACGCAGACCTGACTGCAGCAAAGACGACACTGCTGCAGAAAGTCACTGGAACGACGGGGAAAGCCAACTTGAGTCGAGATACCTAACGGCCCGCGAGCCCGGTGCGACAGAGCACGTGGTTGCGCCCGAGTTTGAAATTTGAGGCTTTGAGCTTCGCTCCCACCTCCTCTCAGCCTCATCTTACGCCGACCGTGAGTCCAACAGGCTTGCCCCGAAATCTCATGCATTCCAAGCTTGCGAAGCCCAAGTTCTAAGTATGAGTCAATTGATGCAGTGCCATACGTCGATGCGAACCAGTAGGTCAGTTCGTGTTGATTCGGTTCGGTGGTAGTAATGATGAATCTGAGATCCCTTCTCGTTCACATTTTGGCTAGGATCTTCTCCTGATCCCCGCTCCATCAACAGCTATGCAAGTGTGGCCCACTACCCTCATTCTATGCAGGGCCACAATTGCCGGACTGGGTCACCTTACCACGATGGCCACAATAAGCGCCGTGCTCGATATATAAGGCCTCTCCTTGACACGTTTGGGACCCAATTCTCCTCGTTTGCCCTCAGTTGCCAGCCATGTCGCGCAAGTCAGAGAGTGGCGCCCCCAGCATTCCGGGTCGCCAGCAGCGCTACAGAGACATTTATCGTGATCTTGACGCCGCCGAAGCTGACCTTGACGTTCTGCCTGACGATGTACGGGAGCAGGAGAGGCAGCGACTATCGACGTGAGCTCTACGTTTCTCAGGAGTGGTGACACGTTTGACGACCCGCTCAACAGAAGCAGGAACTTACTCAGTGACTGGAGGATCAGAAACTCCATGGCCAGAGGCGTCTTAGAGAGAATTCCAGGCAGAGTCGAGCGCAACGACCGAACCCTGGCAGACGCAGAGACCGCTGTGAGATCAGCTCGGGTGCGCACTGCTTTTTTATCTGCAAGGTGATGAAGGATGGCGCTCACGACTCTTCAGACGCTTTCTGAAGAAGCCCGCCTTCAGCAGGGCCTTTCCCAGACATCAGGTCCTTCTGGATCCTATATCTCGTCGCCGCCTCCTGCCCCACCTGCCCCTGCTGTCGAGGCCTCGCAGCAGGATGCCAGACTCATGGTTAGCCGCCCAATCACTTCGTGGCGGTCTATGGAGGACCGAATCCAGTGGGAAAGGAACCAGAGCACAAGGCGTGTGTCACGTCCACCTCCTCCAACATCGTACGTCGTTAGTTGTTGATACTGGCACATTTGTTTATATCTGTCAGCGCGCGCCCGCATTCTCGACCACCTCTTGATTATTCTTACGACCCCCCGAGGGCTCCCAGCTACGAGTCAGCTGCCCCTGCTGGTCTGATGCCGCCTGCTCGGAGGCAGGCCGCTACCAGCCAGCCGAACTTATCCGGGCAAGTCTTCAGCATCTCTGAACGCATCACGCTAACAAACTCCTATAGTGGGTACTCCGCACCGTCTGGCAACACTCCAACGCCTCCTCCTGCTTTTACTCCGGGCCATCGTGCCCAGGTCAGCGCTGTAGGCCGCCCTTCCTCAATCGCATCCACACTGGCAAGTGCGCATGGCACGTCGAGTGGAGAGACCAGTCTGTAGGTAAACTTCCTGCTCATAGTATCCGCTGTCATTGACCCTCTTTCAGCGACTACGCCTCTGATACGTGAGTAGGCCTGTCCGCGTAGGCCATTGGAGTGGTCACTAATACGTTACTCATGTCATCACAGGGAGAGCTCGAGGCACTCTCAGGCGTCGCAGTCCCAAGTGTCTCACCGCTCGTCGGCCGGACATCGGTACGCTCTGATATCCCTGCGCTCCGATCGCTGAACTTAATCTACTCTAGCAGCCACTCTTCCGCGTCGGCGTCGGCGTCGACGTCGTCGTCGAGGCCTCATCAGTAAATTTCACTACCTGCAGCGACGCAAGTGTCCTGATGAAGCTCCCAGGGGGCAGCCGTCGTCACAGAAGCATGCCGGCACGCGGGGTGTGGACAAGCGGCGCAAGTAAGTGAGGAATGTGCATATCCGAGTTCGGGCCTCGCCGCGCCGCTGCCTCGCATGCCGATTCTCCGCTGCCTTAGAACATCCGCCAGTTAAATTTGTATCTCGCTTTCTAGTTATGCTCTCACTCGCCTTCTTTCCTCTTGTTCTTCCTTTTCGTGGGTTCCACCCACCAATATGCCTACTACCTCTTTCCTCCGTCTTTCTATTTATCATGTGGCTATCCCGTTTGCGGCATCATACACGACATGTCGCTCTGTCTCGTCTGTTTCCTTGTCCCTTTGATATTCACGATCTGCCACGACCGTGACGACCACCATGTTTGATGAATGTACGAAGCGCTGAGTCGCCTGCCTCGATGTTATACTTGGGACCCCCGTAGATGCACCTTACCTTGTATACCTCGTCAGTCCATCGCTGAATAACACTCGATATTTGTCTGCTGTAGTTTTGACCTCAGACCATGCAATCTCTGTCGTTACTGGCGCCTACCTATTCCTACCGAATATACACGCTCCTTCATTTTTTTCTGCACGCCATAAAATGCCGGTGCGAAGCCGGTGCCACAAAATCTGAACAGTGAACATCTGCGAAGTTACTTTGTTTCAAGTTAGATTCTGACGGCGGCACTCCCCTGAGGATTGTTTTTCCCCTCTGAGAGCGAGCGGTGTTTGAGAATGAAGACGCCCACTTGACTCGTCCGAGAAAGGTGATCCAACGAAGTCAAGTTGGCAAGGCAGCTAGTGCTGCCAGTCGATTGCATGGCCGGGACAACGACGATATCCGTAGCTACCTGATCCATATTATGCATTCTCCCGCAGCGCAGCGTAGAGCCCACATGTGAGCGACACAAGTGCCGCCAGACCAAGCCAGTTGGCATTGCCCCACGTTGCGTCGATGTCCTGGTCGCGAAAGCGACTGCGAACGGTGCCGAAGAGAACCATCGACAAGATCCAGGCTATCACAGTGACGAGCGTGGCAAGGGCAGCGAGCAGTATCATTGCAATTTTCCCACCTTTCCGGCGACGTATCCCACAAAACTCGAGGAGAACCACAAACGCACTGAAACAGGTCGCTGAGAAACATTTATTCAGCGAGTCTCGAAGTAGGCGAGGCCAAGGCTTACCTATAGGGTATAGAACAAGCGTGAAGGTCAGGTTGCGCACGCTGCCGGCCTCAATTGCGGTATAGCTATAGGTGACTTAGCACTCAATAGAACGGTTCAACATCAGATATCAGGAGGACTTACTCATAGCCATTGATTGGCACGAGAAATCTGAAGCCTACGTGTGCGACGCTCCCAGAAAAGCCGAATACGCCAAAATGCGTCGTACCCGTCTCGCTTGGGACGTCAAGGAAAGACACGCTGTCCCATGTAGGAGCGGAGACCGTCACCTGAGTGGCAGAGTTCCCGTCAGACAATCGCAGACGCGCAGGACGTACGACTCACGAAGATGAGCAAGACAAAGGCGGCGAAGCACAAGAAAAGACCCAGCATACCAGCAGGCCACAACTGCGCTGCGTTGGCCTGACTTGCCGCGCCCGAGCCGCAGAAGGATCGTAAGAAAATCCTGTCAAGTGTCGCGCCGTGGGCCGGGTGGGAAGCTGATGGTCTTCAGGGAAGCGACGTTATAAGCTTATCCGGATCGTGCATGGGCTGTGTGCTGCCGTAACCACCTCGTGTTCGGCGCGGTCGACGTCAGGTTAAGTACGAACGCCGAGGGAGGCGCCCGGTAGGAGAGCTTGGGCTGCTTGGCCACGCGCGTGAAGCACGGGGGACATGGACGGTGATGGGGGTCTTGTGTTTTAGACAATAATTCCGTGTGGTGTAACGCATGCCGAATCAGCGCCAGCAACAGGTGCGCAGAGAGTCCAGAGGGAGCCCCTCG
The DNA here is from genome assembly GCA_007026445.1 of Schizophyllum amplum. Taxonomy (NCBI): domain Eukaryota; kingdom Fungi; phylum Basidiomycota; class Agaricomycetes; order Agaricales; family Schizophyllaceae; genus Schizophyllum; species Schizophyllum amplum. The sequence goes on along the minus strand of VDMD01000001.1, from coordinate 2,033,011 downwards.
AAGAACAGATTTCGACGCCGTTTCTCTTTGGGCGAGAACTCGATAGTGCTTGAGTCCATGAAGACCTCCTGTACAACAAAGGATAGTTTAAGAATAGCAGCTCAGAAGTGTGGTGATACCGAGGAGCTCAGCCCACGCAAAGCACAGAAGAAACATGATGGTGAACGTGGATCTGAGGTGAATTGGGGATCGAAGAGTCGAGCTTGAGTCGAGCGACGACGAGATGAAGCGGGCGCATCGGTCCGTCGGGCCGATGTCCTTGGCCCTCTCTTGACAATATTAATGACTTTGAGTCCGATTCTCTCGACTCGGACTTCAGTCTCCCCGCTCCGTCCTCGCCCAGCGTGCGTGGACTCCACCTCCATATCAAGAAAAATTAGCCCTATAGCTCTGCCATACAGCGTGCTTCCAAATATACACGCGACTACTGTACCGGCATGACCGCATGTTCACATAACGCGTAACGGGGGCCTCTGAACTGAACCTAAGCCGGTTCCGTAACGCGTAACGGCGGGTTTTTTGAGACGCCACATGGCTTAAATAATCGCATTTTAGCTCAAATCTTCGTATTTTTTGTTCATTCGAGCGCTAAACGCATTGTTTTGCTCTTCTGAGTACGTTACTCCAAATATGTCGATTTTTGCTTTATAACGCGTTGGAAGGCCGGTCCGGGCCTCCGTGAACTACGCTCGGGAGTTGTTCACAGCGTAACGCGTAACGCCCAGTGAACTTACGGTCATGCCGGTACAGTAATGCGACTGTCTTCGCCTTCGCCTCCGAGCTCGCGCCAATCGCATGAAAGATATCATCTCGTCCAATTCTCCTCGATAGGAGAGGACGACTGCACCATGTTCATTAGATGACATCCGCATCTCATTTTAATCCGCTGCCATTGCCGCGTCGATGCTAGCTGCAGTTGACGGAACCATGTCATTCTGCTCTCCCCGCCGAGCGTCTGCCCGCCTACCACTCATTCCTCATATCACAGCCACTTGTCCGCACCCTGTCAGTTGGCCCCATGGTGTGAGCGCTTCATGTCCGCCGGCCCGGCTTCACCGCTGACCGCGGGATGTACCCCTGCGACGTATCTGCATTGAACAAGTCTCGCTGTGCAATCATATAAGTAGTCGAAGTGCTCTTGTCAACCCCTCCTCCCAATCAGTGGTTCTCTGTCCGTACGCGGTCTATGTCTCCGCAAGTGCGCTCTTTGCGTATTTCTATCGGCCATGCTCACCCGCCGCAGAGTCTGAACGTAACGGCCGGTCACTGCGCATGCCTGTGGACGTTGAGCGACGATAGACCGTCAGCGTTGCGGACGACATCGCCTGGCCGAGGCGTCTAGCCTAGCACATGCCCATTGGTACCAAGGTTTGGTACGATCTCAGCCTCAACGCCGCTCAACAAGCTCAGTCTCGAGGCTCTAATATAGTGCCACCGCTGGCTTTTAGCCGCATACGTACGTCGTTTCAGTCATCCGGCAGCAATCATATAAGCCCGCCGCGCTCGAGTGAATGCCCATCGTTACCCGCTTCGCCCACTCAACATGAATCAGGAGTCATTCGTCGACGTGCTCATCATCGGGGCCGGGCCGTCAGGCTTGATGGCTGCTAACGCTCTCAGGCACGCTGGCGTCAACGTTCGGATAGTGGACAAGAGGTCTGTGATGCCCTATCCGTCTTCTGTTCACGACTGACATGACTCCACAGGGCGACCGGTGTAGCAGCAGGCCAGGCGGACGGCATGATGCCACGTTCTCTGGAGATCCTTCAGGTCTCGCACACCTCAGGCTTATGCCACAAGCTGATTTCGTTGACTGATATCTGCACCTCAGAGCTACGATCTTGGAAAGGACATATTTGAGATAGGGACTCAGGTTCATCTTGCCGTGAGCGACTTGAGCGTGCATTGCAACACTTAACTCACACGATCAACAGGCTTTCTACAACCCGTCGAAGCAGGGTGACGGCATTGAGGTGAGCCTTCGACTGGCACCGTCCAATATCGCTCACTGACGAAGACACAGCTCACGAGAAGAGTGCCCAACTGCACCATTGCGAGCGCGCGTTACCCGTTTGGAGTGCGTGCTGAATTTGGTCAACCCTTCCATCGCGCTGTATTGACGTTCTTCAGCTCACCCTCCATCAAGGCGACGTCGAAAAGATCTTCGAACGTTCCATGTCCTCTATGGGCATGTGTATCGAGCGACCTCTGGCTCCGACGTCGATTGTGGTATCCCAGGATGATTCGGTACTGCACGATCCTAGCGCTTACGCCGTCAAGGTACGTCTCGTCGAACTTTTTGTGTTCATTATTGCTCACTATTACGCATATGCGCGCAGGTTCATCTCAAGCAACCAGACTCCGAGTCCGAAGATGAGGCAGCAGAGGTCGTCAATGCTCGATTTGTGATCGGGACGGACGGTAAAGCCTCCTTTTATGCACGTTGCAGGCAGCTTTCTGACGAGAGCAGGTGCCAGATCATGGACTCGGAAAGCGCTCGGCGTTGCGCTCGAGGGCGCACAAACCGACTACTACTGGGGCGTCATCGACTTTGTGCCCGAGACCGACTTTCCAGACACTCGGAACTACGTCGCGATCCACACGCATACCGGTTCGCTCATGGTCATCCCTCGCGAGAATGACATGGTACACCCTCTTTGTTGCCTATGTTACTCAGTCTTGCCGACACCCGAGTATTCTAGGTACGCATATACGTACAGCTGGATAAAAACGCTTTGGAGATGGACGAAATGGGCAACGTGGACAGAACCAAGATGTCTGCTGACAGGCTGCTAGAGGTTAGCTGAGGCGAGCGCGCTCTCGTCTCTCGCACACTGACGACCCAGCGGATAGATAGCAAAAGCGTCCTTCCATCCCTTCAAGCTCGATATGAAAGATCGCAATGAGGGCTTCAAGTGGTGGACGATCTATCGCAGTAAGTCATGGCCCCTTTTCACTGCAGAAAGCCCGGCTGACATCAGCTAGTTGGCCAACGCGTGGCGAGCAACTTCAGCGTCCACGAGAGGGTATTTCTTGGAGGCGATGCGACGCATACTCACTCACCGAAGGCGGCTCAAGGCATGAATGCCAGCATGGGCGATACGCACAACCTTGGTGGGTGGGAATGTGTCACGCTTTTTCGCCTCAATACGATAGAGCGTCGCTTCCCGCAGCTTGGAAGATTGCTCAGGTCGTACACGGTCAAGCGGATATGTCGCTCCTAAAAACAGTGCGCAACATGAGTTTGTGCACGTACCACTGACTCAATACTCTCCCAGTATGAGTTCGAACGCCGCCAGTTCGCGCAGGACCTGATCCTCTTCGACAAGACATATGCGACGCTTTTCTGTGGCAAGCCACTCTCCGAGATCAACACCGACGGGATCACGCACGAGGAGCTCTATCAGTCTGTGATACCACTCCTGCATTATATCTCCCTGACTTGGTTCGTCGCAGAGCCTATCAGACCTTCGGCGGGTTCACAAGCGGCATAGGCATTTGCTATGCGCCCTCTGCAATCACCTGCACGTCGAACCAGGGTTTCGCTACCGGCCTTCCCGTTGGCCAGCGAGTTCCGCCCCACGTTTTTGTTCGCATGGCTGATGCATTGGCGGTGGAAATTCAAGACATGCTTCCCGCGAACGCGCGCTTCAAAATCCTGCTCTTCACAGGGGACCATACCCGCGACAACTACACGGACGATATTCAGCACTTTGCAGATACACTGGGTGATGTACTGACCAGGTACCAGAAGGGACGATCGCCTGACATTGTCACCATATTGGCTGGGGATAAGGACCCCGCGCGTATTTTATCTCTACCGCCTATTTTGAGGCCTCACTGGTCAAGGTGAGAGTGGAGTGGCGCACCCATGGCACTCTCGTACTAATTCGGATATCCAGAGTACTCGTTGACGATGTGGATGCCCATCGTCGGCATCCAGGCGGAGGATACGAGAAATACGGGATCGATCCATCCCGCGGTGCTGTTGTCGTCGTCCGGCCAGATGCCTATGTGGGAGCTATAGCGCCGCTGCAGGAAGGCGGGGTCCTCAAGGGGTACTTCGATGGGTTTCTGCTAGCGCAATGAAGCCATGTACGGCGATGGCTCTATGTTAGAGGACGATTCTACTGATGAGTCTATGTAGGCTCGCGTATAACTCTTGCTAGCAAGCTCACGCTCTCGTGCACCATTACTCTCCGTATCTGACAGTCGACGTGCTTCATCATCGCTATCAGCCTACGCTCTGTACTTATCGCGCTCGTCAGCAACTGACTCTGAGTCAGAGTCTGAGTGCACTGAAGTAGGCAGTACTGCATCGGACCGGGCCGATATGCCGATAGTTGTCCCGAAGCACCATGGACCTGCAAAAGACGGATGCTAAAGAAGCTGTTCTGGCGGGAATCAATACACTGGCCGACATGTCAAAGCAGCGGCTCCTGTGGTGCTCCGACTTCACGCTTGGCGCCTGCTGGTCTGCTCCGTGCTCGCACTACGACCTCGAACAACACTCAACATGCAAATCTACGCGCTACTTTCTCTCCTGCTCGTCGCTCCCACCGCCCTTGCCCAGCAACAGTACTCCCTCGTAGATGCCTTTGCTGGACCGGCTTTTTACGACGCCTTCGTCTGGGAGACGTTCAGCGACCCTACCCACGGACGCACCAACTACGTTGACATCGGTACCGCCATTAGCAACAACCTCTCTTACGCGACCCCCTCCAAGTTCGTTATGCGAGCCGACTATACCCACGTCGTACCCGCATCTGCTCGCGGGCGAGACAGCGTGCGCATCACCTCCAAGACTGCGTACACGGAAGGCCTGTATATCCTTGACCTCTCCCATATGCCGACAGGTTGCGCGACCTGGCCGGCGTGGTGGACGTTCAGCAGGAACGGTCCGTGGCCGTCTGGCGGAGAGATTGACATCATCGAAGGTGTGTTCGCCGGTGCAAGCATGCACTTTCCAATCAATGAATCTTTTTCTAGGCGTGAATCAGAACACAGCTAATCTCGCATCATTGCACACGGCGCCCAACTGCAAGATGTCCAAGGCTCGTCAACAAACAGGGTACGCACTTCGTTGCATGGTTTATAAGTACGTTTCCCTGATCTCTTCCCACCATAGCTCCACCGTCTCGAACGACTGCGACACGAACGTGAATTACAACCAGGGCTGCGGGACCTCTTTCATCAAGGCAAACTCGTATGGCCCAGCGTTCAACGCGCAAGGCGGTACGCGTGTTCCTCTCTCCTCAACTCCTCGCAAGGCTCATGTCAGTTCAAGGTGGCTACTACGTCCTCTCCCGCACCGAGAACGAAATTTCGGTCTGGTTCTGGTCGCGCACGGACCCTTCTGTTCCGCACGAGGTCTCCCAGTCATCCCAGATGATCCGCATACCGAGCCCTGGGCCCACCTGGGGCACGCCCGACGCGACGTTCCCACTTTCGAACAACGGCGGCGATTGTGACTATCAGTCCCACTTCGACCCGCACCATATTATCTTCGACCTGACGCTCTGTGTAAGACTTGCCTGTTATGTTTCTCTTTCGAAATTGACCATCATTCCGCTATCAGGGAGACTGGGCGGGAACCGCCTTTGCGACGTCAGGTTGCGGCCTGAGCAGCTGCGAGGACTGTACGTCTGTTTTGCAATGTGCATCATGTCCTTTACGCTGACTACGTTGCAGACGTCAACAATAATCCCGCGAGCTTTGTAGAGGCGTACTGGGAAATCAACTCGCTGCGCATTTACACGCAGTGAGACACATTGACGCACCTTCCTATCGGTCTTAAGGGACCCGGAAAATTGACGTTCTACACATTCTTGGGCTAAGAAACACATTGTACTACTCTACACTTTCCTTACTGTACACCCTATATATGATCCTGATTCTACCAATTGTCGACTGGTCCGACTGAGCGGAGCATGGAGAATATGTGGCACAGCGTGGCTCGCAATCCTGGCGTTGGAACTGGGGCATTGAGCTTGTGGCAGATATGTGTTTAAATTTCGAATAAAAGTATCTGAGTGCCTGAGAACTCGACAGACAAGGATGGGCCCATGCCATGAGTTGCTGATCAGTTGTTGAACGCTGAACGTTCCACGGTGACGATGGGCGTCGGATGCTGCCGGTAACAAATAGGGGCATCAGTTTCCTCTTTGGGCATGGTCGTACGAACAATTGGCGGCTTACTTCTTCAGCGCCAGCCCGAAGCACTGCAAGAAGTCTCCGTCACAGCTCATCACTAGAGCTTCAGCATGGAGGTGGACATCATTATCGGTATGGCGTCAAGGAGCGCGAAGATGCGAGCGCGGTCCAATCTGACTGCTGAACCGATCGAAGGATTCGGACAAGAAGCGGTTCCAGCTATCCTCAAGACCTCTGGGCAAACGTAGACAGTGGCGATTACTCTGGGACGCCTCATCAAGCTGCTGGCGCATGTCACCTTCTTTTGACTTGCGGACGTGGACATCACCATCACGGACTATGCAGCTCGCAGACCATAGACTGTACCGGTCTTCGAGCTGGCGCATGGCTTGCTGCATCGAAGGCGTCTGCTATCTCACCCTGGCTCGGCAAAGTGTCAGAATGCCAGCGTCTGGATGAGGGACAAGGCAATGCAGGTTCACGGTGCGCGCCCTTCTCTGCATCACGTTCGGCTTTCGTACTCACGCCTCCTTTGTTCCAGGTCCCTCCTAAAGAACCTCCTCCTCTACCCCTTCCTGTAGATACTCAGTTCTCGTATGCATCTACACCAATGAACAAAACATACCATCCGAGGACATCCCTGCGTGATCCCAAGATCCATCGTCACCAGACCTCAGTCAAATCTCACTGCCCGCCTGACTTAACGAAGCAGCCCAAAGCAGCACTTACCGGTGGCACTAGCCATGGACCCGCCACAGTAGCTGAACATCGGTGCGGCAAAGCTTCATCTGCTTGAACATGAGTGCTGACAACGACTAGGAGACGTACACGCACGATGGGTATGCCGGATTAACCATGAGGTCCCTCAGAGCGAGCTCTTTCTCGCTGTGAACGTATGTGAGAATGTTGCCTGTCGGACGTGCGTACCTCAGAATTATCTCTGTTGAGCAAGACCGGCGAAGCACGGTGCGGGAGGCGCGGCAGACCCTCACTCGTTCAGAGGTACATGTCCGCAGCTCACACAAGCGACGAGAACAGGAACATCTTCACGCGTCGGCCTAACGCTGTGAAGCTAGTCAGGGGTATTCAGGTGAGCGCTATTACTTACCACAGCGAGCCAGTAACGCAACTGACGGGCTCCCACTGCGGTGGCAAGTTTCTTTGCAGACCCCTTGGGAGCCCCCCCCCCTCCCTCCCTCTCCACAAGACAACGCCGGTCTCAGTACAAGGAAACGTACCTCCATACTTCGTACTCAACCACTGCGCGCCCGGCGTGGCTGTTGAACAAGGTGTTCTGCCAGTATACGTAGGACGAACAAGAGAACATAAAAGGTAGCATTGCCTTGACTCACCTGGATACAAGGTCGACTGACAGTTCCTAAACAGTATCCTGCCGTTACACAATATGACTTGGGCGAGCGAGCGTTCTTCGTCTCGAAGTTGTCGACGCCAAGAACAAGTCGCGTGGTTATCGTCTAATTCATCGAGCATCGATGTCGGCGTTCATTTCCCATTCGATGCCGGTGGCGGTGAAGATCCATCGGACTAGCCGAGACAAGCCGGCGGGACGGCCGGCAGCACGCCGGTCGCCGAAAATGCAGAACAAAATGCTGGAGGTGCTGGACAGGGATCCCTGATATCAGGTGGGCGCTTTGAACGTTCCGAACATACCTGACTGCTTACCGATTTCTAAAGGCTTACCAAACGAGGCCGCTAGCAAAATGAAAGTGCCGCATCCGGCCAGTTATTCCAAATTCCAGCATACCTTATTGGGACTACAATGGGGCCCTTGTATTGACTGCGTCAGCATTCTCGGACCGCCCGCCGCATTATAAAAGCACCGGGGGTGCTCGGGCCCTTCCTTTCTTCAGACCACCACCATCGTCACCCAGACTGCCGAGCTCCCCGCCCGAGCCCTGCTCTCCAGTCATCCCAGACCCTAATCCTACTTGCTCTTCTATCACAACCATGACCACGATTGGAGACTCCCTGCCCACCATCCCGGGCGCTGTTCCCGGGAAGGTCGAGAAGCTGTCGCCGGCAGAGGAGAAAATCCTCGACGCATACATCGAACTGCAGCGCGCCGCGACCGAGTTCCTCGAAGTCAACAACCCGAACGACGACGCGGGCCTCAAGCTCATCGCTGCGACCGTCGCCCGCTTCCTACCCACCGACGCCGTGCGGGGCCTCGATCATATACCTTCTGCAGTGTGCGTCTATATCCACGTTATCTGTACGCTCGACACTAACTGAAGCCTGACAGTCAAGCGATCGCTCTTGAGCTCGAGCATACATGGCGGTGCGTGTTCTTTGCATTATGTCTGCTCATTGTGACTCATCGTATTGCAGCGACCATCCTGATGTCATGAAGGCCGTGGCGGTGGACGGCGTCAACCCGGACCTCGCTTCACTCGCTCCCATTCTGGCAAGGACCCTGGAGGAGGCACGGGCATCCCACACGGAGCCCGTCTTCGACTTCACTGTCGAACGCGATGGCGAGCAAGTCCCCGCCAATTTCCCCATGACCATTGCACACCAGCCCGATGGCGAAGAAGAAGGGCCCCTCATCATCGGCTACAAGCGTCACGGTGAAGAGACGGCAGAGCAACCCGCGCCTGCTCCAGTTGCCGCGCCCCGTGTTGACTGCGGTGTGCAGGCTGACGCCGAGGTCGAGGTACCAGTCCCCATGGCCTCCACCGCTGTTGCTGCCGCCACCGCCTCTGCCGTCGCTGCCGATGAATCTATCTCCGCCATGGGCACCATCCCTCCCGCCGCGTTCTATAGCAACAGCAAGACGCCCGCACCGGGCCGCTCGAAGCCATCGGCCAAGGGCAAAGGGGTGGGCAAGGGGAAGGGCAAGGACAAGAAGGGGAAAGGCAAGGCGCCTGACGTGCCCCTCCCAGTCGAGAAAGCGACGCCCGAGAAGAAGAAGCCGACCTCTAGGCTGAGCCAGGCGAAGGCCTCTGCGGAGCAGGCCAAGCTTCCTGCGCTTGACTTCTCTGAGGGTGCCGTGGAGACCTCCGAGCACGCCGTCCTCGCGTCCGAGGCTGCCGCCGACAAGTCTGAGGCCGCTGCGGAGGCCTCGCAGGCCGTCGCTGGGCCGTCGAAGCCGCGCACCGAGAAGCGCAAGCGCGATGAGGAGCCCGCTCCCGAGGAGGACGCTCGCCCGGCCAAGACGCGCAAGAATGCTCCCAAGCCCAGCAAGGCTGCTCCCAGGGTCAGAAGGGCTGCTCCCAAGACGAGCAACGCTGAGCCCATCCGGCGCTCCTCGCGCCAGCAGGAGAAGAAGGCCTGAGTCCTCTCCGGCGTGCCCATCACATAGCGACACCTACGACATAGCGGCACTTACTACACAGCGACACCCTACACTCATCGACACCTACCGTTCAGCGACATCTATCAGCCATCAGCATCTACCTCCCAGCCGCAGCTACTTCCATGCGACAACTCTCCCCGTCTCACTGCAAGCTATATTCTTCTTGCTGTCTCCCCTCCCCGCATTCCTGTCCTTGTTTTGCACTGTGCCACGTATCTGTACCCACTTGCTCCTTGCTACAGTCTGTTTCCCCATACTCTTTAAGCTCGTTGTAGCCACGCCGACGGACTAGCGTTCGTGACCTTGGCGTAATCTATCATTTCGATCTTCCGTGTGTCTTCTGTTTGCGCGCGCGCTGTACGCCTCGACTATGTCTGCAGATAACTGAACTTTGCCTTCCTTGTCGCGCACGATTTTCTCACTATCACAGTATATGCGAGCAGCATCCGACTCGCGAGGTTTCTAGAGATCGCAGCTTCTGCGGCTGCAGTGAGATAGGAACGCGGCCGCGTCGATGCATGTCGTCGATGAACTCCAAAAGTGCAGAAGCTGTATAGCATGCCCTCATAGGTATGGGAAGATAGTATATACTGCTCTGCAAGCTGCAACGATATGATCAATACTGATACTGCTGAGTACAAGCACCGCGACTACAGGTTACATGTCCTGTCAAAAAAAAAGTTACATACCGTTTCAAGGCCGTCCCGGGAATGGGTCAAACAGCAAGAACCGGAGAAGGAGTATTGCTAAGCATAATCACGACTCTGAAGTACGCCCCTCACACGAGCAAAAGAATTCACAACACCGTTCTGGCGGACGCGGGGTGAAGATCAGACCTGACTGCGAATAAGGCTGCGGCATGGGCTGCTGTAACGCGTCCGAGTCCTGCGCATTCACGAGCTCCTTGAGCATGGTCACAGCCGTGCAAGCATCCGGGCGGAGCGATGGATCCTGCTGTGTCATCGACTCCGCCAGTGGGCGCAGGAAAGCCAGATCCGCGTACTCCTATACGACATGTCAGACGATGAGACTGTAACTTCGTATTGAAAGCAACGCACCTCAATCATGTCCTCCAGAATGACGCGTCCAAGCTGATAAATATCGACCTTGAAGGGGTCGTAGGGCTTCTCCCATGAAAGCTCAGGGACCGTCTTGTCTTGGCCGTATACGCCCGTGACCAGACAATCGGACCCATTCAATCGACGGGAGGGAAAGTGACTGGCGAGACCAAGATCAATCACGAAGTAACGCACGGGAGAGACGTCGGCGCGATCAAGGTAATTGAGGCCATAGGTCAACCCATCCGGCGTCATGGTGGCAGCGACAAAGTGAAAGCCGCCGGGAATGAGCTCGGACGCGTCCATCATCAGATTGAGCCTGCAGAAATCCCTGAGAAGATCGTTTTCAACTTCAGCTAGCGTAATAAAAGCCACTCACCTATGCGCTATGTCGTGCTCGTGCAGAAATTGCATCGCCTAGGCAGGGGTCATGAGACGCAGTTGTTTGTAGAAGTGATCTTAACTTGCCTCAAAAAACTGTTGTAATGCCTGTGTCGCCTGAATAGGCCGCGTGAATGCAGGATCATAGTACAAGTGCAACAAAGGCAGAACGAGGAATGCGACTTCGTCCGTCTCCGGAAATGTGATGATATCCAGCACGGGCACAACGTGGTTGCGCTCATCCTTCGGAGTCAGATGAGCGAGATAGAGGTGTATAGGTATCTCGTCCGTCCACGTATGTGTTCGACGAAGCACAACAGTGCTTCCATCGGTCAGTCGCACAGCGTCCAATACGGAAGTCCACTATCACGAAACCTCCATCAGCCATCCCTTCGTGTTACTATCTTCGGTTCAAACGTACGCGCGTAGCAATCTCGTCCTCGAACTGATCCAGTTCGAACCAAGGACGCTTCTGTCCACGTTTGCGAGAGGAGACATGGCCAGGACGATAGCGAGGTCTCAGTTGATATCCACGATGATAGAAAAAGTCATAGTGGTCCACCCAAAAGTGTTCATCTGGATACAGCTCAGTGGCTCGCATCCTAAAGTTCGCGTTCGTCAGCTGTTCCTATTGATTGTCGAAGAACCGATGCTGACTGTGCTGACCTCCCGGGTGAGCGAACGCGTCAGAGAGAGCCTCAGAGAAGAATATATGCCGTGCCGCGCGACCGGAGCTCCCAGGAGCTCCTATTCAGATCCCGGTCCGGTCGCCGTGTGTCGTACCGCCATGCAGTGAATAGCAAATGCAAGCTTTGGGCGGCTTCCATTCGTCTTATTGTATCCTATTTTGCAAGCTTAACGGAAGACCTGTCTGACTCACGATCGTATACACGGGGAGTCATGTGAGAACAATAGGTTCAGCATGACTGTATTATATGCACGGCGGTTGCCAGTTCCTTATAAAGCCCCATGAGCACGGCGCTTCTTCTTCCTCCTTACCCTCACCATGCCCTCTCCTCGTCAGCACTCATCTCGTCCTTCTTCCAATACGCAACCACGCTCAAGACATATCAAGCAGACATCTAAGGACCTTCAGCATGCACTACAAGAAGTGAGGCATGAACCGCAGGAAGTCCGAAGCTGCCACGAACCACGTCTGGAATCGTACGTAGCGCCACAAGAGCTTATACTGTCAATTGACAAGCATGCAAGGGCTCAGAAGGAGCTGGCGCGGAAGAGCGTCACCAATCCTTTGTTGCGTGGCGCGAAGGAGAAGATCGTCTACGGCGCTAAAGGCAGGCATGACGATGTTGTCGAGAATGCGACTTCTGTTGTGCAGAACTATCGCGTACGTTGCGCTCTTCAATCTGAACTGAGACTCATGTGCTTTCTAGAGGGCTTCTGAGGAGGCACGGCGAAGATATTTCGACAAGAATAGTACAGCTCAGCGTCCAGCGAAGCCCACTTTCAGCCCAGATCAGACGGGTCTATATCCATCTGGTCATTCAAATGTCACTTCACCACAGTATCCTTATCCTCAAGGACAGGCAGGCCTACATACGTCTGTGGGGTGCGTCTCTGCATTCAGCGTCAAGCGTCTCGAACGCGTATCTTGCAAACGGTGCAGTTCATCTCGTCTGACTGCGGGTTTTGTAGACATTCCTCGACGGACACCCACATCAGCTTTAACCCGCCAGGGCGTGCCACAAACGACCCTTATGCCTCCGGCTCTCAGTACGTTCCTTCGGTCGGTGGTTCAACTTATAGTTCTTCCCCCGTTAGTTCTTACCATGGGCAAGCCGGCGCGTTACCTTCGCACGATAATTATGCCAGTACCTATGCAAGGTGCTTCGTCTTTCTCCCCCTCAAATGGCGATGCTTACGATTTTTGGTCGCTTAAAAGCTCGCCTTGTAGCTCCGGGTCAGGGTGAGTACCACATACTGCGTAAACACATCGTATGAAATGTTCACTCCAATGCAGTTACACCGCCGACAGATCATCTTTGCCCACTCGCCGGTGACTAACGATTCCAGGCCGTTTGTCTGCGTTGAATGTTGCGCTGAAAAATGTTTCAGCTCGTACGATCCCGCTCCGCGCCACAAACCCTCTTCTACGTGGTAATTTACTCATCTATCATTTCGACAACCTCTGACCGGTGGTCCTGCAGGTCTTATCACGCGCAGCACAGCGGAACAACACCTAGCGACGAGTGAACAGGCGGTGCGACTTCGTAAACCTTGCCATTGCACGGCTTCGGAGCGACGGCCTGTATGGTTCGCCGCCTGGTGTGGCGCTTGTTTGTGCACCCCTCCTGCTGGAATTACCTGGTGTGATTTAGGCGCGGAGGAACCCTCGACTCGTCCGTTAAAGTTTCTTAATTGTCCTCAAGTCGGACTTGAGGACTTGATCCTGACTGTCAATGGCTGATCCGGGACGACCAACTTCCGGCCCTTGTGCGGTTTATATCGGCTGTAGCCTGGCTGCAGCCCATCGAGATTCGACATGCTCGACCTGTACACTTCAGTGCTTACTTATCATCGGCGGACATGCTATCAAACTTGTATATTGTTTCACGTTCGTCTGTGACTCTCAATGGATGGAAGATGCGTTTGTCTGTGCTCTGTACGACCATGACCTTAGTACTTTGAGTCGAGGGCCGCTTCGTATGGGTCAAAAATTCACTAGAGAAGACTACTTACTCAGTTGCTTGGAAAGAACAATAAGTACTTACTAAGCTAAACATTGCTGTTTTGTTTTGGTAAGTACTTAAGTAACGTCTCACGATCGTCAACGCTAAGTATGTACTTACGAAGTAATGGCAACCTTGTTACTTCCCCATTCAGCGGCTCAGCCTACACGCGTGGCCGTGAAGCGCACTTTTTGCCAGCTCAGTCGATACAGCACCCTCGAGTTTAGTGGAAACGCTTGCTCTATGCGGTTGCTCAGTGCACAAGAATGTAAAATCGACCGATCAACCATCCGGCGGACCCACCTTAAAAGGTCGACTCAGCGCACTGCTCACTGTTTGCCGCTTGCATGGACGACTCGCATACTCAAACATCATGCATCAATTGTGCCAGGAGAGGACCGCATATCAAGCACGGACTGGCGCCCGGTGCGTCCTAATCAATGTCAGCATAGGCCATTGCCAGTTCAGCCCACGACTCGCTGCTTGCCTTCGTGCGTGTGCGGAAGGACGTCCGCGAGTTTTCCTCTGCCTCGTCTTGCTTGAAAAGCGTCCGCCATGGTCAGGATGTCAGGGATGTTGACAAAAGGTGCGTATCGTCATGTCACATGGCCCTCACCCGTCGAGTTGACTATGTTCTGTGCTGCTATTAGTGCTCCGCCAGAGGCTCTTCAAAACTTTGTGTCCACAAATGCGTGGCCACCAGATGGATGACCCACTGAGCGGCGAAGATACGAAGTTTCGCCCCTCACCTCCCTCCTGCCCCCACGACTGAGCGAATGTCATCTCACCGACGACTAGGCGCAACCTAGCCGCTTCACTACCATAGCGCCAGTGTCCAGTGCGTAGGATGAACACTCTACAAAGCGGCGTCAGTGACACGATTAACAGATACGCAGGACGCACTGGAGAGACTGGGACAGAAGCGGGAGTATGCTATCAGACATCGCGCAGACCGAGAACAGGTCTGGTTAGGAAGCCTCGACGGACGGTCAGATATGGTTTGGCGAGCAATGAAGCGCACCGCGCGGGTCTCTTTCTCATTTCGGAGAAAGACACTCAGCTACAGCATATGCCCATGAGCTTTCGAGACGTCGAGAAGGTCGTCATGCGTTATGGACGCACTTTACAATGCTGGAGCAAGGGCGAACCACTGTATGTTTTTCGTGCTGGGGAGGACTCTAAGCGTCATCCTGCGAGTTACTCGAACACGTACGAACTTCTAGGTGAGCATTCTGCCTTAACTTGTGCAGCCTGGCGCGAGTGATGCGCCTCAACGCTCCGCTGTGGCAGTTGTCGACGGGTGTCATTGACGAGCGTCCACAGAGGGATGCGAGATTACACCGTCCTGTCCCAAGAGGTTCACCGCCGTCTTCATAGAGGGAGCATGATATAGAAGCTTCACGTACCATGTGCCACTCAGGGAGCTACAGAGCGCAGCGCTAGAGGGAACGACAAGACAATGGCGCAAGTAAGCTTCTACCTTGTCCGATACCTTGGCAAACCGTGCTGACGAACGCCAGACAGTGCAGTCACCCATGGCAGGAGCAAGCAGAGTTGACTTCGGCGCCTCGCACAAGTCGCGTGGTTATCGGATGTCGGCGTTCATTCCCATTCGATGCCGGTGGCGGTGAAGATCCATCGGACTAGCCGAGACAAGCCGGCGGGAGGGCGAGCACGTGGCCGGCCGTCGAAATTGCAGAAAAGGATACTGGAGGTCCTGGACAGGGATCCCTGTTGGCAGGTAGGCGCTTTGAACGTTCCGAACATACTTGTCTGCTTACCGGTTTCTAAAGGTCTACCGAACGAGGCCGCTAGCAAAATGAAGGTGCCGCATCCGGCCAGTTATTCCAAATTCCAACATGCCTTATTGGGACTACAATGGGCCCTTGTATCGACTGCGTCAGCATTCTCGGACCGCCCGCCGCACTATAAAAGCACCGGGGGTGCTCGGGCCCTTCCTTTCTTCAGACCACCACCATCGTCACCCAGACTGCCAAGCTCCCCGCCCGAGCCCTGCTCTCCAGTCATCCCAGACCCTAATCCTATACTTGCTCTTCTATCACAACCATGACCACGATTGGAGACTCCCTGCCCACCATCCCGGGCGCTATTCCCGGGAAGGTCGAGAAGCTGTCGCCGGCAGAGGAGAAAATCCTCGACGCATACATCGAACTGCAGCGCGCCGCGACCGAGTTCCTCGAAGTCAACAACCCGAACGACGACGCGGGCCTCAAGCTCATCGCTGCGACCATCGCCCGCTTCCTGCCCACTGACGCCGTGCGGGGCCTCGATCATATACCTTCTGCAGTGTGCGTCTATATCTACGTTTTCTGTACGCTCGACACTAACTGAAGCCTGACAGTCAAGCGATCGCTCTTGAGCTCGAGCATACATGGCGGTGCGTGTTCTTTGCATTATGTCTGCTCATTGTGACTCATCGTATTGCAGCGACCATCCTGATGTCATGAAGGCCGTGGCGGTGGACGGCGTCAACCCGGACCTCGCTTCACTCGCTCCCATTCTGGCAAGGACCCTGGAGGAGGCACGGGCATCCCACACGGAGCCCGTCTTCGACTTCACTGTCGAACGCGATGGCGAGCAAGTCCCCGCCAATTTCCCCATGACCATTGCACACCAGCCCGATGGCGAAGAAGAAGGGCCCCTCATCATCGGCTACAAGCGTCACGGTGAAGAGACGGCAGAGCAACCCGCGCCTGCTCCAGTTGCCGCGCCCCGTGTTGACTGCGGTGTGCAGGCTGACGCCGAGGTCGAGGTACCAGTCCCCATGGCCTCCACCGCTGTTGCTGCCGCCACCGCCTCTGCCGTCGCTGCCGATGAATCTGTCTCCGCCATGGGCATCATCCCTCCCGCCGCGTTCTATAGCAACAGCAAGACGCCTGCGCCGGGCCGCTCGAAGTCGAAGGGCAAGGGAGTGGGCAAGGGGAAGGAGAAGAAGGGGAAAGGCAAGGCGCCTGACGTGCCCCTCCCAATCGAGAAAGCGACGCCCGAGAAGAAGAAGCCGGCCTCTAGGCTGAGCCAGGCAAAGGCCTCTGCGGAGCAGGCCAAGCTCCCCGCGCCGGACTTCTCGCAGGGTACCGCGGAGACATCCCAGACAGTCGGGTCCGAGGCTGCCTCTGACAAATCTGAGGCCGCTCCGGAGACCTCGCAGGCCGTCGCTGGGCCGTCGATGCCGCGCACCGTGAAGCGCAAGCGCGGCGAGGAACATGCTCCCGAGGAGGACGCTCGCCTGGCCAAGGCGCGCAAGAACGATGCCAAGGCCAGCAAGGCTGCTCCCAAGGCCAGGAAAGCTGCTCCCAAGACGAGCAAACCTGCCGCTGAGCCCATCCGGCGCTCCTCGCGCCAGCGGAAGCAAGCTGCGGACAAGGCCTTGCAGGCCTCAGTCTCCTCCGGCGTGCCCCTCGCATAATGACACCTACGACATAATGGCATGGACACTCAGCGATACCTTCCACTCAGCGATACCTTCCACTCGGCGATACCTCCACTCAGCGATACCTGTCTCCGTGCGACATATCTTCCCCCTTCCCTCGCGCATAACGTCTTCCTTATGTCTTCGCCTTCTCTCGTCTTCTTTCTTAAAGCTTGAGCGCTCACACTTATCCTTATTTTGCACTGTGTGTACCTATATCCGCCTCTCACTGAGGTACTACTTCATGTTGCAGTCTGTATCTTCCCTATACGTTCTGAGCTTGTTGTAGCTGTGCCGACGGAACAGCGTTCGTCACTCGCTAGGATTGCTTACTACTCGGTGCCCTTTGTACATGTACAGTGCAAGCTGCAGATGAATTATCATATTTCTCCTGTCTGGCGACAAGCGTGGGTCAGAGAACAACTAGTATTAGCGGCAATCCGATGGATTGAGGAGCGCGGAGACTCTACCCACGTCTCCCCATGCGTGAGACTGAGCACTAATCCTCCATACAAGATCACAGTGGAGACAACTAGTATCACGCAAGAGCGGTGAGGGAGGGAGAGGGCTGAGGCTCGAACGTCGCCATAGCACGCGCGTAAACCCTCGCCAAATGGAGATGCCGCTGAGATTTCCGAAAGCGCAGTGGACCCACGCCACCGTCACCACCTGGCACCAGT
Organism: Schizophyllum amplum; assembly: GCA_007026445.1. NCBI lineage: Eukaryota > Fungi > Basidiomycota > Agaricomycetes > Agaricales > Schizophyllaceae > Schizophyllum > Schizophyllum amplum. The sequence goes on along the minus strand of VDMD01000001.1, from coordinate 2,015,303 downwards.
TTGGATGAGACGCAGTATGGCCCGCTGTTCACGCTTGCACAGAGTCACGCATACTGTTCTGCGCCGTTCAGCTTCTGCAGCGTGCGTGCTTGCCAAGAAGGTTGAACTTCCTGGTCTGGCATGAACTATGGGAGAAGCCTCATGAGACTCACGTACTTAGAGTCGCCGATAGGCACCGGGCACTCACAAGCAATACGGGAAGCGTACGTCCCACGACTGCAGCCATACACGCGTTTACACTTGAATTATGTGTGCCCATAGTATACAAGCCCGCTGTAAGTTGTATCTGATTCAGCGCCGTGGGTCTAGCTCGCCGATTCGTGGCCAAGCATGGCGCAAGTGTCATCCAACATCCAAACCAACATCGTGAACGCTTAGTCCAGCACCGCGTACTTCTTCAAGTGGTCGGGAATCGCTTCCTCGAGACCCTTCGCTTTTAGCCACGCCTTCGAGAAGATGCGGCTCTGGTATCGGTACGCGCCGTCGCAAAGTATGGTGACGACGGTGGAGCCTGTGAACAAAAGGCGTCAGTCAGGAGAAAGGTACGAGGACCGTAGTAGGAATCGTGACATGTGTGGAAGGAAGACGTGGAAGGTCGTGGTAAGGTAGCGACGTGGCAGAGGATATCGACGTAGACGCAGACACGCACCCTTGCCAAGCTTTTGTGCCAGCTCAACAGCCGCAACGACGTTCAGCGCGGAGCTCGCGCCGAGGTAGAGACCCTCCGAGTCAAGGAGCTGGTAGAGCATCGCAATACTCTTCGAGTCTGGCACCGTGAACGCGCCAGTCACATCCTTGATGATCGTCGCTGTGTTGTCCGTGATACGGCCCTGGCCGATACCTAGCCAAAGAATCAGCTGCGCTCTGCGGGACTTGGCATGACCACGCACCCTCGGTTACAGAGCCACCCTCACGGTCCATGAGCTTCCCGCCGCTGCTCACGTAGCTCGCAAGCACCGAACCGGGAGGATCGGCAAGCCAGATCTGCACGCGCCCCTCGCTCTTCTCGCGCAAGTACCGCCCGGTACCCGCAAGCGTTCCACCCGTCCCTGTCGCACAGATGAACGCGTCCAGCGACCCTTGCGTCTGTTCCCAAATCTCCGGGCCCGTCGAAAGATAATGCGCGCCTGCGTTCGCTACATTATCGAATTGATTTGTCCAGACCGCATTCGGAGTCGCGTCAGCGAAGTCGCGCGCCTGGTGGTTGTAGTTCGCGGGGTTGTCGTACGCGACGGCGGGCACAGGGCGGACGTCCGCGCCGAGCATGCGCAAGAGGTCGATCTTCTCCTGTGACTGCGTGTTGGGCATGTAGATGACGAGCTTGTAGCCGAGTGCGCGGCAGACGTGCGCAAGACCAATGCCCGTGTTGCCAGCGGTGCCCTCAACGACGGTGCCGCCGGGCTTCAGGCTGAGGGATTTGCGATCAGTCAGGGCGATCGGGGGGATGGTGGCGTGTACTTACAGGCCCTTGGCCTCCGCATCGCGTACGACGCCGAGCGCGGCGCGGTCCTTGACGCTGCCTCCCGGGTTCTGGAACTCTGCCTTGCCGAGGATGGTTGAGCCAGTCATTTCCGAGAGCGTCTTGAGGTGGATGAGGGGGGTGTTCCCGACAGCGCCGTTGAAGCCGTCGACGGCGGCATAGCGGTGGAACGCGCGGGCCAAAGTGCGTGGGGCGGCGGCGCGCAGAGCTCCGAGCATGATGGAGGAGGAGGACAAGGTGTGTGCTGGCCGAGAGCGCACCCGCTTTATTCACATCCCACCACTTGCGGAGAAGGCTCATAATGTCGTGATGCCCACCCGCGCGTTTAGCGCCCGATCATTTGTCCGCAAACGCCCGGACCGGACCTACAACTGACCTGCTACACAAATTCTATTCTCGCGAAGGGGAACATATACTCTAGGAAGGAAGTAACATCGCCGTCTATCTGAGCTCCTCTCGGTTCCACGTCCATGAACAAGTTCTTCATAGACGTGCCGACCTTTAGCCCCTTGTATTCGCTCTCCTGCAATGGAGTCTCCGAGACATCGACATGCACTGCGAGTTGCTCGAGACGAGGGCAAGACTCTGCGAACACCGCCATCCCTTGCAGCGAGCATCCCACGTTGCCCAGTTGGAGTTGAATGATACCTGGAAAGCTTTGAGCCAGTAGATGCAGCTGCTCGTCCGAAAGCCGCAAGCAACGCTGAGGGCCGCCGCTGGAGATGCTATGCCGCAAGGTGAGAGAAAGATGGCGCAGAGATCGGAACCCCAGCAGGGGCCGGAGGCCTTCGAAGGTGAGTCGAGCGCTGTCTTCGAAGCCGCCGGCGCCCACTGTAAGAGAATGGAGCGCAAGCGGGCGGATATGATGACTGACGACGACGCAGATATCGTCCATCTCGGATGCGCGCTTGGTCTGGATCATGATGACGAGGTTGCGCAGATTCCACCGAGGCGCCATACGCAGGACGGTGCGCAGTGCTGACGGGGTCGCATAAATATGAAGATCCGTGACTCTCCTGAAGCAAGGCCCGGTTGTTGCCACCGATCGCGAGAGCTGCCAGCTGCTGCCGAGGACAGACAGGCTCTTCAACTCGGGTAGCGTTGCGACAGTTGCCCACTCTGCATCGAAGAGCCGGGGGACCATGAGCGTCTGCAGGCCGGTGAAGCGGGTTACTGTCGCGGGCTCTTCCTCGGTGTCCGCCACTTCTTGCCTGTTAGACAATACTAGCTTGGAAATCGTCTGCGTGCACCACGGCAGCGTGGCCAACAGGGCGTCCAGCACAGCGTCCTCTTGGCAAGCCTCTCCGGGATGCATGAGCACGCTGTACAGTTCGGACAACGGTGCTCCTTCCAGAAGCTTCAACGTACGAGCGAAACTTCTGGCCGCCAGCGTTATCCTGAGCGCTTCCAATTTCGGAAAGAGCGGCTTGGTCTCAGGATCGCTCGTCATGACCTTCGTGTACGCGGTGAAGAACTCCTTGCGCATCCTGACTGCGTGTAGAGTCTCAACGTTGGAAGGGGTGTGCCCGCCATCGAGCTCGAGATGGGTGACATGTTGCGCGTAATGGCGAAGGGATGCCAACTGGTCGGACTGGATTCCCGGTATCAGCGACGTGAGAGCGCGTAGCACTCGCGCTACGCACTGACACAGAGACGTCCTCAGCGTCTTCGGGCCCATCCGAGTCTTCTGGAGCGTATATCTCCTGCAAGGGTGGCTGTCAGTGTCGATCCCGGCCGAGCATACGCGTCGCATGATCGCTGGATGCGTTACTACTCACCCTTTCGACATACCACATATCCTCAGGCAGCAGCTGTAGAACATATGCCATGTCCACTCTGGACCAAAGACGCTTGACAGCCAGCTCGTGCCACGTCCTGTTCACCCGCAGGGCATTGCTGAGAGTATCCCGCCGCGATCGGTCGGGAGAGGTCTCGATGCAATCGAAGATGGTCTCGAGAATTTCGAGAGGCAGCCAGTGAGTGCCATCGAGGCAAGCAGTCGCGGCCATAGGAGGAGTGTCTGACCAAGTCTGACTTGTAGACGAAGGCAAAAGCGACGACTTGTTGAATGGGAGCGCTGAGCAAGAGCGAATCTCTTAGCACGTGGCAGAACTTCGTAGACACTACTTATCTATCCCCGTTTGGAATTTTCATTGTTGTCCAGTCTAAATTGCATCCGCGGCGACGCCTTTGGAGGCTCCAATTCAAAGTCCAGAGCCTCTCCATATTCTCAGTGCTTAAGGCGCAAATAGGTATCTGCAAAATAAATTATGTATAATCACGGCCCGACTAGCAATTGGGAAGGGCATCCGAAAATATCCGCGCAGTCGCTGCAGCTGTCTGGTTGGAAACTACTGTTCAGTCTCGCGCTGGCCACATCTGCATGAAGGAAATATACGGGGTTGACGCCCGCGTTGGCCGGGTTCCCCAAGCAGTTCGCGTTCGCGGCGGCGTCTGCGAATGCATCTCAGCCCCCTCGACCCAACATATTTCAGCCTGACACAGAATGGGGGCTGGGAAAGGAAATTCACCCTTCCCAAGCTACGCGGCCGTGATAGCGCAGATCGTCGCCGCAGGCGCGAGCGCGGTCCGACGATTAGAGCCAGTGGAATATGCGCCAGATGAGAACGTCGCAGCCCATACAACGAGCGAGCTGAGGTCTCTGTATAACGCCGTCAAGAGAGACCTCGCGCCAGGAGAGTCAATGGCGAGGTCGCCGGAGCTTGATGGTGTTGAGCAGCCCACGACCGCTGGTCGCTGTTAGCATATGCTCCACGGGGGCGTCGCGCAAGGAAGGGCGCGCAGGTCGCAGAATAGCTCTAATCGTGAAGACGACGTCGCGTTGAAGCAGCCGCAGGACGCGCGCGAGGAAGGTCCAGGACGTCAAGGTGCGCTTGGCATCGCCGACGACGAGCTACCAGAAAAGACAGAGATGGTCCTTTGGCGTCGCGAGACCTGCGTAAGCGGCTTGGTCGAGACACCTTTCAGTTCCGGCATTGGCGGTGCTTGCAAATAGTGCACTGCGTTGCATGAGGAGGACGCGCGTCCTCGGGTCGGTCGGCGCACCGTCGAGTCGAAAGATGGGAACAGAGCTCGAGTAGACCGCGTGCAGTCGTCAGGAGTGATACCCACTCATGTAAGGGATGTATCGATGCGTGCGCGATACTTGTTGATATGAAGTCTGCATGTCCCGGAAGATGATCAGCGTCGTGCGAGCGTGGTGCCACGATATATGAACTGACCTGAATGGGAGAATTCAATGCCTGTGGCATAAAACGTGTGCCGTTGCGACTGTAGCAAGCGAGGCAAAGCACTGGCGCCTCGTGGTCCGCGCAACATTGTCAGCACAATTATGTTCTGATGGGAGGGACCCTCGCAACCAGGCCGTAATAGTTCTGGTTCCTGTAAGTCGCCACATCAGACTATGACATCGCCGAGATCGCACATCCCAGATCCCAAGCGCGGCTACAGTCCACTGGCAAGCGCAGGTCGAGCGTCAGAGCGTCGTGCAGACGCGCGTTTACAGCGATTCCAGAGAGATGGCCGATTGCGTTCGTGGCACGGCAGATATCCGAACATAACCAGGATGAATTGGTGAGCCAGCGGACTCGTGTCCGCCTCAAGTAAGCAGAAGCGGTGGCTTGTTTGCCTCGTGTGCGAAGTTTTTACACTGCCGCTAGTGGTTTGCCTCAGAGGCTCGCAAGTCGAGAAAACAGCGGCTAGGAAACAGTAGTACGGAAAACGAAGCCAAGTCGCTAGTCCGAGGCACATCAGCGGGTTCGGCAGAGAAGAGCTGCCCGAAAAGTCGAACTGTTTGTTGACGTCGATCGAGCGTGGTGTATGCGTGTGTTTGGCGAGGACCTGGGGCCGCGTGGGAGGAAAGACGGCACGAGCGCGGGTTTTAATTCGAGTTCATTCGCCTTTCCTTCTCTCTCGCCGACGATGCCCGGCGCCGACGAGCACGACGACAAGAACAAGAATTCCGTCAACGGCGCCGCCCTCAACAACGACAATACCCAGCCCTCAACCTCAACAACCATGAACGGCGCCGCACCCACCACCGCCCCGTCCACGGCGGCCCCCGCGACCAGCACCGGCGCAGACCCAGCAGAAAAGGCAGCACCGAACAAGAGCACGCCCACCGGCCCACAGCCAACGGCGGAACAGTTACAGCCGGCACCCGCGGCGCCCACGTCGAAGGAGAAGGAAAAGGCCTCGGTCGAGAGCTCTGCCCCGTCTACTGCCGTTCAAGGCTCCGCCACCAAGTCGCGCAGCTCCCGCCGCAAGGGCAACGCGTCGTCCGCCTCGGTCAAAGCCGGCGACGCGCCTAATGGCAAGGCCAGCCCGTCCACCCGCTCCAAACGTCCATTCCTCTCCCGCTTCTTCCGCAAGCTCGTGCCGTGTGTCGGGCCCTCCAAAGCTCATCCCGTCGACCTCGACACGGCCGCCGCCCCCCAAGCTCCGAGCACCGTTGACGAGAAGAAGCCGGCGGCGGACGAGAAGCCGCCCAGCGCGGCCGAGGCTCCCGCTCCCAAACGCGAGGACGAACACGCGTCTCCTCAGCCGCCAGCCGAGCAGAAGACCGCTACTCCACCAGAGCCGCTCGTCATCCCATCGCCATCTGCCGTTACAGAGATCGAGCCCGCTGTACCTACCCCGACCCTGCTGCCTGAGGAGGAGACAGAGGGTGTCACCTCCGGCGCAGTACAACCGCCGGGCTCAACCGGCGACACGCCCGCTACCGACAAGACTTCTCAGAAGGACCTCCCCCGTCCGAGCGCCCCTCAGGTCACTGCACCGGCTACCGGCGGCGACGAGTCGGAGGGCACCAGCTTTGATGACGAGGATGACCTGATCGAGGAGGAGGATGAGGAGGACAGGCTAATCATGAACGGCGGTGCCGGTATACCAATAGGTCCGGTACGTACTTGTCGCCCTTCGCCTTTACATCTTGCTGATTATCTTTCAGGATGGTGTCCCGAGACCGCTCTTACCCCCTCTCGCGCCTGTTCATGCAGGGCGGAAGTGTCTTGTACTTGATCTGGACGAGACGCTCGTGCACAGCAGTTTTAAGGTGCGCTTATCTCGGATCGTCATGCGAGCTAGTCGATAACACTATCTATCAGGCAATACCCAACGCGGATTTCGTGGTTCCTGTGGAGATAGAATACCACTGGCACAACGTCTACGTGATCAAGCGCCCAGGCGTTGACCAGTTTCTGAAGCTGATGGGGGAGATCTACGAGGTTGTGGTCTTCACTGCAAGCTTGAGCAAGGTACGTGGCACGTCTCCCAAGCAGGTGGTTTCGCTGACACTTGAGCAGTACGCGGATCCTGTGCTCGACAAGCTTGACATACACAAAGTCGTCACGCACCGTTTGTTCCGAGAAAGCTGTTACAATCACAAAGGAAACTATGTCAAGGTGCGTGCTAGCATACCCTTGCGCTGGACGTGTCTAACTAGATATCTGCAGGACTTATCGCAGTTAGGACGGCCAATAGCAGATACCATAATTCTGGACAACTCTCCGGCCTCATACATTTTCCACCCCAATAATGCTGTCCCCGTCTCTTCGTGGTTCAACGACCCGCACGACACGGAGCTGACGGACCTCATCCCGTTCCTCGCGGATCTCACTCATGTGGACGACGTCCGCGGCATCCTCGACGGCGCACGATGATAATGGCGTCCCGCTGCTCCCATCTTGCCTCCCGGACATTCGGTACATACACTCGATACCCTGCAATCCCGCACGCATGTCTCAACGCACGCACACTGCACTATACTGCCTCCACCCACCGCACGCACTACCGTACCCGCACACTATTCGCTCTCGATCGCTGCTGCCGATCCCTCTGCTGGATGCACGCGCTGCCAGCACCCTATATAATGCGCTACCAACCCATTTTATACGTAACGTTACCGCGCTCACCCGGGCGCACGCAGTCGTTCTCGTGTATATCTTTCAGTTATGGATTCACGCCCGTCCAGCTTGGTGGCGCCGCACGCTCGTTAACAGAATGTGTTCCCGCAGGTGTACTGGTATAGGGCCTTGTCTGGAATCGGTTAGGTCGTGCCTCCAGCTCCCCACTTCTTACCTAGATATTTATCTGCTGCTTACGACCCGGGTACGAAGGTGCACGACGTGTTGACGACAATACAAAATTTTTCTTGGTCGATATTCCTGTTCGGTGTATCCCGTTTGAGAACAATGAGCTCGTCAACTGACTTCCGCAACAAGTCACTGACCCTTTTGTCCTCACCCGCGCTCACACACTCCTCCCCGGTTCAGTCTCTTGATCCTCAGAATGTTCCAACCAGGGATCATAAAGGGTCGTGAACGTTTATATGTATAGATAATGGTAGCAAAGGCGCAACCTGCACCCTGCCCCGTACATTGCAACAATACTTGATATACACTTGGACCAGGCGCCGCCAGACCAGCCACCCGGCCTCTAAACCACACGACAAAGCGGATTTATCTCGACCAAGATTGTCCTCGAAATTACCACGTATGATCTCCCCCCTTCACTTCTCTTCGACCAACTCCTTGTCAGGGAGCAGCGCATTGTCATGGATCAGAACCCTGTTCCCGCCCTCGTCATCCTCGTCGCCCCATGGGCTGAACTTGGGCTTCGGCGGGGCCGCCGCCGGCGAAGACTGCAGCCACGACGGCAGCATGCGGCGCAGACCCGTCGCGCTGGGCGGCGAGACATCGCTCAGGCTCGGCAGGCGCTCGAGCGACGTGTTCGTGCTCCCTCCGAGCACGCGCTGCAGTGCCTCCCGCTCCTCAGCGGACGGCGCGAAGGCGCGGATCAGCTGCTCGCTGTCCGACGACGGCACGAAGGGTATGCTGCCCATGCCGTTCGGGTTCAACGCGTCGAAGGATGGCTTCGAGGCGTGCGTGGGCTGCGTAGTGCGACGTGGCGGAAGGAGCGACGCCATGGCCTTGCCTGGGAAGCTGAACGCCTTCGCATCCGGGTTGAGGCCCTTCTTCGCCTTGTCGCCGCGGGAGAGCGCGCGCATGAACGCGGACGGCGCCTTGTCAGACTTGGCGAAGGAGTCAGTCTTGTCTGAAGATGTGGCAGACGCCGGGTCGGAGGGCGTGCGCTGCAGACTGAGCGTGGCGCCCATGGACCCGTCGAGGAGGCTGCCACGGTCGAGCCCAGACGGAAAGCGTATCTTGAACGGGTCGAAGCTGTCAAAGCTGCCTTCGCTGATGGTGTCCGTGCGCAGCGAGATGGGCGACGATGCCAACCGCTCGTGGCTGCGGTTGCGCCAGGCGCGATCCATGATAACATCGTTCTCCGACTGGAACGAGCGCGAGAAGTGGTCCGTGTTGTCGATGGACGAGATGAGTCCAGAGGGAATCAGAGAATGGCTGGGCGAAATGAGTCTCGAGGGCGAGACGCTTGCGTGATCAGAGTCGAACGGCGAGAAGTTGATGGGCTGACTGGGAGACATCCCGTCGTCGAACGGCGAGAACTGATGACGTGGCTGCTCCGGTGTGGCGGGTGGACCGTTGAGATTGAAGTTCGACAGGCTGCCGAGTGACAGATGCAGCGGCCGCGGAGACGACCTCGTCGACGCGTTAGGCTCGAAAGGTGGCAATAGATCTGCGCCTTCGGTCGGCTCCGATAATCCACGTTCGTGCGACAGCGTGCTGGAGCTCTCACGACTGATCGCGCCTGAGTATGGGAACCTACTCGGCAGCTTGGTCTCAGCGCGGTCGTGCATGACCTTGAGCTTCGCACGCCCCTCGGCCAACTTGTCCTCCAGCTCCTTGGCGCGGGTGTTCAAAGCAGCGACGACGTCCTCCGCGACGCTGACCTCGTGGCGACGCTGTTCGAGCGTCTCCTTGAGATCTGTGGGCGTCTGCGGATTCTCGGGAGCAGGCAACTGCTCGGCCGACAACTGCTGCTGAAGAGTCGTGATCTCCTGGTCCAAGTGATCTATGCGGCGGCTGGCGTCATCACGGGCGGTCTGCGTCGCCTTAAGCCTCTTCTCGGCGTCGCGCTTGTGTCCCTCCGCGGCGCGCTTGGAGTCATCCAGCGTCTTCGTGCGAGTCTTGAGCTCCTGCTTCGTGGCATCCTCCTGACGCTTCTTCTCCCGCAAGGCGTCGATCTCGCTCTGATGGGCCGTGTGACCCTGTGCTGCGATGGATTCGAAGTCGGATAGCTGAGTGCGCAACTCGTGCACGTTTGCCTTGGTGTCAGTGATTTGTTGGAGCACTTCGAGTATGTGCGGCGAATGATCAAAGAGTGAAGAAGCCGATGGTGACTTGCTCGGTGACGGTCTGAGTGGGTACTGCTCCGGTGGCACGTATGACGGTTGACAAGAGGGCAATAAGTTCGTCCTTTCCGGTGTCGTCGGGGAGCGCGCCGAGTGAAGAGGCAGAGACGCCGACTTGGGGAGCGGTGGTGGCGTCGAGCTACGTGCTGACGGCTGACTGCTTCGGTGGGATGGTCGATCGCGGTTCCGTAGCCTGGGAGGAGCGCCACGTGCGGGAGTGAGGCGATCGACAGGTTTGTTCGTTAAAGGGAGAGCTAGAAAAATGTAAGACAGCGCTCGGATTCGCGGACGAATAACATACCGTGCCGCTCCGGTCCCTTGATGTCCAGAATACCCGAGCTCCAGCTTTCCTCGTCGTTGGACCTAGCGACTACGTCCTGGTACCAAGTGTCGAAAGGACCACCCCTCCACCATCTGCCAAACGCGCCGAGATACCATGAATCGGTAATCATCGATCCATCGTGATCGTTTGTTGAGCATGATGCCTTGCCGCCCTTCGACATGGGAAGAATGGCGGCGATAGTGAAGATGCCAAAACTATGAAAGACATGTTTGGGAGTGCGGAGAGACACGGACGCGCGGCTGGCGAAGTGAAAGAGTGAACGATTGTCTGGGGAAGCGCGGCGAACTTGACGCGTCTTGTCGATCAACTGCAGGCTCTCCTCGTCGGTGGTGTCATCCAGGCGACTGAGGTGCTGGCGGAACGATTGTTCTGTGAGATATGCACGGAAAGATGTTTCGGTGGGGTTGGTGAGGTATGCTAAAGGGAGCAGACGGGGAGTCAGCAAGCGAAAGGGGCGCGGGCGGACAGCCGGAAGGCGCGACACACGCGCGCAAGTCCGAGCAACCGGGTATGGATTAAGGGGGCTACTGACCGAGAATAATGAAAACTATAACAAAGACGACGGCGCAGACAAAGGTCCTGATGTCGCCGTTGGCCCAGATCGCGCCGAGCAGGTTGGACAGCGGCTGCCGCGAGACAGCGTAGCCGAGTCCTCCAGCGAGCAGACCCATAAGAAGGAACAAACCGTCTCTGGTGGTATCCGGGGACGGTTCGTGTGCAGCAGCGCCCGGCGTTGGGGATGGGCGCTGGTGCCGGGGCGACAGTTTTACGTCCGGGGAGCCAACGCAAGCGCCCCGAGAGAAGAGGCCGAGAGCTGTGTGGGAGAGAAAAATAAGAGTGTGCGCGCTGGCCACGACGGTGAGGACGATGGCGGCGGCGACGGCGGCGACGATGGCGACGACGACGGTGGCGAAAAGAAGAATCACGCCCTCGGGGAACCACCTTAGATGGCGGATTTTCCCACGCATATCCCTAATTTGATTTGGCCCTTTGGTATCCCGCCGGCTTACCCGTTTCACATTATTTTTCCGGTGCGCGGCTAAGTCCGATGGCGGCGACAAGTGAACGAGGCGTCGACGCCCGCAGACCCAGCAGTGTTTGTTTATGAACAGCAACCAGCTGCCGGCATCGATGTAGCCTTGCATTCAATCCGATTACTCAACCCGCCTTCGCTCGCTGCTTCGTATCCGAAAACGATGCGGCACGCGAACGCGCGAAGAACGATGTGACTCGTGTGGTACAATGAACGCCCTCCACCAATAGGATCCCGCGCCGGTCACGAGGAGCACACCCCGCTGCACGCGACTACTGCCCCCGCGCCGTCAATCCGAGCGCGCGCGGGATAAGGTCGTAGCCAGCCGCACCACCTCCTTCTCTTCCTCTGCGGCCAGCCGTCGTGCCTCACGCCGCCGCCCGACGAACAGTAGAATCTCTGACACCTCCCCCCAAGTAAGCCAGCTGTTCGCGTACTTGCCCTCCTCCGCATCGCGATCCATCATGTCGAAGTCCTTGTACAACGATTCCAGGGGCCCTCCCGCATCTTCACGCTTGCGCTTCAAGCGATTCGCGGGCCTCGCCTCGGTGCCCGCATGACCTTCCTTGCGCGCGCGCTTCTTCAGCGATCCCGATATCGATTGCGGTGGGCCGGCGCCGGGTACCAGTGCCCTTCTCTTGCCTTTGTCTGTGGGCGCCGACATTAAGTTGTTCTTCTGCTGGAAGGATGGCGCACGCCACGCCTCTGCGTCGTGGGGGACCAGCTGTGTTGCAGAGAATACGTCTTGGTGCAGCGGCAAGGCGGGGCTTGGAGCAGTCGAAGGCCCCGCTCGCGGCTTGTGACCGAAGTCAAGCTGGGGCATCTTCTCGCGGGTAGGAATTGCAAAGAGCTTGCTCTTCGTCTGCATATCGTCTTCGTCCATCTCCAAATCCGATTGTGGCGCAGACGCATTACTGCTAGACGCTCGACGAGGTGCTTGAGCGTTTGCCGCAGGCTGGGGATTTTTCTGACGGCTCGGTCCGGCCAGCGCTGTCCTCGAGCTCGGACCAGAAGTGCGCTTGCCCCCCGCATCGCTCGCTTCATATATTCGCTCTCCGCCGGGTCTACTCGTATCTGCCTTATTTGGCTGGACATTCTTCCCCTGAGTCGCATTGGAGCTCCTCTGGTCGGCAGGCCGGGCGGCGCGCGAGCTAGGCTTCACGGTCGTGCCACTTTTCGATGTCTTGTTGTCGGTACGCTGCGAGCTCAGCTGTGTCCGCTGCTGCGGTGCCGCTGCGCGTTGCGAATTTGGACGCGCGCGCTGAGATCCCTGAGGAGCATGTTGCGACTCGCCCACGCGCTGCGAATGTGCCGGCGTCTTGCACGCCTCCAGACAAATAGGGAAGTCCGCGTCGAACAAGTCGTATAAGTCGTACTCGGCCTCCGCATCGGCGCCGATGCCCGCATCTTTGGCGTCGGTTCCTGCGTCTTCGGCTTCTTGCATACCGTTGTCCTCGTCCGCGCCTATGCCACCGTCTTCACCGTCGGCCTCACCCTCGCCCTCGCCGCCCCCGTCCATGGCCTCATCCGCGTCCTCGTCCATGGCATCATCCTCGTCCGTCTCAAGGACATAGTCCTCATCTGTGCTGTCGTCGCTGATTTCTAGTACATCGTCCTCAGGGACGGGTCTTGACCGGGATGCCACCGGCTCTGAACGGGATGCCACAGACTCTAACCGAGATGCGCTAGGTTTTGGCTGCGGTGCGACAGGCTGCGGCTGCGGTGCGACAGCCTTTGACTGCAGTGCGACAGGCTTTGGCTGGGATGCAACAGCCGTCGACCGTGATGCAGCGGCCTTTGACCGTGATGCAGCGGGCGGGGTGTGTCGAGGCCGTGACGCTGGGCCGGCATTCGGTTGACGAACGACAGATGACTGATCCCGAGATACCGAAGGGAAAGGCTGCTTGGACGGCTGCGAAGGAGGCTTCGAGGGCTTTGAGGGTTGGGACGGCTGCGAAAACGATTGTGACGGCTGCGAAAACGGCTGTGACGGCTGCGAGGGCTGCGAGTTCGAATACGACACGTCCGAGTCCGGGACCAGAATCGTCGCCGGCGCATTGCGGTCGAGACGCGGTATGGGGGGCTTCGCTGGAGGCGGCACGCGGCGCGACAGCTGCGCGGACATCGTCTGCGCGAGATTCGGTTGCGGGCTGCGTAGTGCACCCTCCTTGCGCGATGAGCCCTCCTCGCGCGGTGGAACGTCCTCGCGCGACGAACCCTGTGGACCCTGCTCTGGCGCTGAGGAGTCCTGAGCACGGACTTGAGCTTCATTGCGTACCGAAGCCTCCTTTGGACTTTGCTCCGATGACGGTGCGTCCCGCGGATGCGACGCAGAGCCCTGGGTCGCCGCAGTAGATGACGCCACGTCCGGGCTATCCCCTGCTGCCGTACTTTGCTGCACCACCACGGGGCTCTGCTGAACAACCATCGGACTGTTCAGTGCCGACTGCATGTTTCTCAGCGCTGGACTCTGCGTCGACAAGGCCGGGCTCCGTGCAAAGGCCGCCGGACTCTGCATCGGTGCCGCCGGGCTTGGCAACCAAACCGCTGGGCTCAGCAACGCTGTCGCGCCCTGGGTTCCCGACTGTTTGCTCGACTGCGTCTTCGCCGGTGAGCGCCACTCGTTCTCCGCGGTCGATGTCGGCGGCCCGGTCGTATCTCGCATTGACCCCTCGCCTCGCATTGGTCGCCCGTCTCGTAACAATCGTTCGTTGCTCTCGCGCATTGCGAGCTGATTCGGCGGGAACCGTTTCGTCAAAGACGTGTTGCCCGCTGAGTTCTGGGAGTTTGTGGTCGCTGGCTGGGAACTTGTCGCCACCGGTTGAGACCCCGCCGTTGCTGGCTGGGAGTTCGACGTTGCATGCTGAGAGTTCGCTGTCGTTTGCTGAGACTTCGCCGTCGCTTGTGGGGATCCGGACCTTTCCTCGATCATCTGCGCAGTCATCGTATCATCTACTTCGTCGACGTCCATATGATGGTCTTGATCATCCCGCTCAGGTGTCGGTTCCCAAGGAATGGGCTCATCGTCGCTCGATGGCTGAGAGCTGACGGCAAAAAGATGCGCTAGAGGTAAGTCATAAGGACGCGTGACAGAAATCGGCAATAGGATAATGTCAAGACATACTGGGGTCTACTTTTCGCTTTTTCCGAGGTGGCTGTGCTTGCTCGTCTTCGTCGTCCATTGTGGCATCCTTGTCGATAGAGTTCCTGCCGTCAGTGACTCGCGCGGCAGGTGAATGTCGTTGCTCGTCTTGCTTTCCAGCATCCGTTTTTGCACGATACCTGTCGTAGATGGCCTGTGCAGTAGGCGAAAAAGACGCGAAATCGTCTTCGGTTGACTGAAGTAGACATGAGCAGACGCTGGCGCACATATGCCTACACGTACAGATTTGGCAGGTTTCTGAGTTTGCAGTGGAGCTTCCGGTTCAGTGGTGGTCACTGACGCCTTCAATGGAGGCGGCGGCAGGGGAGAAGGTAACCTCTGAGCTGCTCGGCTGGAGGCCTGCTCTACTTCCTCCTCTTTGCGTTGCTTGAGAATATTGCTATCCTGGGTATCAGGTCGGCATTCGCGATATAGACAGTGTAAGACCGACCCTGCTCCTCCGCCCTCTCTCAAGGCGGCGACCCAATCTCGCAGCTTTCTATGTCGCTCAATAGGCTGCGGATTTCCGAACACAGCTTGCCCGAAACTACCCGCAAGCTCGACCTCACTACAGTCCAGCACCAGATGCTCTTGGCTTGAGATTCCAGACTCTATTGGGCCACGGGGAACGCGAGCAAGCATAGGTTTGACCGTAACTCTAGCAAGTGCTGTCTTCTTGCCTTTGCGACTGTACGTAGGAAGCTTAGATAAATTCTTCTGCCACGGAATGGGCGCTTACTCTCGGAGGGCAGCCACAGAGTCCTTGCTAAAGCGAATCGGTATCTGGTGCTCCTTGTCTGATACTTGTGCCCAGATGAAAGCGTCTTCGCCGTCTTTCGGGAAAGTCTTGAACTGGAGCGGCATATGGTCAGTATCACAGTTGTCTCAGGCTGGTGCACGCCTACCTCGATGATTTGAACCTTCTTCTTCACTGGCTTAGCCTTCCAAACTTGTGCTCCAAGTTCTTCTGCAATGCCTTCGAGAAAAGCCTTGATCCAGGGATTCAGTGTGTTGGACATGACGGTCCCCGAGACGATGGTGAAGAGTGGACCGTGGTGAATTTCGCGTCCGAATGGCAATTTCAATTTCGACGCGTCGCGTATCTGTCACGATCACGTGTGATAACAGCGTGGGCCGTCATCCCCGGCCCGCACGGCTTCCGCTCCCGCCTCGCTGTCGAGGCCCGTTCGCAGCCCCGACTGGTGGACTCCGAGGATACTGCTGTTGTAATGCACTCGCTGAACTCAGACAGAGAGCCAGGGAAACTGCCGGCCCGCGCGATAGGTTCTTTCCCGTAGGTGCCTAGTTTGCGTCAACGCTCAAGCGCTTTCTCAGTTTCTGAGCACTTCTTCGTCCTCATGTGGTCTTCATGACGACCTGGTCGCTCTGCTCGCCCTCCGTCGGATCAACGCACGGAAGCTTTAAGCCGCGCGTAGATACAGCCCGTGAGTATATAAAGAGCAGTAGGCGAGACGACAGATCCCCGCCCGCCCTGTCCACCAGCATTACTTCCTGCTTGGATCTTGGCTTTGCCCACACCTCTGAAGCTATGCCTGGTCTACGCGCATTCTCGACTTCCCTTCTTGCGCTGGTCGCCGTCGCGCCTGGCGCTTTTGCCGATTTTTTTGGGCCTAACTGGTTCCTAGAGACGGACGTGCATATTCAACGTAAGTGGGTTGAGACTACTCAGCCGTATCCTTGATACTCAAGTGTATGTTCCAACAGGTCTTGCCGTGACCATGAAGGTCCCGGCTATCCCCTCCAACTTGACTGGCCAGACCCTCTTCATCTGGCCGGGTATACAGCCAGGCAACGCCCTAGACGAGACAAACGGAGACCCAGCTGGAGTTGGTAACGGCGTAAGTGGCCTCTACTATTCGTATCTCGCACTTTCTGAAGCTTGTACAGGTTTTGCAGCCCGTTCTCACTTGGGGTCTATCGTAAGCCTCGCTTTGACGTGTCGCGCGCAGTTCAAAAAAATGATTGGGCAGATGTGCTCCCGGCACACAACCCGACAATCAGTGGTGGATCAGCGCTCAATATGTCAACACGTACACGTCGAATTCCGAGTTCTCTGTGAGTAATGCGGGCTTTTTCTTCTCTTTCTTTCCACATCTGACCTAAGCATCGTCGCTAGGGCTGCTTTGGCGGGGACCTCATGGTAAGCACGATTTGCGGATTGCCAGGTAACCCTGGCTGACCCGTGGCTGGTTCACAGGCTCTACAACCCGACGATCTCGTCGAATGCACCATGGAGCTCGAGAACGGGACAGTTGCCGTCTGGAATCAGACTTGCGTCAACCAGTCCAATGATGAAAGCGTCTGTATGTACTTCTAATTTTGTCTGCTACTATCTACTAATCGGAGTCTCTAGCTTTCCAGTTCGACCTGGACGGTCAACTCCAAAGCTGGGGAGAGCTCATCGTCGAGACGACCAACGAGATATCCCTCACTAACTGGGACTTCCCCGTACGTTTTTCCGCCTCTTACATTCGTTTATGCTGATCAACTATACAACTCGCACCCAGGCCTTCTTCTACAACCTGGAGTTCACTACCGACAACGTCATGGCAGAATACACCTGCATCATTCCCGAGTCCGATCCTGGCTACGTCTCCAAGGACTCGGCGCTCAGCGCAGATGGCTTGACCTGCACGCTTGGCGGCATAGGCGTTTTCAACCCATCGTGCGTCTTCTGTCTTCGTGCGTCAGGGACTTCCTATTGACACGCTGCTTCGACGCAGAAGGACGAAGCCTGAGATCACGGATGAGGATCTGACGCTACCGACTGCTTGAAGCCTTCCCACAATCTAATCTAATACCTTTTCATCAGTAATCTGAATTACGCTTTGTGCCTCCAAACGCAATCGTTCTCGATCGGTTTTGTTGACAGCAGAGAACAACAGAATGCTCAGCTACCGCCCAGCGCTCAGTCTTTGATAGGCGCCCGGGTCACGGCAGGTCCTGGGTAAGGTCTTCGAGAGGTTGAAGTTCAACTTCGAGGTGTGCCCGCGTCGCATGCCTTGTCACCTCCGGTTACCACCGTATGGGTGCGCAACGTCCGGTGTTCGATGTTGCTGATGGTGGTACTTTGATAGAATTGACCGGGGCAGTGCTCATCTGCGTCGTGCGGTCGGGGTGACAGCCAAAAATGAATTGACCGTATGTGTGAAGGGCGCGCGTCGCCGCCGCCGCATATAAAGAGACATTTGGGCGCTGGACTACCGTTCAATCGACTCGTCCCCGCTACCGTTCCTCCCCCTCCCTTTGTCCCTCCTTTACCCTCAGGTCGTATCCTGCACGATGCACGGCTCCTCGTTCACCCTCGCCGCTACGGCTTCCATGCTCCTCCCGAGCGTCCTTGGTGTAACCTGGACCGGCCCCAGCTGGTACTTGGCTGAGGGCACTCACATCACGAGTGCGTAGCACACTGTCGCGCACTCTGGCATACTCAACTCATTCACATATTCTTCAGAGCTCGCGACCACTATGAAGGTCCCTGCGATCCCCGCGAACGACCTGGATGGCCAGACTCTGTTCATCTGGCCTGGTATCCAGCCCGGCAATGCGCTGAACGAGGCTAACGGCGACCCGGCGGGCGTTGGTAACGGTGTATGTCACCGAGTTTCTTGATGAACGTGGCACGCGTATTAAGACATCGAACAGGTCCTCCAACCTGTGCTGACGTACGGCCCATCGTATGTGTTTGCCGCATCTGTGGTCAGATACGGCGCGCTTACCATGGTCCAGCTGCGTTCCAGGTGATCATCCCGAGGATCAGTGGTACATCAGCGGCGTCTACGTCGGTGTCAATGGAGACTACAACGTCAGTATCACCCTTAGCCTATTCATGCGGATTACTGACTTCGTCTTCATCTGTAGGGTTGCTTTGGAGGTGATGTTATGGTCAGTTGATGCCTGTCGTTCGTCTTGAACCGACAGTTGACGTGATACCATAGGAAGTCGACCCGGAGGACCTCGTCGCCTGCACAATGCAGCTCAAGGACGGCACGGCGTCCACCTGGGATCAGACCTGCGTCAACCTTTCCAACAACAATCAGACCGTCTGTACGTATTCTCCGCTACTGCACTTCCCGCTCCCACTTCTGTAGGTCTAATGTCATCTCAGCTTTCGAGAAGGATCTCGGCGGCCAGCTGCAGAGCTGGGGCGAGCTCATCGTCGAGAACCCCACCGACCAGTCCAAGACAGACTGGTCCTTCCCTGTACGTATTCTTGCTCGTCTCCTCCCCATAGTTCTGACATCGCACTCCACCTTTGCAGGCCTTCTTCTACAACACCGTACTGGTCGCAGACAAGGCCATGGACAGCTCCGTCTGCGTTCTACCCGAGACAGCCGACGCGTACAAGTCCAAGAACTCGGCCTTGAGCGCGGACGGCCTGTCGTGCACCCTAGGCGGCCTCGCTATCTACAACCCTGACATGTACGTCGTTGCTGCTTCCCTTCCGACAATAGGCTTGTCGTTGACTCTTTCATCTGCAGGCCCGCACCGGAGATCAGCGATGCTGACCTGACGCTGTAATGCTCACGCAAGGAACGACCTGCTATATATTGTATTTATTTGGTAGCTATCGACGGAGTTGTACGAGGTGGTATAGGGTGGTTTTGCAGAAATATCGCGTCGGAGAACATGCGCCAGCTCGCCAATCTGGAAGCGTCGATTCTGGGACCTGATGCTGGCCCAGTTGTGGCGCAATTGACATAGATCGCACCGCATTCGCATGTTGTTGGCGTCCGATTGGCGTCAAGCGAGCCTTCTCCAGACGCGCGAAAATGGCGCGACAAAGCCCCGACCAATGCACTCCAATGCAGCACGAACATAGACTGAGTTGATTGTCAAACGACTGCGCAAAACGAGCTTCGCTATTCTCCTAGGTTCGGAGCAAGCCCCGCGCTCCGGCACGCGGCGTGCCGCGTCCTTCGCAGAAGGGGCTTGGGACAAAGTCCTAATCGGGAGGTACTCACGTTCGCCCTGCTGGCGTCGTGATTCTCGACGCCTGTGCCCGCAAAAATATAAGTATAGCACTATGAAGTGGCTGCTATCTGCCCATAAATCTCTTTTGACACACCGGTTCATCGTTGAATTGCGAGAGGCTGGCTAATAGAGATCACATGCTCCCACAATCCGGGACCCATTGCTCATCCTCAAGACCGTGTGAAAACACAGTTTTCGGGCAGTGCATGCTAGAGGTCTATTAAATAATATATTGCAACTTTTAAACGAGATCAGACCCGTACGCGGTACATAGGTTGAGGTTCTTCGCAAGACCGAGAGCGTTGTGACAAGCCTGTGACATGTTGTCACCGGTCCCAGCACACGCCCACAACACCTTGTCGACGGTCCTGCATCCGAGCGCAGCGGTTGGGAAATTCCAGCAAAGGCATATGGTTTCTTATAAGGTGACTGGACGCGTCTGCCATCAAAATACATCAGAATTATATCACCAAAATATTCGATTTACCGGCCAATTTCTCCCATCCGGCGAGAGACGAGTCCATACACGTCGTTCGAGTACATGAGGCGCTCTGTAAAGCTCATAGGTCGAGAGCTTGGACCTTTAGGTATTTTATGGCGTTGCTGTTTGGTAATTCCGGACCTCAAGCACACTTTAGCCACACAAGGAAGCCAAAAGTGAAAAAATCACATTGTCTCCACTTCTCGCCTGTATTGCATATGTACTAGAGTACCTGAGGCTGATAGAAGTGGACAGCTGCTTAGATGTGCATCTCAAAAAGCCATATGCCGAGTTTGGCGGCGAGCGGCGCCTTCGACCGATGTCCATGGCGGTCAGAGCAAAGTGTCTGTTTCGTGAACTTTGTCACAAGCCCCTCCACTCGCAAGCTCGCGGAGGCTTTTTTAATAGTCCAAAAAAGGAAGGTATACTCGCGTGCGCGCGCGTGGAGGGGCTTGATCCGAACCTACTATTCTCCTTCCCATGCTGCCCCGCATCTTCCGACACGAACTTCCGCCTCCGGCGATCCACCGAGCACAGCATTTGGCGGCCGCTATTTTCCCTCCAGTACGAGCCAGCAAAAAGGAACTTCTATAGAGGCAGCGGTACGTGTACCCTACTAATATACCCATGATAATACACATAATTGATACAGTGGCGGTCATCAAGCAAACATCATCATTAGATCGGCATCCATCTGGGCTACACAGCACGTAGACGGCGGCACAGGTGTTAAAGCAACGGCAATGAGGATTGTCCGCAATGAGTGTGGGTGAATGGGTGATCGGGAAGCAGAACCAGAGACGGGGACAACAACAATCGACAGGGAAGTATGCAATGCGATGCTGGCGAAAGCTATGTGCGTGAGTGGGCAGGGCGTGCGTGCTAGCGCGGCGAGTCTGTATCCGGGGAATAAGCGGTATAGATCCATCCATGTGCAGGGGGGGGGGGGGGGCAGGCGAGCGTACGACGCGCCCTTCTATCTTCTCGCGACCTACGCGTGGGTGCGCAGTCCGGTGGTGGAGTCGAGGTCATACGACTGCTGACGAACGTGCATTGTCGACGACGGATCGTATCGCGCATGTGAGGGCGCATGCTCGGCGGATGGTCTCCACCCTGCGGTAGATGGCGCGCTGGTCGGTGTCCCCTTCTCGGAGTCGAGATACGTCTCGTCCTTCGCCACCCCCTTGTCTTCCCTGAGCGTCGCCTCGTCGGAGTCGGTTGGCTTCCGCCGCCACAAGCCCGTGTAGAGCGTGGCATGGAGGAGGATGTTAATAGCCATAACGACGACGGACACGCTGTAGATGACGGCCATGACGAGGCCGATGGCGACTCGAGGTATAGCGGCGACGCCCATCGCCTCGATGAACGCAATGAGGCAGCCGGTGGTCACGATACGCGTGAGCGACAAGTAGCCGGCGAGGACGTCGGCGCCGCGTGTCGGGTGTGGCTTGAGCGCGCACAACCCGACGAAGTAGATGATCTCGACGGCCAGTAAACCACCGACCTGTGCCGGCCCGCTTGCGTGCGCGAAGCCGATGAAGATGGCCTTGATGGCGACGAGGCACAACACAAGCAGGAAGAAGTAGAAGCGGGGCTCGCGATATGGCATGTAAAGCGGGCCCAGACTCTGCGCGTGTTGTGGGGTTGAGTAGAGCGCGGATGGACGCGACTGCTTGGCGGTGCGTAGGGTGAAGAATACCGCAGAGCCTACGCCAGCGAGGACGACAAGCAGGAGGATGACAGATAGCAGAACGGACAGCCACGAGTCCTTCAACGTCCACTGGTAGAACGCGAAAATCATCACGGGAAACAGCACTATGAGGCCCTGAAGAGAAATTAGAACATCCTGCTGCGACACATTGAGCAATAACTCACCAGCCGAATGCCCCAGGCACGGGCCCAAAGAGGATACATCTCCTTGTGCCGACTCCACCGCGTAGGATTGGAGCGTGCGAGTAGGAAGAGCACGCCGTACAGCAAAGCGAGTATGCCGATAGCGATGGCAGCGAAGATGAGTACGGAAATAAATACGGTCATGAAGGCATTTGCGGTGCCGACATGCATGGAATTGGTGTAGATGGGGATGCCGTCGCTGAGCACGTTCGCTGACGATGTGGTGACAGTCTGCACGTCGCCGGCGGTGACGAATCCGCGCTTGAACCTATTGATGGCGGTGACTGCCAACGACTTGGGTACCGCCAACAGGCCGCCGAAGCTGGAGGTGGAGAACGACGACCCGGAGTCGCCCGATGCGTCTGCTGAGCCGACGGTGGCCACCTGATTGTAAGGACTGAGCGCGCGGTTGACAAGGCTGACTGCGCTGCCTGTGTTGGAGTCCGCCATGTTGCCGCCCGTCTTGTGACGCATATTGTCTATGGATGCCTGGACTGAACGGGAGCTCGAACCTGCGAACAGTCCGACGGCCCAGGCAAAGTTGAGGGCGAATGAGCGGTAGACGACAGGATAATTTAGGTCGAGGAATGCGGTGGAGACGATGACTTGGAATAGATAGAGGAGATCTAGGAGCCGGACTGCGGCCAGGGATGCCGAGCCCCACGACTGCAGGATGGCGGAGAGCAGCGCGAAAAGGGTGAGGCCCGCAGAGGCCCACTCCACAGCAATTTGATTCGTGGACCATCCGTTGGAGAGGGTGGCTTGGACGCAGGCCTTGACGGTGTCCGTACCGGCTTCGATAAGCTGGAGTTGAGCATAGCCTTCAAGGTCGGGAATCTTGAAGGCGATGCCGGGGACCTGGCTGCTGATATCCAGCTCGTCGGGAAGCGCGAGCCAGTCCCAGCCAACGAAGTTGTACTGGGGCAATGGACACAAAGCACCACCAAGGACGTCGCAGAGGTCGAGGGTGATATTGATGGGTTGTATGCCGTACACGTTGACCATGAGGTTTGCGGACGCGTACAGATTCTCCTCCTGAAAAAATGGGTGAGACAGTAGCCGAGACATATAACGCGCCACGTACGACTGTGCTCGCAGAGACGTTGAAGAAGATTGTAGAGTTGTGCGCGATGTACTCTATGTCGAACTGCTGGACGAAGAGGGCGACGGGGTCGGCACAGTAGGAGACGGATGATGTGACTGTGCGGCGCGCGGTCAGCAACGGACGAATTCCGCCGACGACCGCAGCGGCGACGGGAAGACTCACAGAGGGATTCATGACGGGAGGCGACTGCGGGTATGAGGGACAGTGAGAGAGCGAGTGCCCACAACCTGGGGAGCAAGGACATGACTGGAGGGAGAGAAAGGAAGAATGAGCACGGGCCGTGGACCACGAGGATAAATCGGCTGACCGTCCAATTGTTCGCCTGTTTTAGCCGTTGCCGGATCTGGGTAACAATGGCAGTGGCGGGCTGCGGGCACTAGCGTTCGCTGCTGAGTACGATGAGGAGACGGTCTGGAAATTCTATGCGCTGAGAATGGGATGATGGGAGGCAAAGACAAGGAAAGACAGCGCACGGGGGGGCTTTATCGGCGGACCCTAATAGTAAACGCGAGATCCCAGAGAGATCAACTCCATTTGATGACGTTCCGGCGCTGCGCCGAGCCCGCCGAGCCGGATCGCCCTGCTTCGGCAGACGCCGCGTCTGGGCACGAGCCTAGTCCCGAGCTTGGCCGAGTCGCACGCCTGCCGCCAGCCATTTTCTTGTCACCGCCGCCAGCGCCGCCGCCGTCCAATGTTGCTCTCCGCTGCCTCCCGCTCAACGCTCGTCGCCCGCCCGCTCGGTGCGCGCTGCGCCTCTTCTGCTATTGCGAGCAAGTACTCGCAGGCTCTTTTCGGCGCCGCCCTCACGCGCTCCGCGGACGCGCTCACCAAGGTTCACTCCGAGCTCAACACCATCGCAAAGTCCGTCCAGACCACCCCGGGTGCCGCAGAGCTTCTCTCCAACCCCACCCTGTCCTCCAACGAGCGCGCAGCCGGCCTGTCCGCGCTGTTCGCGTCCGTCGAGAAGAAGTCCCCGGTCTCTGACCTCACCAAGAACTTCTTCGCCGTCCTCTCCGACAACGGCCGTCTCGGCGAGACCCAGGGTGTCATCGACAGCTTCAACACCATATTCGCGCAGCACAACGGCGAGGTCACCGTCACCGTCACCTCCGCGGCCCCGCTGCCCCAGACCCTTCAGTCGCGTCTCGAGTCTGTCCTCAAGCAGTCCGAGATGGCCAAGAAGGCCAAGGTGCTCAAGATTGAGAACAAGGCGCGTCGCACCTCTCGTCTCTCGTTCTCTTTACTTACCTCCTACGCAGGTCAACCCGGCCATCGTGGGCGGCCTCGTTGTCGACTTTGGTGACCGGACGATCGACCTCAGCGTGCAGTCGCGCGTCACCAAGCTTAACGCGGCTCTCCAGGGTGCGCTTCTACATAATCCCTTTCTTGTCTGTATACTCAACCATCTACAGAGTCCGTGTGAGGGGTTGCTTGAGCAGCGGCGCGTAGACCGAGCATACTTATAAAATGGAACATTGTCCTGCACTAGACTTAGTCTCCTGCCTGCTGAGCTTGAATCCTCCGGCTTCCACTCCCGGCCGGCCGCTGTCGAGGCTATCCGCCGGCCGGGTAGGAACTACCGCTGCCCACCTATCACAGCCGAAGATGAACGCGATGCTCCTCGCATGAAGGTATGCGCCCGCGAGGCTACCCCGTGCCTGATGGTTGCCTATCCCCAGCCGTACCTTTCGCGCGGTATAGCCGTGAATGGGCTTTGAAAGAACGCATTCCCCACGCCCAGTATGGAGAACGACCGACTGGCGTGCTACACGTCTGCCTTCTTCTCACCCGTGCGCACGAGGACACCATACCTATCCCGACATGCGCCCCATGAATTTCCAGCGTGTTCAATTCTGCACACTATGCCGTTCCGCTGACTGATCTTGTCCTCTGCTCGTCCCGACTTTCGGCCTGGCGCCTAGGCACAGATCCGTTTACAAGCGCTCTTGGATTGCCCGGTCGGAAAACGAACATGGCGCACGTGCACTCAGATGTCCGACGAGCTCCGGATCCGGACACCGAGTTGCTTGACCCGACGCTGCCGCGAGACCTCCGCCCCACCGCAAGGTAGGTGGTACGAAATTTCCAGGTCCAGTGAGGCCGATCCCTACCCAGAAGCCACCCCGAGGAGTGGCGCGCTCATCGTGATAAATGCGCGCGCGCCACGATAGGCGACACTGAACAGCGATCATGCCCGTCGATGATGATGAGCCTGGAGACTGAAGCGCGCCGTGTCCCCACCTCAGCTGAACACGACGCGTCCTGGCTTTAATTAGACGTGGAGGGAGCCAGTCAGATAGCGCATCCGCGACGGCGTATGATGTGGGCGCTTGACATCACGGTGGAGAACGCTGGAGAGGTCGCTGGGAATTGGAATATCGTCGAGGCGTCGCCGCGTCGATGTGCATCACATCGACGTCGAGCTGGGCGGCGCGCGGCCACTGTGGGCAAACCCTGGGGCAAGGGCTCACGGGTGCAGATGCGGGGCCGCCACCTGGGCCGAGCGGACTGTCAGTGTCACCGCGCCGCGCCTCGCACGTCTCCTGTGAATCTTCGACGCGCCTGAAGACAGCATACCATATGCATACGAAGACAATGACATTGGAATCCACGAAAAAGCGCCGAGATCTTGGGAAGAGCGATCCAAGAGCCATCCGCTGCATGATATGAATACTGTCGTCTTCGCTGGGTAATTCCAGCTGAGCCAGGGGACGACTGGGTACGACGTCCTCAGTTCGCGCGACTCGGAGGCCCATCCGAGACCTACAAGGCAGGCGCATGACGACGCGCCAAATGCCAAACCTCCAGCTCATCTTGTAGTGCACCGCTGGTGCACCGCCCTCCATACTAAGCTCCTCGGCAAGCCAAGCGTTGCCCGCGTATGCTGGGCGCCGCGCGCCCTCGGAGTTGCCCTTGTCGCGCAGATGATCATAGGTGGTCTGGAACGGGTCGCCGGAATGAGCATTGCTTGGAAGAGCAGAGAAGTAACAAGGGGCGTACACGTTGCGGTTTCCATCTCATGAAAGGCGGGGGGCAACGAAGGCTCCGTGTCGAGCGGGCTCTTGCGAATCGCGTGAGTCAGACGGGGATGAACCCAGACGAGCCCAGGATGAACCTGACGAAGTGCAAATCGGTAGTCCTGATGTGCTGCCTGCCTCAGAGGACCAACGCTCGTCGTATAACTTCCCTAAGGCGGGTAAGGTAATGAGGATCCCGATAAGTCAAGGGTGTCCGCAGCGACGCTTTGGGATGACTGATCCTCGTCAGCGAAGCCAAGGTATGGAAGAGGCTCAGTGGCGGTCAACCGCTGCGATGATAAGTACTTCGAACGAAGAGTATATCCTTGGAGAGCAATTAGCCTATGTATAGTTTAAATGCGTTCGCTCACCCAATCAATGACCGTGGAAAAAGGCAGGGCGATATCATAGGATGAGCCTTCACTCTTGCATCGACATGACGACTGTCCCTTGTTGCAAGCTTTGCGATGCGCTGAGCATACTTATGCGGTGACGAGGCGTCTGCCGGTGCAATTACCTTCATCGCCGCGTACCGGTAATGTAGATATATGACGAACTCACGAAGGCCGGAACCGTGGCACGGTTCATGTCCATTGTTTGTCACCCACCGCAGAATTCGAAACACCATGGCCGCGACCTGGTTGCGACCGTCAACCGACCATACTTTTCATAGAAAGTCCAGACACACCCCAAGCTTCTGCATCTTGAGTCAAATGCGCCCACGAGCGTTTTAGCCTTCCTATATGAACATCGAGAACGTATCATTCCACCAAAAATGGTTTTTGACTCTGCCTCCTGCAAAGAAATAACTTTAGAGTCAGCGTCGCATCTGTCGCAAGTATGCGCAGCTCACCAACGGCGCAGAAAAAGAGCAGGACGCAGCGTGTTCCCCATGACAGCCCATTGCCGAGAGCGTCAATTTACCTGAAGCACCGCGCCTCTTCCTCCAAGACCAGAACGGAGAGCTTGGCCGTGCGGATCGCAGTCCTGGCAGCCCGCGCGCCGCGGACGCCAGGCCTCTGCGGGGCCGCGGCGGCGAGAAGTTGTCAGAAGCAGTCGGGACGGGCGGTTCGGTAAGAAGGCTTGCAGAAGGCAGCTGGCCGCGAGAGAAAAATCCTGCTTCGTGACGGTCGGCGGCGTCGACAGAGGATACGTGACGTGCGAAGCATGGAGAGGAAAAGGACTATGATTGCCGGAGCACTGTCAAAATTCTTCACGGCCACGGGCGATGTAGGGGGACTTACCGCCGCGAGCGCAATGATTCAGGCGGCAGTGAGCAACAGCTCTGCAAACGTGCAGTTACGTGATGACAGCGTCGCGCGGCAGAAGTAGGGAGCAGCTACAGGCAGGCGCTGCGGATCCTATTGCAAGGTATTCCCCCGTCTGTCAGTCTGTTCTGGCGCGTTGACACGGTCACCTCAGCTGCGTGCCTCCGGGCAACATGGCGGACGCCTGCATCATTTCGTAGCTGTAGAGCTCATGGCAGGCGGTTGTCGTTAAACTCTCCTGCCTGAGGGCGTCGGGCACATGCACGGGTTCGTGCATGAGTTGATGCAGGCAGCCGGTCTAGTATAAAGAGGGCGAGGATCTCCAGCGTAAGACCCATCAATTATCGTCAGCGCGTCAGCCTTTATAAGGCGCACCCCCATCGCATTATCACTCACCTCGCCTCCATTTTTCACCTCGCCACCATCGATACGCGCCAGCCATGTCGCTCATCGTCCTCGCCAAAATTCCGCTCTTGCTTCTGGCAACAGCGGCGCTGCACATAGCGGCAACACCGCCCCATCCGCCTCCCGATGAGAAGGAGAAGGACGCAGTGTCCCAGTTTGTCAAACTGGAAGCCATGCTGAAGACGCGCTCGGTCCCTGCAATCGTCAAAGTCAGTCATAGTTGTATATGCCGCCGCGCAAATTGTGCTGATACATACACCTCACCAGACCATAGGATGGATCGCCTGCATATGCGAGATTTTTGCCATCCTCACCGCAAGCATGTCACTCATCAGCAAGTCCGGCCTCGTGTTCCGCCCAGCAATAACCACGCCAGGACATGAATGCGCACTCGGTATCGCCCTCTCTCCGACTTTCATCGCTTGTGGTATCACAGCTGCTGTGGGAGGCTTCGTCCGCTGGCACTGCTATCGCGCGCTTGGTCGGCTGTTCACGTTCGAGATGAGCATCCGGCAGGGACATACCTTGGTCACGAACGGCCCGTACGCCTATGCGCGTCATCCAGGATACACTGCCATCTTGTTGACCGTGACAGGTATTGCGGGTATGCATGCTGCCAGGGTGAGTCCAGCCTGTTGAGTCGAGTACGCAACGTCGCTGACGAAGAGTATACCAGGGCTCATGGGTGCGCGAGTGCGACGTCGTCGGAACGCCAGGAGGTTTCCTTGCCGCAGGGGCATACCTACTTCTGGTGACAATGGTGACCGTAGGCCTCCTCAGGCGTATGTCGACGGAGGATGAGACGCTGAAGAAGGAATTTGGCCGCGAATGGGAGGATTATGCTGATAGAGTTCCGTGCAAGCTCGTTCCATGGGTATATTGAGGATCTTCTGGTCGTGGCGAATACGGGAATAACTTATATGCGTATAATGTAGTGCATATGATATGCTCCAATAACCATGGGATTCGATTGGAAGGATGGGGTGGATGTTGAGAACAAGAGCGGCTCGCGAGGCGTGACCAGGGCGTGACCCCGTCGCGGTTTAGATCTTCGGCAAGTGCCGATTTGGCGTCATGATCCGCTCGGCGCTTGTTTGCCAAGGCTTCGTCCCGATCCTCAACGACGTTCCCAAGGTCACCTTTGGGTTGTGGCCTCCTCCGCGGGTCCCCTTCGTCCTTTGGAAGTATCAGAGGCCCAAAGTCACAGTCAAGATGTGGGAGTTGCTGGAAGTTCGTGTCTCAATACCTTGTCCCGCACGTCCACCCACTTGCTCAAAAGATCACTGGCCCCGGCTTGGCTTACATTGTGCTGGGCGGGTTTGTCGTCTTCGTGCGTCCATCTTCCCCTACTCTTGGCTTCTTCTGTGCTGATCATGCGACGCTCAGTTCTCAATGGTGTCCCTCCTGGTCAAGGAGAAGGTAGGCAAGCCCCCCTCCCCTCCGCCAGTCCTATACCCACCCCTCTGTACTCCGATTCTGACCACGCCTCACAGCTTTACATCAATGAAGTTGTCCTAGGCACCTCTTTCGGCATACTCATGGGCCCCCACTGTGCGGGAATATTCACGCCCAGAGAATGGGGCGACATCACCGGCCGCATCACGCTCGAGGTCATGCGCATCGTACTAGCTACAGGTCTATTCGCTATTGGCGTTGAACTCCCTCGCAACTATATGTGGAAACACGCCAGGGGCTTGGTGGTCTTGGTCGTTCCGACCATGGCGATCGGTTGGCTCATAGTAGCAGGTGCGCTATTCCATGTCTACTTAGGCCACATCGCTCATGACTGTTTGCTAGCTATTATCTACGGTCTCTTCCCCCGTCTTGATTATGTGTCCAGTCTCGCTATAGCCGCCTGCCTCACACCCACCGACCCTATCATCTCTGCCGCCATCGTTGGTAGGTCATCGACCTATCTACCCGCGTCAGGCCACTCATGCCGTTCCAGGTGGCAGATTTGCCGTAAAGCATGTTCCAATTAATATACGGCAAATCATCGCTGCCGAATCCGCCGCCAACGACGGTCTCGCATATCCCTTCTTGACTATAGGTATATACCTGACCCTTGAGTCTTCGAAGGGTATCGCATTCGAGAAATGGTTCATTATTGGATGGCTCTGTGAGTGTTTTCCTCGTCTTCACGCGCAGAGCACAGCTGAAGGTGTCGTGATCTCAGACCAAGTCTTCATGGGCGTCGCTATTGGAGCCATTATAGGTATGCCCGACCGCGTGCATACGTGATAGTCGTTGACACAGTTTAGGCCGTGTATTTGCGTACGTCATGAAGTTCTCTCAAGCCAAGGGCTTCATCGACCGAGAGTCGTATGTTGCCCAATTCTTAGCCTTGGCTTTTTTGACCATCGGCGTGACGAGCGTCGTCGGGTCCGACGACCTTCTCGCCGCATTTGCCGCGGGTACGTGAGATCTGCTCGCCGATGGCAGTCCAGCTGATATCTCTCAGGTTCTGCCATTTCGTGGGATGGCGATTTCAACACCATGGTCGAAGGGGAGGTCTTCGCCTCCGTGATCGACCTTGTCCTCAACTGCGCCTGCTTCATCTACATCGGCGCATGGCTCCCCTTCGATACCTTCAACTCTCCCGATCTCGGCATCGTTCCCTGGCGTCTCGTAGTCTTTTTCATCTCCATTCTGGCCCTTCGACGCATCCCCTCGACGATGATGTTGTACAAGGCTGTGCCTGAAATTCGTACGTGGAAGGAGGCGCTTTTCTGTGGTCACTTTGGCCCCATGGGGGTCGGAGCGATCTACATCCAGCAGTTCGCCCTCGAGAGATTGGGCGAACCTGAAGGGACGCCAGAGACGCAGGCAGACGTCCTTGCCGCGAGTATCCAGCCCATAGTCTCATTCGTCGTCTTGGGGTCTATCATCGTTCGTACGTATCCCTGCATTTTGATGAACATCAGCATGACTCACAGGGCTCCAGACGGCCTATCCATCCCTTTCTTCTCATTCGGACGGAATCTGGGTCGGGCTGTCACCCTCACACGAACGCAGACGGTCCAGTCGCACGGCGCCTCCTCCGGCGTTGCGCAGCCGGACTGGCTTCTATGGGCTCGAAGGCCCCAGTCGACGACGCTACCTACGCACGTCGACAAGGATAGCACGAGAGCCACATCGAACCGCGCATCGATCGAGGAACCCGAATCCTCTATGGTGATGTCCGAGAGACGCTCGTCGCCTCCAGCTCTACCTCTGCACGTCGACGTCGCAGCGCCGGAGGCCGCTGAAGAGGGCGCATCCGTGCGCGGGGTCCAGGCTCTCCGCCGCGGCGCGAGTCGTGCTCACACACCGACGTCCTCGATCGACCACCTGGATGGCTCCTCCATCCGCGGCGCGGAAGGCTCTCCGTCGGGCTCACAGACACCAAAAACCGTCAAGTTCACGGACCATGCTGCGCCGCCGGTCGATATAGGGGCGAGATGGCTGTCGCCTGAGCTCAACGAAACAAGCGAAGGGCCTGACGCTGATGAGCGCGACGCGGCGGAGCGGGTGAAGGAACAGTCCCAATGACACTGGTCATGCGTCCTTCGGGACGATGAGGGCTCTGCTTCTTACCTCGCCGCCTATATGCGGTCAGAGCGAATGACATTCGCATCTCGAGCTGTAGAGAGCTCACAGACTAGAGTTGTCCCAGTGTCCGTTGTATTACATGCGCGATGCTATATACTGTCTGCCCATGAGATGTGCGCAAGTCACAATAATGCAAGTCCGGTTTTGATAACGATACAGAGCGAGAGTATATGAACTGCGGAGCGATACAGGTTGGTTATTCGTAAGGATTGGTGCGTCCGGCCTGATAGACAGCAAGCTGTTAGCGACCGTGGACGGGACACGGTGGCCGTAGCAACGTACCTGTCGGTCTCCCCCACGATCTGGGCCCTCTCCGCAGCCGCACAGCCATTCGTGCCACCAACGCGTTGGCGGCTCGTAATCTTCCGCATCCGAAGATTGACTAGAGGCGGTTGGTGGTGGCATAGGAAGGGGTGGCGAGTGTATTGGAGGAGGTGACCTGGGTTGGGGGAGGTTGAGCGGTTTGGGGAGTGGCGGATGCCGAAGAGTCGATTCGCGGCGGGCAAGGAGCACAGGCCCGTCAGGCGTGGGACCGGTGGAGTTTGGGTGGTCGGGCACTTCTGCCAAGGGTTCCATGACTGCGCCGGTCTGAGCGGGATCCGCAAAGGGATCGTTCTCAGGCAGACTCAGCTTGCGGCGGTGGTCGGCAAAGGTCGGTGATGGTGTTGGCGTCGCAATGTCGTCGAGCTGCACACCGGCCATGTCGAGCGAGTCCCGAGACTGCAACGCGCGGTGGTTTCCCAAGGGGCCGCCCATCTGCGGGCGTGGCGGCGTGCGATGTTGTCCAGGGGAGAAGAGCAGCGATGCCCGACGAGCGACACTGCCCACCAGGGAGGGCGCGTCCCCACTGCCTTTGGTTGACTCGCGAGCGCAACGGCGGCGCTCACGCTCGGCAAGCTCCCACCGGCGTAGCGTCTGCGGTCCGTCAGACCTGGAGCACACGAACGCAGCGCGCTCACCTCTTCTACGCGGCGCGTCTCAGCCTCTTCATCGTTCACTGGTGGGTACGACCCCGCGTCCGATCGGTCGCCGTCGTCGTCGTCGTCATCGTTATCGTCCGTCGACGGGCTACGTTCCTTTCCTTTGCGACGCGACGAGTAGCGCGGGGCGTCGAGCTCGGGCTCGTCGTCTTTCCAGACGTGCGGACGCGCGAGGTCCTCCTCTGCGGGCGAGGCAGGTACCTGCGCTGGGCGCTTCGGGGTCGTCTGGTGGTGATCGTGGACGTCGGCGGTGATGGTCTCGAGGGAGGATATGGAGGACATGAATGGGGCGGGGATGTTGCGGACGACGCCGTCGGTGAGCAGGTGGGCGTTGTGTTCAAGTGAGGAATGCCATTTTAGAGATCAAACGGCTGTCGTCATCGTTATACTTACCTATCCCAATCCGGAACTCGTTTTCTTTGTTTGATTGCGCAAGGAAGTCCATGCTCATTCAGTCTCTATCGGGACCTTCTTCTTCTATAGTCACAGAGGATCGCATGCTGCCATGTCTATGTTCTGGGTATACATTCGATGTTGGTATAATAGGACCAGGAGATACATGCGGCGAGCGTCACCGCGCCAGACCGGTCTCATTGACAGACCACGTAGATCCTTTCTGTCGGAGGATGGGGGCATGAGACTCATCCGAGTACGCGCTGTGCAGGGTAGTAGTGCCCGACGTATCGTGGCCCGTATGGCGAGCGCTCTCCCTCACTTGCTTGATGTTCTCGTGGAAGGTGCGCTGAAAGGAGTGTCAGCTACCGAACCATTGGCCTTGACAAAAAAATTCAAGTACCTGCTCCCGCCAATACTGTATGCGCTTCTCGCGTTCTACGTCACGCTGTTTTCTATGCAGCAGAAAGAGACCGACCAGCAGGCCCACCATAGCTGGGACAGGAAGTCAATCGACGAGGGGAGTAGAGGTAGACGCAACCCACCGGTGAAGATGCACGCTGCCACGAGGATGTAGATCCATAGCGCCAACTTGCGGACAGCCGAGGGCAGGTCCCCACATGTGCCATTCGCCAAGCAGTTGTAGGATGTGCATCTGCACCGTCATTGAGCTGGTACTCCGAAAGCAGGTAGACGACTCACTCTTTGTCCGCGTCACAAGCTTCCCCGAAGTCCTTCTTTGATATACACACTAGAGCTTTCGAGTCGCAGAAGTCGCTGAACTGACAGTTGTCCCTGCAATCCGTGGCAGTCAGTATAGACGCGTAATCACGGAGAGAACCAGGACGCCAACCGCGAAACAATGTCGGCAAACTCCCCATTGGAAGTGTACGCGATGTATGCCGTGTTCTCGACTACACAAGGCTGCCCTTCTGTGACGTTCGCCCACCTTCCGAGGGATCGTCAGCTAATGGCAAAAACGAGGAGACGATCGTTCACCCACATACATATATTGTTCAAGCAGACAGAGCCGTTATGGTTCAGACCCATCCCGCTATGGTCAGCTAGCTCTTTCCAATCCGGCGGGCCCTCGCACTGGTCTGGAATGCGTCGACCGTCAGTGCGGGGGATCTAAGGCATATCGAGTGAACACGCACCGTCGCGGTTGAGCTGGCAGGCGCTCCCAACCTCCAACAGCGACTGACATGCGTCCTCTTCGTCCGGGCAGAATTCCGTGCGACCGCAGAGAGGGGGAAAGTTCTTCGGGTCGTCGTACCTATCCCGCGCGTCGTCAACTCAGTGAACCCATCGCGACCGACTCGCGCACGCACCCTAGCGGAAAGGCATCCCTCCTGCACCCCTTCGGCAAGCACGTCCCATTTGACGCGCAGTACGTGTGTGAGTTGCAGTCGCTGTAGAACTGGTACGTTCCTATTTGAAGGCGGTTGTTGCCCTGCGAGCATGATTCCCATTTGTTCTGGCTGCCCGCGCGTGTGAGGGGAGACAGAACCAGTGATGTCGCTGCAAGACACCACGACTTCATCGCCTGAAGGAGATTCGAAGGTCCGGCGCCTCGGCAGGTCGTCAAAGTATTTGGCGAGCAGGAAGCGCAGATGTTGACCGGGGAAGGAAAGGAACAAGGAACAGTCCTAACGGGGATAGAAATGACGATTGATCCCAGTTGATCCCGCGCTTTCCCGCGCTGGTCCCGCGCCTGACAGCAACGGAACCGTGGCCGCGCGTGTCCACCTGTGTCCACCCCCATCTCTACACCATCCGGTGCATTCTTCATTTGCGCATCTATTGCTGCCAAAGCTCATCTAGCGACCTATGTAAGAGACTGGGTACATAGATAACCTGATCTCGCTGATCTCGAAGGCAGGAGGGCTTCATGGCCTAGGAGCGCTGACGCCTCTACTTTCGTGGATAGTTCAGATGACCGAGTGGTTAAGGTGATGCCCTGCTATGACCATAGCCTATGATCAGGCATTGTGCTTTGCACGCGGGTGTTCGAATCGCCCTCTGAACGAACTTTTTCTTCTCAGAAGCATTGCACTGAGGAACACAATTCAGAGTTTGGCGCAAGCACCGATGAGGAGAGTAAAACTTGGATGTGAGATACGATGTGAGACGATGCAAAGGAGTACATGATTTTGGGTGAACACGAACTTCTGTGCACAGTCGCGCGGGACAGTTCAAGGGTCTCCTTCGTTTCCTCACCTCCTGCTCTCACCTGGGAAACGCCCCTTCTCTGATCCGCCATCAAGCTTGTCTACACTTGTCTCGACTTGAACGCGAGTAATTTGTGAAGTCGACTCGGAAGAATTACTAAAACAAGTTGTGAACATGCAACGTTGCAGCCACGTAGATTTTGTTGCATCCTCAGTCGTCAAGAAAGAGTTCGAGCAGGACTGACTGGGTACCAACTTGGATAAACAACAGGATTTGGTGACTATAGCCACCGCCTTTCTGCAATGCTGGAAGTTAGTAAGACTTAGTACCGAAGGTCGCCGTGTGTTCAACAGCACGTGCACAAGCCTGAGGCTTCCGTATTTGGTATCTCTTGTTCTTGACTTCCACCTCTTCGAACCTGCGTTATTGAGGCGCTTTTGTCACCTCCAGGCGATTATCCAGTGATTCCTACGCAACCGATACTTGTGCTAGTGTTTGGTCCCGGACGTAGAGTCGTTCGCATCGAGCCGCAGGCGCGATCGTGAAGCGCCACCTTCAACCTACATGTGTCTGCTGGACCTTCCCGTCGAGCTTCTCGCGGAAGCGCTCGCGTATCTTGACCACCTCGAACTCCTACGCATACGAAGGGCAAGTCTTGCCGCTAGGCTGCTCTCCCCACTCTGACCACGCCCTGCAGACCAACCGAACCCTTCGCGATGCAGTGGACCATACAGCCAGCTTATCCTACAAGCTGGACTTATCCAAGCACGGAATGCAAGACGGCACGAGAGCCGATCTTGGGTCCGCAGATCGTCTGGAAAGGCTCAGGAGCTATCGCAAAGCATGGCACGCGCTCGAATGGTCCGCTAACAAGAAGATCCCGGACGGTGGGGTCTTTGCGATCGCTGGTGACATTGTCGCGTGTACAAGACGCGCAGATACCGACAAGATTACCTTTATACGCCCAGGGTCGAATATTCGTGGTGTGAACGAGCATCAATGGACAATCCCCGCTCCCCCTGGGCTACGGGACTTCATCATCGAGCCGACTATGGACTTGATTGTCGTCCTTGTTCACAGAGTGTGCGTGAAAGCCCTCCTCTGACGTCGTATCTGACACCCGCATAGTGACACACTCTTTGAGCTGCACCTACTGTCCATGTCAACCGGTCAAAATCATCCCCGCGCCGCATGCCCCGTCCTCTCTGTCCCTCTCGCCTTCGTCCCAGCCGATTTTAAGCCCATGGTTATGGAAGACCGTCTGGGGATATTGTTTACCTCGGATGGTCTTATCCAGTCCCTGTTCACAGTTTGGGATTGGCACACAGGCGAGAAGTTCAAGGTGTGCAGCTAAATGGGCTCAAGGTTGTGTCCTGACAGTCATTCAGAGCCCCTTCCGCAAACGGCACGTTCCTTGCGTGGCTTTTCTTGACAGGAACCTTGTCGTCATGCCCTTCACCTACAACGACAACAACACGTTCAGCTCCACAGCGCTCCTTGTTGCCGACATTTCCGTACCAACGAAATCCAGGCGAATATGCCGCCTCCTCCTGCCTCGCTCCGCCGTCAGCACAATTGCCTTCGCCGACTTTATCTGGGACCAGCCTCTGTCGCGAAGGATGAAAGACGCATCACCTGGCTGGTTCGCGCCCGCGCCGCGCGACCGTATCCTTGGGCTCAGCGTCGCTGCCTTCGACGCGGTCAACTTGAATAACATGCATCATACATCCGCCATGTTCATCATGTCCGTCCCGCGTGTAGTTGATTGCATCCGCCAGCGCACCATCCCCCCGAACGTCAGCCGCTGCACGATCGAGTGGGATGCCTGGGGCCCGCATTCGACGCGCATCTTCGCGCACGACTGTCCTTCGCTGTGGCTCTCGTTCATCCACGGTACGAGGTATGCTGTCTTGGACGACGGGGACGCGAAGGCGGGATACACGGTCTACGACTTCGGGAAAACTGCCGTCGGCGACGAGGACGATCCTGCGGGAGAGGGTGCGGTCATCACTGAGCCGTCTATATACGACGCGCGCGAAGCATTCTCTGCCCCTGTCAAGACGTGTCTGCCATATCGCGCTGTACAGCGCAGACTTGAACCAGAGGTTGCCGACTGGATTGGATCGCCTGACAGTACGGGGTCTGCGGCCGTGATGCTGATCGACGATGGTGTCGTCTTCTCTCCGGTGAGCGGGCTTTACCCAGCCTTGCATGAAAAACCTGACATCGTTTACAGGAAGCCGGTGGTGAATATTGGGCTTGGACCCTCTAATTCAAAGCTCATTCACCACATAATTTGTCGTGTATCGTTGCAGGCCATTACCGGAGCGCTGTTTCAGCCTCAGAAAGAGGCTGTTCTCTGCAGGTTCGCTACAAATCGTAACGATTCTGACCTATCTGTCTCGCATGAGCGGCACCGTTGCCAAAGCTAAGTTAGAAAGTGTGCAATATATCGCATGTCTGTATCCTGAGGCGTCTATGGAGCATTGTCTCCAAAAAAAGCACACATCTACATGGTCGGAATCTGGGTACAACTTCGCACAAGGTGCAGTGGTATAGAATGGATAGTCCGTATATTTCTTCGAGTCCTTCGAGGCGCGAGCGTAGAGCCGTCGCTCGAGCGGCGCTTCCAGCGGAATGTTCTTCTTCAGGCGCGCGCGGTGATTCAGGCTTTAGAGAACGTGACTGCAGTAGGTAGACTCCGTACGTTGGAGATGTAAAACCTCGAAAACTCGATGAGATCACCCTTGTCCGTGACAGTGGCCATCGCAGTCTCCAGATGGTCATTAGCTACCCGTGCTGATAGCTGCGGGTCCCAGGTCTTCTGCAGGGAGTCGTTCGACTTGTACAGGACCCTGGACAACAAGTTGAACAAGCCGAAGAATCACGTGATTGCG
Source organism: Schizophyllum amplum (assembly GCA_007026445.1). Classification (NCBI taxonomy): domain Eukaryota; kingdom Fungi; phylum Basidiomycota; class Agaricomycetes; order Agaricales; family Schizophyllaceae; genus Schizophyllum; species Schizophyllum amplum. The sequence goes on along the minus strand of VDMD01000001.1, from coordinate 1,977,815 downwards.
GGAAATGACCGAACGTGTGCGTGACCGTCGCGTCGTTGCGTCGCGTTTCGCGGCGCTTATTCGTCTTCCACTATGTCGGCACAAGAGGAGACAGGTGCGCCAATGCTCTCCGCCTCTTGAGCTGTTACTGATACTATACCAGTCGACTGGTGTGCATCGTCTCCTGACCATCTTGTCACAACGCTAATTCCCGTCCCAGTCCCATATGTTCCGACCGCGTATGCGAAAGCCTCATCAACGAACACATCGACGACAAACACATCAACAAGAAGTCTACTTCCACAACTCAGCCCTCTCAGTCCTTTACGGCCCGCAAGCCAACAACGCACATTCCCAAGGCCTCGCAGTCGAGCGCCAAAGTCGCGCCGATCTTCTCTCGCGCGAAAGCCGAGCCAATAGCCAGCACATCTCATCCTGCGCCATCTCCCGTCTCGCAGACTCCACGTATCAGCAGAAAGCGCGCTCATGATGATGCAGGGGGCGCCTCCGCAAAGCGCTCGCGCACGGCTGTGTCCAACCTCCAGGCTGCAGCGCCATTAGCGGAGAAGTTACGCCCCAGTAGCCTCGCAGAGTTCGTCGGGCAAGCACACCTCACCGCGCCGGACTCGCTCCTTATGAGTACGGTGAGCAATGGTGCCGCGGGCAGCATGATCTTCTGGGGGCCACCAGGGTGCGTTTGTTAGCGTCGTTGCGCCGCGCCGCGTTCTAATGCAGGGTTTTCTCAGATGCGGGAAGACGACGCTGGCGCGGCTTATGGCGAAGCATACTGGTTCGATATTCCGGGAACTGAGCGCCACGGATGCAGGCATCAAGGACGTCCGTGCGGTCTTCGAGGAGTCGAAGAATACGTTGACATTGACAGGCCGGTAAGCCTTCGTTTTGGAGCCGGTTCATCCATTTCTTAACTGCTCTCAGACGTACTGTCTTATTTCTCGACGAGATACATCGCTTCAACAAGGCGCAACAGGTACGTCGCTTCGTCGAGCAGGCAAACAACAATTAAAGAACCGTGCAGGACATCTTCCTTCCTTACGTCGAGCAGGGCTACATTCAAGTAGGTGCTTTCCTACACGTCCAGAGAATGACTGATCGTCCCTTGAGCTGATAGGTGCTACAACGGAAAACCCTTCATTCAAACTCGTGTCGCCGCTCCTTAGTCGGTGTCGGTAAGCATCCATGTATGCTGCTCTTGACTCGACGCTGACTTCACGCAGGGTCTTCGTCTTGGATCGCCTAAAGGACGACGATATCAGGACCATCATTCAGCATGCAATAGGTCGTGCAGCAGGAAGTGCCGAAGCTGAGCCGGCGGACCAGTTGGACGTCCTGGACCTCGCATCGTCTCAATCGTCTTCCTCGCTGGCGGCTTCATCCTCGCAGCCCACGACCTCGTCTCAGCCACCGGCAACATCTCAGGCGACTTTGACGGACAATAGTGCCCTCGCTGCCTTTCCTCATGTCACGCCCAAGGTCATCTCTACCATTGTCGCCCTTGCCGGAGGCGACGCTCGAACCGCACTGTCTCTCCTCGAGCTGGTGCTCAAAGCCTCCCCATCCAGCGCCGAGGACCCGCTCATCAGTAGCCTGCGCAAGTCCGTCTCCGTTTCTTACGACCGCACAGGCGAGGCGCATTACGACATGATCTCCGCGCTGCACAAGAGCGTGCGCGGGAGCGACGGCAACGCAGCGATGTACTGGCTCGCGCGCATGCTCACCGCGGGCGAGGACCCGGTATTCATTGCGCGGCGCATGACTGTATGCGCATCTGAGGACATCGGGCTGGCGGACAACGCGGCGCTGCCGCTCGCGATGGCGACGATGCAGGCTTGCCAGCTGATCGGAATGCCCGAGTGCCGTATCAACCTCGCACACCTTGTCGCGTATCTGGCGGAGGCACCCAAGTCCACGCGATCATACGAAGCTTACAAGGCGGCGGAGAAGCTGGCGAAGGAGGCGCCGACGCTGCCGGTGCCGATGCAGGTGCGGAATGCTCCGACACGGCTGATGAAGGAGCTCGGATACGGCGATGAGTACCGGTACAACCCGGATTATGCGTGAGTGGCGACACAGCTCATGGTGAACTCGAGACTGATTATGGGACAGACATCCGGTCATGAATACATACGTCCCGAGCGAGGTCGAGGGGCAAGAAATACTGAAGAAGGCGGGGGATATATCTGGGAAGTCATGGGATGAAGAAGCGCTGCGGCGATGGGAGAGGGAGGCGAATGGGGGCAGGGAGTGGGAGGGCCGTGGAGCGTGAAGTTGAGATCTATTGATGTCCTGGATCGTCGATTTGCTTGGTCGTGTTATCAGAGTTTGAAATGCATCGCCTCGTGTTCTAGTCTCTAGTCTCCTCCTGCTGCTGGCCGCGATGGCGCAAACGACGGCCAAGTACCATTGTCTCGTCACTGGGTTCGGGGTGCGTCGCGCGGCGCTCTCGCCAGACGCAATCTAAGCTCGCCACAGCCGTTCTACCGGTACACGGAGGAGGAGAACCCGGCGTGGCTCGCAGTCAAGCCGCTGACGAACAGCATCATCGAGGACGAGCAGAACAATGTGCGGCCCATCCACGTCTCGACGCTCCAGCTCCCCGTCTCCTACCAGGCCGTGATGGACGTCGTGCCGCTCCTGCACTCGCATCCGCCCGTCTTCCACCCCTCGATCGCAGAACAGGCCGCCCGCAACGGCGTCGCGCGCCCTCAGAAGGGCTACGACTTCATCCTTCACGTCGGCGTCGCTGGCCGCGGCGCGCTGCGCGTCGAGCGCGTTGCCCACAAATTCGGGTACAACATGAAGGACATCTACGGCCGGCAGGCGCCTGTGGTGGAGACCGCACCCTTGCCGGTCGAGCCTGAGGAGCCGGGCGACGTGCCCGAGGAGGTGCTGCACATCTCGGCGCCGCAGATCGAGCAGAATCAGCTCGAGCTGGCTGAGGGACCGGAGCCCACGCCTGAGCCGATCCGCCCCAAGCGCGGGTTTGGCCCTGGGTACGAGAACTTCCAGGAGGAAGTATACTCGGACGTGAACGTCGTCAGCCTCATCCGGAATATGAAGCAGCAGAACTTTGAAGATGTGCGTATATTCTATGTTGTGTCTGCATCCTGGAGCGCTGACTGTGCGACTTCTCGCAGGTGTATCTCTCCATGGATGCGGGACACTACCTGCCGGACTTCATCTACTACTGCTCGTTGGCAGAGGTCATCCGCAGCGTCAAACCGTACGAGCGGCGGCGCGGGACGCAGGTCCTGGTCGTGCACGTTCCGCCGGTGGGGCAGCCGTTGACGAGCGAGCAAGTGACCACGGCGCTGAAGCTGATCATCACCTGGGTATGCAGTGAGCTGCAGAGCATCGACGACACGCTGGCGAAGGAGCGGTTCCAGTGAGCGCTGTATCTATACCTATCTCTTGCCTGCGGCGCGGTCCCGATAGCCTGCCACGACACATCTTGCGCGCGCCCCGCCACGTCTGTAGCCTGTCCTTCTCCTTCGGGACCGTCGCTGTATCTATAAGTCCTTTGCGCCCGCTGTACATACTTGTAATCCTGACCGTGACCTGGAATGATGTCCCTGCCACGCTCACCGCCTGCGCCGTCTGCCACCCATTCGGGCTCTGCGCTGGCTCGTGCTGGCGTCGCGATCACATGTCCTCCCGAGGCGCGTTAATAACGCCATCGTCGCGTGCTCATGTGCGCTCTGACAAATGCCCGACCGCCGTTCACACATTTTCTCTCCGCTGGCGACTCCGCGGACGGCTGCAACTTTTTGGAATCCAGCGGCCAATTGCGGCTCGGCGCTGTATAAAAGCTCTCGTGCGGCCAGCGGTTTCACCATCAGCAGCGCCATCGTACCCTCGCACCAGCACCCATGGCCACCAACATCACCTTCCACGCCGGTCAGTCCCCATTGCGTCGATCGGCGGCGCCCCCCTGACCCCTATGCAGGCTCTGTGACCGCCGAGGAGCGCGTTAGCCTCCTCCAGCAGCGCGGCGCCACCATCTGGCTCACCGGCCTCAGCGCAAGCGGCAAGTCCACCATCGGCTGCGCGCTCGAGCAGCACCTCCTTCACCTCAAGAAGTTTGCCTACCGTCTCGACGGTGACAACATCCGCTTCGGCCTTAACAACGACCTCGGCTTCGACGAGAAGTCTCGCAACGAGAACATCCGCCGCATCGGCGAGGTGCGTCTGCCCCCCTTTTTTCCTGCGCACCGCTGACCCTGCACGCAGGTCGCAAAGCTTTTCACGGACGCATCGTGCATCACGATCACCGCCTTCATCTCCCCCTACCGCGCAGACCGTGACACCGCCCGCCAGGCGCACGAAAAGTCCAACCTCCCCTTCATCGAGGTCTTCGTCGATGCCCCCCTCTCCGTCGTTGAGCAGCGCGACCCGAAGGGTCTCTACAAGCGCGCCCGCGCTGGCGAGATCAAGGGTGCGTACTTCTATTTTCTGCACATGTCCGTGCTACACGCCACTATCCTCGCCCATCGCTTCCCCCCTCCATCCTTTGCCCCGCTCACCTCCTTCCGCAGACTTTACCGGCATCTCCGCGCCGTATGAGGCCCCCGAGAAGCCCGAAATTCACATCCCGACGGACAAGATGGACGTCCCGGAGGCGGTCAAGGTCATCACCGAGTACCTCGTCGCGAACAACTACATCTCTCTGTGAGCGGCATCAGGCAGAGACAATGCCTGTTATCGCTGTGAGGTGCGGCGGTCTGCAGCAGGTGGCGATGTCCCTGCCAGGCGGTGCAGCCACAGCGGCGCGCCAGTATAAGGTGCGGCGCTCGTGCTGGCAGACAGGACGGGCGCATCTGTAGAGTATCGATTATAGATCTATCTATTGATTCCAAATGCAATGTTGTACACAAGGGATCTGAGACTCAGAGCGTGTAAATACGACGTGAACGACCATGCATGGCTGGCCAAGGGGTAGGTAATGTAGTATATGTCAGTCTGTCGGCCAGAGAAAGGCGCGCGATCTCATTCAAATTGTTGCTGTCGCTGATAGTCTCACGTGACTTACTCCCACAACCACCCACAAGCGGCGATCCGTCTGCCAAATGGACGTTAACCTGATCCAAGCCCGCGTTACACCATAAGCTCAGAAGAGAGTACTCAAGCGGGCTTTTGACAGATGAAAGTGAGTCTATAAGGGTGCTCGAGACTGAGTTCGAACTCTACACCACCAAAGGGACCTGAACTTGTAGACAGACCATCATCTTAGGTACAGTCTGTGTTGACAGGGGGGGCTGAACATACCCTGACTTGACCTGAGATCGACCCTCCAATCTCTGTGTCCGTTGAAGATCATGTATAAGGTTAGTAAAGGATTGATCTGAGGTAGATCTGAGCTCATACCCTCGAGCTTGTTCTGACTTAACGCTGACCTCAAATTGGATGCACTTGGTGTCTTTGGTCGATCCTGTAATCCCGACCTCGGAAATATACAGGCGCGGGAATAAGTAAGCGGATGTCGACGGTCTTAGTAAGCAATCATAATAGGTGTTCGCATCGCTGATGGCTACGACTTGTGACGGTTTTATACCTCTCGTACTTGACACCCTGCGCGAGATACTTCACAGGAGTACTCTTATACTTGATATCTACCGTAGGAAATCACAGTTCTGCCAATACTGTCCGCGTTCTCGAACAAAACCACCTGCACCTCCCACGCTCGCAATTACCTTTTTCGGACAACAATGCGACCACGCTCTCTTATCCTTTCGACCTTCCATCTCCTCAGACCAAATGTATCATATCAGCATCCAATTCAAAAAGCCATGGTTCTGCTATCAGACCTGCTGCGTCAATTAATTTACTGACCCGGACCAGCTTTCCGCCGACGTTTCCCGGGCCGTCCTGGCTCAGCCTGCGACTGCTGTACAGTGTCAGCGTTTACTTCCCCTGGACCAGCTGGCACAGCTACGGCATCCACATCGTTGGCAGCGTCCTTCTGCGCTCGTAGGCGGGTAGCTGATGCGTCGTGATGTGCCCGCCGATCCTTGTACAATGGGATCGGCTTCGTCAGCTCCCGGTCAATGGCCCTCCGCAGGTTCGAGGCGTTGTGGAGGGCGTAGATGTTGACCACGTAGTGATCGTCATCGGCATGCCGGACACGCAACTGCTTCCTGGGTGTCTCGCGTCGCTCCTGGGTTTCTGCAATTTCGTAGAACTCGTTACATCCGACTGTCCGGCAGTCGTGTTGAGCGGAAAAAATGAAGACGATGTCCTGAGCACAAGCGTGAGTCCACTTGTCCTTCCAATGCCAGCACACTCACTGAATCTGCCTTGGCTAGCATGAACTGTGCGCTTCCGTCTGTTGGGCGGCAGAGGACGGGCGCGTTGAAGTCCGGGTGCCGATGCTGTCCAATGGCGAAGAGCTCTAAAAGAATGACACCTTTCTCCGTTGAATCCTCGGGCGCAAGTATCTCCTTGATACGTCCTGGGTGTGATGTCTGCCAAAACATTTGATTACTGACGCCTATAAAGCTACGAGAATCTGCCATGCTCACCTCTCCGCTTTTGATGAAGACCCATGATCCACATCGGCAGACATCTCCGGAGTTGGCTACCACAGACTTGCCGCGTCGCCACTGGGATTCAGCGCTGTGAAGGCTGGAAAATGCGGTGCAGCTGGTTGCGCAGGCTGTTGAGCTCCAATTGACGCTTCCGTGCCGTTTCGCCTGCAAGACCATATGTCCCGCAGGAACAGAGCGAGTAGGGACCCAGCCAAGATGCCGCTGTATGATGGGCTTCGTGTGAAGCACAGAGCGCACGCCTTCACCTGCCTGAACCCAGATATTGCCTTCTTTCCAGTAGCCTCCGCTGAGGATGTGCTTGATACGGTCGAGCGAGCTGAACTTGCGCGCTATGTCGCGACTTGGGGCTTGATGATTGCTGAGTACTGAGCAAAGACGGAAGATTGCGTTAAAGCACTCGAAAACTTCTGTAGAATTACGGATGGCGGGGCCGAAGCGACGAACGTCCTCGATCAGATGAGGGAGCATATGCAGCTTGATCTTGACGAGGATTTTTTTGCAGTCCATCTCGTCAAAAGCGTCTAGCACATTGGCGGTGAGAATCTCGAGGTCGCTCTGCAGATAATCATTAGATAATTGCCCCAGAACGTTCAGACATCACAACGGCTCACCAGATACTGATCCATGTTGTCGATTTCGTGGACCCAAAGAGCAGCACCCAACTCACCAATTGCTCGGACAAGTGGAAAGCGGTTTGGGTGCTTCTCGGTCGCCTTTGACAAGTTGCCATGAACGTGGAATGGTGCCGTCTGCATAAGAGTCTTGAAGTCCTTGCCGATGAGATTGTTTCGGTACTGCATCATGTAGGCCGCGCGAATGGGTGCGATGCTGAGTCCGTCGATATCTGTCGACTGAAGACGAATCGTAAACAAAGTGCGGTCGGACTCGTCGGTCCAGGATGTATGTAGCGTGTGCCATGCATACTTCACAATCCCAAGCAGCACCGTGTGTAGAATCTCGACTGGTGTGTCTTGCGATGGGTCAAGGCCTTATCAGGGGAAATATATGAGCAAATCGTCTGGGGAAGGCAGACGGTAGATAGACCGCACCTGAGATGGACAAAAGTGGATTCATCTTGTCACCGGGCTGCTCGTCAAGCCACTGGTGGAGTTCTCGCGAGATCTCATCACCGGAGCGGTTCTGTTTCTTGAGTGCACGCGCTTTGTCAATGAGAATCGCAGTGAAATGGCTTGCGACTTTGTCTTTTGTGCCCGTTGCTCTCTGTCGCTCTGTCACCCTCTCGGCAACTCCGGTCATTGCACATTCGAACTGTTTCTCGATCTCCTCCACGATCTCGGAGGCGCTCCGTGCAACACCCACCTGGGCAAGAGTTAGAATGGAACTCGGCAATGATTAGATAGGGCAACGTACCATGTGGTGGGCATGATAGCCGTCGTTGGTTTGCTTCACCGCCTGCGGACCACCAACCTTACATTTGCGACACGGGCAGTTGCCGTTGCCACCGATATGTGACGCTTCTTCTGCCTGTTGAGGATTATCTGCTGGGAGAGCGGGACATCGTACAATTACGGCGCAATTTCGGTGCGTATCGGCGTTGTAGCACTTGATGGGATTTGTTTGACTGGCACTGTAGTTTTGTGTCAGATTCAACGGACTTGATCGGCGACTGGGAAGCACACGGATAAGGAACTCACTTGATCTGGTCGCGAATTGCCGCAAATTGCTCAGGCGAAGTCGCGTTTGGCGATGTCGAGACGAAGCGTACAAAATATTCTTGCTGGAGAAGACGCCCAGGCAGATTCGAGTTTGCGGCGTACATGTTCATGTGCTTGTTATACTGCTTGCTCCTATTGCCTGATACATCGTCTGCCCAGACGGGTGCCATGACGACATACACATCGCAGTCCGGAGCTAGCTGGCGCATCGGATGTAGCATCGGCGGGGAAACAGTCTCTGCAGAAAATGCATGGTGTCAAAGGTTGTGTGCGCATTTTTGTATATTATCTCACCTGAAATCCAGCTCGGAGGGCCATCAATACGAGCGATGATATCCTCGTACGTATACTTGAATTCTCGAGCCTTCACAGCATGTGGTTTGTCCGACGATATTGACCAGCCAGCCTGACAAGACATGTGAGACAAGAGAAGGGGAGAATATAAACTACGCACAGGTGATGCAAGAACATCCGAGCAGTCAGCAGTGAGCTCGCCCTTTCGGATGATCCACGAGTGAGGCACAACGTAGCGGCCATCATCAAGCTCACAAAGCTCCTCTATGAAGAACCTCTTATGGCCACGAGCGTACATTGGCGTCAGTTCCTCTGGACCAAATTCTTTCCAGCGTTTAGCCTGCCAGACTTCTGAAATCCGGCCGTCCTCAACCTCTTCTGGATAGAAATTCAGATTTTTAGCGACTTCGGGGTTTGCAAAGTCCTATAGAAGGATGTCAATTAGATGATAGAGATACGGATCATCATAATACGTACCAGCGCAATCGAGTGTGCGATGTTATTGGTGAAGAAATGATTGCCGAGGGCAGATACATGCTCCTCGGTGTTTGCTGTCCCGCACGTCTTGCCAACATCCGCCTGCACCTCACGAAACTTGTCGTATGACGGCACATTATTGACTCCGCACTCTTTCAGGAGCCAAAGAACAATACGGAACTGGCTTGTCGACATGCGCAGGCGGGGTAGGTTGTCGATGATATCAAGTAATAGAGTCTGACCATGCAGAGGTAAGTCTATGGCGACAACACTGGACCAAATACGGACGTACAATCTTGTCTGGGTATGGCCTCCACTTTTGCGCTTCATGGGCATCCACGTGATAAGTCTCTTCGCTGTCGTCGTCTCCCACCCCCAGAACTACGCAAAAATGAGTAAGATCATCATGAGCGAGCAACAACAAGCAACGTACGGTTTCGGAGCTCGTCAGGCATGTAAGGCTCTGTATCGTCCTCTTCGATAGGAATGACAAACTCCTCCTCGTGCAGAGCCTGCGCACGTAGTTGCTCGGCAATGCGCGCGTACCTTGCGTACTCGGCCTCAATGTCCGGGGGCTCATCAATATCCATGCCGCACCCCGGTATAACTGCACTCATGTCTGGAATATAGGCAGTGGGTGTGTCGTTTTGAAGGACGGGTGCTTCCGGCATGGCTGAAGCGGCTTGGAACATGGAGGGACGTGGGATGTTGGGAGACGGTGAGTAGGTAGGGTTTGGTTGCTCGCGCCTCGTATAGAGCTCCTTGAGATTCTTCTGTCGCGCTTCTTCCTCAAGGCGGCGCGCGTCAAGAAGGCGTACACATTCTGCGTGTTTTTCGGTCTCAATATGTGTTGCCTGGTAGCCTCGAAGAAGGTCGCTCTTGCCAAACTGCGCACATGCAGTGCAGGACACACGTCCCTCGGGCAGTTCTTCGAATCCTGGAAGACATGATTTAGCAAGATATGCAATCAATATAGTAACTATCTACGAGGCTACCTTCCAGAAGAGCCTTGCGCGGGCGAGGCATGTTGTGGTTGTAGAGTTCGTCGCAAGTTGTCGCTGATGGTGGTTGGTGGGGAAACAGCGAGAGAGGTCAAGGCATTCAGCTGACGTGTCTGTGAAGTTCATAACAGCGCCAGCGTTGGAAAGACCAGTTCAGTTATGACCGTCTTGAACTGGCAACGCGCCGACGCCAGGACTCGGAAACCTCAAGTTCTCGTACGGCGTGTTGCGTGCACACCCCTTGAGAGAGAAGAGTTTCATTCATAAGATGTACGGAGCTGCACTGCAGCATGGACAGGTAGTTCGGATGAAGCAGAGTGCGATATGAGGCGTTGCGGCAAAAGAGACTTTAGGGTGTGACATTCGGTCGGCTCGAATGTGATGGTCACGTACTGTGACTTTATGTCGCGTTGCCTTGACTGTCACTTGGTCCCAAAGAGTGTTCTTGACCGCCACCTGCACCTTATAAACCACCGTCTCACCATGCTCATCAAACATCACCCAACCACGTTCAACAGCCTCACGCTCTTCCCTCGTCATGAGCTCTTCGCCACCTTCCCCATCTCCCAGCAACATCGACACTCCCGATCACGACGATCTCCTGGAGTTGTATCGCGCCAACAAAGCCGCTGAAGGCCTTCACCACGACCTGAACGATGACGGGGCCTACCAGCAAACCTTCACCGATCCGTTCGGGAGCGGCGGCATGGGTGGCGAGGGTGCCCCGTCAGACGGCGCGAGTGGCGATGGCCAACACGCGTTTCCTTCAGGAGCGCAGTCGTCGCAGCGCGTCAACCCTGACTATGCTGTTCTTCCCCTTTCTCTCATCCCCGGCTTCGAAGCCCTTCAGATGCGCCTTCACGGCAAGCTGGACCTAGATGCGACAGCGCAGGACCTTACTCTCGAGATGGCAAATGTGCGTGCTGACGCAGTCGTTCAATGACTGTTATACTAACTTTGACGTGCAGGCAAACAGCTTCCAAGAGATTGGGTATATCGTCACCTGCGTCGCTGCCAAGATCGAGCAACGCCTACGCAACATGGAAGATCGGGCGCGTTTCTCTCTCAGCTCCGATCTGAAGGTGTGTTACCCGTTCGCTACTTGTTTGGTAGTCTGACATCTTTCTCATGCAGAAATCGATCGCTCTGAACGCCCGTGTCCTTCTCCTCTCTGCCAAGCTCACTGCTTACCGCAGCAAAGACATCAACGAGGCCGTCTTTGTATGTAAATTCCATCTCCTGCACTTCGATGTTGCTGACAAGAACCAGCGCGCTCTGAAGACCCTCAAGGCGCCCGATCTTCCGGGTGACAACGACATCACGGGAAAAGGTGTCGTGCTCAAGGAGATCGGCGCGGTACTTTCGAACTTTCGCTGCGAGCTTAAGAAAGCGGTAATGTTACTTTTCCTATCTCACTCACGTGTACTCATAACCATCCAGATCATTGAGTCTATCCCTCAGGGCAGTTCCACGCGCAATATTGCCGCGCTCACCAGCGTTATTATCTCCCCTCTGAACATCAGCCCCATGCTGACCACGTATACACGCATTGCATGGCTGGTGAGTAGTCAGTGCATGGTTTGCATTCCGTCTTTGACCAATTTACAGCGCTCCAGGACGGTGAAGTATCTCAAGATGATTGAAGAGCAAGAGCCGCAGCGCGCTACCGAGTACTGGGTATTTATGGACCAGGAGTTAGCTAAGTGGAAAGAAGACTTGAAGACCCAACCTGAGATGGACGCGTGAGTGTCAGCTTCCGACACGTACCTTTAATGACACTCATTATGTCCCACAGCGCCTTCACCTTTGCTTACGAGCAGGACAAGAGCACATATGGCCCACCGACGGTCACGCAAGTCCGTGTTCTCGAGCCGAACAAGGTTCCGGACTGGATGGTCAAACTCGATGATGCAGCGAAGACGGTGCTTAATTCAGCGGTACCATCGGGCTCCACGAGAGCGCCGAAGCGCAAGCGCACCGCAAGGCAGTGAATCTATTTGTATATATATATATAAAGCTACATTTGCAGTATAAATTGTGAATCAACCAGTTCTGCAACGATCCCATTCCACTGCAAGATCAGTAAGCAACAGAGAACGGATTGCCTCACGTTCGTGACAAGACCGCACAGACCTTGCGCGCGACGTATCAGGTAGGTGGTCTTATCACTCGAAATCGGACCCCGATGCTGGTCTCCATTCGAGGCGGAGCCTGTCAGCTCGGGACGACACCGGATACACGCGATGTCATTTCGACCTACCGAGTCAAAATGGTGGTAATCTGAATTTTCAACCGGGGCCTGGCCGATACAGGAGCAAGCCCGAGTGGGCCTTGTACCCAAACCATCAGTTCGTCCCCGGTCTGATCTCGTGCACAGATCAGCTGCCTTTTGTGGTGTAGTACTTACGAGGCTACTACACCCGTCAGCGGCTGAACCCCGAGGCCTTGGCTTCGTGCAATCTAAGTGCCACCTCGCATCAATTTTTATGGAGCCTGTTGGCCGCTCAAACTCTCACCATACTCTATGCCGCTCTCAGAATATGGTCATTGGTCGGTCATGTATACTCGTGAATTCGTGATATCGCATCTACAGTGTTTGTGCAACGAGAATGCTGATAAATAATAGCATACGAACAGCGAAGCAACGAGCGTGAAAACAACGTTGTAGGATACCGAAGCGATCTGAAGCTCAATTGTGCTAGCTCGAGACCATTCGGTGGCTCATCGTCTCTGGCGCTTGGCCTTAGGCCCTTTGGGAGACTGCGCGGGAGTGCACATGTCACAGAACCAACGAGGCGGCGTGCGCTTGCCCAATCCCACACATGTTTTGTGAAACTGCAGAGAAGAACGCGTGAGGACAGATATACATGGCGTGAAGAGACACGCACCCAGCTGTTCTCATAGCAGCAGTCCGACATACTAGTGCATTGGACTACATCCTTGCCACCTGCCACACATACGTTGTCGCATATAGGACATGCGGGACTCTCATCGTTTGCGGCGTCGTCCGGCGTCGCCGCCGCCTCTTTGGGAGCTTCGTTCTTGCGCTTTCGCGATGGCTGACGCGAGGTCTCCTGTTGAGGCTGCACCGGCGCGTCATCTTCTTCAACGGCATGCTGCCCAGCTTCGTCCACGTCGTCGAGGATCTCTGGCCACTGTATGGTATCGATCTGGTGTTGCAAAATGTCGAGAACTTCTTGATAGCGTGGCAAAGAAATCTGGCGCATAACAACCTGCCGTAGGTCGCGGAGGCAGTCTTTGAGGTCGTCGAAGTAAGGATCAATGACCTCGTCGAGAAATTTGTTGAACGCCAGTTTGTCGAGCTCAGGGTTTGTCTCGATGCCCATGACGTGCCATTTCTGCTTTCCTATGTCGGAGGCAGAGCCTGTGAGCCACTTTGACATTGATGTCCTAAGTATCTTGAACTTGCGACGGCGGTTATTTGGTCCAGAGTAATCGACACAGATCCACAAGAGGACATGGAAGAACGATTCAAGGTCGTGATGGTAGAAATGAGGGACCAGATCAGGATAACGGAGCAGTTCGCATGCGGCAAAGGCAGCTGAACCCTGCAAAATCATCAGTCGGCTGTTGACCAGATACATGAAAGTATCGAGACCCACCGTTTTTTCACCTGTCGCATGCTTTGAACGCTTCTCGCCGACGAAAAATGCGTAGTCCAGATCTATGAGAAGACCCCTTCGCGAGCCTGGAAGTTGGCCGGCTTTGATGAGCACGTTTTTGTCGTTGACGTCCGCATGTATGATATGCGCTCTTTCGAATAAAGCCTGGTGCGCTAATTCAAAGTCCCGTTGGTAATCAGCTGACCAGTTATAAGAGATGTACTGACTTTCGATGGCATCTTTCAATACGACGAGCAGCTCCTTCTTCGATGCAAAGTGCGAGAGGGGCACTCCGTAACCCTTCATGACGATTCGCGTATAATGGCGATCTTCCATGGTAATGGGCACCTCCCTGTCACGGCCGCATAGAGCCTCCCACAAGCCATGCGTTGAGATCGGGCAACCCGGCGTCCATTCTACGACCTCCCAGGCAACGACAGAGGGTAATCCGTCGAGTCTGTAATCAGAAGCCTTCTCGTAGAATTCGACTTCGGCGTGAGCGCGACTTTGATCTTGCCAGACATTCTTGACGACATAGTCCGTGTCGTCTGCTGAGTCCGTTCTTCGGCATCGCCAGCACAGGGTGCCACGTCCGCGAATCGTGAGGCACTTTCTGCCGACGATCTCGAGTATCTCATATTCTACGCCTTGCACAGTGACATAGCGCTGGCCGTTACGATGCTCGATCGAAGGGTCATAGCCAAGAAATTTCTTGTCGAGCAAGGTCATACCCTCCAACACTCGAACTAGAACAGATGCGTTCCGGTTGATGTGGATCGTTTCAGAGATAATGCATCCAGAGCGGTGATGTACAACGACACGGAGCAACTTGTCGGCGAGCGCGAGTCCGATGTGGAAAAGTCGATCATCCCGAGTTGACAAGCAGTTCAGTGCGCTGTCGCGTAGTTGCACTACAGCTTCGGACATCTTTGTCTCGGAGGACTTGAGCTCGACATTGACGATTGTTTCCTTGCATTCGGCGTCATTGAAGAGGGTGACATCGGGTGACCGCTGCAGTGGCATATCGGATCCGGCGACCGTGTCGAGGTATGTCGCCTTCCATAGCCGCGGGGGAGGCTTTCCGCCGGCTTTGGGATGCGAGCGGATTGATGTTGCAATTGTCTCGAAGAGTTCGGCGATGATCTCTTCATAATACAGAAGGCCAGTGTTCATGTTCCACCCTTTAGGTTTCCGCGTCTTGTATAACGCGCCCTTGCCCTTGGACATGATGGCTAATAGGCTTGAGGGAGGCACAGGTAGCTCGGAATCCGAAAAGAGTCCTTTCGCAACTGCTTCCGCATTCCAGAATACGACATCTTGGAGCTCCTCTTTGATCACGGTATCCGCGTTGGAATGGTCGGCGAGTTGTTGCGTCAGAGCAAGGTCTTCCACATCGTCGCCAGTAAGAGGTTCACTGACGGAAAGAGGTAAAGAGGAGAGCTTCTGCTTGCACGGTGTGACTATAGTGGGACCGAGCGGAGGAGGAAGCGGTGGCGCGAGACCGCCAACATGCTGCGATAAGGCTCAATGTCAGATATTGAGGTTGACGACTGCTGATCGACGCAGACGCACCTCAGTATCCTCCGCCACTGTCTCACTGTTTGATGACAGTGGCATGGCGATCTCGCATGTCTTGATGAGCGCAGGAAGAAAGTCGATTGTTGACCACACGGGCCTTTGTGTAAACGTGATATACACGTGACTCGTTTCTGTCACAGCTCACAGTCACATGACAACCATTCTGCTCGCGCGACGCGCAGCAACTCCCAATCCTGGTCCATCCTCTTTTCTCGCCTCCCACCCACCCTCGAGTCTTGGATCTGGTGAGCCTGAACCTGACGGATCCATACTCGCAGAGAGTAGACAGCTTCTCTCCCTCTCTTTCCCACACGTGTTGTCACAACAGAGAGATAGCTTAGGCAGCAACATGCGGATGTCCGATGGCCCCTGGATGACCCAAACCTCACAGTATGATTACTTACTGTTACTCAGTTGGTAGCCAGGATGTGTAGGATTCGCTATATTTCGAGCGAGAATACCGCCGCATGAGGAGAGCAAGAATTCTCTCGAACACTGCTGCGTGTAAGTATGTGGAAAGCAGACGTGTAAGGATGATAGAAAGTTACATGAGATTGACTATTAGGGAGGTTGAGCAATCAGAATTGCCGTTTCTGGAAACTGAACATCGTGATGCTGGAGACAAATTTTTTACTTCCTGCATGCACCCTGCACTCCCTGGACGCAGAAACTCGACTACATATAGAGGTATAGTACTCGTATATTCCCACAACTTTTAAGACCAGTTGAGCAACCTCCGGACATGCAGTGCGCTACGCAAAATCGGACTGCGTGACCGGAATTTCCCGATCGAGGCAATAGCCCCCGCTTGCCGGCCCTCTGACGCTCGAGTGTCGCGCCCTACAGCACAAAAATCGACTGTAGACATGCAAGATGAATAATGCTCATATATGATGCCAACCAAGTAGGACTTCCGGAAGA
The DNA here is from genome assembly GCA_007026445.1 of Schizophyllum amplum. NCBI lineage: Eukaryota > Fungi > Basidiomycota > Agaricomycetes > Agaricales > Schizophyllaceae > Schizophyllum > Schizophyllum amplum. Next base: position 1,961,703 of record VDMD01000001.1, on the reverse strand, counting down.
TAGAGCGCCAGAACGCGGGAGACCTGTCTGACCGAGTTTTCGCCACAATGTGAAGCATAGCTGGCAAAATATACCTACTTCAGTCATACATGTTGATCGTTCGGACTGTCTGGACCATACATTGTCCGTACTGGGGAGATCCAAGAGCATGACGCATCTGTAACGGGCGCGAACGGAATTTCTGTTTGCTCAAAAAGGAAATTTATATACGGAATTTCGGCCCGGCTCAACCTCCCTATTGAATATTGAATATTGAGTCGTAAGAGCGTCGACGTCTCCATCTCGAAAACTCGTCACTTGGAAGTGAGAAAGGATATTGAGATACATGCGATCATGACGGCATATCACTATCTTTCAAGGTTTCCACTCTCGACCTTACGCCTTTTCGAGCTACTGGTCCATATTACCCCTGGTGACCGCCTCCCATCGTGTTGCGAGTCGCAGGTCGAACTGAGGCTGCGTTTTGCGCTGTGCGTCGATTTATCCGACGAGGCCAGTGTCCGGACAGAAGCCTGCGCTGCGCCTGATCCGTCTGTCTCCGGTACACGAACAACGGCGTCCTGGAACGTGTTCCGGGTATCGTAGTCGTCCTCGTCGTCCGACGCTCCGTCTTCCGATAACTCATCGACATCTTCCGGCGCTCGTTTGGCCCACATCGGATTTGACGTATACCAAGAAGGCGGGGCAGCTTCACGCTTGAGAAGGATGGGCGTACGACGATCGCTAGGAGGTTGCTGGGCACATATATGAATTTCGAGAACATCGAGCACGTCCTCGTGCGTGGGCTTCGACTCGTTGCGCGTAACGGCATTTCGCAGATCAGATACGCAGTCTTTGAGATCTTCGAAGTACGGGTCGAAGATTTCGTCGAGGAACGCACGGAACTCCGCTTGGGTTTTCCTATGCATGACGAGCCACTTCTGGTGGCCGATCTCCTTGGGGTCTCCCGCAAGCCAGTAGCCCAAAGGTGAGCGGTGGATATCGTAGTCCTTGCGCCTCATGCATGACGGGCCGGAGTAGTTGGCACAGATCCACATGAGGACGTAGACAAAGGATTCAAGATCATGTGCAGGCACATGGGGTAGTCGAGGATACCGCAAAACAATGGAGGACATGAATGGCAAGGTACCCTATATTGTGTATGAGCGACATTCTAAACACAACAGGTTGACGGCTTACCGCACGATGGCCACTAACAGCGAATGACTTCGGCCCATTGACGAAGCTCGCACAGTCTAGATCAATGAGGAGGCCTCGACGCAGTCTTTCGTGGACCCTCGGAGCGTGCAGCAGTATGTTGTTATCGCTGATATCGCAGTGTAGAATTCTCCTCTCCTCACAGAGAATTTGATGCGCTATCAAAGGTTTATCAGTCGATCGCCAACTCGAAAAGTGAAGCGACGTACTTGCGACGGTATCACGAATGGCCGATAACAGCTCCTCCTTCGACGAAAACTCACACAAAGGGCGCCCATATGGCTGCATGACGATGCGATGCAGCTGCAACATCTCGAGACCCTCGATATTGTTCCCCCTTCTTTGTCGTCGTAGGGAGGCGCGGAATAGGTCTGTAGATCTGGGCCTCCCCTCGGCGTCGGAGACGATCTCGTGATCGACCAGGGTAGCGACTCCGTCTACACCGATCGCCGCCTTGAGGAAAGTAACTTCCGCCTCTGCGCTGCTGCTATCAACCCACGCACTCTTGATGACATAGTCTTCCTTGCTGCCTAGCCGACGGCAGCGCCAGCAAACGGTACCGCGACCGCGAACGTGGCTGCTGAGGGCCAGTCGTTCCAATATCTGATAATGTAACCCGTTCACTGCGATGAAACGAGTACCGTCGTCACGCCGAGTCACCGCAGGATCACGACCAAGGGGTGTCCGATCCAGAAGGCACAGTGCAACTACCAGACGAACGAGCAGGACACCGTGTAGGTGAACCTTGCGTGTAAGGCACTGGAGGCGACCCGCTCGATCATGTATAACAACGGCGAAGTCATCTCCAGCGAACGCGAGGCCGATGTGGTATATGCGGTCGTCCTGAGTGGAGAACACATGCGATGCGCCTGTCGAGAGTCTTCGCACCGCTTCCGGAAGGAGTTCGGCATTCTTCACCACTTGGATGTCAGAGAGCACGTTTGGCCATTGCACATCCAGTCCGGCTTCCGTGAGGACAACACCGTACATGGATGCATCGCCATCATTCGTAGCAGGGCCCTTCACATGTGCCGCAGACCATCGTCGTTCTCGCTTGGGAAAGCGGTGACCTCCTCGCGCTAAAGCCTTGCGGCAGTAGTCGTATATGTCGTTGAGGAAGAACGCGACGAGCTGCTCACGCCCCCCATCAGGATCTGCCAGTGACATATCGGGATAGCGTGACCATCGGTGGGTTTTACGATCATAGAACGACCGCGGCATTTTGAAGAAGAGTTGGTTGGGCTCGCTCGCAAAGAGACTGCAGGGTGTGATAGCGTCGAAGACATCCGGAACGCGATAGAGGGCCCCTCGTTCCAGATTTTGAGCGGCACCAACCTGAGATTCAGCGGGGGTCCACATGGTGTGTATGTGTTCGGTGTCGATGGGCGACGCGTTGAGAGAGGAGTGACCAAGACGCGTTATTTTGTTAGGAGAATGAGTAGTCGCGGTCTGGGCGGTTTTGGGGAGGGCGTTGATCCTGGGGCTTCGGCGGAGGGGAACGGCTGTCGGAGCTGTCTTGCTCTTGCCAGAGCGACTGCGCGGTGTCTTTGTGTTCACCGACATCACAGCCTATAGGAGTAGTCAGCTTGCAGATACAGGCGACATATAGATAAACGCACTCCTTGGTATAGGTGGAATTGAGCTGACGATTCGGTTGCCTGCGGTCTTCAGAACGCCACTCGCGTGCGGTGCGGGTCGATCGTTCGAGGTATGAGATATGAGTCAGATGGTTTCTGTATGAGAATCGCGCTATGAGTAGCGCAAAAGTGTATGGCAAACACTGGGCGCGCACAACACGACGATGATGGTGGCGTGTTCAGAAAGGGGGTGACATGGTCACAGCTGTTATGGCCTGTCATGCTTCATGCATCATGACCTTGGCGCCCTCGCGTCATGTATACGACACGTGACTGGAGGACAGGCGCCCATGTAGCCCTGTTCGACTCCTGCCGTGCAGCCCAGCCACCGCCATTCACTAAGTAGTGGTGGCATTTACTTACAATCTACAGGGCATGCATGGTACTTACTCGTAATTAGAAGCTAAATAAAATGCAAGTGATTGCCTGCTGTTCCCTTCGGCCGGACTTGCAGATCGCTTTGGTGAAAGGTCCTTAGGGATACCGAGGCATATGCTGATGATCATGATATATGCTGGAACGGGCTCGTATAAGTACAAGTGGTAGTCCGATGCGATACCTATACTACATATGTGCTAGTTTGCCGCCGCCTGCAACGCCTGCAATATCCGCTGATGATGCGATGCCCCCGCATCGTCCGACGACTGGTCAGGGCCGCTGCTGCTATCCTCCGCCTCCCAGTCCTCCTCTTCGATGATATCCTCGAACGCGCTGTCGAGCACGTTCCCCAGCCCGGTCTCCACCACTGCGAGCCACTGGCCGAGCTCTTCGATGGTGCGCGCGAGCTCTGCGTGCGTGCTCCCGTCCCGCACGAGCGCGGTATAGTCAAGGGGTCGAACGATAGGTCCGCTACCGAGCGACTGCAAGGACGTAATCGATGAGCTCGACGGTCGATGCCCATGCCGCCGAAACTCTGGCGGTGGTGAGCTGGTGCGAGGGAGGCCAAGCGTGAAGGACGTGCCGGACGCGGCGGCAGCGTCGCGGAAGGAGTCGTAGCCCGAGGTCGCTATGGAGGTACCGAGCGCACTGGCCGGGGGCGGCATGTACGACCGCGAGTTGCTCACAGCAGCAGATGGAGACGGCGGCAATAGATCAGATATCCCTAGACGATGTTCAGACGAGAGTGAAGGTATCTAATGAAGGAGTCAGTCTGGACAAAAGAGTTGTACGGCCCTGCGCACCTTCAGCACGTCCTTGAGCCCCGGGGTCCCAAGTACGGGAGAGTCCTTCTGACTCGAGTCGCTCGCACTACGATTTCGTCCCATCGGTGTTGCGGCATATGGTCGAACAGGCGGAACCAACGGGGCATCCTCGAGCCCTTGCTGTCCAATCAGCAGGGGCTTCGGCGTGCTCTTCACAGTGAGCTCCTGCACTGCTGTTGCCGAGCGCGTCCGCGATATATTCGGCGGTGTCATCGGGAACCCCTCGCGTACCCGCCGTTGTGTATCAAGCGAGTATGTCGGCTGATGTGCGCCAGGAGTGAGGCTGCTCGAGCTTGCGCTGGGAGCGGCGCTCGCACTCGCATGTGTTGGGCTAGTACGCGCGTGCTTTGGTTGCAGTTGTAAGGGTATAACGGCGGGGGCAGCAGGCGACAGCACCTTCTGCGCGGCCGGGAACTGGAACACAGACGGCGCGCCGAGGCCTTCTCCTGAACTTTGCGAACGTCGCCGTCGCGGACGAGGGCCCACAACCGTATTGCTGCCCGATGGGTCCGGCGTGCTGCTAGAAGCAGCCGGTCCCGAGGGATTGGGGCTACTAAGATCCAACGAGTCGAAGCTCGGCGGGATTTCAATGTCCGGAGGACCTCGCGTACGATTATCCCGGAAGGAGCGTGCGGTGACCGTCTGTCCTGAGGATACAGACGTCCGCGCATCGTCAAATGTATCAATGCTGCCGCGGTCGCCCCCAGCATCAGCAGAAGGCTGCCGAGAACGAGGCATCGAAGCGAAGGATGGGCCATCGATATCGTCCGGGCTTTCAGTCAACATTGACGGTCGCGTGAGTTCGGGCACACTTCCCAGCTTCAATCGCCCCCGTGGTGGAAATGAGAAGTCGGCTTGCTTTGATGAACCTTCCGGTTGGACGTCGACAGTAGCAGCTCGTTTGGCTCCATGTCGCTCGCGATGTGACGGAGCAGGAGGTAGGGGTATTGGTGGTGGAGGGGGGGCCGCCGGTGCATCGTCGCCGAAGATGGCGCGCAGAGACGAGGGGACGGTCGAGGGCATGCTGGGGCGGACAGTGGGTTCGGCTTCGGAGGTTGACTCCAGTATCACCATGTCCTCGTCGCTGATAGTGGTGTAAGGTGAGAATCCGCGGCCTCGAACCGTCTCGAATTCCCAGGCGTTGGAGTCTCTGACCGGGCGGCCGATGCTACGGAGGCTAAGATATGTGAGCAAGGGGAGCGCGCCAAGTCTGCGATCGACGTACTCTTCCTCCTCAGCAGCCTCCCAGGCCAGTGGTTGTGCGAGTGACTCTCGCGGTGCAGCACGCTGAACGCGTCCTATGGGCTCCTTGAGGATTGACGATGGTGTCTTCTGCACAGATTTGATCCATTTCGTCCTTGAAAGCTCCTCGGCTGTTGCGCGCTAGAGGAGAGATGAGTAAATCTGTTCACGCACTGCACAAATAACGCACCTCGCTCGGGACTTCCTTCAGGCACATAGCCATGAAATCCCGCAATTCCTTGCTCCCATCGCTCTCAGGGAGCGTGGGGGGCTTCACGCGGGGGATGAGGTCCATCGCCTGGTGCGGGTTGAGGTGCGAATGCGGTGGGTGCCCCATTATCATCTCGTAGACGAGGATGCCTAAACTCCAGATGTCCGCCGTTGTGTCGTAGCTGGCGACACTGCCTAGCAGCTCGGGCGCCATGAAGAGTGGTGTACCGATCATCGTGTTGCGCTTGCTCGTCGCGGACTGCATGAGCGCGGAGACGCCGAAGTCGCATATCATGACGCTGCCCGTAGAAGTGATGAGCACGTTCGCCGCCTTGATGTCTCGGTGGATGACGGGAACGCGGTGAAGGTAGGCGAGGGCGACGAGCACCTCGCGAATGATGACGGCGACGAAGCGTTCTTCGAGCCGCTTGTCCTTGCTGGCCTGCATAACGGAGTACACCGATCCGCCCTCTGCGAATTCCATGGCAATCCACACGCGAGGCCCATCCATATAGCAACCATAGTACTTGGTGATGTTGGGAGCATCGCGCAGAGCAGTGAGCAGCGAGACCTCGCGCTGAATGTCGCCGATGTCGTCCTCGCCTTGTCCCTCGGCTGCCTCGAAGTCAATGATCTTGAGGGCGACGATGTTGCCGGTGGGGAGATGGACTCCCTTGTACACCGCTCCATATGCGCCCCTGCCCACCCGCTCCAGGCGCTTGTACAGCTGGTGCACCGACGGCTGCGGCATCCTCGTCGTCGTCGTCGTCGGACGTCACGGCGGACGCTGGCGGTGCGATCACGTGGAGCGGAGAAAGGTTTTGTGGAGATGTTCTGTTTTCCGTTTCGAACTTCTGACTTCCCTCCCACACGATTGGTTCTTGTTGACGTTACTTCGACCTTTCTTCATCGTCCAAACCATTCTCAGCGACGTCGAGACCCCCTCTTGAAGTTGTCATTGTCCCTTCGTCACATTATTCATCGCGTGTCAGCCTCGTCATCTTGTCATCCCCGTGACGAGATGCAGGTTCATAAATACCACCACTGCCGTGAACATGGATCTCACCACCGTCTTGAATGCAGGTCCGGCTACCGTCTGCCCTGACTTACCTCGTCTCTGCTGTCGCACTGGCTATCCTTGCCGTACTATCAAAACAGTTCTTCAAGTCCTCCGGCCAAAGACTTACCCCCGCTCTCAAATCGAACATGTCGAATTCCGCTTTCGCGACCGAGCAGGCACGGTGGCGCGCACAACTGGAGGCGCTTCCCAGTAACCCGGAGACGATCCCTGCCTTCTTCTTCGCCCATGGGTCTCCCATTCTCGCATTCCCCGACAACGCTACGTCGGGATTCTTCGGCGGCGCTATGGCCCAGTGGGCAGGCCCTCGCGGTCCCCTCGCGATGTTCCTAAGGGACTTCGGACCCGCACTACTGAAGAAGTACAACCCGAAGGCCATTGTAGTGTTCAGCGCGCACTGGGAAACCTATGGAGAACGTCTAGGTAATCATCGCTCAATGTAACATTGCCTTGGGCAGGACTGATCGTGTACGCAGTGACGGACTATGGCGACGAGAACCCGCTGCTCATGGACTATTTTGGCTTCCAGCCAGAGCTGTACAAACTCAAGTTCAAGTCTCGCGGCGACTCGGACTTAGCTGCGCGCATCGTCAGTCTGTACAAGCAGGTATGCCGGAAAACTGGCGATAACTCTCCTGCTCATGCCTTTTCGTCGCAGGCTGGCTATAAGGCCCGTGTAACACCCAGAATGGAGCCTCGCGGTGAAGATGGACGCGGCTTCTCTGGACCTGGACTTGACCACGGTGTTTTTGTCCCCTTCCGCCTCATGTTTGGCGAGGAGCTTGTGGGAGTCCCCATTGTCCAGGTGTCGATTGACGGGAGTATGAGCCCACAGAAGAACTGGGCTGTTGGCGAGGCGGTCGCACAGCTCCGACGGGAAGGATATCTAGTTCTGTCTGGCGGCCTCACCGCGCACAACCTACGTGATATGTCGTCCTTTTCACCGAAATCGGCGAAGCCCGTTCACCTCGAGTTCGACAAGGCCGTGCATAAGGCGGTCAGTATCGCGGATGTGAGTCTTGAATCAATCTTCGGACAGCGCAGCGGAACTGATTTGTCTCACAGGCTGAGCAGCGACGACAGGCGATGATGAACTTGCTCAGTCACCCTGGTTTCCGTGCGTCCCACCCGCGGGAGGACCACTTTGTGCCACTTTATGTGGCGGCAGGTGCAGGAGCGGACGGCGGCGCGGTAAGAATAATCAGCGACATCTATGGGAACCCTACCTTTGCCTTTGGAGATGCAGCGTCTCTAGGGTATTAGCGGGAGGGTTTGAATACTGGGCGGCACATGCATAGATATCTATGTACTCAACGGTTCAAATATTATACTGGAGAATTATTAGAGGAGGATATCCCACACCCATATCGTTGTCAAGCAGGCACCAGGAGTGCGCTGAAGGCTGACAGGCCGCTGAACGGCGTAAGCAACTTCGAACTGCCGACTTTGGGATGCGTGACACCGTCGGATAACGAGGCAAGTGTCACGCCGGCGTGACTTTCTTACTCAGCTTCTGACTAATCGGTCGGGCGTGCAGACGAGGAAATGCTCGGATTTCAGCAGCAACCGCCGGCGAGCCATGGTGTCCACCAGCTTCCCGGCCATCCCGCTCACGCAGAGGATATGGGACAGCAGCAGCAGACCCCCCAACCCCTGTCCGCCCCCGGAGCCACCCAGCATCTACCATCGGCCCCCGCGCCCTCCCGTGGACGCAAGCGCAAGACCCCGCCTTCCAAGGATCAGTCCCAGCCACAGCCACCTCCCCCAGGCGCCGTCCTCACCGCGCCCATGCCCGTCCCTCTCCCGCCACACATGATTGCCCACCTCCCAGGGCCCCTCCCCCCTGGCTTCGTCTACGCCACGACCGACTTCACGCCGGGCGGCATGCCCCAGCAGTCTCACCACCAGAATGCATCACCCAGCCCCGAGGAGGAGTCTGTGCAGCTGGATATCCAGGTGCAGGTGCCTGTCGACTCCGACTCGCGCGGCAATGCCGGCCGCCAGCTCAGCACGAGCAAGCGCGCGGAACAGAACCGCAAGGCCCAGCGCGCTTTCCGCGAGCGCCGTGACCAGTAAGTGGGACTCATTCCTCGTCGCGTGACCATGTTCATATCTTCTTCAGGCATGTCAAGGCTCTCGAGTCGCGTTCGCAGCTGCTGGACGCTGCGCTGGCGTCCGCCGATGAGGCGAACCGGCGATGGGAGGAATGCCGTACGCTCGTTGATCAGCTGCGCGTCGAGAACGCCGCTCTACGGGCTGCGCTGAGCCAGGCTCAGATGCTGCCGCCGGGCGCCACGATAGTCGTTGGCGGGCCGGAGCAGCACCAGCAGCAGCAAGAACAACTTCAGCAACAGCAGCAGCAGCAGCAGCAGCAGCAGGACCCGCGACCTGACGGCACTCAGGATGAACAGGACAACGACCCCGTCATACGCTCTCAGCCGATGCGCGAGCATGTCGAGCACGCCTAGTCCATGGAATCGGCAACTGATAGTAATATTGTACAGTGAAGCTCTCGCTCTCCGTCCTCCGAATATGTATAATGGCAATCGTGAACTGGTATTTTCTGGCCTGTCGATGCGTACATCCATCCCAGAAGTCTATCAGTCCGCTGATGCAGCACCTGTGCAACACGAACCAGACACGAACGTCTGACAGTTGCAGCTTCTTCGCTCTCTATCATATGGACCCCTATTGCCATTGGACCCACAACCGTCGCAACGCAGCACGTGATTCAATTGTGCGCTCGGAGCGGAACTTCCGAAGGGTCCCGGACCGATCAACTTCCAAGTTTCACGAAGACATCCATCAGTGGCATCTGCACCAAATTTACACCTACGCTCCCATCCAACCTGAAAAGACTTGAGGCTTAGCTTGAGGCCTTGAGGGTGTGCATGATCTTCGCGCAGGGAGGCTCGACAGGCAGAGGAGCCGCAGAATCGACGGATGCCACCTTACGGGGTGAGAGAGCCATCAGAAGCCGCGACGGCGCCATACTTATACTAACATGATCGCAGCACACGTTACGCCACCACCTCAATGGTGCCCGCTTTGTTATAGCTCGGCTGGGCCGCCGATAAGAAATTGGATAAGCATATAAGTACGAGCCCGCTCGCCTCCCTGTCCTGCGCCCCGGCTTGTTCCCCGCCATCATCATCCCTCACCCAAGGCATAACATCCCGAGAAGATGATGATGAACGCCGAGCGTCGCCAGTCTGGGGACGAGGGTGTCGCTGCGTCGATCTACGATGGCGAGATCAGCAAGCTCGACGTCGAGGCCAGTGCGACGAGCGCAGCAAGCGCGGCCGCGTCCACGATCACGGCCCCCATCGTCTCTATCTTCCCCGTCACGCAGACGGTCGACGGCAGCGAGCAAGTGCACGCCGCGACCATCACCCTGTTCCCGGCGGCGGGGGCGACTGCTGCGTCAGGCAGCCACCATGGGTTGAACAGCGGCAAGACGGCGGGCATCGCGGTCGGCTCTGCTGTCGGTGCGATTCTGCTAGCGCTCCTCGGGCTCCTCCTTTGGCGTAGAAGGGCAGTGCGGTCCTCGTCTCACTGGCGTAACCGCATGCATGGCGGCTGGCAGGACCTGGAGGGCAAACGCGCCATTCCCGTGGACAACCATGCCAGCGCCAGCGCATACCCCGCGGACGTCAAGCGTCCTATCGAGCTCGACACTGCGCAGGTGTCGCGCGTAGACCCGATGGCGCCGACGTTCACCAGAGCGCCACGGCGTCCTTCCAACCCCTACACGGATACTCCTACGCATAAGCGCAGCGACAGTGGCTACGCGCCACCCTCGGTGGCAACCGCCTACTGAGGGCAGGAGCTTGTATCACGACATAGAAGGTCGACATAGAATATGGCTTCCTGGTGCGCATCGTCTGCATGTATATCTGATCTGCAATTGACACACTGGATAGATATCATAACGGAATGCCTAGACCACTTTGATAGGCGCAACCTACCGCGCCTCGCATCCACGCCCTTTACGTTCGCCTGCTTGGCGGTCATCATGTTTATGTTTGTTCCCATGTACATCGTTGTTGTACGGAAATGTTGACATCACATGCCTTCGGTACCGACGGAAGCCACCGAGAAGCAGCTCAGCACGCGGATGGTAAGTAGGTACTCTGACAGCTTCGACGATCTGACGCTCAATTTGGCTTACCGGTGTCCAAAGTGGATGTATAAAAGGATGGTGTCCGCAGATTTTCCCCATTTCTTCTTCCTTTCCCTCATACACATCTGCCTGGCGCAGCTTCTATTGCTTTTGCGAGGATGTTTATCTCTGCTGCTTTTGTCTTGCTCTCGCTTTCGGTCGCCAGTCAGCTGGTGCTCGCGACTCCTTTCCCCTCTGCCAGCGAGGGTCTGCGAGTCGCTCTGAGTCGCCGCGGCATGAGGCAAAGACTGTCCACCGAGAACGCGACGGAAGTACGACTCTTCGATGACGAAGTGGTGGTACGTCTCATGGTCGCCCAGCCTGCCTATCATCTGACGATATGCAGAAACGCGAGCTCCGCAACGTCGTATCCAAGTACGGACAGGCGGCGGATATCCTGCAAGGCATTGGCTTGTCACCCGACCGTGATTTCGACATTCCCAACTCGACCGCCGATGAGTCTAAAAGCGCTGCGGCTGGCGAGCGCGAGGGGGATGCTCAGAGTCAGGAGGCGCCGCGCAAGGGGACGCCCGTCAACGTTGTCTCTACCTCGCGCACGGGAAAACTGCCTCTGAAGGATTTCATGTCTGGATCGCTAGATTTGCTGTACTATGGTCCGATTTCCATGGGCACGCCCGCCCAGAGGTTAACGGTCGATGTCGACACTGGCTCTGCGGACCTTTGGGTTCCCGTTGACTGCGACGACTGCCAGGGCGGAGATGCGGGTCGGCGTCAATTCGACAAGACAGCCAGCTCGAGCTATGTCGACGGTGACGGCAAGGGAATATCGATTTCCTATGTGCGTTATACGTCTTCTCTGTCGGTCTCAACTCAACGTCTCATTTGGATCAGGGCACAGGGACTGTCACTGGCGTTGTTGCTTACGATACCGTCTCCGTCGCCAAAGGCCTCACTGTCAAGAAACAAGCCTTCTTAGCTGTTTCCTCCGAGTCCGACGACTTCAACTACTACCCTAGCGATGGAATCCTCGGTCTCGCCTTCCCAAGTATCGCGCAGACGCAGCAGCCCACATTCCTCGAAAACCTGAACATGGAGGGAAAGCTAGCGGCACCCATCTTCAGCGTCCATCTACAGCGGAATAAGGAGCTGGGCTCGGAGGTGAGTGCGCTTACCGTTTACTGCTGCACGCAGTATCAAACAAGCTTGTCAGGTTTGCTTTGGATGCTACGACGCAACCAAGGCCACCGGGGCTACGACTTGGGTGCCCGTCAAGTCCAAGGTGCGTTTCCCCCTGGGATGTTTGCCACTGCTTCCTGATATGATATGCGTAATCAGACTTACTGGTCGTTGGGGATGGATGGACTCATTGTCAACGCGGGGGCTCCTGTTGCCACAGATATCTATGCAGTGCGTGGCTGGCCCATCTCTTGCTTGGTTATGTTCCAACATTTGTCCTGCACAGGCCATCGATACCGGTACGACCCTGATCTACGTTCCTCGTGAGATCGCCGCAAAGTTCTACGCTATGGTGAGGCCACATTCATGAGTGGCGCTCGTACGCTGACAGTTAACCCAGATCCCCGGCGCAAAGCCTGCTCCTCAATACGGACAAGGTCAGTTCAGTTGGCATATCGCTTGTCCATCAGCTCACACTTTACTTCAGAGTTCTTTACCTACCCCTGCGATGCAAAGCTCAATATTGCACTCTCCTTCAGCGGCCAGAGGTTCTCTTTGAATCAGTATGACTTCAATTTGGGCGCGTCGTAATCATGCAAAGGGCGGCAGAATCTGCTGACTGCCAAACAGGTCGTACGGCCTCGGGCTCATCAGACTGCGTCGGGGGTATTCTCGCTTTGGGTGGCGACTTTCCGTCTAACCTGGCCATCATCGGTGCGTTCCCAGACGTTCAAATGAGGTCCACGCTCTGATATGCAGCAGGGGACGAGTTCTTGAAGTCATGTACGTTGTCGGATTTGCGTTCATGGTACAAGTAACGAATGTCTTTTTACAGGGTATACGACCTTTGACTTCTCCCAGAACGCTCGTGTAGGCTTTTCGTCCAGCATAAACAATCAGCGCTGAGGGCAACAGTGAACCGCATTATGCAAAATGAACATTTCCTACACGCCTCCTTTATGGTCCTCATGTCTACACTAGATATATAGTAATTGTAACGAAGCGCAAACCGTCGCAACTCGCAATGCGATCTTTAGCTATCCTTCAACTTCCGACCGCCACCAAGCACTTTGCGACGCTGGCCCATCATGTACGTGAAGAGAACGTACAACGCTATTGGAATGATCACCAAACTGAAGGTGCTGGGTAGAATTGTAACTCACCTGGAGCCCACACAAGGACCATGATGCCCCGAAGGTAGTCGAAGACGCCCCATGCGCCCTGGTACCACGACCTGAATCCTGGGACAGGCGAAGAATTCGGGAGCGAAATCCACGTGAGGTACCACTCCGAGCCTGCACCAATGGGGTAGAGGACGTAGAAGGCGGAGTAGCGGATCCAGATGAGCCATTGTGGTGGCTGGAGGCCGAGGAGGTTGAAGGTGTAAAACGAATAGCGGATGATCTCGGATAATGACCATGCAATGATCATCGAGGCAAATACAGGGCTCGCGCGCGCCTGAGGACACAACACTGTCAGCATGCATAATATGAAGTATAGAGGACCGCACGCACCGCCGCCGATTGCTCCACTACTGCCCACACGAGCAGCAGCCTGCTCGTCACTTGCATCGCTGTGGTAGGAAGAGAGCTGCGGACGATTCCGAGCGCGACGTGCGCGACTTCGAGCACTGCGAAGGATTGCACAAGCGCGGTCTGGGGGCCGACGCGTCCATACGTGGTAGCCATACGCGCGACAGGCGCCTGCAAGAATCCGGGAAGCCATGAGCGGCTGTGTGCCTTCGTCGCCGCGCTTGCAGAGCGCAAGAATGATGCAGAAGAGGACAGTAGTTTCGACACATAGCCGGATGCGGTGATGGGTCCAGACGAGGCAACTTGCGCGGCGCCACCGTCGACGTTGGAGATGTGGATGAGAGCAAGGATGAGAACATATGCCCAGGCGAGACCGGAGGCAACGTTATAGGCTATAAGGTACTTGTTCGCGATGTCTTTCTTTGTGTTGGGGCTCGGGGCTGAGGGAAGACAATTTGAGTGACCTGCGTAAATCGGAGCACTGCATAGCGCACCTTTCGTGTTCCCCTTGCTAGAGGACGACCTCGTTGTCGCCTTAGATGCGTTCGATGACATTGGGGATCCGTAAGGTGAAGGGTATCCGTTCGTGAATGGTCGTTGAAAACAGATGGCTTTCGTCACGGACGCGTTACGAGACGTGACCGACAACATTGACGGTTGCCATATCCCAATCGGGAGAACAAAGGATCCCGATCATGTGGATGACTAAGTATATCAATCTTTCGATGCCCGGCAAACATCAGCAGGAAAAGATATAAAAATTATATACTGTACGGTATTGTGGGCGACTGAATATACTTATCTACCGTGATTCATGAAGACCAGTCTAAGTGCTATTTGCTGCTGTGTATAGGTCCTGAACCTGACTGACTCGGTCCTCTTGTACGGCGTGCTCATGAGAATCATACGTGCTGTAGAATCGACGAGCTCACCAAGCAATGGCACCCCAGTCGAGATCGTTCTCATCACACCCAGCGCAGTCGTCATCAGCAGGTCGATCTCTTTCGCCGCTGCCAGCCCGTCGTGTCCGGCAATCCGCGTCGCCTTTCGAAGGCGCATCAGTTCGCCGGCAAGCACATTTGCGGCTAAAAGCCACACTGGACCCAGAATGGGATTGAGAAATTCTGTGAGCGAGATCTGGAACCGAGAGAGGAAAGAGAATATCTCTTTAGCGCCCATCAACATTTTGGTCCTCGAAGTTTGGTTGTCTTCGGCAACAGGTCGATGCAGCTGAACGCAAGCCGCATAAATGATGCTATGCGTAGCAAGGACTGCATGTGCATGTGCAGGATCCCTGCTGTCGAAGAATCGTGGGAGGTCCCGACGGGCGACAGTAGCGATAAGCATATCGAGCGAGTTGAGCGCTGCCACAAAATGAGCCAGCCGTTGCTGAGGCATATCTGCCAGTTCCTAGTCAGATAACGTATGGGCAAAGGTGAGTAGGGCTACATACCGGGACGATACGTTTTCCCCAGCGAGTAGGATCTCTCCCAAAGGATGGCGGCCTTTGCATGTACGGCAAGAATACTGGGAGAAACCGCATTGCTCGCGCCGCGGAGGAAATTCTCGACTATAAGGCTGCCAGTTATGGTCGGCATAAAACGGCCCTGTTGATAGTCAATGACTGCGATATACAGACAAAGCGTCCACGCACTGCTTCGTAATCGCTTTTGCTCAAAGGCCACGGCGTATCGACTTGACTTTCCGGCCGGTCCGTAGAAATCGGTAGACTGGAACAATCTCCCATGGCGACCGCCCAGCTTTTGTCTAGGATGACTACGGTCCAGAACGCAAGAATACGTTCGCCCTCTTCGACGGCGTTCCCGACAGGTGGCATTTGCAGGTCGTTGCTACCAATGGCAGCCGGTCGGGAGGAACGCAATCTATGCAGGCCGCACGCGACGCTGACGGCAGTCACCGCGTTAAGCCGCTGCCTGCCCTCTTCGAGACCATCAGTAACATCACTCCAGTCCGTAGTGGACGAGACTGACCTAGGAAGCGCCCATGGGAGAAAGAGTAATGCGCCAAAAGAATGTCAGCTTGAATATAATAGGTTACTTGATCGGGATGTCTGCTGGACAACGCATAGGCGCTGAGTTCCATCGCGCGTGACTGTAATCGAGGCAATAGAGGGAGGAGGGAAGGTAGTCGCAATAGAGATACGGCGCATAAACACATAGCAGTCAGCAGGACAGACGAGCGACCATCTCGACCAGCCTCTGCCAGCACTGTAGACCGGCAGCGCGCCTCGTTGAGGAAGAAGCCGAAATCGAGGGCATATGGTAGAAATGCGTCGACCCTGATTGAGCGCTCAGCAATGATGACGTCTAAAAATCAACCTCACTTACAGGTACTCGACGACACTCAAGGGCGGTTTCTCTGTCGACCACCAGTTGACGTTCGGAGCCCGATCTAGAAACGGAGGTTATGTTATACATCTCAAGGACGCTTAGAACACTTGCCTAACTCTCTAGGAGCGCCGGACGGATGGCGTGTTGAGGCAGTGACAGCATACGGGTCGTAAAGGGTGATTTCGTCCATCGGCCCGGTGCGGATGGCGTGCAGCTCTCGTAGACGTATCTCTAGATCTCTGATGTTCTCCTCCAAGAGGCGGGCAGGGGAAGGTCCAGAGTCCGGGTATTCGCATTCTTCAGCCCTATTTTGGCGCTCGCATTGCACGCATATAGGGCGGCGACCATCGCATCGCTGGAATCATGAGCAAGGGCCATGGCTCGCAGGACATGAGCTTACTATTCTTCCTGCAAAACAGGGATATCGCTGTGAGCGATCGCGCTCTATGGGAGACGGATGAACACACACTTTGACGACAAGTGAGGCAGGCGTGCCCTCTGGAGCCCCGTTGACCTGGTCCAGGAGTGCCCGCGCGGCTGAATGAGGTATTCGAAGGGGTACCCGGGCGACTCATTGTTGGGGCAAAGTAGAGAGACGATACGACAATGTCCGTGGCAGACGACTGACTTTATAACGCATCCGATACCACGATCTCGATGGTATCCAAAAGACGAAGGCTCCGCATTTCGTGGCCTCATAGAGGGTGTGCTCCTTCACGGTGTTCGGGGTCGGGCGACACAGTATTCGGGGCGAGATCGCCCCAGTGCCACACGTACAAGACTAGACACTGGCAAGTACACCCTCTGTAGCGTCGCACCTCCGTTGGCATCGCGGAGTGTACTGTTGTTGAACCTCGCGTCAAAGTCATCGAAGGCCCGAAGCCCGTAGCAGGTGTGGGCGAGAGCCAGCCTCCTGTTCGCAGGCGAGAGGATTGATGGATTTAAATGATGTTGTTTCGTCAAGCCGAGATACATGATTGTTCAGCGCTGTCAGCGTCCGCTCATGCATCATGGGGACCGCTGTACCCAGATCGCCGCACGAAAGCTGAACCCAGATATCGTTGGTCCTTCAGAAGCGGCCAGGTATTTGCCAGGTATCATGATTAAAAGCGCCAGAGACCCGAAGACAACGGAAGCTCGGTTTTGGAAGGAACTCGGACGAGCCTCTGTCCAGGACGTGCAGCCACTGCACTGTCAGGTAACAGCTGGGCCATAGCGGTGATGTGGTTGTCCCTCAGATCTCGGACCTCAGTCGCCTGTCAGTGAATTCTGGATCGCGCATCACGGGGAATATCGCGTCGTTCTTCTGTTGTATGAGTACCAGGAGGACGTGACAAGGAAGAGCTGCTGGTTGTGTAAGGGTGTAGGTGAAAGGACTGTGATACCAGACTACCACATACTTACGCCGACGGTGATGGCGACTGGCTGAGCTCGAGCGAAAGGCTGACACGTGTCCGGATCCGCTGTACTGAAGTCATCTTCGTCTCCTGTTTCCCACGGTCAGTGAATGTTGTACGTTTGAACGTTAACTCTCGATGGCGCGTCATTACTTGGACACGGGATGGCACTGTACAACGTATGTAGTACTATATGTTCGTTGCATACATACATGCATGGCTGCGCTTCCAAAATATGTAACGAGGGGAGACGAATGAAGGTGTAAACGAGGGCCCTACTTGTGTCCGGCATCGTAGCTCTGAGAATCGTTGTCGTAGTGGACAGTTTGCTCGACATTGATCTTGACTGTGGATATTTTGGCAGGCATGAAGGTGCCTTCTGACACAGTTTCGCCTTGTCTTGGACCGGAAGGAGGCTGCCTTCTGGATTCCAGGACTATGACGGGTCCAGAGGATGACGTTCGGCCGGAGTCGCGCACAATGAAGCGCGCATTCAAGCTACGGGAAGCATTAGCTGGCGTGGGGAAGAAAACATACTACAAACGCACGTCGCTAAGAATGTATTTGCTGTGGCGCTCCGGTAAGCCAGGTGACGCACGAAGGCACGAGCTGAACGTACCGTAAACTAGGAGGAGGACGACGTATCAGTAGTCGATTTATGTACCGTAGCGATGAAGACTCACGTTTCCCAATGGCAAAGTGAAGGGCCAGGAAAATAAAATTGTCGTTCATCGCTACCCACTGCAATGATATGAGCCTCACTTCGTACATCGGCGAAGAAGACCTACGCAGATCATTGACACAACGGTGGCAATACTGGAAGACCTGGTGTGAGCATATGCTTGATACGGCGAACAAGAGCGCACCATGTCAATGATCCGTTCTCGAAAGCATAGAGGATGAGCGAGTCGATCACGGCATTGAGACTGCAGAGCGCTCTGATTGAGTTGGGACCCTGGGGTGAAAGTTGGAAGCTCACTGAGGCATGCCGTTCCGGCTTCGATAGAGCAGAACCGACAGAGACCCGGTGATAGCGATGTCCACAACGGACGACAATGCAAGACCGAGCGAGAACACCCACTTGCTCTGGATATTGAGCGGAATTCAGGTGACGACGGGAGTAAACTCACGAAGAAATGCGCTTTGAATCCTGAGTAAGTCCCATAATACGCCCTAAACTGGTAAATTGGATGACATTTACGTTTGGAAAAGGACTTACATGGTCCCTGTCGTCACTGGGATAGGAATGGACGTCAAAACAGGACACGTCATGCGATCTGCAGCGCTCACCGCATGCAGATACTGCTTGGGCATCAGCAACGATAGTGGAATGAGTGGACAGGAATTTGAGCTCACTAAGACGCAGTGTTGCAAGGCTAAACTGAAGAAACGTGAGTTTCGAGGTTGATCGAGTTCAGGGCGGTCCACGTACAATAGGTACAGCAACAAAATAGTTCTTGTGGCTCACTGTGATATTGTTCACTTAGGGGCGCATGGACTCGAGGAACGGAAATACGCACGCAAGAAAATCCGTCGCGTGAGGAAGCTACAAGGTTGAGAGACGCAGCAACGGATCAGGTAGCGCAAGCAACGTACACGTGTACAGTGAAAGTGGTGACTGCCTGCGAACCAGCTCAAGGTGGGATTCGCTCGAGCCAAATCAGGGAACACGCACCGTAAACATGATAGTCATCTTCGGCGACCGATGAGTCTCATAGTCGATCATCAGAAGGCGTCTCTTACCGCGATGCTCCTGTGCGGAACAAGTGTAAGCCACTTCCGTTGTGTACGAATCGCGACAAACTGACCAATGTATGGTGTCAATCTCCCCGTCGTCGCGAGCAAGGTAATTGATGAGGTAGTTCCACGCCGCCGTCCACACCATCGCACTATGAACAGTGTCCAAGAACCATATCACAGCGACCTGGATATTGAATGCGTCAACAGAAGGCGCCCATACACTCTATAAAACATGCGTACCAGAGACTTGATCGTCCTGCCGTCCTTCGGATACAACTTCCTGTATACGACGGACTGGGCTGTCACCATCCCGCTCAAACTGGCGTGCAAAGTCAGTATATGAGTGAAGATATAGCTCTTCACTGACAGAGCCGCGAAGAGCGAGCCCATCAAGATGGCCCCGTAAGTCGTGTTGATGTCTGAAGAGACCGCCATGACGCCTGCGAAGGAAGGGAGAGAGATCTCTTCAGCCAAGCGCGATGAGCGCAGTTATAGTAGCGTGACGCCGCCCCTATACCCCGCGAACGCCTTGTTCCACAGGGGGTCAATTGCAAGCGGGCTGCCGCACCACGTTAATGAGCTTTGCGCATTGGGCGGACGATGCCGCAGCAACCGCATTGACGTCGAGCCTGCTACCCGCCCAGTACTTATTCGCTCGAGCGGGCTTCCGTCAACTTATCGAGCGCCGCGATTGACGCAAGATGCAAGGCTCTTACACTGATGCGTAAGGCTGTCTGTGATTCATCGCCGTCGCGACGATAGCCAATAGTTCATGGCGAGTGCACATTGCTTGCTGGTGCGTCAATGAAAGCTCTGAATATCCAGAGCGTAGCGCACCATGCAGAGGCCCATGATATGACCCGCAGCACGACCTGAGAGCTGGTCCCGCTCAGCCATGCTCTCTATAGTTGGGGACCGCGTGAACGCGACCTCGGTGCTGCGTCGCCTGAGCAATTGGATACATCGCGGGTCACCTCGCTTTGATGCTGCTTCCCATCCTGTCGTCGTGCCACCTAGGGGACGATTGCATGAGGCCTATCGCTGCCTATCTGGAGTCGCTTCGGGAACGGGGACACCAACCTGTGGATCGCGATGAGGAATGGCACATTTGAGACGTGCTGGCAAGACCCGCCTGCCCTCAAGAAGATGGAACTAACATGTGGGCTTGAGTGACAGATCTCGCCTACAACAAAGGCTAGCGTACCTCGTCCTCTGTTGTCGACAAAGTACAGGATGACGGAGGGAAGCAGGTGTACCATACTACCAATTTGCCCAATGCGGCAACAATGCGGAGCCAATTCCCCGCGTGTCTTCCCCAAGTTCCCACGTGGGAATTATGATATCCCCGTTCGTCATGCTCCCCGCGCCCATAAGTACACGAGAATTTCAGTATATACATGCCCAACTGCAGGTCTGCAAGCTCCCGATGCAGCCGATGCACTCGTTGACAGTGATAAGGGAGTGAGCCAAATGTCCGACGAGTCCCGGAGACGGCAGCACTGCGTCCCGCTTCTCGATATGTCTTGAGCATCAGAATACAACAATGTCCATCGTACACACGCTATACTAGAATGGCAGCAGAATATGTCCCCGAAGACACTGGAGGCGCACCGGAGTTCTCATCCGTTCACTTCCTGTCCCTCTCCCGCTCGTCCTCATCTTCGTCGTATTGTACCGAACGTTCCACGCCGACGCTGATCTGCAGAGCATTGACCTTGCCGCTTTGCATCTCGTGCGAGCCACCGTCGTGACCTGGCCGCCGGCTTTCCAGAACAATTATGCCTGGATTACCAGCGGATGATCCTCGTCCTGAGTCGCGTATCATATATCGCATGTTGAGTCTGCGGGTAAAAGAATGAATTTGGTATAGCGCGCGCGCCAGACGCTGAACTCACGTTGCAAGGAAGGTGTTCGCTACACGGAAAATGCGTCAGCATATCTGCTTTTTAGGCGTCGCGTAAGCACCAGCGGAAGCCATACCATATACTGTTAGGGACAGGCATGTCAGCGACGTGAGCGTTTGCGTGGAGGACAAACATTTACATTTAGCAATGACAAAATGTAGACCGAGGAAGATGAGGTTATAGTTCATAGTTATCCACTGTAGGCGTTGTCGTATCATGCGCACAAAGGCAACGAAATCTGGTACACGTACACACAGCATCGAAACAACGGTGGCAACACTAGAGTGGACATCAGCCTAGCACAAGCGGTCGCGAAGAAAAGATCGCTTACCACGTCAAAGAGCCGCTCTCAAAAGCATACAAGATCAGAGTGTCAAGTACGCTGGTCAGTCTTCGTCGACATTAGCCTAGCTTACCAAGACAGAGATATATATCCATACCCGGGCATATGCATGCTCGTTCGAGTTTGGTGCAGAAGAACGAAAAGGCAGCAAGTGATGAGTATGTCCACCGCGGAAGAGAGGGCGAGCCCGAGAGTGAAGACCCACTGGCGAATATTAACGATGAGCGAAGACCTAGAAGACATACGCTTACGGAGAAGTGATCCCTGAAATCCTTGAAGGTCCCGTAGTGGAACCTGGATGGTAGCACGGTGAGCATAGGCCACCGCACTTACGCGTAACGTACATCGTGCCTGTTGTCACTGCATGGGCATGGACATGATGAGCAGTCTGCCAAACGTGTAAGGAGACGGGCAGACGCACGACATGCGGACACTACATGATTCGTCAGACTTTGACTGAATTGATAGAGGGAGGCGCTTCACTCACTCAAGCGAAGGACGGCGAGAACTGTCTACATCGCGATGTTCAGCATCACTTCCCCGACGTGGATTCCAGAAAAAGAGCGGTCCACTGACCACTGATGCGGAGAGATAGTAGTTTCCGTGGCTCACTGGTCATGCGGCGGGATCAGCGCAATAGGGAGACTCATCACGTTACCACCCACATAAATGAATCCGGCGGGCCAGAAACCTAGCCCAAGATAAACGGCGTGAGCATCATGAAGAAGCCTGTCATATCCGGACGTACAGATGTACAAGGAATATCACCAAGGCCTGACAACGGTGAATAGTGAGTACATGCCGTCTGTCGGACAAGGCGAATGCGCGTACCGTGAATACGACAGTCATCTATTAAGGCTTCTATGAGCCGGGCTATGGGGACTCGCGACAGCCGCTTACCGCAATGCTCCTACCAGTGGAATGCCCGTCAGCGACTAGCAAAGCACAAGCGGCGGTGGCGGCGTACCAGGGAATTCGTGCGATGCCTTCTGCGGCGGAGAAATGGTCGATAAAATAGTACCATGCAGCCACCCAAACCGCCATGCTGTGGAGGGCATCGAGAAACCTGGGCGTGCGCTTGCTATCATCTCATAGTGATGCCGCGACTATCTGTGTTCTTACCAGACTGCGCCAACCTAGTCAACTAAGTGTCAGCCGATAGACCAATCGAGACTGACGATAGACGCACCAATGACTTGAGCTTTGTGCTGTCCCTCTTCCAGTATAGCTTGATGTAAACGACGGTCTGAGCGCTGACCATGCCGCCCAACCTGCACGATCGTCGTCAGGGCAGTAAATTCTGCGACATTCTGCGCACGCACCATGCCGAGAACAAACCCCCTAGCAATACCGCACCGTAGGTCTTCGGTACGTCGACCGCGTCCGACATGTCGAGGCTGAAAGTACGGGGTCAGGCGGCCGGGGGAAGGGGCGCGGGCGACAAGTTGAAGACATCGGTCGCCGCTCTGATATAAGAAGGCATGTCATCGCCGCCGGCATTATAACTGTCAACTTTAGACATTCAGTGCGCGCCGTAATGTTAGACGCCGACGCCGACGATTTGTGGACCTGCGGCTCCTGAGCCATGCGCGTGACACCAAGTGCGCGCTAGTCTAAGTCATTTGTGGCGCCACGTGCTATGTGGGTGCCACTGGGCGGACAATCGAGATATGTGGGCGCGGACTGGGCGCGGAAGTTGAAAAGGTTGATAGCCGTGGGTGGTGATGTTACCAGGGCGGCGATTGGGAGATTCACTGACAGACGAGGGCCTACACGCGCAGTGGCGATCACCTCTGCAGTGTCCTGCTCGGCCCCGCTGGGCTTGCAGCTTGCAGCCTCATCATGCAACATGGACCAAAAACTTCGACTGGCAGCAGTGAGCCTCAGCCTGCAGATGATCGCAGCAATGGAAGCCTGCTGCATGCATGAAAGTCACCGTGGGTGTTATGAATTCGGGGCTTCGAGTGCCCGAGGGATGGTCATACGTTGTGCTTCAGAAGACCACCAAGGTGTGAGTTCGGATGATATGCCGTACGAGTAAACCACAAGAATCTATAGTGACACCCCGTCCTGCCCTGAGGAAGCCCGAGATGGATGTCGGTCGAGTAATCTCATTTTAGAGGCAGCGCAGCAGGGATAGAAACAATATCCAGCCCATCCGTGTTAGCGCTCTTACACGGCAGACATAGCCAAGAACGAAAGACGGTAGAGGCGGAGATCCGAGACGGCATGAAGCAAGTTGAAGTTCTGCGGGCCGACAGCGGCGGATGCCGATCAAGGGCGTTGATCAACAAGTACAAGCGGAGCGCGCGCTCGTCGCCGAGAAATAACTTACGCTCGCCGTTGTCCCCGCTGTCCTCCCCGTGCTCAGCGCCGGCCCCGTGCTGCCATGGCTGCGCCGCAACAGACCTCGTCGTCGACAACAGCGACGAGAAAGCCCTCTTTGCGGCAGCGCCTCTTTTCGACCTCGTCGCGCTCAAAAGCAACGCAGCTCGAGACAGCAGCCTCGGACGAGAAAGCGTCCGAGAAGGCCGTAGCCGTAGCCGAGCACCCCACAGAGTCCACCGGTACCACTGATCGTGCGTTTGAGCGAATTGTATATCTAATTTATGTCGCTGATCGAACTGCGCAGAGACGTCAACGGGCCACGCAGATGACGGGCTGGCCCCGAAGCAGCAACCCTCGGCAGCTGGCCACAGTCAGACCCCCACCGACACCACGTCCCCCAGCGTGGAGGGGGACAAGGAGAAGGGCTCCCTCACCACTACGCTCAGCGCTCCCCACGATAAGCGCTCCCCCTTCTACCGCCGCCGTCAAAATCAGTCCGCCGCATCACAGGGTGCGCTATCTTCCACGACAGTCGGAAAGCAGCGCCCCCGCTCGGAAAATGCGGCACGCAGACCGTCCTCCCTCTCTCGCATCGTACGCAAGCTAGTCCCTTGCTTGTCTGTTGCACACATCGGAGACGACATCGCCGAACCATCAACAAAGGCAACTCTTCCGCTTCCGGAACCTGCCTCAGGCAAACAGGCAGAAATAGCTTCGGAGCGCTCGAGCTCAGACCGTGCCGCTCGCTCATCAAGTGACCCTCCTCCCGCGCCTATGACCATCTCCGTCGAAGCGTCTCTTCCCGTAGCAGGCGATGCCGAAGTCATCGTACCTCCTCCATCTGCTGTGACGCCCGATGAAGACCCCGATGGTGTTACCTCAGGCTCGGTGCAGCCGCCTGGATCTACTGGCGAGCCTGCACTCACAAGAGCGCACACACGGGAGTCCGAATCCGAGGGAAGCTACACAGAGTACGATGCGGAGGATCGTCAATCCCTCGACGAGCAAGCTGAGGAGGAGCGACTGATCAGAAAGGGGGGCAACGGTCTGCCCGTTGGTCCAGTAAGCGCCTCAATTCTCCAGGTCATCATCGATGCTCATAAGCCCAGGATGGGAAGCCCAAGCCTCTTCTGCCGCCAATTGCGCCCCAGCACGTCGGCAAGAAGTGTCTCGTGCTCGACCTTGATGAAACGCTGGTTCACAGCAGCTTCAAGGTGTGGAGTCCGGCCTGCCGCCCATCGCTCCTCAGCTGATCAATCAATACAGGCTGTTCCGCAGGTGGACTTTGTCGTACCCGTCGAGATTGAGTGCCACTGGCATCATTTCCACGTGCTGAAGCGGCCAGGCGTCGACAACTTTCTCAAGAGGATGGGAGAGCTGTATGAAGTCGTCGTCTTTACAGCCAGTCTGAGCAAGGTATGCATCTGGGTCGGTTGTTACAGTGCACCCCTTCTGAACTCGAGTCAAAGTATGCGGACCCGGTCCTGGACAAGCTGGACATCCATCACGCTGTCACGCACAGATTGTTCCGCGAAAGCTGTTATAGCCACAGAGGCAACTATGTCAAGGTGAGACGCTCAGCAATGCACAGTATCGACGGTCGCTGACGCATGCACTAGGACTTATCACAATTGGGACGCCCTGTCGCAGACACCATTATTCTCGACAACTCCCCAGCATCCTACATCTTCCATCCCAACAATGCTGTGCCCGTCTCCTCATGGTTCAATGACCCTCACGACGCCGAGCTGACCGATCTCGTGCCCTTCCTGGCTGACCTGACGAACGTTGACGATGTACGCGGCATCCTCAACTTCGACCGCTAACCGCTCGACCGACACCCATTCCTGACGACAGCTATTCTCGCCGCCGTCGCCATCAGCGCCTGTATCTATCGCGTCCTTATATAGCGTGTACCCCGCGACCGTCGTGTCTATACCCTCGGCTCCGTCCTCACCTTCATCCGTTCCGTGCAAATCTTTCTCTCTACATCGCTTGTGCTCGTCTGCCCCGCACGTACCACACTCCTTTTGTCTCCGTCTCGCAGTCTTTTTGGGTTCACGTTCTCGAGGTGTACACATCGGACTATGCATCCTATACAGTATTCTACTGTGCATGCGTCGTACGATTCATGTTCCGTATGCGTGTTTAGATCTCGACCGTCGTGTACCTTCTTCATCTTCTGTTTACATGGTGCCGGCTCTCACATATACGCTATGCGTGCACACCTGCTATCTATTGCTGCTCAATGCTCCGAGAGGTCATGAATCGATCAGCGTGAGGACGGATACGAAATCGTGACAGCTTGCTAAGGAAGATGTTCGGACTCCGACTCGCTGGACGGAGGATCAAAACCAGGGCAAAACATTCGTTCAGAGGGCGATTCGAACACCCGCGTGCAAAGCACAATGCCTTAGCAGGGCATCACCTTAACCACTCGGTCATCTGAACTTCAACTGAGTGTTTGCACTGTACTGTACTATCAGTTTATAACGTGATAGTCATGGACCGAGCGACCTTTTTTTGCTTCTTTGCCTTGCACTGAGGGAGTCTGCCGATCTCTCGACTCATCTCTTCGCTCAGTCTTCCAGTCTTTCAGCGATACAGCAACACAGCAATCAGAACAACGCCTCGAACGACAGGAAATAAACAAGGACCACAAACTCACTGGAAGCGTTCACCTTGCCACGACCTCTACGCGCAGTGCGCAGGCGAACCTTGTACCCGCGATCTCTCCAGTCCACCGTCCCCAAGGCAGATTGAAAAGTGATGCTACTGGAGATTTTGTAATAATTCACTAAGTACCATCTCACGGTAGACTATAACGAGAACCAATTGAGTGGCTTTGAGGTCGACATTTCTTTACTGTAAATCAAATCTCAGCCAGCACAATGATTGTCTGCGCATCGCCAATCAGCCTCTCTCGGCCTTCAAGTCAAAATCAATTGCCACAAATTGCCATGGCAAACCAGGAGATCGTGCATGGTCGTACTCAAATGAGGGCTTTCACTTCTCTCTCTACAGTCCCCAGCATGTCGTTCGTCGTCTTCGAGGGTTTCCAGCCCAACGCCTTCGCAGTTGTCGCCTTGCATCTGGCATTGGCACCCAGGAGCTCCGTGCCCTATGCCGCCGTTAGATTTTGCCCCCCTGTTACCTAACTAAAACTCACCCAAAGGTACTTGTCGATTTCCTCTTTTGTGAGCGGCGCCGGCGCCGGGTCGCGCGCGCGACCCAGCTTGACCATTGCTTCGCCTATGGCGCGCGTGATCTGGTAGTACGAGACTTCGTCGCTGACGCCGAAGTAGTAACCCTCGCGTCCATGAGGCACGGCAGTCGGGTCGCGCAGCGCCGCGTCCAGCAAGCGCAGATACATGTCGACCTGCTCCCCCAGCTCTATACAGGCATGAATGTTAGCGCCCGCGCCGACGGCACCCGCACGTCCACGCGCCACCGCTATTTTGCTGAATAGCGGCAGCACAATCGAGTCCCTGTGGGCGATGCCCGCCGTTGCAAGCGCATGTTCCGCGTGACCCCAGAGCACGCCGGGGAGCACGATGTAGGTGTAGACATAGCCGGCAACGTCGCCAGCGACGACGGTGACGTCGACGGGGCGGTGCATTTGGGTGAAGGGGAGGGCAGCGAGGCCGTCGGCGTCGGCGTCGTCCCACACGGCATCATTGGCATGCAAGCCGCGCGCGTTGTCAGCGACTGTCATCATGCCAGACTATCCAGGTCAGTATGGAAGGTGACCGGGGAGGAAAGGCGCTTACGGTGTGAATATAGATGGTGCGCACACCCGTTTGTTCGAAATGCTTCTTCGTGCCCCGAAGGATAGCCTGGCAAGACGCCACATGGTCTGCGTCCGCCTATGGCCCACTTCAGTAGCCTTCCCAGTCTCAAGTAAAGAAAAAACTGACCATGGCCATGACGATGTCCACTTCGCTGGCTTCCTGCTCAACTAGGTCCACATCGTCGAGACTGCCCACTACCGTCTCGACGCCGAATTCCTTCAGCTTCTTCGCCTTCTCGGCGTCACGCACGAGAGCCTTTATTTTGAAAGTCTGCGCATCCGGGCGCTCTAGCAGACTGGCGAGAACCGCGCCACCGATGTAACCTACGTTGCCACAAAATAAGTCAACCGCAGGGTGCACTTGTGAACGTGCTCACCGGTAGCGCCAGTCATGAAGATCGTCTTGGTTGCGGCCATGAGTGAGCGAAATAGTATGCCATTGAAGGAGTGCCGTCCCTTATAAGAGACAAAAGTCCGAGACAGTGGTATACGCGTCAGCAGCGGTCATCCTTACAAAGCGCGACTCTGTCGGAAAACCCATGTGAGAATCCATGACCCAGGGTTTACGAGCTTCATGATATGCGCACAGTATTATTGTGATGCGAGCTACATTGCGGTTGTCCTCGATTTGTGCGTGAGGAGCCCGAATGGGTAGTTGCGTTAATGGGGTCTGAAAGGAACCGCCAAATGCAGAGTCTCGTCTTGAGTAGAGCACTGAGCAAGTTGACAAGCTTGAGGAGACCCAACGAAGATCAATTATCGATCAGAGGAGTGCAGCGCATGTGAAGTTGGACTGCCAGCACTGAGCAGTTCCGCTGATGCGACAATGCTAAGCAGGCCCGTGGCGATACATATGCGAATGGCTGAAATACATTATTGACCTGCATACCCCTGTACAAGGATAGGTAAGTACACACCATTCTACAATTGTTTATCACATGGTTCGTTAGCCGCTTTGCCAGAAAGCGTAGGTATACACTGTCAAGGCGTTACATGACGACACAGCCCTCCCCGTTCCTATCCAGTCTGCGCGCAATTTCGTCGGGATCGACACCGCGCTGGTCACCACCGCCAATTTGCACGACGAGGACACCGGCGTTGTCGGGGTCGAGGTCAGCGACGAGGTTGTGCCTGCGATCCACAGGTGAGGACGCGTATATCATGAATAGGTGATGTTCACTTACTTGACCATGAGCTGCTCGATGGCGGGCTTGATCTTTGCAGCATTGCCCTGAGAGTGGAGACCCTTCCCTTCGTACAGGAAAAGACGTCAGAATTGGAGTGAAACAGGTGGTTCAGCACGCACCGACAATAAGGTGTACTTCGTGATCACCGCGTCTCTTCGCGTCTTCAATGGCAGACTCTGTCCGCTCAATGGCCTCCTTGACATAGAGCCCGTGGAGGTCAACCTCGCCCGGCTGCGAGTCCTGCGGTCGACATCAGCCGCCAGCCCCTGAGTCCAACGAGGGCCATGCTACCTTGTTGTTCTCTGCAGTTTCGTCAGCCAAGTTTCCCGAACCACGAATACAGGCCACACACCAACGTAAATCCAGTCCGCTGCTTTCTTGTTGAGCTCTTCCATGCGCCGCTGATGCGCCTTGCCCTCATTCGAGAGCTCCTTGGCGCGTGCGCCGTCACCGCCCGCGTATGCTGAATGGCTCTCCTCAAACGCGCGCGCCATCGCATCGCCCTCCTTATTCGCTTGCGCGCGAAGGTCGAGATATTGCGGGTTCGACTGATTGATCAGGTTCGGGTCCTGCAGAAGGATATAATACGGCGGTAAGCATAACGAGCGACGCGGCGGGGCACGCAAGGGGGGCCTCCACAGCCTGCGCAGGAGGCCGAGAATCATCCCATGCGGCGATCGGAGGCGAAGGAGAAGGGGGGAACGCAACAAAAGACTGACGCTTTGTTTGCCATGATGCACTGGTCGCTCGTGACGCGGAGGGCGCTGTTCCTGTGGCCTGTGCTGCTGGTGAGGCTGCTGCTGGTGTTGCTGCTGAGGCGGGTACTGCTGTTTTTGCGGGCGACCTTGTTGAGGGGCAGTCTCGTGCTGGGGCCGATGCGGCTTCTCCTCTTCAGTAGTCGAGGAACCGCATACGAGGTTGAAGAGGGATCTGAGGAGCGAGCCCAGCATGCTGGGCGCAGGATAAGAGCAGTGGACAGAGCCTTGTGGCAGCGGGCAGTCGTAGTTCAGGACAAAGCCTCGCCACCCCCGCATGCCACCAGAATTGTCAACGTCATCCTCACCTACTTACCGTCAACCGTGCCTTCCCAAGGTTGTCTGATCACACACGTTGTGCATAGGTAGGGAAAGTTGTTTGCAAGTAGTAGATAAAATCAACGTTAACAGGTATGAGTAGTCATGGAGCGTAGCCATCCCGACATGAACATCTTTGCCAACAATCCTCCTACAACGTCAAGAAAAACGAGAACTACATACCAGCGGACCCTTCGACGCGTGCAATGAAAACTCCGAGCGGCAACCGACATACCGCATTCGCTCGCTATGCGAGTACTGCTAGATTAGATCTCCATCCCGACGAGGACGAAGGCGGGGTCGACACGGAAGACAGGCTTGGTGACGACGGTACCACCGACGTACATCAGGGAATGCAGTAGATCGCCAAGCGTAGGCGAGGCGCGCTCCAGTACGATTATGAGCGCCTCACATCCCAGACGCTCGTCCGCCAGATCCAGGAGAGCAACGATGCTGCAAGACGGTGAGTAAGGGTACGTCGGCCCGTCGAAACAGCACATTACCTCTCGCGAAGGCTGACTGACTGTGCGTTCTTGCCGTCGACGTACAAGGTCTTCGGCTTGCCTGGGAGGGCAAGAACAGCTCCGCTAAAGTCGGCACCCATGTCGGGCGATGAGATAGAGACGCTCTTAGCGTAGGGCAGCGCCGCTACGCCGTCGTCCGGGAACAGAGTCATTGCAAAGTCGAGGGCATCCTGCTGGTTGGAATCCGTGTCGCTCTCGCTATCGCTATCACTTCCGCTGTCCGGGGTCAGGGGCGGGGTGCGAGACGTAGTCTCGTTGGAGTTGGTGCGGATCGGGATGCCGCGCGGGTGGAAGAAGGAACTTTGAACGGTGGTGATAGGTGGCTTGGGGTAGGGATAGGCGATGGATTTGGAGGCGGGGAAAGAGGTATCAGACGCTGGACTGCCTGTCACACAGTCCAACGACCCTCGGTCAGGAGGGCATTTCGCTGGGGGGATGTCAAAAACGCCACTGGGATGGGTTAGTATGCAGTGTACGGTTATCGGAACATGAAGGCGCACCCCCGGCCCGCCAGAGAAGGCAGTAGAGTAGTAGTACATGTCGTCACTGCCCTGCATGTGGCAAACGGCAAGCACACTAGGGTCTGCGCCGAAAGGAAGTGAAGCCCCATCTCCAACGATCTGGCGACCGTTGCTGGAGGGACGATGAGTCAGCAGCGGCGGCCAGCGCAGAGACAAGAACATACGTGGGGCAAAGACTAGATTGCGAATTGGATAAATTTGACATGGTTTTCAGCGACATGGGGTGCCAACTTGGTGGGGGGAACTCGATAAAGATGAGTGGCAAGTCTTTCAAAGGTGCTCGATGTGGCAAAGGACAAGAAGGGCCGCGCTCCACAATGCCGAATTTCGGGGCGCCGGCCGTGCCAAACATGCGCAAGCAGACCCCCTCCGTTCAGGGCCGAGGCCCCCGATCCACACAAAGTTGCGCGCGACCTCGACAGCAAGTCCGACGACGACACCGACCTCAAAACTGTGAGTACGCCGCCCCCGTTGACGCCAACGACCAGAGAAATGCTCGCACTACCGATTAGACTCGCTTTCGGCGTCGGAATTGACTGTCTAGCGCTGGATCGGTCGTCCATCTCGCAGATGTACTGTACTGACTGGCCCCGATAGAACTCTTCATCGCAATGGCTGACGCTCCCCGTGGTCGTGGTGGTTTCGGACGCGGACGTGGTGACCGTGGTCGTGGGCGCAGGGGCCCGCGTCGCGGTGGCCGCAAGGACGAGGAGAAGGAGTGGTGCGTTTGCCGTCGCGATCGTACCGCATCCTCTCACTCGCATGCAGGGTCCCCGTCACCAAACTCGGCCGCCTCGTGAAGGACGGCAAGATCAAGTCCATGGAGGAGATCTACCTGTTCTCGCTCCCCGTCAAGGAGTTCCAGATCGTCGACTTCTTCTTACCCAAGCTTAAGGACGAGGTCATGAAGATCATGCCCGTCCAGAAGCAGACGCGCGCCGGTCAGCGCACCCGCTTCAAGGCATTCGTTGCGATCGGTGACTTTGACGGTCACGTCGGTCTCGGTGTCAAGTGTGCCAAGGAGGTCGCGACCGCCATCCGCGGCGCCATCGTCCTCGCCAAGCTCTCCGTCGTCCCCGTCCGGAGAGGCTACTGGGGTGCCAGCCTCGGTGACCCCCACACCGTTCCCTCAAAAGTCAGCGGCAAGGTCGGATCGGTCATGTGCCGTCTCATCCCCGCTCCCCGTGGAACTGGTATCGTCGCCGCCCCCGCATCCAAGCGCTTGCTGCAGCTGGCTGGTGTTGAGGACTGCTACACTCAGTCCAAGGGCTCTACTGCTACGATGGGCAATTTCTTGAAGGCGACCTTCGCTGCAGTGAGTTGCTTCGCATTATTCACAAGAAATTTTATCTCACCCGTTCGCAGCTCACCAAAACCTATGCCTTCCTCACGCCCGACCTGTGGCGCGAGATTCCTCTGTCGAACCTGCCGTACGACGAGTACAGCGGTCACCTCCAGATGACCCAGCGCAAGTAGGGTTCAGATATGCACGTTATGTTGTATGTACCATCGCACTAGGCTTATGGATACTTTTCCCATCCTCCATCGAGCGAATTCTCCACAACATCGACGAGCAAATCCTAAGTGCAACGCGATATATGATTCTAGTACGTTTTCGCCCCGCATGATAGCACACCGACGGTACGTGCGGGTCGATCATGTTTAGCTTTTAACGCGCTCCTATAGATTCCTCCGCGTGGCATCACCCGCGCTAGCACTTACTGAAGTGAAAGCCCTTGTTCGGAAGCAACGACTCCGAAGAGCAAATATGACAGACCTCCTGAATGGTGCGGTAAGCAATTGTTAGCATCTCGACCCCTCTCTTCTTCCTTTCTTCCGAATTTTTGCCCACGCGAACCACCTTTGTCTCTTTCTCTTCACTGCTCTGTCAAAGGACGAGCCCATCTTGCACACTCGCGCTGCCACCCGCCTTTTCTGCACGATCATCATGAACTTCCCATTGTCCTCTAACAGGGCGTCTAGCCCGTACGGCCATGGACCACCCAATTCTTCCTCCACCGCCCATTTGCCGAGCTCGCCCAAAAGCAAGAGGTCCACATGTCAATTGGCCTATCGTCAACGACGATACGCAAACATCTTCCCCTCGCTCAGCTTCGACGCACAACTCGCAGAATTGCGCCTCGCTGGCGAGCCCAAGCCTCTGGGCGAGTTACTGGACCGCCGCCGCGCGCTCTCGTCCGTTGAGTGAGTTGCACATGCACGCCACCTACCCACGAATTGACTGACGTTCTTCGGCAGCCTGCCTTCGCAAACTACCGATGCCATCGAGGCTCGCGCGCGCCGCCAGCCACCCATCAGCCCGAGGCGTGCCCGCCGCTTTTGTACCGACTTTGGGCTTGATCGTGTCGACTCCCCGCCTATTCAACCGCCTTCCGCAACCCCGCCAGAGCAACCCGCATTCTCGCCTACAGGAAATTTCTCGGACGCGGGCGATGACTTCAGCCTCACCAGTGACAACACCACGCCGCTCGCGACACCCTCCTGCACGATGTCAGACGCGTCGTCCATATATGAAAACAACCTCTTGTTTCCGCAGCCGCCGCCCATCTCGCCCCATCTGCGTCGTATGCAGAGTACTCCGTCGTTCTCGCGGCCTCTCGAAGCAACGGAGTGGCGCTCGAAAATAACGCCAGAGGAGTGCATGGCGGTGCGCACGGTCCGCGCTGACGGACCCTGGGCAAAGCACAGTCCGGACACGGACGATGGATTCGATCCGCGGATACCTGAGACGAAAATATTGGTCGGCTTACTCGATAGCGCGGCGCTTGAGGAGGACGACATGCACCTGGCGGGAGAGGCTCTCGTGCTCGCCGACGACCCGCGCACGCTGGTCATGTCCTCCAATCGCACGGAAAAGCGGGCGGTTTCTTCGCGTGCGCCACCGCCTCTTCCTTCGCATCCGCCTCCGTCGTTTCCCACTTCGTCTTTCGTGCCCGCTTCGAGGGTCCGCCGCCGCTCAGCCACGCTAAGCCAACTCGAGATGCTTCCTCATCCGTCGTCTCCGCCTCCCGCGACACCCGCCCGCGCACCCTCGCCCCAGAAGGAAGTCAAGGTGGGCCGCATCGCGCGGACCATCCGCAAGGTCACCAGCATGAGCTTCCAGCCTCAGCCGACGGTGGCTGCTGCGCCTGTCCAGAGGCACTCAAGGATGAACGTCTTCTCCTCGGAAGCGGCTTCGCGGGACTGGGAAGAGCGAATGAAGGTGGCGCCGTGGTTGGACTCGGAGCCGGTAGTGAAACCTAGGCACCGCTCGTATGCCCCGCCGCCCTCGCAGAAGGCTTTCTTGCAGACGCCGTTCACGCACAGGCCTTCACGCAGCACGGGCGCTGCGACGCTGGCTCCACCGCCGTCCGAAGTCTTTCCTCGCTCGTTCATGGACCTCACGCCCGAGCGGCGGCTGAAGCGTCAGCCGTCGATGTCGAAGGAGAAGATGAAGAAGCTCATCGCCCGGGCCAGCGGTGTGCTGGGCTTCGGTCGCAAGAAGGCGTGATGTCGGTGCCGTTTATTGTCCTTTTGTCCCGTTTCGAATCCCCCGTTCTCCTGCACTGCTGCCATGTTACCCCCTTCTGCCTACCTCGCCTCTTCCTTTTGTCCCACTTTTCGTATCCATCTCGATTTGTACTGTGTCCTGCGCATCTAGTTGGCTCGCATCTAGAGCATCTCTCGTACACATCCTCCCCTGTACGAGTATGATAGAGACTTTGAAGTTCGTTGTATTACACCCCATCTGTGTCTGTAGTAGTGTACTAGTAGTTTGTCGTGATTTGCTGGAAATATCATAACAATATGCAGTGTGCTCGAGAGCGCGAAAATGGCTGGCGTAAACATGAGGGGCCCTGCTGCATCCGACAGACGATTAAAGCGATCTTGAGCGGCTAGTTGTGTTGAGAGTGAACGACGTATGGCTGCAGAACGGTGCATTCCTCAGCTATATCGGCGGAGGCTGGACGATTAATACGGCGCCTTGATGAAGTTGAAGAGCTGAGTAGCTCGGTTGCCGCGGCACCTCGGCCCTCGGACCTCCGAATCCTCGTCGACGGTCCGGCCGGGCCCCAGTTGGACTCAGTGTTGCTCGTGCTTTATGCTGTCGCGAAATTCGAGTTCACTCTGTACATTTGCGCAATCGTGGTATCCTGAAGCGCAAGACTGGCCTCTGGATCAGAGACTGGAGACAGAACTGAGAACTGAGCAGCCCTCAACCGCTGTCTACCCTCGCAGTCCCGAGCCAAACCGATCAGGTGAAATGTGACCATCGTGCCCATCTTATCGTCCTCGCACGCCCACCTGGCACCCAGAGATAACAGTATAAATACGCGAGCGAGGCAGTCCCAGGGCCTTTCGCTTTCCGTATCTCCCTCCCCACAACCTGCCCACGACTACCATGGGTGCTGCATCCTCCCGCCCTGACTTGGCACCGTCGCACAGCGCTGCGACGGAGAAGCTGATTGAGAAGCAGCGCGCCACTGCGGACGCCCTCCCCGCACGCATGAGTGCCCTGTCTCTCGACGGCGCCCTCTCTCTGCAGAACATTGACTCCTGGGAGAAGGACCTTGCGACAGACGCCAAGGCCAAGCTCGCCCGCACGATCCTCGCGCACAATGACATGCGCGACGCCCTCGTCTCGCGCAGCGCTAAGGTCGCCGACTCGCACGTGTTCAACAACCAGATCGACTTCAAGACCGGCCCCGTAACGAATCAGAAGAGCTCCGGTCGCTGCTGGCTCTTCGCCACCACGAACGTGATCCGGTACGATGTGATGAAGAAGCTGAAGCTCAAGGACTTCGAGCTGTCGCAGGTACGTCTTTGCCTATTTCTTCCAGTTGCGATAAGACTGACAACCACGCAGAGCTACCTGTTCTTCTACGACAAGCTGAACAAGTGCAACTACTACCTTGAGACCTCTATCGAGCTTGCCGACCGCCCTCTCGACGACCGGCTCGTCACTCACCTCGCTGGCGACCTTATCAGCGACGGTGGGCAGTGGGACATGGCGGTCAACATCCTGGAGACGTACGGCGTTGTCCCGCAGGCATGCTACCCCGAGTCCTTCCACTCATCGCTATCGAGCCCCCTCAACGACCTGCTTTGCAAGAAGCTGCGCGAGCATGCCCTGATTCTGCGCCGGCTCGCAGCATCTCTCCGCGCCGATTCCAGCCTTAGCGAGGCGGGCATTCTCGCCGTTGTCCGCTCGAAGAAGGAGGAGCTGATGAAGGAGATTTACACCATCATGACCGCGACGCTGGGTGTCCCGCCCAAGCCGGAGGAGTCCATCTCGTGGGACTACTACGACGAGGACGGCAAGGCTGGGCACTGGGAGGGTACTCCCAAGCAGTTCCTGAAGACCTTCGCCTCCAAGACCAGCGCAGTACGTGCGGCCTTCTCTATTCAATGACCATGCTCATTCTCTGTCCAGCCTGCGGAATCCTTCTCCCTCATCAACGACCCGCGCAACCCGTACAACAAGCTGTACACCGTTGACAAGCTCGGCAACGTTTGGGGCGGCCGCCCGGTGCTGTGTATGTTTTGGCCTGACCAGCAGGACGTTGTCATCTGACTGGTTGACAGACGTCAACACCGAGATCGAAACCATGAAGGCCATGGTCGTCAAGATGATCAAGGCCGGCCTCCCCGTCTTCTTTGGCTGCGACGTCGGCCAGTCTTCCGAGCGGAAGCAGGGCATCATGGACACCGCGCTCTTCGAGTACGAGGTCAGTCCTCGGCCCATTTCTAGCACACGCAAGTCTGATTTCTCTCTAAAGCACGCCTTCGACATCACGCTCGGCCTGACCAAGGCAGAGCGCCTGCAGGTGGGCGAGTCCGCCATGACGCACGCCATGGTCATCTCCGCCGTGCACCTCGACACCGCGGGCAAGCCGGTGCGCTACAAGGTCGAGAACTCGTGGGGCGACGCGGTCGGCGACAAGGGCTACTTCGTCATGACGGATGCGTGGTTTGAGCAGTTCGTGTACCAGATCGTTGTGCCCAAGTCGGTCGCGCCGCGCGACCTCGTCGCAATCTTCGAGGGCCAGGAGCGGACTGTGTACCCGCCGTGGGACCCGATGGTGAGTTTGGCTGCGTTTGTGCGAAGGAATGTAGGCTGACGGCACTTCAGGGCACGCTGGCGTGAACAATGGGTATATTTTGGAAGACATTGTACGTCGTGGAACTGTATGCCTATAATATTTGGGGACATATTAGCCGGACTTCGCATGCTGGAGCTGTGTCCACTGGTCGTCTTGACACGAGTCGGCAGCTTCAGATCTTTCATCAGCTTGGCCGCCGACCTCAACGATGTCCAGTTGAAGGCGTTTTGATACCGCTCGTCGCTCGATGTCGACTCGAGACCTCTGTCGGCTGCCTTCAAGTTCAAGTCTTTGACGGGCTGATCATTCGTGCCTTTGTTTCGCCAAGTCACTATTTCCCCTGGGCGCCTAAAGTCACTCATCGGATTACACAGGCGCGCATTCGTCCTGGTCGCCCCTGGCCGGGTCCGGTCGTCGGTACCGCTATAAACCCATCCCCATGCCGTACACCGCACTCTTTACCGCGCTCCTTCTTCCTTTCCTTCCCACATAGTCCTCACCTTCGCAGTCCCCCCACTCCTTTGGACGATGTCCGCGCCAGCGAAGCGCGGTACGCGGTTCGGGTTCACCTTCTTTGGCGCAGTAGGTGCGGTCATGGCGGCGTTAAAACTGAAGGAGCACTTGGATCAGTGTGCGTCGTGCGCAGAGGTGCTGATCGGTAGTGCTGACGGGCAGCAGATCGGCAAGTACCGTCAGACGAGGAGGGAGGTCAAGTGCGCCTCGGGCGGACGGACACGTACCGTGATGACCCGGACGACAGCGCGAGCGAGGCGCTGCTCGACACAGAGCTTGCACGGCCCCAACGCAAGAGGGCGGGCTGCTGCGTATGCTGTGGTCTGAAGTGCGTTGCCGCAGATCCAATTTGTCGGACGCGTCTGACTTCCATTCGCAGCTGCGGCCTCTTTTGGAAAGCGGTCGGTATCATCCTGCTGCTCTGGATGGTGTACGGTACATTCAAGCTCGCGATATGGGCTTTCACAGTGCGTTCCTGCTCTCCCCTGGAACGATGTTACTGACCATGCTCATCAGCCCACGGTGACGGGACTGGAGGATATGCCGGCATTCGGGACGGCGTTGGGCTGCCTCGCTGCGCCGTACTTCTATAACTCATCAGAGGTCGTCAAGTTCGCTGTGCCAATGGGCGTGAACGCGGATCACGCCTTCGACGTGCGCGGCGACGCAGTTGGGACGATCACTCTTGACAAGGGTGCCGCGGATGCCACCGAGATCGTGTATGAACTGAGCCTGCGTACCGACAATGCCGAGCTGCTCGACTTCGTGTCCGTGCGCGTGCCAAAGCTCGACGTGAATGACGACCGCGTCCTCATCAACACACCTACCCTCGCCACTGACGATGATTGCGCGCGCTTCGACGTCACTATACGCATCCCGCCTACTCTCAGGAAGCTGCACGCCGCGTCCCACAGTACCGCGCATGTGCAGTTCGCGCGCGGCGCGGAAGTGCGGCTCGACTCGCTCTTCGTAACGCTCTTTGGCATGGACTCGCGCAACATCATCCGGTCGAACGTAGCCCTGCAGGCCGACGCGATGTCGCTCGAGGTCTACCGTGGATGGATTGTCGGGGATGTCGCAGTCGTCGACAAAACCGATCTGAGCACGCAGCGTGGGGACGGTGTCTTGCACATCGACGCGCACCCCGTTGCGCGCGGAGTCACGCCGGCGTTCTTGAGTACCACGACAGGCGCGGGTCGTACGGATGTGTCGTGGGTAACGAGCCGCGCGTTCGAGCAACGGCCGATCCGTGCTACGCACATGTCGTCGCGCAGCGGAGACGTGCGCTTGACCTACCGCGACGCGGAGTTCGAGGGTGTGGTGCAGCTTGACTCGAAGTCGTATTCCGCGAGTCGGCTGCAGCGAATTGAAAATCCGCAGATGGAAGAGGGCGCGGGCGAGGGCGACATGCCGTCCGACGCACGGTGGACGCACTTCGTGGGGAGCAGAGATAAACGGGATCGGATGTACGTCCAGTCTGCTGGATGGACTGGTGTATACTTTTGAGCCTCGACGGCAGATTCGGTAGACAACAGGGACCAAACAATCACTGATCAGAATGCCTTCAGTCTCGTTTTGGCAGGCCTTGGTATATATGGCGGGAACGGTGCGCTGATCGAAGCGCTGTATTATGTCGTGCAGCTATGGTACAATGCGCAAACTTGCAGGAAAGATGATGCTACAATATGAGGGTATCGCTATCAAGAATAAGTTACAACTTCGGAGACTGCACCTCCATCGGGGAAGGCGCGAGTGGGTGGGATGGTTGAGAGACGACGCGAACATGTCTGCGCTTCTCATTTCGTTCTTGGATGTGCGCGCCTGGACGACAGCCGCAGAATAGGTCTTGGAAGAACATGGCGATGGACATGGCCAGCTGAAGACAGGATGAGAGTTGCAGGCGTGACTAACGCGATTCACGCACCCCGGCACATGCAGTGATGAATCCCGTTATTCCTGCAAAGATGGCGGAGAGGGTGAAGCCGAGGCAGGAGACAATAGCTGAGAATATTTAGGTCAGCAAAGACACAAGGGCTCTCTTGCTGGCTGCGCACCTCCCATAGCAGATGTTATCGTGGGCGTCGGAGGCAATGCTTAGCACTCAAGGTATGCCGCGATGAGCTTTTACTTATGGATGCCGGAGCATGGTGATGCAGCTGACGTCACCTCGTGAGCGACGCCTCTACTCGACTCTTCCGCATCTCTCGTCCTGCCATCCTCACCTTCTAGCGCAGGCGGAACTTCAGAGTATCCTCTGCGGCTTAATAGTGCCTTACATGCGAAGTAAGCGTTGCCTACAGTGACCGCACCGCTCCCAGTAAGGCCGGAGTTGGACCATCGAGCACTTTCTGTCCCTGGGCACGCCCAGGGCCAACTTCCTGGAAAGTATATTTTTGACGCAGAGGAAGTACATATTCGCTTGCCGGTACCACCAGCAAGGAATATCGAGCGGCTACTTCATTCCGAGCTCGCAAGGATCGGCCGTGCCAAAGCGGTGCTTCTTGCTGTACGGTTACTACATCCCTGTGGATGCCTCAGTATAGCAACTCACAGACACTGAAGATGATACTGTATCGGTAATTCGACCTGGTGGGCCAGAAGCAAATCTACTGGGGCGGGCGTCAAGAGCAAGGTCGTGACTCGTCGATCGTTGAACATACATAGCTCGGCATTTTCCGGGCTTGCTTGGCAACCACGTGTCGCGTGTCACGCTACCGCCTGGGGCGGCCTCTGGGCGGCCTGGTCTGTTCACTCCGCGGCTCTTCGCCACCGTCTGGCCACCATCTTCATTCTTTCACACACAGGCCAATTCCGTATCACATCTTAGGGTGAGCGGGTAAGTTTTTGACTTACTGCAGGTATATCATGACGCTCACTTGGGATGGTTCGGCCATCCATATCATCCTGGACAACAGCAGTGGCTTCGAGCAAACCGTTCCGCGCGAGCGCTACGTGGCCCAATCTTGCCAGCCCTCTGGCAACAAGGGAAACATCTACTCTCTGCAAGTCAAGTCTGCGCCAGCGACATCCGCTGCGTGCTCGGCCATATCGAGCGCGAGACCCAGATGGTCGGTACGCAGACTCCCGCAGACGCGAAGACGATGTAAGGGTCGCACTTCCAATGACTGCCTCGTCGCTTATCGTCACGCGAAGCGGCGGGAATCCAAACGTACGTCAGCCCTCCACATCGCTGCGACTAACGCACTCCCCACAGGCCAATCCAACTACCAGATCATCATTGGTTAATCCTTGAGTTCTGTGGCATAGCATCCCCGGCCAAACATGGCAGAGAGATGTGCAGAAGCCATATCACCAGCCAGCAAGGCGAACGGGTTGACTGCTGGGATCATTTTTCCTGTGCAGTACTCGTCTGCCATTGAGCGGGGTCAAGCGCTCATCTATCTGGCGAGGTGCACACAGCCTATTCATTGACGTACTACATCTTCTCCCGACGGGCTACCGCACCAGGCTCTCGGAGTACCCCACTCATAGTCAGTACAATCTGATGAGTACATTCGCCCTCATGCCACCGACTCACGTACACTCGCAGATGTTCTTCATCCAGTTTCCGTTTTCATATCTTCATCCACCTTCGCCCGTAGTGAGTGGCGACCATCACGGATGTCTACCTGCACTCGCACGCGGCCAACGGTAGGTTGCACCTCGTGCCTACTCTGCCTGTCCATCCGCGGACCAAAGATGGACAGTAGTATGTCGCGTCGCGCGAACTGACGACGCCAATGAGCGCCATTGTTGCCGCGCGTCGAACTTAGGGATAGCCATCGTCCGCCTCGCGGCTGCATCAGGTCGGTCAGAGGAGCTGGCGCCTTTTCATCTCATAACGGTGAGCTCCTTAATCCAACGGTGACGGTAACTTGACGCGGGCAGCCAGCATGACGAGATGGACGGAGATGCATCTGTACAACATTTGTACGACATCAGTAGAGAACGTGTATCAGTCCGGTGTAGCAACGGTGTAGAGTAATACCAGGAGAAAGCAAGATGATGTACGGGTGATATGAAGATATACAGCTGGTGGTACAGACATGATAGACATTGCCAGACCAGTGGCGAGGACGTCAGCGTGATGTTATGATACATAACGGAGGCACGGGAGGATACACTGATATGTAGGAGAGCGAGCGATAACCAAGAAATCCATAACAAGAAGGACAGACAAGGAGGAGAGCGGGAGAGCAATGAACACGAGAAGAAAATGGGTGCGGTGAAGGGGGTACGACTCAATGAGCTGCGGGACGTTTGGGGCGCAGCCTCCTGGCGAAGACGTGTGCGAGACCCTGTGCGTGAAAGTGAGCGATGACTTGACATAATTGGGCAACAATGCGCACCGCAATTCGAGACGAAATGGTTTTGACGCGTCGTGGCCGCGGGCAGGAGGTCTCATGATGCTTCTGATCCAGGGCTACACACCCCTCAAGGGTTCCGGGTGCTCGCTTAACGCCTCCCTGAGGGAACAATCAACGTACAGACCAAAGAACAATGAGCGGGCGACGAACCACAATATCAAGAATAATGCGGTAGTTGGCAGACGGGCTGGGGAGGTTGATATAGGTCTGCCGATGAGGTGAGCGATAGCGGCCTCTAGGAAGTTGCGCACGCGAGGTTAGGCTAACCTCACGACTCGAGTCGCCATCGTCGAAATCGAAGGGCTGCAGTTCATTGGTGCAGCGCATGCAACAGGCGTGGGGGCGACGAGGTGCGAGAAAGTAGTCGAAGGGGTATGCCTCGTGCATGTCCTCGTCGGTGAGGTCTGGAGATACGGCTCTAGTACGAGAAGGCCCGAAGGGTGTGGGCGAAGAACGGTGGGACATGATGGAAGCAACAGGCCAAACAAAACGAGCGATAGCAGGGAGGTCAATGGTGGTAGGAGGGTGACCGCGTACGAATTTATACCGCAGCATGTACCGGAAGGCGGTCCCGCATCCTCATGAATCATGCCATTGTTCACGATCTAACCTCGCAGTCAGCCTTCCATCCAGAAAGCCGGCGGGGGCCTGCTCGGCCTCGTGGACGGCAAAGGGAGCCTTCCACGCGCCGCAAGCGGCCACTTTGCGGCCGGGTAGCCCACGGGTATGACGCTTGGCGCATTGGGCTGTATGCAGCCAAAAAAGATGACTCGTTGGGAAGACATCGTGCGGAGGACCGGCCCCCTTGTCCGTGGCCCGTCGAACGCTGATCTTGAAAACAGGCATGCAAATTGAGGCTCTCGCGCTAGGACCTGAACTTAAGAACACTACAGTGACTTTAGGACCAAGTCTAACGCAGCGGATGTCATCACTCACATTGTCGCGACTGAGAAGCTCGGGCCCGACCACCGGCGGCAGCGACGTCGATGATTGTTAGGCGCTTTGCGTCCCTTTCGACTCAGTGCGCCATGCTCAACATTCATCCTTCGCCGCGGAACCGACGCAAAATTGAGAAAACGTGGGGCGGCAATACCACGCTGCGTGAGTCACAATCATAACGGAGTTGTGACTCACAAGGCCGCTTCCCTTTCCCGCTGATAAAGGGCCCAAAAGGGCGAACAATAGCGCACTGACTATCGAGGAATCAACATCTAGGTCCGCTCTCATCGAAATCCTCTGGGGTGCTCGGTGCTCCTCGATACAATCGAGGCGAGGCTTCGTGCTGTGCGGACTGTGCGGTCTTCCCCGCCGAATATTCTGGTGCGCGAGGCTGGTGAGGATCCCTGAGACCGTCTAAAGCAGCTGGATACTCGCCTCAACTACACAGGTCAGTCGGAAGGACATCCTCCATGTGAATCTGATCATGCTAGCAGGTCGTATCTGAGATTCCGCCGAGTCTCGTGCAACTTGTGGCCAATGATTGCTGAATGCGACGTCGTATGGCGTGCAGCTACAGAGGAAGAGGCAATGTGCGTCATGCATTTGACTTGTTCCAGACAAAGACGCATCCCAGTTTACACAGGGCGATGTTAAGCCTGCAATGAGCTGACAATGGGCACGTCTGAGCCGTACTTACGCCCTGTAGCCTTTGACTCGGGCGAGAAGGAGCTATATGGAGGGCTGTGAGTATCGACTCACTCGTATAACATAGATGCATAATTTCATTTCAGCGATGTTAGCGATATAGAGTGGTTTTGTGCACCAGATCGGCATGGTCGCCAGAAACAAAAGAGGGCGGCAATTAGGCAGTTTGAGCCATCAAAATTGCCGTTTCTGGAAACGGAAATTCGTGACGCTGAAGAAGAAATTTCTGGTTTGCGGTCCCATCTCAGGACGCCTCACCAAGATACTTTGTAGCACTGGAGATACACGCTACGGAAATGCTTCTGCCAACTTTGACTTGAAGCTGACAGCGGTGAAGTGCAGAATCCGTGATTCAAAATTCGGATATGTGACCGGAAATTCCCGTTTCA
The DNA here is from genome assembly GCA_007026445.1 of Schizophyllum amplum. Classification (NCBI taxonomy): domain Eukaryota; kingdom Fungi; phylum Basidiomycota; class Agaricomycetes; order Agaricales; family Schizophyllaceae; genus Schizophyllum; species Schizophyllum amplum. Next base: position 1,918,131 of record VDMD01000001.1, on the reverse strand, counting down.
AACTTCGTCGAGCGTTTTGCCCGGCTGCGAGCAGTATGCTGCCTCCCTATGACCTGGGACAGAGTAGCAATGTCAGTACCATTGCTTCGCACAGCTGAAGCGACCCCTGGGACGCAAAATGCACCGACCACAGCATGGAAATGTAAGAGGGCCGCTTGCTGGGCCTATGCATTCGACATGCACTCCTCGATGCCCCAACGGCCATGCAAGTTCTATCAGAGCATCACAAAGCGTTATTTGTAGTGTACATACTAGCCACACTGCAGCGGCGTGCGTGATGCGCGCGCAGTGCAGTGGACAAGGCCATGACCGGAATTTTCCTTGACTCAAAAAGGAAATTTATATACGGAATTTCGGCCCGGCTCAAACTCCCTATTGCCGAGGACAAGCAGACGCGTTACATCCGTGTGACGCGACGCGTCGTGCCTCTCATTACGCGACAATCATGTACGGCAGGGGAAAGGACGACCAGGACGCCGCAGGTGCGCTCGCAGGCCCGCAGCTTTTGAGCTCCATACTGATACAGCACCTCTAGAATCTACCACCGACCCAGGCTTCGTCTCTTTCTTCTCCGGTCTTCCAAAGAAGTCGCCCGAGTCGGGCACGCTGCGTCTTTTCCACCGCCAGGGCCCCGACGAATTCTATTCCTGCTATGGGCCAGATGCTTTGTTTGTCGCCAACTATGTCTTCCACACGAACTCGGTCATCAAATACCTCGGTCACGGCGGTCGCGCTACGGGGCTGCCGACAGTACACCTCAAGACGTCTGTCGCGCAAAGCCTGCTGCGGGATGCCCTCACCGTAAAGCAGCTTAAGGTGGAGATATATGTTCCGGAGAGCGGTCAGGGGAAGCGCGCTGCGAAGTTCCAACTCGACAAGGAGGTGAGCGATCATTTGGAGAACACATCAAGCGTGCTCATGCGAGATCACAGGCTTCACCCGGTAACCTGCAGCAGGTTGAGGACATTATCTTCTCTAATTCTGATCTGACGACTGCGCCAATCGTTATGGCTATCACCCTGGCGAGCACTCCCGCGGCCGGCGGGAAAGCCAAGTTGAAGACAGTTGGTATAGCTTACGCGGATACAAGCATGCGCGAGCTCGGCGTCGCCGACTTCGTGGACAATGAATTGTACTCGAACACCGAGTCTCTTATAATTCAACTCGGCGTGAAGGAAGCTGTCATTCCTCTGGGTACCGGAAAGACGTCTGAGCGCGATCTCGACTTGAATAAACTCAAATCGGTCCTGGACAGGTGTGGTGTTGTGATGACCGAGCGCAAGCCCAGTGAGTAGCAAGTGCCTATGTGATATCTACGCCTACTTACGCGCCTTACTAGGTGAATTCCGAGATAAGAACGTCGCGGACGATGTCCCTCGTTTGCTCGTCGCGACACCAGGCTCCTCGTCCGCCGATGCTACGGCAACAATTCGTGAGTATGAGTCCAGATGTAGTTTGAATAATTCGTAACTCATACTCAATTAGCACAACTAAGCCTCCCGAATGCAAAATGTGCTCTCAACGCGTTGCTTGGATATCTGAGCCTCCTCGCAGACCCTGCAAATCACAACGCGTGGTCAATATGCACACACGACCTCGAGCAGTACATGAAGCTCGATGCCAGTGCATTGCGAGCCCTCAACCTTGTCGACATGGCAGGCAATGCTGTGCGTAATCATTGCTCATAGTACACTCCTAAGCTTATTGTCATTGCTTAGGGTCCATCAAATAAGAACACCACTTTGCTTGGTTTGCTAAACAAGTGCAAAACGGCTCAGGGAACGAGAATGCTTGGCACGTGGCTGAAGCAGCCGCTAGTCAATCTGCATGAGATCCGTAAGCTGAGATGTTCGTCAGTGGCTGTGAGCGCTCAACGTCCGAAGAGAAACGACAGGAGCTCGTACAGATATTCTTCGATGACGCGAACGCGAGGCAGACATTGCAGGTTCGTTTCTGCTCAATGTGTTCGATACCGAGTGCACGTCTGATTTTCTGGCCAGGATGAATATCTGAAAATGATGCCCGACATGCATCGGCTTGGTAGACGATTCCAGAAGGGCCTAGCTTCCCTGGAGAACGTCGTGCGCGTTTATCAGGTCGTATTCAAGGTTCGTCCGTCTATGTACTGCGTTCTGCTGATATTGACGCCGTCTCCAGCTTCCGGGTATGATCGAGGCGTTGGAGGGCGTGCAGACTGAGACGCCAGAACACACTGCCTTGATTGAGGAGACGTACCTCAAGGAGCTTCGGGTTCGAACTCCTGCTAGTCCTAACATGTATGTCGCTCATACTGCCCTATACAGGAGAAGGAGGCCAGCCTTTCCAAATACTCTGAGATGGTTGAGCAAACACTAGATCTGGACCAGCTCGACCATCACAATTACGTTGTGAAGCCCGACTACGACGAGCAGCTGCAGGAGCTGCACGGCAAACTCCAAGGCGTGAGACAGTCGCGGATCATGAGACGCTCCTGCTGATGCGTCGGACAGGCAGTCGACAAGCTTGACCAAGAGCATCGTAAGGTTGGCGAAGACCTGAACATCGAACTGGACAAGAAGCTGCACTTGGAGAACAACGCGACGTACGGTTACTGCTTCCGCTTGACGAAAAATGTACGTTGCTATCGCGCCACTGTGGTGTGTACATGGCTCAACCTGCATAGGACGCGAAAGGTATCGCAAACAAGAAGGACAAGTATATTGAACTCGCAACGAACAAGAGCGGTGTATACTTCGTGACGAAGAAGTTAAAGACGATCGCCGCAGACCACAAGGAGTTGACGCAGGCGTACTCGAGAAAGCAGAGTGGCCTAGTGAAAGAGATCGTTGCTATAGCTGGTGCGCGTGGAAAATTTGGCAGTGATGCCACGAACTAACGGAGTTGACTCTATACAGCGACCTACACGCCAGTCATGGAGTCTCTGGATAGTATCATCGCCCACTTGGACGTCATCATCAGGTGGGTCTTGACCTTAGGCTTGCAGTTCTTTCTAACGGGTCAGCGTAGCTTTGCACATGTCTCGGTCAACGCACCTATTACATACGTCAAACCCAAGGTCGTCGAGCGCGGCAACGGGAGCTTAATTCTCAAGGAAGCTCGCCACCCCTGCCTTGAGGTCCAGGATGAAGTGAACTTCATTCCTAACGACGTCGAGATGATCAAAGACAAGAGCGAGTTCCAGATCATTAGTGCGTACGAACAGCTTCAACCTTCCCTCCCCCTCACTGACCGCCGCTTAGCTGGTCCCAACATGGGCGGCAAGTCGACGTACATTCGACAAGCCGGCGTCATCGCGCTCATGGCTCAGACGGGCTGCTTCGTTCCGTGTGACGAGGCGACGCTACCCATTTTTGACTCTGTATTGTGCCGTGTGGGCGCTGGTGACAGTCAGTTGAAGGGTGTATCGACGTTCATGGCAGAGATGCTGGAAACCGCGACGATCTTGAGGGTACGTTAATCATCCGGCAAAGCCCGCGTCCTACTTACATTCATACGCAGTCTGCGACGAAGGACTCGCTCATCATCATTGACGAGCTCGGCCGTGGAACGTCGACGTACGACGGTTTCGGTCTCGCGTGGGCGATCTCTGAGTACGTTGACAGCCTACCTTCCACCATCGTACCTTGGCTGACGTACCACACCCAGACACATCGCCTCGCACATTCACGCGTTCTGCCTCTTCGCCACGCACTTCCACGAGCTCACTGCGCTCGATCAGCAACTGCCCCACGTCACGAACCTGCACGTTGTCGCTCATGTCAGCGGAGACGCGCACGCGGCTCTCGATGCCAGCGACATTACGCTCCTCTACAAGGTCGAGCCTGGCGTCTCGGACCAGAGCTTCGGCATTCACGTCGCGCGTCTGGCGAACTTCCCGGAAAATGTCGTGCGGCTCGCAAAGCGCAAGGCAGACGAGCTGGAGGATTTTGGGAGCGGTGCGTAGTTTTCAAGTCAGCCGCGATGCACGAAGTGCGTGTTAATGGAGTTTTGCAGAGGACAAGAAGCAGCGGCCGCCTTCGAATATCTCGACGGAGGTGACGGAAGAGGGCCTGCAGATCGTCGAGGACCTTCTCAAGTCGTGGGCTGGAGAGCCGGACGATGAAGATGTCGAGATGGCGGACGCGGACGATTCGCCCGAAGCGCAGCTGGAGGAGCTGAAAAGGATAGTGGAGGCGAATAGGGAAAAGATCGATGGCAATGAGTGGCTGAAGACGGTTATTGCTGCGTTGTGATATTCAACTTAGACTGCTCTGCTATCCTTTTTTCTTGTCGCCAATGTCTTGCTTGTTGCTAGACACCTTTCTGGTGCTTCGTATTGTACTGTATAATAGTAGCTTCTAATTTTCCCTCCCCCCTTACGGCGTTAGTATCCGAGGACAGGGTGGTATCGCGGCGGCTCGCCGCAACCTAAATGGCCGGCCCGACTTCCCGGAAGTCTCCGCGTCTGAAAATTAGCGCCGTCGTTGTCGCCGCCGACGCCGACGCGCGCTATGCTGTCCTCCTCGACGCGCCTGTGCCTTCGGAGAGCCCGCCCCTCCCCTCGGACCTGCTTGCCCTTCCTCCGGCTTGCATCCTCCGCAACCCAACCGACTTCAGCGTCGTCGCTGAAGAACCAGCCATGGTCGTTCGACACGACGCCGAAGGAATCGCAGCAGGCACCGGGAGGCACGACGCAAGCGCGCTATAACCTCACACTGCAGGACTATCTCATCCGCAAAGACGCCGCTGGTGCACTCTCCATCGCCGCTGATATGAAGCGCGCTGGCGTTCCCCCCGACTACACCACCTACCTCACCCTCGCGCGCACCTTTGCTACCAGGGGACTCTATCGCGAGACTCTTGCGCTGCTGGAGGACATGGAGCATGTTGGCCTCAAGCCCGACCTTGCGTTCTTCCATGAAATGGCCCGCGTGCGTCTGCCGTTTCCCGCATCGCCTAACATGCTGACATGCGCAACAGAACGCGAACAGACTGTCCTCGGCGGAGTTCTGGAAGACCTTGGACGAGATGGACAAGCACGGCGTTCGCCCAGACGCAGCGATATGGACAGGTGCCATCCAGCAGTTCGCGAGTGCCGGGAATGTCGAGCTGGCGCTCGAAACCCTGTACAATGTCCGTGAGGACGGCCTCGAGCCAGAACTGCCGGCCGCGGAGGCTGTCGTCACCCTTCTGTGTGAGAAGGGATATGTCAATCTTGCTCTGGACGTCGTCGACTGGTTTGAGGGCTTTTCTATCCGCCCGATGAGCCCCCAGTCGTGGATGGAGTGCCTTGGTGCTGCAGCTATAGAGGGCTGCGTGAGTGCTTTGCATTCATTTCCTCGTCGATGCTAATGATGACATGCAGATGGACCATACCGTTCGGTGTTGGAACAAAGCGGTGGTCGAATACGGCGTCATCCCAGACGAGGGCCTCTGCCTTGCAGTGCTTGCCGTGGCCGCGCGACACGGCCAGGCCGAGTTTGCCATTTCCCAGCCCCTCACGACTATTGCCAGCGCTGGGATAACACTGTCGCACAAGCACATCGCGCCCGTCATCGAGGCCTTTGGCGCAGGCGGCAACCTACGCGACGCCTTCACGTTCCTCCATAGCCTACCTAACTTCAACTTGGAGCCGCCGCTCTCCTCCCTTGAGGCTGTCGCCGCCCACTGCCTACCGGATATCGATGCGATTGACAGCGCGTGGGCAACCGTGGACGAGTTACACAGCGCAAGCCAGCTGTCCATCGCAGCGCTCAACACCATCATCCTCGCCGCGGCGCACCACAGCGACCTGCAGCGCGCGCTCGGCGCGTACAAGAGCCTCCCGACATACAACCTTACGCCCGACACCGATACCTTCAATATACTTCTCGACGCGTGTGTCGCCGCGCAGCACCGGCAGCTGGGCGACGCGCTCCTTGCGGACGTGAAGGCGGCAGGCGTCCCAGTCGCGCGCGGGACGTACGATCGTATGGTACGACTCTGTCTCACGCAGCCCGAGTACGACGACGCGTTCTTCTACCTGAACGAGATGGAGGCGGCAGGGTACGTGCCGCCAGCGTCGCTGTACGAGGCGATCGTGCGCAAGTGCGCGGGCGCGGGGGATACGCGGTACGAGATTGCGCTTGAAGAGATGCGGAAGCGGAAGATGGTCGTGTCGCAGGGGCTGATGGGTGAGGTGGGCGCGCTCATGAGGAGAGCAGGGGGAGCGGGCGAAGCGCAGCACGTGGATGGACAGGGTCATGAGTTGCCACCTTCCAGAGATCCTTGACAGTAGACTTGACTAGACAGGTCGTACTCACTTAGCATACTGATACACCACTCTCGCATACTTCAGAATGGACTGTAAGATCACGGTCGAGTGGCAGATTCGTCAGGCGTGACGAGTCTGAACGACTCTGCGTTCATATACTATTGTTCAGGACAGGACGCCTAGCCAGTTTACGGTGCAGGGTGTGATGCACCCTGCCTGCTCAAATTCAAAATTTACAGCAATTGAATTTCAGGAAGGCCCGTGTTTGGTTCCGGTGGCGTCGACAAACAGTTTGCTTTGATCGCCGGTCCCGAAATGGTTGCTCTCTTGTCCTGCACCGTCACCGTCACGCGTGAACGCGACGCGCGCGTCTCCCCCTGCCATGGTACGCCGACCCGCCCAGCGCGCCCCCTCCTGCTGACCGCCCGCAGTTCTACTCTGAAGCTATACTGTCGCGTCGCGGGCCGCTCGGCAAAGTATGGCTCGCAGCGCACATGGAGCGCAAGCTCTCCAAGACCCAGACACTGCAGACCGACATCGGCGAGTCCGTCGGTGCGTGGCATACCCGCCATTCTCTTCCCCCCTCTCAATGCCACCCCAGACGCCATTATGGGCCAGGAGATCGAGGTTATGGCACTGCGCCTCAGTGGCCAGCTCCTGCTCGGTGTCGTCCGTATATACAGCAGGAAGGCCAAGTACCTCCTAGACGACTGCAATGAAGCGTTGCTCAAGATCAAGATGGTGTGCTCGCATCTGCTCAGCTACGACAGCTTGCTCACATACTCCCTATAGGCCTTCCGCCCTGGTGTTGTCGACATGACTGAAGGCGAACTTACAGTCAACAAGAATGCGATCACGCTTCAGGGGAACGGCATCGACCTCGACGCTATCCTACCCGACTTCAATTGGTGCGCGTATAATGTACCTAGTGATCACCAATGCTCATTCCGAATAGGGACGAGGACTTTGAAGTACAGCCCCTAGTCGCGTCGGGTCAACACCAAGCCCGCATAGACGACATAACTCTCCGCACCGATAATCTCATGGATTTCAGCGACCCCATGAACCTTGATATCGGCCCCTCAGACGGCATAGGCTCGCAGGACTTTGACGTCGACCTTGGCATCGACTGGGGTGATGAGTTCGGCGGTGAACAAGGCCGGAACGAGGAGGACAGCATGAGCATGGACGGCAGCGTTGGTGTTGGCCGTAGGGACAGCATGGCCCCATCTCGTCTGTCCATGGACTCTCGCTTCGCCGGTGGCCGTGACGGTGATCTCTTGTCCCAACGCAGTCGTTCACGCGACCCCTCCGAACACCCCTTTGGCGGCGACATGATGGACGTGGACATGGACATGCCCGACTTGGGCACCGTCGACCTCGGTGACCTCGGTGTGGGCTTCGACGACCAGCCTATGTTACCCATCGATGACCAGGAGAAGACGCCCGGACAGACGCGAGGCTCCTCGCGAGCATGTGAGTGTGTTTCTACACACCCGCTAACCATGTATTAACTTCCATCAGCGTCCCCCCTCAGCGACATCCCCCCAACCCCTCCCGCACAAGACGACCTCCCCGCCGAAGACCCCACCACCCCCGTCGCCAAAAAGCAAGCACGCAAACCCCGGGAGAAGAAGCAAATCATTGACTCCGTCACCGAGCTTGAGGGCGGGCCTGGCGCGAAGACCGGTCGTGGACGCAATGCCGGCTTCGGCGCGCAGAACGACGTCGACGTCAGCGACATTCTCACTGAACAGCACTTCCTCCCGCGCTCGACGCTCATGATGCGCCTGCTCGAAGTACACGACGACCCGCTCGCGCACTTCATGCCAACGAAGGTGACGCCTGACGGCACCTTCCTCTCCGCCGCGCCGCCCGGACTTCCCGCCGCCCTCGCGGACATGTTCTTGATGCCTGTGACAGGCGCAAAGCGTGGACGTGGTGCCGAGGGCGGGCGACCACTCAGCAAGCGCGCGCGCACCGCGGCTGAGGAGGAGGAGGTAGAGCAGGGCCGCCGCGAAGCGAGCGCCGCACCCAGCTTCGGCCTTCCCGACGGGGGCGACGTACCGTTCGACTTTGGCGACCAGTCCCTGCCGCTCGACGACTTCCAGCTCGAGCTGCCGGAGCTACCGGCTGCCGATGATGCCGCCCTGCCCCATGCCTCCCAGCGTGGATCCATGGCGCCCTCCGAGCACAGTCGATTCTCTACCCCTGCATTCCAATTTGAGGAAGAGGGTGAGACTTTCGCGGATGCGTCGTGCCCGATTGCGGCGTTCGACGGACGGACGCAGAGTCAGGAGCAAAGAGAGGATGATGGCCGGGATAAGGCGTACAGCAGGAACACGGGCAAGGCTCTCACTGTCATCCGGCGGGAGCTGCGCCCCACGGAGGGTGAAGCGGACGCAGATGCAGACGTGCTCAGCTTCAATCGCATGGCGCAAAAGGCGTCTCGCCGGGCGGCGGCTGCGTTTTTCTTCGAGCTGCTCGTGCTTGCCACACGGGATTGCGTGCGCGTGACACAGGAAGCACCTTTCGAGAATATCGAGGTGTGGGCGAAGGAGAAACTGTGGGAGCGGCAGACAGAGCAGGAGGAACGCCGAGAGAGACGCGGCTCGGCGGCTCCCAGTGAGAGCGAGTTGACGGGGATGGAGTCAAGGATGGGCTCTGCTGCCCCCTCGCGCAGAGGCTCCGCTGTACCGTCACGCATGGGCTCGGCTACTCCTTCACGCAGAGGGTCAGTTGCTCCCTCACGTGTGGGCTCCGCCGTGCCGACGTCGCGTGCCTCTGCCGCTAGGTCTATCGGTGCTGCACTGGGTCTTTGAACATCCATCTCTCCATCTCAGACTTCATGGCGAATATCGCGATCCCTCCGTCTCTTCTCCTCACCTAATCTCGCCGGCAATGTCTCCGTCACCAGTCACGAATCATCTTTCCGTTTCGTTATCTAGTCTGAATCTAGGGTCTGTTCTTGCTTTTCCTGAACTTCTACGTTCTTGTGTTAGTATATATATCGCTTCACATATAGCTCCTCCTATACACTGGCACGCCAAAGAGTTACGACCGCTATGCTGCCAAGTTCATGATATTTGCCGCCCCGGATACCTGCCCTGCCCCTCCTATTTCTATGTTGCTTTTCCGATATCTTTCCCTCGTCCATACGGTTGAGATTATGTTCTGCTTCCCAATTCCCTGTCGTCTTACCTCCTCATAGCTGTACTGCGTCTTCAAATGCATTTGCCTGTCACTGTCAGCTCGTCACCAAGGCTCTTCCTCAGCTCCCTTCCGATGGAGTTCTTATCAGCTACGTGGTTTGCCTACTCGAACTTCTATTGTATCTTTAGAGACTCAAGTACTCATCACCTGCTTGTCCGTGCGATGCCATTACTCCCCAACCACCCCTCCCGCCACAGCGATTAGCCCAATACCGACTCACTATTAGACTCAATGGCACTGGCGCGTCGGTCCGGTCCATACGTCATGGCAATATCATGACCTAATTTTCCCTCATAAGAACATCGGTAGATCAACGTTTCAACCGTAAATCACTCGTACTTACCATGTTCACCTCCCCACATCCTGTCACTTTCGACCAGCTCACGGAGGAGGACGTTGCTTTCGATGAAAACTTTCTGAACTCAGTCGCCTACTGGGATGTAGAGCCTGCTGGATGCTTGCCAACACCGAGCCCAGAGGTACGCCTGCCACGTCGCCGAAATTTTTGTCTAATCTTTCGCTGCACAGGGTTCTCCGCAAGCACAGTTCGGTCACTCCCAAGCTTTCCCCACACTGCCGACTGCACCAGTCTATAGCGTATCGACAGCTTTTACGAAAGACGCGTACTATGGCGGCGCGGTCCCCGACACAGTCATTGCCTCCGCGGATCACGTGCACTTCTATGTCAGTCGCACCTTGCTCGCCAGGATATCCACAAATGGCTTTGGCGGCCTTCTTCCCGCGTTGGAACACTCTCTAGATGGCCTGCCACTCTCCCGCACGTCTGACACAGCGGAAATACTCAACCTCATCCTACACGCCGCGCACGACATGTGCCCCGACCGGTTCACACCATCGCTACCTACACTCGTTGCGGCGCTTGATCGCGTGCCCGCATACGGCCTTTCACCCGCGCACTATGCTGTGCGAGGTCGCGCGTTCTACAACGCATTGGTTACGCGCGCGCCCCTCGCTCCGCTGACGGTCTATGCCGCCGCCGCCCGCCGCGAGCTGGACGAGATCGCGGTCGCCGTGTCGCCGCACCTGCTGTCAATGCAGCTATCCAGGATAACAGACGAAGATGCGGAGGCGATGGGTCCTGTCTACCTCAAGCGTTTCTTCCTGCTGCACCAGCGACGCATCGACGCGCTCAAGGATATACTCGCGCAGGCTCCTTACCCGCATACAGAGTTGCCGGACTGTAACTTTGCGGAGCAAAGGAAGATTGTGCGTGCGTGGCAGCTCACAGCCGCGTATCTCGTCTCGGAGTCACGACCAGGTACGGCGACCATTCCCGTGTAACGAATATCCTCGCGGGCCATGCTGACAATCCCAAAGACTTGCCTGCCAGCACGATCGAGAGCACTGTGAATGCACTCGCGGCGGGAGTGCCGTGCGACGGCTGCAGGGAAGTGCTGCAGAAGCGCTCGCGAAAAGCCGTCGTTGAATGGACGATGCTCCAGGTATGTTGGCGTGTCACTCACCTCTTTACCTATGGCCGAGGGCTGATCCGAGATTCATCAGCGCACCATTTGAGTGACGGCCACAGCGCGCGTTCATATATACCATTTCGAGCTTTCATCCATAGCGCGGGCTTGAACGTTAGATGGGTGTGGGCGCTACACGCGTGGCTACTCGCTCGACTCCGGATTCAGTATAACGTCGATTTTTGGGTGGTAGTGTCTTTGTATCTCAGTTTTGGTCGCCCTTGGTACGTGTCGGCTCGCAGCCTGGTACGGTCCTAGACTCTGCTTTGCCTTGCCTGGTGCAAATAATGTATTATACTAAAATATTGATCATGATCTGTCTTGACTAGTAGAAGATCTGTGCGACCGACCTTGACTTCGTGTGCCGCTGGATAGATGAGTGATCTCCTTGGGTAGTGTGTAGCCTGGTGACCGGTACCATGGGTACTTGAGTCGTAAGGGAACGTTCGAATCGCAGTCCCCTTATTGAGTCAGATAGTTTTCATCGTAAGTATGCTGTACTGTACATACCCTTCGGAATCGCCGAGCGGTAGCAGATGTCTTGTGGACCGTTTGGCGGACCGGGATATCAAGTTGTTTCCAGACGCGTGTGATACATGGTCACATAAGTATTGAAGTTCAGTTGCCCGACAGCGCATTATGTGCTCGTCATGTCTTCTTTGGTACTTAGAGTTGCGCGGGCGTATTGCATTATTGTATATCGTGATACTTCAGAACATACGCGCCCGTCGATGCAAGTAGTTCGCTCTGCTCCTTACATCGTATGGCGCAAGTTGACATGCACAGCCTTCGTGTTTGTGTAGCTGGAGAGTCTCGTCAGCATACGTCTGTTACACATCAAAAGCACAAACTCACTTTGCAAGGGCATACTCGCCCAGCTCGCGCCCGATACCCGACTGCTTGAATCCGCCAAATGGAACTTGCGCGTGCAGCTGGTTCACGCAGTTTACCCACGTCGTCCCCGCCTGCAGCCGATGCGCCGTCTCCAGCGCGCGCGTGATATCCTTCGAGAATACCGCGGCTGCAAGCCCGTAGACCGAGTCGTTCGCCTGCCGCACTACGTCGTCTTCGTCCTTGAACTTTACTATCACCGCGACGGGCCCAAAGATCTCCTCGCGCACGATGGTCATGTCCGCCTTACAGTCCGTGAAGATGGTCGGCTCGATGAAGTAGCCCGCGGTGCCGACACGCTTTCCCCCGGCGTGACACGTCGCGCCTTCCTGCCGGCCGGAGTCGATGTAAGACATAACGCGGTCGTACTGCTGCTGAGAGACTTGCGGGCCCTGGTCTGTGTCCACGCCGAAGGGGTCACCGACCTTGATAGCCTTGGCGCGTGCGGTGAAGGCGGCAAGGAACTTGTCGTAGACGCCTTCCTGGATATAGATACGCGAACCTGCTGAGCACGCCTGGCCCTGGTTCCAGCTGTTGAGGGTATAAGCACTTATTTATTGCCTGGGGATCAGGGAATGAATAATCTTACAATATGCCATGCGCGGCCCAGTTCACTGCCTGGTCGATGTCCGCGTCGTCGAAGATGATATTCGGGCTTTTACCGCCGAGCTCGAGTGTGACGGTCTTCAGATTTGTCTTCGCCGCCGTCTCCATTATCTTACGACCAACAAGTGTGCTGCCGGTGAACGCGATCTGCAGAGGGTTAATGCTGGGCGCACAGTATATGTGGAACATTCACCTTGTGGATGTCCATGTGCGCGGCAATGGCTGCGCCGACAGTGCTTCCGTACCCAACAAGGATGTTGACGACGCCTGGAGGAAAGCCCGCCTCGCGGATGAGCGAGCCCATGCGCAGGGCCGTGAGCGGCGTGAACTCGGAGGGCTAGCTATGCGCTTGATTGGTGCGCTCAACAGACACTGGGAATATGAGCGTACCTTCAGCACAATCGTGTTCCCTGTAGCAAGCGCAGGACCAATTTTCCACGCCATCATCAGTAGCGGAAAGTTCCATGGGATAATTTGCCCAACGACCCCGATGGGTTCGTGGCGCGTGTACGTGAGCTTCGATTCGTCGGTCTGGAGGAGGATGATCAGCCTCTGCTGGGACCAAATCGAGCATATACCCCTACCTCGATAACCTTTCCTTGAATCTTGTCTGCCCATCCAGCGTAGTACTTGATCGTTTGCGTCGCAAAGGCAACATCGACGAGCTTCGCCCAGTTAAAGGTCTTGCCGTTGTCGAGCGCCTCGATCGCCGCAAGCTCTTCAAGGTTCGTCTCCATCAGCTGTCCAAGCTTCCACAACAGCTCCGCACGACGCGCCCCCGCTGCGTTCAGGCCCCAGGTGGTTGCGAACGCCTTCTCGGCAGCATGTACGGCGGTGTCGACGTCCGCCGCAGTCGCCTCAGAGACCTTGGTGATGAGCTGGCCGTTGGTCGGATTGATGACTCTGAAGAAAGATCAGTGAAGGAGATAAAACGATGTACGCAACGCACTCGATGGTCGTCTTATGCGCCCCATCGATGAATTCGCCGTCGATGAAGACACCAGTGGGGAAGTTCACCTTGCCTTTGTAAGCAAGCGTGTCGAATTGATGAACGTATGTGGTCATCGCGGAGCAATAGATGGATGTGGGAGATGGGAGAGAGCCTCGCTTTATATGAGGATCGAGCTAAGAACCCTAAATCGTGCTCTTCTCAGGGTCGGAAGGGCGGAGTAGTCGAGCAAATTTGAGTACCGTAAGCGTCGTTAGGAAGCCTCGTGAGATTCGGGAAGCCGTGCGGATGCGCGGCACGACCGTAAGTCAACGCCTCCGAAGTTCTTCTACCAGTAGACCACTCCAGGTCAGGCCTTCGTCTACACGATATTGGTGGCGTAGAGTTCGCAGGTGAACTGTTCGCAACATCGAGGGAATGAACTGAATCGTGCGCATAAAGAGTCAGGCGTCCAGGCTCCGTGAGTCCGTTGCAGGTGACGACTCTGAGCAAAGGGAATCCAAAGCATACGCCGAATCGGAAAGAAGCTCCCTGTAAGCTTCTGTTTCGTCAGATCATGGCAGACTCATCTTGGACTCATCTGAGGCCCAGAGACGACATCGAAAACACACCTTCTGTGATCAAGGGCTGTGGGCGTTGAAGAACAGTGGGCACACTTGGGGCACACTGCCTCGATTGACTTTCTTGGCTCCAGCAACGTTACATGAAGCGACAACAGAAGGCAATAAGATCAGGATGTTCGCAGGAGCATGCACAGTATTATAGCTGACGATGACATGGCAGGAGACGAACATAAAAGACTCTGAACAACTTGTTGTACAACTGCCAACAATCGTCACGGCGCCGTCACAACATCCTGCTCCTCTCTCTCAGTTGCCCCCAGGTTGCCCCCTACCTTGTCCATCCGCGTCTACGCCCAATTTTCCTTTCTTCCTCGCCCGCTCCTTGTTGAGGTGTCGAGAACCCTCGCTCCTCATGCATGTGGCAGTTAAAGCCTAGGCGTCAACTGACGACGCCAAGATTTGAAGTGCGCAGTGGCGCGCCTACTCCCTCGAGACGTTCTCAGCGGCACTCTTTCTTACACAGTGCTCACACCTCCTTCTCATTTCTCAAGTTCAAGTCTCCTCGCACGCCGCTGCCAGTCACCAGGGAGCCAGAGGCTGGGCCTGCAACGGATCCGCGAACTTCCATTGTCATGTACCAGCTTCGACTCATGCAGTGTATGTATAGGCTGCAGCGTAGTAGAAGCCGCTCCCACTATCGCCAGTGATACCCGAGAAGCTCCAGGCGCTCAGCGCTCAGCGCTCAGCAGACGCCGGGCCGACTTCTTACCTCCTGCGTTACGACCCCATGACCGCGCTCTCGCAAAGATCACCTCGTTGTCGGGAGAATGGGCATCCGTTTCGACTGGTGAGTCGGTGGCAGAAGGTTAACGACAGACTTCATTGCGCTATTGTCGTCGTCACCGGTTTTTCAGTCGGAGCAGCATGCACCTCGTCACTTTTAAGTATTTTCACTGGGCATATTTCAGGCCTGAAGTAGTTGAGAAATCAATCATACAATCATATACAGAGGGGACACGGAGAACGCATACTACACACATATCTTTCCATCGACGGTGGACTCAAGAGAAAATATAATCATAGAACGACTCGCCGCGCGAGAGTGCTGTCGGACGCCGGGTCGCGCGTCGGTTTTCCGACGGCCTCATTCGCCTCCTACGCTGCCTCCTCGCAGGGGACGGTGATGGCGACGACTCCCCCCGCGCCTGTCTATTCCCCCACGGCGCCGCCTGCCGCGGCAGAGGCCTGCGTTGGGGCATAACCTGCACCCCCGTATTATCGGCGATGGACAGCGATTCAACACTCGCGGAGAGCCCGACATCACTCGCCGACTCGTCGCCTTCCTCACCCGCGTCCTCGACCATCGACCACGAACTGTCGGCAGGGGAGGCGGGCCGGTCCTCCGAAATCGAGGGGAGGGCGGCTGCGGTGCGCGCCGGGCGGTGGTCGTCGACGTCGGAATCACCCGCGTCTGAGGAAACCAGGTCGGACTCGCTCAGCTGTGAGGAGTAATCAATGTCGGTGGCGGGCGGCGTGTCCAAGCTGAATGCGCCGGCAGCGTCAGGGCGGAAAACATTAGGCCTCAGAAGATATGTCAGGCG
Source organism: Schizophyllum amplum (assembly GCA_007026445.1). Lineage (NCBI taxonomy): Eukaryota > Fungi > Basidiomycota > Agaricomycetes > Agaricales > Schizophyllaceae > Schizophyllum > Schizophyllum amplum. Next base: position 1,902,589 of record VDMD01000001.1, on the reverse strand, counting down.
CTCGCCATCAACATCCTTGCCTGTCCCAAGAGGGTCAGAGAGAAGCAGGATCGCGGGTGCTGTTTGCACGTACTGAAGCTCACAATCTCGTGGTATCGCGCACAGCAGTGCACCACGTAGCGCGCATACGCATCGTCCGAGATGCGCCACACGAGCTGCAGCGGCGTGCGCGAGACTTCCACCACACTGGTTTCCCCAATCTGCCTCTCTGGCTGCACAACTGGCACGTCGTCCGGTGACAGCATGGCGCCCCCTTCAGCAAGCCATTCCGCGAGCTCTGTCTCGACCGAGTACACGAGCGCCTGCGCGTAACCGGACTTGCGCAGCTCGCGGCGCATTCCCTTGAGGCTGAGCGAGAAGCGGCCGGCATTCGCAGATAAGGGGTCAGCCGCCGGGGAAACAACCGACGAGAGTTTGGCGTTGCGCAGAATAGTCGAAGGCAAGGGCTCGGGGAACGTGGTGCGCACGCCAGGGGGCTCCAATACCAGGTCCCGCTTTGTCGCGGCGACGATGTGCGGATTGCCAGTAAATTTGGCTGATACTGGGTTCAGCAGTCGCCTCCAATTGTTTCCACGATACGCACCATTCTCCTTGCGCCGAGTACGCCGTTTCCCCTCGACATCCTCCTTCTTCGCCGCGCGCACGAGGGATGGGCGAGCGTATGTCGTGTCGCGGAAGCCATATCTATCTCCAGAAACACCGGCCGTGCGCAGAATAGCAGGGAATGAGAGAGGGACAGGATCAATGAGCGCCGAAGAGAACGGCGACGGCGAGACAGTCGTCTGAGGTGGGGCAGTCGTCGTGGCACCCGCGTTCGTCTGAAGGATGGTCGCCGTCGCCGTAGTCGCCATAGTCGTCGCCAAGACGTCAGCTGTTGTGTCAGTCATCTTCGGAGGAATGTAAGCAAGCTGCTGAGCGTATTGGTAAGAGTCAAGGACGATGTCGAGGAGCGGCGCAACGTCTGAGACGATAAGGGCGTCGGTCCCGCGGCCCTGCGATCCGACGCTGCATCACATGATTCGGCATTTAGCGCAACTTGGTCTTGTTCAGTAACCTTCAGTTCTCTCACCATCTGACTTTGCCAGGCGCCTCCTCGACTGAAACGAATGGATCGTACACCTTTCTGCTCCCATGTGATGCTTATACCCGGGCGTATTCGGCCCAAGAACTCTCTCAATCCGCGAACAACCGGATGACCTCGACCTCAGTGACTCGCAGTGACGGGCTCTTGATTGATTGACCACACGTGTTTGGGACTATAAAGCCGCCCGGCAATTAGGCGCCAGTGGTTGTGCCCCTTCCCCTTCTCCCTAGCATGGCTCAGACGAATGTGCGAACGCATCCCCCATCCCATACGTTGACCCGGTACAAGTCAGACGTCTCGACAACTGCCCCAGCCATCTCGAGCAACATTCCTACAGAGATATGGCGCTGCGTCTTCGATCTCGTCCCACGCTCTGTCCAGCTCGCCCTCGCTTGCGTTAATCGTGCATGTCTCGAGACGTACCGCGCCATCCGCTATCGCGCGCTTCGTTTGGAGGACTACGGCCCCGTTACCAAACGCCTGGTTCGTATTTTGGCGTGCGTGGACGTCCTTTGTCGGTGTCGATCACTACTGATCATGACGCTGTACAGCGATCCGGCCATCGCTTCGCTCGTTCACGATGTCTATGTTCGGCCGTGGGACATATCGTGCGAGTCTCGCCGCAAGAAACACCACTTGCCCTTCCGTTGCTGGCTACGCATCAATCGCGTATTCTCTCCGAGTGAAGCGGAACAGCTCTCCCGCGAGCGCGCCAACCGCCGCGCTCGTCGCCGTATCACGCGCATACGCGATGTGCTGGCTACAATACCCGCTGTCCGTTACGCTATCGAGTGGGACGAACAGGTGCCCTACCCCAATAACTTCTTCACCCAACTGCTAGAGCCCGTGCTCCGTGGCACCATGCGCGAAACGCTTGCCCACCTATCGCTGAAAATCCCAGCTGCAACGCTTCTCGCAAACCGCCTCGTTGGCATCCGATTTCCTGCTCTGGAGACACTGCACATTGAATTGTGTATATTCCGTGCCGACCTCATGTATGCAGCCGATTTTATCGACGATATACGCATGTTCATCAACGCCATCGAGGACCCGACGCGCCCGCGGCTCAGCGCGCTTGAGCTGGGGATTACGTCGTCTTCATATCCTTTCGACCTCGGCCTCCTCCTGCAGGGCCTCGTCCCCTTCCGCGCGCTCGACCGCTTCGAGCTCACCATACCATTCAACGGCACACACCTACACGACGTTGCAGGCCTACGGCGCTTCCTCACGCGTAGCGCCCCTCAGCTGCACCGACTTGCCCTCTGCACCCGCCGCGCGAGTCCCGCAGAGGCAGAGCCAAATTCAGCGTGGGTTCTAGCCGCCTTGCGCGGGCTCACGCTCCCGCGTCTGCTGTCTGCGGAGCTCGCCCTGAGGCCCGTCGTTGGGCCCTTCGAACTGAGCGTCCTGGCGGGCTGGCTGGAGGCGCATGCTGACGGACTACGCTCGTTGGCGCTGACGGACCGGCAGCTAGCTTTGGAGGAGGTCGCGGTGCTCATGGCGGCGCTAAATCGGGACACGGCGCGCCGCCTACGACTTCGTGTCCGTCGGCTCAGCGCGGCGTTGCTTACTGTACTCGCACAAGCGCTACCTCTGCTACGCAAGCTGGACATCATATTCGGGGACATTGGCGCGGCAGAAGACGCTGCGGATGGTGTGGTGAGTGCCAACATATTTGTGTCGGTCTCGAGGTCCAGTTCTGATAGGCGATGGCTCAGGTCGCTTTCAGTCGTGCTCTCCGGGACCAAGAAGCTACATACCAAAGCTGGCACTTGGCGCGGCTGACCCTCCGACAACCATTCTAGACGCTGGACGAGGGTGAGCAACTTGCTCTCCAGAACGCGCTGCAGGCCACCATCACGTCGATTTCCGTTTATCATTTCCAAACATCATGCTAGTAAATTCGACCTAAATTGTCTTGTATCCTCCTCTTCCATCGCCAAATCTGCACCGTAATGGCTGTCAGCGGATAGCTACTAAATTCCTGCGCCGGTTAGATCGCAAGTACAGTACTATTGTCTCCTCGCACGCTGTAGCGCTATCATCGTCCATGTAAAATATTCCAGTAGCACAAAATATGTTCATCGATGTATTTTCGAGTATTATAAATGAAGACAACGCACGCACCTTGTCTTAGTCGCAGCTCAGTGAACAAGATTGGAACAAGACCTACCGAAAGGGGTTAACAAAAGGAACCAAAATGATTCGGCATCAGCCGATATGCGGTAGGACCCCTGCTTATTAGCGGCGAGGTATATGTCAATGTCGGACAAATTTTGGCCTTTTGAAGGTCGAAGGTCTCTGGAAAAGCCGGACAAATTGAGGGTTGGTCGGGAGCATGTCTCTGGCGAATGTCGGACAAAATCTCCAGATTACCCTCTGTTCGCCCCTCTGGGACCCCCCTCAACGTCCTCGGGGGTGCCCGGGGGCTGCCGAATTACCATATGGGGTGGCCGGACCTCCGGTCCGGCCCAAAATTCAAAGGATGTCTCTGGAAAAGCCGGACAAAACGACCCAGATTGCGCAAAAAATGTCGGACAAAAAAAGGGCAAATTTGGCGGACCATGACATAGACCTCCCCACCGATAATCAGGGGTCCTTATGCGGTGGCAATGCGGTGGATACCTGCGCGATGGCAGCTCGACGACCAATATATCGACGATGCGCGTGTACTCCTGAGGGTTGTAGTAATACGCCTGCTGCACGTTCAGCTTTAAATTCGCGTTTTTACGCAATTTGGCTAAGAACAAATAAATGCTACAAATATTCGGATCTGTATATTGCTGGATAGCGAGTGCTGCAGCTATCGAGAGCTCGGTGAGCGAGTACCGTGGATAGTATTGAGGCCTTTGTGAGGCGGTAGCCACTCCGACCGAGCACTGGACACATCATGCGAGTCCTCGGAGTCAGAGCTTCTCCGAGAGTGGTGTAAGAACCACGTCAAGGATTAGTAAACCCACTCGCAAATCGTTATACTCTCGAGAGATGTTTAGACTTGTCTGGAACAGTGAGACAGATTATCTGATAAAGCCATACACGCTGCGCGCAGGCAGCAGAATTAAAGAGAGAGAGGTACAGCCAGATACGCGCTGTGGCGCGCATATCACCTGATCGCGTCCGGCGATCTGGATCGCTCCCGGAGGACGGCACGAGATTGATTGGCCTGACATCATCCCGATGATGATCCGGGCTGGCCATAAAGCGATAAGCGGAATCGAGGGCGGCATTGTTCTCAAAGTGACTCGAGTTGAGGTAATTTAAAATACAAGAGCAGACAGTATATAAGGAGGGAGGTCTCCCTGGTTCTGGGAGACCTCTGAGCACCCGGGTACCCACCTGACCGGAGCCATCTCCTGTGGAAACACCCGGAATTTCCGGTGTCAACCAAATAAACCGTTGCTTGGTTGCCCTTCCACACCGGAAGTCACCGATCGAGTGAAAGGCAAAAGAGATCGGAGCGAGACAGAACAGAATAACCTACCGGACTTCGCGTCCGAGTGTTCGTTCAGTCGAAGAGCAAGTACAAAGTACAAAGTATATTTAGTTGCCCCCAAGCAATACAAATCGGACTCGCGCCGCCCCCGGCGAGGTCAAAACCCCCATTTAATTGTGTTGTGTTTGTGTGTTTGTGTTTGGTGTGAGCCAGGCGCGTGCACGGACCTCCCAGAGGCGCTCGATCCTCATTATCTGGAGCCCACCGCGAGGGGGAATTTGATTGATAAATTGCTAAAGCTGCCTTTGTGCACTCGGACCAAGCCATTGTGACCATCGGCTTACTACCTTTCGGACTATTGGCTCTGGGATCGATTGAATATCATCGGCTCTGTTGCATATTCTATCACATTCTCCCAGTGGGGAAACAAATATACTGTGCTAGTTCTGTTCTATCCTGTCGGACTTGGAGTTAACGCTCCATTCTGCCTCGTCGAACTCCCCTCGAAAAAGCTTCGAACTCCCGGCCTTCCGAGGCTTAGCCACCCTTCAGACTCGTTCTGAGGGAGCGCTCCCCACTCCAGTGGGCCCCCGGCTTGTTACCTAGACTCTAGTTTTGTTTTCTTTTATCTCGGACCCTAGCTACTGTTCTGACTCGATTTCCTGTGTTCCTGTGTCTCCTGTGCGCTTGTTTCTATTTTCTCTGTACTCATACAACCCCACCACACTACCTACGATTCCCCTTTTCCACCTCAGACTCGTAGAAAAAGTTTCCCGGCTCTGACCACCGTCGTCCGAATTATGTTTTCATCTGAGGGATCTTCATTTTCGGGTTATCCTCGAGAATCGAACGTCGTGTCGCGTCTTCAACGTCGAGACATCACCTTGCCAGTCTTCGGGCTCGGAAATACACCCCAACGGCGCTTCAACGCGCCGGATATACGTCTACCTGCTTTGCTAGCAAGCAGTGAACGAAGAAACGAGGAAGCAAAAAGAACGATGTTGTCTGGTACTGTACAGAATCGCCTTCACGGTAGCCTGCTGCCGCTGAAGCGTGGTTTCTGGCCAGCTCGAAACGCACCTTATGTGCTCACACAAGCTCAGATGGGGCAGACTGAGCTGGCAGTACTAAAAATGCGATGTCCGCCTTTTTGGAAGGATGGACTGCGAAGAGAGTTGACGCTGTGGAGCGGCGCGAGCGGGTGCTCTGCGCCTGATGGTGAAGTTGCTGGATTGAAAAGACGATGTCAGTACGATGAGCACTCCTCGAGCTACGCTCCGAGCGACGCACTGGGCTACTGGCCGTCTAAACAAATCCACAGTCAGCGCACGATCGCGTTTTACGCGCCGGGCGAATCACCATCTCCTGAAGGCGTCATCAGCGGTGTGGAGGCAGCAGAAGTAGACGTACCAAGCACACACTTTGAGGCGCGACGTCTTTGCATAGCGCAGAACGCGCGTGCTCCATTTAGCGACCCATCTCTGCTGCAGGAAGCGTCAGTGAATCGCGATACATGCGACCCGCGTACTACGCACCTGGCAGCACCCCGGGAACCGTTGCAGTCGCCACAGCGAACGCACCAGCCGGAGGACGCTTCACGCAAGTCGCAGAGGGTTGGTCGCGCTTTCGAGGCAACGACGGGTCTGGCGTTGAGAGAATGCGGCGTGAATCTGCTTGAGGGCGCTGCACCCGCGCAAGATGGAAGAGGAGCTGCAAGAAGCATGGTCAGCAAAGAAGCGGAAGAGGATGACATACCGTACTCGTACTGGGAGGCACACAGGACTCCCGGGTCGGGGAACGCGGCGGCGGCTTTGCGAGATATAGCGCATTGTCGGGACGAGCGGTTGAAGTCCTCGGGACCCGTGGAAGACGTACCTAACGTGTCTCAGCACGCACCTGTTGCGATTGATCGCGTCCCGGAAGTGCGAGCAGGCAAAGTATCGAGCACACTCATTCAGAGCGTGCCGACGAACGCCGCGCCATCAAGTCGAGTTGCTGGAACAGGAGGAGGCGGTCAGCATATCCCAGACGAGCCGCACGATGTACAGAGCGACGCACCGAGTGCAGAGCTGGCTGACTGCAAAGAGAATAAAAGTACGGGCGCGTCTTACGCGCCGGACGCAAGATTATCTGCCCAGAGGGCGGTCAGAAGCGAGAAACGGGTAGCGAGAGACGTACCGCGCACGCCAGACCAGGCGCGAGATTTATTCGCGTCTTACAGCATGGCTGCCGCGTCGGGCGATACTGTGCCACACCAGGCAGTGTTAACAAGTCCCGAGTCGTCTTACTCGAATTCTACGCACTCTGCATTTGGTCTAGCGAGTCCTGCGTCTCCGGAACGCGAACCCAAGCCGTCAAGCGCGTGTAGTGATTCCCGTCAGGGCGCTGGTACTGCTGGCCGTGCTTCCGGAGCGCGAGCGAGCGCGTCTTTGAGCGTGCTCGGCCTTGACGCCCCCAAAGTCGTGTCCGGCGTGGAAAACAACAGAGTAGCCGCTGAAAGGGCTGCTGTAAAAAAAGATAAAGAAAGAGGCAACGTACCGGACGCGCCGGTGCGTAAACAAGTTACCGCGGTCTTGCGAGATGAGCCCGCAACGCCGAAGTGCGCCCAATCTGCTCAGGAATCGTCAGTAGAGTCCCGGGCGCGTAATGTAATTATTGCAAGCCCGGGCTCACCTATAAAGCGAGCCGCCTTTCACAACAGCGGGCGCAAGCGAACAGGTGCCCCTGGCGAACTCCAGCACGCTTCCACGGCGGAGTACGCTTCACAGGCGCGCCCCAGTACGCCAGCAGGCCCACTCGGTGTTGACGCGCCCGTGAGCAATTCCTGTGCACCGAACGGCGAAGACCCTGTCCCGAGCGCTGTGAGCAAAGGGAAAGCGAGAGAAGACGCACCTCGGGCGTCTTCCTACCCACAAGAGCCTTTTCCGATGTCGAGAGGCGCGTCTGCCGGGGTACTAGGTGTCAGTCTTGTCCAGAAGGCGGTATTAGATGCTTCGATGCGTATAACACGTACTGAGTCTCTCGGCGCTCCTATAGGGCGGTCGCCGCCTTCGAGCTTGGACTCGGTGCCTATGGATGCGTCTAGCGCGTTATGGGGCGCGTCAGTTGTGGCCGGTCGCGTCGTGAGTGGAAGGGCGGGCTCGACTGCGGATGCGGCCAGCCTGGGTGTTCCTACGAGTCCTATGCAGATGAGCAAACAAAGAAAAATGCGTCAGTATGGTCCTGTAGTTGCCACAAACGAACTCGCACCTGAGACGAATAAAAAGAGAAAGAGAACAAAGGTGACGCGCGGCTTCCTCGCGCGTGAGAAGCGCCGAGCTGCGAAGCAGCAAGAAGCGGCGGTGGCGGCGCCTGTTGCCCCGCAGCTTCAGCAGAAAGCGCCCGGTGATCTGCTTTCGAACTCGCGCCTTCGCGCGAGTAAGCCTGATGTCGAGAGCCGGGAGACCTGCCAAACGGGTGAGATCCGCAGTCTCACGCGAGAGCACGACGAAGAGAGCGAGTCTCAAGGAGGAGAAGTCGGTGGAGAGTCGCGTTGGGCGACAGCTGGCTCACCATGCAGCCGGGGCAGCGAGGCAGAACGCGCGCGCTCGCCGTCCGCTTCATCGGACGCGTCAGAAGACGAGTCAGACGACCCTCTGTGGGGAAAAGAGGCGGTGAGGCGAAGGGAGTCGCTAAACTCACGCATTTTGCCCGATCTTCGCGCACATCGCATGAGCTGGCTTCTGGAAACCGAGCTACAAGATTGTGGATGTTCTAGCGACTTTGTAGATGGACTCACCTGCTGGTACCACCTGCTTTCAGAGGTCGACGGCCTCAGCGCTGCCACTAGTCTAGAAAAAGTCGTCAGTGAGGTAGAAGCAAAGAAGGAAGACATACTCGACTTCCTGGGGTGTGATTGCTATGAGGCTATTCAAGATCAGGCCCTGTCTTGGAAAGCGCAGTTAGAAGCTGGAACTTTGTGTGAGGATCCTTACCTGCACTCTTCAGAGAGCAATATAGAGGAGCACTACGCTCAGTATAACCTGTGCCACGAAACCAGGAAGGCGATTGTCCGGCGACATGATAACGCTGTGCTCGTCGACGAGGCAGACGAGTGTCGCAAGTGGACGGAGGAGGAAGTCGAAAGTTGGCCAATTCTTTTGTGGGTTGGTGACGGTGTACCTTTGCGCGAAGCGCCCGGCGCACCGAAAGTCATGCGAGTCAGCGTAGCATCGGTGAGCTCTGTACTCACCGCTGACGCGCTTAGCGCGGATGCGAGTAAACCGGCGCGTTCCCGGTACCGAACCAATGTCGTACTCGCCGAAGACGCAGCCGACCGGGTACGAGCCGCCTTGGTCACGAAAAAGGCGCCCGATGTGTCAGAGCATCCTATGAGAAGGTTTCTCGAACAAGAAGTACCGTTCAGCTCACCTCGAGAGCCCCTCCTTTGGAGCTCACTCCTGGAGGAGATGGGTGTGTTGGGTGTTGTGGATAGGCCCGAAGCGCTGCTGAAGAAGCTTGAGGAAGACCAAGATTGGGTCACAGATGTAGTGGGCCTGAGAAGCTATGAGCAAATGAAGGAGAAAGTCGCATCTCTGATGCAGGACGTAGAGCAAGAGAGTAAAGACGGAGTACTCACTGACGGAGCGCCTGTTGCAAAGGCGCGAAAGAGCGTGCGCTTTCTGGAAGGCGATATCATGCCATCTACTCGTAAGAACGAGGCAGACCCGCTGAGGTCGTTGACATGAGCGAGCCTTGACGGTCAACATCACAGTACCTCTAACAAGGCAAAAGGTACGTAAAATAAGCATGGAGCGGGAAGGAGAGAGCAGCCACTCACCAAAGTAAGCTCTACAAAAGTCCACGGCGTGATTTCACGCGAGGAGCGAGGCGCGGGTGCGCAAAGACAATCCACGAAGAAGTCGGCTACCTAACAGTAGGTCAGCTTCGTCGACAAGGAAGGTGTGCTTGGGGGCACTCCGTAGCGCCCGCGCGCTAACAGCCAGGTCTGCCTTGATGGTTGCAAGCCATACTTCGAGTTTTTGAGGCCAGGAGCAGGATAACGGCGGAGGCGCGCGCGGAAAATCAATTGGGCGCCTACTTTGACGAACGAGTGCTTCGAGCACTCGCCGGCATCGGCTGGCAGTCTAAAGAGCGTCAACACAGGGCATAAGTAAGAGAGCAAGCAGCTTTGGTGTGGGGGAGACCCCGCGCGCAAGGAAGAGTAACCGAGACGGCGAGAGAGAACAATGCAACAAAGAACAAAGGACTTCGGAGCCGCGTTACGGTCCGACTTCCGATCGCGGCACTTGCCGAACAAAGTTGAACTTCGCATCATTTGGCGCTCGCGACGCGTTCCTCAGGGAGCGGCTGACCGAGGGCGGTCAGGATTTTGGTGTGGGGGAGATAATACGCCTGCTGCACGTTCAGCTTTAAATTCGCGTTTTTACGCAATTTGGCTAAGAACAAATAAATGCTACAAATATTCGGATCTGTATATTGCTGGATAGCGAGTGCTGCAGCTATCGAGAGCTCGGTGAGCGAGTACCGTGGATAGTATTGAGGCCTTTGTGAGGCGGTAGCCACTCCGACCGAGCACTGGACACATCATGCGAGTCCTCGGAGTCAGAGCTTCTCCGAGAGTGGTGTAAGAACCACGTCAAGGATTAGTAAACCCACTCGCAAATCGTTATACTCTCGAGAGATGTTTAGACTTGTCTGGAACAGTGAGACAGATTATCTGATAAAGCCATACACGCTGCGCGCAGGCAGCAGAATTAAAGAGAGAGAGGTACAGCCAGATACGCGCTGTGGCGCGCATATCACCTGATCGCGTCCGGCGATCTGGATCGCTCCCGGAGGACGGCACGAGATTGATTGGCCTGACATCATCCCGATGATGATCCGGGCTGGCCATAAAGCGATAAGCGGAATCGAGGGCGGCATTGTTCTCAAAGTGACTCGAGTTGAGGTAATTTAAAATACAAGAGCAGACAGTATATAAGGAGGGAGGTCTCCCTGGTTCTGGGAGACCTCTGAGCACCCGGGTACCCACCTGACCGGAGCCATCTCCTGTGGAAACACCCGGAATTTCCGGTGTCAACCAAATAAACCGTTGCTTGGTTGCCCTTCCACACCGGAAGTCACCGATCGAGTGAAAGGCAAAAGAGATCGGAGCGAGACAGAACAGAATAACCTACCGGACTTCGCGTCCGAGTGTTCGTTCAGTCGAAGAGCAAGTACAAAGTACAAAGTATATTTAGTTGCCCCCAAGCAATACAAATCGGACTCGCGCCGCCCCCGGCGAGGTCAAAACCCCCATTTAATTGTGTTGTGTTTGTGTGTTTGTGTTTGGTGTGAGCCAGGCGCGTGCACGGACCTCCCAGAGGCGCTCGATCCTCATTAGTAGGATATGTAGATCAGGATCAAGTATATCTACTACTACGTATAGGTATATAAAGCTAGGTAATCATGTATAATAATCTGCCCTCGATCCGCATCTGCATTCATAGTCGTGAAGCACGCTCTCCCGCTCGCAGGACACATGCAAAACCTGTCTAGCTGGCCCCGCGTTGCAGTCTGCAGGCGGGCCTGCGTGGCGGGCTTCGCAAGTGTAGCGCGGTACGCGGCAACCCTGATATTAGCATCATCGTACGGATTACAGTCATTTGCAGAAAAGTTGGCAGTCCCGTGCCTTCAGATTTCGCGCGCGTGCGCCGTTGATGCGACGCGTCAGCCAATCGCGTCGCCAGGGCCGTCGTCTGGACGAACCCGAGGGCGCTACGACGCGTTCGATTGGCCCTCAGCGCCGCGTGGCTCGGAAAAACGCGCGCACGGGACTGCCAACTTTTCTGCAAACGACTGTAGATGTCGTCACGACACCATCGCGATCGACGCGCCAGAACGAGCGGAACTCTCCCTGATTGATTCCTTGCCGCAGGCTCTCCGTCCCCAACCTGAGCTCACTTGCATGAAAATGGCCCGGCGTACGCGCAACATCTGCGAGGGGCACGTCCGGAAGTATGCTGTCGGCGATGCGGTCCATCGCGTATCGCGCGATATTGTCCTCCGTGAGCCGGCTGAGAGCATGACTGCCGTGCTCAATCTCGAGCGGCAGGTACCAGGTGCATGGGATGGCCCAACCGCTTTCGCTCATCGAGGGTGAGGCGCAGACCAGGTAAGGCTTTAAGACCATGCGGTAGTCATCCGCTGCGTCAACAGAGACGAACGGTGGAATTCGATAGACATGCATCTCGTCTTCGCATGCGCAAATTATGTGTCCGTCCGCAATGTGCAGCTGAAGCTTTGTAAGCGAGGACTCGAGATCGTATACCCAGAGACTTTGCACACACCACAGTGATCACGTTAGTCTGCAGGTCGCTCGCCTTCCACGTCCAGTGCACTATTGCGCGATTGGTGTAGTCCCACCCTGGTCCCACCCCTCGTCACTCGCTACTGCCGTTTCATAAATGCTTGCTTTGATCCAAAAACGCGCGACCAAAAATCAAAAAATCAGAAAAATCAAGAAATTGTGAGCGGTGCCCTGCAGCTTAGTCGGCTGTGTCGTAAAATACGGGAAACATGTCACCCAGACTGGATGAGTGTCTGAGAGAAAGAACGAAGCGGAAAGCTGCTCCCGACGTCGAGAAACGCGAGGGCGCGCCGCCCGGCGCTCGGACCGGCGCGCGCTTAACGACGGCGGGCTGCAGCCCTTCCCTGTGTGATGCACACTCATCGTAGACTGTATTCAGCTACAGTAAATGTACGTTGAGATGCACAGTCACTGTCGAGCAGACCACGGGCACCATCTGTGCAGGAGTACAATATTTCCCGGACCCGGGGGAACCCCATGTGCGAGCATGCTCAGTCGTGAGCGATAAACCTACATATGCGTCTAGATAGCTCATCTCGGCCTTTCAGTACCAGTCTTCGATCTGAGACGGAGCGGGGCGCTGAAGCCCGCCGTCGTTGAGCGCGCGCCGGTCCGAGCGCCGGGCGGCGCGCCCTCGCGTTTCTCGACGTCGGGAGCAGCTTTCCGCTTCGTTCTTTCTCTCAGACACTCATCCAGTCTGGGTGACATGTTTCCCGTATTTTACGACACAGCCGACTAAGCTGCAGGGCACCGCTCACAATTTCTTGATTTTTCTGATTTTTTGATTTTTGATCGCGCGTTTTTGGATCAAAGCAAGCATTTATGAAACGGCAGTACAGACGTTTCACATATTCTTGCTTTGGGTGAAAAGTGATCGCATCCGTAAATAAAAAATCAGAAAAATGCATGATATTGTTATCGACGTGTGCTGGCGTCCGTAGCGCACTTTCGACACCGTCTATGAGCTGAAGAAAGTATTATTCATAGGCAGGAGGTCTAGGTCTATGTACAGGAGCAAGAACGAAGTGAAATGACACAGATACGAGTCAGAAACGGATGCATAGCGCTCCCAGCCAGTCGGCCGCGCGTACATCAGCGGTAGCGGGGACAGCGATTGGAAAAAGGAGTCATAGCAGCGCCATCAAGCCCAGAGAAGGCGCTTCGGCATGGGAGTAGGGAGAGGATGGAGTGGGAGGGCTCATGTCGTTGGAGATGCAGGCTCGGAGGCGCCCTTGCGCGGGCGGGGCAATCACAGCAGCTCCTCGGATGTTCGTGCGGCCACGCAGGCTCGTGAAGAGAGATCCGAGACTGAGCTAGGTGGCTCAGTCAGCGGCAGGAACTGTGAATAGTAGCGCCACGCACCGTTACTTATGGCGCGCGCTCGGCGCTCGCTCTGAGCTCTCGGGAGCACCCGGCCTGTATCCCGTCAGAACCACATTCCGAGTCGTTCACAGTGTTCCCAGAGTGCGGCGACATCTTCGGCCGCGTCAGGTAGACTTGCGCAGGTGTGCAAACCACGGAGATGAACGTTGAACGTTGAGAGGATTCGACGATGATCGGGCACCCCAGCGGACGTCCTTCACTCCAAACGCAGTCTTTTCCATCCGGGCTTTCTGCCCGCGCCATCTGAAGCTCTGCGCGTCATGGACAGCACCTTCCTGCGCGACTGGACGCGTCCGACGACGCAAGAACGCGTCGATAGCAATTTCGGGCATTTTTCTAATTTTTTATTTACGGATGCGATCACTTTTCACCCAAAGCAAGAATATGTGAAACGTCTGTAGGACAACGGTGGTGGATGAGAACCGGTGGACAGTAAAAATCAAAGGTTCGAATTGTATTGGAAGCTTCAGAATGGATATGTTGCGAACAGCGACCGAGCACGGGTTGCCTATGGCCTCTTCGTTGTTGGGCTTTGAGTCGTCCTGGGGAGACAAGATGACTCATCAGTCTGATGGGACGACACCAGAAAAACTACGCACAGACTGCAAGAAGTGCGCTTCCATGAGACAGAATTCCTTCGTATTTTGGCCACTAATGAACGATATAGTTCAGCAAACGGCATCGACAATTCTCCAGGGAAGACGACTCGCGTCTGGCTGTAAATCGTCAACATGAATCGCAACCTGTCTTCCGATGGCGTTTGTTAGAGGTCATCGATGTTCATCTGAGCGTCCGAAATCGACATCGTGCACCGACTTCCGAGCATGTCTTCGAGTGCTGACCAGTAGATCAAGCGAATCGGCGTCTCTGGCCTGTCTTTGAGAGAATGAATAGGAGGACCAAGTGTGTATATCCTTGTCGCGGAATACGGTGTCAGATGGCATGAGAACATCGGGCGGACGGATGGCGGTCCTGCTAGATGCTACGGGAGCTAGCAGGGGTATCTTGTCGCTGTCTAGAAGCTTTAGAAAGAGACGGGGTCGCATGGCGACGCGCTCAAGCTCGCGCAAAGACATAGCTGGTAGGTAGTAGGTGCGCGCAAATACCCCGCTATCTTTACATGCGCGGCGAGCGATGGACAGCCAGACGGTCTTGATCTTGGTGATCGCATGAAGCTGGTTGCATGTTTGATGAGTGATCAGTGAAGGTTAGAGTGGGTAAGTGCCATGCATGAGTACAGACCTTGCGCAAGGAGAAGGTATCAATTGCGTTCCCGAGGCCAGCGATGCGAATAATTATTAATATGTATATCCTCAGGGAGGTCCAGAAACGGGTTGGAAGTTGAGAACGAGGGAAAGTGGACAAGGCATTCGGTAGTATCTTGAGAGCAAGCGGGGATCTTCATCGCAATATCCTGAAAGGGCACCAAAGAGCGCGAAGAATATGCAAGCTGCGAAGAGGAAGATAGTGTTGGGAAGACTGCCGCGTGTGCTCTGAGTCGACGTCCGCTCTCCGCACGGCATCTCCCGCCAGTCACGTAACTTCTGTCACCCTTCGTTCGTTAAGTGATTTGACGTTCGCAATCTTCTTGAGACTCGCTCGTGAATCCTCTCTATTTTACCCGAGTAGGATAGTAGGACCAAATGCTAAGTCGATCTTCAGTTCGACGAGGCGAGGTAGACGGCGGCGACACGCACCGTTAGTAGATGTGTTCATGTATAGAGCTGCGTGCAATCAGTCGCGATGGCTCAACTAGACGCACGCACCATGGCGCGGAAGCCGACAAAGTAGCTTGGCAGTAACGCTTTGAATAAAGAAGCCTTCAAAACAATAAATTCGCTCACTTTCAACGACCATCGGTCGCAACCAGCAAGATTACAACGGGGTCATGGAGATCTCGCGAACCGCCCACTCGGTCGCGTCTCCCTTCGGTACAGGCAGGCCAATCTGTTGAAGTCCAATGTAGTTTTGACCGAAGCGGACGGTCACATCTTCACCGCTCGCCTCCGCCAAGATCGCGTGACACTCGTCCTGGAACCTGTTAAACTGGTTAGAACCAAACGTGGCGCCCTCTCCGAGCCTGCCTACAAACTGGTCATCGTGCGCCTCGCAAACGAGCTTGCCTGCAGGTGTCGCCTCAGTAAGTATGTGGTGTACTGATTATGAGGACCTTAAGCGCACCGGGCAAGCCGTCAGGGAAGCGGAAACGGCCACCCTTGTCTGAGCCCTTGTCGAGGTCTTCAAAGCTAAGCGAAAATCGTCAGCGACTGCTGGTAAGTCATACCGATGAAGACCGCGCACCTGTTATGGCCCTGAGGCATCAGCACTCTATCCTTCGAGTCGAGGTAGATGGTGCCGTCTGTGGTGAGTGTACCTCTAAGTAAGGTTGCGCGTCAGCTTCGGGGATCTGCGTCCGCTCGCGCACCTTTCCCGTATCCACGGTGATATCACGCTGATTACTGTACTTAGCACGCGGAGATTTGAAGCGCATAGCATGGCGAGTATAAAATGACAGAGTCGACGTTGGCAGAGGGAGGAGGCCTGAAAATTGTACGCTTGCACCGCCGACTTTCATATTCGGCTTTGCAGTGAGGTGACAAGGCCACTGGTAGTTCCGAGGACGTCGTCACCCTTGTGACACGCTGGCGAGGCGAGCGTCTGCCTTCCTCGCCGGACTGCGGCGGAGACACAGAAGTTCTGAAGTCTTCACAAAAGTACATGGCCGTGGCTGACTGAGCAGGGAACCCTCCGAGGAGAGGCAGGGTTTTATATGGTAGAACCCGTTGCGTAGCTCTCTCTCTTGACCCCGAGCTGGGCGACGTGGTACTCCAACGCTGAAGACGGCGAAGGTCAATGCCACATCCCCCTGTTGCCGGAGGGGGGGGGGGGGGGGGGGGGGGGGGCAGACGAACGCTTGGTCCCGAGCGCGTTGGCTGGACACACAGTGGTACTTATGAGAAAAGAACGGCCTTGTTCACTGATACGAACGCACCACGTGACCTAACGTGCAAAGCCTCGCGCAGATGTGCGCAAATACCCGTTGGTAGCACAACTCAGCATACCGCGGAACGCGGGCCCCGGCCCTGACCCAGCCACCTACGTACATAACATCAGAACACGCAGTGCGTTCAGCGTTCGCAGGTCGAAAAGACAAGGGGAGTTACTGAATGCGTCGTCTGTTTCATTGATCACAGGGGGCGGCGACTGTGCAAGATTGTAGGCATCGAGAGTCTATGGTGCGACGTCGCGGGCGAAGGACCACCGTAAGACATTATCAAGAAGGGTGTATGGATACACTATAATACATATAGCTGCTCAGATAATCAGCCGGTTGAACGTCCGAAAGAAGTCGAACTCACAGTAGGGTACAGCAGACCCGTCAACCAAGAAAGCGGGGGAAAGTGAATTGATGGACGACTGTTGCGGACGAGTAGCGCATCTACGCCAATGGGCCATTATCCTTGCAGAGCTTCCGCGTGTAAAGGCGGACCTTGCGGAGCGCGAGGTCCTGTATGATCGTCATCAGTGGCAGGTCGCGCTTCATTGATATATGACTGACGATGACGAGGTTGGGGAAGCGCTTGAGTTTGCGTAGACGCCCAGAAGACTCGCGTCCTGGGGCAAGGGCCTCCTGCAGCTCAGCTGCATACGTTGCCCATGGCTCTTCGTCGATGAGATGCTGCAGATCAAGGCATTAGCTTATCTCGGACTCGAGAAGTCGATTACACACCATGGTCCTCATGAGAAAGTCATCATCGTCCGTGTGCAGTTCAACGACAGATGCCTGAGTATAACAATGCAATAAGCGAAGGCAAAAGCCTGATGGAGGAGCTACGCACGGAGTTGTTGTATACCGCGGTCAAGGAGCGGCGCCTTTGATGCTTGTTAGGCGCGAAGCGGACGCAACGATTCCGGCGGTGGGCAATGCGGGTAGTGTGGGTACGGTTCTCAACCAAGAAGCTGCTGTGGTCGGCCTGGGTCATAAGGAATGTGATAGCACGGGCCACGAGTCGGGTAGGGCAAAGGACGTCAATAGCAGCGAAAGCGGGGAAAGCGAGATGGAAAAACGAATATGGGGGGAAGAAGGAAGAGGTAAATGGTTCCGATCACGCTCGAAGTTGGCTTTATACAGGAGGACTTCCGACGCGCCAGATTCAGGTGAGCACCGTCCCCCGTACGTCCTGGTATATCAAGGTCTCAACAGCGCTTGCGCGAAAGCTCGGCCATTCTCCTTCGTCTAGTCTCCTCATGGCATGCGGAGGATACGCAGTTCGTCGACACTGCATCGAATACGTCCAAGTTATGGGGTTCGGCCTATATCTCGATTACCCCCGGACTCTCGAATATCGCCTGAGTCTGCACCTCGTCGCGGTAAACCGCTGAAGAAGGCCTCCTAGGCAGGACCGCCCTGGACGAATAACCGGGTATCTAAGCCACATGGACGACCTGCTCGAGCTGTCGGTTGTGTCCTTTCTTCGAATCGAAATGACACCAAACGGTCTTGTCATCGCGGTCGCGGAAGGCCAGCAAGAGTTCACGTCGACATCTGGTTCCGTCTATGTAGCGCCTCTGTCCTCCCCAGTCCTCCCCGCGCAAAATTTGCTGCCGCGAATGCGGGGCCGGGGGCGGCTCCGGGCACATTTGTGACTCGCCACTTGTCACTGTCACGGTTGGTGAGTGACGCCCGCCGAAAGTTTTGCTGGTCATCACTTACCGCCATGCCAGTTCAGATCCCTCGGAGAGGGAACTGTCTACGAATGTGATGCGTCTCTTTGCCAATAACAGCCGTGTGGGGACTATAGCGTGATCGACGAGGGCAAGCACAAGACGGCAGCACGGAGTGACCCCAAACCCAACGTTCAAGGGGCGAAGACCAATAGAGCACAAATTTGCAGGCGCGCAGCGTCGCACAAGGGCAATCTGGCAGAGCAAGTCCAAGCTGCCGACAATGACACTCGTGGCACCGCTGCGCAGGAGCGCGGTGTTGGTACGCCGACGTCAAGAGGCTCAAACTTGCGGGCATGTCGGTTGCAGCGAGCTCCTTCACACAGCGTGAGTTCAATGCCGAACATCAAAGCACTGCGACACACCTGCGAAGACGTGCAACATCCCTTCCTAGGCTCAGACCTGGCACTGCATTCGCCGATCTTGTCGTCGCTAAGACCACTAGTCGCCTCGCAACTCGCTGGGTCGTGGGTGACGGCTGATTGACCGCCTATACTCAAGAGCATGACGCGGCTGTGAAGTCGGATCCTAGTGAGAGGGGGTCGGTGCATGAACTCGATCGTCCTGGATTCGAATTATCCTCTCCGGAGCAAAATCCGTGCCCTGTTGAAGAGCCAGTGAGGTCCCAATCATGCGTCGGAGACATGCAGGTATGTCCATCGCTGTGCTCCTTTGCGTCGTTGATGATGACCTTCGTTAAGTTTGTCGGAGGGTGTTGCAGGAATCCGTCCAAGGCTGTTTAGCGCCCAAATTCCGGCACACATGACGGGGGGCACTGCGGAAAGGCAAGGCAAAGGTGTATAGAAGCGATAGCTTCGCAAACGATGATTGAAGTCGTTCGGGATGATGATGGTCAAGAACAAGGCAAGAGCGGCATCTCCGACGACCCGCCTCGAACGGACGTTGCCGCTATTGCTCCCTGACCTGCTCCTCACTCTCCTCCTCCCGCTTATGAAATCGACGCCTGTGGTCGCCGACGTGCCAACGCTCTTTTTAACTCGAGGGAAAAATGCGATAACTTTGACTCAATCTCCCAAGTCCCGCCTGCCGGGGATCCTCAACGTCAACACTCGTTTGCAATCGCATACCGTCGACTGGTGAGGCGGCGGCAGCCCGGGATCAGTCTCAGGTGTATTGTATCCTGCGCACGCTGCTTTGCCAGTGCTGCCAAAGCACCATCAAGTAGCAAAAACTCTCTAGTTCCCATCGCAGAGACCCGCACGCGTAGCATTCCATAAACGCAGTGGCGCAGCTCGACGAAGTAAAGGCCTCAGCTCTACAATAGTCGCAGCTCATTTGACGCAAATTTCTCTGCCATGCTGGCCCAAACTCGGTCAAGGCCCTAGACATGGCCTGTTCAGTGTTCAACGTTCAGTACTTCACCGCGCATTGAGCACATCTGCTAGTTGAACGCACGCTTCCAGGCTCCCTGATCTCCGTCCTTGGCTTCCACGAGAAGTGCATCTCGGTAGTCATTAGGAATGTCCGCCGCAATCTCTAGCTACATACTTATCATAGGAGTGTTCATAGTCTGTCCGTTGATAAATATTCGTACACATAGCATAGCGTGTTCAGCCCGTAATCAATCGTGCCAGCAAGTAGAGTGTAGATCCGAAGAACCTCTGCAAGGTGGTACATCAGCCATCGAGCACTTCAAGTCAGGAAAGACGAGGAAAGGACGCACAATGATGTTCGTGATGGCCGTGAAGGCCAGAATAAATACTAGATAGGTTTTTGTGGTCCCGTTTTCACTCAGCGTCTTCGACGGGTCGCCGGTGCCGAGGATGAGCACCACAAGCAGGGCCTGCAGATAGTCAGGGAAGTCGACAGGAGAAAAAAGCAATAGGACCCACATTTGATAACGTCCATGACAACAGTACCTGCGCATCAATTCTCGTCAGATTCCTTCGCGCAAACGAACCCGCTGCCACTCACGTTCGTACGGATATTGGCGTAGTAGTCCTTCGCCATCTGTTCTTGTTCCGCTACGCTCGGCGTCGGAGGTGTTTTGGGTGCAGTCGGTTTCCGATACTTCAAGTTGGCCAACGCATCCTCATAGAAGGTCTCGAATCGAGAACCTTCCTCGACTTCGACATCGACCTCCAGCTGGTTGTTCTGCACGACGGCGCCGAGGTCGGACTCGACGATAGAGTCCTGCTTCGTGCCCCATGAAATCTGCCAGGAAGTCGTCAGCAGGGGTCGAACGGGCGAGCATGTATAGGAAGCATACGTACATCGTCGAGATTGGAGAAGGCGTAGCTGAAAAGAGACTCTTCAGTAGACAGCCACCCGCACAAATAGCGCAACGTACACGTTCAGCACATTGATGTACATGGGCGAGAGCAGCATATATGGTATGAAGCTCGTCAACATATGCCACGGATCCAGCGCAAGAATGCTCGATAACGCGTACACTGCAAATGACTATCAGTTCAACAACCATATCGAGCAAGACGATGGACACGCACATCCAGCAGTGATGAGCACGCTGAAAAGCATCGCGCTGTTCTGCGTCCCGCCCTGCTGAGCGGCCTGCAGCGCGCAGAATACGGAAGCAACCATCATGTACAACATGAACAAGCTGAGTAGCACGATCACGACCATGTACTTGAATTTAGCCCTGCGTGTGCGTCAGCAACCAGTC
Source organism: Schizophyllum amplum (assembly GCA_007026445.1). NCBI lineage: Eukaryota > Fungi > Basidiomycota > Agaricomycetes > Agaricales > Schizophyllaceae > Schizophyllum > Schizophyllum amplum. The sequence continues at coordinate 1,881,972 of VDMD01000001.1, read as the reverse complement.
CGCCACGTAGAATATACGCCCGCGCACCCTTGCGGCTTGTTGCCCATAGAGCACACAAAGCATGCCACAATGGTCGACGCCAGAATGAACTGTGCATCCGGTCAGCCACCTACATAGGCCATATTTCACGGCCTACCACTCACCTGCGCGAGCTTGTTGAAATACTTAATTCCCTCGACACCCAGGCTCGGGTCTTCCAGCGACGCAGTCAACACCACGAAGAACAAGTAAAAGTTGCCCTGCACAACCCCTCCCCGTCAGCATGCCTCTCAATCCTGTACTTTTGTCATGACTCACGATACTAAACCACGAGAAGACAAGATTGATCACATTATACACCGTCTCTATCATCAGCGCGACCCGCCGATGGAAACTGTGCCCAGAGCGCAGGATCTGCCCGACGTGCGCTATGGCGTAGGTGCCGGCGAAGAAAGATCCATTTAGCCAGCGGCGGCGCTGGCTGATGAACTCGGGCACGGCGTCAGGCACGTCGGTCTCCCCAATCGCGCCGTTCACATATTTGAGGATCCTGTAATGAACTGAGTCCGCAGCAGTGAAGAGATAAAAATATACACGCACCAGCTCGAGTTGGCCTTCGCGACAAGTTCGAAGCAGAGGATACGCTGCAATACTGTTCAATGACTGTAGACAGGGACAGCGATATGTCGTACGTCTTCTGCGAGATCTGCAAGACGATGTGAGCGAAGTGTACCGACTCGAGAATCAACAACTCACACATGTTCGACGTGAAGATGTCCGTGTCTCGCCCATGAAGGACCTCTCCCTTGAAATATGAGGCCAGCGGCCCAACGCCTTTATCGTCGTTCTGCAGCGCGATGTACCTATATGCAGAAAACGCGCCCGGCTACATGTCAGACAAGGTCAGCTTCAGCTAGCTCCATGCTATTGGCGCACTCACCAGCACACTAATGTACCCGAACATAGACTCTGTTGGCTTGTCAAGGATACCACTGATCTTGTACTCGAAGTTTTGTGCAGCAACTATGAGGTCCCGTCAGTCAAATCCAATGAAATGTAGCTAGGCTTACCGAGGGGGTTCAGCAGAAGGGACCAGCGCTTGCCCTTGTAGACGGCTATCTCGCCACATGCGCCAGCAACGCTCGAGTTCACGTCGAACGCCTTCCAAAGTTTGTATATGCTCGTGTTCCCCGGTCGCGTCCCAACATCTAGCAACACGCATACATTTGGCTACAACCTGCGTCAGCGAACCCACGACTTGAGTCAAGGCATACGCACCTGCAAAAGCGGCGCAAACGCGTTGAAGAACCACCGGTGGCTGTTGATCTTCCTCTGATTCTTCTCCTTTAGGCAGAATATGATCTGTGTTGGCACAATCCCCTTGTCTGGGTATTTAAAGTGTACGTTCGGGTCGAGGGCGAAGCTCGTGGTGTACTCGTATAGGTGGGCGGTGACAGGCAGGCCGTTGACGGTGTTCACCATGTGCTTTCCGGGCTGGTACACGCCCAACAGCGTCAAGCAATCGAGTACGCGTGGATGCACTTTCTTACGGCCATCGGCGACGATGCAAACGACGACCTGGGATACGTGAGCATGCGCTGATGTTGCAGGGATAGGAACGCACCTTCTCCCAGGCCTTAGGACCCCAAGTCTGCGAATTTTTGCGGGAACATAGGTGCTGTATGTTCTTCATCACTCCATACAACGTCCGACAAAATAGCACCTCATCCTCCTGCGACATCGTCAGCAAACTGCATCCGAGAATCCGCACACCACGCACGTTATACATCGTGATCACAATAAACATCTCCGTCTGCCGTGAAGCCTCGTTTTGCCTCAAGAAGAACCCGCTTCGCTCAAAGTCGTCTGGGTCGCACGTCACCGCCGTGTATCGAGTGTGTGTCGTCTCCTTCACGCCTTTCCGCGGTAGCATGAGCTTCTGCGGCACGGCGAGGTCGACAACATAATTGCCGTTCGTGAGCTTCACCCGCTTCTTCGTCTTCCGCCGCCGAACGATGCGTCCCTGCGGTGCTGGTCCAAAGTGTCGCGTCTCAAGAGGTGTCTCGGGTTCGGTAGATTCAGAGGAGAGCGTGCCTCTGTCGGCGTCCGCGCCTGGCACGGGTGCGCCGTAGTCGTATGGCTGGTCGTACCCAAGAAAGTACTCTGGCTGGGGGTCCAGCATTACCTGCGAGTTCAATGCTGCCTTCTCGGGATCGGCGGGGTATGCCTTCTCTGGGTCGGCGGGATATACAGGGTACGCCTTTTCTGGGGAGTAGGCGACGGTGCCATCGGGTTGAATAAAGTAATCGTCGTCTGCGATGCCAGGCGTTGGTGAGCGCGAGCGCGGGGGCGGCTGCTGGTACGCGGCGCGAGAGTAGTTTCCGGACGCGTACGCCTCGGCGTCATAAGCAAAGTGATCGAGGTAGGTCGTGCTGGCATTGACATTCGTGTCTGTGGCGTGTGTCGTGACGGGTCGTGGGCGGCGTGGGGTGTGTGGGTCGGAGAATGGGTCGGTGTGATCGGACGAGGAGGGTGTGTTGTTGTCCTCCTCCAGCTGCAGCGTTTCCCCGGTGAGAATGGGCTCCAGGTACTGGCCTGGCTGATATCGCTTGAACTCGGCTGAGCGAGAAAAGGCGTTATCGCTGTATGGGAGACCCGTTCGATCGGATACCAGAGGTTCTCGCTCGTCGTAGGCGTCCTCCCCCGTCAGCCTCGCCACTGCGGTCCGTATGTCCTCGTACGTCTCCGACAGCGCTAAGTCAGGCTCCTCTTGTGGGGGCGCTCTTTGCCGCAGGTCCGGTAGGTAGTGTTCGGGTACATTCGAGTTTGTGGGTGTCTGGCGCCTGGGCTCTTCTTGTTGCGGAGTTCGCGAGCGAGGTACAGGTTTTCGCTTGAACGCCATGGAGGAACGGGACAAGGCTTGATGCTGGACTTGTTGGTGGTTGGAACACAACCCGTGCGATCGCACGTGACCGCGTCTCAGGCACCGCCGGTTCGATCGCGACATCGACAACTTGAACTTGAAGTTCCATCTGATTTCTAAGTACGAGCAAACAGAAGTCTGCCATACCTCGAAGAATTGTCCCTGTACACGGTCTGCATCTCCCTTGTCGAACCTCGGTGAATGTGAATCGTGGAGTACCTCGCAACACTGGCAAAATTCGTTGGGTGAGGAATCCCGGAGATCTACCTTCACCGCGATATTGTGCCACTCCTTGCCCTACGGAAGCTCTATAGTCCGGAGCCAATCTGCTCGTAGTCGCAAACTGCTGCTCGTAGTGCCCTTCGTCGTCATTTTAACAGGCGCCGGACACTCATGAACAATGGCAGACAATGGCATGCGAGAGGCGTGAGAGACTTAGCACGTGACATAATAACGCGACGCGACACAGTCTGAGTGACAATCGCCGACGGCCGTCCTCAGCCTCAGCCTCAATCATGCCTTAACAATTTGACTGAACTCAGCCTGCCGGAGCCGGTGTCAAGACCCTTGTCATGCCATGACTACTTATTACCTCTGCTTCACCTCGCAATTACGCGGTTCATCTCTCTTCGAGTAGCATCTCCGCCGAGATTGTAACGCCCTCAATCAGCCAATTCTCCGCGAGAACTGTCGAGGGACGCAAGAGAGCACTGAAGATATTTTTTTCTCGGAAGAACTGAGCCTCCCTTGAAGGCATGTGCGAATTATTCTCTCGACATAACTGACTAGGGTGGTCTAACCCTCAGCAGGCCACTGCTGCGATGCTACTCCAACATATGGGCATCTAATGATATACTACGCGCCGCCGTCGCGCATGCTGAAGATACCTCTAACGGGCTCTCCGTATCTTTCTACACCGCGGACTTTGGCGGTGCCTTCTGACTCGCTGCGTACCTTCCTGGCTATGGTATGCGGCATGCCAGCTTCTATCAGCTTCACCACTGGTCCATCCCTGGCACTTCTGACCAGTATGCATGTCCAACTTCGCACCTCCCCCGCACAGAGCTTGTCAATGAGTTGTTATCAGCCGAATTGCGTCTGGAAAGCGCTCGAGAAGGGCATCTCGTCCCCTAGAGACTACCCGGATCAGACGTTCATTTTGTTCGCGCGTTGTAGCTCCGTCTCGCCTCCTTCGCCTCCGCCCACCACGCTCTGGGGTACGGATCTCTCGTGGCTAGCAGCATATCTGTGACTTGCAGAACGTAACCCGCTGGGACTGACGCTGTATGGGTGGCTAAAGGCGCTCTGCAAGGAAGACGTTATCATTGAGTCCGCTGCATCTTGTCTTAAAAGCCTGGACTCCTGCAAGAATAGGTTGGTGCTTCTCATAGTCGCTCCTCCCCTATACGATCTCTCCTCCCTGCTCTCTTATCGCACATATGACCGCCATCGCTGTACCGTCTTCACCACAGGGATGGCGCGATTGGACCGACTCGATTCCACTGAGGAAGATCCCCGCCAAAGTCAATCGCAACAAGTCTGCGGCCAATGTAAGCGTCGACCTTGATGGTACGATGCTGCTCACTGATGCAATCCCCAGATTATTTTACACAACGTATTCACCGACCTTGGCACGTTGAAGACCGACGAGGCGGAATTCACGTTCGTCTATACGGACGTTCTCGCTCTCACTCCCGGGTCCAGCGTGCGCCTGCCCCTGCCTGATCTGGCCTCGATCAATCTATACGCCAGAATCGTCACAGCCGACCAGCCGGTTACCATCGAGCTGGTTACATCCTCCCAACGCACTGCTCAGGTCATGCTCTGGGCGACATACATCGATCAGCCTGTGTCCGTGACTCTCGCAGGCAGACCAACCCCGCAGCTTCTCGACCTCGGGGTGAAGTCAGGAAATGTCGGCGTGTCCATCATCGCGTCCAACGGCAACCTCAGCATCACCTATATCAGAGACTACGACGATCAGGATCTCGACAGTCCGACTAGCGACCTGAGCAGAATGTTCGCCACCCAGCTCCGCATCGCTTCAACACTCTTCTGGATCCAGCCCACGATCGCCTCGTCTCTGACTTGGCACGTCGTACGCGCGACGTGCCAGTCGTACGGATGCGCGCTGCTCAACGTGCAGGCCTCCGCCCTGCAGCAGCAACTCAACGCAGCTCAGCTTGCCGGTCCAGGCATGAGCTACGCGCCTGTGCTCAAGCTGGACTACTACAAGAGCACGATCAACGTGGTGCTCGATGCGGGCGCCGCCTTCCAAGAGCAATACGACCGCTTCACAGACGCGGAAGCCACGGTCGAGAACCAGCTCAAGGTGTGGGACAGCATGATGGAGCAGGCGCAGCGCACCGTCGCTATGCAGGAGCAGCTCGCGACGGATGCGCGATCCAAATGGGACGCAGCTGTGGAAATCGTACGCGAGGCCCAGAACGATATGCGGCGTCACCAGCTCACTCTGCAATACGCGTCCCTGGAGTACAAGCTCGGCATCGAGAAGTGGAAGAAGGAACAGATCCTCAAGGCAGTAGCGAGCATCCTGTTAGCGGCCATCAGTGAGTTCACCTTCCCTCGTCGACAATGGGTTGGGTTTGACTGACATATGTACACAGCTTTCGCAGGCGCGATTGGCGCGATGTGTGTGGGCGACCCTGGCCCTGCGGCAGCCGCGCCTGCCGCTGCAGCGAAGGCTATCCAGACCGTCGCGGCAGCCGCCTCAACCGGTGCGACTGCTGTCAAAGTCATCACTAAGGACACGATGGAAAAAATCGGCGCGGTCGTCGAAGCGCTGTCCACCATGCTTGAGTCCACCGTCGCCAATGTTAGCACCATTGCTAACGCCTCGGGCACGAGCGCGGGATCGCTGCCTCCCTTCCCTGCTCTGCCATCGGGCCATGAGGACTTGCAGGCGCTCGTCGCGGGGGCGGCGTGGGACAAGTGGACGCTGGACATGGAGGACCAGATGGCGTTCTCGGTCTCCGAGTCCATCGACGGCGCGTCCGCTTACCTACTGGAGCTTCGGAAGCACGCGATCGACGGTCGGCTGACAACGCAGGCCAGCGCGCAGGCTGTTCGCGCGGGGCAGGAGTTCGTGCAGGTCAAGCTCGCGCTGCAGCTCGCGCAGGCGGATCTCACGCGCCTGCGAAAGCTGCGCAAGGACTTCAGCAACCAGGAGGGCCAACTCGAGGAAGCACGCCTGCACTTCTACGACAGGCTGGATGCGATGCGGACGAGCACGCTCATCGAGTTGCGCAACATCATCTGGGCCTGCAAGTTCTATACGATGCAGGACAGCGGGGTGACCCTTGACCCGCTGAAGCGGATGGAGGAGTACAAGGCGGACATGGCGCAGCTTGTGAAGGAAGTCGAAAGGTGGAACTCCGGCTTTGCGAGCGACAAGTCTCGTAGGTTCATCTTACCTATCATCCGATTGTACACTGATCTCGTCGTGTCACTGTCCAGCTATACGCTTCAAGAGGGACATCGACGACGTGAGTTTCCTTCGATCTTCCTTCAGATCGATCTGACATCGACCGCTCTACTAGCCTGCCTTCATGGGAATCGGCCCTGGCGTCATTGCCTCGCTGAAGGAGTCCCAGACGGCCACCTTTGCGCTGGCCCCCGCGCGCCACCCTGGTCCAACGGTGCTCCCGTTCCCCTCTGGCCCCTTCACCGGCGGCAGCTGCTTCCGCGTCTTCGGCATGCGTATGTATCTCGTCGGCGCTGTTCCTAAAGCGCGCGCAATCTCGCGTGACGGTACTGCTCTCGTGTGGATCACAGTCAGCACGTCGGGCGTGTACGAGGACATACGCGGAGACGGGACAGTGCTCGGCTTCTCGAGCTTGGTGCAGCAGCGGCAGTTCAAGTATCGTGTGGGCGCCGATGGGAGGGCGGTGGCGGGAGGCATCGAGGTGGACACGATCATTCGTATGGGGCAACATATGGACCCGCCGCCGTTCACGCAATGGTCGATCACCATCAACGACCCGGGATCGTTGGACCTCACGAACTTGACGTGCATAGAGCTTGAATGGGAGGGCCAGGCTTACATGTGAGTGGCAAGCGCTACGGGTAACGGCCGTGTGGTGGTCAGCAAGCTACATCGGTACTGCGCGTCAAATTTCGTGTACATGGCAGGCCATAATCTTTGAGAATTAGATACGTGTATATTGCGCAATGAACTTCAGTTGTATGTTGCCATAAACCAGTTCCAGGGTTTGATGAGCCTCAGGCTCAATTATCGACGAATGTGTACTGCCGATTCAGCCTTTGCTTCAAATTTCGCTTCCCCATCGCGCTCGCTATTCATACATACACCCCAGATATCTACATATACTGTCACAGTCATTGTACACACATATTTCGAGACAGAGCGAGCATCATCACGCACTCTTTGTCTCGGCACAAAGCAACTTCACTCCATACAGTTCGCCTTCTTCCACTCTTCAAATACAGGTGGTGTCCGACGCCGCACCACAGCCGCATCGCAGGGAACAGCATACGGCACCGCCGTTGCAGCCACCGCTGCAGGGGCATGACTGACGGCGCTCAAGGGCGTTGGCGTCCCTGTAAGACACAAGCCTGTCAGATCCAACGCCGAAGAGAAGAGCGCAAGACATACATGGGCAGGACGCTCGCCACAGCGCTCGAGGCAGCAAAGAGCATGGTGATCATGCTGATGACGATAGAGGCGCGCATAGTTGATGAGTTGAATGAGTTGGGTGAGTTGGCTTTGCTGGCTGGAGAGTGCGGCGAATTTGCTGAGAGTAAAGGTGAAGCGACCAGGCTTATATACGCGCTCCTGCTCCGCTTGGAGGTCGTCGGTACGACAGAAAACAGGGCTACCGACGCCGTCAGCAGGGGCAAGACCAGGACCGGCCTACCCTGCGAGCATCGCGGGGCCTGTCCGACCCTGTAGGATCGGGCCTCCGCGGGAACGACACTATCGGAGAGCAGCTCACAGCAAAGATGCAGGGAAGTCCGCTCATGAGGGCACGGGACCTCCGTGGGCAGTGCTAGAGTGATGACTGGTTCTGCAGACCCTACGGTACTCGGCGGGACCAAAGGCGCGAGACGAGATGAGAAGGTCGGTCATGCGTCTTCAGCCCAGATGCGTAGCTGTGGTCACTTGCACTGCTTGACTTTGAGGAGTTTCTCAGTTTGGACATGGCCGTAAGTAATGTGGGGACTCACACACTGCGACTAGCGTCGCAAAGTCCGATACCATGTCAAGACTCACATACAGGATTCTCTGCCGGTAATGACAAAAGTCATCTAAGAATTTCCGAAAAGAATCCCAAGGCAAAAGACGAGGCTCGAAAGCCCAAGGAGTCGGACATCGTGTTTTCAGCCCATTGACGTTGTGCACTGCTCAAGCTATCCAGCAGAGCCTACATGGCCTGGAAAAGTGATATGTACTTTGCGAGGTGCTTTGAGCGTGACGTTTGACCAGGGAAAGCGTCCACTTACGGCACTCAAATCTCCTCCGGAGCCTCCAGCCTTGTCTGAATTGTTGAACCTGCAGGTACTTATGCCATCGACAGCGAAAGGCGCGCTCTGGGTCGTTAAGTCCAGAAAGTAACACCCAAGCGTCTTCTGTATCGCGTCGAGGTAATTCACGAGAATATGGGAGGAGACGTGTGCTACGCACGTGGCAGAGAGCAGACGCAGGGCCGTGTGGGTATATGTCGATGTATGAGTCACGCAATATGTGTACGCGCATTTCGCTGGATTCCCTGGGCGACCTTAATCAGTGGCGTATTGCAAACGAGAGAAAAAGAAGAGCACCTGGAATGTAAAGCCCTGGAGCGAGGTTGCAGAAGAAGCTGCCCGGGCAGCGAAACATGTCATTGTGTATGGCACTCACTGATAGGTCGTAAACAGTGTCATACAACTTTCAGTAATGTTACAACAGGTTCCTGGTATCTACCCGCGTCATAAGATTCGTGGAGCCATCGTCCGTCCGTATGCTTACTGCTCTCGCGCACCCTCACACGCTTGGGGCTCGCACCTCTCGCCCATCCTCGCCGTCTAACCCACCCACCTCATCCGCATGCCGCCGCCTCTGGTCGCCCTTGAGGGCCATCACGAAAGCGGACGTGACGAATATGAACACGCCATTAAATATTGTGGCCTGCTTCATGTTGAGCGGAGGGCTCGCATCCGGGCCTGCGCGTAGGGCACCCTCGGCTGTGACAGGTCAGCAAACGAAAGTCTATGGGGCCGAAGGGTTGACGAAGATGCGAGAGGGAAAAAACGAGCGGACCTGAACATGAGCAGACCTCCCAGTGCACAGTGACTAAAAGGAAATATGCACAAGACTCACATAAAATAAATATCACGCCAAACAAATTCGCCGTAAACCACATAATCGCTGAGCTGCCTTCTGCATTCCGTGTGAGCTCGCAGCCGAGCTCGAGTGCGATGGGGAGCATGGGCAATGAGGTGACACCAATGATGGTCATGATGGCATACAGACCACCAGTGTTGCCTGGCTTAACTGGGTGCCGGGGTCAGTACGGGCTACGGAGCGGAATAACGAGTAGAGTACGGAAAAAAAGATCTTGAGGAAGAGACAGCAGAGCAAGCACGACACTCACTAGCCCAGATCAACGCTAGCCACCCAGCCGCTGTACAAGGGACAAGCACCTTCGTCGTGATCGACAGGTGGTGCGTGAATACCCGGTCAAACAGCGGGGCGGTGATGATCGCAGCGACCAGACCGGTGAGCAGGAGACAAGCCCCCATAAGGCCAGCGGTGTCCGACGAATACCCTTGGGGCTCGAGATATTGCGACGTCAAAATCGCCCACGCATTTGTACTGTATAAGTCTGAACATGAGCAGCGCAAATGCAAGCAAATTACGCACGCAGCGACTAGCACGCCGAAGACGAGGACGACGATGCCAAAGTCGATACGCTCTCGCCACGTCATGTACGGGTCGGGACGTTGCGCACGGTTGCGGTCCCTCTTCAGCGGGCTCAAGCCGACCCAGACGCGCAGCAACGAGACGATGCTCGGCGTTTCGTGCGATGCGGAATACGCTAGGGCGCGGGTTAACCTCTGCCTGACTAAATCGCCGCTACGATGCACGCACTGGGTGGCTTTGGGGGCTTCTCTTGGATGAGAAACACCATGGGCGCAGTGGCGGACTGCAGAATGCCCAGGATGAGTATCTGCAAGAGGTCAGTTCATGCAGGCGGCAACCTTTGCAACCACCTACAGAGGTCTTCGAATCAGCGATAGGGCTGAGCAGCTGGCCGATAGCACCACCAATCGGATTAGATACAGCCACAATCATGGTCGCAGTCGTTCGACCACCGAGGTCGAACCAGGTCTCTGAGTATTTGGGACCGAGGACTTGGAAGATGGGTTGCGCGATGGATGTAAAGAGCTGCATGCAGTCAGCACTCTTCGAGCTGAGAGACAAGCACGACACGTACCTGGCCAAACATGAGGAGTGCGTATGCGCTGTTAGCGGAGAGGCCGTCAGCGGTGGCTGCATATCGTATCCAGGACGATAAGATGAGACACAACGCCCCGAAGTAGCACTAGAGCATGATGAGGGGAGCTGCCCGTTATATGATCTAGGGACGAACCGAGTTCCTGAACCCAATCCTTTGAATGAATTCGGGAAGGACGAGCGCGACAGGCAGATAGATAAGCGCGACGATGTTCCCCAGCCAGTTGACCTGATTGAGCGTGAGTCCAAAATCCTGCGCCACTATCGAACACTCGTCAATGTCCGTGACAGAATTTTCCCCGACGTGGATACACGTACTCTCGTTCGAGATAGGACCAAACCATGGCCATCCAGCAGCCGCGCCGACGTTGAGCAGGATCTGAGTATGTTCAGCATCGGTCCACAAGACTCGCAGAGACACTCACCATGCCCAATAGGCCTACGAAGCGCCTGCGGTAGAGTCGATACGTTGCTGGGTCGCTGCGATTGATGAAGTATTCGTCGCTCGAGGACGATGATTGCACGACTAGCTGCTCCAGGCCTGCCTTTGCTCCAGACTTGTCCTCCATAGCGCCGGCATCGAGCGCAGCGTCAGTCGCTGCCATCCGACGTTCGTGGTTCTGGTCAAGAACCTGCTTGTTGTGCGGAGGCGCATGATAATCGCCCGTTTGACCGCCAAGGTGGGAACTTGGAAGCGCTCGTGGCGCGTGATCAAATTCACTCAAATGAATCCGCATCCAACCAAGCACGTGCCCACATCACACCTTGTCCTCAAACCGCGATGAGCGAATTCTGGGTCTCCAACAAGCGCTACTGGTGCAAATACTGCGGAATATCTATCGCAGACGATGTCCCCTCGCGCCAGCAGCATGAGGGCGGCCTCAAGCACAAGGGCAATGTCGAAAGATTCATCCGCAATATCTACAAGACGGGGGTGACGCGCAAGAAGGAGCAGGAGGAGGAGAAGAGGGATATGGCGAGGATAGAAGCGGTGCGTCGCCATATGTTCCTCATCTACTCATTACTGACAAGGCTTAGGCAGCTCAAGCAGCGTTCCACAACGATGTCGGAGCGGGGCGCGCAAAGATGTCTGACTCGGGCGCTGCATCCTCGTCCTCGGCCGCTGCTGCGAAGAAGCCAGCGCCAAAGCCCTCAAATCCATATGCGAACTACTCCACGGCTCAGTCTCTGGGCTACGCTGATCCTGACGAAGAGCGTGCGAAAGCCGAGGCCGAGCGCAGACGCACTCAAGGCGTCGTGGGCGATTGGCAGTACGTTGCACCGGCTCTGGGGGCGCCTGCAGAGGAGACGCCTGCAAATGAGCTCAAGCGCCCCGCGGAAACCCCCACCGACGAGTACGACGAGCGTACCTTCAAGCTGCGGAAGAAAACCGTCAACCTAGGCGACGTCTACGATCCCGGCGTCATCACGATCAAGCCGAAAATCAAGAAGGAGGAAACACCATCGCCCGAACCCCCTGCGCCTACGGCGGCACTACAGTTCACGTCAATTTCTTTCAAGAAGCCGTCGGCGGACCCGCTTAGTACGACTGCGCCGTTGCAACCTGCATCCGCACCGTCGACAATTTCCGCGGACGCACCTCAAGCGAAGTCTGGTCCCAAATGGTCGAAATCTTCTTGGGGTGCCCCCGTAGAGGAGCCACCAGTGGAAACAGCAGCTGAGGCGACAGTGAAGCAAGAATTACCGCCGGTAGCGTTCACCGACGATGCACACCCGCCAGCCGCGGAAGTTAAGCAGGAGGACACCGTCAAGGAGGATCTCGCGAGCCCCGCCGCCGCCCCATCGACCGGAGGTATCATCTTCAAGAAGCGCAAGGCTGGCACGTCAGCAGGAGTCAGTCGAGGCGGGAGACGGTTTTGACCCGTAGACAAAAGCCAAATGCCGCACGCGTCTTCCGTGGGTGTGTACAATATACTTTGCTAGTCATACAATTGCTCATGCGTACTTTGTAGTCCATCCATTATGCTGCCGGCGCAGTGAGCACGAGCACGCCGTCGTTGAATTGCTGCACGCGGCAGGGTATCTTGTTGCTATAATGGACGTCAGACGCGCTTGGCGGGAGAGGATCATCAGCACCCACCCTTCCATATGCTGAATGATGCTTGGTTTCAACGCCGGCACGCCGTCCTTTGAGTGCTTGCCCTTGCCGACGATCACCTTCAGCTGCCGTCCATTCCGCTTGAGCACTTCCCAGAACGCTAGAACGGCATCAGCGCCGTACGGCGAACAACATGGACACTCATCTACCTTCCTCGACCCTCTTGACGGCTTCGTCCTTGCGCAGACGGTGCAAATCTATGGTGTCTGGCTCAAGCCCTCGTGTCCGGTGGTTGTGCGCTGTACACACGAGGTCAGCGTCCTCATGACAACAAGTGAAGCCGGCCGCAACCCACCTTGGAAATACCTCCTCTCCGCTTTCGCGTCCAGCTCGTGCATCCTCTTGTCCGCCTCCTCTGCTTCCCGCCGCAGCACGAACGCCTGGCGAAACCGCCGCTCTCTCTCAGCGGTCCTCGCTTGATATTCCAGCCGCCTCGCCTCGTCGTATTTCTCCCGAGCCTCTTCCCTGAGGCGATCTGCCTTCTCGATCGTGGGCCCAAATAGCCCTCCCGTCGATATCTCGCTCGCCTCATAGGAATCGTCAATCTCCGTAATCGCCGGCTCGGTACCATCTCCCCCTGCGCTGGATTGTGTAGGCAGCGGATAGCTGACGCTAACATGTGGCTCGAACTGCGCGTGTGATGGTACAACGGGGACGTCGGGCGGCGGGAGGACTGGCAGCTGGTCATCTGTCACCCGCGGCGTCTCCAGCGCGTCGCGCACGACCAGATATCGTGTCTGCGGCGTTTGCAGCTCGTCCGACTCCTCGTCCGCGTCCACGACCTCGAGATTGCGAAGGGAGGGCGTGTGCGATCGCGGAAGCGCCGCACCCTCCTCGGGCGGATTGGATGGATTTGGTGGGACGAGTAGTAGGCCGCTGCGAGCTAGCCTGACGCGTCCGAGCGCGCCCACATCCAGGTCGTTATCGGGGAGGGGGGAAATGTCGCTGGACTCGTCGTCCTCGGTACGCGTTTGCGAGATGTCCGGATCCGTGCGCGTCTGCCCCGAACTGGGCACGGTGGACTCTTCGGGGACGGTGGTGAGGCTTGGTCTCCGCGCACGCGATTCGAGGCGGTAGTTGAGGACGGGAGGAGGCGCTGGCACTGGGCGTGGTGGGGGCGACGGGGAGTGAGGGGTGAGGGTAGAAGACGAGCGGGATGCGGTGGGGGATGCAGTCTCCTGCGACAGGTCGGAGGAGCCTCTGCTACCCGGCTGGATGGAAGGTGGGATGACTGGGGGAGGCACTGTATCTATAGGCGAAGCAGCTTGCGAGGATATGGGTGTAGTGGATTCTGTGGATACCATGAACTCGGAGCTTTCGAGGGAGGCGGTCGTGGGAAGCGGCGTGAGTTCTCCAGGTGCAGGCGGTGTCGTCGTCGTGGCCGCGGGCGATATAAACTGCACGCGCTCGATGCGCTTGCTGCGTTCGCGGGCGCGCGTCCGTTCCCGATGCGCGCGCTCAAGCGCCTCGACCTCCTCCGGCGTGAGCGCCTGCGTCGTCGTTGTCGTCGTCGTCGTCGTGTGCCTTTCACTGCGGCGCCTCCGGGGCCTTTTCGCATCATACGCATTCACCGGGCTCACCACCTCCGCCAGCAGCGCGCCCAGCGCCGTCCACACGCACATGATGCCTAGATAAACCCCGTTCGCCCCCAGCGCGCGATCGAGCGCGAGCCGCAGCCCGAAGGCGCAGACAGCGAGCGCGTGTGGCGTGACCGGATCTGCGAGCGCCTCGTGCATGTACATGCCCTCTGCGATGCCGGTCACGACGGCGCCTGCAGGGCTCGCGAGCGCGGACGCCGGGATGCGCAGGAGGAGGGTGACGAGTGTGCCGACTACGGCGTTCATCGCGGGCGCCTGCGGCGTCCAGTGGTGGGGTGAAGCAAGACATCGTGGTCGAGACTGCAGCGTGCCGTTGTGCTGATCTGCCTCATGGTGTTCGCGCCCACTTCATAACTAGCGGGGTCGCGGCCAAGCCACTGCGGAGGTGCAGTCCTAATCGAGGTCAGATCGGCTGCGTGTGCCGATCATTTTAGGCGCACGAGAGAGGCTCCTAACTTGAAGTAGTCACTAGTGAATAGACATCGGATGGCATACTCAAGAGCGATGGATGAATGCACAATGCAAGCGACAATAAGATGCATTACTACGACGCGGCATCTCCTTTCCTGAAGCCTTCGAAATACTTCTCGCGGAAGTCCTTGTGTGCAGGCACCCCCAGCTCTGATGGCGGCGCCTTTGAGAGAAAGTCCGGGGGCGGGCAGTCCTCCTGCATCGTCTTGCTCACTGTGATGAGCTGTCGAGGACCATTAGAATCCCAACATGCAACGCAGAAGCGAGGCCCTCACCCTCCGTCCCCAGGCGCCGAAGTCCTGCAAGGAGTTGGCCACCAATTCAATCCCGGGACACAGCATTGCCTGTACATCCACCTCCTGATAGTGTTCGTTCACCGTCGGCAGGAAGAATACCAGTCGCCCACCAGGCTTGAGCATATACCGGGCGAATAGAACAAGATCGCGTGCGAGTTCGGACAGTTCGTACGGCTTGGTCGGCGGGATATAAGGGCAGTCGCCGGCTCTGAGGCAGATTGGGTTAGCTAAAAGGGAGGCGCGTGCAATAGTGAATCTTACTCTCGTAAGGCAGCTTGTCGCTCGAGATGCAGGGTTTTGCGCTCCTCCGCCATCTCCTTTTTCCGCCCGAGACGCTTCGCACCAGCACGTACACCATCTGAAGCCTGGTAAGTACTAGGAGGGCTAATTCTACAATGCCACTCACACGGCGGATCGGTTATGATGGCGTCGAAAAGGCTTCCTCTTCGCCAAGGATTCCAAGTCATATCGAACGTGCATAACCCCATCATACGTTGCGATACACCGTACTGTTCTGCAGCGCGGAATACACCAGGGGTCTTTCCTATTGGGCAGCAGGGGTCAGCTCCCTCGCTAAAATTCCGCCAGAGACACGTACCCTTCCCTCTCATTTGGCGTCCATCAATGTCTGAACCAAACACCATGGCACCGAAGTGTGCTACCGGCTGAGAAAGCATGCCGCTTTAGCACCGACAGGTCGCAAAATCGATGTTACGACGCACGTAGGCCATACTGCCAGTACCCATGAACGGATCATACATGAGCTTGCCAGGAGCGGCCTTTCAGGAACACAGTGATCAGAATAGGTTTCTCGTGACATAGGGGGACGAGCCTACCATCGTTTGATTAGCCATGAGAAGAGATACCTCTGATTCCATGCTGGTGTTGCCGAAGAAAGCCCTCTTCTTGACATCGAATTTTTGTACCAAAGGTCGCGCAGTTCCTTCCTCTAGCTGTAAGACTATAGTGAGAAGGACAAAGGACTTGGACACTAACTCAACGCACCAACCTTCCAAAATAGACCTGTTCGAACGCGCCGTCGCCATCGAGACGGTCCCTCGGGGTGTCATTTCTTCTCTTGTCTGTACAGGGATACTTACGATTAGTATTGCGTCGTGATAAGCATAGGAGACGCACATTCTTCATACACCGTCATGGTGATTTCGGGATTCTTCAGGTCTATCTTGCCAAGCATGTCCATGTAGCCGAAACTCTCAACCACATCTCTCTGCCTCGCTTTAGGTATTGTATGATGAAATCCAGAGATGGCGAACTTGAAAGACGTGTCCGGGACGTATTTCTCCCATAGCGGTCTAGCATCCCGATTCTGGGTATGAAGCTCTTCGTACGTGGACCCTTGAGCGTAGAACTCGTGTACAGACCTTCCCACCCATCAGCGAGCATATTAATTGGCAGTAAATCCGAGCGCACTTTATCAAGATACATCTTCTAGCCAGCAGGCGGGCGTGTTCTTCTTGCGTGAGTCGAATGATCATAAACGGTCGCGTGAAATCCATGTTCCCTTCGAAATCGAGGTCAAAGCCATATAGGGAAGCGACAGATTCTAATTCCGGTATACGGAACTCTTCGTGAGTTTGTGCGAAGTGAAACAGGTATCGATGCATCACGATGAGCAGAGGAATAATGGTGGTTGAGAACAAAGGGAAGCGCCGAAATTGGATCGATCACGATCGCCGCCGCACGCGCTTCTCGGAGCAACGGGCCGGTATGGCTTGCTTGCCACGCCTTGCGGCTCCCAGGCGGCTCCGAGACGATCCCAACAGTTTCATCCGCTTAATCCGCCGGATATGCCGGCTCAACGAAATGGTATCCGCCGTCCAGTCAAGAGTAGCTGAACAAGTAATCGAATCAATCGAGGACCCTCGTCAGTGCGCGCCGCTCCGACCAGCGCCCATTGACTTACGCGTGTTCTGTAGTGTCCGACGCTATCCTCGAGCAGCTTTACCTTGTATTCTCTGAGCCATTGCTCCTCGCAGCCCTTGATCTGGTTGACCAGGAGTGTAGTGAGCTTGTTCCTCGACCGCTTCTCTCACATCTAGACCAATGCAGTTGTCAAGACCATCACGCCCTGGGGGCACACCGAATACTCGGTCAACGCGTCCTCTTCCGCGGCAACATATCTGGTCTTCATCGGCTTGCCAGATTCTCGGAAGCCTCATATCTGCACTTGTCCCGCCTACTCATATAGCGTGCTGCTATCAGACAGCCATGTTACTGTGAGTTCAGCGCGTACCATCAAAATCACCCGACTTGACGTGCAGCAGTGCAAACACATACTCGCCGTCAGAATATCCGAGAAACTAGGAAACTGTGGCGCGCGAATGCTGGAGAATGATGAGGAGCTTGCTAGACTTATCGTTCAGCAGGCGTGCCAATGAGAAGTTGATCTGCATATAAGTAAGAACACTGGCAATTGTCAAATCACCGTCCGCACGGGCAGTCTTCTGAAAACGCGTCGAGGTTTACTTGGGGCCACTTATGCGTGCCCGTCATCATGCATCAGGCCTCGCCACGGTCACGATTTTGACGTTGTACAATGTGAGGTTAGCTGGCCGACATCGGCTGGAACAACATCCGTGCCCGTGGACGGTTACTATCCTCGAAGCATCGGCCTGCTAGCGTAGGCCTAGCTAGATTGCGTCAGTTGTATTGCACGAATGCAGATTCACCATCGCCACTGTTGAGATTGGCGCAGGAACCGGTTATTGGCACGAACAGCTTCAGGCCCTGAGTCGCGATATCGACGGAGCAGCTCCATACAAGTTACTTGGTGGGCAGCGACGCATCCAGCGGATGAGTTGGCAGCGGCGGCCTCCATTTATGTGTGCCCTTCAGCTCGTGGTAGGCCCGTGGTGCAGATAGTCCGCTCGTCCAGGTCCAGTTATATGTGAGGGTTCGAACGGCGAACAATCATCGTAAACAATGCATGGCCGTGCATGACGAGCACGTGTAATGATTGATCGATCACATGATGTGACAGCACGCGCTAAATGGGTTGACCGCCGCCGACCGATCGTTGAACTTGACCTTGTCTCCTGCTGTCATCATGTCGACGCCTCGCCCCAAACCACAGCGCCTCAGTCACGTCGAGATACCACCCTCTCCATATCACTCGTCTTCTCGTTCGACTGCGCGCCCCGTGGCGTCCTCGAAGGCACCTGCGAGGCGCTTCAGTCACGTTGAGATACCACCTTCACCAGCGTCTGCTATCTATCGGAAGGCCTCCATGTCCCGTGTCAACACAGAGAAGGCCGACTCTGCCACGCAGCAACTACGTGTCAGCGGCATCTCCGCGCCTCCACAGGCGATCGTCAAGCGCAAGATGTCCGCCTCTAATGTTGATGATGCGGTAGCCCACAAGAAGATCAAGATGGCCGACAAAGTTGCGAAAGCTGTGAAGACAAACAAGCCCACAGAGAATGTTAAGCCCAAGGATGATGCAGACGCTGCGGAGCAGGTGTACTGTCACCAGTGTCGTAGCAAACGCACTGCAGCGGGTGCGTATGCATACTTTTATGATACCAACTTGAAGCTCACCGCACGACGCAGGAACCCGTCGCTGTACACGTATCCTTCTACCGCAGGCAAAGAAAGCCACTGAGAAGCAGTGTACCGCGTCGTACTGCGAGCGCTGCCTCACCACCCGCTATGATATCGACGTGCTCAGTGCCGCGCGCATTGATTCCTGTGCCGGTCACAAATATACCAAGAGTGCCGCTGGCTCCTGGAGGTGCGTTCGCGCGCCTTCCAACGATCCATCCCATCTCATAATTTCTCAGCTGTCCAAAATGCCGCGATATATGCTCCTGCTCTTCCTGTCGCCATGCTAAAGGTCTCGAACCGCTCGGGTGAGTGCGCCGATATAACCTGGCGCTTCTTGGACGTGCGTACCAGCTGACTGAATATGCATATAGGCAGAACAAACATGACAAGTTGGAGCCTGCTCAGACCACATCCAAGACGAAGGAGAAGTCTTGTTCTACTGCGAAACCGACAGATGAACGCAAGGAGAAAGCCAAAGGGACGAAGTCAAGAGTGGCGACAACTTCCGCCACTGTCATGAAGCAGACACCTACGGAGCGCCTGCATGCGCATGCTGGCTCGAGCAAGGGAAAGGGCAGAGTCAATCCCGCGGTCACACTCGGATGGCGGCATGTATACGGCGATCTCAACCTCGACGAAGCAGTGCTCCGGATGCAAATCCGCGAGTTCGTCGTACGATTTCACCACGTCATGAAACCTACCCTACCCAAAGCAGTCGTCGAAGAGCTCGAGACACTCGCTAGCCAGGTCCCATTCACCGACGGGGATGACGCACTGGTCGGCTGGGTCAGCGAGCATACTACCAAGGCCGTCATCGTCGGCCTCTTGTCCCTTCTTGCAGACGGCCACCAAGGCGTTGTTCGTCAGGTGGGCCATTTGCCGCATATACTCAGTGTTTCTTTACTGACGTTCATACACAGAAGATACAAGGTGCCATGAAGGATGCCCGTCAAACCGGCGTCACCCTCAGTAAACTCTGGTCCGTACTCGAGACTCTTCGCGACTCGCTCCGCGGACCGGACGCCGGCTTTGGTGCGAACGCCGACGCTGACGACGAGGACACCGTACTGCACCTGCCCGACCCTTTGCCTCTGGCCGTGGGTACGATGCACATGACGCGGAAAGTGCGTGGTAGCGCGGGTCACGTTGTAGGGCAGTCTGCGCAACTGGTCCCGGTAGTTGCAGCACTGGTGGAGGCGGCTTGCGCAACGCGGGCAGTGCACGACACGTTAGACGATGGTGTTCAGGATGCCAAGGAACAAGGGCGTGAGATGAGGGACGCGCTAAAGATCGAGAACGAGCGCTGGGACACAGTGCGTAAGACGCTTGGCGGAAAGGATAAGGCGGAGGAGGTAAGAGCTTCTATATCAGCTTGGTTGTGAAGTGCTCACATTTTCGTAGACGAAGCAGCGCGCTGCGCACAAGCAGAATGTCCAAGATATCGAGGATGCATTGAAAGTGGTGTGTATGGAATTAGGCGAATATGCAAGTTGACGGCTCACGATCACTCGCAGATCCTTCCAGCATACGCACCTCGCTTCGCGCCACTTGGTACCGACACTGATGGACGTCTGTACTATGCACTCACGCCTGCCCTCGCCCAGCGCGACTCAGCGCAGGCATTCCTTACGTGGAAGGCTGCGCCGGGTATGAAGGCCAAGCCCAGGCGTCGCCGCGGCCGAGACATTCACGAGACGCGCACGCTCAAGAAATGGTCGACCTTCGTCGCCGTGTGGGGTGTGCCGCCTGAGGACGCGCGCAAGGAAGACAACGAGGATGCGGAAGAGGAATGGGATCAGGACAAAGAGAGGGCTGAGCGCTGGTCTGGCTTCGCCGACCCCGCGGATATTGAGGCACTCGCGGTATGGGTGAAGGGGCTTGCGGAGGCGCAGAAGGGAAAAGGAAAGCTCTCGAAGCCGAAGATCGCCCGCGCGAGCGCGGATAGAGATGAGTGCGCGAGTGGCACTCTGGCCAAGGGCCTCCAGGACTTTGCCGCTGCGCTGCGGTGGCAATTGAGAGGGGACGATGTTGCTGAGAGCGGTGTCGCTGCAAAGTACGTGAGGTTGAGCGCTCTTGCGATGTTGCATATGGCCCTGACGGTTTCCCTGTAGGTCGATACCATGCGCTAAGTTCTACTCGTGAGAGCTTCAGCTCTACACGCAGACCGTATTCATTCTACGTTGTCGCGTACGCACGTCGGTGGTCAGATCAGAAGGGGCGTGCTCTGGCAGAAAGGATTTGAAACGGAGATAGCTTTTCTTCGCCAATATTGCTCTCCCGCAGGTACTGTACATACATAACTTATTGCCTGCTCGCGATGCATGAGGCCGAGGTTCGTATTAGTAATGGACTACTTGAAGTATCTGTCGCCTGCATCTGACTGAGAGGCGCGGCTACTCGGAACAACGAAAACATGGGATTTCTCCCTATGCTTCGAAGCCCATCGTAGCTATGAACTTGAACTCGTTGAGGCTTGAGGTTGAACGTTGAACGTTGAACGTAACGTTGAACGCTGAACTCGAACTTGTGTCACGTGGACATGGGCACACGCCCTTGTCTCGGCTACTACTAGACTCCAGTCTCCAGAGCACGCGATCATTTTTGAGTCGCGATTGTTTAGTTCCACTTCGGTCGGGTTCAGTTCGCCTGAGTCCCTTACAACTTGCTGAGTCCGGGTCTAGGTTCGGGATGCTTCCTATCTTATCCGCGAAACTTGCCGAGACGCTCATCTTGGTCCATACAGCCTTCGGACACTGTAACCTGGTTGTTGGGCGCCGTCGAATCTCGATATGCAGCCTGTGCCACATGTGGTCCAGGGTCAATGTGAACGATCACAACCCGATATGTATGGTGTGTCCTTGACGCCTTGCTGACGAGTGGTGGCGCCTGTGCACCCACCGTTCTCTCGGAATGTCTCGGATAGGTTGATCACCTCAGTCTAGCTCAGCCCCTAAATGATCATTTCAGAGACAGACTCACATTTCTCACAGTATATAAGAAAGAACAGGCTTTGCTTGTTTTTTCTTTCACACTCTATCACCTCTATCACTACTCTGCCAAACCCGCTTTTCTACTCAAATGCAGACCACGACAAAGATACGGATTGCGCACCGATACGGGAAGTCCGTTGACATGATAGCCAAGCAGGGCTACTCTATGGTAAAGATCTATGGCTCTGCTGCATCTCACGTCGCTCATCTCCTGTACAGGACTGTGAAATCGTTCAAGGGGTTATGCTGAACGAACCCGCTGTTACTCTCAACCACACTCAGTCCGTCCGTTGCCTCATTGACGCTGTCGAGCGCGATCCGTCCATCCAATTCGGCGTAAAATACCTTCACTTCGTCGCACCATCTACGAAGGCCGAGCGGAAATCCATGATGAACGCTCTCGTCGCCCTATTCTGCATCACCCGCTCCGCCCCCGCTCGCCTGACTCCCCGTCACGCACGCATTCACACCCACGGCGCTTGGTCACCTAAGCAGAAGCTCGTCCTCGACGATCTCAACATCGCAGAGCCATCGCGCCTAGTCACACTCCTCCCGCGCGACCACCCCCTCGTTCCGGTGGTTTCCCGCATCGTCGCGCGCGTCCATGCCGCCGGCCAGCCGCGCCCACCGACGACTCGTCAGGAGAAGCTCTGCGACGCGCTGAAGACGATTCCGGCGCGCTTCAAGCCCCGCACGAAGCAGGCGCAGATGGCGCAGGCGCACGAGATGGGGCTGCGCAGGAAGGCGCACCTCGCGCAGTCCAGCGTTGACACCCCCGACATGCTTCGCACACCGACGCATAGGGATACGGGAAGCTTGTCGCGCCACAACGCCTTGCAATGCAAAAACACGCGTCAGACGCGTCGGGCGCTGATGAGGAGTATGACAAAGCGCTGGTCAGCGCCCACGCCGGTGATGGAGGCTTGCCGCAGTGCACGGTCGTACCAGACGGCCGATATCCCCCTTACATCTATTCTCAAGAAGGCGTGAGCCATTGACATATCTGTCGCCTTGCCCATCGCCGTCAACTACGTGCCGCCACGCACGCCGTCGCCCTCGAACGCCCCATCGCGTTCTACGCCAGGAGCTTTCTCACTTGCTGCGTCAGCGGTGGTCGTCGGCCGGAAGTCAGTCGCAGACTGAACAAACTGGTCGAAGACTTCGAGGATGACCGCGTCGACCAGCATCATTGCGATGCGTCATACTACGCTGCTTCGTGCAGGCCGACGTTTGCTGCCCGTCTCGGGTTAATCTTCGTCAGATATACGCGTTGGTATTGCAGGTCCACGTATGTTATGACTCGCTCTGTATGCCACCCAGTATACCAGATCCATTTCTCAAGGGTCATGATAGTAGTACAGTGCTATAAGTCCCCGTATTTATCACTTTCACTATGCGCCCGATCTCGGGTGAAAGTCACCTGGTCGACGGTTTGATTTCACCAGTTACTCGTTTATCGGGTGAAGAACGGGTGAACGGCGACCTGGGACTTTTCACCGGGCGCGTCGCTAGTCTCCCAAGGCAGACGTTCAGGGAACGTCTGCTTCCAAACGCGCCCTGGAAACCGGAACGGGGCGAATTGATGTCACGTGAGGTTTTCCACGCTCGGGGACATCTCTTTTTGGAAGGCTACCTCCCGAAAAAGGTGTTATCCCCGAGAACGACTAGTAACCAAGTACAAGTACAAGTTCACAGTGGACAGCCCATCGTCGGCTCCTCGCATACCTTGGGCAGAGTACGGTAAGGACTCTAGAGCCACTTCTCGGCATAAGTGCACCCCGCATCTCTTTGTGTCAAGGGCAGGAGGTTCACTGTCGAGTGGATCTTGAGTTTGCTTGCCAGGATAAGTTCTAGATCCATGTCCGGGACCTCCAGCACGGGCCCAAGTACGGTGTTTCCCATATAGACAGAGTATATACATGAGGTACACTCTGTCCAAACGAATAGCCCTCCATGCCGCTGTAAGCTCAGTGATTGCACCACTGGCAGCGGGCATGCTGCAAGTGATCGCTGTTATTCATGTCTTGCTTATGGTCAGTGCTTGTAAGTCTTCGTGCCCGATGCGAGAAGCCGCTGGAAGATAGCCTCGCCGCCCGCCTCGCTCTTCTAAGGATGCGCTTCGATCTCGGTGAGCAGGTTGCCAGAGTAGCCGGGGCTGCCACCGCGGGACGAGCGTAATTGGCGCTACAGGTGCCAAGCAATCCTCGAGAGCTTGGACAGCATCAGTGCGCCAATGCTCATACTCGCCAAAGCTGTGATTTCTCGTGGTGGCGCCGTGTTGGCGCCGTGGCGGGGCGTAGAGGAAAGGACCAGTGCCAGAAAGGACTTGGTTTATTCGCTCACGGAGATAACACCTTATTAGGGAGGCAGCCTTCCCGAAAGAGACGTCCCCGAGCGTGGAAAAGCTCACGTGAGATCAATTCGCCCCGTTCCGGTTACAGGGGCGCATTTGGAAGCAGACTAGCGCGTCGCTGAGGGCGCACCTGGTCACTTTCACCGGGTGACCGGGTTAATCGACCTGGTCAAATATTCAACCGTTTTTGCTTGTGGTGGGCCGAGCCAACGTTAACGCTGCAGTTAAGTATTGAGGGCGGCTTAGGCCTTTGCAAGTCAGGATATTGTGGTTTACTACGACTGAGGCTGATGTATACGGTGATGAATAAAAGCCGCATGCAGTCCACAAATAATACAAGAGAGCTAGCGCCTTCTGAGCGCAAACAACAGGATCAGCGGCGCACTGCGCGCGATCGTGACAATGTACGCGGTAAAGGGAGATGACCATGACGGGCAAGTTTGCACACACAACGGCACTGAGGAAGAGCGAGTAAGTGTTTACCTGCCCTGAGGGTTAGACAAGGAGAAAGCTAGACGCGCGCGCGCCTGGCTGATCCGGCACAACTCGAGCGATCATGATGCGCCAAGTGTAGGATACGCTAAGGGCGAAAGACCTGCCCTCAAGTGATCGATATCTTCTCACGGCCGAGTGCGGAACGACAACGACGATCCTTCCTTCCTACGCTCACAGCTCTTGAAGCTTGACGGCTAGAGCCCTCCTGCGCTCGGCCTACGACGCCCGCGTACAACATGACTGTCTACGTCGGGAACTGAGTGCCGTAGTGCACTCACGCCATGTGCATGGCACGGCGGAGTGAGCGGGCTGTTGCGCCGCCTTGATCCGCGCGATGCCTCTGGCTTTCTACGCCGCAGCGATGTCCTCGGGTGAGGGCTCGAACCGGTCGTTCTTGAACGCCTCTAGGAGGAGGGGATGGATGTGATCGGATTAGGTGGAGTGGCGAGATGGCGAGTTGCGAGCGCGTGCCGGCGATTCGATTGCGGACCAAGGCGCATAAGCGGGGTCAGGTGAGCGCGCCTCGGTATCTTTCTGGACGCGTCTAACGACGCGTAGAGGGTAGGTTGCCTCTGTGAAAGGTACACACTCGAGGTCAGTGACAGGCGACGAAGCGATGCGATGACTGAACCCATTCCCCAGGTCAACTGCGATACGATGATCTTTCATAGCACCTGCGTCAAACGAAGATGTGCTGCTTTGCCTCAACGGTGCGCTCCTCCTACTCCCCTCACTCCGCAGCTAGCTCATAAATGCCCAAGAGACCACACCTCCTGTTGAGGGTTAGTAGGTGCAATCTCTCTGAACGTTGATCCTCGGCTCACCTCTTACCAGATTCGTACCCGCCGCCACAGACTACCTCGAGACAAGACACGCGACCATGGAAGTGCTCATGCACGCGTTTGACTGCTTACTGAAGGTGTGTCACGGTCTCTTCCACCGAGACCGTAAGCTGATATGTTGTATCCCCTCACGCGGCAGGCCTGCCCTCCCTACATATGTATTCTCACATCATCACTCGTATCTTGTAGTGCCAAATAGTTCTGTTGTAGTATAGACCAATATACCTTATTTGCATCATTCATTGCGACCAGAACCGAGTATCGAATATCGCTGTTTACAGCTGCTTTCTGTATTGGCAAGCCAAGCAACTTCCACCAGCACAACCGGTGAAAATCTCACCTGAAAACCAGGTGAAATAAACGGTGGGATGATTCACCTGCTAAACGGGTGAAAGGTAACAGGCCCAGCGCTGAGGGGGGCACCGGGTGAATGTGCCAAAATGCGGTGCGAATTAACTAGGTTTTCCCCCGGCGTACCTACCCCAGTATTAACCCGCTGGGCGGGTAACTCTCAGCCGTTTACCAGGTGGATATCACCCGTTATTTGCCTGGTGACATTCACCCGGTCTGCGCTTCATAGTGTTTAGTTCCCGTTTGCACTCAACAATATCACTTTTTTCGACCAATCGCTTCTGCTACAGTGGAAGTTTGCCAAGCATGGTTCTCAGTTTGCACGCCGTTCGCCTAACAGACGCAAGGTACTTAGAGCAACAGAGAGGAAAGCTGCAAGTGGACACTTACTGTAGTACACCGACTGGAAAGAAGCAAACTCAGATGAGGTACACCGACGACCCGGACAAGCATTGCGAGAGATCCTATGGCCGCACACTAGAAGGGATATGGCACACCCAGTCGCCGCCGGGCAGAAGGCGCACAGGAGTCACACGGGCATCGCCATACAACTTTTTCGCGAAGAATGGTGGATTAATGACACAATGATAGGATGCGATGTATAGTATAAGCAGCGTGAGTGAGCGATATCTAGGTGGGTTATGACGAGGGAAGAGGTGCAGGGACTGTCGCCGTATATCAGTGAAAGTCGGGAATATGCAAGTAGACATACGTGGTGCCGGTGCCATCTGTGGCCGCTGACCCTCGCTGAACACCCTGTTGAGCAGCACGTTGAAGCCCTCGAACACACCCAAGAGGATTCCACATGCCACTGCCGAGCCGAATGCGCCTCGCGGACCGCCTGAGTATACGTGGTCAGCAAGAAAACTGGGCGCGGGGACGTGGTAACGCACTCCGCGCGGCTAGGCAGCCACCAGTCATGAAGCCGGAGATAATCGCGTTCCATGCATCCTCCTTTTGCCGCACGCCCTTGACGGCACAGTCGAACGTCGAGAACATGCCTCCCCATACACCGAAATTGCCGCCTGTTACGGGTGCACGGGCTTTCATGGACGATATTGCGCCCACAAGACGCTCCCCCTGCGGTCGGTCAGCGCAAGTGCCAGTTGGGAGGACATTGAGCACGTACCCGAGGAGAGTTGCGCGCGCCCTTGATGGAGTAGAGAATACCACCACCGACGGCGCCCATGGCGAAGGCGCCGCCGAAATCGTTGAGGATAACCCACGGGCTGCAGACGGTCAGCAATGGCCTCGACGGCGGCGACAACGAGCACGGACCAAGGATCTCTGGAGTGGTCCTGGGAGGCCATGACGAGCGTAACACGGAAAGCAGCGGATGGGCGAAAGAACCAAACAAAATTATATTGCAAATTTGCTAACTCACTTATGCACAGCCACCGCGCCGCTCATCCGACGTCCTCTCTCTTTTGATTTGAACTTCAGCTGCAACTTCATCTATGGAAACGCCGTTTCACAGCGCATGCTTTCTCGCCCTATGCATTCGCGTCATCTCGAAAAAGCCTATAAATTTACCTGGATTCTGGAAAGCTTTCTCACCTGCGTCAGGTAAGCGCGCCATCGCGCAGTGTCGCCGAGGAGGACCCCCGCGGGCACCTCGTAAGCTTGTTTGCGCACCAAAATCTGTCCCTCGTATATAAAACCAGACGGAACATGGCTGTCTGCACACACTTTCCTGCTTACACTGTCTGTTCACCTCGAACTCCGACATGTCTCCATCGGTCCTCATTGTAAGTTAGGGCAGTCCATCTGAGAACTTGACATTGACCGACATCACAGGTCGGCGCGGGGCCTACCGGCCTCACCCTCGCTCTCGCATTGCTGAAGAACGGGGTATCGATACGTATCATTGACAAGCTTGCGTCCGCTCGAGTTGGGCAAAAGGGCAATGGCATCCAGGTTAGCCATGTCTCTGTATTCGTATACGCACGAGCTCTGACCTAACATCAGCCTCGTACCCTAGAAGTACTGCGACTACTAGGCCTGCTCGACGACGTTGTCAAGCGCTCGATCGATATTCGTAACATGCGCATATACGATATGCCGGATGCCACAAAGGTGAAAAAGGAGCTCTCGCTTGTAGACATCGTAGAACCGACGCCCGATAAGCCTTGGGTACGTGCACACTTCTCAGCCCTGAGCGCCTGATACTAGCTACTCCCGCAGCCCAACGGCCGTGCCATTGGTCAAGACCGATTTGAACAGATCCTCTTCGAACATCTCGAGGCGTTTGGTTGCGACGTCGAGCGCGGTACCGAGCTACGCAGCTTGACGCAGGACGCGAACAAGGTGTCCGTCAAGCTCGTCAAAGCAGACGGCGCAGTGGAGCTGGCAGATTTCGAATTCGTCGTCGGGAGCGACGGCGGCCATAGCACCGTCCGTCACCTTCTGGGGATATCCTTTCTTGGCGAGACTCGCGAGGAGGAGGGGATGATTGTCGCCGACATGTACGTGAAGGGACTAGACGAGGTGAGCTGTCTCAGTTTGGTCAAGCACATTGGCTGACGCGAACCACTTGACCAGGACTTCTGGCATGTCTTCAACAGCACCGGCTCAGGACCTGGATCTACGCCCGGGGCTCAAAGCACTGGACAATCTGGCCAAGTGTAAGCCGTTCTTACACGAGTTTGCAAGCTATACTGAGCGTGCTGCAGATTATTCGCGTTCCGTTCGTCAGAGGTCCATAACCTCTTCACCATCATGGCGGGTGGGACGAACGCTCGCGAATATCCTCTAGAGACCCGAGAGGGGATTATAGAGTACTTCTACAGGTCTACCGGCCGCCGTGACGTCGAGTTTGGGGAGATGAAGTGTGTATCATGGTGGCGGCCTAACATTCGCATGGTCGACAAGTTCGGCGAAGGCAGAACCTTTGTTGCCGGCGGTACGTTGTACTTCGTCGTCTTATGGGCAACTGCTGAATATCCATCTGCAGATGCCGCACACACTCACAGCCCCACTGGTGGTCAAGGTATGAACTCGGGTATACAAGACGGAGTCAGTCGTATCGTGTCTCTATTTTTTGCAACGATTAAGGTTCTTTCAGTTCAACGTTGCTTGGAAGATCACCCTAGCCCACAAGAAACTCGCCCCACTCAGCCTTCTCAGCACCTACTCCTCTGAGCGCCTACCCGTCATCGCCGCCATGCTCCAGAAGACGACGCACCTCCTGAACGAGACCTTGAAAAAGGACGCCGCTCCCACCGACGCCTCGTGGAAGCGCGGCGGTGAGCTGCAGATGTTCGGCGTCAACTACCGCGGCAGCGACATCGTGCTCGATGAGCGCACCCCGCAGCCAGACGTGCTACCGAGTGCGTACAGTGTCGGGAAGGTGCTGAGAGCGGGCGATCGCGCGCCGTCAGCGCCAGTGCGGTGCGCGTCGGACGCGACCGTGCAGATGCTTTTCGATGTCTTCAGCTGCCAGAAACACACGGTATTGGTGTTCACGTCGGACGAGGGGAACGCGCAGGCTGCCGTGGACGCGACGAAGGCCTTGCCGGACGGTGTAGCGCAGACGGCCGTCATTGTCCCTCAGGGGCTCGCCTTCCAGATGTCCGGCGCGACGATGCTGGAGGCTGTCGACGATCATGCGCATGCCATCTATCAGGTCGAGAACGAACCGACCGTCGTCGTGGTACGTCCGGATGGCGCCATTGGAGCAATCGTCTTAGAGGCGGGTGGTGTTGGGCGGTACTTTGCGAAGATCCTGCAGTAAATTGGGCATGGACCAACATCTTGATAGATATGTGGATGCAACGGACTACAGAGTGTACTGCAGTAGTTCAGGTTTACCATGCATAAACAATGGATGGGCATGTTGCACATTTCTTGCTCGTCCTCAGAGTTATGTCAAGGTTACGGATGCGCCTGGGTCGGTGTCTGGCTTACTTACTTACATACATGGAGCTTGGTCCAAAGCCGTTTACTTGGAGGAAGTTGCTGTGAGTGCATACTTCCGCTGCAATGCGCCCACCCACGCTCATGCTGGACTTATATGGACCCACCCTCACGGTCATTGAACCGCCGTGACATACCGATCGTGAAGCGGCGGCCAATCTCGAGAGGTCCGCGGAGCTTCGCGGGTACGCAAAGTGATTGGAAGATGTTTGACTATGCGATGTTTGCAGCTATATCGAAGTCAATTCCCGTTTCGAAGTAGGCCGTGAAGTGTACTCAACTGTAAGTGTTTCGCCACGCGTCATGTCGCGTCTCGTCACAATGTGACACACGCGTCCTTGTTCTCTACTGCCATGGCATTTCTGCACTCCAACCGCACATTCATGACCCTCAGCCCTGATGCGCTACGGATGTAAGCTCACATAGACTGTTTTTATATGTTGCCAATCCTTGTCAGATTCACGAAAGCCCTGTTGTGCTTGTCCAAGTACGGCGACGAGATCTCGCTTCAAGGACTACCCGATACCCTATCCCTATCCGCTACCAATTCCTCCAAGTCTGCATACTGCCGGTTCAAGTATGACAAGCAGTTCTTCTCAAGGTACAACATAGCTAGTCAGGCTGGCGTCGAAGAACCGGAAGTGATTGGGCAGCTCATGGCTAGGGTATGTAGACTGCCCCATGCGCCATCTCTCTTCTCTAATCGCCCGTAGTCCTTGTTATCTATTCTCAAGCACAGGACGGTTGAGAAGACTGTTGAGCGTTGCGAGTTCTCCATCGTCGAGGGCGACCAGCAAGAAGAGGCAGGGGAAGACCAAGACGCCCTCGAGAGCAAGCTCGTCGTACGGCTACACTGCAAACATGGTGCGCCTTCTGCCCGACCCAGCGCATGTATGCTGACTGTAAAACAGGGATTGTCAAGACGCACCGCGTCCTCATGCTCACTCCAACATCCATGCTCGCCCCTAGCATGCCTGAATCGGCTTTCGAATCTCGCCTGACCATCGGGCCAAGAGCCGTAAAGGATATCATTGAACATTTTCCCCTTGCCCGCGGCTTCAAGTCTGATCCTAGCCTCATCTGGAACTTTGGTGACATCGACGTAGAGGTGAAGAGCCTCGAGTCAGCGCTTGACTCTAGATGTGAGTTTGCGAAGCGGTTGCCTGCAAATCTCTCTGAGCTGCTTTCGCAGCACGCGGGCAGATAGCGACGGAGATGGTTATAAGCGCGGAGACATTCGACGTGTACGACATCGTCACCGCGCCTACCACCATTTCCTTCCACCTCCGCGAGTTCAATGTATGCACTCCATCCGAACCTCACTCCCTTTTTGACGATCAATTTTCATAGAGCACAATAGCCTTCGCCGAATCCATGGTTCTCCCCCTGGACTTGCGCTTCACCGATGCGGCCGCTCCTCTCTTCATTGACGTCGAGGGCGACAGCTTCGATGCGCTTTTTGTTATCTCTACCAGCCAAGTCTCGGGAGCCATGACCGACTCGCAGCGTCCAGGCACCCAACGCGCAGGTACCCAACGCACGGGCAGCCAATGCGCTCCCGCTCCGACCGCGACCACCACCCGCAAACGCGAGCGCGACGAGTCCGCGCCTATCCCCGAGCCTGTCCGAGGCAAAAAGTCGATGCGTGTTGTGCAGCAAACCCCAACTCCCGCGAAGGGAAAGATGCGCGCGGAGGGCACCCCATGTGAAAGGATGCCACCGCCCTCGATACCGCTGGCACCTTCTAACCGGCAATACGAGACACCGCAGCGACGATACGAGACGCCACAGCGACGTTACGAGACGCCACAGAGTGCATACGCACCACCCCCACCACAACCCGCCCGTCGGTCGGAGACGCCGCGCACGCAGCACGGACAGGCTCGACTATTCGAGGTGTCGCAGAATGCACGGGTGGAATCACAGAATGCGCAGGTGACGGATATACCTGAGCCGCCCGAACAGTGGCGGCAAGAGGAGCCGCTCTTCCTTGCTGGACCGTCCCAGATGCCGCCGTCGTCACAGCAGCGAGGGCCTATGTCCCAGCAACAGGAGCCCATGTCACCTATACCAGCTGAAGAGCCGAGCGAGCCGCTCTTCCTTCTGGGACCCTCCCAGTTTGCCTCGTCGCAGCCTCCACCTGCTTCGCAAATCACCTCCAATGACCCCGAAGCGCTGCGGCAGGTCGAAAGCATGACGCAGGAGGAGCTGGATGCGATGTTCGATATGGGCGATGTCGACCTCGAGCTGGAGGATGATGCGCCACTGGGGGAGGATGGGACCGCACTGAGAGAGGATGAGACGCGCGATGAGCAGCGCACTTCGGGCGCGCAGGATACGGAGGGCAGGAGGATGCGAGCAGGATCGTACGAAGCGCTCGTGCAAGCGGACAGGTCCTTCATACGGACGGAGCGGTCCTTCGCGGGCTTAGAGACCCAGTTTGCAGCGACGCAGTCAAGCGAGACGTGTGATGATTCTAGGGTGAGTGGGTTTCTAGACATCGCCATACGTGTTCTTGGCAAACCAGGCACTTCTGGGTTCCCGGGCACGTCAGACGTGTCTGCTATCCTTGCGCGTTCGCTAACGGTGTATTTCTATAGGCTTTCCATCCGCTATTCGAGGACTAGTCATGACGAGATGAATCCGCTTGCCTCTACCACCGTCACCAATGCTTGCTTGCCTTGGACATTGCACAATTTCTGGCGCAAAGCGCGGAATTCCTCCTTGGTTGGGCCTCATCGTCCCGCTCGAAGCATCCACAACATAGGACCGGCTCTACGCTGACTCCCCGCTTTATGTAGCATTGGGGGTGGGCATGCGCGGTTCCACATCCGGCTTATTTGGTCGTGTTGTGCTCCCGCTTAGGACTTGTTCTCTTTTTGGCGCGCTTTAAACTTCTGCGTCTCGACTTGGATCCCTTTCATATTCGGCGAATCACTTCCGAGTACTTGTCTTCATAGATCCTCGTTTTTAAATGAACAAGAAATTCCGACGTGAAGTCTTGATGCAGTATTCTCGAGGTTGTTATCTTTATGAGACGGAAACTCCCGGTTTCAAAACCAGGCCTCGTAGCGGCAGTCTGTACGCGCTGAATGCACCTTGAAGCAGACAAAACGATGGAGGTTTGCGAATGTTTAAAGGTCGCCAAAATCGCAACGTTAGTGATCAATCAGTGATCGATCAGTGATCAGTCAGTGATCAATAGTGACCTGTCCAGCGCGCCTCGACATCCACTGATGCGTGAGTGAGGAATCACGCCTCCAATGGCCTTTCCAACACCAAAGTATGTTCAATATTACATACATGGTCACAGAAAAGGGCACTTACGCTGCCTGTCGCTCCGAACGTCGCTGCCGACGCAGCACGGTGCGCCTCAAATGCCAACGGCGAGATCGTTTGACTCGACAACTGTGAAGATGTGCACGACCCCGGCAAGCTAAGCGGCCCAGGTCTGACTCTTTGGTCTGCCAGGA
This sequence comes from Schizophyllum amplum, assembly GCA_007026445.1. Classification (NCBI taxonomy): domain Eukaryota; kingdom Fungi; phylum Basidiomycota; class Agaricomycetes; order Agaricales; family Schizophyllaceae; genus Schizophyllum; species Schizophyllum amplum. The sequence continues at coordinate 1,849,126 of VDMD01000001.1, read as the reverse complement.
TATGATGGGGAGAAGAAGAGGAAAGGCAGATCATACTAGAGAATCTGCTCGTATGTATATAGCCAAGTATGATATATACAAGAAGAAGAAGAGGAAGAAAGAGGAACCCGTCTTGCGTCGTAAGACGAAGCGGGGTGTGCCATGTCGGCGAAGCCGACAAGCCCGGACAGGGGGAAGCCCACGGTCAGCTGACCGGTTGAACTTCCACACCTAAACCGTGGCTGTCGTGCGTCGCCGGCAGTACACTGCGAGGCGACCCCGACACCTGACCAACGGCCGATAGCGACCGTCAGCCAAGGCCGAGGCAGCCCAAGCAAGAGCACAGCTCCAAGGCGAAGCCGCGCGAAGGCCGACGAGGTGACGGGTCGCAGAGGTCGCCTTCGGCCCCAAACAGAGCTGTGCGAAGGCACCTGGGGGATTCAAACAAACCCGGAGGAGTTTGTGGAATTCAAAAGGTAAGTAATGAAATGCGTGGACCCAACCCGTGGGCAGTTGCGCGGACTGTTACGGAGCGCGAGCCCGAAACTGCCGAAATCTTTGTTGGATTACATAAGTTGATGAACGCAGTTTCCGGAAAATGCCGGCCGGCGACCAGTGGCGTGTCGCTCGACCTTTCTTGTGTGGGCCGTCTCACACCAGAATGGAGCTCCCAATAAACTTAATAGACCGGGACTAAGCACGACTCTGAAAGAGGAGGGAAGGCAAGCCATGATACAAGGTATGGGAGTCAAAGAATTCTGAGTAAGTGCGACGTGCGAGTTCGTCAAGCAGTGGTTGCGGCAGCGTGTGACTTGGACGCGTACAAGTCCTGCCAGAGGCAAGAGGTAGGGGGCTCTGACCAATGGCGAAGATGGGCTAGGAAGGGTGAGGGTGGAGACACCGCCCTTGTCGTCGTTGTAAGCGAAGAGCGAGTCTTCCCAGAAGATGCCGGCACAGGACCCGGACGAGCATTCCGTGTGGCTGCGAAGGGCTGCAGAGGAGGCCAATTTATGGCAGGAACTGCTGTGGGCGGTCAGTTTGTACGCGCGTTAGCGTGCTGTGTACGTACGGGAGTTAGGCAGAGGAAAGAGGGTGAGTGAGGCAATCCAATGGGGCAACCAAGACGCCGCAAGATATACAGTTCGCAGGTGCGTCGCGCCGCGCGCGCGAGAGTAGTTGATCGCTCCGTTGCGGATTCTTCTACTCGGGTAGACGGACCCGTCGGGATGTATGGCTTTGTCGAGAGGTACCGGATTATACCCATTGCCAAGACAGGTGTAACATCCGGGGTGGCGGTGGTGTGGCGTGCGCTTCGTTCGGGTAGAAATCGTAACGGCAGTCGTCCTTCGATAATTTGCCAGGTCACGTGATGCGTCGGAACCAGGCGAGCGCGGAAGTCGTCTTCGTAGCGGTGCTTTGGCGAAAGACACTCGGGTCGAAGAGAAGGAACCTGGAAGTGCGTCTTGTACGCGAGGAGGAGGAGGTGCGGCTTGGGCGCGAGAAGATGCAGCTTGTATGCGAGGAGGAGGGGGTGCGTCTTGTGCGCGAGGAGGAGGTGCGACTTGGGCGCGAGGAGGTGCGTCTTGTACGCGAGGAGGAGGACCTGGAGGTGCGTCTTGTACGCGAGGAGGAGGAAGTGCGTCTTGGGCGCGAGGAGGAGGTGCGACTTGGGCGCGAGGAGGTGCGTCTTGTACGCGAAGAGGAGGAGGTGCGTCTTGGGCGCGAGGAGGAAGTGCGTTTGTGACGCGAGGAGGTGCGGTTTGGACGCGAGGAGGAGGAGGCCGTAGTGTGCGGCATATACGTGCGAATTGAGTAAGGCAAGGAGTGTGGGAGAAGAGATTAGTGCATGTATGCGCAATTGGGAGGAGACTGACCCGTTCGGCGACTCTGCTGGCCGTGTCTAGTTGACGCGGGTAGTTGCTCTTGGCGATCACGTCGTTGGTGACAAGGATACGTGGCGCTTCGCGCCCTTCGAAAAGAGATCTAGTAGATGCGGTATGTTGCGATGCCTGGTCCTTTTCTGTGGCGACGACAGCGAGTAGAGAGAGAAGTAGATATGGGTGTTCGTGAGAGGAAAGGGACGGTGAGAAATGATGTTCATGAATATGAGGGAAGGAGTCGAAGGTTGGAGTCTCTGGTGTGGTGTATTGGTTAACGGAGTGATCATAGGAATTGGCTCTGGCATGGAGATTCGCGGTAAGGCCGGCGAGGAGGTTCGTCGTGTGTCCAATGCGGCGGGTCGTAGTTTCGGCGGGAGCGGTCGTCAGAATAGTGGTAGCAGTCGTCATAATAGTGGGAGCGGTCGTCAGAGTAGCGGGAGCGTCGTTCCTCGTAGTCGCGGCCATAGTCTTGGTAAACTTGCGAGATAGCCAACGAGCGCGCAGGGGTCGTGTACGATGGGGTATATGCGTGTACGGAAGGGGTATTGGCAGCGTGAGGGGTGAAATGAAGTGAGTCTTCGTTATTAGCTTCGGCGATATCAAGTGGACGGTACTTCTCTCCCAGAGCGGCTTCGTAATTGTCTGCGTTGAATCTGACCTCGTGTTCCAGGATGAGGTTGCGGAGGTATAGCTCGAGAGGCGCCCAGACGGAATGGCGTTCCACGCGGTGGCTGATATTAGCGAAGTAACTGAAATGCTTGAGGAGTTCTGCTGTTTTGTTGGTGGGCCCGCCCCCGACCGCCTCCGCGGATGATGTAATCGCTTCCATCGTCGCCATCATGTTATCGGCGCATTCGTCGTACTGTGCCACAGTCAGGAGCAAGTCCGGGATCAGCTGTAGTTGTATTATAGTGCCGGTTTCGTCGACAACGGTGGCGTCCTTCGTGTTCTGTTTGTGGTGGATGCGGGTCTTGATTCGGTCCTGGTAGACGGCTAAGCGCATGACGGATGATATGAAGAAAGCGAGGGGGAGGCAGAGGCCGACGGAGAAGTGGATCTTGTAGATGTCGGGGATTGTGGCACTGTTGCCGGCGCCCGAAATCGGGGGTGCGTCGCTGAAGAGCTTAGTCTCGAAACCTATCTGGACGGGCTTCAGCTTTCTCTGCTCTCGCTCTTGCCTTTCCTTGTCCGCCTTCGCCTCCTTCCGCTCCTTCTCGGCCTTCTCCAGATCTGCGAGATCCTTCTTCAGGAATCTCGGGAAGTACGCCCAGTCTTCCTTCCTCGTCTCGATCGGCGACGACAGAAAGTCTTCCATCTCGTCCATCGTATAGCCGACGAGTTGGCGCAGCCGCTTCCCCGCGCCCGTGCTCTCGCCGCGCATGTATAGAATCGTCCAGCGTATGCTCGAGTCGTTGGATTTCTCGATCGCTACGTTCTCGCGGTGGCGATACATGACCGGCATGTCGTCGGCAGGGAGGATGGGGGGAGGTGTCTTCCACGCTTCCAGGTCGGCCGTGATTTGGGGGAGTGCTGAGTTGGGCAATTGTTGCGGCGGGGGCGCCTGTGGGTCCTGGGTTTGCTGAAACTGGGGTATATGCGCGTTGTTTTGTTGCCTAGAGGGTGAGGAAAGGTTCCCGCTGTTGCTTGGGCCGGCCTGTGATGACAGCTCGGGGTTCATGAGGTGCGCCAAGCCCGAGGGTCGGGATGGCGGCGCTCGATGTTGAGATTGTTGGTGCGGTTGATTATCGAGTTCGGTGTGATCGTTTGCCATGTTGGGTAAGGCCGAAGGTGCTGAGGTGCGAGAAAAACGAAGTGAGGGGATGCCGAGCTTCAAGCGGTGGACGCGTCTGTCCAAGGATGGGAAGGCTGCGCGTCCAACCGGCCCGTGATCGTGGAGGCATGCACGTGACAGTCACGATGCCCTGAGACCGACGTTCGACCGTTGGCCGTCTTAGCTTGCCTCGCGCCGCGGTCGGGCGTTCGCGTTACTCTCTGGCCCGCGGCTCACAAAATATCATCAGATATACTCTAAAGCACTCTGAGGAGTGGCTGATGGGTGAGAAAGAGATTCCTGCGGATGTGGACTCTTGCAGTACACATCAGAATAATGGTCTAGTGTAGGCACACTGTTCTGGAATCACCCTTTGATCATAGCCTGGTGACCAAGCCCTCCGATCGCGAGCGAAGCCGCGTCGGAGGGCCTGGTAAAACTCGTCATAATTTTGGCCCGAACAGCTTATGATCGAATTTGTGACACAACGTGCGCGGTCGCTCGGACCGAGGCAGATAAAATTCCCATATAAGGGAGCGGAATCCGCGCAGGCGCGGGCCGCGCGCCGCGTCGGCGCGTCCATTGTATCTCTTACTTTCTGCCGTCCTCTCTCGACACCGAACCCACTTAGCTCCCCCCCTTGAGACTCCCTTCTCACTCATATATACTTGTCAATTAAGTATACCAAGACCATATCATGCAGCAGAGCTCCCTGAGCTGATGTGATGATTCGAAACGCCCCTACAGCGCAACCGCACGCCCCTGCGAGCGCGACGACAAGTCGTATTAAATTGACTCAGTAAGAGGTTCTCGTGCGTGCTCCCCTGCGACAACTACTACCCAAGAGTCAACGCCACGGAACGACGAATCCATAGCCCAGCCCCATCTCCCCTGCTGCCTCGATCCACTCAAGGACCAAAGTCCAGTTTGGTACTTATAACATGATTTACGAGCTACGAGTCTCCGAGATCAAGGGCCGAGAGCGTAGGCGAAAGATGTAAAGTCAAAGGGAACTTGAGAGCACTATCAATGCGTCCGAGCGGCGAGCGCGAATCAAGCTTCTCTTGCGTTGTTCGTGTATGCAGCAGTCAGTGAGAAGACCACGAGGTATAGACATCAGAGGAGTAAGGGTGTAAGAGATCGTCAAGAGAATACGGTTCACGGCAGAGTGAGTCGGGAAGAATACAATGGACGCGCCGACACGGCGCGCGGCGCGCGCCTGCGTGGATTCCGCTCCCTTATATGGGAATTTTATCTGCCTCGGTCCGAGCGACCGCGCACGTTGTGTCACAAATTCGATCATAAGCTGTTCGGGCCAAAATTATGACGAGTTTTACCGGTCCCTCCCAGGACGCTCCGCTTGTCCTGGGAGGGATCGGATTCCGGTCTAATTTGATCACAGGCCCTCAGATTCTGGAATATACAAGGTATGCTCAATATTAAGCGATCTCTCATAGAAACCTAAGTGAAAGGGGAGCTGCGTCGTCGGTCAATGAGAGCGATAGGCGGGAACATCGTAAATGTTGTGGGTAGGCGCAAGCGCCGGGTTTGACGCGGCACGCTTAGTCAGCCGGCTTTAGCGCTTTGACCTGTAATTGTTGTCCGCCGCCTCTCTTGACCCCTTTGCCACTGCGCTTGGTACTTTATGACCCATTGCAAGTCCACAAACAAACCTCTCATATGTATTGAGGATTATTGTGCCAAAATTATGCCAGAAATTACGCTCTTTCGCCACTGTCGAGGTCCAACATCATCAACATCCTATGTCCTGCCCGTTACCGAGCAAATCAACTTCCCCCCGTCGCGAGCGATCCAGTGGAACATCACCTGGGAGGACCAGTTATGCTGCTACACACCCCAGTAGCTTTTTGACCTCATTTTCCGGCTCCGTCGCTGCTCCAGGAGTGCAATGAATATGTTTAACATCTCAGGCCCACAGCTGCAGATTAAACAATGCTAAGTGCAATTTTTCGCCGGTTGTAGGTTGTCTGCATGGTCTGCATGGTCCAACGCAGTGATGGTATTGCCAGAGGAGGGAGGGGGAGGCACACAGCGCGAAAGTACGAACTCCTGCACTCGACCACGTGACCGACGCGCCCGAGATGGGCCATTTTGGCGTCGCCAGTATTTCCACCTTTCTATTCGACATACACCATCAAATGTCTTGAAACAAAGTGCGTTATACACTGTGAGCATGCCCGCAGTGGACGTTCGGGCTCGAATCTTCAATTTCTGCCCTATAACATGACTTTCTGGCCGTATATCGAGGACAAAGTCGAAATGCAAAATTCGAGCCCGAACGTCCACTGCGTAATGTCTCCCTCTACCCATCCATGCTTTCATCTGGTTCGTTATCGGCTCTACGCGAATAGAAAATGGGAAATCCCGTCGCGGGCTCGTCGCAAGCCTGCGTTCCCAAAGAGGACGTTTTTGATGGCACCGATCATATGCCTGCGTTGCGCCTACCCAAACATAATGTTGATTTGGCGGGGGCGTCAACACGACCAAATAAGCCGGATGTGGAACCGCGCATGCCCACCCCCAGTAGCATGCGCGACTGGAGGTTACTGCGACCCATTCACAACGGATCGACATGATTCATACCCTCCCGTCGTATCGACAGCGCTCAGGCAACCTTTCCAGATGGGAAGCTCCCGAAATCCCACACGGACGGGACACGGACAATGGATTGGACTATGGATACAGTGCACGATACTACAAATTTGATTGTTTGCTCAGGCTGTTTCTCATCTGGTCTACTTGCCCGTCAAACCCTGCGTGAGCTGGATCTGCAGCCATCGTCAGCGTGTTACTCATCGGTGCTCAAGGTCGCGGCACATACCTCTGCTTTCGTGATAGTCCTTAGCTCGCCCGGCGCCGATGTGTTGCCAGTCAGCGCGCCCGCAGCCATGTCCGCGGCGCGCGCCGCCGCGTTCTTCGTGACTGTCCAGTATCGGATCTCGTCCGGCACGACCTCGATGATGGAGATTCGCGGGTCAGATTCGTTGCCTTTGTGGATGCCGTCCTTGAGGTCACCGAACCACGCCTTGTCGACGGAGGACCAGTGCTTCTTGATGAGCTCGGGATCCTGGCTGACCTTTGCCTGGCCGGAAAAGGATGCCCAGTCCGTGTTGGAATGTGCGAAGCTAGGAAGGGATTAGTGTGAGCTCAAATGTATCGAGGCTGGATGAGACGAAGACGCACCTGACGTTGACGTTTGAGTCGTTCTTGATCTCGTCGAATTTCGGCGAGACATTGTTGGCGATGAAGACCAGAGTGAGCTGGTTGTGGTCATAAGGCGACGCGGGGACCATGGCACGCGAGTAGAGATGACCGTCCGACGAATGTGTGGTGAGCATGGCGAACTTGGTCTCCTGGATAATCTTCTTGACGCCTAGAAGAATATGAGCATACACGCATACGAAAGCGCGACGGCGAGTACACACCGTCGATCTTCTCCTGTGGCGTGAGGTCGTCGTTCTGCGCCTTGGCGACGTATGGGTCAAGGGTGGAGTTCGTCATGGTGTATGAATTGCAAGTGATGATTCAGTCGGGAAGAGGAGAATGTGAGGAAGGAAGCAGACTTCGCAGAGCTTATATAGCCGTCGACGGGCGACATTACGCGCACGGAGCGCCAGTGACGTCGGTGGTGCGTATGCGACGCGGCGAGCACCCAGTAACTTCAATGTCAGTAAGTAGATGTCCTCCAACACATGACCGCACGCCAACGGCGAGGGGCCGCGGCATAGCAGGGCATAACTTGAGAGGGATGAAGTTGAAGAGGAAAACATAGCAAAGCAGAGGGTGGCTGTGTATAACAACGGCTATTGTGCCGAATTAGGAAGGCGATGGTGCTTTTGCGGCGGCAATACTATGCCTCACCGGGTCTTTCAAAATTCTTACCCGAATTTTGAAACACCCGGGAAACCCCTCTACTTTGACCGTTTTTCTTTCGGAAAAAAATCCAGGCCATGTTTTCAACCTTTGTCTATCCAACGGTGCTACTCTCATGAGGAAGAGAGGTGTGGAAGGTACGACAAGCGGGAGGGGACACCCTGATGGGCTTTTGATGACATCAATTCGTCTGTCGCGCTTACCCTCACAACTCCTTCACTTCGTGGCCTTGAAAGTACCACCATTAGATAGTGTTCAGTCGAAAAACCCACCTACTTTTTTTCCCGGACGAATTTCGACCGCTTGAAGTAGTCTCACAAGTCAGACTCTTCTCACAGATTGACGGGGGACAACGGTTAGAACATGACGCGATTTATCGTGGGAACCAAAACGTCAGGATTCGACCCCGGCAATCACCGAAACAGGCCCAGCAATCCGGCGCCTTCCTAATCCGGCCACAAATTTGAAATGTATTGCTCAGCGGCGCTGCCTGCGCAAGCCCTTCGGTTGTCTAGCACATTGTCTACGGCCCCTCTGTCACTCGGTGAAGCTTATAGATCCCTCTTTGTCTATGTAAACGTCCCCGATAATTCCATGTGAACTGCGAGTGCCCGCGGAAGCCCAACGTCGGATGAGAGCACTGGCTTTAATCTCGCTGCAGAATATTGACGAAGCCACAGTCCTGACGCATGATGAAAACGGCGACGCCTTTGGGGACGATGCACTTTTGCACGCCGGCTTACATGACTACGTGGTCCGCGTGCAGGATCGGGACTTAGGTGGCACAATACGAACGACAACGAGTGCGTAATCCACGATGAAGGGGATCAGCCCCGTTCTCAGCAAAATTTTCGAGAGCAACACGGCGGGTCTGGCATGTGCGCGAGCTCTACGCAACCTTAGTCTCCCAAGGCAGAGTCCGATCGAGTAATTGGACACGCAACCTCTGTCGACGCTGTGGGTGTGCGGGCAGTCCTTTGTCATTTCGAGGCAGCAACCCTCAAAAACCTGCATAATATGTAAACTGGGATCGCCTGAGTGCAATTTGAGGCCTCTTTTGAAGGAGTAGATAACATAAGATGTAAAGAATCAGCGTGGACAACGCAGTGATGCACAAAGACACGCTGAATGAAGGCGTCGCGAGCATGTTGGACCAGGTGGGTCCAGTTCGGTGATTGCCGTCAGCAAATTCTGACACTTTTGTTCCCACGATAAGTCGCGTCATATTCTAACCGTTACGCGTCCCAGACTACGCTTGAAGGGGGTTTCCCGGGTGTTTCAAAATTCGGGTAAGAATTGTGAAAGACCCGGTGAGGCATAGTACTTACACACTAGTTCAAACCACCATGATCAAAGCGGTCGGAAATTTTCGATATCGCTAAATCGCCTGCAGAAACGCACGAAAAGAGTGAAATGTCGCTCAGATGCGAGCAGAGCAACCTGCATGATGCCTTGAGGGACTGCACGCGGGAAGAGAGGGTGATCGGAGCGGCGACGTCGCAGTGGACGGCGAGGGCCGACGTCCGCACGCGATCCGGCGATGTCGCTGCCCCACTTCTCGCACCCAGTATCCGTCTTCCCAAGTACACTACCTACATGAGGATGACACAGACAGCGCACAGCGCAGATGTCCACGGCGACGATGGGATGGGCGCGACGCCAAAACGTGGCGCGTACGCTCCATCATCACCTCCTCGAACACATACCGAGCGCTAGGGTACCATCGCAGCGCATAGCCGCTAGCCGTGCTGCTCGCTCTTGCTACAAGCGACGGCCTGATTGAGCAGGCCCCATGGTCATTCTCGTTCGCAGCTGCGTAGCCCGCTTTGCCTACAACTTTAAGCTGACATTCCTCATCGATCGCATTGACCATGCACGGGAAGCCCGGCCTCATGCACCATACGCAGATCCAGATGGAATTCGTGGTCTGAGGTCTCACCTCAGACTCAGCGCGCCCCATCTCAGTGCCGTGGCAATCGACGACCGTGACCGTATCTGCGGCGGCGTCTCTGCGTCAGATTCGTGCCCAACTACGTCTTCCAACGCCAAAGACCTTCGCCACTGCCCCGCCTCCCCCAGATCATCACCACACACTTCAAGGCATCGAGCTCGATGCCCATGCTCGGTCAGCACCGTCTCGTGCACGCCCAGCACACCCCCTTCACAACCTTCGCGATCACAGCCGTCGCGGCCGTCTCAGCGATGATGGGGAGCCGCGCTCGTGGTGCGACCCTGTTAACGCGGGCGAGCTGGCAACTCCACGATGCGCGGGCCGATGATGGGCAGCCGGGGAGCGCTGGACCTCAAGCAGCTTGAGATCCCGCACGTCCGGACAGGCAGGCGGGTCAAGAGGGAGACCGTTGTCGCCTTCGACGCACTCACGCAAATCTGCCGTCGCCCGGGGACCCGCCATGTACGGATTGAGCCGTTCGCTGCGATCCAGCTGAGTGTCATGCCCATCGCCACCACAGTCAAGGCGTCGTGGCTGGTAGATCGACGGTTGTGGATCGAGTCTGTCGCCCACTCGCCGCCTACACGGCCAGGCCACCTGCCCCGCTTGCCGATGTTTGCGCAGACGGGTGGCAGGACAGCGCGCGACGCTCATGCTGGATCCAAGCTCATCGGGGACATCAGCGTCGTGCACAGGTGCAGAGGTATTCCGCAGGCTACGTGCTCAGTCCCCTCATCGTCACATGTCTCGTCGACGACCCCAGCAGACGGATCCACCGTCCTTGCTCAGCGGGCGCTACCCACATCATCACGGTCGTCGCGAGCATTCAACTCCCAGCGACGCCCGGGAGCTGCATCTGTCGCGCGTGCGGACGACAGCCAGTGGCCTCTCGCGGACGACAGCTTCGCACGGTGGCACGGACGATAGCATGACCCTGCGGGTCTTGTCGGTATAGGACGCTGGCCTGTGCCCATTTATCTGGTGACTTAGCGGTGGCGGCAGCGCCGCGCGTCGCTCGCCCTCGACCGGGACCACAACACCAAATCAACCTAGAGCACTTTGATGCACTCAATGACATTTAAACAAACAAAATGCGTACGACAGCTCTTCAGCGATGTCAGCAAGGTCTTCATGCCCCGCATCCCTCGAGGCTCATCGATCAGATTCGATCTCCGTGCATCTCCTTCGAAATATGCCTGTCCATGGACCTTTCCTATATACAATGGTATGGCTACCAAGGCACGCTCGCCTGCAAACAGTCACCCGCCGTTGCTACATCATGGTGCAGCAACCACACTCCAGCCCGGGGCGAGTCACACGCTGGGGTTTTTTCTCGCTTTTCCCCGAGCGTTGAGGCTGACAAACAACTCGAGATGCTGGAGGAGTAGGCACCTGGTTTGTGACGGTGTGGTGAGCCATCAGCATGAGCGCTGGAACGGGGCGGAGCTGGCGAGGATCACACATGATTGGGGGCTCGGGGGATGGATGGTTGGCAGTGGAGAGCAGGCTGGTCAGTTCAATGAAGTGACTGCACGGCATATGGGAGAGATCTGGACGCGACCCACGACGGGGGATGGGGTAGCCGCAAGGATGATTCTGTAGGTCGTTTGGCTCCGTAGCACATTGGTAGCGCACTTTGTGTAGTACGGGCACCCCGTTAGTTCCTTAAGGGACCGCTCGGGTAATACCACCACCACCACCACACCAATAAGTTAGACACCAATGCACGTTTTTCCAGTCGATCATGGGAACCCATCGCCTTCTATCCAGTATTCATAGGGATGCTCCCAGGTGTATCCTCTATACTTATGCATTCGCCACTGGAACAAACGCTGTCCGTTGAACAGCGTCGACGCACCGCCAGCATCAAGCCCCGACCACACCCCTTAGCGCAGCCCACCGCCTCATCGCGCTAGCCACTATCGTCCGTCCGCCCTCTATCCCCTCTCCCTTCAATCTGCCACCATCCTCGTTCACCTTGAACTCATCCGGGAACTTGCCTAGCGCCAAGTCCACCAACACAGTGGCGATCTCATCTGTCGGGCTCAGCATGCTCGGCGCGAGAAACCGCATGGGAGGCATCAACAGAGGGATTATGTAGCGGTACGACCACGGGCGCTCGCGTTCCGCTTCCGGGTAGAGGCGGCCGGGCATGACGCCTGTGGGGCGAACATTGAAAGCGCGGAGTAAAGGGGAGGAGGCGGCGGGCGCGTCGGCCTTCAGAGTATCCGCGAGCGTCAGCAGTTCGCGTTCTGCCCTGCCCTTGACCTTGCCGAACAGCGCCCAGGTCTTCTCCGTCGGGTCCGCGCCCGCTGCCGACACGTAAACGAATGTGAAGGGGGGCGAGGAGGGGAGGGACGAGAACGCCTTGGCAGCTGCGAGAGGGGCGTCGTATGTGATCTGCGTGTAAACGCTAAGAGGCATGGCTGTCAGCGGTGGGCGGTAGACAGAGCATAGGATACGTACTCCTTTGGCACCTCGCTCTGACTGACGCCCTGGGCCCAGATGACTGCCTGTGCGCCGCGCAGGCGGTCCAGGAGTTCGGCGGGGTAGCTGGTGTAGTCGGTGTGCACGATGATCTCCGCCTTGCTTGTGTCGTAGGCGGGATCGCTGACGTTTGTAGTAGGCCCAGTTGGCAGCTCGAACGGACGGCGAGAGAGTACAGACAGGCGAGTGATATCGGGGGTGGAAAGGCAGCGGTGGAGGACGGGGAGGCCGATGGTGCCTGTGCCGCCGGTGAGGATAACGTGCATGGCGATTGAAAGTGGGCTTCGAGAGTGAAGAAAACTTGGATGAAGACCAACTGAATGTCATTGCGGTGATCATATACACTGACAACTCGACGCTGTCTCCGAATCGGCGCGGCAAGAGGTGACGCGGCCGCGGCTCGCGCGTCGAGCGGCCCCGTCACGACGTGTTGATGCGCGTCGTTTCAAGTGCGATCGCGCCAGCAATATTGAGAGGATGACTTGTCACTGCGAACGATAACATGAGATGCAGAAGAAAGAAAGATGCTGAGCGTGGGAACAAACGCGCCCTTGTCTCGACTCTCATGCGATGTCACAGTCTGGCGACATCAGCGGCATTGTGCTCCTCGTCGAGGCGTCCGCGCCCGTCGCGCGAGTATGGCCGGATATCATGAGTTTTGTCATGCCCATAATCAAGCGCATCTACGACAGCAAGCCGCTCAACAACATCCGCATCGGCGTCGTCATCTACGGCGCCTCCGACGCGCCACTCCTCCTCAGTCGGTTCTTCGCAGACCTTCAGGTCGTCCTCCACGGTCTCGAAGAAGCACACAGCTCAGGACCTCTCTCTAACTACCGCCCCGCCGCTACAGGCAAGAGCGGCATGGCCGCCCTCGACGGCATCGTCGCAGCAATCGAGATGTTCGACATCTTGGCCCGCACCGCTGCACGGCCCACCTTCAATCATGTCCTCCATATTGCAGGAGCAGGATCAAACGAGGCAGACCATCCCACCGTCAACGAGCACCCAGAACTCGACGACATGAGCTGGCCAGCACTACCAAAGGCGTTCCGTGACCGCGACATACACTACTCCATCATCCAGCCCCACAGCCACAACCTAAGTTATATCACTAGCTTTAGGGAGCAGGTCAGTGTGTATTCGCTACTTGTCCCCGTACTTATGCACCATAGGTTGCCAGCGACTGCATCAAGCCCTGGTTTCCCCATGGCCCTGCTTATACCATCCTCATCGCGGGACTTACTGCCCCGGACCCCACAACATCTAGGACTCCTGCACTCGCTCCTACACCCACTCCCTCTGCCAAACGTCCTGCGGAACCCGCTCTGTCCGACGTCGCAAAGCGTGCCCGCCTCTCCTCCGTCCCCACACCCCCTCCCCCAGATCCAATCCCTATGTCCACCTCTCCACCCAACCCCACTCGTACCGCCAACCTCACATCTTCTCTCTCAAACTCCACACCGGCTCCCACCAATCCAACATCAGCCGCCGGTCCCTCCGCCCAGCAACTCGCCACCCAAATCTCCCGCGTGCCCAATGCCCTCTCCAATTTCAGCCCCCAGCAGCTAACGCACCTCCTCCGCGCCGCGCTCGCTGCCGACCCCGCCCTCGCCACCAAACTGCAGTCTCTCGACCAGGAGTGTAATGAGCTGCGGAGGCAGGTAGAAGCGACCCCGGACCCACAAATACGCCAACGCCTCGCGAGGGACTGGGAGACGAAGAAGACCCTGGCGGTCAAGATCAAGCAGCTAGCGATTACGACCTGGGTCCGGAAGAACGCTGCGGGGCAGGGAGCGCAGGGGCAAGGTCAACCGCCGCAACAAGGGCAGCCTCCGCAACAAGGGCAGCATCCACAACAAGGGCAGATCCCGAATCCATCCCCGGCGAGCATCAACCAGCTCACAAAGGCGTTCGCAAATGGACCTGGACATATGTTGCCGCCGCCGCTCACGAAGCCGAATACTCAGGCGCAACTTGGGATCGGACAGCCTCCTCAGGCTGGACCTTCGCACGCACAGGGTGGTCAGCAGGGGCCTACCATGTCGACGAACCAGTCAGGGCAAGGACAGGCGCGGGCGGTATGGCGTGGCCCGCTCGTGCTGCAGCTTCCGCCGGGTATGCCCATGAAGGAGATTCGCACAATGGCGATTGCGACGGCCGGGGAGGGCACTGATGTCGGGTGAGTGAGAATTCGGTGTTTGTTGAGAGCGCAGACACGCGTGACCATCGACCACGTGCCTGTTGGTCACGTAAAATGTCTCGCTTCACGACGCTTCAGGGAACTGCGCCATCATGTTTATACGATTGATATAAGTTTGCTAATGTAACCTCTCAGTAACCCGCCTCCCTGGCCCGCGGAGTTGCGCCTCACGTACACTAGGGAACAGACCCTCCCAATGCCAGCGCTCACGATGTGGGCTAAGCAGCATCGCCCAGCGATCATCCACTTCCACGGGATGCCCGGGCAGGGCGATCCGGAAGGCGTGAGGAAGATGGCCGAATTTATGTCCAGGGGAAGCCTGGTGAGTGATACTGTACTCATGCTATCAACGTTGGCCATCACTCCCACTCTCATCGTCACCATCTTCCCTGACTGACCTACCAGCCTAAGTACACCATCTGCTCCTTCCCACGACGCGATGGCACGCACGGGCCCACGGCGCTTTTCTTTCCCTTCGGTTCGGCCAATGGGCCAGGCGGCGGGGTCGGTCTCGCGGGCGCGTTCTTTGTCGACAAGGGCATGCCGGAACTGCCCACGCCGCAGCAGGCGGCGAATCTGATGAAGATGATGCAACAGACAATCGCTGCCAAGAATGCGACTGGCAATATAGGCGCCGGTGGTATGGGTCCGGGGGCTGGCATGGGTGCGGGTGGTGGTATGGGTGGCGGTATGGGTCCCAGCGGGGCGATGGGTGCTGCTGGTGCTATGGGCGGCGCTGGTCCTACGGGCGGTGCAGGTGCGATGGGAGGCAACGTTACGGGCCCGCCCATCGGCCCCGCACAAGTCAACGCGATGCAACAATTCCTCCAGAACCCGGCCAAGATGGGCGATTTCGTGCGCGCGCTTCCCGCGAGCACGCGCGAAATGCTCTCGAACGCGCCTCAGCACCTGCGCGGAGATATGCTGCGGAAGCTCATCATGCAGCAGCAGGTGTCGCTGTGGCGCCAGAGGCAGCAGGCTCAGTTGGGAGCGGGAGGGGGCGGTGCAGGTATGGGCGCAGCGGGGATGGGTGGAGCAGGGATGGGTGGAGCTGCTATGGGCGGCGGCAGTATGGGTGGAATGGGCGGCGGCATGGGTGGAGGTGCAGGTGTGGGCGGCGCGATGGGTGGCATGGGGGACAACGGGGGGATGGGAGCGATGAACTTCGGCAACGCCGGGTTTGGGCAGGCGCCCGGCTTCAACGCGGATATCATGCAAAGCTTCGCGCAACGGAATGCGGGGAGTGGGGGCGGATTGTAGGTGTAGGTGGATTGCACCTTTTTATGCATATACCAAGGACCACGAAGCTGGTTCCGAGCTGCGTCGTGATCACCTTCTACTCACACTCACTGTGTCAGCAGCTAACGATGTTCGACCGTCTTGTAAGTTCAAGTCTAAAACCGCCATCGTCCTACTTACTAGGGTGGCCATGTTTACAGTTGAGATTTGCGACCAGCACAGGTCTCGGCATTACCTGGCATTACCCGGATTTGTTGAACCCTTCTTCAACTTCCACGGCCTCTTCGGAATCCTCTCACTCTCGAAATCACCAACCACATTCAGCCGATGCAACGCGTACTACCCTACATGCAGGGCTGTATGCTCGCTGATCTTGGCTGCAGAAGCTATCCTGTGTGCGTAGGCGTTAACAGAAGCAGTCAAGGTGCACGTTCAAATTCTGATAGGCTAGCCGTTGATTCGAGAAAACGGTTCGTATTCGTCGTGCGGCGAATATTTCATGTACGACCTATATCGAAGCGCAGCCGGCTTCAGCAGTGTGGGGAATAAAGGAGACGTGGTGCAGGGATTTCAGGGCAGTGATGAGGAGAATGAGAGGATGTGGGAGTATGCATATAACAAGCCCAATGTGCCCTACCCACAGTAAGGACTCAATACAGCTCTTGTACGGGGAGAATAGAAAACTGATGAGAACAATACTTACATGTTCGAAATGGAGGCTCCCCTCGCGTTACGACTCATGTGACCGCGTCACGTCAATATATATTACAACCTCTCTCTCCAAGTCCTCCCATCACTCCGAGGTGCTGCGTCGTGGTCTGCGAAAGTCGATGCACGGCTCTGACCCGGCATTCCCGGTGCGGCGCCAGGACAGCGAGTCGGCCTCGCAGATTATTACCCGTCTCGAAGGACATCAAGATGCTACCCCACGCTCTTTGCACAAGAATCGCTCATTACTTCAGTCGCCAGAGAAGACGACACGTACCTCGTTTATGGAAAACTACAAGAACATGAAGGACAAGGAGTCTCCGCTGCGCCGCTCGATTCAGAACTTCATGTCCGTCATCAAGAAATCTCCCGCCGCGTTCAAGAAGAAACCAATCGACGACTCGGATGCTACGCCTGCGCCTGTCTTCGAGTCGTTGTGCTCGCCGGATCGTCATTCTGCGCCTTCGTCACAGCCTCGTGGACCTCGTCCCCGTGCTGCACCTCTTGAGGACATTCCGACTGGTCACGTTGCCCTGCACGCTGGCCCTCTTCTCTACCTATGCCACACGGAAAACGAATCTCGGGACATCTTCCCTGTCTGGACAAGCTGCTCCGTATCTCTCGAGGGGTCCGCGCTACTCGCCACTTGGTACACAGCCATGGGCAATCCATTCACGCAGATCATCGACATCACCCGCTGTACGGATGTATGCGCTCTGACTATGGAACAACTGGATCCCGCTCTGCGGGACATGCTCCCTCGCTCGGAGGATGGCTCGGACCCCAGGATTTTTGAGATCACCTTTAACGACCGGCCGAGTCAGTGCTTCGGGGCGTCTACCGTGAAGGAGAGGGCGAGATGGATCAATGCTATATGGTGCGCGGTGTCTGTGCTTCCACATGCTCTTTTTACTGATGTACGCGCTAGGGACGCTGTCATTCCTTCTCGAGAACCCCGCCGGACGCGTAGCATATATGCCAGTGACACGGTCCGAAGCATTCACTCGAACGATACTGGTGGCTCGACACAGTCAGACCGTGCCAAACCTCCTCTTGCGCGGCCGATAACAACGCGGAGCGATCGCTCTCTTCCTCCCGTGCCCATGGAATCCCCTGCCTTGCCCGAACCGCAAGGAATGCGTACCCCAAGCGAGACTCCCAGGCGCCTTCTCTCTCGCCCCCTCAGCGACTCCCCCACCAAGAGCTCTTCTATCGCGAATCTCAGTCAGAAGTCTATGGTCAAGCAGCGACTCGCACAGATACAATCCCCTCGCTCTTCCAGTCGGAGTCTTCCCAGTCTTCCTGGGTCTCCCGTGTCTCGTCGATCTCTTTCCAGGATACCCTCTCGCGACTCTCCGGTTCTGTCACGCAATTCGGCATCCTTGTGCGATCAAGAGCCCCCTCCTGGGATGTCTTCCGCTTCTCGGTCTCGGTCTCGGCCTCGCTCGCAGTTCTCTGTGCTCGACTGCTACGGGGAAGATGCTGATCGCTATTCAATGCAAGCTGCTGGTGGCGTCGGGGAAAATGCCATGAATGCACCGCCAACCGACGACAAGATGCAGCCTGTCATGGATACTGTCCTCAATCAAGCGGCCAAGCATCAAGAGCGCATCACCACACTGGAATCCCGCATCATGGCTCTGCAGTCCGACGTCCGTGCGCTACCCTCGAAACTTAACAGCTCTTCCGCGACGTCTACTCGTGGGTCTGGCTCCAAAGGCGCCCTCCCCGAGCTCGGGACCGTACAGCGTGCCGTACTCGCTTTGGAGACACGCGCGCAGGGGACATCGGAAACACTCGCCTCTATCGAGCGGAAGCTGGATGATCTCGTGGCCAACAAGAACAGCTATCAGCGCACGAGCTCTAGCGGGATTGTTCGTCAGCTTTCCATCGCGGCCGACTCGAGCCCCATGAACAATCATCTCGCGGGCATCGATGACAAGGTGGATCGCCTGCAGCTTCAAATCCAGCAAGATGTACCGGAAATCCTGCATAGGCTGAATAAGCTGACATCGAAGAGTTCCGGCGAGGGAGACAGTGTGGCGACAATGCGCGACGTCGACCGGGGCAGATTCGAAAGTCGCACCAAAGTCGAACTCACGGCCATACATGCAAAGTTGGATGACATGCTTGCGCGCTCGCAGCCCGGGGATTCAGCACAGGTGAGCTTCCATATTATCATCGGCACATCAGTACTGAACGGTGGTCGGCGCACCAGTTATCACAGATAGTATCACTGCTACGGGTCGACTCCGAAAAGCGGGACGGCCAAGCGCGATGTGATGCGGATACCGTGCGCTATCTGAGCGACTTGAATACGGTGCGCGGCGCGATGCAAGTCTCAGGACCGTCACTCATATAACCACAGTGGCTCTCGAGCTTCGTGAACTCTGGCTCGTTGCAGATCCAGACGATGTCTGCGGAGGTCGCGAAACTCAGCGCGCAGCTTGTCGGCGACCCTGCGCAGCCTCAAGGACCTCTGGTGGAGATGCGGCAGCTGGCTGCCGAGATGCGCGCACGGGACCAGGACCTGAGCGCGCTGCACGAGGCGGTCGGTCGACTGGTAGGCGACCTGCATGCGCAAGGTACTTTCTCTCAGGTCTTGCTATGAGTTTGCACAACTCATCAGTTGTCTAGGCGGCGGTGCCATGGCGCAGATCCTGGAAGGGCAGCGCCAGAACCAGGAGGTTTTGGTTCGAGGTCTTGCTTCTCGTCCGTACTCGTTCTCTTTCTCGCCCACTGCAGCCGAAAGCTCAACCATTTTCTGGAAATACAGAAATCAGCAAGGAGATTCGGGACGAGCGGCTCCGCTTCGTGGATGCCATGCAGGAGGCCACGTCGCTCAACGTTACAGGTGAGTCTGTTGCGCGTACTGTCTCGCATCGTTTACATCGTACGCTCTAGCACAAGTGGAAGACTTCAAGAGGCAAATGACAAGGGAGGTCCGTGCTATGATCCAGGACGTCGGGCAATTGCGGAACGAACAGCAGGCAGTGGCGCAAGGCTGGCAGAGCTCGAATCACTTCGACGCTTACGACGGTCAGCACCGACATCCTCGAGATGTGAGTGGTCTTCTAGGTGTGTATGCTCAGCTGACGTTGTCTAAGTTGCATCTGCCCATGGCAGTCAATACCGTGAATCGACCAAACAGGGCGGGAAAGCCTCTCGGGCGCCGATGACGAGTCAGCCAAGCGCTACAATGTTTTGAGGCAACATCATGATGCGGGAATGTCAGCTGCGCTCCAATTTGTACCAAGTACTGGCGCGCATTCGCTTACTCAAGCTGGTGCGAGGCCTTTACTACGTCCGTATAGTCTCTGGTCATGGACCATGGATATTCACATACGCTCAGTGGTGGCATCCTTCTTGCATCATCGCCGCGACCTCCGTGTAGTGACGCGTAGTAGTGTCGGGGTTGAAGCTGCTTGATTGAGTTGAATCGACTCGTGGAGGCACGTTGTTTTGCCCGGGCAAAACTCCAGTGCGCTCATTGTGTAAGGGTTCATATTGACTCTCGACTCCCGAGCTCGACGTCGACTCGCCACCCGCCGTTGCTCGGCAGTGGTACCTATAGTGATCATCCACCACTTTGAGCCTACCAATCTTGCACCGAACCATAGTCCGCAAGGCAAGGTGGAGACCAGCGTAGCGGAAGTTACAGTATACATATGCGCCGACACACTCAAGTAAGTAAAATGAGCCTCGGCTGGGTCCAGCGGGCGGCGAAAACTGGTCCCGTATTCCGAATCTGGTCAGTCGCGGAGGGATCATTGTAGGTACCTTAATTATACACGGTGGATAGTCAGACTGCCCTCCATAGGAGGACGGACTGCCAGTGCGGCATACTGTAGTTGTCAACAAGCAACACCACGTCTACAGAGCGACTCGCGAGATGGAACTTGACTCATTCTCCTATCTGCCGAGCTGTCGCAGCGATGCGGAAGCTGGTTG
Organism: Schizophyllum amplum; assembly: GCA_007026445.1. Classification (NCBI taxonomy): domain Eukaryota; kingdom Fungi; phylum Basidiomycota; class Agaricomycetes; order Agaricales; family Schizophyllaceae; genus Schizophyllum; species Schizophyllum amplum. The sequence continues at coordinate 1,829,063 of VDMD01000001.1, read as the reverse complement.
GTACGACGGTGTGTCTGTGAAGGCGCATATGTCATGTTAGTGGTCTGGTGTACCTCAAGCGGAAAACGGATGTTTACTGGTAACGCCTCTGGATTTCTGTGCCGTCCATGACGAGGACATCTCCCTGGGACACTCGTGAGTTTCCAAGCAGCGCATCAAGGCGAGGCCGTACGTACGTGCTCAAGCTTGAAGGAGAGAAGTACGCCCTTGTGTCCGTCAATCTGCTCTTGCTTCTTTGGGACCCTCCGGAAGTGCATGAACGCCGGGGCACCCAGCGACAATCCGGCTACGAGCGGACCGAGGCCTGCCTCAGCGTCGCTATGGAACTGTACGCAACGTCAGCACGGGGGAACGAAGCCCCAGAGGGTCTCCCTACCGCCATTTTCTGGCTCTCCATGTAAGCGGCACTGAAAATTGACGATCAACCTGGGTGTGTGCACGACCATAAAGTAAGATCGCACCTGAGAACCTCATTGAAGACTTCTTGACGGCCAAGAGCCTGGCGAAGCCGCTTGTGCATTAGCTCCCGAGCGCCTAGTACAGCCTGTGATGCGGCCTCCCAGGGTACAGTGTTTGCGCCGCCACCGACATACTACATACAAGTTAGCAAAGTAACAAGTCTAGCTGAGATCGTGTTCTTGACATGATAAGGTTTACCAGCTGCGTGAGGAGTCGATGAGACGCAGTCGTTGCGCTAAGGATAGGAAAGCTCACTGTTGTGCGAGAAGTAATGAGCAAGACAAGCGCCGCGTACTGTCGCAAACAGGTCAGCGTGTGACGCTAGACGCAGACGGGAGTCGTTCACATTTGTGCTGCGGATCAAAAATCAGTATCTCAGTGCCGGTACTCGTCCAGGGGACGTAAGCACTTACGGAACGTAACGGCAGGCGCTGAAAGTTCAAGGAGCCATTACTGGCATCGAGTTGGTACCGCTTGAAAACGTCCTGCGCCTCCTGCAGGGCAAGAAGACTCGTCGACTTTATGTGATAAATTGTGCCGCTGAGTCATAAAGCTGAGCATTCGAATCGTCGCGCGGAACGTGGACATACACGCCGTCGGGGAGTTCGAAAGCCTGATAATTGCCGATGATCGCGCCTCGCTCGTCGGCAAAAGGCCTCATTGGTAGACGCTTGATGCCTGTTCTGATAGTCTGAGGTGTCGTGCTATGCCACCGGCGAGACGAGGCGCACCGCTGCCTTCGAGTACATGGCTATGCATCCAGTTCATCTTGACCCGCTGCTATGTCTTAAAATGATTATACGGCAAGTCATGAAGGATAAACGGACCGTCGACATCGCTTTCAGATCCTTGGCATCCCGTATGAGCGGGTTAACCATGACGGGCGGAGCCTACGAACGGACGCATGAGAACCTTTCTCCTTGAACAATATGCACACTGACATCGCACGCCGGGCAATCCCACTTCTGCCAGTACGTTCTATGCATCCGAGGCGTCAGCTTGGCTCCTCACAGGTGGTCTGCGACATACCGACAGGACAGCCGGCCGCATTGCTTGCAGTGCCACCCCTGCGTGAAGGGCTGCGTGGTTGTGACGCTAGGTGTGCAGAGTAAGTCGAGGTTGACAGGAGGTGGCGGGCGGACATCGCGCAATCCTAGCGGGAGCACGCAGGGATCGTCAAGCTTCAGGAAATCCGGGTTGATTTCCAGCGCCTCGGGAACAACAGCATGCACGCCGTCAATGAGCCAAAATGCGCTGCAATGCGGGAAGAGGCACATGCGGCTGCGGTACACCAAGGCGGAGGCTTCTCCGCATGTAGGACAACGATGGGACAGCTCTGACTGCCGATAGCTGGGAAATGACTTCAGTATGATCGATGAATGCCAGCCGGTGTTCGTCAGTACCTTCGCGTGATGTCTACGAAAGCGTGAATCTTTTTCTTGGGGGCTTTCGACCTCCGCCGGACACAATCAACGGCTGATTGTTCAGAGGGAGTATCGTGCGCTGGCACTGGTTCCACTATGGACGCATCGCACGATGAAGGCGGAGATGCCCACCAAGGCGCCTCCTGACCTTCACACCACTGGAAGGCGAATTTGAAGCGAACAACGGTACCCAAAGGATTTGACGGTCCAGCCGGTTGCCGTTCAGCTGTAAAGCCGACTGGTGAGCTTCAAGGCATCCTTACGCGGCTATGACTCACCCCATGCGTGCTTGATGAAGTACAACCCAAGTACCGCATAGACGACACCATGGGGCCTCAGATCATAAGGGAATAGGCGGTAGTTATCGTCCACTAGGAGGACTAGGGGTCGCCTCTCCATATACGTATTCAACAGGGCCCTCACGGATATGTCTTTCTCGCTCTGGTCTTGCGCAGGAACGACTACCATGCGGCCGTCTTGCATCGTGAGGCTTTCTGCCTTTCCTCCGCTGAGGATGAATGAGCATCACCCACATAACAAAGGTAAGAACGAACTTGCCCGTGAGATATGATGAATTTCCCGCCCAGCTCGAATCTGTCTCGTCTGAAGAGAACATCAACGGCGTGCCATTAAATGGAGGAACAGACTTACTCGGAAGGATGCCCGCTGAGGAGGTATCCTGAGGACGTGTGAGCGCGTCGCAGGAAGGTTTAAGATGCCCAGTTCACCTTTCACGACGTTATCGTTGGAGTAAACACCACCTTGAAATGACCGAAACCACGGAAAGGACTCGCAGACTTCTTGACGGGTCTGGGAGGAAATTAGTCGTATAATTAAGTTGACATTGCACGTCTGTTCCCTTACCTGTGCCCATATGGCCGGCTTGCGTGCTAACCGTAGCTTGAGGATAGGCGCGGTGTCGTTTGCCTTTGGATGCGGAGATGCCAGGACGGGCCGAGGTACATATGACGCAGCTGGAGCAGACAACAGCGCCATGTCCTCGAGAGTGACCAAGCGCATTTCGACATCTCCCAACTCAGGCTCTGGCTTGACAAGCAGTGCGTCAACGGAGATACCAGGACCCTCCTTCGCCGTATTGTCTTCCAGGGGCAATGTAGCATCGTCCATAGCAGCGTCTTGTAAGTGGTCGATGTGAAGCTTGGCCAGCGGAATCTCAGGCGATGACGGGGGATCGTCGCCTTCAAGTTCAAGCGATATGCGTCGACCGGAGGATGCCGATTCGTCAACGTTCATCCCTGGCGCTGGGGTCACGTAGCGCACACTATGAGGTACCGGCTGCTCGTCAACTTCCACAGTGGACGATACGCTTGGGTAAATCTCGGTCTCCGATTTGTGGCCCTTCGCCGAAGCGCGCTTCCGAGCAGATTTACGAGTGCGCCCCCACCGTGCCGCAAAAGTGCTTGGTTTGGGGGAAAGCTCCTTCTTCGGCAGCGTTGGCGAGGACAAGGGCGACAGGGATGAACACGTGGTGAGCGGAGAAAGAGGAGAGAGGGGTCGCTCGTTGGGCTCGTCTTCCGTCTTGACCTGCTTCGCCTTCCGACCGGAGGCTTTCCCATTGGTGAGACGCCGTCTCTTCGTAGTTTTAACGGGCGGCAGGTTTTTGATATAAGAAGCCCTCGCCAGAGCATCATCGGCGGTGTCATGGCCAGAAACGGTGGTGGTCATGCCGCGCTTGCCCCGTTCCTTGTTGAGGTAGTCCATGGCATGTCGGTCGGTTTCGAGCTGACATTTGCTGTAGAACTCGATGAAGACTCCCCATTGCGTCGTGCTGGGTTCTTCGAACCGTGGTTCTTCTCCGTCAAAAGCCATCTGTGTCCATTCCAGGCAGGCGGTCCTCTGGGGGCGACGCGTAAGTGATGAAGCCTTGACAATAGGTGGAAGTGACGCTCACAGCTCCTGCCAATTTCCTACTCTTTTCTTGTAGTTTGAGACGCGCTTCATTCTCCACCTTGGGTCTGTCTTGGCGCTTGCATCGGGTGCTGCTCAAGTGGTCCTCCCGTATATGCTGTTTGATGGTCGTTCCCAATATGCCGTGCAGTAGTGTCTCGTCAGCAACACATCTCGGTGTCGGGACGCGTTCGTTGTCGGACATCGTGGTGGGAGACAGGGCGCTACTTATTCGCCTCCCCAGCACGATCAATCCCACAACGCGTCAAGCTCGCTTCTCTCACGTGACTGTGTCTCCCATGCGCATGATGATTCTGAATGTCCGGCTGAATCCGAGGAGTCCTGGTCGTAAGACCTGCGTTTGGATGCAAGAGAGATCCATTGTCTACGGTAATGATGCAACGACAGACACTGAGTACATTTATGTTGCACGATCACGCGGAGACGGCGTGCTGGAGTGCCTCGTACACGTCCGCCTCTATCCGTGCCTCGAGCTTGTCTTGCTCAGAACCGTTGCCAGCCGCAACCTTCTGGGCCTCAGCAAGGTTGGCCTTGATGGCCTGTATGAAGAATGAGACACTGTTGAATGAACGGCGATGCACTACGCACCTCGGACGAGAAGTCCTCCAGCGGCGCGGCCTCAATAGCGTTGATGGTGAGCTTGTTGCCCGGGTGCACAGTCGCAAAACCGCCAGAGACTATGCAGACAAGCACGTCAGTCAAGCGGGATGAAAGCTGAGGATTCCAGCACGCACCAAACCACTTCTTGGAGCCCGCGCCCTCAAGCACCTCCAACACACCCGCGCGCAGGGGCTCAATGGACGGCACGTGGTTGGCAAGAATGCCCATGTCTCCGGTCGCGGCGGCGATGTTGACCTGCACTACATCGGCGGAGGTGAAGATGGCCTAGGTGAACAAACGGTCAGGCTCCCTGCACGCTCGGGGAGTGCAAGACGCGCACGCACTTGATGAGGGAGAACAAGCGAGAGCTTGAGCTTGTCGCTCGCGGCCTCAGCATACCCGCGGCGGCTAAAGGTGGCTGCGGAGCGCGGCAGGCGGCGAGCAGCTGACAGGAAACGGAGAGAGGACATTTTGGCGGGACGCGTGACACGCGTCACGCTGCTGTGATGGGTCGGCGAGTCCGGCCTCTTCCGACTTGATCATTTCACGTGGTTCTCACGCCCCGGCGCTTGCCGTGAAAGTTGAACTGTTCGATCTGTCCTTCGTCGAATCCGCTGATTCAAGTTCAAGTGTTCATGCAGCCATAAACAGTATTATATATGTCGTTATATAAGTCAGAATTTAGATGATGGTTTCTGACACGCTCCTCCGCCAGTCGCGCACCATCGCGCTAGGCAGGCGCGCCACCTCCCTCACGTCAGTGCACGACTCCACCGAGCGCGCAACATGGATTTGCAGCGAGCTGTTGTTCCTTCCACAGGATGCCCTCCTTTCCCATGAGTCCAAGCACCCAGTCCTCCTGCGCTCGTCCCAAGCCAGCTGTGGGTTCGTCCGCGGCCACGTTTCTCTGTTACACCAGGTCCGGTTGTCCTCTTGCGCCCCACCTCGCGCCTTTCCCAAGACAGCACGTGCGTGTGCAAGTACGGCGGCAAGAGCTGCCACCGGTGGGATGCATTCAGAGAAAAAATAGTTGCTGATGGCGCGTAGGCCATAAGTGATCTGGGCAACGAGCACGATCGTACTACGGCAGCATATCAGCGGTGGGAAGTGACAGTATAGGTCGTGAATATACGTGCGTGTATACCGCTGCACTCTCAGCTATGAGCAGGATTGCAGACTGTCCATTCAGGTCGAAAGCCAAGATGCAATGCGCAATGGGTATCGAAGACATCAAATTGGATGCCGTGGGACAGAAGAAGACGAAGGAAGGCAAGACGAAATCGGTAGGGCGACAAAAGCGAGAAATAATCAGCAACGCGTGTCAAGAAGCGCAACGTCACGCACCGTGAGCGAGGTGCCACTCCTGAATTTCGCCGCCCGGCGGTTCACTCGCACGACGCGCCATACGATCATACCTAACGAGGAGCGATAGACACACAGAGAAATGGCAGACGTGTCAGCGACCGCGCTTTCGTCCATAGGGGCGATATAGCTCACCGGTACTGTACACGTTTGTGCTGAATGTAGGGTAGTTGCGTGAGCTTGCGTTACGATCGTCGTTAGGGTACGAGCATGCCATACCAGATGGTCAGAACTGAATGCGCAATTCTCCAATGTTGCAAAGAGACAAGGGTAGAAGGGCTGTCCGCATTATACTGCAAGAGGTTTTGCGTCAAAAATGCAGATACAGATGGAGATTTCATTCGATCGTGGCCTCGTACTTTTCGAGGAATTGCAGAGGAATAGCAGCGCCGACTCACCGCGCCGTATGCGTATGTTGTCCCTATAGCGGAAACTAGTAAGAGGAGTGAGCACAGCGCTAGACGGCAACGGCTACAGCCAGCCCACACATACCGAGCAGAGCTACAAGCGACAGCACGCCTGGTGCGACAGCCACAGATCTACGGTAGTCCCAGATAACATAGAGGCGGGTTATCTGTGAATGACAAGCGTCAGAAATACAAGAAGAAAAGAAAACGATAACGTATGAAGACAATGAAGAGACTGCAGATGCTAAAGCGCGATGACGGTTAGACTCACCACCATCATGTCCGCGGCCACGACTGTGCCGCTGTGGAACGCCGCTTGCGCGACCCGGATGGTGCCCGTCATCCAACCGTAGTAGGCAGCCGGATGCTGCCCATCGAGCCAAAACACAAAGGCCTCAAAGGCGCGCACGACGGTGCAAATCCAGTGCTGTGGGTGGCGCGATGAATAAATAGGCATTGACCGCCTTGGCCTCGCAGAGGAGACTCACTCCAGTATTCATGACTAGCAAAATAACCAGGGCAGAGAGCAAAAGTCGTTCGGCTTTGGGGATCTTTCCGGTACTCGGTCCCGCAGTCGAGCGTCGGGTGAAAAGGTAAAACATCGCGAGGACGAGGGCAACGAAGACGCCGAGCAGAACCGACTGTACGCAGAGTGCAGCAAGCTTCATCTGTGCCGTCGCGCCCGGATGCACCTCCGGCGCACTCGCCCATGCAGGAGGTTTATCCGACATCAAATTTGGTGATGAAGAGATGGGGAAGAAGGGGTTATAATGGGAATGTGGAGGCAAGGAAGATCCCAAGAACGGAGGCGATAAAAATGCCCGCGATTGAGGCTTTGAGCGTCGCGCGCCCATTATAGCCAGTTTCTGGATCTACAGACGCAGTGAAGGAGCAGTATACATTGAAGGGCGAAGAATGACGCGTTGACGTACCGAATGTCGGGCGGGCTCTTCAAGTCAGCTGAGGCTATGCGGGGTCGGTCCGACGCTCGAGCGATGTGTACTCAGAGGCATTGAATAATCTGGGAGTGTGATAATAGGGCTGAGCGGCTTTGTAAAGCTGCAGAAGCTGAAAGACTGTGAATGGCCGACCGCTCAAGCGCTCACCCGTGCCAACATTATGAACGCTTCACGTAGGCAGCAAGGTGTGTCAATGTTATTGTGGCTAGAAATAAACAGCGAATGAGTAAACAGGCGCAATTGTGTGCTATAGGTCGAGTCCAAGCGCTGCATCTGCGAGCCATGAACCAAGAAAGTTAGCCGGATGCAAGTGGGATGACTCTGAAGGCAGTGAGGGTGGAAGCTGAATTCAAAAGGACCACGTGCGAGAGGCAACATATCACAACTTGCACGTAAGTTCCAAAACTTGAGCTCGAACCTGGCTTGAATTGTCGTTGCTTCTCCCGCTAGCTGGACCTCCTCTACGTATACTCAAGCCCGACGCTGGGAACGAGCGCAAATGCCACAATGTCTATAAGGGTTGACGCATGCCTCTGCAATGACTATCTTTACATGTACAGCTGCATTGTGCAAACAGTCGGACCGGATCGTCGACGTCAGGGCAGCGGACGAACTTGGGGCATTGAGGGCAGCGGCTTGAGCACATCATTCATCTACCCCCAGTATTTTCCCAGGGGACGTTACAGGTATAAGTATGAGGCGTTGGACCGCTGGATGACTGACGTTGCCCGGACGTTGGCAAGTTGCTGAACAAAACATGGTTGAAATCACGGGAGCGCGCCGCCGGGCGTGTGCCGAGTTTATTCGCACGCTCGAAAGTATGTGGCGCTGACGAAGCGGGATCCGGGCCGCGTAGAGGGCACTTGCATACATCACGGATTCACCGCCGTCCGCGTCTGCAGTCACCATGAGCATCATATGCCAGCAATGCAAAGAACCTTTACAAGTATGTTGTCTGTGGACGCACTGTGCTTCTGCTGATCAAAGTCAGCTCGATGCATCCCTCGTCGACCTCGCGCCATCTGCGTACGACATGATCGTGTCGACGCTCCCTCAGGCTAGCGCGACGCCCTCCGCGAAGCCGCTCTCCGATGCCGAGAAGTTCGCCCAGCTGAACGCGTCTCCCGCGATGAAAGCTGCCTGGGAGCGCGCCCATGTCCACCCGGGGTCTCTCTCCCCTCGTGCGCAGGGCAAGTTACCCCAACGCGGTTCGCCCCTACCAAATGAATCATTCGTCGTCCTCCAGGATAGCGTTATCCGCGCGATCCCCCCGCATGGGGTCGCCTCCCCACACTCCCCCTCCCGGCGGCGGAAACCCGCCGCGCCAGCGCCCACCGAACCGGAGCACCCAAATCCCTCCCCGTGGTCGCACCATCTTCGCTCGACGCAGAAGCTGTTCGGCGTTCTGTCGTCTAGGACGGATGTCGATCACCCGCTATGCGCGGAGTGCACGCAGATATTGCTCAATGCGCTGCAGAGGCAGCTGGATGAGACGAAGCGGGAGCGGGATGGGTACATCGCGTTTGAGAGGGAGGTCCGGCGCGAGAAGGAGCGCGAGGTGCAGGGTATGTCAAAGGATGAAGCGGAGAGAAAGATACTGCGACTGCAAGAGGAGGAGGAGACCGCGATTGAACAGCTCAAGCAGGCGGAGCGCGAACGGGAAGAACTGGATGATGAGCTTAGACTCCTTGAAGCGGAGGAGAAGCAGCTGGAGGCAGAGGAAGCAGAGTGCGTGCGCATACCTTGACTTCGCGCGCCACTACTCACGTCCAAGTGCGATCTATTCAGGTTCTGGCACATGCACAATGACCGGCTTCTTGAAGCGGACCAGCAGGCGGAGCAGCTCGCTACCCTACGCGCGGCCTATGCTGCCGACTCTACGACACTGGAGAAGTTGGAGCGCACAAACGTGTACAATGATGCCTTCTGCATCGGGCACGACGGCGCATTCGGAACTATCAACGGTCTCCGCCTCGGGCGCATCCCTGGTATACCCGTGAGTGGGCGACCATCCGAATCACCCCGCACGCGGCCGCTTACGATCCCGATGGCGCACAGGTGGAATGGGCTGAGATTAACGCCGCTTGGGGCCAGGCGCTGCTACTGCTCTACACGATAGCGCGCAAGCTCGAGTATCACTTCGAGAAGTGGGCACCTCTCTCGCCGTGTTTGCCGTGGCGGAGGGCTAACGGTGGGTTCCTTGCAGTTATCGGCTCGTGCCCATGGGGTCCTTCTCTCGAATAGAGAGGACAACGGGTGACAAAGCGAGCTACGAATTATACGGATCAGGTGACCTGCACTTCGTGCGCCTGCTTCATAATCGAAGGTTCGACCTCGGGATGGTCGCTTTCTTGGACTGTCTGAAGCACCTCATGGACTACATCGTATCGCAAGACCCGAGTGTCGACTTTCCCCACGAGTGAGTGGTTTGGAATTCATTTGCTCGTCCTGGCCATCGGGGTCGTCGGGAGGCCGACGAGTTCGCAGCTGCGCTCCTCACGCCTGTCCGCCGCGCACGTAAAGTCCGGACGTTGACCATGCTTGACAGGATTGTGAAGGACAAGATCGGCGACGTGTCCGTCAAGCTGCAATTCAACCAAGAGGATGCGTGGACACGGTCCTTACGGCACGTCCTGCTCGCGCTGAGACTATGCCTGAAGTGGGCGACCAATGGCATCAACGGCTAGCGTTTCTGGAATCTGGATGAGGCCAATTTCTGCGATTGGTATTCGTGTCTCCGGGTAGACGGATTTGTAGGTCGCTTTTGTAACCACCTGGTGAGTATATTGACAATGAGTGGATGTTGCTGCGCGAAAGCCTTCTTTCCCCGACGTGTTTGTCCATCCTCGCCGTATACGTTTGAATGCACAGTAGCAGGTGATCGCGGTGCATGCTCGCCACGCGGTTATCAGGACATCGTCGTGCACGAGTTCCGTCTCTTGAGTCCGCCTATTCGCCGTTGCAGTAGGATTGGCCACCCCTTCTGTGACTGTCTCTGATAGTCTGAATGCTGGAGTTCTTTGAGGAAGTTCAACATGGACTGCAAGCGGAAGGCCGAGACAGTGATCGAGATCGATGTAGAGATGATGACGTGCTTATTGCCCCTGTATGTGGTTATTCGCTGATACCTCCAGGCTTCCTCCTCCCCGCCGGTCTCCGCCCCCGTTGCATCAACGGATGTTCTGCTCCTATCTTCGTCCCATTTAGGCCACACCAATTCAACACCAACGCTCTTCACCGCCGTTTACCCGCCCCTGAGCGAGCGCTAACAACACATCAAACCACCGTTAGCAAGCGTCTGACAAAGCGACCCCGCTTTATAAGTATACGCGCACTAGCACAGGCTGCATAACGCCATATCTCTCCGACTTCGCAACACTCGCTACCTAACATGGGTCTACTCGCGCTCGGAACGCCACTTGAATGGGAAGAGGCCAAGAAGTATGCCGATCATGTCAGGTCCCATGGCATCACCCAGTTTCTGAACACTTGGGACCGCTTGAAGGACCGGCATGGCGACGAGCTGCTGTGGGGAGATGAGGTGCGTCCAATACATCTTTCGCGTCATTTTCCTAACTTACACTCCATCTAGATCGAATACATGGTCATCTCCTTAGACGACGAGAAGAAGGCTGCGCACCTCTCTCTTCGCCAGACTGAGATCCTCGAGAAACTGTCCGCGATCGTCGACGACATCTCTCATGAGGCCGATAACCGGTGGGCCTTCCTCGGTTACCTCAAGAAATTCGTGGGCTTACGGAGTGCGCCCGTGCCGCGCAGGATCCCTGTCCCCACCTTCCACCCCGAGTACGGCCGCTATATGCTCGAGAGCACCCCGGGCGCGCCCTACACAGGTTCAATCGCAGATCTTCTGTCGGTGGAAGCCAACATGCGATACCGGTACGTTCGGATCTCCACACATACAGAAAGTCAGGGCTGACCTGTCACCAGGCGTACTATAGCGCGGCAGCACCTCAAGGATAACGAGATACCGCTCTCCTTCACATCCTTCCCGCGTCTCGGCGCTCCTGGTCAGTTCACGGAGCCGTACTTCGACCCAAAAGACGCGGTCTCGAGTCACAGCTTCTTCCTCCCCGAAGAGATCACGAACCCTCACGCGCGCTTCCCGTGAGTATACTGAACGTTCGTACTGGAGACGCACGTTTACGAGATCACCAGCACATTGACCGCGAACATCCGTCGTCGGCGAGGGTCCAAGGTTGCTATCAACCTGCCGATCTACTTCGACGAGAACACGCCGAAACCGTTCGTCGATCCGACAATTCCGTGGGGCAGGAATGTGTTCCCAGAAGATGCGAGTACGTTCGCACAGGCTGTTTGCAAGCGTCCCACTGAGCTTGTGCTGCAGACGCGAGGGATGGTGCGGCGCTCGTGGATCATATATACTTGGACGCGATGGGCTTCGGCATGGGTTGTTGTTGTTTGCAGTTGACGTTCCAAGCGTGCAATGTCTCGGACGCGAGGAGACTGTACGACTGCTTGATCCCTGCTGGCCCCATACTAGTACGTCTCGTCCACGGCGTGCTTTGCTGTTCGCTGACACCGCGCAGTTGGCATTAACCGCTGCAAGCCCGTTATACCGCGGCTATATTGCTGATGTCGACTGTCGGTGGAACGTCATTGCTGGAAGCGTAGACGACCGGACGGAGGAGGAGCGTGGTCTGAAGGTTTGTTGAGCCCCCTTGTCAGCGACAGCCTTCTGATTGCAGTCCCAGCCGTTGAAGAACGACCGGTTCGTGATTCCCAAGTCAAGATACGATAGTGTCGACTTGTATATCGCGAATGACCACAACAACCGTCCTGAATACAACGACACCAACACCCCCTACGACGAGGCGATCTACAACCGCGTGCGCAAGCACGGCATCGACGATCTGCTTGCCAAGCACCTCGCCCACCTCTTCATCCGAGACCCTCTCGTCGTCTTCTCCGAGACGATTGACCAGGACGACATGAACGAGAGCGACCACTTCGAGAACATCCAGTCCACCAACTGGCAGACCATGCGCTTCAAGCCGCCCCCGCCCAACTCGCCCATCGGCTGGCGTGTCGAGTTCCGCAGCATGGAGGTGCAGATGACGGACTTTGAGAACGCCGCATTCGCGCTGTTCATCGTGCTGCTCTCGCGCGCGCTCCTGCAGTTCGACGTGAACATGTACATGCCGATCTCGAAGGTGGACGAGAACATGGCGCGCGCGCAGCAAAGGAACGCGGCCGCGGACGGCAAGTTCTTCTTCCGGAAGGAGATCTTCCCGCCCGGGCACTCGCCGATGTCGTCGGGGCAGAGCTCGCCTGTAGATGGCGAGCCGCGGTTGAGAGAGCGCAAGTTGCGGAACTGCTTCCAGCGCGTGCCGCAGCCGGCGAATGGTGTGGAGAAGGGCCCCGTCGAGCAGGAGTACGAGGAGATGACGATGCGGGAGATCATGAACGGAAAGGTGCGTAGGGCGTTGGATGCGGAGGACGTCTACTGACATTTTATCCAGGGTGACACCTTCCCAGGATTGATCGGCCTCGTTGATCTCTACCTCGACACCCTGCACATCGAGAAGAAGGAGATGGAGAAGATCCAGAATTATTTGAACCTGATCCGGCGGCGGTCGACGGGTGACTCGGTTTGCTTTTCGCCGTGAATGCACAGTTGCTGACCAGCGAGTCCTCAGGCGATCTTAAGACGCCCGCGACTTGGATACGCGAGTTTGTTCTCAAACACCCCAAGTACAAGAAGGACTCGGTCGTGTCAGAGGAGATCAACTACGATCTCATGGTCGCCATAGACGAGATGTGAGTGACTTATCTTCCTCGCATCGTCCGGCTTCAATGCTGACTATCGCTCTAGTGAGCGTGGCGTGCGGGCCGCCCCTGACCTCCTCCCCGAATACTACAAGGGCGGAAAGGATGACGGCGGCAACATTGGCATTTAGAGGGACTCTTGTTGGCATCTTGATTCATTATTTACACATCCTACTTATATCTCGGTGTATCGCGTTTGACTGGCTGTGACGGGCAGCCTTGTAGCAGTATAAAATATAGAGTGGCCATTGGCATCAGCAGACAAACAGGAGAGGAAGATCATCCGTTTTGGTCGCTGCATTTCCCTCAGTAGCCTCCTGTAGGCAGACGCTCCGCAAGCGTTCTTCCAGGATTTTCAGTCAATCGAACATTTGTCATAATCAAACTCGAACGCAGCGTTAAGTATCCGGATACGAGTACATTAGGGACTCTCACAGTAGCGGTTCGGTGAAGGTTTCATTCGAGTTCCATAGTCGGTTTGGTGAAAAACCAGGGCCAAATCCTCACCGAACCTCTAATAAAACCCCAATGAAACTCGCTACCAAACCTACTGTGAGAGTCCCTATTGAGAGACCGCAGATCACCACTTGACGATACAATTACAAGGCAAAGGCCAAAGAAGCAGAGGACGCCTACTAGGTGCCCTTGAGCGTCTTCCACAGGTTGTCGAGCGACTTCTCCTCGGCACTGGAGATGTACGCGGCCCGGCGGTGATTGTCCACTATTGAGCCGTCAGACCTTGTCTTCGACTGTAATCAAAGATACATACCAGAAGTGGCAAGGTTGTCCCACATCTCGAGCACCTTGGTTTCGACGGTGTCGGCGATGAACTGGTTCGCCTTGCGGACGTCCTTGTTCGCCATGTCCTTGAGCTTAGTCAGGTCACCAGAGATGGACTCTTCAGACGCCCAACATCTTCTGAATGGCAGTGACCGCGGGATCGATGAGGGCCAGGATCTCGTCCAAGTCCATCTGCGAGCAGAAAAATTAGGAAGGCACTGACAAGATGGAGGTCATGAGCACGTACGTCGATAGTCTCTAGACTAGCAATCGTGCGCTCGCGGTCTCGGACCTTGCCCTCGCTGTCAGTGATGAGCTCGCGGACCTTGTCGATGCAATCATAAAGCTGATCAGCCTGAGCCCCGCAGACACCGGCCATGGATGCAGCAACGATAGTGCCGACGGGGAAAACCCAGGCATAAGTCAGGCTGGTGCACGCGATGATCTTGGCTGTAAGCATGCCTGTAAGAGTGCGCGGCGTTACTGAACAGAAACCAAGGCGCACCTTGTTCGTACTCGTCCTGCTTGGCCTTGAGCTCACCGCGCAGGTCCTGGAGTCTCGTTCGGATGCTGCCGATTGTGCCCTGCGCGTCGACAAGCTTCGTATTGATTGCCTTGCTACGCTCCTTCAGGACCCCTTGGTCGCTCTTGGTCTCGCCGTCGAACGCGCGGAGGTCGTCGACACAAGTCTGGCACCTGGCCACGAGTGCGCCGATGTTCTCAACTTGTATGTCAACTAGGCCGCCGATTGAGCTCCTTGTCCGCCCGCGTCGGTGGCAGTAGTAACGAGCGCCCGAACAGAGTTGAAGATGACGACTACAAATCGACGTAAACATACAAGAATATAAAGACGTCGCAGGCGACGTACCGTAGTCTGAGCTGGTCAATGTGCCGCCAGCGTTCCGAGCATAGTCATGGACATCGCTGGAAAGAGCGACGATAGCCCCTGCCGCCCTTGGACCTTGCCAGTCACCTTGGGCCTCCACCGACCAGTAACCGTCAGCACCTAGCCGTCATAATCATTAAACTATATTATTCACAACGCTGCTACGATTTGGCTCTGAGCTCCGTCTTGAGCGCAGGACACCGGATATCCAAGTTGAACTTCCTCATCTCCGATCGTCAAGGTCCTGTACGGGTCTGAATCGCAACCTCCGTCAAACCTCCGTCATCTGCATAATTGACTGTCGCGTCTGCTCTCTCGGCGTGCCTAACATACGCATGGTCATTGTCTTCCGACGAGCGCAACCGACGCCCTCAATTCTCCGAAATAGACCCCATGATTCGACCACCACCCGCCGTTGCACACCTTCTGGGCGCGCGACATGATCACGCTCAGCGTCGGACCGCGTCTCTGCCCTGGAGACGATAATCACGGCGGCCCGCGTCTATCATCTGCAGCACGGTATATAGAGGGCGCCATGACTTGGCAGATGCGCGTTGCTTCCTCCCTCTTTTCGATAATGCGCCTCCTCGGTCTGGCTGTCGCGGCGCTCTCTTTCGCCTCCCAGATTCTTTCCGCAGCAGCCTTTACAAACCCAATCAAGGACCCCAATGGCTCCGACCCATTCATGGTCTTCCATGAGGGCTACTACTGTGCGTCGTACTATGATTCGCTGATTTGAGCGCGTTGCTGAAGCCTCGACAGACCTGATGTCCACGACGTGGACGGACTTGCAGATATCTCGTGGCGCGACTATACAGGAGCTCAAGGACTCCACGCCCAAGGTCATCTGGACCGATACCTCTGCAGACCGCTGCTGCAACGTTTGTAAGACATCCCTATATCTTCTCAGAACATCCGACTGACCTTTTGCGCGCAGGGGCGCCGGAAATTCATTGGTTCGCCCGCTTGCTTGTTCGGACCTGCACACTGGTCTGACAGCTTGTTTTTAGGATGCCGGATGAGGGCGCTTGGTTTATGTACGCCATATCTCGTTGACATCGTGCGAGTACTCACTCGCGCTTCAGCTACTACTCTGCCGGCACGGCGGACACCCTTGACAACCAGCGCCTCCACGTCCTTAAGGGGTCTTCCAACATCATCTGGGATTCGGAGTGGAGCTACGCTGGTGCGCATGTTCACTCGTCCTCCATCGCCCTACCATGGACGGCTGACATGATCCTCAAAGGACGTATCGTCATCCCGAACCGTGATGTCTGGGCCATTGACGGCAGCGTTCTGGTCATCGGCGACAACCGCTACCTTACCTACTCGAGCTGGGACGGTGACTGTGCGCCTTCATCTTGGGTCTATTGAGAGCAGACGCTGAATTACCACTATGAAGACCAGTGCCTCTGGATCAGGTATGGCTCACACCCAGAAATAAAAGAGATTCCTCCTCTCATGCACCATTTTCTTCCATAGTGCAATGACTAGCGCGACCGAGGTCGGCGACACGGTCAAGATTGCGAGCCCTACATACGACTGGGAGATGGTTGGGACCTACGTGAATGAGGGCCCTGGTAAGCCTTGTCTAGTATTTATAGCCGGGGTTGCAACTCACATCACTGCTTCCCAGCTGGGTTATACAACGCCGGTCGCACCTTCATTGTGTACTCTGCGTCTGGCTGCGACGGCACGGGCTACAAGGTACTTACGCTGACCTTCTCAGCAGGTCACCCGATGATTGACACTTGCCAATTTTCTAGCTCGGCCTCCTGGAACTGACGGGCAGTGACCCCGGCTCTGCTTCTTCGTGGACAAAGTCCTCTACCCCCGTCTTCACTTCTGCCAATGGCAACTACCAGGTGTGTATATAGTCTTGTGACTGTCGCATTCGTAACTCACGCCCGATATCAGCCCGGCCACAATGGATTCTTCTCTAGCGCTTCCGGGACGCAGACCTGGATCGTCTACCACGCCAACTCAGCCTCACCTGGCGCTTGCGACGGCAGCCGCTTCACCGTACGTAGCAACCGCACTCTGGTACTAACTTCATGCTGATTTCACGTACGTCTCCGTCTACAGAATGTGCAACAGTGAGTACTTTAGCATTTGCCGCTCTACGAGAGATGCAGATACTGACTCTGCACGTAGGATTTCTTTCAGATCGGATGGGTACCCTGATCTCGGATCGCCGCTTGCTCTCACAGACGGGCTTGCGGAGCCAGTCTAAGTGACAGGAAAATCCGTCGAGCTGGAGTAAATTACAATGCTCATCGTACTACTCCTTCCGCCGTTTCTGCTTGGCCATCCTGCCTTCCTCGCGCTCTTCATCCGAGCCAGCCAATACTTTTCCAGGAAAATGGCAGACTGAGCGACAATGTAAGAGAGAAGAAAACACCGAAAGCGAGCGCCGTGACGGTGAACGACTTGTGTCCGGATGATGGCACCATCACAGCCAAATAGTCGAGTCAATGACTGATTTCACGATTTGATTCGCTCTCAGCAACAGGAGCGGGCGGTCCACTCTCCGGCGCGACTATGTACGTCGCTCTGGTTGGCTCCAATCTGGCGTAGTGCACCCGTATAACATGCGCACAGCGGATGAAGCTCTAACCCCCGCGGCTCAAGTCAATGGATCACCATAAGTCAGATACATATGATACGTAAATATTTATCGCACACACAGCCGCCCAGCCAGGTACACAAAGGAATGGAAAGTACAGGCGTACAACGATCAAGCGCACATTCCATCGTGCTGACTTAGGTGATTGTTCCGTCAACGGCAAGTAATTGCCTACTGCAGCTCGCCATCGTAGACGAAGCCCACGGCCCTCTGCGTGTTTATCTGTAGCGTGGTCAGTCAGAGCACGAAAATCATCGACATCTGCCCACGTTTTTGAGGCCCAATTGCGAGGGGCTGGACACGCCAACTTGGCGCATCTCGACGAGCATGTCGTCGTGGAGGTTCTGCAGCATCTTCTCTACACCAGCCTGGCCCATCGTGAGCGACAACTGGACACTGTCTCATTGTCAGCGATTGAACGAAGATCGATCACTGCATCATCACTCACGGACGCCCAAGGCCGACCATCTTCGCCCCCAGCGCAAGCATCTTCAGTGCGTGATTCGCCGAGTATATGGCACCGTCCGCGAAGACGGGAATTGCGCTCGTCAGACCCGGCGCGTATTTGTTGATTTCCATGAGCACTTGGGCGGGTGCGGGTGCGCCATCAAGCTGGCGACCACCGTGGTTAGACAGGTACACGCCGCCGAGACCCATGTCGCGCGCCATGACTGCGTCCTCGACGGAGAGAATACCCTTCAAGATGACGGGAAGGTCGGTGTTGTCCTTGATCCACTCGATGTGCTCCCAAGTCATCAGGTGCTGTTGAGTGTTACCCGCTGCGCTCAGAGTCAGTTACACGCGCATTCGTAGTAACGGGTAAAATATTCACTGGGATCGTCCCCGTGGTCGCGCCAAGCGCGCGCTTGCCAGCCCTCGGAAGCAGTGTCCACTGTAAGGATCAGGGCTGAGCAGCCGGCCGCCTTCGCAGCGTCCAGCTTCGCCAGAACTGCATCAGGATCCCAGTTCGCATCGGGGAAAAGCTGCAGAAAAGTTAGCTTTTATGTGACACAACATACAATGTACAGCACACCTGATACCAGTAGGTTTGATTCTCCGATTTAATAGCACCGAGGCCAGCAATCGGCACTGTCGCGTATTGGGCTATACCGGCAATGACTCCAGCAGCAGCAGCAGCGCGAACAGTACCACTGAGAAAGTCCTTATGAGAAGAAGACGGGCATCAAAGGTGCAAGTGCTTACTTTTCAGCCACCTGAGGGTTAACGACACCGTGGGAGCCCGAGGGCGATATGAAGAAGGGCGATGCAGAGTCGAAGGTAGCGGCAACTCCCGCGCCGTTGGTCAAGGTGACGCTAGTGGCAAGCGATGCGTTGCCTAGATCACGGCCCATGCGAGGACGGAACGTGATGTACTCAAATATGTGGGAGTTCCATCGCATACCTATGGCGCCAATATCAGATCGTACACAACCAACTGATGGAAGGAGCGTACTTTCTTCATGACCAGAGCCGCCTGCGACGCGACCTATACTGATGTCAGATCGGATACAGCCGAGGGAGGATGCGATGCGCACTCCATACAGCCGGCGATAAAACTTTCTGCGCAGTGCGCCAGACGTCGGTCATGTCATACCAGCTGGCGATCTCAGTCGCAGGATCAACGCCCGTGTTGCTCTCGCCGAAGTCACCTAGTTGACCTAGCGTAGCTTCGTCGAACTGTCCACCTGATTTCAGCACCAAGCCAATTCTGGTATCACAATGAGAGAACGCACGAAGGGTCCCATGGAAGGCGGAATGGCTTGATACTGGCCTGCAACTTGCGACGCCAGAGCAGCCACGGAAAGCATCGGCAGACATTTTCTGTACAGCATCGTAAGGACTGTAAAAAGGAACTCGCGGGAAATGCGATGTGAAGGCGAGGGGCGAGCACTATTCTGGTGATGCGCTGGGAGCGTCGCTTTTAAAGCGCGCCTTGACGGCGCCAAGGCGGAATGCAGACAGCATGGCGCAAAACAGCTTGCGACGCCAGGGCCGTTGCGTCGTGCGGTGACCAACATGGCGGCTATCGCGTCTCATTCGCCGTAGTTGCCGACTGCCTGCCGCAAATCGGTCCCTTCGAGGGGATGTGGATTGCGACGCGCGCCGGCTCTGATGCCATAGGTTGCGGAGGCGTCAACGACGCATCCTGTCGAGCACGTCCAATGTCAATGTCATCCATGATTATGGCCAGATCGTCCAGATGCATGCGCATAAAGGAGAAGAAAGTTCTTGTCGGAAGGACCGGAAGGGTGTCTGAGCGACCGATAACAGCTTCCTCAGCGGGGTTGCGGCCGTGACCACGTGTAACCTACATCGGCCATAGCTTTGCACACGCCCGCCCTGACGGTGAGTAACGCATTTCGACGATTTCAAGAAGGTAATTACGCGGATGGAGCTCATTAAGTGCCTGTCCGTCAGCCTCTGTCAGCCTCGAGAGGTAGATAGTTGGCCACATCTACTTACGATGCGCGCAACTCTCAACATTTTGAGAGCGAGAAGGGAAGAGCGCTGAAAGAAATATTGTCACTCACGAGTAACCGGCGTTACTTATGTCACGTACACGTGATACTATTTGTTCGTGACTCGTAATTACTGCAGTGCCACGCGCTGGGGTTCAACTTGTCTTTGACCGTGACGCGGCGCGACGCGACGAGGATCTGCATCTGCACCCGCTGGGTGTCCATAAGTCTGCCTTCCTCTGATACGCGGGAGGGCTTCCGATGATATGCAGCCATCAAGTCAGGAAACAGACAGCCTTGTGAAACGGCTGGCCGGTCCATCCACAGGGAAAGCAGGGTGCGTTGAAGATGGGCTGCATGGCGAAGCACCCTGCCTCAGAAAAGAGCCTCCAGGCTAGCGAAGGATCAGACAGAGATCAACCGTATCATCGCAGACGCCTCCAAGGGATCCAAGTTTTACGACGTAAGACGAGAAACCAGACATGCCACTTAACATCTAAACCCAATACAGAACGAGAAGAAGAAGGACAAAGATCTTACGCAACGTATTGAGAGAATTCTTACCCTGCGTGATGACGCGCTGAATGGTGTCGACATAGGTAAGAGTGGCTTGTTATCACGCTCTCAAGAAAGACTATTCAGTTACTGCGTTCGCAGCCGCCGTGGAGGCCACCGTCGATCATCTGGTACGTGCCAGTATACCTTTTCGTGGACCATGCTCAATCTTGGCGTGCAGCTCGCCGAATTGGAGAGTGAACGAGACTTAACGCAGTATATAGTACACGTTGACATGGACGCATTTTTTGCTGTGAGTTCTCAGCACCGCCTGTTCCAGACGTCTCACCGTCTTTCAGAATGTCGAAATGCTCTACGAACCCGACCTCCGCGGGAAAGCTTTTGGCGTACGTACATGACGCTGCATCCTGGCCGCATCTTGATAGTTGCGAACTGATGTTTCTCAAAGGTGGGCATGGGCGTGTTGACGACTGCCAGCTACGAAGCGCGCAAGTTTGGCGTGAGAAGCGGAATGCCCAGTAGGTACTCGGTAGCTGCTCTCTCTCAGCTATGAACGTCGAATATCCAGCTTTCATCGCCAAAAAGCTTTGCCCCGAACTAATAGTGGTCAAGATCAATTTCGCAAGATACACTGAGAAGTCCAAGCAAGTCATGGACATATTTCGCAGATATGACGCCACGATGTGCCCCGCCGGATGCGATGAAGGATATGTTAAGTACGTGTTCTGTCTCGTCACCGTCCCTTCACACGACTCATGTCGCACAGTATCACCAAATATTGCCACGAACATAACATGAGACCGGAAGATTGCGTGTCTGAGATGCGCCGCGTAGTTCACAAGGAAAGCAACCTCACTGTCAGTGCCGGTATAGCTCCAAATAAGGTGCATCTTCTTCTTCGAATATTTTTCATCATGTTGACTCGATCATGCAGATGCTGGCCAAGGTTTGGCTGTCCCAATACGCTGTAACCGTCCCGTCTAACGTGCTTTTTCGTACACCAGATTTGTTCGGACAAGGTAGTTTAATAACATTCGCGTACTG
Source organism: Schizophyllum amplum (assembly GCA_007026445.1). Classification (NCBI taxonomy): domain Eukaryota; kingdom Fungi; phylum Basidiomycota; class Agaricomycetes; order Agaricales; family Schizophyllaceae; genus Schizophyllum; species Schizophyllum amplum. Next base: position 1,807,801 of record VDMD01000001.1, on the reverse strand, counting down.
ATATACCGCTCTTACCACTCCTCTTTTCAGAATAAGCCCAACGGTCAATTTTATCTACCTTTTGACCGCCAGAGTATCGTTGCCTTTATGCGCGATTTATCTATCCGGAGAATACCAGGAGTAGGCAGAGTGAATGAACGGCTATTGGACTCAATCGGCATCAAGGTACGTGATGACAAGCTACATGCGTTGGTTCTTCCCTGAAGGAGGTATCTTCAGACCTGCGGTGACATTTATACGCATCGTGCAACAGTTTATCTCATGGATAAGCAATTTGGGGCGCGGTTCCTCTTGCGAACGTTTCTGGGCATCGCCTCGAATGCTGTTCGACCGCCAGAGCGGGAGGAGCGAAAAAGCATCGGGGCGGAGCGGTATGTGTCGCAAAAGCAGCTCTTGCTAGCGAGCTCACAGATGTACAGAACGTTTAATCCTCTAGCCGAGAGGGACAAGATTCTACTCAAGCTCGATGAGGTCGCTGCAGAGCTGGAGGACGATATGAAGACGACAGGGTGGGCAGGTCGTACGGTCACATTGAAGTTCAAGCTCGACACCTACCAAGGTAAGTCTCCTGACATGGCCGCTGTCCCTGCTGCTCAACGTTCTCTGTACAGTCTTCACTCGCGCCAAGTCGTTTGATAGGTGGATCACGAACAAAGAGGATCTGTATGCTGTAGGTTATCTGTCGCTTCGACCATTGCAACGGCTGACCGGTGCGAAGACGGGAAAGGAACTCCTCACGCCCGAATGGCCTCTCAAGATTCGCTTGATCGGGTTGCGCGTGACGAAGCTCAAGGACTTGCGTGCAGCGGAGCCCACAGGTGGTATCAAACGGGTGAAATTGTGCTCTTTATTTACTCCCCTGTATGTAGCTCACCATCCGCAGTTCTTTGAGGCGACGAATCAGTCGCCCAACAAGCGCAGGAAACTCGCCAACGAACCTGGCAAGGCGGCATCGTCACCTATTATGATCGACGACGTCGACGAGGCCATGCCGGGCTTCCACGAGGAGGAGGAGGAGGAGCAGGAGCCGGAGCTCAGTCAACACGACGACAGCGCAGGGGTGTGCGCGGCGGACTTCGGTGTTGACGGAGACGATCCCGTCCGCGACGATGCCGTTCGTCCACCATCATCATTCGACAAGCCGTCGTCCTCATCTTCTTTGTCGAGGGGAAACGACCTTCCTGTCAACAAGCCGCCATCGTCGGCCTCGACAACGAAAGCGAAGACAATGAAGAGGTCACCTTCGCCCCAAACCCCTCCCGAGGAACACGACTGTCCGATATGCAGCAAGACGCTGCAGACTGACAACGACGGCTTGAATCAGCACATAGACTGGTGTCTATCTCGCGGAGCAATACTTAACGCACAGCGGCAGTCCAGTCGGTCGACTGGTAGAGAAGATACTAAGAGAAAGACATTGGCTCAAGGCTCGAAGGCAAGGGCTCGATGACAGCTTTGTGCACATAACCTACGTACGAGCTGCAGTTATAGGACGCTCATACATCGCGGAATATTGTTATTTGTTTTCAGAACCACTCGTACATAGGCTATTCACTTCCCTCTGTGCAGCTTGAAGGACGCTTGCACACCTCTACCTGCCTTGATATCCTGCATGCACCTATCATCTACCTCCCTTCCCTTCAAAGCTTTCACGACCACTTCTTCCTCCATATCTCGTGGTACGCACACAACTCCATCCTCGTCACCTACGACCCAATCGCCAGGGGTTACAAGAGCTGCTGGAAATGTGTCCTCGCTACCGGTAAGATTCGAGACCGGCTTTATATATACCGGCACGTTGACCTCCGACGGTCGCGTAAAGGGAGACTGGCCGAGCGTTGAGTGGCCCCGTGCGAAGACGGGGAATCCGAGTGCGCGATGCTCAGCGAGGTCGCGACAGCGTCCAGAGATCACGACGCCCACGGCGCCCCGCGCCTGAGCACCCGCACTCATGAGCCCGCCCCAGACAGCATTCTTCGCCTCTGCGACGCCGTCAGCCAAGATAATAGCTCCTGGATGAGTTTACTTACCCAACGGTGCATCGATGACGATGACCGAACCCGCGGGCGCTTGATCAACGAAGTGGCCGGAGAGCTTGGGCGCAGAGGTATTGGAGCCCATGACCATTTTTACCGTACATGCGGGCGCGCATACTTTGGTCTCTTGCGAGGGGGCAACGATGTGGATGTCTGGCAACAGGCCTCCGTGTGGGACGCCCAGTTTGATCAGAGCATCGCTGATTTCGCAGGTGCTGAGTTCGGAAAGACGAGAGCAATGGGATGTTGTAGACATAGCCTGAAATGCGGATGACATGCGGGAAGCTGTAGGGTTCATGAGCGCGTCGTAAGAAACGCGTCGGAGGCTGGTCGGAGGCGGAACACCGACAACGACCACAATGGCACAATCACGTTCGACTTTTCGGGTTTTGCCGTGGGACACACCTGAGCCGATCTCGGACGAAGATAAGATAAGATGACAGAGATCGTGGACGATCTGGCTTCAACTTGACCGGATACACTCACCCTATCATGGACGCAGACTCGCCATGGGACGATGTTGCCGACTCTCACACGACGCGTGATGCAGAATGGGCCAAAATCTCAACTGAATTCACGAACGTGAGTCTTCCGTCACTCAGGAGTTGACGGACGCTTACCAACATAAACCAGGCGGGCTACCGTGAGGGAATAACCGCAGGGAAGGAATCAGCGCTGCAAGAAGGCTTCGACTCCGGGTTCGCCGAAGTAGGCGCGCCTCTGGGAATGGAGCTCGGCCTCCTACGTGGCTTCGCGTCCGCGCTGCTCTTGTTCCTTTCGTCCCAAGCGGCCAGCGCTGAACAAGAAGCAGCACTCAGTGAAGTGCGCGATATATCTCGACAACTCGCACACATTCGCCTGACGGACATCGCCCCGCGCGACCTGGAAGCGGAAGCGCACGCGTTGGAGCACCTCGAGATGGATGACGAGGAGGAGCTGGTGGGGGACGAGGAATTGCTGGAGAAGCGCAAAATGGAGCTGTTGGAAGATCAGCTAGCGCGTTTGACGTCCGGAGCAGCGGGGGGAAGTGCAACTATAGATGTGCGCCCAACGGCGGACGACGTCAGGCGGTTGAAAGCAAGACTTGTGAGCTTGTCGCAGAATCTCGGGCTTGCACCTGCGTTGTAAACGGAGTCTACAGGGTGGCATTCCGTGTAATCTGTGGCCGTGTCAAGGTAGAGCAAAGCTTTCGACTGTGACATGGTCGCTGAAGATGCTCTGGATTAGCAATGTAAATTGTCGCAGCCGGTAGAACTACACGCGCACGAGTTCGGTACGTGAGTCGCTGTCCAGAGCGCTCGCAAGCATAAAGCAGCCAGTGGCATCCTTCAGCTCACTGAGTCACTGTGAGACCCCTTGACGCATCGGACTCTGTTCTGTGAAGGATCTGCAAGAGCGGGCTGTCATGTCAGTCGAGGAGACTGATCACGAGAGAGAGAGAGAGAGAGACGAGGCGGGGCTGCGGGTAAGTACAACTTTGATTGAGTGCGCAAGAACGCGTTCTGTGGCTGAAATTTTGCAACTACTGACCCTCTCAGTATCGGCGCAAGAAAGAAGAATTTACGCACAGTGGCGGGGGTTCGTCGCTGACGATGGTGGAGCACTAGACGGAGTCCGGCGTCACCTTTATATACATAATGATCGAACCGACGACGTCGACCTTGGTTGAAGACTTCTGGTAATGTCAGTGTCTATTCTTCAAGCAGCCACCGAGGACAGCCTAGGCGGCGCTCGCTTCGATGCCTTCGAAGATCCTTTTTTTTGGCACGTCGGGAGCAGCGACAAGACAAAAGAGGCCTCAATTGCGTCCGGATTCAGTATGGCAGCATCGTCGGATGAGCCTTGAAAGCTTGACGTGTGAGGTGGATTGAATATCCCCTGGAAGCTAGAATTGCCATAAAATATAGAGGATTATGGGCTATCGGACTGGAGAATGCCCAGAACAGCTGAATGCGTCGAAAGAACTATGGCACTGGCAGAGGGAGGCGCCAGGATTCGATACTTACGGTCGGCAAAGCCCGATTTTTCTCGACGGACCGGACGGTCACCTCGTTGCAAATGCGTATTTCCCGTTCTTGACTGTCATCTTCGCTCTTCTGAATTTTGCCGCCATGTCCCTCGACTCCCGTGCATCGCAAGTACCTAGCTCCGTGCTTGCGCAGATGGCAGCTCCGATGTCGCCTCCTATCGTCACGGGCCAGTTGTCTTCTCAATTCTGTTGTGTCGACCCCCACAACACACGACTGGACGACGCACCTCTTTTACGGCGACATACAGCATGCTGTAGTAGGATTCTCCGACCGTCTGACGCTGCCAGCATCTGTGGGAGCATTGGGTAAATCAGGCAGAACAGCTCGATATCCTCCGACTCACAACGCGATCTGCGTGGTCATCAAGTTCAGTGCCCAACGAGAGACGAACACCATTTCGAGAAGCCGTCCAGCCAATTCTTGCCCTCTTGTGAAGAGACAGGCGCCTGCGCCAACCATGCGAGGGCTAGCAAGCGGGGGGTAGGACACCCGATTTTGACGCTTGTGGAAGAATTGCCATGCAACAGGCCAGAGGTGCGCGGCGTCCCCGTCAACCCAATATCTTGATACTCACGAGCAATGCAGAAGCTCTTCGCAATCCTAGAAGCGCTGAAGCAGCTGTGATCTTCGCTTCCTTGCATCGAGTCCGTGCAGCCGGCAGGCACGTAGAAGACACTCCCCACAAGCCTGAGAACATCCATACAGTCTCAGAATGCTTGCGGCCTCCCTAGCTTGCACCTGAAAGGCCTGAACTGGGCTTGCGCCTTCGCGACTTGCTGGCCTTCGCTTTGTCCTTGCTTGGAGCCTTGATCTTGCTTCTGAAGGTCACAATCGCTTTCGCGTTTCCTATTCCAACGCGTAGGCATCTTGTTTGCTGGACGCGGACAAGTTTTCACAGCTAACATTCCATGGTGGTGAGTGACAAGCGCAGTGCTCTAGGTGTGCGCTATTGACTCACTCGTGACTGTGACAGACGCGTTGAGTCACATCTGCTCCTTCGGTCCCGCTCCGCGTAGGGGGAGCAAATTTGGTCCGGGGCTTCTTTCGTCGTGCGTGGGGGAAGGACAATGCAGGCGCAGCGCTTCCGGACGAGCACCGATGATTTCGCCTGTCACCAAGTGGGAGCGACGGGGGCAAGCCATTCGAATGCACGGTCGCCGTTGATCAAGTGCTTGTGTTGTCTACCATCGAAGACCGGTCGACATCGACGCCATGAGAGGAGCGATTGCGATTCGCATATGGGCCTCGAACCACGACCACCCAGCAACACGGTCGCGGCGAAGATTTATCGCCGACCCTCGAGCTGTTGAGGGCTTTGACGAAGGGCTTGCAAGGATCATTCCTCATACACTAGTTGGATCTTTCGATGAGGTACGGCCCTTTGGACGATTTTGTTTAGCGCCGTTGCCAAGGACGATGGTCGAAAGCGCAAGTCGTAGTCCGCCGGAAAGCCGTCCTGTCGCCGTCGTAGTCTGCAGGTGGAATTCACTGCTTAAAAGCAGCGTGGGAGCTAGATCGGACCAACTTTCGTTTTCTTTCTTCCTGTCACCTTGCTGTCCGTGTCTCGCTCTCGCTATCTCTCCTTGATGCTCGCCCGATCCACCCCCGCCTTCCCCCCTCGTGCCCCGTACTACCCCTCCATCACGCTCGTTTTGTCGCAGAACGGCTGCGGACCTCCCGAAGACAAGTTTCGTCACAAGCGCGCATCCCGTCGACGCCGTTGCGTCCGTGTCCCGGCGAATGACCCTCGCGGGCAGTTCCCGCTCTCTGCCGAGATCACAATGGTGCGTGGCATGGACTCTAGCTATGGCTCAACACTTATTGTGCCTTCTACAGAAGTCGGCACCTCAGCAGACGCAGAATAATGACGATGATTTCCTCATGCAAACGATGGTGAGCCTTCATCGCTGTCCATGGGCAACCTCAATGCTGACATCCATCCTTTGCACAGCTGTTCCTTGACGAAGACCCTTGGGTCACATATGCTGCAGAGCTCCAGGAAGCGCTTGGTCAGAAGCGTGCACCCTCCGGAAGCTTGCGGAAGATGAAGCGCTTCTCAGCTTTGGTCATCGTCAGTGCTCGTCTCCTTCATCACTATCGTCCTTGGCTCACAATTTTCAGGATCTGGCCCTTCAGAAGGTCCGCTCTTGCGCGCAGAAGCTGCGCAAAACCCCGAAAGTATAGACAGCTTGCCACGGGCACATCTTAGACGCTCCTTTCTTGAATAGCTATCATACGCGGTTGAGCAGGTGAGAGCCTCCATTGTCTCAATGCCTTTGACTCATTAATACCTACAGACCCCATACATGTACTTATAGTGTATCGACACACCTTCTTGGTAGTAAGTAATACTGTCCTAGAGACAAGCGACAGAATATACGTCTCCGAATCGACCATACTTACAGCAAACAATATACCTTCTTCTGGATGCATGTGCATGAATGCCCCATACGAATTCCGTAGAGACGTCCGTGGCGTCGAACTCTCACATTTGTATGTTGGTTGACTGTATCTCAGCAGGATCCTGCAGGCTGCAGACTGCGCAATGCATGGGTCCGTATGATGATCTGATGATCATTAATCATTGGCGTTGTTTGAATGTTTCTGTGTTGATCACTGTTGATGCTTTGCGGACCGTGATCGACGCCCAGAGTCACTGTCGCGTCCGATTCGCCTTGTCCCCTACGTCGACATCCCCTCGCGTGAATGGAGGCTCTGTCTATACTGCCGTGGGAGCACAGGGATTGTTCTCGGCACCCACCAGCCTGTTCAACACTGCGCACGCAACTTCTCAGCATTCATTCATCATCGGACGAAGTGGGGGACGGCCTTCTGGTTTTGACTCTGCGTGCGGCCAGGATTTCTCATACACATGATCAGAATCGGCGGCCGAGATGCCTATATCATGCGCAGGGGATGAGCAAATGCATCTCTTGCCCAAAGCCAACTCGCAGCGCGCCCCGCTAACATGACCGACCGCATCCACGATCCTTCCTCTTTCTTCGCCTCGGCGCTATGCATGCTCGTGCCAATTCCATTCGTTGTGGCTACACGCCCCCCACTCGCTGTTCGCATCCTCGTATTCGCGGCGCAGCTGTATATATCCATACGCGCGGTCACGACCCTAACACTCGGCAACCCCGCCATCGACTACCAAGGCGCGAGCATCGGATTTGGCTGGTCGGCGTTCACGGCGCTGCACTTCTACTTTCTTGTGGACCCGCTCCATGATGGGACGCGGCATAGGGAGGACATGCAGCTCGCAAAGGACAAGCCGTTTGGCAAGCGGCTTTGGTGGGCGACGTGCCTGCTGTTCTCGAACCGCGGCATTGGGTGGACAACAGCTGTGCGTTCTCCATACCAGTCTAGACTGCAGAGACTGACTTGCCATATGCATGCAGATACCTCATCTTCCCCAAATGCCCCACTACCGCTCTGGGAAGGAATTCGCGCTCGCCCGTCTGCGCGACGCCGTCTTTTTCTTCTTTGTGACCGACCTTGCCGGCACATACTTCGCCCAGAACCCTATTACTTCCTACCGTGCTGGCGAGAGACTGCCCATATCCTCCCAGGGCCTCCTGTTCCAGTGCATCACTGTCGCCATAACCGTCTGCCACTTCTGGGCGAACTCACAAATGAGCTACAGTATAATCTCTGTCATCGCGGTCGCCTGCGGCTCGGAGCCGCGCGACTGGCCGCCGATGTGGGGCGACCTCCTAGAGACGTACACATTGAGGAAGGTGTGGGGGTAAGCCCAAAGACCTCTATCCTCGCAATGCGGTCGCTAAGGACCCACTCAGCCGTGTCTGGCATCAACTCATGCGTCGTGTGCGTATAGTTCCTCTACGCTCCTTCACAATGCTTACCCGACCGCAGTACGTCGCCTCTACGGGGAAGGCCGTCGTGCACCTTCTTGGCGTACAACGTGGTACCAACGCGTCGTCGTATATCCAGCTCTACGTCGGCTTCCTCGCCTCCGGCCTCACGCACACCTGGGGCGACCGGCAGATCGATGTCACCGTCGGGGACTCCGTGCCCTTCTTCATGCTGCAAGCAATTGCCATCACGTTCGAGGACGGGGTCATCGCGCTGGCCAAGAAGGCTGGGATGAAGGAGAACGCAGCGACGTGGGCGGTCGGGCGCCTGTGGGCGGCCACCGTCTTACTCGCGACTCTGCCAATGCTGGTGAGGCCAGCACTGGCTACGGGACAGCCTGTTGATTCTGGTTTGCCGTTCTCTGCGGTGGCGGCTTTATGGTCAGCAGCGGGCTTGGAGGGGAAGATAGACTTTCAATGGCCTGAGCCGAGCGTCCTGTGATCTATCTCGGTACCTTTGACTACTCGGAGACTGTATACAAAAAATACGACTGCGCAATCCCGTGTACTTATGCGGGCTCGAAGAGAGGTGTTGATCACGAGCACGAAGATTGCTACATGAACGAGTTATGTACGAGTTGAGTTCCAGTCGAAGTTTAAGCCGTCGCATCCGTGGACTATGCTAGACGGACATTCCACGTGGCTCGGCCAGCGCCACCAACTACCGTCTTGCGTTGATCTTGAGTTGCAATTGCGTGAAAACTTGCGCATGCCGCACGGTAAGTCAGAGTCCTTCGACTTGCCAAGTTCGCTGAATCATACACATAAGTGAACGCACAATCGAGGCATTATCGAAATTGAAACAGTCACTGCGTACTTACAAAGGACAACAAGATTCGACGCAATGTTCAAACTTCCAGACATCCATAAAGCGCGACAGTGACTCCCCCATATCCATAAAACACGATATAGCCTATCCTGGGTATCGTCCGTAATCGTGCTGGTGGGACAACCGCCCTGTCTACTCGCTACGCGCGGGAAGCACCCCCTGTGCCCGGTGGGTTTTCGTCGAGGGTATAGGAGATGCGCTCCCTTTTCGCCTGATTGACCGGCATCCAGCGCACCTCCGCCCTATTCCGAGAGCTTGAGGCCTTCGTCTTGCTGAGGTCCGCCGCCCTGCTCGACTCCGCCGCCTCGCTCTCGCCCATGATAACCGGCTCCACGAACACTGGCCCTACTCCGCGTTTAGCTTTCGCTTCCGCGGCGGCCTGTTCTTGCGCGAAGGTCGAACCGTGAAGATAGCGGTGTCGCGTAGCGTTCGAGCGGGCGTTGAAGCGAGCGTTACATCCTCGAAAGCCGCAGGCGTATGCTACATAAAAAAGGCGAAGATCAGCACCAAGAACCTCACAGACCAGGGGCCTTCAGCACGTACGTGTAGTGCCCGTGTGAATGTTCATATGCGTGGCGAGCGTGCTGGGTCTGCAGGTGCGTAAGATGACGGAACGATGACATCTCATGCAAGCCGCCTTCAGTGACGCACCTTGTGAAGTGTTTCTCGCAGACAGGGCATATATGTGGTGGCCCTCCGCGGCTTCGGGTCTGGACAAAGGTCGGCGGCGCGCCCAGGGACTGACTCTGAGGTGTAGGGGAGGAGGTGGGCGCAGAAGTCTCTGGGACGAACACAGCTGCGCTGGATGAAGGCGCCGAAGGATCTGAGGCAGATGAAGCAGCGCTAGTGGATGGACCAGAGACGCCCGAGGTGGGTGCCAGTTGGGAGACGAAGCCGGAGACAGGCAACAGCTCGCTCTGAGTGTACGCGGTCCTACTCTGAAGGTTGCTCCAAGTCAGCATACCGCACGCGTGCAAGCTCTGAACAGCACGGACCTCCTCGAACGGGTGGAATACGACGGGTGCATTCCCATACCTCTCGTCCCACGCCTTCCACCACTCGTGTGCCTGCTCCGTACTCGGATATGCAGGGTGAGGATGGGACGCAGCTCTGCCATCCGCTCCCTGTGTAGGCGCAGCAAACGAGTTCCAGTGGGGGTTCATGGGGGTTGATAAGCAAGACGAGAGCTAGCTTTAAGTTTTACTTATACACTACACCGTAGTCAGTTGACTCGCAGGCTGTCCTGATTCGGCAGTTATTCCCCCCGAGATATATAGTGGCACCAAATTCTAGCGGAGCAGCGATTTTCGCTCGTCCAATAACGGATATATGTAATGAAGTGAGTGTGACGTCTCTGTTCAATGATGCGCCGCATACGTGACAAAATCGTAGAAGGAGGAGCATTGGGGCTCAGAACACCTACGGAACCGTGTCTATTCAAGTACACCGTAGACAGGCCTGAGTCATCGTCGTCAAACTATCGAGAGTCGATAGCCCGAGACTGGCGCCGATGCGACGGACGTTCGAGCCAGCACGTGAGTGTCACATACCGTCCCTGACCTGGCAGATATGCACCACTTTGAGTCTGCAAGCCACAACTCGCCGGTTACGTCTTCAAATGCTTTGGGAATAGTCGTGCCCATGCAGAAGACTATTATCTCTTAGCATAAATATTTGTGAGAATTATCTCTGAGCAACGACGGTGCTGTCTGTGGTGATAGGGCAATGCACCTGTTCGGGAATTGCCGCCTGCCCTATGAAATTTCAGGATATCCTAGATTACATGCTGCGCTACAGATCCCCCATATATCTAAGGATTTCACGAATATTTGACTGGCACAGGTCGAGTGGTGCATATCTTGTACCCTGGGCCAAGTGGTCAGGGACTTGTCCATCGGACCGATGGTCCGGCTCGGTGCGTGTCATCTGCTGCTTGTCCCAAGCTTGTTCCCGCCATCCACCATGTCCCCCGCCGAAGCACTCTCCGGCCGCGGCGTCCGCCGGCTGCTGCACCGCGCAGGGAAGTCTATCATGAAGTCCCATCGCCTAGGCGCGCTGCCGGCCCAGAAGCTCGGGAGTCTCTCCCAGCACGTCCGCTTCCGCCCCGTGCGCAACCCTCGTATAGTCCCCCTTACGCATAGAATCTAAGCTCGCCTTGTCGCAGTGGTTCATCGTCCTCACTTGCGCGGTCATGATTGTGCTTGCGTTCTTGGGATTTACGAACCTCTCGCACTCGCTGCCGCTGAACGACAAGTTGCTGCACTTCTTGTGCTTCATGCTTGCGACGGGCGTGTTCTACTTTATCATTGACGTCGAGGAGTGCGTACACGGTTCTGACATTTGGGGACAACGCTAACACGGCACAGGGAAGCAAGACGTGTATGGTTCTGGCGACATGCGGGTCAGATATTCACGGCATTCTTCTGCTTCTTCTGCGGGGGAATCATGAGCGAGTTTGTGCAGTCTATGTTACCAGTAAGTATGGGTGCTGGATCAACTCACTCTCGCCACATTCTAACCCAGCTGCAGTATAAGGAATTCCAGTTTGGAGACATCGTCGTACGCTCCATGCCATTCACTCGCATATTGCCTCGCTGACCGCCTCCAGGCCAACCTCTGCGGTGCATCCGTCGGCCTGTACATCTCCTACCACCTCGAGAAATACTATAGACATAGGCGAGAGGTAAGCCGGTCCTCACGGTTACCGACTACAGACTCAAACGTATATGCGCAGATCGCCCGCCTCTACCGACCGCTGGATACTTCGCAATCAGACTACGAGGAAGATGACGACGAACTTGTTGGTGACCAGCTCCTGCCAACTCACCAACAACCGACAAAGCCCGGCAAGGGGTCCGTCGCATTGCAGGACGTGTGGGATGAGCGCGAGGAGCTCTTCGGCATTGGTGATAGCGACGAAGACGACGACCGCACACCGCGCGTCTCCAGCAGCAGAGCTCCTCCTTTGCCTAAAATTACTGTATCAGGATCACGCTAAGGGCGGCACGTTTATGGTCGCGCGGAACATAAGTAATGTTGATTGTACTGGTGTAATATCACGCTTCATAGGCCAAGGGGATGTAGCGCGGTCTGCATATGCAGACGACACTGCGCAACTACTGCTTCTTTCCCTCCCCAGAAAGCGCCTGCTGCTCAGCCTCGAGTTCCCGTAAGGCCTCATCCTGCACTGCCATGGCTTCTCGCCGCTGCTCCACCAGCTGCAAGACACCCTTGCACGCCATGTCCGGTACCGCAGATATCCTTTGCCTCATGACAGTGTCTAGTGTACTCTGCAGACCTCGTCAGTGCCGGAAGAATCGCAGGAATATGGCTAATCACCTTCAAGTCCCTCTCAAGGCCCTCTGAAACGCGCTTCCAGTCTCCCCACCAGCGTCGCTTCGCCTTCTCCCACCGACCCATCGCTACACGCACACTTGCCAGCGCCACCAAGATACCCGCGCCCGTCGCAGTCGTCGGCGTCATGCCGACCGCGACTAGCGCATTCAGTACGCTTTCCGCCACACCGAGGCTAGCGAACCACGATGCGATCGCAGTCGCGCTGCCAGCGCCCGCGCCTCCCACGGCGAGAAGAACAGAGCGCTGGCCAGCAGCATGTAGACGCGGTGTCGCGTAGTGCACCATCTGCGCACGACGTACATGTACGGGGCCAGTGAGCGCGACGGGCGAAAGAGCGGTAGAGGGCGTGACGGCGAGACTTGCGAGGTCGTTACGCAAGACGGCGGACGCGAATGGTGCGCCTTCCGGTGACACGAGTCCAAGCGCTTCCGCCTCCAGCTCGGCACGTACAGCGGCCAAACGACCGGTGTGGAAGACGAGCTGAGGAGTATCGTCAGCGAGAGACTTTCGCGCAAGTCGATAAACTAACATGCTGTTCGAGCTCGGTGCACCAGAGGCGCTCGACGGCGTCCGCGACCACGTTCGAGACTTCATCGACGCGCGACACCATCCGCCACCAAGTCAAGCGGTCAAGCACCTCCGTCAGCCGCCGCTCCGTGTGTTCGAGGGCGCGCGTCACGTGATTGCCGTTTTGTAGCACCGCGCGAGGTGCTGCTTCTCGATACTCCTCCACACGTCGCTCAAGTGCGCTTATGCGGTCCTCTACCGTTTCGCACTCGCTGCGCGCGTTAGCGAGTGCGTCATGGCAGGCTGCAAATGCGCCGAGTAGCACGCCGTGCACGTATGTACGGCGCGCATCCCTACGCGCTGGTCCGAGTGCCGAGATGCGCGCGCGGATCGCGTCGAAGACGGCTTGGATATTGGATGCGGCGAAGTCGTGCTGGTATAGTTGTACGGCTGCAGGGGATCCGGGGTTCGCGTTAAGCGTCTCGAGCGCCGCAGCCGCCCGCTGCGTATCAACGGCGATGGTAGTAGGGTGGTCGGGGAGGGGTCCGCGCGGTGGGGCGTTGAGGATCAACAGCTTAAGTGGGCTGTGAATAGGAAGTGGAACAGGCTCATCGGACGTCACGGCCGGGTTGCGGACTATGATGGGGACGTGAGCCCTAAACGCATAGCTCGCACTCTCCGAAGAAAGAGGGCGCCGTAGTTCGAAGACTTCCGCGTCGAGGGCGTTGAGCCACGGAGAGCTGACGACGAATGTCGAATCCTTGTCGTCTTCTCTAGTATTGGACTCAGAGAGTCCGTCGGACCTACGGCAGGTCAGTGATCGCTTGTCGCGCGCCACCGATGGCATACGCACCGGATCTGAAGGCGGTCACCTTGAACATTCTCCCATCGTGATGCCGCCTTACTTGACGAAAAGGGCTCTTCGGTGAGTGCCGTGACAAGTTCCCGTGCGCCAGAGTCTTCCCCCACGCCGCATACTGCCTCAGGAAATAAGACAACAGTTATGCGCGCAGGACCGCGAGACGCACCTAGGACTCTCAAAGGTGATCGCGCCTTGCCTTCGCGGCACTGCTCTTCCATCTCGTCCAGTTCACGAATCGCGTATTTGAGTATACTGTCCCAGAAACGCTGGTCAGTCGGCTGCCTCCGGCTCGACAGCCTCGGAAGGACATCAAGGACTACGGCTTGTGTTTTGGTGACCAGCGTCCGATACGGCGCATTGGCCTGAATGATAGTGGCCAATGCAGACGACTGCTGGCCAGGACGAGGGGGAGCCTGCTGGGGGGTCGCGTCTTGCGAAGATACGGCGGCGGCGTCGGTGTATAGACGAAGACATGTGTATGGCGCTCTTCTCGCGCATTCACGACGAGAGGCGCGGCCTGCGGGGAGCCTGGCGAGCCCGCTATACCGACATGGCATTGGGGGAGATCGAGACGCTTGCGCCTGCGTTGCGGCCCGGGCAAGGCAATTTCCGACGTCACAGCGACGTAGCACGTGAATAACACGTGGTTTCCAGCTTTTCGAACCACAACACACCCTTGCAACACTGTTGTAAGATGAAAATTGACCCCTTGCGCCCTTGTTGCAGACTTCATGTCTTCCAGGTTGCTTATATGTTTGGGCCTGAGTCATGCTAACACTGCGTTACTCTCACTGCAGTTTCCATCAAGTGAGATCAGCTGGTCCTCTATACGCTGTCCAGTGTCTACTCCTGCCGCGCAGGACTCGCTCCGCGCGACGTTCCTGTAACAGTCCAGATCCAGCTCCAGTTCGAGGTTGGGATTAAAAAAAATGAGCAGCGTCAAGCTCGAGAAGAGGATGCCAGCCATCTCTGCGTAGCCATGACTGCCTTCAAGCTTCAGGTTCGACAAGCGAGTCAAGACTCAAGAGGGGACCGTCGACAGGTGCAGCTGGCGGTATTGTGTAGTAGCGCATTAACTTCCTGGCGTACTCCCTCAGTAACACTGGGTGAATCGGGTCGGGACGCGCTGCAGTGATGATGGCCCTCAGATCAGCAGCCAACGCGCGATAGACAGACTTACGCCTGGGGAACGTGATCGGCTTGTCTCGTCGCTCTTGAGGAATGAAGCGAGCTCCCGTGCCGTTCGCGTGCATCTCGCAGTCGAAGCCAATGCTGACCATCAGCTATGGAAACGGTCAGATCCAGCCTTCTGCCCATACCATCTCGCCTTATCTTACCTTGACGAAGTCGGCCCATTTCAAGGGGATCCCGCCCTGCATCAAGATAGCCATACGCGCCAGCGCGGTAATGAACTGTTCCAGATCTTTGACAGACATGGACGTGCATTCAGACTCCGATAAGGGCACGTCGAACTCCCTTGATGTTCTCTGCGCGATTGCGATCCATGGCCAGCGGTCGTGGGTCGCGGTATCGAGAGCCTTGCAGGTCTGTACCGCTCGTCAGAATAGTGCTCAGCAACATCGTTCAGAAGAGGCACGCGTAAAAAGAAAGGGTGGGCGGAAGGGAGGGAAAGGCGAAGACGGAAACGTGAGTAGGGAGAGGTGAAGCGGCAACTGAGGAAGCGGATAGAAGAGGGGCGGCGGTGGACACCTTTTTCGAGCCAGAAGAGGTGAATGTGATACAGCAAAGATGAATGCACTGATAGATAGGTGCTTACTCGACGCAAAGCAAGGACGTCCCATGGCAGTACAGTTGACGCTCTCATAAGGCATAGCTCTAGTAAGGCATAATTCCTCGAAAGGCATAGGTTTTGGCTGTTCCCGACCTCGTTACGCAGACAGAAGGCATAAATCCCTCTAACCTCATAAGTCATACAAAATGGGGGCCCAAAAGTCATAAAATATTGTTATTTACGTCTGATTTAAGCCCTGTGAGACCAGATGTTGACTCATAAGTATATCCTGCAAACTTCTACTTACATTGTATCAAAGGCTCAGAAAGCTGTGGAGTTGATGGAAAGAGCCAATCTGGAAGGGTAATACAACATCAACATCGTATGAATGGACCCACAAAGTCCCATCAGGAACTTCCCACCCGCCGAACCGGGAATTGCCGACCAGTTCCCACGCCTTCGTAGGGCATACGCCCTCGGAAGGCATACTCTGGGGCGTGTCCCGACCAGTATGCCTTATGAGGGCGTCAACTGTATCAGGCTGATGATCAACTGCAAGATATCGCTCGGAAGGTCGAGAAGATAACAGTGCCCTCCAGGCTGACCCGCCGAGAGGTTCTTCGTTTTCTTCGCGCGCATGCCCAGCAAGATGCGTCGCGCAGAGTACTAGTCAGGAGTGAGCGTCGAAGGAAGGCTCAAGGTTGCTATCAAGGTTTAGGAAAGATCTGTATGAAATTACAGTTCGAGTCATCAATTCCACTCGGTGGCGTGAGAAGGCAGACGTGGGATGAACACCGGCAGCGCGCAATTCACGGGACATTGAGGCTACACCCGCTCTTGGAAAATAGGAAATGGAAGAGGCATCGTCGCCACTATGTCGTAAAGAGGGAAGGGCTCCAGCACTAGATCTGCCGCACGACATTCATTCTGCGTCTTGGCCCTTACTGTATTCTGGCCTTTGGGAATAAGGTGAAGGTTCTGAGGGGCCAGTGACTCGTCTGCTTGAATGAAAGTTGCTGTGCCGAAGGGTATAAGTAGAGAAGAGTTGAACAATGAAGAAGCGAACGTGGCAGTCGCACCTGATACACCAGCACGTGGCGTCCAGAAACCATCGTACTGGACCCACTGTTGGCAGTTGCGCCTCTACTACTAGGTACATCCGCCTTCGCGTCCTCCCTAATGTACAAGTCTCTGCGGCGGAGGCATTCCCAGACTGTGCTGCCTAGGCGGTAGTCCCGTTTACCAGTCCAATGACTTCAGCCAGTGGCTCTCTCGCTGTCTACTCTGCAGGACTAGTTCATCGCGACGCTCTGGAATTACACAACAACTTCCATGCACTCGAGCTACGGTATTGGTAACTTCAGATATGTCCAACAAACCCGACCTGCCTTGTCACTGAACGTGATTTTGCGTTATACTTAGTTGAGGGCGCATGACAGGAAGAACAGGGAGCTTCATTGATTTCGCCTTTCCGGGGAAGGAAGCCCCTGTGTCTGCAACAGGCAGTTACCGCATATATACAGCCGAGGATGTTCGGGACTTCGCAGCAAAAGCCTGTGGAACTGATGATGACTCTAAGCTGACACGAAGGTGGATGCACGGGCCCAGCCAACCTGTGAGGCCATCGTCTGACGTACGATGACCAAGATCGATGATAAAGCCAAGTGGCCCAAGCCCTTCATGCTTCCTTTCCTTATTCATAAATCTCTTTCATATAACAGCACTTCCGCAGCGACTCGGCTCAACGCTCTTGCCTTCGCCCCCAACTTGCCTCATTTCCAAGCTCATCCGCCAATGGCCCCCGTACAGAACGCGAAAGTCGTCTTTGCTGAGGTGCCGAAAGATTTCCCAATCCCTGGTCAGCATATCGTCTACGACGACAAGGATACCGTCGACCTCGACTCGGTCCCTCTGGATGGCGGCGTGCTCGTCAAGGTGCTCTATCTTTCCGTCGACCCCTATTTGCGCGGACGCATGCGCCCGCCTAACACAGAGTCGTACTTGGTGAGCAGTCATTCATGGTCTGCATCACCATCCGTCCACTTACCAGTTTCGCCGCTCTTGCAGCCGCCCTTTGATCTTGGAAAGCCGTAAGCACTCACCGCGTCGGTCGTCGCTCCTCTTTTGACATGTCTTGCGTCTAGAATGAACGGGTTTGGGGTCGGCGTCGTGGTACGCTCTGAGGCAGAGAACATAAAAGCAGGCAACCATGTGACTGCGGCAACGTTTAGTAGGTCGTCTCATTGCCCGACGTCTGTCTGCAGCGCTGAACATGCTCGCCATATTCTAGGCTTTGAGCAGTACACCGTCTTGTCTGTCACCGACCTCACCGTATTGCCGGAGGAGCAGCATATATCTTGGTCGCAATATCTCGGCGCGGCGGGTATGCCAGGTATGTGCCTTGGCCGTCTCTTCTCTGTCGGTGACAAGTGATATATTGCTGAAAAATGCTAAACTGTTACGCTTGCAGGCCTGACCGCATACACTGCGTGGAAAGAATACGCAGCAGCCAGCGCTGTACGTATCGAAATACCTCTGCATGCCCGACCTTGCTGAATATTCTTCCGCAGGGCGAGACCGTCTTCGTCTCCACAGGCGCCGGCGCTGTAGGATCGTGAGTACCCATGACAGACATAAGTGGATAGACATAGCTAACTAAACCCCTGCAGCATGGTCGCGCAGCTTGCTAAAATGGAAGGCCTTAAAGTCATTGCTTCCGCCGGCTCCGATGAGAAGGTACAGTTCATGCGGGAGATTGGCGTAGATGTGCCATTCAACTACAAGACCACGAACACCCGCGAGGTCCTGGCGAAGGAGGGACCTATACATATGTGAGTATCTCGAAATCTCAGACCCATCTACCTCTTGCCCTGTTTGTCCAGTATCCGTCTTTTGTCCGCTTCATTTGCAATCAAATCCGCGAGACTTGATGGCTTACAGGCTAACTCAACAGCTACTGGGATAATGTGGGTGGCGAGACGCTGGATGCCGCCATGGAAGGTGCCGCGAAAGGCGCTCGCATAATCGTATGTTGTGGTACTTTTTCCCGCTCTTGGGTAGGCCAGCCAACGTGCATCCTTCAGGCCTGCGGATCAATTTCTTCCTACAACACTGGACCCAAGCCAGTCTACGTGAGTCGTTCGATCCCCCCCACCCATACCCCGGAGATATTCTTGGACTTACCACGTCTCTGTCTCGTCTACAGAACACGGACCTGATCTTCAGCAAGTGTCTGCACCTCCATGGCTTCCTTGTGGGCGCCCTCGCAGACAAGTACCAGCAGCAATTCTACGCGGAAGTGCCCGCATTGGTCGCGTCCGGGAAGGTCAAACTGAGGGAGCAAATCGTCGACGGCATGGACAAGCTAGGCGAGTTGCTGGTCGCGGTGCAGAAGGGCATCAACACGGGTAAGGCGGTCATAAAGGTGGCCGACGAGTAGATACTAGAGAGGTTTGTGGACGTCGACCAGTTGTAGAATGGTTACCATGAAATTGCAGTCGGCAAAAAATACAGAGTACATGAGCTTGTCTACACAACTACAACGTTCGTGCGATGCGCATACCAAGTCAAGAACAAACAGTCAATACGGCAGGCCATGTCGTTACAGTGAGCACAGATTGAAGATATCAAGGGGAAAAACACAGCATCATCCGCGCACGGCGGTTGGAACAAGATGGGATACAGTTCATGGGGGTAAGCCAGCCACCACACTTGCCAAGAAAGGATGGCCAAATTGTCTCTCGCTGCAGCTTAAGCCGCTGACAGGATGTCGTCCTGGGTCCATCCGTAGTGGCGCTGCAGCTTCTTCGAGAACTCCCGAAGCATCATGGGGTGGATGGTCGGATCGGGGTGCGCTGCAGCTCCGGTCAGTAAGCCGTAACCAGTATTCAAGGGTAGACGTACGCTTGTGGAAGGTAATGGGCTTGTCGCGCTGGTCCTTGGGGATGAAGCGAACACTCGAGCCAGCCGTGCTGGGGTCGTAGTCGAAGCCCATCTCCGTCATCAGCTACCGACACCGTCAGCTTTCCCCTGGTCTGGAAAACCCCGACTAACTCACCTTGACGAAGTTCTCCCATTTCATCGGCGCCAACCCGCGCTTCTCGTCCTCCGACGTGCGCATCAGCTGGTGCATATACCCCTTCGTCCGCTTCGACAGGCGCTTGAAGAAGCTCTGCTTCGCCTCCTTCTGGTCCGGGTCTTCCTTGTCCTTGCCCGTGAGCTTGCTGAACAGTCCGCCCTTCTTGCTCTCCTTGTCCTTCTTGCTGGTCTCGGAGAAGATGCTCGCGTGGTCGGGACGGCTCTTTGTCTTGTTCTTGTCCGCCTCAAGCCTGTTCTCCTGCAGGTAGGCGCGCGCGCTCTGCGCACGCGTCTCGCCGGTCGGGAACCAGATGGGCGCGGCGGTGGGCCCGCTGGGCTTCGGTGCCGCGGGCTTGGGCTGCTGTTTCTTGCTCTGCGGCGACGTGGGCGGCGACTGGGCCGCGGGCGGCGGCGGGGAGGTGGGCGCGGCAGTCTCGGTGCTGGTGCCCGCGGCACCCGCAGCCTTCTTCTTCTTGGGCTTCTTCTTCGACTTCTTCTTGGCCGCCGCCTCCTTCTCCGCCTCCTCCTCCTCTAGCAGTTGCTCCAGCGCCGTCTTCTGCGACGGCGGCGCCGCAGCTTTCTTGAGGAACTCGGCACCTGCATTGCGGGGCGCTGGACGATCGGCGGGCGTCTTGATCTTGGAGCCCGGAGGGAACATGCGGCCTGGATATGCATAAGCATGAGTAGCAAGCGATAACCGTCTACAATACCTCTGAGAGAGCCGAGCAGCTTCAAGAAGGGGTTGCCTTTGCGGTAGTCCTCATCCTGAGCAAGCGGGTCGACACCAGGAACACCAAGATCGGTCTCAGCCTCGTTGGCAGCGTCCATGGCCTCGCGCAACATCTCACGCAAGTAGTCTTCCTGGTCGGTATCATAACCGTCGTCGGACTGCCAATCAGACTCCTCGTCCTCCGAGTCAGACGAATCGTCGTCGCTCTCTTCATCGGAGGAGTTGCTGACAGATTGCAGTTCGGGCATAGAGCCGTCGCTGTCCTCCCCCGTCGTAAGCTGCAGCGGCTTCTTGCGACCACCGCCAAGCGCAGGCATATCGTCCTCGTCGCCCTCGGGAATGATGGAGGGGTCCACGTAGTACGCATGCCACTGGGGCGGCGCGTTCAGCGCGTCGTCCAGACCCCAAAGCGTGGTGATGTCAGTCTGCGCGACACTCTTGTAGTTCTACAGACCTTTTAGAAGATATCGAAACTCATGAAGAAAGAATGCAGACCATGTTGATGTACTTCCACATATTATCGAGCGTTACGCGGCTCTTCGTCTTCTCCAGAGGGAAGATGACGTCCTTGAAGTTGCCGATAAGCTCGGAGGCCTTCTGTGAGTAGATCGACGCGTCGACCCAGCGTTCGAACTCTTCCGGCATCTGGCGCGACATCTTACGCATCTCCTGGCCCTCCGGACCCAGAAGCGGCGTCTCAAGGATCTGCTGCAGTTCGACGGCTTCCTGTTCGACTTTAGGACAGGCGCTTCGCGTGTAAATCAGGTCTCGCTTACCGAAAGGTCACCAACGGAATCCCAAAGGGCCTGAGGGAAACGCTTGGCTTCACGCGGGGCCTCCTCGACAGCATCGTGCAGGATGTTGTACAGAATAGACTTGGGATAGATCGACTCGGGGAACGCCAGCTCGATGATGATCGAGTCCAAGAATGAGCGACCGGCCTCACGGAGACCCGCCCGGTAGTCGAAAATGACCTCCTTCTCGCCCGGCTCCTTGCTCTCTACCTCTCGGAAGAAATGTGCGTAGTGGGCTTCAGAGACTCGTTAGCAGCTAGGCGGAACCGATACGAGTGAGACGTACGTGACTTCGTGGCGAGAACCGCGAACTTGGTCTGCGTCATGTCCACCAGGTGCCCGACCATGTCGAAGAGGACGAGGTAGCGCGAGCGCATCTTCTCGTTGCTCTTGAGCTGTTGTTTAACGGTACGATCCTCGAGGCCCTCTCTGGCAAGCAGAGCGAGCGTATCGGAGGCGATCTTCCATGCCGATGCGAGGAGATAGGCGTTGTGGATCCTACGTGAATGCATTTCGAGTGAGAAAATGGCATCCGTGGGTGGGCGGCGCGCCTACGAACCTGGTCGCGACGACCTGCGCAACGTAGGTGGGGTTACGCAGCATAGCGCTCGGCTTGCCATTGGTGTCCTTCGGCGTGCGCGCCTCGAGTTCCTGCTGGATGATGTCGTAGAACAGGTCTGGGTCCTGCAGATTGGCGATATCGTCGAGGAAAGCTGCAGAGGGGGCGAACGCGTCAGCTGGTGGCTGCGATCGTAAATCGTGAGTGGCGTACCGCTGCATTGAGCTTCCGCGATGTTGATGCACTCTTCGAGGCGGAATGGTCGCGCAATGGCCTGTTTGGCTTTTTCGACGAGGTCCTCTGGTGGAATGTATGAGCAACAGGGGTGGCCAACGAGCTGAGTGACCGCGCACCAGCAAGGAGATCTAGCTTCTCGCGGCCTGCGAGCTTGTTGGCCAGCTGGACCTCACCAGTCCCCCGAGCGCCGTGCTTGCCATTGCGGATGACGATGGCGCGCTGTGTTGTGGGCTTTTCCGCTGCATCCTGGCGCCTGTTTGCGCTCTTCTGGATTTCTGCGGGACCCTTCTTGACGAGATCCTTGGTGTTCGTCTTGGGTGGCATGATGGGCGTCCGAGACGAAGAGGCTGTGGGCCGTCGCAGTTGTCGGAAGTCAACAGTTAAAATCGCTTTGGCCGTCTTTGTGCGGCGCGCAAAGTCCACGCGCTTAGACCGGCCCGTGTCTCACCATTGTTCGTCTTTTGGGACCGGCCCCGATGGTCGGCGCACAAAGCGCACTGGAATAATCAGAGTTCGTCTGTCTCAATATGCCCGAGCTCCTCATACTATAGGCGTATAGCTGGTGATGTGGCGCAAGTCTTGAATCACCCTACCGCGCTACGGCCGCTGCATAGCGCGCGTCCCGGTGCATCAGTTTCATACCAATCCTCGGTCTCCAGCGAGTGCCCATAGCATCAAGTAGGGTCCACACTCATCTCTGACGTCCGGGCAGACATCAGCTCCTTCTAACCTGTGTAGATCGGCCCTTGCTCGCGCCCATCTCGCACGCTGTAGAACGCACTTGTCAGGCCCTTTATAGGCTGGCCCCGGGCGCCCAGGTTGTCCTTTTCTATCTTGCGATCCCCACTGTCTATGCCACGTCATGTCCGGTACACTCCTGCTCACGGGTGAGTGCTCCTCCGCCATGTTGAATCATGTCGCTGATCTATACGATGACCGCGCAGTCGAGGACAGCTCACCACTGGTATCTTATAATCCCGAAGGTGCTTGGAAGGACGGCGAACCCTCCGACTCTTCGGTACGTGACTGCTCCTCTCTTTACTCTCTCAAGCTTGACAGCAAGATCTCAGTCCTACTCTGGTAATTCATACCACTATACAGGCTCGAAGGGAGCCTACGCATCTATATCCTTCAACGGTGTGTACGAACCATATCCGCGGCGTCTGCCTCTGACATGTGCCGCAGGTACTGGGATCTCCATCTATGGTGCCAACGGACCCGACTATGGCCCCTACTCCATCTATGTGGACAACACCCTTGTAGGAGCAGGCAACGGGAAGACTCCGACAATGCAGACCAAAGCACTGTTGGGCACAGTGACCGGCCTAGAGGTCGGCGCGCACACTGTTGACCTCATGAACAACAGCGACGCCCTCCTGGACGTCGACTGGGCCGTGCTCGCGACCGATCTCAATACGGATGGGTACGTGCTCATCGCATATCCGACATATCCATGACATCTGACACCTTGCGATCTATAGAGTATCCGTCGACGACCGAGATGGCGGCGTTGAGTACCATCCTTCAGCCGAGTGGGCGACGTCCGACACGGAACAGTGAGCACTCGCCCGGTTTCACCGGTCGCGTCACCCATACGCCTTTAATACTTACCCACGTTCGCAGCACGACGGAGTCCCTCGAAGTCGCCTACGCTGCGCTCTCCTTCTACGGCGACGCGATCGCGGTGTATGGCACCGCCTCGCCGGACCACGCCCGCGCGCAGGCACTAGTCGACGGCCAGGTCGTCCAGATGGCCGCCACGAACGGCACAGAGCTGGCATCAGCGCATTCCGGGGTATGTTTCGGCCTCCCAACACTCTCTATTCACTGACCAGAGCCGCGTAGGTTCTTATTGTAAGTTGCGGCCCTCGCGCCCGTAAGCGAGAGTGACCCTCTAACAACCTCGCACAGTATTTTATGACCGGCCTTCCAACTGCACAACACTCCCTTAAGATTGAGGCCGATCCCGACTCGTCGGGCAAATCACTGGCCATTGACGCCATACATATTTATTCCTCCTCCGGTGCAGCCTCAGTTGCGTGAGTACCTTGTTTCCTCTCATTCTCGTTTCCGCCCTGGCGGCGTGGGACCCCTCTTGCCCTCGCCGCGTGTTATGGGCTGCGGCCTCCGTCCTTATCCCTCGACTGACATGTTCCTTACAGGAACTGGAAGCCCGCAGGTGATGACGCCCTCCCGCTGGGTATCATACTCGGTGCAGGCGTAGCCGGAGGCCTTGTTGCGCTCGTGCTCATTGGCCTCCTAGTCCACTTCCTGCGGAAGCGCCGCAAGCGGCGGGCCAGGCAGAGCGAGCCTGAACCCACGTCGCCGGAGCTCCCCTTTCAAATCCCCACGAGCACCTGCAAGCCATTCAGCATCAAGACCACGTCGCATTCGCGCTGGTCGGACGAGACACTCGCGTTCAGGTGGCAATGGAAGAAAGACGGCAAGGGCAAGGGGAAGAATGTGAAGACGAAGATTCCGAAAGCGAAGCACATAAAGGAAAAGGACTCCCTCCCCGACGTCCCCATCCTGACCCCAATGATGCGTCGCGCCTTCTCCCCAGCAAGTCTCGACACCCTCCGCTCGGACGGCTCATACGCTTCAAATCTCCCCATCCTGTATCGGGACTCGCCGACCGGAGTCTTAAGCGGCACAACCACCCCGCTGACGGCGACGTTCTCGGACTTCAGTGGAGAACAGTACCCACGACAACTTACGGTGAGCAATCTACTTGCGTGCATCGATATCTTTTAGACATGTCTCCGTGCCACTTATTTTCTTCATACCACATAATCTCTCCGTGCCGCGTGTTCC
The DNA here is from genome assembly GCA_007026445.1 of Schizophyllum amplum. NCBI lineage: Eukaryota > Fungi > Basidiomycota > Agaricomycetes > Agaricales > Schizophyllaceae > Schizophyllum > Schizophyllum amplum. The sequence continues at coordinate 1,783,362 of VDMD01000001.1, read as the reverse complement.
TTGTTCTTCTTTCCCTCGATCTCTACGGTCGCTGATATCGCTCAACAGCCTTATCGAGGAGGCCCGCATCGGCCAGACAAACGACCACCGACGCTTTTTTATTGACACCTTCACTGGGACATCTGTATTTAAACATTATTTATCGGGGTTGTTGCTTGCTCTGAAAGACACAGTCCAAGGACGACGTCGAGCTCCAAGGCGCTGCCGGCGGAGGTGACACTTCTCGGGTTAATTGCAGGCAGCCTTCAGGGACAATGGCTGGCGGGGAATGCTGTATCATTCTTGTTCGTGCCACAATTTCTATGGGGTTGTACGATGTATTGCTAGGGTGTATATGGCGTTGCGTTACTAGCGTATACATCATGCTCGCTCGCTACATTATATGACCGTCAACATCTGTCGGGGTTGTCAGGCTTGTGTCTGTGTTCAAAGAGGCGTTTTGACTGATGTTCAAATATTGATCTTTGGGTCAGTACTTATACGCGTCTAGTGGACGTAACGTTAACCAGCGATCTATATGGTATGCATTTGAAGATGAGGCCTTCCGCGGTACACGGACCGACAATTTCATCGCTCCCGCGACCAGGCTACGAGCAAAATCGAGCCGCCCACTGACTGCTCTTCATGCTCCTTCAGCTGCACGACTACAGGACGAGATCGCGACTTGCTGTCGACTTAGCGTCAACCTTGCCTAGCCTGTCCACTTATTCCATGTACATCCAAGAAATTCCCCCGTACAGGTTCTGCTACTTGGCCTGCACATGATGTGTAGACATCCGAGCATCCGACAGGATGTAATCGTTTCCTTTATCCTCAGACGCGCGCTACCGCGCCCTGCTCTATCCACGATAGTACTTCGTCGGCACGAATGGCATGGGCGTCACCACCGCATTACGCGCCTTGCCACGGACGGCGACGGCCAGCTCGGTGCCCTTCTTATGCAGCCCATTCTTGACGTAGCCCATCGCGATGTTCTTCCCCAGAGTCGGCGAAGGGATGCCTGAGGTGACGACGCCTAGGACTCTGTATGAGCATCTGGCATATGAGGAACGTAAAGGATGACTTACCGATGGGATCCGACAGCGTAGCGGACTCTAAGATCTGCGCACCGTCTGTACACGCTGTGAGTACGGGAAATGGTATAGAGGAAAGGGTTCACGCACGCCGGGCAGGTGCGCCTTCAACGATCAAGCCTACCCGTCGACGCGGGGGTCCCTCCTGAATGTGCTTGAGCACGCCCGCGTCACCGATAAAGCCGCCGGTCTTTTTCCTCTCCTTGCCTGCATCATGAAGATGTCCGTAAGTGAACATAAACATTCGGAGTAAAGCAGATGCACCGCACCGATGACCCAGCCCAAGCCAGCCTCGATCGGTGTCGTCGCCTCATCGAGGTCACTGCCGTATAGACACATGCCGGCTTCGAGCCTCAAGCTGTCGCGCGCGCCGAGGCCAGTGAGCTGCACATTGGGGGGCTTGCTCAGGAGCTGCGCGACATCGACGGATTGAGAGGGAGGGATAGAGATCTAGGAGACGTTGAGTGAGTCAAATCAATATCATGCGTGGGATCCAGGGGACCTACCTCAAAGCCATCCTCCCCAGTGTAGCCTCCGCGCGCAACATGCAAGTTGAACCCGCCGTCGATGGGGACGAAAGCGGACTTGCCGAATGTGAGGGTGCGGAGGTCGAAGGACGTCAGAGTCTGGAGATAAGCAGCGGCTTCGGGGCCTAGGAGGAGATCAGTAGATATATCGGTGTTCCAGTGCACATATACACACCTTGTAGTGCGAGCAGACCCCATCCGTCGAGAACCTGGTGTTCGACTGGACCCTCCTTCTTCGCCAGCTCCCCAGCATTCCATTCTGCGAGCTTCTCCTTGATCCACGCGAGGTCACGCTCGCGGCATCCTGCGTTCGTGACAACGTAGAACGCGTCGGCGGCGTGTTTGGTGATGACGGTGTCGTCAATGATGCCGCCAGCTTCGTTGAGGATGACGCTCAGCGTCGAGGTGTAGGGTGCAAGTGTGGAGAGGGATGAGGGGGTAATCCATTCCAGGAATGCAGTCGCCGTCGGACCGCGGAAGCTACAGGCGCGTGAGTATAGAGTCAAGAGCTACGGCTATGACAGACGCACTTGGACTGCACCATATGCCCGACGTCGAAAAGTCCTGCGCTTTCTCTGACATGCTTGTGGCTGGCGACTACTCAAGTGCATGAGCAAGACATGAGGACAGTAGGCATGTACACGCACCTTGACCAACGCCTGCATATTCCAGGGGCATAGAGAACCCAGCAAATGGTACCATCTTGGCACCGTTCTGAACGTGGAAATCGTACAGGCCGGTCTTCATGAGCTGAACGTGCAGGCATCAGTGCCCTCCTCGTGCAGTCCACCGCAACGATACGCACCGAGCCCCCAGCTGCGGACGCGTATCCGCGCGCAGAACGGCCAAAGGCTGCGAACGCATGGCGCTTTTGTGCGCAGAGGGCCTGTCGAATCAAAGTCATCGCGCAGAACAAGCAGGCAAGCGTTCGTCCGCGGACTCCGAACAAACGATCAAGACCTTCCGCATCTGGAAACAAGCAGTCGCACGTGGCGCCTGCTTTCAACTCGCCTTTCAGTCTCATTGCTCACTTTGACTGCTTTCTGAAAACGCTCAGGTTTCTATAGATTATAAGATGAATCCCACGGTCACTGCGGTTGTGCTCCCCGGTTCTAATGCGCCAGCTCCGGCACGGCTTCACAGGCACTAGTACAGCTGTCTACACCCATTCATGAAGTCCGTGCCAGCCTCGCGCACCTCACGCCAAAGATGGGTGTCACACGGTTCCTCTCTATCTGCGAACAAGCGCCGCAACCGCTGCTTTAAAAGCGCACCCTGCGACGCCATGCTTTTCCAGACACCTGAGTCCCTCCCACGGCGATGAAGTTGACGGCTTTGCTCTGTCCTCTCCTCTCCGTGCTAGCAGTTCTGCTGTGCTGCGGCCAGCCGGCGCTAGCGTGGAGACTCGTCTCATACGATACACAACTGCTTCCATCGTACTCGTCGATCATCGATGCTTGGTGTGAGTCCACGTTCCACGTTCCCAACGTATGCACGCATGCTCATCTTGTGTCCAATATTGCCCCTTCTCTCCCTAACACGGTACTGCAGACAACTTCATTGGTGAGTTCTCCGCGTTGCGGACCCAGCATGAACTGACGCAGTCCAGACGGAGAGCCCTTCTCCCGCGACTACTGGCACGAGGTTCGCTTGCACGTGAAGAATGCGACCATGGTCGCCACGAAGGAGCTGCAGAACGTGCAGGCCCGGTTCCCGGAGGCGCGCGCATCCATGGAAGCCTTCGTCGACGCGGTCAACGCGACGCTCGCAGACGCTGCCAAGTTGCGGCCTCCCAACGTTGACCTCAACGCGGTCGAGGAAGAAATATCGTGGGCGCTCAACGAGGTCTTGGAGAAGGCGAAGACCGAGTTCCCGCCCCCGAGAGTGGCCCCGAGCCACGAGGAGCGCCTGTACAAAGCCAACACGATCGTTTCGCGGGCGAACACAGCCATCATAAACGTTCTCGTCAAGCATGGCGTCGACGAAGCAGAAGCGCAGCGCATTCTAGACCACATGGGGGCGACGTTGGTGACGATGATTGTTCTCACAGGTAAGGGCTGTTTTAATTAACTTACTTTTATTGACGCTTGTACCCCACACCGCCGCCAGGCGACCTTCGCGAGCAACATCCTGCCCTCTTCGACGCCGTCTTCGAGACTCTCATCTTCGGCGCTTTCGTCGCCATCATCCCGGAAGGATGGCTCCTGGGTCGATTACTGGGCATGCTTGGATTTGGTCCCGCCGGTCCTGTCAAAGGTGCGTCTTATCAATGTGCTCTCTGGAGGAAAGGCTGACACGTTTGTAGGCTCTTCGGCGGCGTTGATGCAGCGTCGGTTCTTTGGCGCCACCGTGGGCGAAGGCAGCTGGTTTGCTCGTCTGCAGGCCGCCGGCATGAAGAAGAGTGTTGCTTCGGGATGTCTTGCGTAGTGCTATCACTACTTTTACCAGTCAGGAGATGTATCTTACTATGAATTACCTCATCTGGCAGAGTTCTATTTCCTCTTGTCTTTACTCATCGCTGCTGCAAGTTCATGCCGGAGCAATTCGTACAAAGGTCGATACATACTGTCGCGTACGCGTGGACGTCAGTATGATACAAGGAGCCACCTCCTGAGCGCCTCCTGAGCACCCTCACCCTTGCACCATCATTTACATGGAACAGCCGGGGCCAGCCGCTGACACCTGTATTCACACAATTGGCTACTTATACAACATCAGGATATACTACATATCGTGTACACCTAGAGGGAAATTGAAGCGCGTCCCTCCAGCCAAGAAAGGCGACCTTGTTTGTATAGCATGTCCGAGTGTCTTCCCACTTCCCTGCTGAGCCACCTCCGTGCGCCTCCAAAAATCCTGGAAGATGCTCATGCACCCTGCTGCAGGCGATAGACAATCGGCAAGCTCAGGCAAGCCGTGAACCACACCTGCAGGTTTGCGTCAGTTCGAGCTCTCATCGACAGCGGGTCCGACTTACGTTGTACCACCAGCACGCCTCGTGGTCTGCCTCCTGCGACTCTCCGCAAAGGAACGACCAGACGGTCTTGCCCGCGAGACCATACAAAAGCAGCGCGGCGTATGCCGTTGATTCCGTAAAATTAATCACTTGCGTATCACAAGTGGAAATCTCGCGTGACATCACTATGAGGGGTCTTGGAACGTGCATCTCAGCTGCCGCACGAGCAAGTGAGCCCCCGCAAACACAAGTGAGGTGGCCCGCAAACACAAGTGAGAACCCGCGAACACAAGTGAAGTAGCCCGCATGAGCCACGTGGGGAGGCTGGGTGAGCAAGTGAGGATGCCGATCGCACAAGTCAGCCTGCCGTACGACTAAGTCAGTGGTCCGCAGAGACAGGTTAACGACTTCCCTTGGCATGTCTACGGCCCTAATTCGTGAAATACCTTCCTTTTTGGGATTGGTCACGGTCACAGAGCGTGATATTCACGTGCTTAATTTGAAATATTATCGCAGTTGACTTGCTGTGTGGACAGCCGACTTAGTCGTACGGCAGGCTGACTTGTGTGTGCGGCATCCTCACTTGCTCACGCGGACTACCTCACATGAGTTTTCGGCACTCTCACTTGTATTTTCGGCACTTTCACTTGTATTTTCGGCGGCTTCACTTGTGTTTGCGGCGAGTTCACTTGTGTTCGCGGCGAGTTCACTTGTGTTTTCGGGGCCTTACTTGCTCATGCGGCATCTTGTCTTGTTCGTGCGGGCAGCTGACATGTGCGTCCGAAGACCCTTTGTAGTAGTGTCACTCGAAATTATCACTTGTAGCACGCAAATGATTAAATTTACGGAATCAACGGCATAGCGGCGCCTGCCGGCAGCAGCCAGAATTGGATGAGGACGGCCGACCAACCCAGGAGCAGTACGGCGAGCGACCAGCGTGCGAGCGCAGGCGGGAGAACCATGGGCAGCGTGTTGCGCCCGATGGCAGCGTCGCCGACGACATCACGGAAGTCTTGTGCGTGGACCTGGCCTGTGTTTGAGTATCCGACGAGGTTGGACGCCTCGCGTTGGGCTCACCGTAGTCGCAAGCAGGAGCGCGGTACCGATTAGTGCGCGCAAAGATGAGGGAGAAACTGGGCGGCCGTGGTCTGATACGAGAGGCAGTGTCAGTAAGACTAACGCGCATTGGCCACTACTTCACTCACCAAAGCACACGATCGTCCCCCAGCAGCAGATGCCAAGGCCGATACCAATCATCGAGGATTTGGTCTGCCAGAAGCGCGCGAGGTTGCCGTCATTGTACGCCGCGGTGCAAACCAGGTAGATGACGCTGTGCACGAGGAGGCCGTGGCGGGCGCTGACGAGCAGGGAAGCCGCGACGAAGATAAGATGCAGGAGCTGCGCGGCGTGCAGGCTGATGCGTCCGGCGGCGATGGGTCGGTGTGGCTTGGACAGGCGGTCCTCCTCGAGGCCGATAATCTGGTTACGGGTCTTGGAGAGCGAGATGCAGATCAGTATTGGCTGGCTGAAAGGGAGATAAACTAAAGCACGTACATCGAAGGCGAGCAGATGGAGACTTAGCCAGACGAGGCCTTGTGCAAATGCGGTCGCATCTGGTATGCCCACGACACCTATGCTGATGGCGACCTACATGTGTTGCTGGTCAGATGGAGGGCCGCGATGAGAACATAAGAAATTGGCGTACGGCGGGTACGATGGTGGTAGGGATATCGGACTTGAGGAAAAGGAAGAGCGTGTAGATGAAGTCTAGAACGGCGGTGAATGCGGTGACGAGCGGGAACGGCGGCTGAATTTGGCGAGAAGTAAAGGTGGTGCCCGACGGTACGATCATTGCGAGAGACGCGAGGGGTAGAGGAGGTGGGAAAGTGAGTAAGTTGGTGTGAGCAATGAGCGCGTCCGGCCATATATACACATTTGCGCGCCTAGAGGCCGTAGGCACTTGTCGAGGGCCGACGCCGGCACGGGAGCACGAGATAGCGTTGCGATCCTCCGTGCCTTGAGAAGTGGCGAGAAAACCGACTTCAGAACGAGAAAGACGGGAGGATCAGGCGGCGGGAGTGCGAACGGAGGTCGGCGCTGCCACAGGCGATTGGCCCGACCGTCACACAAATTCGCCCTTATCAAATATGCGTACCATGGTATGTCGGCTGCAGATAGTCGGAGCGCGGGCGCGTGCGAGGAGCGAGGGGGAGGGGATAAATTCGCGCGAGCCAATATCCGCGCCGGGGCTTTGCCTTTCCCTGGTGTCAATCGGGAAGGTGACGTAGATCATCTTCCGTTTGGACCGAGCGTCGCGGGAGCATAAGGGCTCCGGTATCGTACATAGACGCTCGGGGCCGACCATCTACGTCGATTGTGACGAGCTCAACGAAGCAAGGAGCTTGTGGTGGTCGTCGTGCAATGTTGCTATCCTTTTTGGTACAGACTCTACACCTGCGGCAGATGCCACGTACAAATCTGTGCACCAATGCGTCTGGTGGTCGAATCTGTGACGATGTAGGTGACAGCGAGGCCAGTAAATGAGCGTGGAGGCGGACACGTACAAACAAAGCACAAACGTCAACACACCACCGGTTTCGAATGCATGTCGGAGACGGCGCAATAAGAGCACCTTGAACCGAATAGGAGCCTCCCCATAACCGGTGCACAGGTCGCGCAGGACCGTACATGCACGGTAGGACGTCGGGGCCAATGCCTTGTAGTAACGTCGGCGCTGTGGTAATTCCCATTTTGCCAGAAGTCCGATGTCGAAGGTGCAGTGACAGCAGGAGATGATCCCAAGAAAACAGAAGGATAAGATGGACCGTATATGAGTAGGGATCGGAAAGGAAATGAGATGCAAGAGAAACTGAACACAGTTTCAACCTGGTCATCAACGTCCATAAAAGGTGCATTACTTAAACTTAAAGCTGTTCGGTACCGCTCGCGTGGGGCGCAGGTGGTGCGCGTGGCCGTTCACTGTTCAGAGGGTCGACGCCACATCCGTTCTTGCTTGAACTACTCAAGTTCTTCAGCATCAGCATATTACTCTGTCGCAGAGCTTTCATTGCTCCAAAGGCGCTCAGCGTATTTGTCGGTGTGGTTGCGGACGCCGTGATGCCTGCTGTAGCGCTGGCTGAGGGCGGCACTCCCGTCGCCCGCGACTATCAGCCCTCGGGCTCAACTGTCCCTTCTCTCGGCGGGTGCGTGACCCTTCCCTCTTCCGTTTTCCCCTCTGACCTTTACACCATTGCAGAGGCGACGCCAAGACTCCTCTCATTGCCGGCTCTGTTTGCGGCGGGCTCATGGCCATCGCCTGGATCATCGGCTTCACCATCTACTTTCGCAAGCGCTGGAAGCGCAAAATGCGCAATCGCAGACGCCGCGCCGGTCTCGAAGTCACGCACAGTACACATGCTGAGGACGCCGTCGCGCAGGAGAAAGTCGTCATCCCCCCGGACCCCGCAGTGCTGCTCGGGAAGGCTGAGCCCGGTTCGGACGCGTTCGCGGGGATGGAGGACCTGCGGAGGCCCAGAATATCGCGGGGGCTGAGCAGGGCGAAGGAGAAGCTGGAAGAGATCTTCGAGCAGGAGGAGCGGGGGAGGGCGTTGACGGACGCGAGACCTTCAACGTCCGGCTTGCACCCTGCGAGTGCTGCGGATTCCAATACACTTGCGCCCAATAAACCCCGTTCAACACCGCCCCGCCATTCACGACAGTCTAGCCGAGGAGCTGTGGAGGACCCTCCACCATCGACGACATGTGTGTTACCTGCGTAGTATCCTCTGGTCCATCTGACAATATCTGCAGAACGCGTCCTTCGATAACTATCCAGCCGCCGTTTGCGACTTCTACTTGTATATCTTCCAGTTAATGTGGATTTCCATGGTCCTGTATTGCTACTTTTACATTGTACATCACCTATTCTGGACGTTACTTCCCTTCCCTGCGCCCTCTTCAATTCACGCACCACGCACACTAGTCGCAATAGGCCCCTTCGCTCGCCGAGGCTACATCCCTCGCATAACGGAGCAACACCCCGCGCTTCACATTCAACGCTCCCAGTGTAGACGCTTTCCACTCTTCGGCGCGGCGTGCCTGCTCCTCCTCGCTGACCTGCCAATTGATAGTCCGCATCTTTGAGTCGATGACAATGTGGTCGCCGTCGCGGACGAGCGCAATGGGCCCGCCAAGACGGGCTTCGGGGACGACGTGCCCAATAATGAAGCCGCGGCTCGCACCAGAGAAACGTCCGTCTGTGATCAAAGCAGTTTGGCTGGATTTTTGTCAGTCAGCATGCAGGCGCGGGTGAAGCATTGCAAGCACGTACCCGAGAAGACCAGCTCCGGCGAGAGCGCCTGTCGGACCCAGCATCTAGCGTATCGTGTCAAACACGCATATCATCTGCCGTCACTTGTAAAGACATACCTCAGGCATACCAGGTGCGCCTTTCGGCCCTTGGTAGCGGAAGATGACCACCATGCCCGGCTTGATCTTACCTGCCTCCAGCGCCGGATAGAACCCAGCGTCCAGGCTGTGTCGTATCCCTGTTAGCCCCTTCCCCTTCCTTCCTTCACCGCCCACTCACCTATCGAAACAGATCGCCTCGCCCTCAAAGCTCAGGCCTTCTTTCCCCGTCAACTTCGCCACCGCCGCACCCGGCGCCAGGTTGCCCCTCAGAATCGTCAAGTGGCCCGTGGGCTTGATAGGCTTGTCCAGCGGGCGGATGACGTCCTGCACCGGGGTGCCGTCGGCGTTCATGCTGAAGTCCAGGTCCGCCGCGTCTGCAACGTTCTCTGCGAGCGTCTTGCCGGTAACTGTGAGCTGACTGCCGTCGAGCAGGTCGGTGTTGGCGAGGAGGTACTTGACGAGGGAGGGGATGCCACCGATGCGATGCACGTCTTCCATGTAGAATTTGCCGGAGGGCCTGGGGGTCGACAGATCATTAGGGAGATTAAAAACGTAGTACGATGCCAGACTCACATGAGGTTAGCGAGGAAGGGCGTCTTATCAGCGACGGCTTGGAAATCTTCGATGGAGAGCTCGACGTCGGCAGCGCGGGCCATAGCGAGGAGATGGAGAACCTGGCGCGTGAGGTTCAGTCGACCCTTCCGTCAGTAGCCAAAGTCCAACCTGCTCACCGAATTCGTCGACCCGCCGATGACGTTGATGACCGCAATAGCGTTCAAGAACGACTTTCTGGTGAGTATGTCTCTGTAGCCAGTCAGCATCGTAGACTCTGCACAACAGCCGGAAAAATACGCGAACGAAGAGGGAAGGACCCCCATAATGACAAGCCCCAACTTAGAACGGCTACTCGCCGACAATCACTACCTCCTACAATGACCACTCCCAACTCACCTCGGCTTCAGATCCAGCTCCAACAGCCTCTTCATATACTTCCCCGCCCTCACGCACTCCTGCACCTTCCCCGGGTACGTCGCGGGCATACTGGCGGAGTACGGCAGGCTCATGCCGAGCACCTCGAGCGCGCTGGACATGGTGTTCGCGGTGAACATGCCGCCGCAGGCTCCGGGGCCGGGGCAGGCGTGCCGCACGACGTCGAAGCGCTCCTCGTCCGTGATCTTTCCGACCGCGTAGGCGCCTGGAGGAGAGGTGGAGGGCAGTGAGCGAGCGAAAGCGAGTGATCTATGGGACAAATAAAGGCCAGTGTAACGGAGCGGGGGAGGATAGGGATGCAAGAGAGACATGGGTCCAGAAAGAAGGCGCGCGACAGATGTTTGCGTACCATACGACTCGAACGCGTCCGATATGTTCACCGTGCCGCCCTTCTGGAAGCCCATTTCCGGGCAGTCAACGTGCCGTGTCCCAGCCTTGATGGTGCCACCGTATACGATGATCGTGGGCCGGTTGTGGCGGGCGGCGGCCATGAGGCAGCCTGGCATGTTCTTGTCGCAGCCGGGGATGGATATGTTGGCGTCGTAGTGCTGAGCCTGTGAGAAAAAAGCATCAGCAAAGTGTATGTGGAGGCAGCATGTCTACAGTGTAGACCCAAGAACGAGGTGTCCAAAGTGACCCCAAACTCACCATTGTGACCTGCGAAAGAGGCGGGCTTAAGTACTGGCGGAAGGGACGTCGCAATAAATTATGGTACCGCTTCGATGGAGTCCGCAATCAGGTCGCGACTCGGGAGGCTAAGCACTATGTATGAGAGAGCGTGTTGCAGTAGTCCGACGGGTCTGCCTTACGAGTACCGCATGCCTGGACACGACAAGTATCAGCAAGCAGGCACTAGTATGCAATGATAAACCTACCATCCGTTCCCATCGTTATGGCATCGCTGGAATTTTGCGTCAGCGTCTTAGGCTCAGGAGAGCTGCAAAATATTGACGACCTACCTGACACCGATAGTGTTGAAAGTCAGGCCAACCATGTCTTCGTCTTCGCATCCTTTCTTGACATGTTTGGCAAGGTCCATCTATTGAGCGAGTCATATGATTATCTGGACGTTGGTACATTCGGAACTCACAAGATGCGAGTTGCACGGATTGCCCTCCCACCAAATGGGCGATATACCGATCTGTAGAAAGTTAATCGTTTAGGTTCTCATATAAGCACAGTTGGGAGTATACCTGAGGTTTGTTCATATCCTCCTCTGTAAGCCCGACGGCATAGACTGGATGGGGGTGAGCTGGAGGTACCTCGTACTTGGATTGCGACTCACGCATTGCTTGCGCGCCACCACGAATCTTGAGCAGAGTGAGCGAGTCATGCTACTCTCACGCCCTGCATTACCTTCTCTTGGGTGACTTGACTCGATATTTTATTCAGCTTTGGCGCTGATGCGCCTGGGGGAGTCCTGGAGACATTGTGGCTGCGCGCGAAAGTGAGTGAACCTGCTTTTGAAGGGAGCGACAACGTACATTTGCACTGCTGCCTCGGCCATGGTGAAAGGGATGAGGATGAGGTAGTATACGTGGTCAAGAGGCGAGAGAAGAAGCGCTCTGACTTCTCGCGCCGTTTATAGGGACACGAACGAGGGGTGGGCGGCCCGCAAACGTCACTCGTGACTGTACGGCCAGCGAATGGAGGGAGTTCCATTATCAGATCGGGGACCAGACGTAGGCCACAGGACACGGGTCTATATGTCGCCTATACGGATTTCGAGACCGGCTGCTGGTGGTGGACGGGAGAAAGCGCGATCGGCGCGCCCCGCGGAGGTCCGAGGGTATCCCCGCACTGCCATCATGCCTTGTCACCATCGCCCATGTCGTTGATCAGCGACACAGAGTGTGTGGACTTTTCAATGTCGTAGAATTTCGCTAATCATCTCCTAGTTATCTTATCCATCGTCTCCGTCTTTCCTACTTGCGCGACGTCGAAGATCCTTACGGGCCGCGTCTGATCACCTTCGACTCCGCATACCAGAACAACCCATACATCAATGCGTCCTCCCTCGCAGACGACGAGCAATGGCCAGAGCTCCTCGCCCCTCCTACCCCACCCCTGAGCGAAGATGAAGACGACCGACCATCCGGATTCCCTGGCGCCCGTCGTCTCAAGTATACACAGACAATCATGGGCGGACGCACTGGAGGACTCGGCTTACGAGTCAACGGCAAGCGAAACTCGACCTCGAAGCGCATGTCAAACACGCCACGGGCAGCTGACGTCAAAAGCATCTTGTCCGACGACGAACCTCCCCCGGTGCCAGAGAAGTCGGCACCGGCTGTGGCGGTCACCGATCCTTTTGCATCATCGAGCACCATCACAGAGGAACCTGCAAGCAAAACCAACGAAGCCGCTGCAGAGGAGATCGATGTGCAGGTGCAGGGAGCGACGCCGCCGCCGCCCGACGAGGAACAGCCCGTCGTCAAGGTCGTGCAATTCATACCCAAGTTCAAGGGCGCCGCGGAGATGGAGCGCAGACGGAGGCTGAGGATGGCGACGCGACCGCGAGGCGTACCTCCTGTCAGCAATGCGCCTCCCAAGCCCCTCAGCTTTGACACCTCGTCAGAAGAGGAGAACTCCTCGGAAGAGGACGACCTCGGCGTGCCCATCATGGACGAATCCTCATCAGACGACTTTGACGTGGTGGGGGATGCCGCCAGTCTTGATGATGGAGACGATTTTGACCCGTGCGTGCGCATATACCCACCTCTTACCCCTGCTAACATGCCTGCAGAGAACTTGTCGAGCCTCGCAGCCCCGAAATCGCATCTGAAGACAGCGGCTCGGAGGTCCTTTCCATGCTCACCACCTCGATGTCTTCCTACACGTTCCTATCACCGACCACAGACAAAGCCAACGGACGACTTAGCCCCGTTCACGAGACGCAGTCCTCTACAGCATCCTCGCCACAACACATCGGTCCTTATTTCGAGATGCTCACTCCATCCCCGAACACCCAACGGGCGACCGACGCACCATACTACCCACCGCGGAAACTGGACCATCCGCCAGATTCAGAAGGCGCTCAACAATTGCCTTCCGTGACGACACCGAAAGCCGAGGATACGACGCTCATCTTCACGCGGCGCAAAGTACCCCCCGCGCGCCCTCAGCGCTCTGCGCTCACAGCCATGCTCGCACAGGAAGACAGCTCGTCCAACCCGTTCGCCGAACTGTATGCAGCCATCTCAGGTCGTGGGCAGTCGGACTCCATGACCATACCAGTCTACTTCCCGCATGCGGCGAAGCCTCGAGGAAAGCCCTTGGAGCTTTGCATCCGTCGCGACGCTACAGTGGAGGAGGTCATTGGCTTCGCATTATACACGTACTGGAAGGAGGGCTGGCAGCCGCGCATAGACGAGGGGCTGTCTGGAGAGGACGATGAACGGTGGCATGTGCGTGTCAGCGCGGTCGGTTGGATACTGCGCATGGCAGAGGAAGATGGCGAGCCCGATGATGATTTCCCTGGTCAGTGGTCTCATATATGTCCGTCCGTGTTTTGTTATAACAATGTTGCAGCTCCCGACCGCAATGGTAGGATCAGCAAGTTTATGGCCGACGCTTATGCAGTGATGGAGGCGACCCCGACCCAAAGTGCGCTCCTCCTTGCGAATCAATCTCCTCGTTGCTGACCTTACATACAGTTCAACAGAACCTGACTATCGAATCCAAGATCCAGCGCCGCCCATCACGCGTCGCGGCAAGTCAAAGCAACTCTGGGAAGGCTATCGCTGCCGCTACCTCACTCTCATTGCCGTTAGGCTCGGCTATGGCGGCATCCTCGTTCGGATCGTTGTCTTTGTCTACATCCTTGGGGCCCTCGTCGAGCCACGGGCCGCAGATCTTCCTGCGCATCCGGGTCGCGGATACGGCGGATGCGGTTCACATATCTACGACTATTCCGGTGTAAGCTGCGCCGCTGTTACTCGACTTACTATGGCTCTAACCAGCTCCTCAGATCCGCCGGCATGTACATGCAGGAGGCGCTCGAGCTTGTCTGCCGTAAGCGGAAGCTCGACAACCCCAAAGACTACGCCCTGCTACTTGCGGATATGAGCATACTGATCCCGCTTGACCGCACTGTGGCCAGCCTGCAGGGCAAACGTGAGCTCGTGCTGGTGAAGAAGAGTATGCTACCGCAGCTCGGGCATGATCTTATTCAAGTCGCGGGCAAGACAACAGATCCCAACGGTAAGCCTTCGACCGGCCGCTTTTGCTAAAGGGTCAACGCTGACGTCGTTTTCCACAGCGAGCATCTTTAAGCGCATGTCGGAGACCCCAGATATGCAGATCTCGTCCGCGGTGGACTACACGGCAGCGTACAAGGTCGGCGTCGTTCTATCTGGTAATGTGCATTCGCTGACACGACGGGCTGCAGAAATACGTGATCTATCGCAAGATGCCTATGCTGGTCACGCGGCAAGAGCGAGTGCTCGCCATCGATGGGGGCTATGTTCATGTATGCGGCTTTGGTCTTCATACCGCGCTCCCTTTGATGGTATGCTCAAAAACGTTTCCCAGATCATGCCTTCAATGAACAAGCCGAAAGCGGTCTTCGACAGTGGCCGCACGGCCTCGTACCACATCAAGAACATTGTGGAGGTGTCGCATTCACACAAAGGGTCAGCAGTGTTCAAGCTTTTCCTCAATCATGCGGGAGGGAAGAAGCGATATGACTTTGAGGCAGAGAGTGCGAAGCAAGCGGGTGAGTGACTTTCACTGTGTTGTGAGGCGCACCGGCATGCTAATGCCAAGTTTTAGCGGAGATTGTGCAGACGATACGCAGCCTGAAGACCGCGCTCGATCGTTCCAGCACGCTGAAGTCTCGGCGGAGTCGACATGTAGCATAAACAATGCCCTTGCATGGAATCCTTTTGTCTTGGTGTCTCCAAAATTTGTGCGCCTTGCGCGAAGATCGAACACGCCTCTAGCGCGAGGATGCATGTTGTGACATGCGGTTCACGCACTTGGCCCGCGTCACGGCCGGATCAAACAAGTAAGTCATGGGAGATTGACTTTGTTCCCGATGGGAATGCGGATGCAAAGAAGCACCATAACCGCATCAGGCTTAATATAATGCGCTTGGACTGAGGCAGATCTCAGATCTCGCCTTTTTGGCTTGAGGCGTCGCATACCTGCATGCCAGATGCACGCCTCAGTGATTGGTCGTCGAGGTTGGGACACTCTTTCACTTACTATTTAAAGACGTGCTCGTACTCGTATTAAATTAGCAGCAGATGTACGGCGACAATGTGAATGGACATTACACGACGATCACGAGAAGTACGCAGTGACGAGTCCAGGATCTAAGGAAGCCGTCGCGGCCAGATACGTGAGTACCTAGCCTAAGATGGAGGTGAAGATTAGTCAAGAAGAATGCCAATGCGTACAATATCAGTCCATCCTCGGCCTCTTGTTCCCAGTTTCCCTCGGCTTTGCAAGATCTTGGATCAACCGCAGCTGCGACCGTAGCTCCTCCACTTCCTTCTGCAGGTCCTCAACACGGGCGTTCTTCTTGTCCAAGTCCTGGCGGTATTTCTCTTCCGCTTGACGCTCCGCATTCTCAACGGTTTGCTTCTGCTGGTTCACGATGCGCTGGATGGCGGCTAGGTGGTCGTCAAGGCCAAGCTCCGATCCAGCCGTGGCGGTAGACGTGAATGCGAGAGGCTGACCGGCAGGCACAGGCGCCTGCACAGGGTTGGAACTGACCACGGCTGTCGCGGGCTGCTGTAGCGCGTCCGATTGTATAGAAGGAGTAACGGCTTGGGACGTGCTAGGCTGCGACGACGGACTCGCATTCACGTCGCTTGCTGCTGCGCTAGTTGCGTCCTTCATGACGACTGCGAGATAGTCGATCACCAACAATGTATGTAGAACCATCCTAAGACAGAAAGCTTACCATCCTTTTTCGAGTGGGAACCATCTGCATTTGGCTCAGAGTCAACCGCGGGCCCACGCTGAATGATCATGGAAGAACCCGCTTCAGGCTCGGGTGTGGGCGATTTGGCATAGAGGTCTGACCTTCAGGTCAGCGGATAGAAACGACAAAGATGTAGGTGCCTCACCGTCATCGCTATCGTCCTCCCCACCAGCGTAACCGAATACCTCACCGTAGGTAACTGTCGGATATAAATCAGCTTGCGCTGTGTATACTCAGCACAAGATAACATACCATCAGGGGAAGTGTTACGAGATACATCTGCGAATTCAGCGAGTCCCGTCAGACAACATGCCATAACACAGAACGTTAGCCACATACGGTTGGATGATACGCTCGGAGAAGATTTTATACGGCGCCGGCCCCACGGCCTGACTGATCCCGAGAGCGGAGGACGACCACCACGACGCGCAGTCTGTCGAGGCCAATCCTGTCTTCCTGACGTGAGAATCAGTATTTGGCATTGGTAAGTTCAGACTTTCTTCACCGGTGGGCGGGTCTAGTGGGGGATTAGTGTTTTCGCCTTGCATTGCTTGAGTTTGAGCCTCTGTCGTACGTGAGTTAGTGGCAATGGATTGTAGGTCAAAGGACGAACCAATGACTTGTTCTTGGTCATCATGGTCGACATCGGTACTTTGCACATTGAAAGCATGCATGAAAGCTTGAAAAACACCGGCGGTCTCGTCCGCTTCCATGTCAACGTCCGAACTGTCGTCCTCTTCATCCACATCCCGCGTCCTTTTCCTTTCCTTCGTGCGGCGGCTGGTGGTGGCCTCGCTAAGGTAAGGCCCAACGAAGCAGACACATTTGCTGTCCTGGTGGACGGAGCAAGGTGGTGGTAAGGCGAACGCAAAGAGCTTGTTATCGGCATCCCAAACAGCTCGAGGGAACGAGTGCTGATAATCGCGAACTGTGATCTGTGCCTCCTCAAGGTCCTCGAATATATGCATGACGCCGCGGCGCAGTTGATTGATGCCGTGAACGCGACTCTGTATAAGCGGAGACGCAAGAAGCAGGCGAGTCGCATACGACTGCACGCCCGTATATGCGCCCGAGCTGGTGAGTATGTCCTCAGCAAGATCGGACACGGTGATGGGATGCATGCCGAGCTCCCTAATAAGCGCACGCTCGCTCCTGCGACCTTTGCGATGAGGATATATGTCAACGTTCGCTGGGATACCCGGGTACTCCTCGTGCCAGGCAGCACCGAACGCATCTCGATAGGCGTCCGCGTTGGCAGACAAGGTCCCTCCCTCGGTCAGAGTGGGGGCTAGAACGCGACCAATGGTATCACCGCCATGCGGGTTGTCGTCCTGGATGATATCGACAGCGATCTCCTTTGCCAGATCGGGATCCGTCCCGAACGCGTCGTTGGCGGCCTCCGCGACCTTCTCGCGGTACGCTGAAAAGCGACGGGTGTTTGTATGCACGGTCCCGCGATCGGATGAGATATCCAAAGGTCCGTGGTAGTTAATTGAGAGTTTGTTCAGGGCGGGAGGATGCGGTACGAGCTGGTCACGATGGTAGAATAATGTTTTGCCGCGAGAAGCTACAAAGAATGTCACCGCGTCCGACGCCTTCCACTCTCGCGGAGGTGGGACTACGCCATAGATTGACGAGAACACGTCTTCCGGTGGCTGTATAGGAAGCCCGAGGACGGTGATGCAGACCTCGTCTGAGCGAACGTGGGAGATCTCGTCCGAAGGCCCCGTCGCCTCTCCCGAAAGGCCGCTTTTCTTCGATGAGAGATTCTGCGTGAAGCGACGCTTGTAGATGACTTTCAAGGCCTTCTGCGCCGCGGCCAACTGGGCAGGGGAGACATTCCAGCCTGCCATGCCGTAATGGTGGCCGTCGGACTCGTAATCCTCTTCGTCAGAATCCTGAGCTGCTTTTTTGGCCTCGTGGGCAGTTTGAACTATATGTATAGGTAAGTATACAGTAGAACTTGAGTAGAAAAAGAAAGCCTACCCCAGTGCTCCGCCAATGAGTGGGCATACCACGGTTGAAGGTCGTCCATGACTACTTGTAACAAGGGTGGTTCGGGATTGCCTTGATCGTCGCAGTAAACCACTCGGTTTTTCTTCCAGACAAGCTCCCCAATCTGATGACCGACGCGGAACGAGACCCCAGTTTTCAGCTTCGTCGATAGAGCGCTGCAATGACGCTCAATGGCCTCGTGAAAGTACTGGGTGGCGAGAATGAAGCCCTTGCCCTTCTCGCCAACAGCTATGGTTCTTCGACTGGTCGATGCGCCATCCGTGACAAATGTGCCGAAGTGAGCGCCTCGGTCGAGGTGGTTGTTGAAGAACGTCAGGCCCATGAGTGCATCGTCGTCGTCCTTGCTGCTTTTGCCGTTCCAGACCACGGTGCAGATTCGCAGCGCGTCCTGGTACGGAGTCTTGTCCAGAGAGCTTATCTCTATGGCAGCGGAGAGGACGTAGACAGGTTGCCACGCCGACTTGCGCAAGGAGGCGCCATGAGGACCGGTCAGTAAACCGGGATAATCCTGGATCAGCTGCTTCTTGCAAGACTCGCGTTCCTTCTGGGTCGACTCCTGAAGGTCCTGGTGCTTCCAGTCATTCCATGCGTATATATTCCGCTCCTTGAGAACTTGTCCAACTTGATTCTGTTGAGAATGACGCCAGTCTACGTTGAGACAGGCGGTATAAACGACTTAGTAGCACGGACGGCTCACCTGCAAGTACTCCTTAGCAGCAAATGGTATATCGAAGAGGTCGAGTTCGGCGGCGCCTTTGGATTTCCAGTCCGAACGGGGCTTCCGAGGAGCCATCCACGAACGTCAGACCGTAAGAACAGTGTCGGACTCACTGCTTGCACTCAGAAAGCGGCCGGCCGGTCCGGTAATTCTCACGGTCGAGGAGCCGCCTTGTCCATCTGTACATCTTGTTGAATCGCACCCGCCTTGTGGCATCACGCATTGTTGTAAGGGTGGCTCTCGGTAGTTTTATATTAGGTATGTAAGTACAGTGAAGGCACATGTGTAGCGATCAAGGCAGAATTGAGCGCAAGTCAACCCAACCTCGGCCTCTTGCTCCCAGCGTCTCTGGGCTTCATAATGTTACTGATCATGTCCAAGTGCGCCTGTACGTTCGTCATCTCTGCCTGTAGCTCTTGCACGTGCGCCGCCTTGCTGGCGAGGTCCTGTTGCAAGCGCAGCTCTGCCTCCTTGTATGTCTGCCGCTGCGCTCGCACCTCGGAATCTTTGGCTTCTAGGTCTTGTCGCAGGCGCAACTCTGCCTCGTCGCGTTTTCTTAGCTGCCTTTGCAGATCGCGCACCTCAGAGTTTTTGGCATCCAGATCCTTTTGGAATTGCTCCTCCGCCTGACCTTTGGCGAGTTCGGTAGCGCGTCTTTGCTCGTCGACGATGCGCTGAATACCCACGAAGTAGTCCTCCAGGCAGGATTGCGAGGAAGTCGTCGGTGCGGCGGTTACGACAGGTCGTTTAGATTTTGCGGCGGCGACTTCGGAACTAACGACTGTTGCAGCTCGGCGAGAGATGTCAGCAGACTCGCGTGATGTTGCAACATTTGACGCAGTAGACGATGCGGACCGACTCGCGCTCAATGAGCGTACGGATCTGGTACCATCCGCCATCTCGACTTTAAACGGGTCCGCGAATGAGCGACGTCACGGGTCGAATGTGAAAGAAGCTTACTGTCAATCTTGGGTGCTGTATCACTGGGTACGGAAGGTACCGCAGGGGCGTGCTGGGAGGGTTCCGAAGGTCTTCTGTCCGGTACGGGTGTAGCGGTTTCGGCATAGAGGTCTGTACATGTAATCAGCGCATGCACATGCAAATTATCGAGCGACAAACCATCATCGCTTTCATCGTCTCCCCCCGCGCAGGCAAATCCTCCTCCGTGTTCAACTGATTGATTTGCTCGAGCTCTGTCAGCATGGAGAGTGAGACAGAAGACGTACGCGTTGGAGAAGCATCACAAGATTTGTCTAAAGATGAGACGGACATCATCAGCATGCATGCACTTCGTTCGAACAGGGAGATGACTCACCGCCGTTCGCAGAGGTAGCTGGAGAGGAGTCAATCCTCATACGAGCTCCGCGCCTGACAGGCCCGTCATTGACAAGATCGGTATGAAGTGCACGCCGTCCGGGTTCCTTGTCATCCGATATGTCTGCTGGAAAGGACAAACACTCGTTAATTTCATATTCGGAGACAACCATCCGTACTCACAAGTAGTCGGTCCTTCTTGCTGGGTTTGTTCGAGACCTTTAGCCTGCGTGACCTGGCCTGGTACACCTAGTGAGAGAAGGATTCATGGGCAGCGGCACAAGTAGGTCACTGGATTCTGCGGACCTGCATCTTTCCCGCAATTCGCACGGTCGAAGTCGGCACTTTGCATATTGAAGGCGTGCATAAAGGCTTGGAAGACCCCCGGAACATCGTCTATCTCTACCTCGTCGCCTTCGTCGCCGTCCGCATCGTTCGCTCGGCGGATCTCCTTCTCTTTCGTACGCCGGTTGATAGAGGCAGCGCTCAAGTACGGACCGACAAAGCACACGCAATTGCCTTGCGGGTGAGACGAGCACTTCGGCGGCAGGGCGAAGATGAACGAATCACTGTCTGCGTGCCATAACACTCGGGGGTATCTGTGCTGATACTCGCGCAACGTGATTTGCGCGTCCTCGAGGTCAGGAAATACGTGCCGAATGCCGCGGCGTAGCTCGATAAAACCAGCGACATGACGTTGCACCAGCGGAGCTGCCAGTAGACGGCGCGTTGCATAGGTATGCACATTCGTGTACGCTCCTGAACCGCGAAGAATTTCGTGGACGTACGTGGATACGATTATCGGATGCATGTCGAGGTCGTGGATCAGATTGCGTTCGTCCACGGAGTCCTTGAGGTGCGGATAGACCTCAATGCCCTCCGGAAGATCGGGATGTTCGTCATGCCAGGCAGCAATGAACGCCTCTCGGTAGGCAGCCGAGTCGCAGACGCTACTCTGCAGACACGCAGATAGAGTGCGGCCAATCGTGTTCCCATCCAATGCTGGCTTGGCACTGTCCTGAAAGATATCAAGAGCAATCTCCTTCGCCAGTTCGGGCTGAGTCCCGAGCGCGATGTTGGCCGCTTCCGCCAGAGCTTTGCGATATTTCCGGAAGCGGCTGCCTTTTGTGTTGATGTCGGTGCGGTCGGAACTGATATCCAACGGGCCGCTATAATTGATTGAAAGCCTGGGGGACGCGGAAGCTTGCGGCACGAGCTGATCACGATGATAGAAAAATGACTGGCCGCGAGATGCTTTAAAGAACGTGATAGCGTCCGTAACCACCCACTCCTGAGGGCGCGCAATGATCCCGTAGATGGCAGAGAAGACGTCTTCCGGCGACAAGACAGGAAGACCGAGGACGGTGATACACACCTCGTCTGCACTGACGTTGGATTCTTCATCGTCAGGACCTGTGGTTTTGCCCGGAGCGCCGCTCTTCTTTGACGCCAAGTTCTGCGTCAATCTCCGCTTATGAGCAGCCAGGACGGCTTTCTCGGCTGCGGCCAATTGGGCTGCAGTCACGGGCTGGCTCGTTGATCCATCATTGTCCCCGTCCTCGTCCTCTCCTGCACACACATTGAGTTTATGAGAATACTATGGACTCGGTCGATGAAAGATTACTGACCCCAATGCATCACCAACTCATGAGCGGTACGTGGCTCAAGGTCGTCTTCAACCACCTGTAGCAATGGCGGCTGGATTATACCAGCTTTTGCTCGCCGCTTGCGCCAGGCAAGCTCTCCAACATGATGGCCAACGCGAAACGAGACTCCAGTCTTGAGCGGTTTGGTCTCCAGGTCGTTGCAATGGCGTTCGACCAGTTCGCAAAGAGACTGAGTAGCGAGGAGGAAGCCCTTGCCCTTCTCGCCGACGGCTATGGTGCTCCGGCTCGTCGACGCACCGTCGTCCACGAACGTATCGAAATCAGCATACTGGTCCAGGTGGTTGTTGAAGAATGTGAGACCCATGATTGTCGCATCGTCTTCCTCAGGCTGGCTGATTTTTGCATTCCAGACGACGGTGCATATTTCTAGTTCGTCGTTGTACGGCGTTTTCGCAAGATTTTCACGGTCGATCGTGGCGGAGAGAACGTAGACGGGCAGCCAAGCCGGTCTTCGCAGGGATGCGCCGTGCGGACCCGTCAACAGACCGGGATAGTAATCTATGAGCTCCTTTTTGCAGGCCAGGCGCTCTTGCTGAGATGCGTTGAGGAGGTCTCTGTGCTCCCAATCATTCCAAGAGTAGACGTCGCACTCTTTGAGCACCTGGCCGACTTGGTTCTAGTGCGAAAATCGGTGTCAGCGAAACAATCTTTTGACGCGGTCAATGTTCAGAAAGTCACCTGCAGATATTCCTTGACTGAGAATGATATGTCGAAGGCACTCAGCTCAGGACAGCCTTTGATCTTCCAGTTTGAACGAGGCCGCTTTCGCGCTACCATCGCAGCAAATGAACCGGTCGCGCAAACGTAAAAAGTCAAGTTGAAAGCGGGCCGTTGGGCGGCAGCTCGGTCCGCCTCACTGGGATACGGGCCGGTGCTGCTCAGCGCCATGTTCCTTCCTCAACTTTGACGAAGTGTTCAACGTTCAACGTTCAATCGGTATCGTTGGCAATGTTATCCCTGATCATCGTAAACAGAAACGAAGGTCGCTCAATGCAACCTAGCGACGTCCATATGGACACCCAAGTTTATTGTTGTTGCGGCTTCGCGTGGCTGAATCCGGCGTAGCAACCGTTCCGGGCCCGGCGACCTCATTCGCTTCTCTTCCTCTTCCTCTTCGTTCTTCTTTCGCCTGCTCTCGAGCTGCGCTCTTTTTCTTCGTTCTTCTTCTTCAGGTGCTCTTTCGAAGCTAGACTTCGCTCCCTTCACTTGCACGGCTCGGTCTCCGTTGCATAACTCGCTTTCTTTTTCACAGCCAAACCTTCACACTTCGTAGATCCCCCTTCCCGAGCAGTGCTCCTTCCCATCGATCCCATTATCAGCTCTTGCTCGACAGCGCGCTCCTTCTACAAGCATTAAAACACATATCCCGTGATCACTTCATCTGACAATATGGGCAAGTTGGTTTGGCACGAGTACAGCCGTTTGGTCTCCGTCACTGCGAGCGTCTGTGCGTGGACCTGCGACACAAACTTATCTCAAGCTCACTCAAGTTTGCAGATGCTGTCTGGGCTAGCTTTTGGGCCATGCTCTACCGCAAGTTCTTCTGGGACTTCGTCGAGGGAACTGTTCGTGACCCTGGAGGCATTCAGTGCGTATACCCGACCACCTGACGTGTGGTCGCTTACCAGTACCTTTAGACCCAGCCAGTCCGCTATGATCTTCGTCCAGATCATCGTCAGAGCGCCTGTGATCCAAATTCTCGTCATGGTGCTCGGCTTCATGATGATCGCACTCGAGACTCCGTTGCCCATTCTGAAGTCCATGGCTATCTACCGCAGCTTGGTCTTGCGTGTAGTCTTGCTACTGTTCCAGGCCACTTTGACCATAATGCTTTATCAAGTGAGTCTGCGGTCCGCCTCACGCGCTATAGGTACTAACATGCGCGCAGGGGACCAATGCCGCAATCTACTCGCTAGTGGCTGCGGGTTGTTACGGAAGAGCTATAGCTCTGGGGGAAGAAATGAAGGAGGCGAAAGCGAACAGAGGGAAAGGCGGAGGGGCCTAACCCGCTTGGCGGTAGTCCATTCTCGAAGAGTCACCTGCTGGCTGGTCCCACTTACCACCAGCTTTCACCATCTTTTTTACTTCATCTACACACTTTAACAACCAAACACTTTTACCTTGCATCTTCTTTCTGCGTATTTTTGTTGGGGCGCACGCAATGAACTTGTACTTGTAAACTGGTGCAGTTCTAATCCCGCCATAGCCCCCTTGGGAGCTTCGCACCGTGGCTCGTCGTGACCTGTGTTCTGCGCTGTTGTCAATTTTCGATATCTGCCAGCTCATCGTATTCCCTCCGCGGCATGCCCGAGAACCTCGTCATGCATCGATCAGCAATCTGAAAAGATGCGCTGGATCCGCCACAGGCTTTTGTTCCGTACGCCTCTGACTTCTGCTCGCGCTCCTGATTTCTGTGCCCGGAGGCACCTTACAACGATGAACACGCCCGCGGAGATCATCGCCAAGCTCCCCGCCACCTTCGAGGCCGCGAAGGCGACGGGCAACCTCTTCTTCTTCCCCTCCACCGTTCACACCCACGTCGACGATTTCGGGATCTCAGTCAGTCCAAGCCCGCACGAGGTGGCCAGCGCCCAGCAAGCTCATACCCGTCCAGTACGAGATCCGCCTCTGCCCGGCGCTGCAGCATAAGCCGCCGCTGCCGACGCCGCACTTTGACGCCGACCCCGAGAAGGAGAAGAAGAAACCGGATCCCTTCGCTCCTCCCTACAATGAGAAGCTCCTCATTGGCGAGCTGCGGGGCGAGGAGGAAGAAGACCAATATGTGCTACTGGTGCGTAGCTTGGGTCACCTTTTGTTTGCCGTGGTCTGACGCGATGCAGCTCAACAAGTTCAGCGTCGTCCCCTACCATTTCCTCATGGTCACAAAGAGTACGCATGCATGCGCATCTCTGGTCCATCGCCTGACACCATTCTGCAGAGTTCCAGTCTCAGTCATCGCCGCTCATGCCGCCAGAACTTGCGCAGGCATATAAGCTCCTAGATGCTGCACACAGAACAGGGCAGAACATGTTCGCATTCTACAACTGCGGCGACCTCTCTGGCGCAAGTCAGCCGCACAAGCACATACAGTTCCTACCTGTCCCTGCAGAGGAGGTCAGCCCGCCGATCGAGCGCCTTGCGCGCGAGCAGCAGCTAGAGACTATCGGTACGCACCTCTCGCGTTTTGGGCTCTTCCTATGTGTTGATGGCCTTCGGCAGACCGTCCGTTCACGATCTCCAAACTTCCCTACGCAAATCACGTCTTCCGCCTACCGTCGGATCTCGCGATGCAATCCACCGAGCAGCTCGAGGACACGCTCTGCTCCGCTTTCCTCCAGCTGCTCGACCTCACCATCTCAACGGTACGGCACAATGCGGACTATCCCTCGGGCAACCCGTCCTACAATGTCCTGCTCACGCGCAGCCACATACACGTCATTCCGCGACGCTTCGAGAACCACACGCTGCAGGCGACGGGGGAAGAGCTTAGCGTGAACGCGTTGGGAGCCGCGGGCATGCTCCTCGTAAAGAGCGAGCCCGAGATGGAGGCGGTGAAGGCAGAGGGCCTGGGCAAGATCCTGCGCAGCGTCGGGCTGGAGAGCGTGCATGAACTGCAAGTGCAGACGGGTGCGTCCGCGCAGGAGGCGGATACGTAATTGGCCAGGCTCACAGCTGCGCTTTAGTGTGCGGGGGAGGGTGCGGGTGAGCGTGCGATAGCACGCTAAGTTCACCCGCGGCATACACGAACGAGGCCCTGTCACTTACAGCCGCGTGAGTAGGGGTAACCAGCGACGCTGTTACACAAGCTGGTGGGCCTTGCTAGTGCTGGCCGATAGCACTGACCGGCCTATACAAACACCTTCATGGTAATCCAGACGTCTAGACCCTTCTGCGAGTTCACGCCCGTGGTGGAGGACTTCGTGCATCAGCTGTACCCTTCGAACTGGTACCTGGACATTCACTCAGTCCGTACCCTTACACGCAAGTCTACCTCGCGGTAAGGGCATGGTAAGGGTAGTAACTTGTCCCTCGAGGCTCGACGCTATCGAGAAGGCACATGCACAAGCTGAAGTAGTGAGAGCGCAGCATAGGATCAGTCGACCAGGTCCCTTACGTCGAGGGGCGCATGTGAGCGAAGCTACTTAGCCTAATTCCTTGCCCCCCGTTGGGACACGGACCAATGAATTCTGAGAAACGTGTTGATACTCATACCCGGCAACGCTGCGAGCGACCCATCGAGAGAGTTCCACGTTTGCTTTATATAGCCAAATTGGTGGAGATGGTACCCCGTTCTGCTCGTACCTATTGATGACACCAGACGACCTCGATTGCTGCGATGACAACTCTGCGAAGGAGGCTATCTACTACGAGACGCCTAGATAACTCTTGATGCGCCACAGACACCCTATCTTTTCGACCTATAACCCGAGCGCTCATTAGACCCCTCTCTGCCAATGTATAGCGAGACAACTCACCAGCGATATGAAGTTCTCCTCCCGTATGATCTCGCCCACAACTCTCTCCAGTTGATCCGAGGGCATATCATACAAACCGCTCGTTTGGCGGATGACAGCCAATAGAGGATCACGTCGGTCGTCAGTCTCTTGAATTTGTGACGCCGATCCTGACAAAGAGGCAGCGAGGGATGGCGGTGGCATCATTTCAGAGTCCGAGGCAGATACAGACGCGAGGCCTACAGTAGGCGACTGAGAGGGTGCCATAGATCTGGATGCGAGGACGGACTGCGGAGGAGGAGCATCAGCCTGAGCGGTCGGCGTTTGCGAAGACGCGCCAGAAGTTTGCTGATTGTGATACGCATTGCCGTACGACGAAGGCGGAGTCAGTGACGACGGAGAGGATACGAGGGGAGACAAGGCTTCCGGAAGTTTTCTAAGCCCTGAAGGCGGCGTTGGAGCGACGAAGTGAGACTGGGGAGAGCTCTGGGTCTCGAGCGCGAAGGACGGAGCCGAGTGAAGCAGCATTGTGTTGTCAACAGCTCGGATGGACTTGTCGGCGGCATAAGGGAGACGAGTCGGAGTGACGCTAGGACGGGAATAGGGACTAGGACGGGCAGGGGTCCCCATGAGCGTAGCTTGACGAGTTAAACTTTGATTGGCAGGAGGCGGGTTTGCTTTGCACGGGCATACTGAGCTGATGGAGTCGATGAACTGCGCGGCAGCAGTGGTAGACGAAAAAGTGACTTGAAAGCGACGGAAATTCTTCGCAGCATCAGTACGGCCGAACATGGGAAAGGATTGCAATTACCGAGCTGGGATCGCCTTCGCGTTGAGATAGATAGCGTATGCCCACGACGGAATCGCGATAGACAGCCTTGAGAGGGAGTCCTTGAGGGTTGTTCGATCGCTGGCTCGGGCGCGGCAGAAGTGCGGCAAAAGAAAGAAGTTCGAGGTCCTCCTTGCGACACGGTCAACGGCCTTCAGAAGACAGTTCCCCCATCCCCGATGGATGACTTACAAAGACGACATCGTTTGCGCCTGCCATATCGTCCGCATTCATAGACCAGAGGATTCGAAGGCGGACAGACTCGAGTTCGCCGCCGTCGGATCTCTTGCGAACGTCGAGCACGAGACGGATGATCGGATTGATGAAATGCTGCCACTCGGCGCTCGATTCTGCGGAGCTCGGATATGACTTTGAGTACTTTGACAAGACGTACGAAGATGAGGTGGTGGTTGAGAACGACATGCTGGCGGGAACGGCGTTTTCGATTTCCGGCAGCCGGTGTTGATCCCGGAAAATACCGGCCCGGAACATGTGACTGCAGTGAAGTTCAACATGGCACGTGCGTCAAGTCTATTTCCCAGGTAATCATCGCTGTCACGGCGAGGCGGCCGCAATCAACTCAAGAGTCAACTTTGCCGTATCCCACGTACGCTAAGCACATGTCACATCATTCGTCCTCAATTAAGCAGCCCCAGTAATAACCGGACTCCGATACCTGCGACGGACAACCACAAGCAGCTTACTACAGCCTCAGCCTCGTGAGCTATGTCTTCATATTGTGTTAAGTTAGCGCACACTTTCAGTCGCGATACGAGGCCGCTCGTTTGAGATAGGCAAGCCGCTGATAGTCTATCTTTCCTTCTGCGTCGGTTTCGCGTCTGTTTGCTCCGAAATGGTTCACTGGACGCACGATCAAAGGCCCACGCGTTGCGGCGTTGGTGCCTCCGCAGGTGGATGGTGCTGAGAGACTCCGCGATTTCTCCACTGTGCCCCGCTCCTGTAACTGTTGCTACGCGTGCTTGCCGTGAGAGATGCTGCCAGACCGCCGGTGAATTATGTAGGCGAAAATAACATGTGAGCGGACCAGGATCTCGCGCTCGTTTGCCGTCCCGAACGTAAGCATGCACCTCATCTGCACATTGATCTTCCTGCGTGGGTTATCCCCAGGTCTGTTTGGTCTGTGGCGTAACTCAAATGGGTTCCCAGGGGGCAACTTCGGCTTTCCGAGGTTCTCCCTTCCGTTTCCATCCACTGAGCAAGGTACCGCAATCAGTCTGCACCACTTACCTGGAGCGCTCATGGTGAAGCGATACATTCGCCCGTGGCAGATCTTGGGGTAGGGAAGGCCATGTAAAGGGGACATCCTAGCCTCCTTAAAATATTCAGCCTATGCCATGGGACCAGTATGAGGTGGCATGGGCCGGACCGCACCAATCTGGATGCATCTTCTTTTAATGAAAGCGTCTATAAAGAGGCTTACGGAACCAGAGGAACGCACATACATCGCGTGCGCGTAATGATCCCGTACCTTGCTTGGCTTCCGGTCTGGCTTTCGACGTTGATGCCAGTGTGAGCCTGGTGTGAGCGCTTACACCATCCCGAAGTACTTATAGACCTGACTGCAATCGCGGCAGTCATACGTACCTCCGCCCATGACCTCGGCGCTAGCATTCCCAGGTACCCAGTCCGAGTCCACAGCATGGGTGACTCACCCCTCGCTCTGTGAGCACCGTGCCCACGTCGCGCAGGGTCCCATGGGCTGATGATGAGCAGACATGCGCGACGCGCGAGACGCCCATGTTGTTCTGGAGGCGGTCCGGAGAAGGATCCTCCCACTCATCACGCGTCGCATGGGCGGTCCCGAGCGCGATATGCTAGCGTCTGGGAACGTTTTTGTCTGGCAGGAAGATGATAATGACGGTGGCTTGTTGAGGTGGACGGATGGCCGTCGCTGGTGCGCTCCTCGACTTCTACCGCAGGTTGGAGGGTGAAGCTCATGATCACAGGTCGCAAAGTCGCATGCGGGGCGACTATCTCTTCTACGAAGAGAAGGTGGAGACGACGCAGGAGGAGCGCGAGAGTAAGGCTGCAAGAAGGTCAGTTATACATACTGCGACCTGGGACGACGCTTACCATCGAGGCTACGCAGAGCGCGGCGCGTTGCTGACCCAGCCACACCTCTACCCCCCGTGACCAGACGCAGGGACCGTCCAACCAAACCGGATGGTCTCACAAAACAAACCTACTCCGCGGTCGTTAACCTTCCTGGCTCGCATAGACCGCGCAAATGGCACCTGGTGTCCTACATAAGGGTCAGTGCTACTTCCGCCTCGGAAACAAAATAGTCACTCACGTATCGCCGGGTAGGGTGACGACTTTCGACGGCTCCCCGTCATTGACAACTACGCCTATCTGCGCGACATTCAGGTGCCCCAGAACGTGTTCCAGAGCACCAAATTGTGCAACCGTGGCGAGCGTGCGTCCTCTTTCTCGGACACCGAGGACACGTCGAGCGTACCGCAATCACCCGTATCTCTGCAGTCCGAGAGACTGCGGTGCGCCGCGCTGCCGATCTCGGATCCGCCGCAGAGCGCTACTCGGGAAGCACGAAGTAGCTGTGCGCCGTATTCCCCCGTCAGCGAACGGACGAGGCGCGAGCAGGTCCTGCTACCTCCGCTGGTAGGTCCGCGGCGCACGGACGGGCGATATGCCCCTCTAACGATGGAGGACCGTCGAGCTCTTGATAGATTTCATCTTGGACTTTGATTCGGACATTTGCATGAACGGCAAAAGAGGCCGACTGGCATAGGAATTGGGCTGACTTCGACTCGTCCCACATTAGTTGCACGCTCGTCACGACGGACATTAGAAAATCACTGTAGATCATACATAGCATATCAGACCACGGACTTTGGCTCGTCTATTGGCGCCTCTTGCTCATTTTGAAGAGCATCGGGCGTCACAAAGCGTCGAGAGTGGAGAACCTGCGAAATGACATGGGGCCACAATCACCGCTGGTCCATCGACTCAGGATTTCGGTTACGGTGTAGACGTCAGCCCTTCAACGAGCACGTCAGTGAAGATGCAGACACGACCCCAATCCTCAGTAAACCCCATTCGTACGTCACGTACCGAGATACAAGGACGCTCTCCCTCCACAACATCATACTAGGTGTCCAGAAGGACGGACATCATCGGCGAAAGGCCGCGTCGGTGGTGAAGATGTAAGTCCGCCCGACTAGAGGGCCTAAAGTAGCGCATGAGGCTCGTTGCAGCTGTGGAATGAGTCCGCCTGTGATGTGACCGTTGACGGACTCGGTGAGACCGATGGTCATCTTGTACGTGCTATGCCATGCAGTTCACAGGGCTTTGCAGCACGATACACAGTACGATTCTCGGCATACCACGGGTACATAGAGCGTAAAACCCGTTTTCTCTGGTCGATTGACGAATTCGGCTAGGACAGAGAGCGCGCAAATCCGGCGCAAGTTCACAAAGGAGGGCCGCTCGCGAAGCAACCAGCCCGGCGTGAAAATTTCCAGTTTCAGGAGTCAATGCATTGGCGGCGTGAGAGGAATCCAGCTCGACGGTGAGAAGGAGTATGAAGAGGTGTATTTTGCCGTCGGCGGAGCACGTCGATGAGGTGAGGCGGCCCGGCTGAGGTCAGCGTGAGTCGTATTGAGGGTTGAGTCTTCCTGGGATTTGACTGAGATCTCGTTTTCTGCCTTGAGCATCTCCAACGATCAGGCCAGTCTATCTTCAAGCTAGGTTTCCCCGTGAATAGTGAGGCAGCCATAGACGGGGATGGGGAAAAGCGTTTTCTCACGGTGCAGATCGATCGCTCCTGCCATAAATTCCAACGGCTTGTCTTTCTGACCACCATCACATTTTCCAGCCATGAAGGAAATTTTATACATCCAAGCCGGAGAAACGGCTAATTACGTCGGCTCGCACTTTTGGAACACGCAAGAATGCTACCTAACAGACGAGGACGAAAGCGTATACGACCGACAGATTTCCTTCAGGGACTCCCTCGCACCTGGCAGTGAAGTACGGCATTTCTCACTCGAGGTACCCTGCCCAGTCAGATTCCACGCTTGCCCAGAACTCGGTCTCGTACAATCCGCGGGTCCTCATCTTCGACCATAAGTGTGAGCGGAAGCTCCCTGTCACGACGATTCAGTAGCTTACTGATGTCCTCGTTGCCATTTCCACGCAGCCAACTTTGGGACATTCGCCAAGTCGAACACCCTGTCATCCGCGTATGAAGACTGCGGCTTCTCTGCGTCAGAGGGGTCATCTCTTTGGTGACTTTTCGCGCCTTTCTGTCGCGAGTTCCCCTTTTATTCATTCCTTGCCCAGGCAAGGTGCCGTCGAGGAGCACAAGGGCGAGCCTATCGCACAGAGTGATTATCATGCTCACCTAGAGAACGACGACGACGAATTGGACGAAGAGTCACCACCTTATCAGAGCGGCGCCCGCGTCCGATACTGGGCCGACTTCAGCCGCCTTTATTTCGCGCCTCATTCATTGCAAGCAGTCCCTGACGGCCATGCTAGCGCCCGAAGCACAGACGGCAATTGGGGTGCAGCACGCGATGTCTTTGCGCGCTTCAATGAAGTGCGGCATTCCCCTTCAAGCGCACCCTTGATTCCGACCTTGTCGTGCAGGAAACAGACGTGATGGACGCCTCTGTGCGCGTGCTCTTCGAAGAATGTGACAACCCTCAGGTACTCCACATCCTCAGCTACAGCCCACTCTCGTGATGCATCCGACTACATAGGGTCTCCAAGTCTCGACCGACGTGCGCCGCTTCGGTGGGTTTACACATGCGCTGGTCGTAGCGTTACGCGACGAGTACCCGAAGTTACCCGTATTGGACTTTGCACTGCTATCTGATGCCGTACCCCCCGGGGTCGATGTCGACGATGTACGTGCTCCAATAAATTGCAAGGCAATTTCATGGCTGATGAGCTACCTTCAGCCCGCGGGCATCTCACGAGCATTAAACGACGCCATATATCTGCGTGAAATGAAGGAGGTCGCCTCGGGAATCATTCCCATCCAAGCACTGACTGCCTTGGAGGGCTCAATGGGTCTCGGATGCTCCGCCGACGTGAGCTCCACGGGAAGCCCTGCAAAGCATTTCTGATCGTCTATCCCTGCAGCTGAGCCAGATTTATCACTCGTCAGCAATCATCTCCGCGCATGCCGAAAGCGTTACGTTACCATTGCGGTGTGCTGTCCTTTGCATCGCCCCTCATCTCGCGCTTATGGTTCCACCTCGCGCAGACAGCGCAACCTGAATACAGATCTGGCATCGTTGATCGCTGGTCTCAATTGGCGAAGCCATACAGCTTTTGCCCAGCTTGGCGGAGTTCTTCCTGTGTCGGCCACCGAGGATTGGGCGCTGGGTGTCTACAATTTCTCTATAGGCGACCAAGAGAATCGCGTGGTGAGCGTGTGTGAGCACCAGATGGTTGCCGACTGACACCCACGCAGAAGGCGGACACATACGCCCGAGTTGATATTGTTCGAGGGTTCAGCGAGGCTTCGCTTTCTGTATACGAAAGCTGGAGCTCGCGGCGCACTCTTCCTCAAATAGTGGTGAATAGGTGCGTCTTGTGTCCTTTGATCAGGTGGACAGGGCTTATTTCTCATGTATTGAAGCTTCCGCGCGACTGGGTATCCTTTGCCGTCATCGTTTCCCGCGATCTTCGATCCCCACTTGGTTGAGAAACCCGCCATTGCGGACATCCACTCCGTCTCAAGCACGCCCTCGTTCTCCAGCCTTACGACCTCCAGCGCTATGGCGCGTATCTTCTCTCGCTATGCAGCGTTCGTGGAGCGATTGCGCAAGCGCCCTTCTGCGGCAGCCGCCATCGACTTTCTTGACGTGGACGACTGGCGAGAGCTTGCGAACGATCTATGGACCTTACATGACAACTACGGCGGAGAACTGGACGACGGGGAGAGCGACGAGTTTGGAGAGGACGAATTATAGGTTCCGACTTGCTTTGCCTGGAAAGCCGTGCGTTTGCTCTGTACCATAGCTCGTGCGAACAGAGCATGCGAACGTGTTTCCCCTACCTTGCGCCGGCCCCGGTTCAATCATCTGGTCTTTCCGACTCTTCCTCTCTCGGGTTGCATGACATTTGCGGACCAGCAGGGGGTCGGTGGCTGTTGGCTCCAGGCACCACTTGACCATGACGTGGAAAAGTCAGGCCTGTCAGCTCAGCGGTCGCATTAGGGTCGCGCTCCTCAATGGACAACGCGTCAACGCCGTCAATCAGGTCCCTCACAATCGGCCCTCGTCCCTGATGCATCAACTGCGCTGCTGCACAGCGAAGGCGCCCCACGACGGCAGGCACTGAGTATTTCGGCGCAAATGAGGTATCCTTTCTATGCTCTCGAATTTCGGGTAACGCCTCTTGTCCCGCTGCAATATATCCATGAAGTTACATGCAGACACGCAACCAGTAGCATGCGCACGTCGCGAGGCGCAGTTCAACATGGAGCGCCACAAATGTGCTGTGTATTAGGCGCCGGCGCCGATCGACTCGGCGCGTTGCAATGACGTCGATGAGCAGCAGCAGCGCGTTGGCCGCGATGCGAGCCCCGCAAACGCATCTTGTTCTCTACACCCATGCAGAATCCCCCCACCGTCGATTCCAAGGCTCTCTCCGCCGACTCCGCCCAGGATTGGGCCGCCAGTACCCAGGACGCCCTTGGGCACAAGAATCAAACAGTGAAGACCGATATGGACCGCGAATACAATCTCTCGTCAGAATCCACCGCGTCGACGCCCGGATTCCCCGGCGCCTACCCTCGAGGATACTCCTCCGACAACGTGGGGGGCCTGACGGCAGGATTGGGTGCGGGTGCGGCTGGCCTTCTCCAGACTGCGAAGGACTACCTGCCGCAGATTCCCCAGACTGTGACCTCGTACTTCCGTGAGTGATATCCCGCTCCTCAATAGTTGTGCCTCGGGCTCATCAGGACATGCTCCAGAGGGCCCTTCTTCCACCAACGCTGAGCCTGTCCAGGCTGCGAACATGCCGTCACGCGAGGCAGCCGATGATTCGCTCGGGAAGACGGACGGCAGTGGTGCTCTTCCTGGTCCACCGACTGAAGCCGCAGTTGCGCAGCTTCCGGACGAAAGGTGGAGGGAAGGTGTTGGAGCGACAATTGCTCCTGATCTCAAGCCAGGTTAGCGGGTCGTATACTTGTATAGTGATGCATTATGACTGACCTATATCACAGCCATGACATCGGAAGTCAAGGGCCCCTCTCTGCCTGCGAAAGATGGCAAGGACGCGAGCTCGAAAGACGAAAAGGGCGCGAAAGGCGAGAAGGACGCGAAAGACGAGCAGGATTCGGCGGCGGCGCCAGCTCCTCAGGGCACGTCAGCGGGCATCAGCGCCCCTGCACCAGAGGGACATTCGCCCGGCTTGCGTGCTAAAGCGGTCGCCGCCCTCACCGACGAAAAGAAGTCAGAATCCAACCCCCCTACCGCGAAGAAGGATAGTCATCCGACGAGTGAGAAAGGGATTGAGCGCGCAGAATCCAGCCAGGTCTCATCACCGCCTTCTGGCGATGCCCCCAAGGTAAGTCCTGCCGTATCTATTGCCGTTCATTGCCTCACGAATCCCAGCCTCCGGACCAGCCGAAAGCCAACACGGCGGCGCGTACACATCCTCTAGCCGGGGAAGGCGTCGAATGGAAGGGTGTTCCGCTGGATGAGAAGACGCAGAGAAAGCTCGATCGCGACCCGAAAGCCTTGGAACGTGATGAGCATGAAGGGACGACTAACGCCATATTTGCCACTCATCAGAATGAGCCCAACGACCGCAAGGATGCCAATGGCGCGTCCGCACATCGCAAGACGGATTCCAACGTATCGATGAGCAGCAGCGGATCGCCACGCAAGAGCCGCTTCATGAACAAGATCAAGGGTGAAGCCAAGATCATCTCGGGAAAACTGGGCCATAACGAGCAGAAGGTGGAGGAAGGTAGGAGGTTGATGGGCAAGATCTAAGGTGGTCATCGACTGCATGGCCATGAACACGCATACGGACTTTAACTGTACTGATACCCAACCCACTAAGCACTTACGGTCGCATACACGCTGATAGCTCCATACTAGGCGCGGAGTCGGACTGTTGCCTTTTGCTACTGGGGGGCTACCCCGCTCTTGGACTCTTGTATCTCTATATATGTTACGTGTCTACGACACATATGTTTTATAGAGCAGCCGTGGTGATTCGAAAATGCACCAACACTGCGTGCAACCTGCGTGCAACCCGAGCGTTGTTCGGCCGGATGCGTGCCTTTGTGGGCGTACAGACCACGCCAAAGCCACGTGCTGAGAATTGCGGCACGCCGGAACGGCATCAGGGATGCTTTGTTGCGATGACCGAGAGCGCATCCTCGAACGGCGACGACGACGACGACGACGGCAGGCAGAACGTTGAAATTCCACGAGATCGAGAACAGCTGGCGCACTCGACTGGCATCGAAACTGCAGCATCCGACATTCGTTTACGGTCCCCAGCCATGAACTTCTTCAAGTTTGGCTCCTCTACTGGCGCGCAGTATGACAGGCTCGAGGGCGGCATGGGTCCCTCGCGCGGACGCAGAGGCACCTTTAGCTGGAAGAAATATGCCATTGGCGCTGCCGCGGTCATTGGACTCATCTTCGTCTTTGGACCTCGCCAGACGCCCAAGTACCTGTCCTCTGACGGCATGCAAGACGCTGTGGACGCCATCACCGACGACCCCCTCTACACTAGCCCGGACGATGAGCCCTTCGTTCACAATCCGATCATCGAAGAGGAGGAGGCCCCGCCAACCACCGACGAGAAGCAGCCGCTGAAGCCGGGCGAGCATCCCACGTCTTTCGAGTCAGACCCCGATCCCCTTCACACCACCTACTGCACTACCACCACCGCCGACCGCATCGTCCAGTATGCTCTCATGATTGACGCTGGGTCGACTGGCTCGCGCATTCACGTGTATAAGTTCAACAACTGCAACCCATCCTCCGGACCGTCGTTTGAGTACGAGGTCTTCAAGATGATCCAGCCAGGCCTCTCCTCATTTGCCGGCAAGCCCGAGGACGCCGCCAAGTCTCTTGACGTGCTCATGGACGAGGCACTTCGCGTTGTGCCTGAGTCTCTGCGCAAGTGCACGCCCGTCGCCGTCAAGGCCACCGCGGGTCTCCGCCTGCTGCCGGGTTCGCAGAGCGCGGACATCCTGGATGCCGTACGCCACCGCCTAGACACCGTCTATCCCTTCCCCATCCATGGTGAGGACGGCATCGTGATCATGGACGGCAAGGACGAGGGTGTGTATGCGTGGATCACTGCCAACTATTTGCTCAGCACCATCCGCCCCGACACGCCGAAGGGCACACCTTCGTACGCCGTACTCGATCTCGGTGGTGCGTCGACACAGATCGTCTTCGAGCCGATGTTCCCCAACAACGACGAGCTCGCGGACGGCGACCACAAGTACGAGCTCAAGTTCGCCGGGCGCGACCACGTCCTGTATCAGCACTCGTACCTCGGGTACGGTCTCATGCGCGCGCGGCGTCACGTTCACCAGCTGGTTGAGTTTATGGACTCCCTGCGCGGCAAGAACGGAGGCACCACCTTCGTCGAGAATGACCGCCGCGTGTTCAACCCGTGTCTCGCGCAGGGCACGCAGCGCGTGGTCGAGGTCGAGGATGAGCGGAACGGCATCTCGCGCTCCGTCACCATGGACGGCGAGGGCATCGGTAGCTTCCAGGCGTGCTCGCGCACGATGCAGCTCGTCATGGCGAAAGATGCGTGAGTACAGCACCACCTCTCATCTTCGGGCCCTTTTCTGATTCACTATAAAGTATCTGCGAGTTGAAGCCGTGCTCTTTCAACGGCGTCTATCAGCCCAGCTTGCTGGACGCCTTTTCATCGGGCAAGGTCCTTCTGCTGTCCTATTTCTATGACCGCGTCCAGCCTTTGCTTCCGGAGAACCCGCCCAAGATCAACGTTGCCTCCATAAAGGAGCTCGCTACCACGGTCTGCATGGGCCGCCCCGCGTGGCTCGACCGATGGGGAGCGCAGCCTGATGTACGATTCAGCCTTCTATCGCGCACGCAATACTTACTGACCGCTCTCTCAATAGCTTATGAAGGAACTCGAGGAGCGTCCTGAATGGTGTCTCGACCTGACCTTCATGCACTCGCTGTTGACGCTAGGGTATGAATTCACGGAGGACCGTGAGGTGCAGCTCGGGAAGCAGATAGAGGGCACAGAGCTGGGGTGGTGTTTGGGCGCGGCCCTCGGCGTAGTGAGCGGTGCTGAACTGACATGTAAGGCCTGAAAAATACATAGACGCTGACGGACTTCATTATGCTGTATGCAAACTATGGGTGCGGCACCTCATATATGCACGATAAGCCGACCGGCACACCAAACGACCGTTGAACTTTGACGGAGGAAGAGTGCAGGCAAGTCTCAATTGCGGGACCGGACGGTGCTCCGTTGTGGTCGGGACCTCCGAGTCGGTCCGTAGTGGCCTAGGGGATGCATATTGCCACGAAGTCGATGATATGAAGAGATACAAGCGAGAGTCTCTTCAGCCTGCTACCGCGAAGAGGTACTAGCAGGCCTTCACGTTTGTCAAGAGCGACGAGTCAAAAGGTTCGGACCGCCATTCCGACGGTTCGGGTAGTCACGTGAATGCCCGGCACATCTCAATTATCCACGCCTTCTTTTCACACCAATTGAAGTGAAGTCTGCGTTTGAATACTTTCCTTCTTATCTCAGTCCTTCATGTCCTCGTCGGCGGCGACGGCGTCGGGATCGCGCTCACCATCGCCGCATTCGCCTGAATCCACCGGCACCTCCGACTCGGCCACCTTCGTCTCGACCGAGGGCTGGTTCACGTCTCCCAAGCTGGGAATGTCTGACATGCCCTGGACTGGCACAGACAGCCTCTTTTCCTCCCCGCAAAAGACAGACGAGCAGAGGATGTTGCGTCTGGACGAGCTGATCGAAGAGCACGCATATGACGAGTGTGTGGTACTGATGTACATAGCGGGCGCTGCTGACTTGTTCCCTAGTCCCACCCAAGGAGGCATCGATGTCGTATCAGCGCAAGCGCCCTCGACCGACTCGTCTGCTCCCGCCCCTCCACCCTTCGACATGGTTCCCATTCTCACCAACTACAAACCAGAATCAGACTTTTTGACCGAACCGGCCGCGTCCGTTACGTCTACCAAGCCCATCCCCCCTCCAGCCCCCTTGCCGCGAAGGTTCGATCCCAACATGTTCAATCAGAAGGTCGTGTATCCTCCCAAGGAGGCTTGCTTCAAGTACGTGTCTTGCGCGTGTTTGACCCCCTCTTGACTGCGCGTCTGACGTATACACAGCCTACCAATCATGTTTCCCTCCATCCCCGAATCCGGCACAAAGTCGCGCGTCGAGACGCAGATCCGTGTCACAATGGACCTCGCAGACGGCACGGCCACGTCCGAGACTCGACGTTACGATCGCGTTGGGACGTGGAAGTGGCTACGGCTACCCGCGGGCACCGCTACCAAGAAGCCAACGCGGAAGCAGGGCAAAGTCGGTGCGTCTTCAGGGAATCATAGCGCGAAACGTCACTCAGAATACTGCCAGATGCTGAACCTGAGGAGACGTTATACCTTGCAGCCAACGTCAGTTGTGCCTCGCCACCTCATAGTCAAGTGATCAGTTGCTCAAGTTGCCGGACTCGAGAAGTACGCGATTCTTCTTCTCTGATTTACCGTTGCTCACACGGTTCTGATAGGCCAAACGTGTGGCCAAGAAAATCGCTGCCCGGGTAAAGCCTCAGAAATCCGATTCCGAGTCTATGGAAGACGGCAGGTCGTCCAGGACCCACGAAGACACAACCAGTATCTTGCAATTCAACTGCGCCGACACCATCGAGTTCTCCAACGGTTCCGTCGTGCTCCCCATACGTATCACTTGCTACTGCAGGCATCATCGGGAAAAGGTTGGCTTCAGGCTAAACTTCTCCCTTGTCGACCACGTCGGTCGCCTAGTGGGCATTGGCGCCTCAGCGCCCATTATGATCACCGATGACCACAAGACCGCTGGTGCCAACAGCAACCGTCACGGAGACGGCGCGAGTGGCTATCCGGTCATGGACTCTGACTGGGGTCAGGCCGGTTCTGACCAGGCGAGTAGACGCAAGAAACGTGCAGCAGACTCGTCTGTCAAGAAGAAGCCTTACGACTCGGCCGCCAAGCCTGATCGTCAGACCAGGCACACCAGTGTATCGAACGCACCATCCCCGGCATCTTCAACATCGTCCGCTCCCTGCACTCGGTCTCCTTCACCCCCGTCCAGCCAATCATTTCTTGCGTCGGAACCGCCCTCTCATTCGCAGGTTCCATCACTGCACAACTCCTCGCATGAATCGGAGTCCTCCCCCGACGGTCCGTCGACGCCTCTTGATTACAGCCCCGACGTCAACATGCTATCCGCAGTGTTGCAGGAGGACCTATCATCCATGCTCACGCCGACGACGAATGCGCCACAATCCCAAGTGATGATCCCGCCCCATCAGGTCAACACTTATCCCTTCATGTACTTCGGGCAAGCGCCGCCAGCGCCACCGTCCATGCAGATCCCGACCATACATCGCCTGATTCCCAACACCGGACCGACTCATGGTGGAATCGAGGTGACGGTCCTGGGCGCGAACTTCCACCCCAATGTGACGCTCAACTGCGTCTTTGGCGATGTTGTTGCGAGCTCGACGCAGAGATGGAGCGAGAACACGCTCGTGTGCGTGCTGCCGCCGCGGGCTACGCCTGGTGTGGTCGCTGTCTGGGTTGACGGGTTTGCGAAACTGGATGACCCGAACACTCCGCCGTGCTTGTTCACCTATTCCGACGAAACAGATCGTGCACTGTGAGTCGATCGAGTATCAGGTCGTTACTTGCGCTGACCATATATCTGGTAGCATGGAGCTTGCTCTTCAGGTCGTCGGTCTGAAGATGACGGGTAAGATTGAGGACGCGAAGAATGTCGCCATGCGCATCGTAGGCAACGCCGGCGACGGATCCGACCAGTCGACGGGCAACGCACCCAACTCGATGCAGCTTGCTACGCGGGAGCTGCGCCCTTTCCTCCTGCAGCAGGTGGGCGAGAACGGTGACTTCGAGAAGGTCATCACCAACTTCCTATCGGTGATGGACACGCCAGTCGAACACGCGCCAGCCACGAAGGTGTCAATCGCGGACGCTCTCGCATACACCACCGCGAGCGGCCAGACTTTGCTGCATCTTTCGTCCTTCCTCAAGTTCGTAGGGCTGACGCAGTTTTTGCTCGAGCATGGCGCCGATGTCGACGCCCGTGACCGCAACGGCTACACGTCGCTTCATGTCGCCGCTCTCGTGGACTCCAAGGACGTGGCTGCATGCTTGCTAGGCGCAGGCGCGGATACGGAGATCGTCAACGCCCTTGGGAAGACCGCAGAGGAGGTGGCTGTGGAGGGTTTCTTCGATGACATCGTCCGCACCGACTCACCGGAAACCGTGCGCTGCGCCTCGGAAGAGGAGGAAGCGCACTGGGGCGACGCTGAAGAGGAATCCGAGGACGAGGTACTACGGCGGAGGAGACGGCAGACCAAGCGTCGTCAGTCAGGCCATTCGACGCCGGCGAAGATGCGGAGCATGACCAAGTTGTCCGATGAGCGTCCGCCGAGCAGGGCTGGCAAGCAGGAAAAGCTTCCTGAGAAGCTGACTCCTGGCGTCCACGACAAGCAGGCCGCCTCCCTGGTTGACATGATACACAAGACGTTCTTCCCACAGCTGCCACTGCCGCAGCTACCAAATTTCCCCCAGCTCCCCGGAGTCCTGCAGAACATTCCCGTGTTTCCGGTGTACGTCCCGATGATGCCCAACTGGGCGCACCTGGGGCGGGCGGCGGAACGCGACGGCGACGGCGACGGCGAAGACCGCCATGGCGAGGTTGTCGGCGTCGGAGCGAACGCGATGAAGGCCGCGCACGACTTCCGGAACCAGTGCGACAAGTGGCTGGCGCAGGTGCTGCAGCTGCAACAGGAGCAGCGCCAGCAGCAAGCCGAGGAAGACATCGCACCGCCTGCGTATACACCGAGGCGCGTGGTGGAGAACGGCCCGGAGCAGGCTGAGGGCTCGCGTATGCGGCGGCGTGCGGAGTACGATATCCACAAAGTGACGAGGCAGGAGGTGAACTCGTATGGGTATGAGCCGTCGGCGCGGCAGCAGCAGAAGCTCCAGAAGAAACGTGAGTCGCCTCTTTTGCCTTCAAGGGAAAATTATATTTATTCTTTCGTAGACGATCGCATGCTTGTGCTCTTCTGGCTGCCAATATTGTTCATGTCCATCCTTTGGGGCATGTTCAATGGAATGCAGTTCGCGTTCCAGATGGTGAAGGCGGCTCTACCCCTTCCGCCGCTCCTACGGCAATAGATGCTGGATCTTCTTGGACAAACATGCCGTATCTTCCCCTTCTCATCTAAGCTATCCACTGTGACCTGTCTGCTTGGGGTTTCCTATTCGCGCTTTTCTTACCTTCCTTTCATATGCATCGGTGATGCTCGAGGATTTTACCATAAGTATCTCGTTGTATACTTACCTAGGATACGCCTGTCGTAAATGCTTTATGCTTGTACGTTAAGATATACATTTCTATAGTGCTTTTATGCTAGGATGTGCTCAGGTGGCACGTAAGACCTGTGGCGCTGCGAGGAAGATGAACGAACGCTTTGACGTCGCTCGTGTTCCTTTCCGGGAAAGTCTTTGTGTATCAACTCCCACCTCAACTTGGACCTCCGTGCTCTTAAAAGCCTGTGGCACCATGAAGCGTGGTGCAGAAAGGCAAGCGACGAGAGACGACGCTGACAATGAAGACGTAAGCTGTATCTAGGTAATTGGGTTGTTGTTGCTGACAAGTCTTATGTGCAGGACGCCGATCCCGGACGTGGTCTGAAGAAAGCGAACGACGCTGCGTTGGCTGCTCGACAGTAATGAGCCTTGCACAAGCATGGTTGCACCTTTCTTACTGTTTTGACAGAATACGCGGTCTTCCCAAGCGTTCGCGGTCGAGTACGCCAGTGACGGGAGACGCGGTGCGTGCTGCGCTATGCGCGTGTGCAGCGTGTGTTCATGACTTATGCAGGCCTCATCGGCACCACCAAAGTTCAGCGGATTTGGGGGGTTCGGCTCGTCAAGCGCCTCTGGCTCTGGCGGCTTCTCCCTCGGCTCCCCTCCCGTGGCCAGTTCGGCGTCTAACGCCACCAAGACGTTCGCGGGCCTACTGGGAGCGAGCGCGTCTCCAGCGAAGCCAGCGACACCGCCAGCAGCTGCCCCCGCACCATCCGCCTCCACCAAGCCCGCCGCAGCGTTGACCTACTACACGGCGCTGCGAGGCCTGAATGTCTCCTTCGTGTCCGCGGTCTCGCGCGCAGTGGAGGAGGACCCGTTCGCCGACGTCGCGGCGCTTGCGGAGCACTACAAGACGTTGCGCATCTCTGTGCAGAGGCAATACGACGACCGTGCCGGCAAGGAGAACGCGTCCGCGCCGTCCAAGGCAGAGCCCCCGAAAGCGACTATGCCCGCACCGCCAGCGTCCTTCGAAGGCTTCAAAGGCTTCACGCCATCTCCTTCATTGTCCTCCGCTCCTCCAAGCGGTCCTGCCTTCTCTTTTAAGCCCACAGAGACCTCAAGCACCAAACCGTCGCCGTTCTCATTCCCTGATGCGAAGCCGCCCGTTACTGCCTCTGCGCCGTTGCCCTTTTCGCTAGCCACTGCGCCCCCCTCCAGCTTCGGTGCGAAACCCTCTGATGCTCCGAAGGCTTCGGGTGGCTTCTCGTTTGGGAAGAATGCGGAAAGCTCCAAGCTAGACTCGAGCAAGGCTTCCGCCCCCTCAGGATTCTCGTTCGGCAAAGTGGATGCCACGAAAGACAGTAAAGATGCGGCGCCACCATCGTTCTCGTTCGCCAAAAGCGATGGAACGAAGGACGAGGGTTCCGGCTTCTCCTTTGGCTCGAGTGCCAAAAATCCCTTCAGCGGCTTTGGCAGCGCACCAGACCGCGCGGCCTCGACCAACAGCCTGTTCGGTGCTTCCCCGACACCGACACCTCCGCCAGCCACACCGCCTAGTAAACCGTCCGCGTTCGGCGCCTTCGGTTTCGGGCGACCACCAAGTGCTGGCTCGCTCGGTAACCCGGTTGGCTTTGGATTTGGTAGCCCGCCACGGACTCCTGGAGAGGTTGAGGCCGAAGGGAAGAAGGAGGGGTTCTCGTTCAGTAGTGGCTCTGCCTTCGGGACGGGAGCCTCGTTTGGCTCAGCGCCTCCGTTCGGCTCTAAGCCGGACGACAAGAAGGAGGAGGTAGAAGAGAAGACGGATGAAGGCGTAAAGACGGGCGAGGAGGCCAACAATCTTGGGCTGCTCAGCG
Source organism: Schizophyllum amplum (assembly GCA_007026445.1). Taxonomy (NCBI): domain Eukaryota; kingdom Fungi; phylum Basidiomycota; class Agaricomycetes; order Agaricales; family Schizophyllaceae; genus Schizophyllum; species Schizophyllum amplum. The sequence continues at coordinate 1,740,038 of VDMD01000001.1, read as the reverse complement.
CAAACCCACACGACGAAGAGGGAATCGGCGAGGAGGACGAAGAGACGACGCACGTCATGCGCGCATTTGCCTTCAAGCTTGACGACGGAAAGTGGGCCAAACTGGGAACAGGTGCGTTGCACATTACAAACTGCGGAGCAGCGGTGGCTGATAGCCCTGCCTAAGGCTTGGTCCGCCTCAAGAAACATAAGGAGACCAATGTTTGCCGGATGTTGATGCGGAACAGCAGTACAGGCAAGATCAACATCGTACGTCTCTCCTCTTTCTGTGTTCGCATCTTCTAAAAATCATGTTCGCAGAATTTCAAGCTATACGGTGGCCTGACCCCGAAGGTGAACAACAAGCTGGCAGTCTCGTTTGTTGGACACGATGACGGTCATTCAAAGACCTATAATCTCAAGTTCAAGTCGGAGGATGAAGCGCAGGAGATGATGGCGGCGCTCAACCGGGAGATTGAGTTCGTGAAGGCGAAGGAGGAGAGCTGAGTGCTGAGTGAGTATGTACCGACTTCGGGGTGTAGCCTTACAGTGGCAAGGGTGATGGCATGTTGATATACTTACGCGCTAAGTGTGTACCGCGCGCGCCTTACAAGTGATATGCCATGCTATGCACGATATCAGTGAGAGGCTGGCTTCAACTGCAACAATGATAAGGCTGGATATCACGGAAACGATACCAGAGTGATACCACCCACGTCGTCCACGGTCAGATCTGGCTTCAAGGTCATGCCATTCCTACATAGTATCGCCAGACGGTTGGCATATGGTCAATATGGAGGGCCATGTTGCTCATGTTATGTATAATAAGAGGGCTCATAATACGATGGCGATATTACAGCTATTGTGGCGCAGTTCAACTATCGTGGCGCACTCCACTGCATGATCACAAATCCAAGAAATCTCTGATGTGATGCAGTGGCATAGAAGCGTACGCGACCCGTGCTCGAAGAGGAGTTTGGTCTTCAGGCCGATCGTTGATGGCCACACAGCCAAGTCGGGGACAATGGCCAGGATGCATGTGCGGACCCACGCTCTGCTTCAGTGACAATGTGAGAGCTTTGGCATGCATCGGCCAGCACCTATGACATCGACCCTCTGCGGAAGATTCAACATGCCGCACAGATATCCAGCATACGATAATGCACACCAATCTGTTCATTTACAGTACATATTTACTCTTATCCGACGCTGAAAGACCGCTGCAGTTCAAGTAGTAATTGTTCGATGGAATCGCGCAGGTCTTCGTGTCGCCGTCCTGCGTCCGTGTCGAGATCTAGTGGTGCATTAGGAAGATGTGCATGAAAGACGTCTCCTGCTACTGGCCTTGACAGAACTGACGCATGGAGCTCACCAGCTCGTCCTTGTGTATCGCAAGCTCGTTGATGATCTCGTCTCGGCCTGTCCTGATTTAATGCCAGATGAGGGATCAAAAAGAGCAACGTACGTTCGTTCGCTGCCATTATGCTATGTTCGATCTTTGCATCCGCATCCAGCAGGCGATCCCTGAGGTCAGCCGTATTGGCATCGACTATGACTGTCAGCTCAGGCAATCTCTGATAGATAGGTCATCGCACTTTGTAGAAGAACAGCGCTGCCCTCATCCGCCTTCACGATCAGACGGTTCAGACGGCTTGAGAGATTGGAATACTGAGCATTGCTATCTAGGGATTGTCAGTGCAATGAGCCCGATATTCTGGGGTGACACTCACCGTTCAACTTGAGCATAATGCCTTCCCCGAGATTTTCGAGACGGTCATGGGCTTCTGATGTTTGCCTGACATTATGCATGTCTCGGAGGTCGCTAGTCAATCTCAGCTCGCGCACGAGTTCCTTGATATCGTCCAAGCGTTCCTCAAGCCGTGACGTGCTCTGTTCAACGGGCATGCGATCGAGAGCTGTCGCGCCAGCAAGCCCAGAACCTGGTCCTTGAGAGGATCCAGCGCCCAGAGCCATATTGTAGTTCCCAGTTGACGCGGAGAGCTGAAGCCAGGTCTCTCCAAGGTCGAACTCGCGCGATATGAGGATCTTGTCGAAGACACCGGCGATGGGCTCAATCTCACGCAGAGCAAGGGCGAGCAGACGGGACATAGACCACTTCGTAGCAAGCCGCAGGACCGACGTCCATTCGTCGAGAGTGTGGATGTCGCGTTCGCCAATTTCACTGAGATAGTGTCAGTGTTAGCTACGGGTAATGCATCCGTCTGGACAAGCACGTACGTGGGATAGATCAGAGCAAGGAATCGATTAAAGTCTACGCTCGAGACCTCAGGTAGGTTGACGATGTCCTGAGTCGCGCCATTGAGGTGGTCCGCGGCGAATTCGCTGGAGTGGTTTTCAAAGAAGTATCGATGGACTTTATATAGCGTGCCATCGTCAAGCTAGATCAATATTCGGCCTTCTGAGTGTACAAAAGGCGCCATGCTCTGGGACACACCTTAAACTTGATATTCCCGTCCGAAAGGTAGAATCGGTGATTCGCCGGTCTGCTCGCAGAGCTGTGGACAGTCATGGCCGACATGTTGAAAGGCGCAACTTGGTGTCCCTGCGGTCTAGAAAGGGTTTGTTGTACTTGCGAGGTGTGAGCGCAGAACCGGGGCTCGAGCTGTGTAGTAAGTGAAGAACTCCAGAGAACAAGCAAGATAATTGACCGGTGACCCGAAGCAGGAAGCGTGAGAGGCAAAACCGGGTTTCGAACATATGAATGGCGGTTCCTCCCACGCCACGCAGTCTTGGAACAAGAAATGAGAAGCATGGTGCCAGAATCATCGGTATCCTCATGTTTACACGTTATGTATATATACAATCTGAGAGGCAGTCTGCCGTCTGAAGAGCGGAAATGGAGCGGGTGGCTTTCGGCTGCATGACATAAACAAGAAATGAATCCTCGCGAGGTCTAGCAGACCTATCCTCTTCCGGTAAGTACGTAGGCGATGTATGAGCATTAGTACAGCCAACAAAGGCAATGAATAAATAGCGAGAGCTCCCGTACTCAACGACGCCGCGTGCGACTAGAAGTCCAGCCCCTGCTGACGGAATTCCTGCAAGTTTACACCTGCCTTCGCCTTCTCCGCAAGCTCTGGCCGATCCTGAGAGGGAATGGTCAGTGATCCGCCCACAGGCATGTATCATTCTAAGCTCACCATCGCGAACAATGCACGTCGCAGGGAGAACCACATCTGCTCATTGTTCTCCTCAGCCTTCGGTTCCTGCATCGAAATGACAGTCAAGAAGTGCTCCGCCGCCTCCTTGTACGCCCCGATATTCAAGCACGCCACCCCCACATTGTATATCGCACGCGTGTACGTCGGACGCATCTGCAGCGCCTCACGGTACGCGCCGAGCGCCTCCTCTGGCTTGTTCCCGTTGCTCAAGCTCGACCCGAGGCGATTCCATAACAGGTAGTCGCGCGGACGCGCGCTCAGGGCGCTCTCGAAGCAATCTTTCGCACGGTCGTAGTCCGAGTTGGAGTACGACAGCACGCCGAGCGCGATCTGCACGTCGGGGTCCATGACGCCTGCTGCGTGCTGGGCGCGCGCGAGGTCGAGGAAAACGTCCAGTACGCGCTGGTGCGTGTCCCAGGTCGTGTGCTTGCGTAGCGCTTCCAAAGTAGTTTCAGGGATCGGATGCTCGGGAAAGCGTGCACGCAGCCAACGAATGAGCATGGCGTGTGCACCCTTGTCGAAGGACTCGTTGGTAAAGGAGATTGCGAGAGACTGCGCGATTGTCAGCGAGGAAGGCAGCGGACGAGACGTCAGGACTTACCAGCATACCAGCGCCCGACTTGTCGCTATCTTCGGCAATGCGAACACCTTCGTTTAGCGCCCGCATGCCCGCCTCTTCGCGCTCATCCATATTCCGTGTCTCGCCGAGCAGAATCCACGCCTCATATGATCCCGTGCCCAGATCCCCCTTCTGAATAGCCGCTTCCAGAAGGAGAGCAGCCTCTGCCAGCGATCCATTTTGCTCCAGCAACGCCTTCGCCTCTTCCAGAGGAGAGCGTGACAGGTTGGATGCATCCAAGTACGGGTTGTTTTGCTCTGCAATCTACTTAGACGAGATCGATGCAGAATGCACGTTCCACATACCAAATTCATATTGTTGCAGTCTCGGAATGCCATAGTCGTCGAACTCCATGCGTTTCGGGGCTATAGATCCGTCCAGGTCACCGAGACCACCCTCCCATGCGTTCTGTATATCCTTAGCATAGTCGTGGTCGAGTTCGTCCCGCTGACTACTCATGAGCTGGTTGAACTCGGCCTCCCACTTCGCCATTGCTTCTTGCGGTGGAGCCTCATTCGACGTACGCAACTCCTCCCATGCTCTGTATAGTGCGCTGTCAGTACATGCAACATTCGTGAGACAGTGAAGAAACGCACGCGCGGAAGTCCTTGCCGAGCTCCGGCTTGTCGCCAACCGCCTGACCGTCCACTTCGACAATGCGCGCAGACCCTTCGTTGGTTGAGAGAGCCTCGAAGGCCTTCGCCATCCGCGCATCAAAGTCGACGGCGCGACTCTTGCCCTTGCCCTTAGCCTCCTGCATCGGCACGCCAGGCTGCTGCATATACCCGCCCATCTGCATCCCACTGCCGCCCATCTGCATTCCATAACCGTGCATCGGGTTTTGGTAGGACGACATGCCCATGTACGGCTGCTGGACTGCAGCGCATTAGGCGAATCTATGTGGGAGGGAATTAAAGGCACTCACACGGGGCACTGTTGGCGCTCATATTTTGCGCGTTGGGGATTGCCTGCATCTCCTGCGTCGAGGGCACAGCGTGCATGGCCGGTGCGGATGCGGCCTCAAACTCTGATGACCAACCTGTCTGCTGCATCGGGGGCGCGCCCATCGCCCACGGCTCGCGCATCTCAGAAGTGGCGCCAGGGAGCCCAGAGGGCATCTGCATGCCCGGGGGGATATGCATTCCGAGAGAAGGTGTCCCACGTCCACCTCCCTCGAAGAACTGTCGCGCCATCGCCGCATCCTGCTCGCTCGTTGCAGGTCCCGTGCCCGGGAGATGCTGAAGCTGTGAGGGGAGTCAGACAAAGCGCCGAGTTTCACACCGTGCTACGCACCCTAGATCCCGAGGGACCAGCGACCCTGTCCTGCGATGCGTCAACCAATGTCTCTTCGTCTCATCACCGCCGCCGCGATCGCACCTGCTGCAAGCTGCGATCGTTTTCTGTGTGCTTGAGGACCTGCGAAAGCGGATTTGCAGGAAGCGCACATTCGGCGCCAGAGATGAGATTGGAAAACGACATGATGGTAGGAGCAGAGTCAGTGAACGCCGAACGATGCGTGTCCGGACTCCGCGCGACGGGGGTGATTGCAAGTCGTCGGTCCGGGGACAGACGCTGATAATCACATGCACTGCCATGCGTCACAGTTTCGTGACACGTTCAAGTTACCCGTCACGCGTTTTATGCTAGAGCTCCCTACATAGCTCGTGCAGGCTATGAGCGCTGAGCAGCTTTTTACATCCAGTAGTACACCTACAACCAGTTACGAAACAACACGCTGGGCTCTGGGCCCTCAAGGAATCAAGGAATCTTGCCCTCGTATTCATCCTCTATCGCGGCCATAAAGTCGAGCAGCTGAGCGCTCTGCATTAAGCAAGCAAAGACCAAAGCCACTGTGAGCTCACCACTTGATGCCGCCTCTCCCCCATCGCTCGTCCAGATGCCGTCTTCAACCGATCTTTTATGTGCACCAACTTGTCGTGAAAGTGCTGGATGGAAGAACTGTCGAGCTGCGGATCACCTGGAGGTGTATGAAGTGGGCTAAGAGATGAATGAGCGATGTTAGGCGTGCGAGGAGCGCTATATGTGGCACGTACCGATTCGTACTTGCGCTGAATGCCGCGCAGCGCAGGACGCCGAACGCGCCAATCGCGTCGAGGCGGTCAGCGTCTTGAACACAATGCAGCTCTACGCATGATTCGTGCCACTCAGACCACGCGCCCGCCGCGCGCAACTTTTTCTCTGTCGTCCACGAAACGTTGTCGACGATGCGGGCTACCGCCCGTGCGCGACCGTCCGCAACGAGATCAACCTGCACAAGTGTGAGCTGAGATATTCGGGTGGATAAGAAGAAGATTACCCACGTTGTGCTTCTCCGCCATCTCCTGAAATAAAGGGAGGAAGAAGGCGTAGGGGTCGGCGGCTTGTTCGGCTGAGACGTACTTCTTGTCAAGGACGTCGTGGAGGAGGGCGGCTGATGAGAGTGGCAGGAACGTCGCCTCAGAATAAGTCTCCATCGGACAGGTGAATGGCGCACCAAGTTCCACGGTGAGGCGGTCGGGAGGAGTGGGGAGCGCGTCAGCAATGCGTAGAGCAGTGCGGCGCACGCGTTCAACTAGGACACGTTAGATGCGCTGACAAGATATTCGAAGGTTGTCCACCATGATACGCGTCGTGCGAGGGATCGTAACGCGCCATCGTATCGCGCATGATCTTCTCCGCCGCAGCGACGACCGCCTGCTCGCTGGGTCTGGAGCTGGCCATGACCTGCAGAGTCAAGGAGAGGAGAGGACGTGGGAGCGTGAAATACCGTACTGAGACTCAAGAATTCCTCCGCACTGACTCATGCGGACATGGCACGAACGTCGGATCCAGGTCGCGCGACGCGTACCACTAAACGCGCCTTTTCAAATCGCATCCACTGCGAAATACTTTCCCACACTTGCGGTCCTACGTAGGCGTTTCTCGTGTCTTTAGATGCAACTATCTCTGTTGATTGTACAGACGACTGCTTCAAAAGTCGCTTCCACCTACTCCGCCACTCAAGGCCAGCCACTGGACGACAGCCCGTCACATCTCCAGCTGCACCCGCGGAGCCCCACGATGGACGCTCAGCGCACAGGAGCGCTCAGCTCACGATCAACAGATCGCTTACAGGTCACGGATTCCAGGATATATCCATTCTCCAACGACGAGCCCGAGCAACGACTACCCCCGAAGCCCCGGACCAGCACCTGAAGCCATAGACAGCGCCCCTCGTCAAACGTCGACGCCGTCAGTTGAAGTGGCTCTGCGCGTTCTGCCATATCGAATTGAGGACGAACGCCTCGCTAAGAAGCATCTCGATCTCGCCGTCGCCCCAGCCCTGTGTGGGCAGAGACTGCAAGAACATGATGATGCCCTTCGGACGATGTAAGTATGTTGAGCGAGACCGCGACGAGGGAGAAAAAAAGGTGCATTCTTGATCGCGGAGACGAGTGGAAGGTGAGAGGTAGGATGTGGCGAGTCTTGCATGCAAGGGAAGAAAAGCTCGCGCGCACCTGGAAGTCCATTTGTTGCAGCTTCTCGCTCCACTTAACCAGAAATGCAGAGCAGACGTAGAGGTGGAACTGCGAAAATGCGTCCGGGCCTTCGGACTGTGTAGCGTTGAGATGAATGTCCCGACGTTGCCTGCAGCGGAACGCACCAGATACGTATCCCACATCCGGATCGTATTCCGCACGCTGATCTCCCGCATGAGCAGGCAGTTCATCCACCGGAAGGCGAACTGCATGAACTCCACGTTTTGCGACGCCAGATGCGCTGCCAGCGGGGCTGTCGGCCGATCATTGTCAGCACATACTCATCCCACTTGGTTTCGCACTGATCAGCCACTCACCATCTATCCGCTTCACCAGCTCCTCCATCCTCCGCACACTCCTCTGTATCCCCGGCTGCGCGAAGATGTAGTTGTCTTGTATCCCATCCAGTAGCCGCGACAGACACCAGAACGTGTCCGCCTCGACGGCGTTCAAGACGGAGGGCGGCAGCAGAGCAGGATCGAAGGATTCTGGGTCGGCATCGATATAAGCGGAGAGGAAGACTTGGAAGAAGGGTGTGGCGAGGTCGTTGATGCCCTGCACATAGCCGCTGGCGGGATGGCGGATCGCCCAAACGTAGAGGATGCGCTCGAGGCTCTACTAGCCGGGAAATGTCAGCGTGGGTAAGGCGGCGGGTCGCGTAAGTGGGGAAAGATCATAAGAACAACGGACGAAGAGAAGGGGAGACTAACCCGCTGGGTTGCGGCATGCATCCAAAGCCGGACGCCCGGGCGCGTGCGCGGGACGTCGATCTCTATCTGGTGCCAGATCTGCTGGTCGAGGCCCTGGCGGTCGCGCGCAAAGGCGACTTCCACGAGCGAAAGGTACTCCTGGCGCTTGCGCTGGAGGGTGGATGTACGTAGCGGGGTGGGCAATGGTGAATAGCCCAGCAGCAGCTGCCACGCCATGGGCCGCAGGTCAGAGGGGATGCCAGCCCAGGCGATCTTGCGAAGTTCCGCTGCACGACCGTGAGCGAGGACAAGCGGGATCAAACGCGTCCGCGTACCGATGTTGACGTCTTCGGCGGAGAGGCAGTCAACGAATTTGTGTCGCCGGTTAGACTTGATAGAGCGTTCGCGCATGAGTTTCTCAGAGTGCTCTAAGTTGGTGAGGGCGGGATCTCTTGTGTGGGATGTGTGTGAGCGTTCGGGTCGCCGTGCGCGGTACTTGACGCCGCGAAGGGGATCTAGTGCGACCCATAAGTATATGAAGCGTATCGTACCACTGAGACGCACCTTGCGCAATGGCTTCCGCATCGTCGCGTATAGCTGCCTTGCCCGTCTTTTCGTGTGGTATGCGGCTATGTTGTGTGTGCTCCTCGCCCTCTCCAGACGTGGGATCGGGGTCCATCTCGCCGAGGATCATGTCGCCCTCGACCTCTACATCGTCCCCGCGCTGTTCATATAGCTCCGGCGGAGGGTTCGCCTCATCTGCCTCCCCGCGGGCGCCCTCTCCGGAAGTGCGCACGATCGTCCAGCCGTTGCGTGCAGGCTGCTGCTCGTTTCGCGGTGAATATGAGCTGGGATTTGGTGCGGAGACGTGGGTATATGAGAAGGCGAGGGTAGATGAGGATGAGCTCTTGTCTGACATCGTGGTGCGCATAGGAACCGGTTTGGGCGCAGAGGACTCTGCGCGGGGCCAAACATCGCTCGCAGCCGGCTGGCGGCGGTCGCCGTCATCGGAGCCGCTGTCCCAGGCGTCGTCCTCGGCCCAGTCGGTGGGCGTGCGGCCAAAGTCGGAAGCGTGGACGGCCAGATGCGGACGAGCAGGAGGCGGGCGAGCGGTCATTCCGACTCGATGTTCAACGTTCAGCGCAATGCTACAAGTCGTGCGCCCAGCGTCTCATCATGATGGCACTTGCCGAACATTGTCCCCTTCAGGAAGGTTTTGTTCTCTTTTAGGCTTGGCACGATTCGTTTGCACTCAGTCCTCAGTTCTGGCCAGTGATTGGCTTAATAAACTGGGATATCAATTCAAAAGGCAAATGCAGATGTGTATGTTTGTATGATAGGCAGTCAGTATCGACAATTTACCAAGCGTGTATTGTTCACTGTCCCCAAGGCCAAGGGCTTTGCGATACCCCCTGCTGGCGCAAAATCTGCTCGTACTCCTCCGCTCTCGCGTTACCTTCCGTAAGATTGTGCCCAGTCCCTCCGATAGTGGCGCCACATTCCGGACAGGACGCTACCTGATTCGCTCCACCGCACTGCAAGTGTTGTCAGCGAGAAATCATAGCGACAGCCTGTCGCAAATAAAACCCACATCGTCGATCACGAAGGTGTGGCCCTGCGGACATGCATACCAATGTCCGGTATGCGCTGTACGAGCAGTGAGAACACGGATCAAGCTCGCCAGCATATAGGTACTCACTGAAGTTGAACGCCTTCACGATCGCCATCTGCTCCTCCAAGGACACCGCCTCATAGAAGGTGTTCGCGCGCAGGCTTGCTTCAACACCCTCCCATTCACCCACTATGATCTCCGCGGCGTTTACAAAGTTCGTTCGCAGCCAGCTGGGTCGATCTTGAGGCAGAACCTGGGCGTGGTCGCGTACTGTTTCCGCCGAAATGCTTCGCGCAGAACGCCCCGCCTCCGCTGCATGGTCCGCCCTCCTGTTTCGCTCTTCCTGGCTGATCTGGGCCCCACAAGTCTTGCTCAACTCGATGTTCGCGCGGAAAATCTCAAGCTTCGCGCGCAGACCCAGCAGCGTCGAACGCGTCATCTGCTTGCGCGACCCCGTCGCACGCGCGATGTTGAACGCAATTTTTGTGTCCTTCTCCGCGCTGGCCAGCACGAAGCGGACGTACGTGTCCCACTCCTGCCGCTCCTCGGCCGGCACGCGCGTCCCTGCGCGGCAGCACTCCTTCAGCCATACAAGAGCGAGCGAGGCCATACGGAAGCGCAGCTGCAGCGTCGCCCAGATCGCCTCTACGACGAAGCGACGGTCTGCTAACGGCTCCGTCTGCCCGACCTTCATGCGTGCCACGCGCATAGCATACTCGGGCGGTCGCCGAGGCGCGTGCTTGGGGTCCTCGGCGGCAAGGTCCAACTCTGCTTGATAAAGGTATGCAAATGACGCTTGCCATGCATTCGTGTGGGCGCTCCGTGTACATGCAACCTGGCACGCTTCAGCATAGATCGCGAACAGCGGCTGGACCTCTCTCTTCCATGGAGTCGCTGAGGTCTGGCTGATGTTGAAGAGCTTGCCGTTGGCGGGAAAGAGCGCGTCTGGCGGTGTAGGCGTCTCGCGATGCTGCTTCAGAATGCTGTTCCGGGCCTTTGCAGCGGTCTTGCGAGCCTTGACATTCTTCTCCTTGCGTAGCACCGTTATCCGTCCCACCAGAAAAGCGAACCGGTTCTGCATCGCCTCCACGGATACGCCCTCGATGCTGTCCTGGATGCGCGAGAGCTGGAGGGACATCCTGGAGATGACGTTCTTTTCCTGTATGTCGAGTTGGGCGCTCTTGGTTGCGCGACCATATCTCGGCGCCGTGATGGATGCACGGCACGTCGGACACACAGGGCGAGGCGGCTTCTCTCCGCTTGCGGCTTTGAGCGACACCCAGCTATCGGTCTTCCCGTCCTTCTCGTAGAAGTCGTCGAGGTGAACGACACCGTCCATGGTCTCCACCGTGAATACGTGACCGCATTTAGGATTGGTGATGATCAGCTCGTCCAGAGTACCTTCGCTGGGATCAAGGTCGTCCAACTTGCGATACAGGATCATGTCGCCAACAGATTGCTTTTCCTCATGAGAGGCACATTCCAGGCAGAGCTGCACAGCGCAATCTTCGCCGCATACTACAGAGGAGGCGTCAGAAAATTCACGATAGTATCGTTTTCACTGACCGGAGGGACAAGTGTGACCACACGGCATTTGTTTGCGACAAGGCTCGTTACAAGGTAGTCGGATGCAGACCTGGATATGCCAAGTCAATTTATGGCGTCTGCGGAGCAACTGGGACTTACGGAGCCGCATGGCACAGGACAAGCCTGATGAGGACACTTCCTAGCAATCAGTCAGCGAGGGTCGGTCTCTCGACGTATGGACTGGGCATACCAGGTACATGGCTCCTTGCAACTGGCGCACGAATCGGAACAGCGTCGACGGCATTTCGTGTGCGCACACTCCTGTGGACATGGCTGCGTGCAGGTCTTGGTGCAGGTATGATCGCGACTACAGGGGAGAGGACAAGCGTGTCCACAAAACAAAGGTTTCTTGCACGGATGACGCGCATGCTGAACCCTGGCAATCCTCCCATCGTCCGCACGGTTGTCGTTATTGTGCGTCTGGCAGTCGGAGCAGCGCGACTGGCATGTCCTGCCACAACAGCCCATGATGCCATCGCACGGGTTGGTGCATGCATGGGCCTCTACATTCCACGAACAAGGCATGGACGCCGAATGCTCACAGGTCGGGAGATCCTTCTCGACCGTCTCGTCACACGTCACGTTCTCGAGTTCGTTCATGAGATAACTGAGAAATTCCGTCTTCAGAATGGCGAAGTGCGTCGGATTATGTCACTCACCACGGGACGGCTGCTTTGATATGCCCGCAGGGCAATTCCACGTCGTGCTGCATGAACTGACAGTCGCCGCAATCCCGATAGCATTCTTTATCGCAAGGATGCCCGTACGAACACAAGCGCAAGCATTGCTGAGAGCAATGCACAGTGAGGTGCTGGGGATCGTCGGAGTGACACTACGATATCGTTATAAGCACATTCAATACGCTGAAGCTGCAGACGTACCTTGTATGGACAGACGTGGCCGCAAGCAAGTCGATAGTCGCATGGAAGGAGGCAGCCACCTGAACGACTCGTCAGCGGAGCCCGCCAAATTTACTTCAGACGCACCGTCAGGAGCCAGTTGTCGAAGTTGTCCCGGCACCGATACTTGGGTGATTATGTGGGGGTGACGGTGGCAAGCGATCGGAAAGCCTTCGCCTACGCAGTCATCTTGCTCGAGTTGACGTATAACGTCAGCCCACATAGGACTGCGGAGAGCGAGTTGAGGTGCATTCCCCAAGATATATAGACCTTCCTTTGCGCGAGACAGGGCAACTGTAAGGAGGATCAAAAATCCCTCTCAAGCACGAAAGTTGAAAAGCTGACCATTGATGCGATTTTCGGACTGAAAATCAAGCAGTGAGCTACGAGCCAGAGCGACTACGCCACAAATCGCACCTTGAGGAAACCAATTTTCGTGCTACGACGACTCCCAGTGACATCGTCTACAGATCCAGCGTTTCTGACGGTGGATAAGATGACGATCTTCGATACATATGAGTGATTGCAAAGACAACACGGGCAGAATTTCCACCTTCGCTTCCTCGCCTGATACAATGGATCAGCGACAATTGCTTGAATATACATGGACTCTAGCTTACCCTGGAAGTTGTCGACCGTACGGAGGCGAACCTATAACCGGTGATAAGGAACGAGTGGATACAATCCACAGACATATTCCTGACCTGCTTGGAAACTTGTACTTGCTTAGTCGCTGTCATCTCCGCGATCTCCTCTTCATCCACATCCTCATGGGCCGCTATGTCTCGTGCATCACGTTCGTCTATCATCACCACTACCTCCCGCGAGAGCGCATCGCGCAACTTCACAAGCTGACCCAAATACATGCACAAAACAACAATGTCACCGTCCTGCGAATAGCAGCCCTGCCTGGAATCGCCCATTAGTTTGTCAGGCTAGGATGAGAGGAGCGCGGCTTTTACCGAAGGAGGTACAGAACGAGGTCCTTGATCATGGTCACCTGAAGTCAATTGATGAGTGCTACTGTCAAGTGTCGACAATCCATTCACGAACCTCGTACGCGTTGTACTTGCTAGCCCCTTCTTCTGAGCCTCCATTCTCCGGGTTCTCGTGCGTCAGGAAGAAAACATTCTTGGCCATGCCGTGCACGTTGTCGTAATTCTTGACGCAGTCATGATCGATCAAAGCTGGGTAAAGGCGATGCCTAACGCATACACTATGTTAGATATCGTCCGACCGCGGATGGTTTGTTGCACCACTTGCCTGACGAGATTTGAGACTTGTGGCCTCATCCGACGCTGGACAGTGATCTGAGACATCGGAAAGCCGGCCTTAGCTAGCCTTTCCATCATGGACATGTCGAATCTGAACAGCTCGCGGCCGCGTTGGTTGTCCATGGATAGGGCTACGAGGCAATGAGATGCAAAAAAATGATTCCCTGAGGATACGGTCTTACCGAAGTTATTCAACGTCGGTCGCAATTGCTTAGGATCTCCGATGAGAATGAGGTGCTCAACAGAGGGAACTAGGCTGCCAATAACATGGGTCTCCAGGACCTGACCAGCCTCTTCGACCATCATGACACGAGGCGCAAGGCCCTGCGGTAAAAAGTGTCAATAAGTGCATACATCGAGTGAGGATTTCGCACGCACATGAAGCAGCGACGTCAGTTTGGCCGCGCCTGATTATCGTCAGTGAATGCTTTTGAAGCCGTGGCAGTCGTCTTCTCACCTGTTGTTGTGCATCCGATGATATCGCACGACTGCAGGAGGTTACTGCGGCTCTGAATGGGTCAGTCAAATTAGCATTATCTATGTATGAGAGCGGTAAGAAAACTTACCTCGTCCTTGCCCTCTTGAAAGCGCTTCAATACGTCAGCGTGCCGGGTTTGCAGACTGGTAAATGTGTCCAGATGATCGTCGGTCCGGTTGTTGCGCACTTCGGTAGTCCAGAAGTCGTCCAACCGCCTCCTTTCAGACATCGACATGGACCACATATCGGCGTCCCCAAGAAGTTCTGTCACCGTTCGTTGGGTCGTGGGAATCTCGGAAGGCGCTGCGGACAACTCTGACTCGTCCTCCTGAGGCGCATCAGACGCATCGCCAGTCTGACCATCGTCAGGTAAGCGTTCGGGGAGTGCTTGGGGTGTGGTCGCTCTCGGGGTGGCAGGGTCTTCAAGGACGGATCCGACGGACGACGCGTCCCAAGGTCGATCAGCAGGGTCGGGGACTGTCGGCAAGCCAGCCGCCCAGTCGTTGTGGAAGACGTCAGTAATGTCGTCCTCATCCTCCGAAAGTGTCGAGTCATCGTCCTTGTCCTCCGTTTCGCCGTTGTCGTCGTAGTCTTGTGCATTTTCGTCTCTGTCGGACGACGTCATCATGCCCTGCACGTTTTGACGACGCAGAATTGAGAAGCGGTTTGTGGACGGGTTCGTGATGCTGTGGATTGTGGGCTCCACAGATGCCTCCGGCTGCTCATGGACACGTTGGATGTAGTCAAGATCACGGCCTTCGGACCAATACGCATATAGGGTGTTGTCTGGCGACCCCGCCGGCGCACCATGGTGCACCCGCATAAAACCATCCTCTTCATCCGCGTCGCGCTGCCTCTTGATCGTGGCGATCCACACAGGCGGAGTCCCGAGGTACTCGTCGTGTTCAGGGTATGTCAGCCCCAGGTGCTGCCGCTTCTCCTCTGAAGAGACCTCTGTGCTGAGGTACTTGTGCATGAGCTGTTCAATGTCCTTCTCGATATCCTTCAGTTCGCGGAAGTAGCGTTGGGATGCGCGGTCAAGACGCGATTGGCCTTCCACGAGCTCCAGCGTCTCGATGGAATACTGCGAGATACGCTCGTCTGCCGACCGGGAGCCCAGGCGTATGATCTTCCGCGTAAACTTGGCATCGAGAATAGACCCAAGAAGATGGTCGAGCGCATGGTTGGTGAAGGCAATGAGAAGGATAGGCTTGGCCTTCGCCGCCAGCAAAACGCGAAGTAACTCGACACCGGTGTACGACTGCCAGTGTCCTTCAGCTCGTGTTCGACCATTCGGGATCAAACAGGCTTACCTTGCCTGTCCCGGGTGGACTACCACACGAATGAGCAACCGATACGAGCTTGTATGCTGTGACACGCACCCTTGTATGAGCGCTACTTCTCGCGTGAGAGCATCGACGACCGCGTCTGCCTGACTGGGATCCAAGCGGCTGCGTGTCAACTCTCGACGACAAGCCGCGACCGAGGTCCTGTCCATGGGGTCCAGCTGGAGATCCACGGTGTCGTGCTCTTCGAAAAGCGAGGACAATTTGTATCGGAATCCGGGCGCGCGGGCATAGCTGGGAGGAGGGACCACCACGTTGTCGAAATGCCCCAATGGGTAGTGCACGATGTACTGTCCGAACGGAATCGTAGTCGGTTCGACCGTCTTCAGCGTCTCCAGGAACGGGCGGATAGCTTCGTACATCACCGGAGCCTCGACGAGGAGCTTGACATTGCTTGGCGGCGTGTCGCCGAGCTTCAGCACATTCAAGATGCGGAACTGCAGGTTCGAGTCGAAGAAGTGAACCTTCATGCTGAGCCTGGTCGCGCTGCGCTGCGCGCTGTCCGAGATCTCCTTCGGCGAGCTACCAATAATGCCGAGGTGCACCGCGACTTCGCTTCCATCCTTCCACACGAGCGCGACAAGACTGCCTTGCATCAAGCGCTTTCCGCTGTTCGTCTGCCAGAACGAGGTCCGCTGTGCGGCTTGCGGCTTGCGCGCCGGACCTGGAGGTGTGTCGAAACCGAGCTTGACCGCAAGGCCGCGGCGATCAGGCGTCAGAGTCTCGAAATGGACGCCGGTGTAGACGTTGAAGAGGACGCTGTCGAACTCGTCGTTCGCGCCGCGATATTTCCCGCCTTTCTGTTCCTGGATGCCCGACAGTTGGGTCTTGCCTTGCGTAAGAAGGTCGGTCCTGACATGTCGTACAGAGGACCGGATGGGCGCACTGTGCATTTACTGGTCAGCAAGCATCTCAGACGATATGGGAACCCGTACGTCAACTCCTCTCGAAGCAGGCGGAAGCCAATGTCGACGTGCCGGTCCATCGTGCCCACCGGAAGGTGATGCGGGGCATCGTAGATATTTGCCGGGAGAAAGGGCGCTTGCGGACAAAGAAGTTCGTCGTGAGTGGGCGCGACTCGGATCTGGCCAATGTCCTCGTGGTCGTTATCGTGCCTATGACCAGCGCCTTTATGACTGGTGTACAGAGCAGCTAATAGTCCTTCGTCTCGGTACGCATCCGTGACGCGCTGCGCGGGCGCATCTGATGGCTTCTGCGCAGCGTCGATCTTCGCCTGCTCGCGTTTACCGACGAGGACCAGTCGCTCGAGTTTGCCCCTGATGTGGGTCAGGACGTGGTTGCGGGCAGGCGCATCCTTCTTCGCGAAGTCGTCTTCGAAGGTCGGCGGCACAGCTGAGACTCGAGAACTCCACGTCTCCATCCAGCGCTCTAGCTTGCGGACTAATGGGAGAAGAGTTGGGTGCTCGACCGGTGCAGTTTTAAAGCGCGACAAACACCTGTGCGTCGATTAGCTGAATGTCACTATGAGAGGCCTCCGCCGTACTCGAACAGGATGATGGTGAGGGTAGCGAACACCTGATGGCCTTGCGGCGGTTTGACGTCCGCTGGACCGTAACGATCTCTGAAGGAGCGAGCATCCATGAAAGCCTCCATGCAAGAGTCAATCGTGGTTGAGAAAGCATCGAAGTTGTCCAGTAGAGTACTGTACAATGCGCTATAACATGATGTGAGGGCGCAGACCGCCAAGAACCACATGAGACTCACTTGACGCCAGTATGCAGCGTGCTCTTGATGACCGTATCAGATGCAAGGAACTAGTTGACGATCGTTCAGTGGCTGGCGTGGGCATCGATGGAATCCGGTACATACCCTCAGCAGAGGCATATAACCACGCTGAAAACTCAAGGCAAGCTGCCGATTGGCGAAGCTGGATTGAATGGTTACTTGAGGCCACCGCACAATATCCCCGATACGCAAGACACCATTGCCCTGCACACATTAGTCGTTCTCTCGCGAACAGTGGAGTGTGCGCTTACCGGAACTCTCGCGATGTCCACGATAAACATCTGATGGTGAGACGTTCATTATAAGAGTGCGGTGAAGAGAGACAACGGACCTGTCTGTCCTCGACGTTCTGCGAATTGAATTTATGTCAACACATATGGCCACTAAAAGAGGAACATACCCAAAGCGTGTTGTGAGCATTGACGTTCGTAAGACATTTCACAAAAGCGTAGATGAAAGACGTATTCGAGAACCGGTAGTCGTCGTACATGAATCTTCGCAGTGCTTGATTTGTCTGACTGGGCGATAACCATGTCCCATCAGTGCCATACAGGACGTCGATTCCTCCTACGCCAAGTTTGGAGAGGTCATCGTTCGTCAGGGCCGGGTCTGTTCCTGCACGTGCAGCAATAGCGTCGCTTTCGGTAGCGATGGTCACCGTATGTTGAAAGTGACATTGAGAGCCTGGCCATGTGTTGCGTTGAGCACACGATCCCGGTGAATGACATCGCTCACCGTAGGTGCATGCACCGGTGTTCCAGAAATTCCTGCACACCCCGGAGGGTGCAGGGGTGAATGAATTTGGGCGCGATCCAGAGAAACTGCGTCCGGGATTCGCTCCTTCGCGAGGGCCAATGGCACCGTAGGGGGAGACTACCTTCTCATGTCGATAAGTGCAGCTGTCGCCTCTCCTACAGCCTGCTGGACTGTTGAAGAAGCGGCAGGGGAGGGAGGCCATTCTTTGCGATCGCCTGGGTGCGCACGGTGGTCAAGAGCAAGAGCAAGGACTGTGTGTCGCGAGCCGCTCCTGTTAAGCGCCGCACAGGGGTGAGAGAGGGAGCAAACACCAGCAAACCGAGTACACTCATAACGGCAGTGAGATCTGTGCGCGCCTATCGATAGCGGAAGCCGGGAGGTAGCGCCCCATGACGATGTGCGCAGTTAGCGCGCGCTCAGTCACTCACGGACGAGGCTGGGAATCTCAGTTAGCACTTGAGGCAACTGGGGAAGCACGTACACGTACTCGCGAGCCTGACTCTGAGGACTGGGCGAAGGACCATGTTCTGTAGCTGGGATACATGCATCCCACTCCTTGGACGGGGCGCGCGAAAGCGGAGGCTTCAAGCGCGGAGTGTCAAGTGGTCTTGCATTCACTTCTTACATCTGTAGGCAGTAGATATTGTTCGTACTACGCACAGAACTGCCAACTGATGGTGTTTGTTGATGTCGAGCAGGGCGCCAAACGTCTGGCAGGTTCAGGACAAAAGAGAACGGCCCGAATTTGCCGTGCGATTCCCGTTGTGCCTAATCGGACATCCCGGCAGATGCCGAGACCGAGAGCTCGTCATTCTCCGTGATTGTTTGCACTCCGGCACTTGACCGTCTTGTCCCTCCCCGTCATGTTGCGAACGCGTCTTACGCTCTGCCGACCGATCCTCGCTCGCGGATACGCGTCTGCAGTGTCTCCGAGGGCTTTAGTGCTGCTCGAGCACCGTAACGGAGTCTTGGAAGCCGCCTCCCTCTCCGCCTTAACAGCAGCAAGTCAGTTGGGCGGGGAGGTCACTGGCCTCGTTCTCGGAAGCCCAGAGGAAGTGCCCGGGATTGTATCAGAGGCAAAGAAGTATGTGGCTCAGTCCACGGCGGTCGCCTTCGCTAACTGCACGTAGGCTCAAGGGCCTGCATGCCGTATGGCACTCCGCTTCCCCGCAATATGCTGAAGTGATCCCGGAGCTCGTGTCGCCTCTCCTACAAAAACTCCTCTCTGATTCCAACCCGTTCACTCATGTCGTAGCCGCACACTCGTCCTCTGCACGGTCCGTGCTCCCGCGCGTAGCAGCCAAGCTTGACGTTCAAGCCGTGTCTGACATCACGTCCCTCGAGCACGACACCTCCTCGAATGCGACCACTTTTATGCGTCCCATATACGCCGGCAATGCTATCGCAACTGTTCGCGCACCCTCATCCCTCCCGATCAAGATCTTCACCGTTCGGTCAACCGCGTTTGCTGCCGCCGTCACGGAGGACGGAGCTCAGGCTGAAGACAAGGCGATCGACCCCGTGGATGTCTCCGACGCGCCAACGGAGCACCTCAAAACCACGCTCACGAAGTCGGACCGTCCTGACTTGAACACCGCAAGCCGTGTCGTCTCAGGGGGACGCGCACTGAAGAACGCCGAGACATTCGAGTCGACGATGTATCCGTTAGCAGACATGCTCGGTGCTGCTGTTGGCGCCTCTCGCGCCGCTGTGGATGCCGGCTACGCCGACAATTCCTTGCAGGTCGGCCAAACCGGGAAGGTTGTTGCACCGGAGCTCTACATGGCCGTCGGCATCTCCGGCGCCATTCAGCACTTGGCGGGCATGAAGGACTCCAAGATGATCGTAGCTATAAACAAGGCATGCATAATGTTATTTCTCCACTCAGCAGTGTGCTCATTCATTCCCCAGGATCCCGACGCACCTATTTTCCAGGTCGCGGACGCTGGCCTTGTGGCGGACCTCTACGAGGCTGTTCCTGAGCTGGTCACGAAGATGAAGCAGTAATACGCGATGTCGCTTGCTGTTGCTATACTGTATAATATACTGGTATCTGCATCATCTACGCATGAGGCCTGTCAACGAGAGTAGCACGTTCGCAACAGGCTCGCGTCTCGCTTCAGGTGCAAAGATTCACCTCTCCTACACTGCTCCTACAGACTTATACACAGTTGCCAGATGTACCCGTGCTCGGCAGGAAGCTATCTCAAACGGCCCCACTAGTCGGATACTTGTGAATGCAGAGCACCACGAAGGTCGCGCCGGGAATGCCCGTGAACGCCATGGACACGCGCCTGACACGTGTGGTCCTGGTGAAGCTTAGGACATTCCCCACGGAAGTCCTCCGCTGACCCCAAGTGATTGTTAAGTCGTTGCCTGTGGGCGTCTGCGTACACACCTCGGCCACGCCATGCATTGGTCGTCCTGCTTCTTGTCATGACGGTGTATCTTATGCAATGATAGTCTGCTAACCTCACCGCTATTGCGTTGAATTCGCACCATCTGTGCGTATAAAGCCAGAAAATCGTGTAGATGCACCCTCACATCTCAAAGCCCATCATACCCTTGAGCTCGACATGTCTTCTTTAACGCCCCTGGTCGACCTCATCGTGCGGAACGCGCGAATTCTGGAGGACGCTTGTGCCGCGTCAGGGGCGAAGGTCCCCGACCTGGATACACCTTTCCATCCCGCCTCTGAGGCTTTCAGGAAGGACCCACTCGCGGGGCCGGCTTTGCAGCTCACTGCGACTGTGCTGTCGCCTCCCTTGACTTTGTTCACGGCAGCCTGCGGGGTGAGTATCTCATGTTGTTCTCACTGAATGATCATGCCACTAATTATATACGTCGTGCAGTATGTCAAATCAGCCGCTTTGCGCGTCGCTCTTGAGGCTGGTGTCGCCGAGATTTTACGCGAGGCCGGGCCTCAGGTTTGCGTTTTGTTTTCCTATAAAATTGCATCGCCCGTACTTATTCATCTTCGTCACTCGCAGGGCCTTCATGCTGACGACATGGCCAAGATCGATGGCCTTGATCCTCAGAAACTAGGTATATGCGACGTTCATGCTCGATGTTGATGCTCAAGCCCGCTCAGCTCGCTTCCTACGCCTCCTTGCCACAAATCATATCTTTCGCGAAGTGGCCCCGGACGTTTTCGCTACTAATAACTGTATCTCCACCTTGCTTGACACCCTGAAACCGAGAAAGGAGATAATCGCTGAGTGAGCCATCGTGCTGCTGCCTCGTCCACCATTCTCATGTATTTTTTGCAGTCCCGAGCACAAATAGAACGGTTCGAAAGGAATAGCGGCGGCGTGCGCCACCATGTGAGCTAACGTCCCCCTTTCGTTGTCTTTCGTTGCTTAACGATCCTCACGGAACTGCTCAGCATGGACGAGCAGTACAAGGCTGGCGGCTACGCATGGGAAACCCTCTCCGATCCTGTCGACGGCGTCTCCGGCGAGCCTGACGGTACTGCCATGGGGCGCGCCTTCGGCCTTCGCGAGACTACCTGGAATATGCTCGCTGGGCCGGAGCACAGCTTCCGCTCGCGCCGGTTCAACATCGGCATGTCGGCGGTTACAAGCCTGCAGCCTGCGGACGTTATAATGACCGGTATGTGTGCTGCTGAGTTTGATATGTATGCTATTTCTCATTGTGAATAGTGTTCGACTGGAAGTTTTTTCCCGCGGGCTCGCTCGTCGTGGACGTTGGAGGTGGCATCGGCGCGGCGACGCGATCTATCGCTGAGAACTGCCCCGAGTCGAAGATCGTGCTCCAGGACCTGCCTGGTGTCATGGACGATGCGAAGAAGGTGTGCACCGCATCCTCCGACTGCGTGAGTAAGCTGATCACTGCAGTGGTGGGATGAAAACGCGCCGGAGGCCCTACAAACGGCACGAGTCACTCTGGAGGCTATGTACTGCAGCACAACATTGGCGGTGGGCTTTGTTTACTCGACTCTGCAGCTCATAGCTTCTTCGAACCGCAGCCTCCGCGCGACATTGCGGTCTTTCTGCTCAGCAGGTCCTCCACGACTGGAGCGACCCATACTCTGCGAAGATTATCGAACATCTGCGCGCCGCAGCCTCGGAGATGACCAAGCTCGTCATCATGGACAACGTCCTGTCTTTCGCTTGCCGCGAGTCATCGGACGAAGGCCTGAACGGTATCCCGGGTACGGTGCCAAAGGAAGCACCGGCGCCGCTGCTCGCCAACTATGGCGCCGCCAATGAGTTTGGGTACACACCGGACTTGATGGTGCGTGTTTGCGATACGGAAGCTAATGGCGATTACCCGCTGCACGAGCGCAGATGTTCTTCGGGCTCAATGCGCAGGAGCGCAACATTCGTCAGTTTCAAAACCTGCTACAAAGCACGGGATGGACTCAGCTCACGGTGGTGCGGAAACCCAGCCACGGTATTATGACGAACGCGGTTGCAGCCATGCCGCTATAGTCTATAGACTTTCAAGTATTTGACGTTCGGATACAACAGTTCATACCTCTGAAATTGAACAAGCCCTTGGGCGGGTCTTCGAGCGAAGGCTCTCGTGCGTGAAACGCGGACATTTGCTTATGGACGAGCGCGTGGACCAGGTAAGTAGGCATTGCGCTCTGCGAGGCGCGCGCCGCAAGTTCAAAGACTCGCAGAGCATCTGCCGGGCGGCAGGGATGAACACATGTGTCGCTGCGCAGGGGCGGCCGAGGTGGCACATATGGAACATTAAGGCTGTAAGTGGTCGATGTCGGCAACATTGGAGGCTTACATCGACCACCCCACTGCTTACTCAGTACTGGCACCCGCTTCGTGAGCGTCTCTTTACATGCGGGCAATTGTGGCGGCACAATCCAGCAACACAAGCGCTCTGTGTTAACTGCCGCATATGCTCTGCGAGGTCCAGGTGCGCGTATGTAGCACAATTGTTCTCCCCGCTACCGGGACCCCTACCTGAATCCTGATTAACGTTACTAAAGTCTATGCATGCAGCATGTGCGGAGCCGCAAGCGGTACCTGCGGACCGCCGGCCCGGCGCCGGCGTACCTGGGTGCGTCAGTTTCGCTCTGGTTTCGCTCCAGCTGACGGCCCTTGCTGGTGACGTGTGTGATGTGTACCTGACGATCATGTTTGTTGACCATCGTCGTTGACGACGGACGTTGTGAAGCGGAGTGGCGAGTCCATTCAAATCAAGCAATCATGTTGACACCCGCGCTTCTAGGTCCCTCAGCCGAGTGACAAGCTGGTCACCAGCAGGTCACCAGTCCAGAAGAAGCTCCCCTGATCACAACTTTGAATTCCGGAACCGGGAAGACGCGCGCGTTCGCAAAGGCAGACGCCACGGCTCAAAACTTCGTCTTCAGGATCCTGTATCCTGTCCGTCTGTCCCTTGCTCTATCTGTCCCTTCTCTGGTCCTCTGGCCTATTGATGCTTTGGACACCCTTCGCTGATGCCATGGCGCGGAGCTCAGACCTGTCGCCTGGCTTGCCAAATCTTCGCACGCGATATCCGGTCTTTCTTTCTTTTCTTTTTGGCGTGCCCGGGCCACCCGGCCCTTGGCTCTGTCTTTTGTCCGACGAACGACCGTTTTCCTTATGGAAGAATAACCGAGAAATAGACGCTATACACTTCACCGCCTCGAGATCAACCGTCTCGTGCTTTAAAAGGATGGCAACGGCGGTACGACAAAGGTCATCTCCTACCTGCCAAGTTCCCACAGACAATGTTCCCGCTGACCGTAGCCCTCGTCGCACTGATACCCTTTGTCCAATTCGGACAAGTGCAGGGGAGACTGACCCATGGACGCTGTGAGTCCTGGGGCCGTATCACGCTTCGCAAGGCGACTGAAGAACAACGACGTAGCTGTCGTCGCCAGCCGAGCAACGGGCATGCACACCGCCGCCGATGCGCAGGGCCGGTACTTCGGAACGTTCTGCGACCCCGGTTCGACGTACTGGAACGATGCTGATTTCATGGCCTTGGTCGACAACGAGGCGGACGTCGGGTCGCTCACTGTCTCGAACTCGCTCAAGTGGGATGCGACTGAGGCCTCCCAGGACAGCTTCACCTACACGAACCCCGACAAGCTCGTCCCGTATGCGCAGGAGCACGGCTACCTCATCCGTGGACACACGCTCGTGTGGCACTCCCAGCTGCCGTCCTGGGTCAGCGATGTCGATGATTCATCCATGGCGGACGTGATAGAAAATCACATCTCGAACGTCGCGGGTCGCTACGCGGGGCAGTTCTATGCCTGGGACGTTGTCAACGGTACGGAAGCCGACTGTCAACACCCGATGTGCCAGGCTGACGCTATGCAATAGAACCCTTCGCTGACGACGGCTCGTGGCGGTCCGACCCGTTCCACAACGCGCTCGGTGATTCCTACGTGACTGTCGCGCTCAACGCAGCACGTGCAGCAGACCCTACGGCGAAACTGTACATCAACGAGTACAACGTCGAAACGCCGGGGGCAAAGTCGTCGGCTCTGGTGGCCTTGGCGAAGTCGCTCGTCTCCGCCGGCGCCCCTCTGCAAGGGATCGGCTTCCAGAGCCACTTCGTTTTGGGGGATACACCGAGCACGGAGACGCTCGTGTCGCAGCTCGAGCAGTACACGAGCCTTGGCCTTGAAGTGGCGATCACCGAGCTGGACATCCGTATCGAGGACACAGCCTCCTCAGCGGACCTCGCTCAGCAGCAGACGGAGTATCAGAACGTTGTGGCCGCGTGCAAGGTGCGTCCTTCTTTTGTTTACAGCTATCCTTCGCGTCCGTCTGCTCATCTTCCCGAAGGCGGTTGATCTGTGCGTAGGCGTCACAGCCGCAGGCATGAGCGACAAGTACTCGTGGGTGCCGGACACGTTCCCCGGATACGGCTCCGCCTTGATGTTCGACGAGTCATTCGAGAAGAAGCCAGCATACACCGGCGTCATCGACGGCTGGGATGCTTAGGGAGGCATTCAGAACGGTTCTCATGAGCGTGTTCTTTCTTCTACGTCGGCGTTTGTAATCCATATACCCTGCGGATGGCATCATGCTTTGGGTCTAATCTCATGACAATCGTTTAAGTATGTAAACAACACATCCCCATTACGCAGAGCCTGGCTTTCCTGCGCTTGAAAGCCTGGAGCTCGAAGGAGGCTCCTTCCTCGACGCGGCACACATACTCGTGTCGGGCAGCGGGCGGAAGATGAGACATATCAGCCTGTGTTGTGGTGTCGAGGACGAGTCGTCGGTGCTGACGACTCTCACTGAGGCGATCATGGGTCATTGTCGACCGGCGTCCCTCCGCCGTCTCAAGATCTCCAAGGCGCATGGGATTGCAGACGACGATGTGCCCGAACCGTGGCCTTTGCTCTTCGAGCATGTCGCTCCTCTCATCGCCTTTAACGGTCTCGCCGCCATATCCATCAGCGCCTTTCATGGCACGACAATCACCGACGGAGACTGCGAACAGCTGGCGCAAGCGTGGCCGGCGCCCCAGCTTGGAAAACTCACCTTTGACGTCCATGGAACGCACGCGACCACTGTTACCTGCACACTGGCAGGAGTTGCCGCCTTCGCGCGGCACTGTCCGCTTCTACACCGCATCAACATCCCCTTCGACGCAACGATCATTCCGACAGACCTTCCGAACGCTCAACGTCAACTTGCAGCTGGTGTGTTAGCAAGACAGGTTGAGGTCGTTGCAAAGACGTTCGCCAACATATCGGACGCACCAGGCGTCGCTCAGTTCTTGAGCAAGGCATTTCAACCGAAGAAGCTGGAGGTTCTGCATCGCTCCTTCGGCACAGCTGGGTTCGAGGATACCGAAGTCGAGAGGAGAGATGTTCTCTGGCTTCAGGTACAGTCGATTGTGTCCGGGCGGCACTAGCAAGGAACATTGTTGATTTGGCCTTGTACACAGGTATATGATAGTCGTACATTGAATCAGACTTGCCTATTCATCGCGGATGTCCCTACTTTTCATCCGTATAGCGTCTGGTCCTGTGGTGTTCCAAAGAGACCCATGCTCCAGCTGGGTGGCTGCCTCCACCCTTTCGAATCGACGCCGATCACACGAGCGACCACGGCTGCGAGAAGATGTGCATCACTCCTGTTGTCCCCCTCGAGGACGAAGTGCAGAAGAGCGACTGTGGGGATAGACCACTCTTTCGGCAGAGAAGACAGCAAGCGCCGCGTGAGCCCTCCGCCCGGGATGAAGGGTATCGCCCCCTCAGATGATGACGCAGATGATTGGGACAAAAACTGGGGAACCGGTGATGAGTACGGTGGTATTGGGAGGTCGCTGAGAGTGTGCAAGGGTGAACTCTGCAGCGAGCTCGCTCCGGTGGGAATGATATGGTATGTTGGTATCCTAGTGGACGAGGTCGTTAAGTGTCGACACGGCTATACTAAGTCAAGTACGCACATCATCTGTTCGTCCATGCGGTTGGACATGTCGACCCCAGAGAGAGTAACAAGCGCAGAGACACCCGACTGATTCACGAAGGAGAGAATCGCATCGATGAAGTCTTGCTTGTGCGTCTGTAGGGGGGAGGGTTATAAATCAGCAGTAAACAGTAGAGCAGCGTACACACCTTTAATACAGGGGATCTCTGCTGGATGACAGCGAACGAGGCGTTCTCGGTCCCGTAGACTGGTAGGGATTGATTTCAGGCGCACGTTCAGACCAAAGCACATCACACACCTTCGATCGGAGAGGCCAAGTCGGATGGGTCATATTCGCTTGCACCAATGACGGGAACCAAGTACGATGGATCTAAGGTTGCCAACCTCTTCAAGCCATACGACGCGATGAGAAGATCAACAGCGAGTTGTGAGACGTTGGCCGTTGAGACAACGGGCTGCGGAAAATCCGGTTAGGCGGTGCGAAGTGCGCAGGGCAAGGCCAGCTAACAAGAATAAGAATTTTGCCCTCGATGCTGGCCGTCGGATGAGCAAATGTCATAGTGGTGTCGGGCAGAGACGCGTCTTGCCTAATGCAAAGTAGGACGCGTCATGTCGTAGACGACGTGGTGGTTCCCAAATCGGGAACAATGTCACGGTTCGACAATCTGCAACAACACCATCGACAATTCAAAGCGATACATCTAGACTACATGATTTGGCAGTCCAGTTCTATGTAGCGTGCTAATGGTATGTGTTTGTATACGGAGTCGGAGGTAAAGACTTGCACGCTGCGTCCTGAAGCGATAGCTGGTACGCGCACTCCAAGTCTTCCTCATACCGCCGCTCCAACTCCCATTCGCTGTCGGAGTCTGCTTGTAAGGATTGCATCGATGTCTTGCTTCTCTGGCTTTGCTGTGGTGCAGTATGATCCGCGGACGGACGAGAGCGTCGGCCATAGTCCAGCGACAGAGATGTGTTTGTCGATGGTCCGTCCTCAAAGACAGTCTCCTCCATCCCGTCTTCCTGGAGGTCCTCCTTCAGCTTCGCTTCCGCTAGCGCTGCCAACTGTTGGCGCCGACTTGCTGTATCGCGCTTCATGACATAGAAGCGATAGATAATCTCTTGCCGTTGCGGGAGTGTAAGCCCTCGCACGGCCTCCTGTCCTTCCGCGGTGCGGATGTGACGCTGCGCCCTTTCCTGGTTTTGGCTGCGTGGAGACCGAACGCTACGCCACGCTCCCTGCAGCGGCAAACTAACCACGCCCAAAAGGCCGCTGAACGGTTTGATATGAAGGTTGCCCACTACAGCGAGAGTGAGCAGCGTTGACCAAAGGTGTTCACAAGACACGCACAACTGCGTGCAGTGCCTTTGACAGCACCTATAGCTCCCTGTAACGGCGTTAACGGCTGCAGACACATGATAGTCGCCGACTCACGTCTTCCTTGGCGCCCCGATACGGTTCCGTGATGAGTCCAGTGACGCCATCCGACACGCCCCAAAACAACGCCTGCGGGACTCAGCACGGTATATCGCAAACAAAGGATGGAGCTCACCTTTCCTCCCTCTATCAGACCTGTACCAAAGCCAGTGACGTTCTTCTGAGGGCGAACAGAGGAACCGTACAGGGCTGGCAGATTGTTGAAACCCTCGTATGTATGCGTCAAAATCTTGAAGGCGCCTGGCTCGAAGTTAGCAGGTCTTTTCGCAAGATGGCACTCAGACCGCGCACCCTTCGGCAATGCGGTAGTCGAATTGACTATGCCCTTCACCGGATCCCTGGGGAAAGCCGTCAATGTCTGAGTAGGTACAGTGGGACACAGGACGTACGTGAAGATCTGGGCAAGACCTTTGTACTGATGCAGGACTGTCCAGAATACCGCGCTCGCGCATGCGGTGAGTGGATCTCGGAACTGTTTCCTGGATTCATACTCCTTCGTTCCTGCGAATTCGTCAAATTCACGTGAATGCCGGTTTTCGAAGATATCATACGGACGATGCAGGTCAAGCGCATCTGCCTTAATCTCCCGAGCTTCTAGAAGGGTCTGAGCGGCTACTGCACTAAGTTTGAGGCACTATTCTCTCGTGTCAGAAAACGAGCTACGCATACTCAGCAGAGGTGGCAGGATATACTTACATGGTCTGTCGACCACCACACCGCGATGTGGTCCGGGCACAAATCGCAACGCATGTTGAGGAGTGGAAGATGTCGATAGAAGCCTTCGACTCCCGCAGAAATGCCGTTCTAAAGTAGATCAGTTCAGCATCGGATCAGCGAGAAAGGGGGGCCAGTACCTCATTAGCGATCTGTTCAGCCATGTGTGTAGCAGCCTGCTGAGCGGGCGGGCTCGTGGCGTATACGAGAGCTGCCACCAAGTTCGCGACGGTTAGCTTCTTGTGTGGAATCGGTGCTGGACCTGCGCCGGCACGACAGATCATATCACCTATATAGCCACAACGGATGAGCCACTGTATGGCAAGACAGCGGGCTCAACGTACCCCAGAATTCTTGGTCGCCAAAGAAGGGAACGACGACGGTCGGGCGACCCTTCGATAGCCCGATGGCAGTTGTTCCCGCGCCACCGTGATGCACAACGGCAGAAACACGGTTCTCCGCAAAGAGCCAATCATGGGGCACATTGCCGATGATGAAAACGTGTGGCGGGACTTTGACACCGCCGAGGCCGCCCTTATACGATGGTTAGCGATGATTGAGTCAACCAATGAACTGCTCACCCATCCTGCTGAGATGACAGCACGGACGCCCGCCTGAGCAGTGGCCTCAAATATGATACGCGACATTTCTTCGGGGTCCTCGACCACGACGGATCCAAATCTATCACAGCGTCAGAACTGAGGCAGTCCTGCGGGATCCTGACTCGTTACCCAATGTAAACAGGTGTGTCTCCGTACGCAAGGAAAGACTCCAGATCCTCCGGAGGGGTGTAATTTGTCGCGAGATCAAGAAAGTAGAAGCCAACTACGTCGATGTGATTGGACCAGTCCTTCGGCTTCGGAACCAAAGCTGGGCTCATACAGTACGTCCAGGGCACTTTCAGCCGCTCCGCGAGTCCTGGACCTGACCGTACCGATAACGACGGAAGTCCGAGAGTGTGGTTGCGAAACCTGTTGATGATATCACCCATCCTGTGCAGGCCGGTCAACAGTCGGTGGCGCTCACGAAAAGCGATACGCACCCCTGCCAGGTCAGAATGTCCGCAGCGGCATAGCTCATGTAATTGGTCAGGCGCTCGCCGGCGTTGGAGAACTTGATGTTGACTAGAGGATGAGGAAAATCACCGGTGGCGCACCACGGCATAGCTGGAAAGACAAGTCAGCGGCGAACGAAAGTACGGCGCGATTTATGCGTACTGAAGGTGAGCAGCAGAGGGATGCCCAGGGCCTCAGCGCAGTGGACGTGCGCAAATGCAGGCGGGTTCGAGATAATGGCATCCGCCATGAACCGCGCACCCGTCAGGTCAGGACTATGGCACGCATTCCAGCAGCCGTTCAACATCTGCGAATTCGTTGTTAGCCGGATTAAGAACGACCAAGGCGTTTGCTCACCTGGCCAAGCATCTGAGAGGAATGCGAAATGAGCTGGTATCATCCCTCTGCCGTAGATCGCACGCACCTTGCGCTTTTTTGGTATGTCCCCGTTCTTCAGAGACTCCATACCCGGCACGAGGCCTGGATTCTTGACCATGTATGACATGAGCTCGTGGGGATCACCGCCGATGCTGAAGAAACCGAGCCCATTCTGGGTGACGAAGGTGCGAAAATTCTCGTGTGAAGCGATGCGAACACGATGACCGTCGGACTTTAAACGTTTTCCAAGGGCAATATAAGGCTGTACGTCGCCTACACGTTCGTCAGACTCAGTTCGGAAAAAAACGACCAGTCGCGTACCTCGACTGCCCACAATCATGATGACGATGCACAGCGGGGGACAGTCGGACCAATTCCTGTTGTCGATGGCGAATTCATCAACTTGCGGGGCGTAGTCCTTGGGGAGGTCCGGAAGCTTCTTCTTGAGGGTGAAGGACACGTCAATCCGACCGTTCTTTGATACGCGCGCAGCGGACGCCAAACCCTTGCCAGTAGCTGTCCATTCCGCATAATCTGACGAAGGGCGTCAAATAACATTCATAACCTGGAAAGGGAGACGGACGTACTGATTCCAACTTCATCCTTCTCCTTGCCCCTTCCTTTCTTCTTTGTTGCGTTCGTCAGGCCCTCCGATTCTTGGTATGATGGTAATGGCTCGGGATCATGCATGTGGTACGTCGAGCGAGGACGCATCTGAGGCATGATGTTTGGTTGACGAAGAACAGCAGATGATACTGTTCATGGCGAACGGGGACTATATGTCTATGAGCGAAGCACGGGCTGTTCGAGGCGATGCAGTCAGCAACATCAAGTCGCTTCCGGCCCTGTCGCACCTCGGAGTTCGGAAAAAGACCGTGTATGGAATGCCTTGTTCACGATAAAGCCTGGTAGGACGCTCTTCAGCAATACCTCTGCCGTCATCCTCTTCCTGGCTTAGGTGCGATCGGAGGCGACATGGCGTTGTGCCGCCTAGTACATACTTATACTCAGCCATTTTCCACTGGAGCTACTTGTGACTTTGCTGCGCCACGATGAAGCTTGAAACCGCTTGAGAAGAAGGGAAGACATGTGTGCATTGCATGGCGGTTATGTAACAGGCGGTTGACATGACGGTTAACTTCAAGTGCTGAAGTCCGTGATGACTCATGTTCTGTTGTCGGTGATTCGGACCGAGTTCCACGTGAATCTGATCGTCCAGCCAATGGCAAGCCATGGCGTTCTTCGGACTCACCCCTCACGTTCAACTCGAACTGGGACACTTGCAGCACGGGATTTGGGTCCTGCTCTGATTTTTGTGAAAGTCCCAGCACCGACGGTCAGACCGTGTGATTCTCTGAGATCTCCTTGCATATAAAGGCACTGAGGAGTGCTGCCTGTCTCGCCCTCCACAACTCGTCCGTGCGCAATCCGGATTTTGTGCCGAGCTGCCACCGCTGCATGCAAGCATGAGTCTCACCGCGGAATCCACGGTCACGCCTCCTCCTGTGCGTGCGCATGTATGCTACGCTGCAGTGATACCGGCTGCTATATATGCTAACAAATTCGTTCTTTTCAGACATATGTTTGCAAGCACTTGTCCTGCGGGCAGCATTTCGATTCGCTTGACAACCGGAACGTTCATGAGCGCCACCACGTCGTCAACGACAAGGGGTGAGCCGCGAATACCTATATAGTGAAGACACCGAAGTGCGCTAACAAGACATGATCTAGAGAAACACGCTGCCCTCACCATGGTTGCTCTTATACGCATGCTAGCGAGACAAAAGTGCTTAACCACATCACATCCAGCCAGTAGGTCAAGTTGGATTGGGCGCATAGCAAATACCTCACTATTGACCTGGCAGCCGTGATCTCCCTCGATGCCAGCAATCCGGCTGCAACTATTTTGCCACGAGCCCGCGCCTTCTAGCTGTGCATGTTCGCTCCGCTCACGGCATCGCCGCATCCCCGCGCAGAGCATCAAGCTCTAGCCCATTCAAGAAGAGTCCTACCAAGGCCAAGGCCAAGCGGGTTATACAACTTCGCAGCATTCAACCTATCTCATGGCCTTTGCCTTCGTCTCCGAAGACGCCTCTGCAGGAGGTTCCCGAAGACAGTCTGTTTGTTCTTAGCGACTCGCCTCAGCCAGGCGAAAGCGACGAAGACAAGGACGAAGGTGCCCCCTCGGAGAGTCCTGCAGGAGTCGAACCGTTCTCCTCTGACAGAGAGCCTAGCAAGACGCCGATGAGTTCCCTTCTAACCAGGAGCTTCGACCTCGAAGCGCTAGGCGAGGTTGATGAAGATTAATGGTCGACATCACCTTTTCCTATTACATATTATCTCCGTCTTGTGGCTTATCAAACACAAATTGCGCAAACCTCGTGTTTGCCATTGCTTGGCGTATAGGCGCATCCGCGGCATTTGCCGAGACCTCGTACAACGCCCGGTTCGGTGTCTCTACTTATATTAAGCACTATATGTCGATCCTCATGATCACCCTCACAGGGCGGGTAAATCTCTCGCTTGTTCTTCCTTGCTTTTGGCCGGGATGACCATCCGCTCACGGCGCGGGATGCGGCCGTAGGCCGTGCCTGCGCTTCTCACTGCAGTCCATGCCTTCGCTTCCGTACACGGCCGCGTAGTCCTTTGCTAAATTTCAGCCAGAGCCCAACATTCCATCTTCAGACATGGCCGTTATCTAAGATGTGGAAGCGACACACCTGTTTTTCAGGTGTTGAGTCGTGCAGGTGCTTTTCAGGTGACGGGACCGTATGGAACCCCTCGGACCGAGCGGGCACGCGTGGAGGCGTGGACGGGCATCGACGCCACATATTCGAACTTAACAGAATTTCAGCGGTGGAGCCTGCCCTCAACTTCAAGTGACGCGCGGCCTGACACGTGAGCGCTCAAACTTCAAAGCGCGCAGTCCGTTGCCAACTGCAACCGCGCTTTCCTCCTTCTCACCACCCATCCTGCCCATGTCCCGCCATCACTGTTGCGGGGTGAAGCCTTGCTTGCTGAGCTGAGGCTGCTAGAAGTCGTAGCGGGACTTCAGACACTTCGTTGTCGGGCTAACCCGTCCCAAAAGGCGTCGCCTCGCGATCAGCATGCCCCGTTGTCGCCATCCTCCCTGTCCGTCCCCACGAGAACGGATAACAGGTACGCGCTATAGGCTCGCTCTTACGCCGTCTGACCCATTGATAAGGACGACGATGTTCAAGCACTGGCATATTTTACACCTACGTCGTCGTTCGGTGCCGCAGTTGCGGTCAGCTGAGCTCGACAGCGAGCACTACTTTGGAATTGGATGAGGGCAGCGCTACCTGAGCGCCACGAAGGGCGAGTACACCGGTGTGTACGTCAAGAACGTCGCCTTCCATTAATCAAGCTGACAAATACACAGTTCCGTCGAAGAGCCGTTCGCGCTGCGCGCACAAGTGCAGACTTCGATGCGCTGCCGCTCCGACTCAACGTACAGAACCGGCTTTCGCAGACGGGCACGGCCGCCCCGCACATCCTCACCCCTCTTGAAGCTATGATGGAGAGTTCCTCGCAGCTGCAATCAAATGTCACGAGCACGGTACGGGTCCAATATCAACTTTGTGTCCCTGACCTTCATCACAGACATCAAGTTCTCCAGCCCTCGAATTTTACGTGTGCGGCGTGCGCGCACCAGGCGCGTGCAGGCCTTTCGCTACACATTCCTTTGGCCCTCGTAGGGTACAGTGCATCCATAGCCATGCTGTATTGATAGCAGTAGCTTATTAGACTTGCAATATATGCCACTTTGTTCTTTATATCATGCTCTGGTGTAACGAAAGGCCTGCATTGGCAGGGTGGGCAGCAGCGCGGATGGATCCGGGCGCGGCGAGGCGCAGCGGGGCCGCGGAGGTCACGTGTCCAAATATCTAACTTTCAGATGCAGCGACACCTGTGGTCCACATACACAACGTCTGGAAACCAGCTACATCAAAATAGCTGTGAACCCAGAAGCCCCGTTTATCTACATTTCAGCTATCCGTAGGCGGATTTCGAGCGATCCTGGATTCACCTAAAATATGGGTGTGGACTACGCGGCCGTGTACTACACTTGAAGCTTAAGTGAAGCTTGAAGATGTCAGAAGATCGCTTGTTTGGACATGCCGAGGTCATCCATCGTCTCGCGCGCTGTGCAGGCGCTGTGCTCATGAAGCAGGACGACATTCATGAAATCGTCAGCCACCTGAGGCTCTCTGCTTCGTTCGGAGGTCTTCCAATATCTTTACTCATTGCATCCGATAACAGCTTAGCAAGAGCCAGAAAGAACGTCTTTCATACAGACGCGGGATACAGAAACGGACATCTCATTGTCGAAAACGCAGCCTGCTCGGTACGAATGAACTGGCATCACCGTGCCGCTGCTGTGCCGCCTGACTATGTCCCCTTGCGGACTGTAGATCTGGCACTGACGGCCATCCCTCGATGCGGCGGTGCCTGCCCCTCCCCGTACACCGTCTAGTCCAGCCGGGACAACAGTGACCATAAAAGAGGCCTACGCGTTGCATACTGCACCAAGGTTGGATCTCGCACATCGCCATGTTCTCTCTACTCCTCGTCGCTTTGCCACCCCTCCTCGCGCAGGCTGCCGTTTATGGGCCTATGATGGCCCACGACTTCCCCGACCCAAGCGTCCTTCTGGTCGATGGTCGGTGGTACGCCTTCTCCACCACGTCCGGCGGCAAGAATGTCCCCGTCGCGACTTCGGGCGACATCCATTCCGGCTGGGCGCTCACCGGTACCGACGCTCTTCCAGCGGTCGGCGCATGGTCCACTGGTGGTGTATGGGCTCCGGATGTCACACAGTTGGTATGCACTCTCGCTAATTCTCTTGATTTGATTCACGACTGATGCACATTGTAGGCGGACGGCAGCTTCCTCATGTACTATTCTGGCGTGTCGAAGGCGAATCCCAGCGTGCACTGTATCTCAGCTGCGACGTCGTGGAATATTCAAGGGCCATATACTCCAATCGCCAACGTTCTTGCCTGTCCGGTTAGGTACGTACCAGCGCTGTAGGGCATGTCAGATAGCTTACTCAAACCGCTTAGCTCTGGCGGTGCAATAGACCCTCACGTCTTCACTGACGTTGACGGCAGTATCTACCTGCTTTGGAAGGTTGACGGAAACAACATCGGTCATGGCGGAAACTGCAACAACGGCGTTGAGCCGATCCAGTCGACACCCATCATGATCCAGCGCATGAGCGCGGACGGCAAGTCCTTCTACCCAGGCACCGGGCACACGCAGATCCTTGACCGCGATGCGAACGACGGTCCCCTCATCGAGGCGCCCTCGCTCGTGCGCACATCCGAGGGCGTTTATGTGCTCTTCTTCTCTAGCAACTGCTATTCCGGCTCTCTCTACGACATCGCGTACGCGACCGCGACCAATATCATGGGTCCGTACACGAAGGGTCCCTGGCTCCTCAAGACCGCGACGCCGTACTCGCAGCTGTACTCGCCGGGAGGTGCCGACGTCACCCGCGGTGCCGACCATCTGCTCTTTCACGCAGACAAGGGCACGACAGTGACCACACGACAGCTCTACGTTGCTGATATCTCCGTCAGCGGCAAGACTGTAAACATCTAGAATGGCGGCGGCTGGAGAAAGCTTAGGGATGGCCTATGTACGCTGTAACTCAACTATCGTCGTGTTGTATAGGGTGTTCAGTAATGGGTTGACTTGTTGCAAGCACTGGAACATTGGACAGCGATCTGATCCTGAGGCCCGAAGTTTTGAAGTCTGAAGATGAGCTGTGGTGGTCAATGATCGCCATGAAGAGAATACGATCGGTGTTGTATCCCCGCATGTGCAGCCTTGTATCTTGACACGAACGATCATCATGCCGCCGCGACCCACAAAGCTCGCCGCGTTCTTCGACAATGATGAGGAAAACTTCTCCTTTGCAGTGCGACGGCACATACTCTTATCCTTCGTTCCCACTCACCAACCACGTCGCTCGTAGCAAAAGACGATAGACGAGTCCAAGCTCAGCGCGCGCCCGCGCAAATCGAAGAGGGAGAAGGAACAGGAAGCCGCAGAAGCGAAGCGTCTCGAAGAAGAAGAGAACACGAAGAGGGCATATGCGGAATTTGTAGAGGCGTTCGATGGGGCAGGTTCAGCCAGGAAAGCCACGACGAATGCGTTTGTGAGGGCAGGAGAGAGCCCACAACAGGCGCCTGAAGCAAAGCCCCTTCCCACAGGCCCTTCAGTGGGTCGCAGACTGGTACGTGCTCCTTTGCAGCGAGAGGGGGCGTCCCGCTGATAGCTGGCAGCCGTCCATGTCGCCGCCGCCTTCAGCCCCGCCGAAGCCGAAGGGGAAACGCGCGATGGATATGTTTCTGGAAGAAATTAAAAGGTGCGTATAGCGTTGTCTCCCTATACTTGTTGACTTATGCTACGCCAGGGACCAGGCTGATCGAGAAGCGCGGTTCACACGCAGTACGCAGGTCGCAGGCGGGCGGTTGACTTGGAGCTTACTGTTTATGCTAGACTCCGGCCATGGCCGATCTTCCGCGACAGCAATGGCAGGTGCGTCTGTGGTCATATGCTTGTGAATATATACTGACGGGTGGATGCAGCCTACGAAGGGCAGAACGGTAGCAAGGACAGGGGTGACCCTCTGGTACGCGAGTGTGATACCAACCTGCACAAAGAAGTCGACCTCATTTTTCCAGACATCCAACCTTTTCGTTGCCAACTTGCCCTCACATGTCACGGAGCCGAGCCTTGGCCAACTTTTTGCCAGTGTTGGTCCTGTAGGATCTGTACGCCACGCCTCACTTCACACAGCGATCAATGTGCTGATCTACCTTCAGGTCAAGATAATGTGGCCTCGCAACGATGTCAACATTGGACCTGCCGACATGCGGAAACCTAAACCGAACCCTCTCAGCGGTTTCGTTGCATTTATGAAGCGCACGGACGCAGAAGATGCGCTGCGACTGTTTGATGGGTTCGACTGGGGCGGCTCTACCCTTCGCGTCGGCTGGAGCAAGGCCGTCCCCGTTGCGGCCAAACCTTTGTATAGTGCGTCGGGCTTGCCATCTTGACGATGCCCGTTTCACCTGGCATGCAGTGCCATCCACCATAAATGCGGAGAAGACCAGTAGGCGCAGTCGAAGCCCTAGAGAACGTCGTTCGCGATCCGGCTCCTATAGCAGCGGTCGATCCCGCTCACCACGCAGAAGCGTTGCGGACTCTCATGGACGCGCAGTGTCCCCGCGCTATGCCCGTGTGCCCTCGCCTATCCTAGGAGAAGAGGCCGTGACAGATTCTTTCATTCGTGTCGTGGCTGCGGAAGTGCGAGGTCATGGACCTGAATATGAAGTTAACCTGAAGGAGCGAGAGAAGCACAACCTCAAGTACACTTTTATGACGAATCGCGCTGTAAGTCTACCCATGCACCTCTCAGGCGCATGACTGACCCTATGCCAGCATCGCCGGCACGCCTTTTATCGCGGTCTGGTGGAGTCGGAGCGAGCACTCGAGCCTGAGTTCGATGATGAGGTCAGTCTCAAGCTGAATTTTTGTATGATTAACTTCCTCATTTCACTTCAGGGATACAACTCCGTGTATTCCACGGACTCGGCCGAAGAATCAGAACGTGAACGTACGCGGAAAGGCGTTCTCGGAAAATTGGCAGGGAAGCGCTTCTCCGCGATGTTGAGGGCCATGTCAGGCAAACGTGGTGAAATCGGCCGTTGCATGGCCTTCGCGCTCGAGCATGCCGAAGCTGCGCATGAGGTCGCCGAGCTCATCATCGCCTCCTTACTCGTCGAAACCACGCCTGTTCCTCGCAAAGTGGCCCGCCTGCACCTCATCTGCGACATTCTTCATAACAGTGCTGCGAGCGTGCCGAGCGCGTGGAAGTACCGCGGCGAGTTTCAAGGCCGGCTCGGCGTTGTCTTCGACCACCTCGCCAACATATACCACTCATTTCCCGGACGGATAACGGCGGAGACGTTCAAGAATCAGATTACGGCCGTGTTGGACATCTGGGATGACTGGATCATGTTCCCTCAGGACTTCACCCTGGAATTGCGACAGCGCTTGGAGGGGCAGGTTAAGCCGGAGCAGGAAGCACATGTAGAGATTGCGACGGAGCAGCCAGCAGTTGAAGCGCCGTCGAGGTTCAACGTCAGCGCCTTCCAGCCTGCGACCGTGCCCGTGGACATCTCCGCGGATCAGTCCACCGCTGAAGATGATGATCTGGACGGGGCTCCTGTAGATGACGATGTCGACGGCGTGCCCGTTGATGGTGACGGACCGCCGATGGATGACCTCGATGGCGAGCTCATGGCGGACGACCTGGACGGCGAGCCGCTAGCCGGGGACGACATTGACGGCATGCCTGTTGAGAACATCGACGGTGAACCCGTCAGCGACATTGACGGTCAGCCTGCAGGGGACGATCTGGACGGTGCTCCCCTTGATGAAGAGATGGACGGCGAGCGTGTCGTAGAGGATGATAATGGAGAGACCGTTGCTTTGCAAGACGTATCTGATGGCGAGCCGATGGATGAGAGCGATTAGATGACACGCCCAAGGTCAGGGCATGCAGCATAGGCGGGTGAGTCAAGCAATGCTCTGTATCTGCCCTGAGCTCATCTGCTGCTGTAGGTTTCAACGGATCTTGTAAATATCGTAGTGCAGTGACCAGTGTATCGATACACTGGCGGCGCCCATGGCCCCTCTGCTGCTTGAAAAGCTCGGTCCGGGGTCGACAGCTCGACGAAGCGGTAAGTACTTCAAAATTTCGTGCTTTATGTAGAAATACTCGAGACTGCGCATTTGGACGCCGTCACAACACTAGAGAAGGCGAGCAAAAATCGGCAAAATGGGCTGCTCAGGTCAGCATCGGGTATCGTCCAGACCCCTTTGAGCTTCAGCAGTCAGTGGCCGGGGTGACCCAGGGGTCGCGGGATAGGAAGCCTCGTAGCTTCCGCGCAGTGACACGAAGCTGAACGGAACACCCTTGTGTAGGCTCAGATGCAGTTGCAAAAGCCGGTTGGTGGTCGAGCTGATTGTATTTTTTCCGACTTCCAAAGATCAGGCAGCGCTGGAAGATACACCGGCAATTGGGGCCGATGCCTTTGTCTGTCCGCCTCCGCTTGTCGTGCTAAGAGATTCGAGCTCGTAAAACAGACATTTTAGGGCGTATATAGTACCATGCTCCGGGGCTACTGCGAAATAGCCAGACGTTCGAAGCCTCCGGCCCGCTGCTAAGGTACATCTTGTGTGTCCGTGCTTGGCCTTGTGGGTGCATCGCATAGCATGCTCGTGACCTCATCGACGGAACGAGCTATTCTTAGCCACGAGGCGCCTAAACAATGGCTGTCTTCAACGTCGACGACGGCACGCTGCACGACCGCGTCTGGCTTGTTGTAGCCAGTGAAACGACGTCACACATAGCAGAATCTGCTTCTTGCAGTGCTCTACCACCATGAAGTTCTACATTGACGACCTTCCCGTGCGTAGCTGCGTTCAACGCGTATACTCATTGCTGACTGACAAGCAGGTAATCTTCCCTTACGACCGCATCTACCCTGGTAGCTCTTCATATTGTGATGCATTTCAACTTTTGGCTGAAGCAACATAGAGCAATATGCATACATGTGCGACCTCAAGCGCACGCTCGATGCGGCTGTCAGCAATTCCATCGCCCCTGGTCGATCATGCTCTGACGCTCCCACAGGGCCACTGCGTCCTTGAGATGCCCTCCGGGACGGGCAAAACAGTCTCTTTGCTTTCCCTCATTGTATCATATCAACAAGTGCGTGCCTTTGCCCTCTTTCCCCCTTCCTCAACTAACGATCGGCTCGCAGTTCTACCCTACCAAACGCAAACTAATATACTGCTCCCGTACCGTCCCCGAGATCGAGAAAGCACTGGCAGAGTTGAAGCGCCTCATGGCGTACCGCATCACCTGTGCAGAAACACCTGAGGAAAAGGCAAAGGAGGAAGGTTTCATGGGTCTCGGCTTGACCAGTCGGAAGAACCTCTGCATCCACCCGGAGGTGTCGAAGGAGAAGAAGGGTGTCGTTGTCGACGCGCGGTGTCGTGACCTGACCAATTCGGCTGTATGCGAGAAGGGGCGGGCGGAGCCTGGCTCTGTGGACCTCTGCGATTGGCATGAGGTGCGTCTGGCGGCACAAGTCTGCCACCATGCCGCTGACCTTGGTGCAGAACTTGGGCAAGTTGGAGCCTGGAAACCTCATACCTTCCGGCATTTGGACACTCGCAGATGTGCTGCAGTATGGCCGCGACAATGGCATATGTCCGTACTTCACCGTCCGGCGCATGGTAGATGAGGTCCTCAGCCCGAGCGATACATACATACTGAGTTCCTATGTAGATGCCCTTCGTCGACGTCGTGATCTACTCCTTCCACTACCTCTTGGATCCCAAGGTTGCCGACCAGGTATCTAAGGAGCTGTCCAAGGACGCCATCGTCGTCTTCGACGAGGCCCATAACATTGGTCAGCTTCCCTTTCATCTATCTTGCGTCAAGCTTGAACTGACGTATGCCCACCAGACAATGTCTGCATTGAGTCCCTGAGCATCGACCTCACGCGTCCTATGCTCGACTCTGCAGCGAGAAGTGTTGGCAAGTTAGGGGAAAAGATCGAGGAGTCAGTGGCTTCGCACAGCCGCTCGCCGTCGAACTGACATGTCGTGTGCAGGATCAAGACCACAGATGCCGCAAAACTACAGGACGAGTATGCCAAGCTTGTGGAAGGTCTTCAGGAGGCGTCAGACAGGACAGAGGACACCGATGGGTTCATGTCCAATCCCTGTGCGTATCATGCCCGCCGTGCGGCTATATTTCTGCTGACATGTAGACAGTGCTGCCGGATGACCTGTTGGATGAAGCCATTCCGGGGAACATCCGTAAAGCGGAGCACTTCGTGGCATTTTTGAAGCGATTCGTGGAATACCTCAAGGTCCGCGTCGCTCTTCATCACAACACGGTCGCTGACGCTGACGACAAAACCTCCAGACTCGCATGCGCGTTCTGCACGTCGTGGCAGAGACACCCCTGTCTTTCCTCCAGCATCTGAAGGATATCACGTACATCGAGCGTCGGCCACTCCGGTCAGTGGGTTCTGTGCTGACTTGCACGATAGCTGATGACCAAATGTCTAGCTTCTG
This sequence comes from Schizophyllum amplum, assembly GCA_007026445.1. Taxonomy (NCBI): domain Eukaryota; kingdom Fungi; phylum Basidiomycota; class Agaricomycetes; order Agaricales; family Schizophyllaceae; genus Schizophyllum; species Schizophyllum amplum. The sequence continues at coordinate 1,699,192 of VDMD01000001.1, read as the reverse complement.
CGCAGAGCGCCTGCAGTCATTGATTCGCACCCTTGAGCTTTCGCGTCTTGATGAGTTTTCCGCGTTGCAGAAGGTCGCGTCGTTCGCAACTTTGGTGTCGACCTACGAAAGAGGTACGTCTTCCCAATCCATCTACCGTATTCCCACCTTCCTAACCTAACCTATGTAGGTTTCATCCTGATCTTGGAACCCTTCGAAACCGACAACGCTACCGTACCCAATCCCATTTTCCATTTCGCGTATGTGAACCTCTATCAGATCTCTTGCCCGTCTGACAAGTGCGTCCAGATGTCTGGATCCCTCATTAGCGATCCAGCCCGTCTTCGAGCGGTTCAGCAGCGTGGTCATCACCTCCGGGACGATCTCACCGCTGGACATGTATCCCAAGATGTTGCAGTTCACGCCGGTAGTGCAGGAGACGTATCCTATGACGCTCACGAGGAATGCGTTCTTGCCTCTGGTATGATTTGTCGGAAGTGCTGCTGAACATGGTTGTGGCTGACGAGCGCGCTGCAGGTGATCACGCGTGGCAGCGACCAAGTTGCCATCAGCTCGCGATTCGAGGTCCGCAACGACCCCGCGGTGGTGCGCAACTTTGGGAGTATCTTGATTGAGTACAGCAAGATTGTGCCGGACGGGATCGTCGCGTTCTTTCCAAGTTATCTGTACATGGAGTCCATTGTCGCGGCGTGGAATGACATGGTGCGTGTGCACGTTGTGCTCGAATCTGGTCTTAATGCTAACTGTTCGCTCACTAGGGCATCCTGAATGAGGTTTGGAATCACAAGCTGATCTTTGTGGAGACGCCAGACTCGAATGAGACGAGCATTGCGCTCGAGAACTACCGAAGAGTGAGCAGGCCTGAATGAGATCGTATAAGGAGCTGACTAGCTAAAAGGCGTGCGACAATGGTCGTGGCGCGGTGCTGTTGTCCGTCGCTCGTGGCAAGGTATCCGAGGGAATCGATTTTGACCACAACTATGGACGCGCTGTCATCATGTTTGGGTGGGTGCACGCATGCTTGCTTGTCGATTCTTTGGCTGACGCCCTGCAGAGTACCATATCAGTACACGGAAAGCCGCATACTGAAGGCGCGCTTGGAGTACCTTCGCGACGCGTACCGCATTCGCGAGTCAGAGTTTCTGTCCTTTGACGCCATTCGCAACGCGGCGCAATGCGTAGGGCGCGTACTCCGCGGTAAAACCGATTGGGGGCTCATGGTGTTTGCCGACAAGGTGTGCACGCATGCGTGAGGTGTGTTTATGTCCTCTGACATCGTTGCAGCGCTTCGGCCGCTCCGACAAGCGGTCCAAATTGCCGCGCTGGATTAACCAGTATATCACAGAGACGGCGTCGAACCTGTCCACGGACATGGCGCTCACGCTGTCCAAAATATTCATGCGGACGATCTCGCAGAACCCGAATGAGAACCAGACGGGGATTTCGTTGTGGACGCTGGAGGATGTGCAGAAGGCGCAGGCGAAGCGGAAGATGGAGTCGATGATGGTGGAGGTGGAGGAGCGGGACGAGGACGAGGAGTACGGGGATGGGGGGATTACGGACAGGATGATGATGGAGGTAGACATGTCATGAGCAGTGTACACCGTATGATAATGTAGGGCCAAGTGACCAGTCATACGCGACACGAAGACAGGGGTGGATTGTCCCAAGAAGGCAAGAGGTGGGTCGTGGCGAACGGTGGGTCGAGCATCCTCTTCCCTCACCGCCAACTTTTCTCTTTATTTCGTCTGCGTCGTGCTTGTCGCGAGCGGCTTGCGCGTCGTATAATAATCAGGTCAAAACCCCCGTCTAAGGCTTAACTCGTTCCAAGGACACCCGTCATCATGGCGCTCTCCGCCTCCGACCTCGCGGTATGCGCTTCGTCAGTGTCCGCCGCGTCCCGAGCCCATCCCAACTCGTTTTGCAGAAACGCCACAATCTGGAGGGTGCACCGGACCCGTTCCCGGCCATGGTCGACAAGTCGCCCGCCCGTCCCAAGAAGTCGCCCCAGACCGCGCTCGACACCGACTCCGCCTCCGCCTTCCCGGCCCTCGCGCCCTCCGCGCCCACAGCCGCCGCCCCCGCGCGCTCGGCGTGGGGCGCGGGAGGCCCGCGCATCAAGCCCGCGGTGGTCAAGGCACCCGTCTACACGGACACGTTCACGCTCACCAGCGTGAGCCTCCCGACCAACAAGGATGGCAAGACGCTCTCGCTCTCCGAGGTCCTCAAGCAGGTCATGGCAAAGCACAAGGTCCGCATCGACGCCTCCGGCCAGAAAGGCGGCCAAACGTTCTACCTGCGTGGCGAGAGCCCCAAGGAATTGGACAAGGGAAAGCGCAGCCTCCTGGCTTCCCTCAGCCCGGTCGTACGTCCTGCGCGCTCTGCTGCCGTACTTTTACTCATCCTCCTCAGATCTCCATCGTCGTGGACGCCCCCGCTTCTACTATCCCTACCATCATCGGGCCCAAGGGTACGTGTTGTGCCGCCTGACACGCGTACACTCCTCACGACAGTCTGTTTTTAGGCGTTACGCTGAAGCAAATCCGTGACCAGACCAACGTCAAGATAGACATTCCTCGCCGCGAGGATACTCTCAACGTTCCCAACGGTCAGGCTAACGGACATGCCTCTGGCAAGGCTACTCCCGTCGAGGATGACGAAGAGGAACCCACGATCCCCATCACCGTCCAAGGTCCCGAGACTTCCGTGTACGAGGCCAAGGCCCTCCTCAACCAGATCATCGCCACGAAGACCTCGAAGACGACCCAACGCGTTCGCGACATCCCCGCGCACATCCTGCCGTTCATCGCTATCCGCGAGAGCTATTACAAGGGTCTGGGCGGCGAGGGTAACGAGCTTCACTTCAGCTTCGACTTCAAAGCGCGCGAGGTCACCGCCTCCGGCGATCGCGAGGCCGTCGTCGCCGTCATCGAGAGCGTCAAGGCATCCATCGAAGGGCACAACTCCACGCTCACCTCGTTCAAGCTCAACCTGCCGAAGCGTCAGCACGTCCTTCTGCGCGGTGACTTTGCCAAGGAAATCCTGCTCAAGAGCCAGTGCTCGATTTCGGTCCCACCCGCCGAGGACGCGACTGACGAGATCATTGTCTGGGGCAAGCAAACGGATTTGGCCAAGGGCATGGAGGTCGCTCTCAGCCAGGCGAACTCGAAGTACATCCACGACTTCCCCGTGCCTTCTACTGGTCCCGGTACGGCTAAGCAGGTTGTCACGTACATGACGCGCATTGGGTACACGAGAATTCTCAAGGCTTCCCATCCCGGTGTCTCTGTCTATCTGCCGTCTCCGGAAGCTGCGAACTTGAGCATCGTCATCGCTGGCGACAAACCCGCTGTCGATGGCGTAATCAACAATGTCTCCGCGCTCATGGGCAAGCTCTTCAGTGGCACCAAGGAAGTTCCCATCGACTGGCTCCTTCACCGCATCATTCAGGGCAAGAACGCGAAGAAGTGTGTGTTTATCTTGACTCACTTGAGCCGTCGTATCTGACTAGTCTTCCAGGATCAAGCAGTTCCACGAGCAGCACAACGTCCAGGTTCTTTTCCCGCCCGAGTCTCAGGAACTATCCTCCGTCTTGCTCGTCTACGACCCGCTTTCGCCCAACTTCTCGGTGTCTCTCGACGACAAGCTTAAGCACTTGGACGACGTCAGCAAGGACCTCCTCAAGTTCGCCCGGGACGCTGCTGATGTCAAGAGCGAGCAAGTCTCCGTTGAGAAGCGGTGGCACTCTGCGGTCGTCGGTGTTAACAAGACCACGCTCAACGCGTAAGCCCACATCCGTTGCAGACACAATCTTCGTCCTGACGCGGGCCATAGCATCATCGGCGAGGACAAGACACTCTCCATCAAGGTCGGTGCTGAGGCTAAAGCGGACTCGGAGGACGTTATCTTCGTCCGGGGCGCCAGCGCCGACGTCGACCGTGCGGTCAAGGAGATACTCCAGATCGTCGAGGACGCAAAGCACAACGAAATCGACAACAGCTACGTAAGTGTGAGACGACATGTATTCGGCTATCAACTGAATGCGTTCATGTAGGTCACCGACTTCGACATCGACCGCGAGTATGTTGGTCGCATCGTGGGCTCGCAGGGCTCTGGCATCAACAGGCTTCGGGATCTGCTGGGTGTCAAGGTCGATGTGTCCGACGAGGAGACCGAGAAGGACAAGGAAGGCGGCAAGAAGAAGAAGGCTGTTCACCAGAAGGCTAAGGTCACGGTACGTTCTCATTCTGTTCCCTCCTATATGTATCGTGTACTTAGGAAATTGCAGATTGTCGGACGCAAGGAAAACGTCGAGGAGGCCAAGAAGCGTATCCTTGGTCAAGTCGAGCGTTTGGTCAGTCTTGTTAGATTCTACACATCAACAATGCTTACCTGTTATACAGGCCGACGAGACTCAGGAGATCTTGAAGATCCCCAGCCAGTACCACTCGTCGCTCATCGGTCAAAGCGGGAAGTACGCTATCCGTCTGGAGGAACACTACTCGGTCAAGATCACGTTCCCTCGTCAGAATGAATCCGGCGAAGGCAAAACGCGCGAACAACTCAAGAGCGACGAGGTTCTCATCAAGGGCGGCCGTAAGGGTGTCGCTCAAGCCAAGAAGGAGCTCCTCGACGTGAGTTCGCCACTTTGAAAGTCCTGCGCTAAGGCTGACATCATGAAGGCGGTCGAGTTCGAGAAGGAGTCGAACAACGTCATCAAGTTCACTGTGCCCAATCGTGCTGTCCCGCGCATCCTCGGACGCGGCGGTGTGAGCATCAACGACATCAAGGACTCCACGAGCACGCAGATCGACGTCGACGAGGCCGAAGACAGCGACGGGGCTCTTACCCAGATCTCCATCCGCGGCTCGAAGAAGGGCATAGCCGAGGCCAAGGCGGCTATTCTTGCCATCTCGGATCAGGTTCAGGAAGAAACCACCGCCGTTGTGCCCATCGAGAACAAGTACCACCGCACCTTGATTGGTGGCGGCGGGCAGGGCTTGCGGGACTTGATTGCGCGCTGTGGCGGCCCCACGGACCCGAAGCTCCAGGCTGGTTTGGTTCGCTTGTCAGTTGTTTGTTCTTCACGCGTATATCAACCGTCTCATATGACTATCGCAGCCCTCGCCCAGGTGAGACCGGCGACGAGGTTCGCATCCGCGGCGAGCCCAAGCTTGTGAACAAGCTCAAGGTGGAGCTCGAGAAGGCCGCGGAGGAGCTTCGCGCACGCATCGTGTTGGCTGTCGAGGTCCCTGCTCAGCAGCATCGTGCTCTCATCGGTCGCGGTGGGCAGCACCTCAACGAGATGCAGAACCGTACGGGTGCACAGGTGCAGTTCCCAGGGTCTAGGTCATACAACCAGGTTGGCGAGCCGGAGAACGCGTCCGACATGGAGGGCGTCGACCCGGCCAACATCGTCAAGGTTTCTGGCTCAAGGGCAGCTTGCGAGAAGGCCGTCGAGGAGCTGAAGGTACGCGGCACATCGACCGTATACAGATCTGTCTAACCCATCTACAGAGCCAGGTCAAGAAGGTCCCTCCTCCTGTTGAGATGATCACCGACACGATCACGGTGCCGCTCAAGTATCATCACGCTATCTCGCAGCAGGGCGGTTTCTTCCGTGGCCTGCGCGCGTATGGTGTGCAGGTCGACCAGTCTGCCGTCCCGAAAAAATCCGCGGTGCCCGCTCGTCCTGCCACCAACGGCGCCGCCTCTTCGGAAGCCCGCATCGACGACGCCGCGGACGAGGAGACCCCTGCTGTACAATGGGAGGTCATCCCCAACTACCAGGACGCTGAGGAGGGCGATTCGGTTTGGACGTTGAAGGCGCGCGACCAGGAGGGTCTCGACAAAGCCAAGTCTGCCGTCGAGGACGCTGTCAAGGCAGCGGAGCGCATGTCGCATGTCGGGTTCCTCACGATGCCCGACCGCTCCACGTTCCCTCGCATTGTGGGCTCGAAGGGCTCAACGGTTGCGCGTCTGCGCAACGAGACGGGGGCTGACATAACTGTCAGCCGCGAAAACAGCACGATCGTCATCATTGGTACGTTTTTTTGCCTGCTGCTTGGAGAGTATGAGCTATGGGCTGACGTGTATACAGGTTCCCAGGACGATATCGTTGCTGCCAAAGACGCCATCTTGCGCATGGTGTCTGATAATGGACGTGGGGGCCGTCGCAGGGATTAATCGGTGTGCATACCTATAGCTAAGCTACTCACTGGATGGAATCTGAACACCGACTACATCTCATTCAATTGCATGGTCACTCATACCTTCGAAGCAAACTTGTGTGTATGCTGGGCGAGTGAGTATGGTGAGGAGGGCGGCATTGAGTACTTGGGTGACTATGCACTTACTGTAGGTGCTTATTTCCCTTCGGATGCTGGGAATTTCTTTGTCTTTTCCGCAGAGGGTGCCCCGTGGCCCAGATGGTTAAGGCGTGTGACTGTTATCTCCTGGAGAAGATCCCTTCAATACCAATCACAAGATCGTGAGTTCGAGCCTCACCGGGGCAGACCGTTTTGCTTCGTGCCGCGATGTCACCCACGTCTGCACAGAGTCTGCTAGACTCGTTCAGTCGCGCGAGCCTCAGCCCGAACACGCAAGTGCTTTATCCGAAAAGGGAGAGCGGCAATCGGGCCGATAATCCGTTATCTTCTGTTTTGGGTTTTGAGCGAGGGAGCGGGCGAGGCTCGCCGAGCGACTATAACATAACGCCGATTTGGCGTGAGCCCAAAACGTGAGTCTGACTTAGTGAAATTTCGCTCTCACCCAAGTGGTGTCGCCTCTGGCACCGTCGCGAGACCTCGTCCGACTATTGTTTCTTCGGAGAATGTTCCGGATATACAGCACGGAGGTGAGGCCGCAGCCAGAACCCGAAAAAGCAGGCACGAATTGACCACAATCGTTGGGCCGTGTTCAAGCCGTGTTGTGGCAGCGGTGCTGACCCGTTTTGGGGTAAAACAGCGCATCTTCCGATCCGTTTGAGTCCACAACACATTATCTCGCAGTCACAGAGTATTTGAGAAGTTTCTATCTTGATGGGTCTTTGTGTAGATGCCAATTGCGAGCCAAACCCCGAGCTTTCGAGCTTTAGGCTCTGAATGCGAGGTCGAAAACAAACTGGTCCTTTGAGGCTTTGTGGAGCAGTTCTGTGTCCAGAAGTTTGTTATACATCCTTATACAGTAGATATATACGTTTCCCAGAGCGTTTTATATGGCCGGACGGATGGCACGACGATGTATGTAGGTCGAGTCGTCGAAATTTCACTAAGTCAGGGTCACGCTTTCGTGACCCTGCCATGTGACGGTCATGTTCTACCAGCCGCTTCGTGTTACTCAGCTTGCCTGATCTAACACGGAGCGGATGATCGAGCCTAAGAGTCTGCATACTCTCATCATAGTGCAATCGCTGTGCGCCTCACCGAGTAATCCAATCCATTACCGAGCGGGCCAGTAGTCGTATTCTTCAGACGGCAGCCCATCTGCAACAGTGGCGTGCGTTTTGTTTGTTAGTGTTTGATGTTATCGTACTTGCTCGCTGCATGTATGCTAATGCCATCGTCTTCACGACCCTGAAGCAACCCTATTAACAACCTACAGACTGACTGGAAACTCACGTCGAGCTTGGGACACCTTCTATGAACTAATGGCAATAACGCAAAGACACGCAGAGCAGAAATTGCATGTGATACAAGCAGATGTGGACAATGGTACAAGCAAAGATGAGTACAAGCCAGCTATTGAGTCTTTCAAGATTACACGCGCGACAGCTATTCGCGAGCCTACATCATCAAGTTCTGCAGCCCGCTCTGCAAATATGCCATGGGCCGCATAGGCGGATGTGGCCGTGCCTCAAATTGCACGTACTCTTGCGTCCCCGCCGCATCGATGCGGATCTGCGTAGGCATACCGCGTCAGAGGCGAAAGGACGAAGAGGTTGGAAGATCTACTCACAAAGGCGCCTTTGTTCCCTACCTGGTCCACGTAATTCGGGGCGGAGAAGACGGTTGTGCAGAGCCCGTCGTGCTCAACCTCGTAGCCGTCTGACGCACATCATCCGTCAGTCATCGCACGTATACCGTGATCTACAGAGCGCGCACCCTGTCGGACTTCATGACTGCGAATGACTCCTGCAACACCGTTCTCGGTGCACCATCTCCGTGTTACGTCGGGGCCGAACGCGATACCGACGCCCTTCACCACATATTGAGCCACCACGCGAGCCACGTTTGGAGACACCACTCACCCGCTTGCTCGGCCCTCTGCCCGGCGCCGTTTGTGGGTCGGTCCACAACAACTGCGGTCACAATATTCAGCACGAGCAAGAAGAGCAAAAAGGAGCAAACGTACTTCGCACATCAAGCCCTCCGTCCCTGGCTGTTTCCCTATCCGCTGGATCTTGCGGATGTCTTCGAGCGTCACGCCGTCTTTGCTGAAGAGCCCGCCGTGGACGACAAAGTAGCGCTTCTTGCCTTCCGCGGACAAGATCGCCTTGCCGGGGCTCGGTGGTGGCTTTGTTGCGCATACCAGTGTAGCCAGAGGTACTGCCCATCCCGAAGTAAATCAGTAAACCGAAAATCGAGCATACCGCAGGTAATATCCTGTTGTACTCACATGTTGTGAATACGTGCGCGAAGAGCTTGTAGCTCTGCTCGCCATGCTTGGTCTTTGCCTCGCCCTCGAAGCCATAAGAGCGGTTCATATCCTTTGCCTCGTGATTGCCGCGGTTGATGAACATGTAGTTCGGGTAAAGCCACTTGAACGCGAGCGCGGTCAGGATGACCTCGATGGACCACGAGCCGCGGTCGACGAGGTCGCCGTTCATGAGAAGGTAGTGCTTCTCGGACGGCTCGCCAGTCAGCGAGTACAAATGCAGCATGTCGTAGTACTGGCCTGGGTGCAGGTCGTCAACACGCGGGCGTCGGGCGATAGTAAAGAGCGAAATGCTCACCGTGTACATCCCCGATCACGTCTATGGTCACATCCTCCGGGATGTCCAGCGTCACCAAGGTCTCTTCCTTCGCGAAGATGTCGTGTGCGGCGAGGACCATCTCCCAGACATAGCGCTTCGGCAGCGCCTTGCCCTCCTTGAACCACTCGATCATGGCGCGTACGAACTCGAGCGAGATCGCGTACTTCCCGCCCTCGCCTTGCGGCAGCTTCGGTCCTGCGTATTCCTTGTCCACATCGCACCCGCCTGGTACAGGCGTCAGATACAAGTCGCACACATACGCGTGTTGGGCACACGCACCCTCAGCAATAATCTCCCTGCACCGCTCGACCGGGCTCTTCTCCCCCTCGACCTCGATCGCCTGCACTAGACGCGGTCAGTACGGCGCGCCGCAGGCTCGCATCCCAACGCGCCTTCTCAAACTCGATCTTGCGGATGAGCTTCTGCGTCGACGTGAGCTGTGCGCGCACGGTGTCGTTCTTCGGCTCGATCTGCAGCACGCGCTTGAAGTCCGCGATCGCGAGCTGAGGGCGGAGCGTCGAGAGGTAGCATGTCGCGCGCCGGAAGTAGGCCTGCCAGAGTGGATGATCAGGGCCGGGCGAGGGGGAGAACGGGGCCTGCGATGCGCACCTTGGAGTACTTGGGGTCAATGGTCGCGGCCTGGGCTGCGGGGCGCGGTCAGCGGGGGCGGCCATCGATGAACGCGGCGTACGCACTGGCGTCGGTCAGCGCGTAGCCGAACTCCTCGAGCTTCATGCGCGCGTACGCGCGATTGCACCAGAACGTCGCATCCCCCGGGTTCTTCTCGATCGCGGCCGTGTACAGCTCAACGGACTTTGCAAAGTCGTGTGCTAGAAGACGTTCAGCATATCAGCGAACATATTGGACAGCAGATTGTCATCGCATACCTGCAAACGCCTTGTTGGCTTCCGCCTTCAGCTTCGCTGCCTCTGCCTTGTCCTCGTCGGTCACATCGCGTAACGAAAGCGTCTGCAGCTCGGGCGACGGTGGCACCGACGTCGGCGGTGTGGAAGATACTGGAGAGGTGGACGCTGAATCGCTCATCGTGCAGTTCAAGAAAGCGATCTGGCGCCGGCGCCGATGCAGAAGCGGTCAGAAATCCAAAGAATGGGTGACACGCGACGACTGACGCGTTCGTGTATTCATCGCAAAATTCAACAATAGACACGACAGATATTCAGCCATATATTCTAAGTAGTACCGGTGCATGCCAGCAATGACCGTGTAGAGACGAACCGTACATGTACAAGCGCCCATCCATATATCTCACTGTTCAGAGATCCAAAGCCCCAAGTCTAAACTTCCCAAAAGAGATCAATGGCAGGCATCGAGGTTGAAGTACTTGCCCAGGCGGGGGTTGCTGTCATAAGCGTTGATATTCTGGAGCCACCCGTTCAGGAACTGGTGCAGGCTGCTCATGGGTAAGTATTGTCGCAGTCAAGCACACGTGCGGACTCACTAGTCCAGGTTGTTTTGCCAGTGGCAGTTGCCCGAGTACTGAGCTGCAGTAGCCTCTCCCTGCTCGACCAGTCAGTAGCTGAAGCTCAGAGAAGCATGACTGACGCGTACGTAGGTCAGGCCCTTATGCCAGCCGTTGTACATGCCGATCGAGAGAAGAAGGTCGCCGCCGTTTCCGTCAAGGACGCCCCTAAAGAACTCGGCGCCCTTCCGGATGTTGAATTCCTGCCGAAGCACGTAAGTATCACGACGACTACCCCAGCTCGCACTTAAGGACTCACAGGGTCCCTGCAGTTTCCGCCCGGCGCGCCGCCGCATTTGTCCTGAGTAAGCTGCATCAGGCCCTGCTCGCCCGCACCGCCGACGGTGCCGGCGTTGCATGAGCTCTCCTGCTCTACCGTCAGCTGTATGTTCACGACTCAGCATATTACACCCCGCACCTCCATTGCGAACGCTGCCAACATGATGGCCGGGATGTTGTGCTCCGCGCCGTACTTCTCAAACATCCAGGTGTATGAGGAGCACGCGCCGAAGGGACTGCCGGAGGTCTTGACCGCGTCGCTGAGGCTCTTTGCGATCACGTCGTTGACGGTGACGAAGGGCGGATTCCACCCGCCATTGTTGATCCCGCAGTTCAGCCAGTCGATGTTTCCGTTGGGCCCGCTGACAGCGGTGACTTTCTCTGTAAGTGGGATGAAGGTGAGCTAGCGCGCCTTTCGACAGGGCCGTGAAACGCATACTGGTAGCACCGATGTTGCCACAGTTGGACTTGACGTTGATGACGCCCGTCAGAGCGGCGTGAATCACTGGGGTCGAGTCGGCGGCCACGATCTTTGCGTGCTGCACAGTTAAGTCAGTAGACGATCTTCGTCGTCTATGGTGGCGAAGCTCACATCCGTGGCAGAGGGCCCGCCCTCGTGAGACCAATGGTGGTGTTTGCGGCGCGCCATCCGCTCCTTCACCACCACGCCCACGCCACGATGGACGATGTGCGTGTCGCGAACGTCGTGCTCATGCGCCAAAGACGTGATAGCCAGACCAGCCAGCATAATCATCGTGAAGGACTTCATGTTGAGAAACGGTCGTGGTGTCGAAAAGAACAAAGGCGAGAAGAATGCAAGCACTAGGATGTGCAGAGCGCCAACGACGACGGTCAACGTTCGCGTAGTTATATAGCGCCAGGCTGCCGGCAGTGGCAAGAAGATGAAAGACAGGAGCAACGCAGCGAACGGGCTAGGGAGACAGACGCAAACAGACCGAGTGACAGGCCTAGATCAAACTATGCATGACAGCTGCCCTTGTTCTCTCCTTCGGGCTTGTGTTGGACGGCATAGAACGTGCGGAAGGAGAACATCGCGCCCTTTGAGTGAGCACTCGAGCGCCAGCGGTTGCGGTTCTCGTACGTGGCATGGACTAGCTATAGGCACCCGAGGCACAGAGAGGACGCGGAGCCGACGTCTCGTAGCAGACAACTATAAGCGCTCCGCAATTTCAAGAGACGTAGACGATGCGAGAGCGACTGGAATACATATCCTCAGTTAAAAGTGAACATCAGTCAATGTCGCCAGTCGGTGCCGAGGCTTCCTTCGTGGGAAGAAAATTGGCAGCAAACGGATAACAGCAGAGCCAGCGCGCATTCCGGCGCCCAGGCGCGTCAGTTTCAAGCGGGAAGAGGCCACCGCGGGATTGCAGTAAGACGCCATCGATGTGCGTAACTGCCGATATAAGAGAAGCTAAGGGCAAGTTAAGCCAGGACCTGGTCGTATCTTGGTCCAAGGACGACCCCATAGCGTATCGAGAACGGCTCCGCAGGTCGAGACGAGGCGCGTCGTCAATCCCAAGTCCGCGGACATCGACTGCGCTAGAGCGGAGAGCAGAACAGAGCACGAGAGATAGTGATCTATAGCAGCATAATATGGCGCGCGAGGGTCCCGTGGTGACGAGGCTATTGGTACAGGCTGAGATCCTAGGGCGGAGTCCATGGGGCTCTTGAGCTCCATGACTTGCGAGTGCGTCGAAATCACATCATCCAGACGTACGGACATGGGAATAGCTGGAAGTTGGCTCGCAGATAGGGCATAGCTCTCAAGAGACGCCTTGTATGGGAGTGTCCACTGCTCCCACAGAGCGAATTTCGCGGAGGAGTGGAGGAATTCCGCAAGCCCTTCGAGTGCAGACGTCGGCCAAAGGTCGATCTCCTCTCTGAGTCCTAGGAAAGCCGCGGAAGATACGCAGCAGCAGAAAGTTGGTCTCCTTGTGGTCTGCCGAGTCAGAGCTGGTCGCGTCTCTGAGCAACACGATGGCGGGGTTGTGGCAAAGCGGCGATGGCAAACCTGAACAGCTCGCGTCCGGAACAGCCCGCGTCCGGGACAAGGGCCGCACATCCGATGGGACGCCACCAACAACTGGCAACAAGTTACCTTGCCTTGCAAGGTCTCTCGACACCCATATTAGACGCTATTTGATCGGTTGAAACTCATCCGAGAAACGTTTTGTTCGGTCGTCGCTCAGAACTTTTTCGCTGTCAGATCTAACAAAACAGTGTCGTTCTGAACGCAGTTGAAACTTGACGTCAGGCCCTTGTAGGCGTCTGCACCGTCCTTTGACCCGTGGGGCGCCTCTCCACAGCAGTCAGCCAGCGAGTTCAGAACGAAGTTTCAACTTGTTCTGAACAAAACTTTCTACGTTCTGGACGCGCTTCTCTTGTCAAAAGTTCTGTTTGCTGACGAGTTTCAACCGATCAAATAGCGTCTATTGAAGCCATCAAAACTGTCACCAGGAACGCAGCAATCAAAGCAACGTTATTGAACAACAAATGTCAAGCGAGAACAACACCACGAGCCACTTGTAGGCTCGACTGAGGCTCGATGTCGACTCGCCACCCACCTAGGCTCGGATCAAGCCCCTCCACACGCCACGCAAGAAGGCCGGTGGTTGACACGTTGTGGCCGCCATTCCTCACCAGCACACAGTCCGCAAGGCAAGGTTGAAGACCGGCGAAGCCGGAGCTTTCTAGTTGAACTCCCCGCTCGATATTGCCCACACCTTTCATCCAAGCCGGTGCCGAATATTTCCATTGGCTGATAGGGAGTTCTCGTGAACGGACTTGCATGAACAAAAAATCAAATCCGCTGGCTCGAAGGACTCTTTCTCAGCAAGATCCGTCTGACTGGTCACTGCATAGCACCCCTGCGCACCTTCCCGAAGCCAAGAAATGTCCTGGATGGCTCGTCGGTGGCCTACTGGTCCGCTCAAACGCTCAGACGGCAATTCTTCCTTCGACGTGGCTGTTCAAGGCGGTGCCGCGCCATGAAGCGGAAGACGGCCTCCCGCCTTTCACAGCCAGCTGGCGATCCTCCTAATAGGAACCCGAACTCTGCTTACCCGGTATCGTTTGGTACTGTACTATGGTTGCAAATCCTGGACAAAATGCGATTCACCAATGCTTTTGAGTGCTTTCACTCGCGAAAGCACCCGTTTCGAGTGAAAAATAGTGGTTTTTAGTGAGTTTTCGGTCAGGAATCACGCACGACTGCTTCACTCGCTGCGTGATGACTTCCGGGACCCCCAAATCGTGAAGTCCACGCAGAATGAGTGGTTCACTTGCCGCGTGAAATGGCCACTATCAGGTCACTATCGTGGTTCACTCGATGCGTGAAAGGAGCGGTGATCACGATCGTTATCTCCGGTCAGCCGTCTCAACTGATCCGACCGGGAATTGCCGTGTTGTTCTCCCTTCTTGTTGTCACTAAGGTCTGCTGTTTTGAGGAAAAACGTAAATAAACAATGGAAGAATAGGCCAAGAACATCGTAACGCAACACTGGCGCTCATTGCGCCCCCGGAGGTCAACTTTTAACGAAGTTCGGCCGGGAATAGCCGAGGAGCTCCGGTTATCAGTGACGGCGAAAGCACTCAGAGTGATTGAATGCGTGACAACGAGTGCCTAGTGAACCAGTCGGTGCGTGATATCACGCACCGAGTGGTTCACTCGAGTGCGTGATTGGGGGTCCCATAGTGGAAAATAGTGATCTTCGATCACTCAATTTTGTCCAGAAACAACAATCATAACTGTACCGAGAATTATACCATCTGTTGGCCACTTGGTCAGTGCTGCGCCAAAGAAGTTCGAGAACCCCGTCCCGCACTGACTCAGTAACACTGGCTGACTGCTAACGCAAGCATTGCACAGGTACGCCTCGGGCTCCCGCTTAGCGCACCATCCTCGACACATCCTTCATCCCGCCACTTCGTCCTTTGTTCAGTCAGCCGACGCGCGGCCTCCTCACGGTTCCGGTGCGTTGCCGGATCTCGGTCCCGTGCCCACACTCACCGCCACCTGGCCCACTATGCACTCATCTCGCATCCACCATTGTCCTAATATTCGCACGCGCAGAACGATCCAGCTGGTCCCGCCTGATTCCAGAGCCCACAGCGCCGTAATTGCGCGATGCATGCCGCAAGATAGGCGCGCTGGATCGACTCTGAGGGGGACTGAGTCAAGTTCGGCAAAGGCCGAGTCACTGCCTGATCGGCTCCTCGGCCGAGGTGATCCGGCCTGACTCGAACCGCCACCGTCGGGGCTATAAATGCTGTGGACCTGCAGCATGGATTTGCCCCCTGCACCCTCGCTTTTGCACAGCGACAGAGCTCCCTCAAGTCGCGACAATGCTTGCGAACAACCCCTTACTCGCAGTCTCGGTCCATTCATCGTCCCTCTTCGCCGCTTCGTCTCTTTCTCAATCGGATCTCAAGTTCTCGGATTTCCTCATCATATCCAGTGGCGCCGACGGCGATGTTCTCGAAAACTAAATTATGCATTCCATTTTCCACTCCATATGTTACACAAATTATAGGACACTCGAACATGCACTCTTCCCTACGCTCTTCGCCCCTTCGGGGAACCAGAATTAACGCCCGCTGGCAGCCATACTCGCCTGCACGCTCGGCGTCTTCGACCTCACCAGAACAACCAGGACAATCATCCGGCACTGGTGCAAACACGACACCACCCAGAGGCCGCACCACAAATCATACACTTGACCAAACCAAACTCGCGTCTCATCGCTCACAGTCACACTCTGAAGAGCGCAACATCATAGGTAAGCAGCCTGTCTTCATGGTTTTTAGCCCGTCACTAAGGCGCATCTTTACAGAGCAAGCTGTTAGCCTGCTATCGGAGATATGGGAGCCGTACGGAGCCCGTCAGAACGGACTCGCGCAAAGGCCCCCCAATCCGGGATTGCAGTCGACCTCTGGCGACGCAACACTCATGCCGATACGCGCGTTCGTGTGTCATATTTTGCGCCACTCACGTACCACCTCGGGCGTGCTGCAGTCAGCGCTCTGCTACATCGAGGGCATCCGCGGCAAGCTGCCCGAAATCGCCGCACGAGAAGCGCATCGCGCGACACCGCGCACCCGCTCCGCCAAACCCCTCCAAACTCACCTCTCCATCGCCAATATCTCGCAGCTCGATATAGCCGCGCTCGGCCACGATGCCTCTCCCAGTCGCATTGTCGCACCGCCCGCCGGCATGCGCCCGGATCCTATGATCTCAGCACCGCACCCGCTGCGCAAGTCCGCTTCTGCGGCCAGCCTCGAAGATGCGGATGCGCAGGCGCCCTCCCCGCTGCTCTGCCCCCGCCGCACGTTCCTCGCCGCCCTCGTCCTCTCGCACAAATTCATCATGGAGAAATGTTACTCGAACCGCGCCTGGGCGAAGATCGCAGGCCTGCCGCCGCGCGAAGTCGGCCGATGCGAGCGCGCGCTCGGCGAGGCGCTCAACTGGCGGCTGTGGGTTGGCAAAGTGGCTAATGCGGCGTGCGACCAGGCGGCGGAGGCGCATGATGAAGCAGCGACTGCGAGACGGCAGGCCAGTGACGCGGACGCGTCGGTCCCGACGCCTGACTCATGCGCCGCAATCCCCAATGTGAGGCATGTGGCTGCACTGGATCAGGTGTATGCGCCTTTCCTCACAGGGCCTGCGCTGAGTCCGGGATCGCCGGGCCTGACTACCTCACCCTCATCGCGGGCGTCTTCCGCGTCGCCGGCCTCGATCACATCGACGGGCGAACTCGACTTGAAGTCTCACGAGCTTGGACAAGTCCAGGTGTACGGATTGGAAGACCAGGTCTTCACTGCGCACTTGACATACGCCTTACCATCCTCCTCTGTTGGTTTGCCCAGTGAGAGAACGTCGCTTGCAAAACGCAACGCAAGCTTTCCCTCAACCGAACCGTCGCACAGCGCGGCCTGGTACCCAACTCTACAAACGAACGGAGAATTTTACGGGTAGCTTTTCAATAGTCGGACGGTCAGCTTCCCATGGATTTTTGCTAGGGCCTTCTTCCTCTGTATCTATAGTGTGAGGCATACGTTTCCGGGTTGCCATCCCCTCTCCATGTATCAATTTATCTGTACATGTACCGTCGCAAACACTGGTTCTACATTCACGTTAGTTATTGGTAATCTATGGCCTGTACTCAAGTTGACGCCTGACAGTGATAGTAAAAGCATACAACTTGGGGAATGAGCCGGAGGCGAACTTGAACATAGGTGTCACGCGGATGGGCACACGGACTAGCTCGATTCAGAGTTGTGCACTTCTTATTGCACTGAGCTGAATCGACAGCGGCCAGCCTGATCGTTCCAGAAAATCATAGCGATTTGCGATCCACCGAGGGACAAAAGGAGTCCAAGCTCAGCCCCCCCCCCCCCCTCCCCCGGCCCCCAAAGCCTCTTTTTCGGGATCCTTGCGAACATTCAGGGCAGACATTAATGTAAGGTAAGTAGGATGTCAATGCATAGTACTTACATAAACGGCGACAGCACACTTACCAGGAAACACGCCAAAAACAATGATATTCATGGTTTAGTTTGAAGAAGACCTTTGAGTTGAGGCGTGTAACAGGTACTTACAATACTTAAAGGTGTCTGTACCGCGAGGGACAATTCGTGATAAACATGGCAAAGGTATCAGTCCATCGTTGGGGCGAGTCTCACGAACAACGGCAGCTGCACGCCTTTCTCCGTCTGTCCTTCGATCAAAGGGCACATGATGCCTGCCGCGCCCCGTTCGAACTTCAGTTTCGCATCGACGCTGAACTCGAACTTGTCGATGAGTTCCGTGAGGAAAGCGGAAAGCTCGAGGACAGCGAAGCGCCAGCCTAGCGATGTGCACGTCAGTCACGGTAATATATAAGTAAGAGAGAAGCAGGCTGACCTAGACACGCGCGATGGCCACCCCCGAAAGTGAATCTGCGAATACTATGTTAGCCTGGATAAGGGGCGGGAGGAAGCTGGTCGCATACAGATTCGCGTACTTAGACGCCGACGGACGCCTGCTTTGTGACGTATCCGTCCTTCAGCCATCGCTCTGGGTTGAAGGAATCAGCGTCTTGGCCGAAGATTTCCTTGTCCCTGCCATGAGTGATGAGTTTTGCGAATAGCATGGTAGCACATAACCTCCGCTAACCGATTGTATGCAGCAATCGACAGCGCCACCTTCTGACCCTCCTGCACAGGGATTTCGTGGATCAACTTCCCGTCGACTCCGGCGATAGGCCTGAGCAGGGGGATGATTTCGTCGTGCGCCGCTTGTTTATATATTTGGTACACCGCCGGATGGTAACGAAGAGTCTCCTGCTTCAATGTTAGCCAGTGGCACTTCAATGACTACGAATCGGTTGACGTACCTTGACCACGGCACCAAGGTATGGCATGTCATCGAAGGTGGCTGCTGTGGGCTCCGGCTCGTCGCGCTCGAGGCGGACACGACGGATTTCATTCCGGAGGCGCGTTTGAATGTCTGGGTTCTTGCAGAGTTCCAGAAGCGTCCAGGAGATCGTGGTAGCAGTTGTCTCATGCCCGGCAATGATGATGGTCCTACAAAGAAAACCCGTAAGTCAGTGTACGTGACCATAATTGATCCATACATACGAAAGCTGGGCAAGCACTTCATCTTCAGCAAGGCCGTTCTTCGCACTTGCGGACGCGTTTGCCTTCACTGTAGCGTACGAGTTAGTCGAGCTCAAACCAGGTCGTCGACAATCATCTCACCGAGAAGACTCATGATATCGTGCCCGCCGTTGTTGGACAGCAACGCAGCTGACTTCTCCTCCACCAGCTGCCGCGCGATACGCTCGGAAACCGCACGACTACGATGAAGGATGGCGCGCTTTCTGTCAGGGATGTACTCGTTCCACGTCCGGACTAGGGGCGGGGGCAAGAGCGCCACCATCTCGGTCATGAAAATCTCCCAATTGCTTGGATTGAGACGTGTCTTCGAGCTATGAGTGATGCAGTATTTAGCGCATATGTTTTCCTGAAGTAGCGAAGCACGTACAACAGATTATTGAAAACCCTGCTCAACTCGTTCGACATGTCGTCCAATGCATTGAATGGGTAATCAAACGCGGCTTGGAGGTGTCAGTATTCTGAAGAATATAGGATGAATGGAGGTCTACCTTCTCCGAGCGCATCTAAGTGATCGGGTGAGCCAAACCAGCGTAGAAAGAACTAGAGCTACCAACCAAGCGTGGCTCGTGCAGTCCAGGCCGGTATATCGATAGCCACCGTACCCTTGTGGCCCTCGATAATCTCGACCCATTTCTCCGACATCTGAAGATCGTCATTCTCGGTATTCAATTCGTGACCCAGCTCGACTTACTCGCGCGGCCTTACGAGAGAAGGAAGGAACATAACTGACGTCCCAAACTCTGAGGAGGAGTTTGGAGGAGATAGAAAGAACAACTCACGAGCTGCTCTCAACCGTACCGAACCCTGGGAGCATGATACGTCGGTGACGCTTGTGCTCATCGCCTAGGGCACGCATCAATCGCAGTCGGACGCTCAGATAATGGGACGTACCTTCGACCGTCAAGACGCTCTTTCCGAGGAACATGCGCGAGAGCTCTTTACGGTCAGCGGCCCTGATAAATGCGTAACCCGACCCTTGTGCGACGTAGTGCACGGCCTTTGGGTCGCAAATCCATAGCAGTCGTTTCTGAAGAGAAATCAGCACGTATTGCAGACTTATCTGTCCATCTCGGGAGGGACGTACACCAAGGAGCCCGTCGTACTTCACAGCGCCGCCATAATTGCTCTGAAGAACAAAGTCGACCTGATGGAGTCAGTACGTAGCCTAAAATGCCACGACAGTCACGCACTTCACCGGCAGGAGTGTGAAGGAGAGTAGGCAGGAATCCTTGAGTTTCCGTCAGCGTAGATCCGGGCAGATTGAAGCCATATTGACGACGCACCGAGAATGGGGTGGCTGCTTTCCGGCCCGCGAAGACCTGACAGCGAGCTTCGCTTGAGACGGACATAGACGGCGAGAGCGATTACGATGGTGCCGGCCGCTACCAGCTGTAAGTTGAAGAACTCCATGGGGCGTGGGTTACTATACGACCCCTATCGCCAGAGACTACTTATACGCGGGACCGGGTCCGCGAGCTTGGTCGTTAGGAATAGAGCAAGAAGGGGCACGATGCGTCGTCCAGCGGACATGAGAGTAGTACACAGCTTGCGCATA
This sequence comes from Schizophyllum amplum, assembly GCA_007026445.1. Lineage (NCBI taxonomy): Eukaryota > Fungi > Basidiomycota > Agaricomycetes > Agaricales > Schizophyllaceae > Schizophyllum > Schizophyllum amplum. The sequence goes on along the minus strand of VDMD01000001.1, from coordinate 1,679,227 downwards.
GCGTCAGCGTTGGCTGCGCTAGGAGCTGCAGTAAGTCCACGGCGCATAAGGTTGGCGGGAGACGGCAGAAGGACTGTACTCAGATGCTGTCAGGATCTCACGGTGTGGACAGCGTGATTTCGGAAGGAGACGTCTTCTCAACACATCTACGCGTGCGGCCCCCGGTCATATTGAGTGATCTGCGAAGACTTCAGGAAGCCGTTGAACGCCGTCTGCGAAGTGCAAGCAATGTCACAAGGTATTGCCGGAGGTCAGTCGGTGGGGGAATACCGCTGAAATATCAATGATACTTTTCGAAGGAACATGAGAGCGGCGCACAACATTCAGCTTCACCGCTCAGATCCAGAAGGAAGCCGCAGCTGAACTCAGGCTGTCACGAGTGTCAAGGTTGTTAGGCGGTCCCTGCGTGACGGATTCTCATCTTGCTCGTAGCTGTTGTGTGGGAAAAGCCAGCTCGGCGACTTGGATGTAAGATTGTTATGTTCACGAGCGAGAAACAATAGGCCCACGGTTGCCGTCAGAGTCAGGTTGGGAAGTGCGTGACAGCGTGAGTAACGTGACCCCGATGTTTGACAGTCACGTTCCCATCTCGGACCACCACCATCATCGTCTAGCACACTCAGGCTGTCTATGCTGCCACATCTTCCCAACGAAATTCTATACCTCATCTTTGGGAATGAAAACCTTGATGCCTGCGACTTGCCACAACTCACGGGGGTGTCGAAGGATTGGCACGCACTATGGGAGAACATATACGCTCTCCCATCTCTCATCAAGCTCATTCCCGAGGATGCGTGGTGCATGGAAGAGGGCTCTGTTTGCTCTGGCCGACAATTGGTGCGTGATTGGTGTCCGGTCCAACTCGTACACGCGATTAACATACCTTCAGACACTCACACGAGCACTTACGGAGAAAGACTGGGAAGCGGTCTACAAACGCTCGTGTCTCGTCAAGACTCTAGAAATGAATATGAACTACACTGGCTTCCGATCCCATTGTCTTGCGCAGCCAGTAGCGGAGGCGATCGTGCAGCACCCTCCCGCGCAGCGTCTGCTGCCCAATCTGCGTCATCTCCACTTCAATGTATACTCGCATCCGCCTGACAACTGCTCGCCCGTATACGGCGCGCTGCTCCACATTCTGCTCTCGCCCACCATCACTTCACTCAGCGTACCCTGCCAATGGGCCAACATCCTAGCCGACCCGCTCAGTATGGCGGGACTATGCAATACTATGGAGGACATCAGGCTCGAAAGCAACGCGGACACTACGGCCGATCCAGAGACGCACACCTCCCTGCTGGTCGAGGCCATCGATCGATGGACGCACCTCAGGACGGTCCAGTTGGAGGTTGTAATGTGCGATCCGACACTGCTGCTCAGTCTCTCGAGGAAAAGCGCCTTAGAAACCCTTGACCTCCACTTTTGCCAGATAGCGGACGACTACCGAATCGTGCCCCCATATAGGCTCGTTGGATTCCCGTCCCTTTGGTATCTGGCGCTACGCGGCGGCACTGCGAAGTGCGCCACCGCTGTGATAGGTTCGTGGAAGTTTTGGAAGCTCGAGCGCCTCACGTCAGCGATATGGTTCGCTGGAATACAGAGGAGGTACAGCAACTGTTGCAGGCTGTCGGTCACCACACTGCACCCAGTACGCTGCGCGATATTGGGCTTGTCGCGACCGCCAGTAAGTCCCGGTCGCTGCTGTACGTACACCTTCAGCCGCTGGCTGCATTCCGCCGCCTGGCCCAGGTGACCGTCAACGTAACGCGTGGCGTGTTGTTGACAGACGACGAGCATGCACATGTAGCGGCGTGGTGGCCCGAACTCGAAGTCTTACAGCTAAACACGATGGCACTCAATATCACGCGCGCCACACTCAAGGCCCTCGTCCCTTACGCGCGATCCTGCCCAACACTTCGCTGCCTTCACATTCCCCTCTCAGCATACTATCACGACACTATACCGGACGCTCCATCCGACTTACGCTCTCGATCATTCGAACATCCATTGAAGAATTTGGACGTCGGTAATTCGCCTTTACACTCTGCCGACAGATACGCAAAGAAGGCGGCGAGGTTCCTTCGGAGCGTTTTTCCAGGTTTGAATCGCGTAACGTATGAGAGTGAAAATTGGAGTAGGCCTTGGCACTTGGTAAACAGGTTGCTCGAGTGTCCTGCTCCGATTGAGCCGGAGTAGAAGTGACGTTGTTGGGTACGCTTCTGTCTCTTTCTGTACACATACCGCCATTGTGGCATCAACGAAGAGCATGTATTCATTGACTGAGCAGATACCCACGAAGAAAACAGTATCTCAAACCGAATCCAGGAATGGGTCATTCTCCTTGTCCGACAGGTGTATAGCACGTGGAGTTGCCCGCTTCTGTATCAACCTCGAACAATGGAATATCTTCCTGACTGTGGCTCGAAGTCGGCAAGTACTCTGGGAGGAGATGGGTAGTTCGGGTAGAGCGACTGCGACGGCATCGACGAGGCTGAAGCACGGCGCCGTGAAGGTGAATTGCGGGAAGGGGTCGTCGGAGTCGTCGTAGGGGCGTCCTCGCTGGAAGCCAGGCGATGTCTTTGCGATTTTAGGTATAGGGGAGACGAAAGGCGTCCATGGCGCAAGGTGACGACGAGCCTTGATTTTGTCCCAATCGCTGACGACCAGGTTTGAGTGGGGCTTCGGGGTGGAGTGACAGCCCACGTACGTATCGGCAAAGAAAGGGTGGCTCTTGAGGGAGCGTAGGTCAAGACGCTGGTGCGCGTCTTTTGCGAGCATTCTCTGGAGAAGACTCCGCGCCGATGGCGACACACGATCGTCGGTCTCGAAGAGAACGGGATCGCGCAGTACGTGACCCCCAACATGACTCCTCTGTATCGTGTCGCCTCCAAGAGGCATCTAAAAGCGGATGAGGATGGGGCGAAAGACCAGTCGCGCGTCACTTACCCGCCTGGTTAACATGCGGTACATCATGACCCCCAACGCCCAGAGGTCGACATCGTAGGAGTACTGTAGCCCTGCGTGCATTTCCGGGGACATGTAGTACGGAGTACCACAAACTTCGCCGGTCGTGTTGGGGGAAGACACCAGCCGCTGCCCTGTAGAGCTTAGCCCTGTCGTGTGGGTATGCGTGTCGAAGGACAGCGAATGTCCGAAATCGGCGAGGACGAGGTGACCATTTGGGCGGAATAGCAGGTTGGCGGGTTTGATATCACGATGCACGACGCCCTGGGCGTGAAGCACCTCCAAAGTGGTGATCTGAGCGCATATAGTATTTAGTACGCAGCGTGGGCACACGAGGAATATACCTACTATCTCAGCCGCATACAGGCGGACCCGCTCCTCGTCGAAGGTGCCGCAACGTCCAAGCTCGATAGCCAGGTCTCCGCCGGCGATATATTCCTGAATTTCCGTCAGCAGTGGACCAGAAGTACGTGCGAAACGCACCAAAGCCATATAGAAATTCTGTTCGTCGTGCCAACTCGCCATGAGACGCGTGAAGAGTGCATGGTCCACGGTGGCGCCACAGAGCTTTTCGAGTATGCACTGTTCGCGAAGGACGCCGGCGCACTCCTGAGGAGATAGCGCAGTTTTTGTGATAACTTTTAGGGCGAGCAGCTGGCTTGTCGATCGGTGACGAGCGAGGAAGACTCTTCCGATGTGGCCCGTGCCCAGTAGCTTGAGGATGTCGAGATCATTGACGTCGAGCTTCTGAACGGATGCCTCTGAGCTGGCGCTCTCTGAGGAGGAGGTCGAGGACAGTCTCTAGAATACAAGAACGGTTAGGTAATCGGCGAGCGTCCTGAACAAATGAAAGCACATCGGAGCTGGGCGTCTTGAGGGTCATAGCGGTCGTAAATATTAGCAGGGCATAGGCTGACGATTATAAGGAGCGTGGGGTATGTGTTGGGGTGGCAGCACGACCGGTGGTGGTGGTCGCAGAGAAAGAGACACGTTTGGCATCCTTCGCCCGCCGCACGACGCCTGAACCCAGAGTCCCGCCCGCGAAAGCTTGTTTGCAAGTAGCCGGCTCTTCGACGCAGTCGCTGTCAGATTCGGCGCGGAGATCATCCCGATCTTCGACTTGAGCTGTGCAGCTCGTCTAGGACCGGCGTTGCATCATGAGGGTGCGCATAAGAGGTCAGATCTTCAGAGGAGGTGCTGCCCGAGCATTCAGAATTACATCAAGTTCCCAGTTAAAGCGGGCGCCACGCGAGAATACCGGCCCTAAAGTGGCGATGAATGGTCGGAACTTGCCGAACAACACTGATGCGCCTTTCTGGAGCTCGTCGAGCAGACAGCAAGCCACAGCGAACCCGCAGGTAAGATTTGGACAAGTTACAGCTTACTATGGCCAGATAGAACAACACGCATGCGATAGCCATTTGACCCTGGTTCCTGCAATAGCTAGAGTACACGCCTCAGCTCTCAACTGCCCAGCTTTTGCATCGCGGACTCGAGTCCTCAAGCGCGGCACTAACGCATTATTCCTCCTTTTGCAAGACTGCAGTCGTCTTCTGCATATGTTCTTATCAGTTTCGTGGGCTTTCAAGTTGGCCTACATCACTCACTATCGATGCAATCCTCTCTCGCTCATGCGCGCGCACCACGAGGAACAACGCCAGGTGCTCGTCAACTTCCTTCCACTTTTCTGCGTAAGAGGTCTTGACTTTGCGCGACGTATCCGACCCAGACGCCATATCTGCGTAGGACACGCAACCGCTTTCGGGGAATAAAGCCGAGAGGAAGGCGGCTACATGCCGTGGACTCTGGATCGGCGATGCACCGAAGTGCATTCCCACCCGTCGGCGCGAGAATTGTCCGGTAGGAATTACAGAGAGTGGCGGAGCGACATTTGCATCGATGAGAATGTCGAGGTTGGTCAAATTGTGGCACTGGATCGCGAAGGGCACCAGGGCGGCCAGCGTCGCGGAAGGTGTGTGTTCGTCCGAGCGCCAGTAAAACGTATCAACACGGAGATTCTCGATGTACGGCCAAGATTCAGCTAAGTGCGTGTAGTCCGCGTCGTTGAGGTCCATCCAGCACTCGAGGTTGACGTTCGTGAGGTATCTGCACTGCGCATACGGCAAGAGGCACCAGGACTGGATAGGCATCCAGTTGAAAGGCTTGTGATGTTGCTGTCTGCAGACGATGCTTCGCAGCGTATCCTTCGAGAATGCACTGGAAATTGCCCGGATAATAAGCTGTCTTGCATCGACATCTGGCGATGTTTGAGTGCAGCTGACGACGACTTCCTCGACATTGATCGGCGTATTCGAGAAAGACTGCAGCATCTTTGGGGGACTTTGCGCATCGCAGGCGGATACTGTGAGCTTCTGAAGCCCATGCGAGAAAGCAGCAGAATTTGGCGCGGGCCGGTCGCTGTCGGAGTCCTGAACGCGCTGAGACGAATCAAGACACAATTCACGTAGCGTTTCCAGCCTGCCGAGATGGGAGAGGCTTTCTGCATTGACGAAGGGGATATCCGCCATACGCAAGGAGTGCCATCTGCTGATCGTGTCCTGCAGATCCTGAGATGATGGCGGACTGCGGGCGTCCGTGTATAACTCCAGCACCGTCAGGTCTGGGCACATCGGAGGGAGGAGTTCCAGCACGGCTCTGTCGCCAGGGGTGTTGTTGACGAAGATACGTAACGCGTCGAGTGAAGGGCCGACGAAGAGGAAGATGAAGGAGGATAGTCCCGAATCGTGCGCAGTCGTGCGTACCTCCCACTCGAATCGGAGGAGGCCGGGGATGATGCGTCCACCACCTGATCGAATGAGGATCGTCCTGGCAGTGGTCTCAGGTATGCGGACATGTGCGGTGCCACAATCGTTATAGCTTATAGAGAGGGTCTTCATTTTACTGGCGTACGCTTGCATGCGGGACCAGGAGACTCGGCTGAGGGAAGCAGGAAGAATCTGTGCATGTTCATGATCTGTTATTGAGGCGCCGAATGGGTTACGGAAGATAGCACGCACCAAGGCCTGAGATGAGAAGCTGTATCCTTTCAGGGTCCTCAACAACGGCACAAGAGAATCCTGTCGCTCCCAGAGAACTTTGAGGGCGGTAGCGGAAATGGCGGCGCTGGTCGTCGCGAGCGATGCCAGAGATTTGAGGAGCTCGTCATCCCGAAGCTGCTGACATATGAGTGACAAGATTTCTGGGATGCTGAAGCATCCGGAGTTGCTGTTCATGAGATCCTTGAGCGCGTCGCGTGCGCGCCGGAAGAGATACAGCGCGTGCGGCGCGCCTTTGTGTCCATATGTTTGCCGTCCGGCGATATCCGAAGGAATGCTCGACTTCAACTTGCTCTTACCAAGTTCTTACCTTGCTCTCAGCTACCCACTCACACCTGACCGAAAGAACAGGCAGCCACTCAATGACCTAACCGAAATGCCTCCTACGTCCACTCACACCTTGCTTTCGTACGCGCGACAAGCCGAGACGCACTTCGGGCCCCCTTCAGAGCCCATCAACGTCGCAGAATTCATCCTCTCCTGCGTGGACTCCGAATTACCTGACGCTGCCTCCTTGGAGGCCTGTCTCTCCAAACTATCTCCAGAGGCCAGGCAAGCTTTGACTGAAGACTGCGAGTGAGTTGGCACTCCCTGCTCTTGTTTCTGACCTCAAGGTTCCGCCGCCGCCAGCGTTAGCGACGTGAAAAAAGCGCTCGAGTCAACATGGAACTCTGTTCCCAACAGCTACCACCTGATGAAGACGCACACGGACGAGATTAACGACATAGCCGGGCGTCCGCCAAAGCATGGTGTCGACATCTCAGACGAGCCGGGTATACAAATGCTGCAGGAAAACATCGACGGGGCGACGTTGCAGTCCCTCAGGTACATGCGATTCAGCTATGCCTGAACGCACTCTGACCTCTCCAGACTAGACCGTCGTGCACAAGCCTTCATACGGCCAGCAAAGAACACGGATTATAACGCTATCTCAAATCTAGTAAGCCTTTGTTCCCGCCAATGAATTCGACCGGCTAATTTCGCCCACCGCAAGAAAGCGATGACTTCGCAGGAATGTCCCTACCGCGCCGACGAGGCCGTGATCACCATCTCGATCCACAGCAAGTTCAAGCACAACCCGAGCTACCTGGAGCGCGCCTCACAGCACGTCTTCTTGTCCTGGCACACGCTCGAAGACTTGGCGCAGACATTCCCGTGCGCGTCGCGCGAGCTCGTCCGCACAAATTCAACTGGGAACAGACCACGGCCTGGGCATCTTATTTGCATAGAGGGTCTGGTGTACGGCGATGGTCGGGATGAAGATGACTATGCAAGGTACGTCGGGGATGATTGCTCGCCGCCGAGTCCCGCTGAGCGTGTGTCAGCAAATTCGTCGAGCACCTGCGCAAGACGGGGCAAGACAGGGATATCCAGGTCGCAAAAGCGCCTACAAAGACCTGGGAAACGCGCCTGGATGACCTGACCCTGCGCATTAACGAGCCGTGTTTTATCTTGCACGAAGGCAATTGCGAGCACTATGCTGTGGTGGACGAGATACGGTAATTATCGCTTCGTACAACCCTTTTGTACATACTCAAACGAAGAAAACAGAATGCGGCACCCTCGGGACCCTGTGGTCGGTTATCCCATCACCATCCGCCTCATGCCTATCCTTCCGACAAACTGCAAGGCGTGCGGGAACGTCCAGCCATTGTGGTCCATTGTGAACGACGTGAGGCTGGGCGAGTCGCCGTGTCTTCTGTGCGACCCGTGTTGGAAGGCGATGGGGCATCCGGGCGACCCAAATGTTTTCGTTGTCCCCCTGCCAGTGCATGTGTCGGGATGGTAAGAGGTCGGGGAACGATGGCTGGACGTATGCTATATTTTGGTTGCTAGAGTGGATGGGGCCGACTGTTCGTCTTGCTTTTACTTACTTGCGGGCTGGATATTCCGGGGTCGAAAAAGCGCTGCCGAAAGTTGACCTCGTGTCGCACCAAGACGAAGTTTGCTCGAACGGCGGTAGCCAGATGATGGATTTCATTTGAGAATACCTAGTGCCTACTTTCCATCATGATTCCAAGAGAGAAGGCCTCTTTGTAACACGCGTTACACTGCAGTGGTTTCTATGGTGGTCTGGCCGGAAAGTTCAAAGGTTAGCGCATGAAGTCGACAGAGGAGAAGTTGACATACAGCTCGCTATCATAGTTTTGTATACGGCGCAGCTCGTCCCAGTCCTTGCCCAGATCGAAAATCTCGGGAAGGCGTTCCCACGTCTTCTGTCTTCCTGCCAGGAAGGTTGAGCCTATAGACTCGTAGCATGATTCGCATAGCACTGTCTGCATGAAGGCAAATTCCGCTTTCAAGGCGAAGAAATGAATGTTGTCGACCGACGCAGGAAGGTCGCCGAAACCACGGATCGTGCACGATGGCGACGCGCGACAGCCATCTGTCGGGGTGAAAGCAAAGACGAAGGGATACACGTCTTTGTTTCGTGCAGTCAAAAGTTCCAGCAATCCACGATACAAGGCGAGTTTGTCCTCCTTTGCTATCTGAAGATAGTATAGAATCTCCTTATTCGGGATCAGGGCGAGACGTAGAAATGCGAACGGGAGGAGCGTCAGCGCATTTGTTGTGCGTCCGAGTTGAAGCACATCGGCAGCCTGCGGAATCGATGGTAGGTCGTGAAGGTTGCACGCAAATACATCCGCTGTAGGGAAGTGCTTAGAGAACATAGTGATGCACTTTTGCCGAAATACGACGATGCGGTATTTTGTTGCTAGACGCAAGATGCTAGACAGCCGTGCAATTTTATCATTTCGGTTCTGCGATTCGAGGGTGAAGAAGCTGCGAAAGAGGGACGTCAGCTTCGGGGCAGGCAAAGGTGTCAGCATACGCACTGCAGCGGATCGTATATTGCATCGAGAAGATGTTCCCAGTGGAGGCTCTTGTCGGCCTGCAGACGAACGACGGGACAGCCATCCACCTGCTCCTCCCCTTCCGGCTGCGGCACAGCGAACAGGTCTCGGAAGACTTCGGAGAACTTCTCCAGCGTCTGGGGGAGGAGTGAGATTGACCTTGCGGTGGCAGCGCCAACGTCTGTTTCTCACAGTTTGATGAACACGAAAAAGCATATCCTCGACGTGGAGAACGATGGACCCATCGCGATACCAGTGGGTGTCATGACGCGTAGCAGAGGAGAGGCTGGCGTCTTCTGTCCTTTGACGCTTGGCGAGGGGCTCGCAATTCTCCACAGCAGACATGAGTTTGAAGGGGGGCGTTCGATGTCGACGACAGAGATGGTCGGCAAAAGGCCTGTATTCGGTGATGATGATGCGAAGTTCAAGTTGACCACATTGCATGATCGTGGGAAGTGCTTAGGAGGGAAGGGCCGGCGCCTAAGTAAGCTGCGCGCGCTCGCCTTGTCTTCTACTATCTCGTTTATGCACACTCTTTCCTGACATAGACCCCGCGGAATGTCGTCGGGAACACCAGCGACATGGTCGTATATCCTTATACGGTTTGTAGCACGTTCGTCCCGCTCGCGACTGACCTAACGTCGGGGCAGGCTACTGTTCAAGTTCGTACTCAAGATCTTCTATGGCACCATCGTCATCGAGAATGTCGAAAACATACCGGAGGATGGACACCCATGGTACGTGGCTTAACAACTCTTCTGAAGTCGTTCTGACCCGCGTCGCGCGAAGCATCGTCACCGCCAACCACTCCAACTCCCTCACGGACGCCTTGTAAGCATCCCCTCTCCTCTTTCGCTTCGCTCATTGCTGACGCCTGCTACTTAGATTGATGGTCACCTCTATGCCACGCAAGGCATGTACATGGCCCGCCCATGAAACGTCTGTCCGCCGTCTTACCCATACATGCCGCAGCAACGCAAAATGCTGCGCCTCACAGCTAAAGCCACGCAATTCGGCCAGAAGACGTTCACGAGCTGGCTCATAGAGTCTGCCGGCACTGTACCCATCAAGCGCGCGAAAGACTCCCCGGACGGCAAGGCCGACAACTCTGAGGTCATGCTCAAGCTGATGGAGGCGCTCGAGGCGGGGGACGCCGTATGTCTCTTCCCGGAGGGAATGAGTCGCTATCATCCCACAATCGCGCCCATGAAGACCGGAGGTGCGTCTGCACATTTGCTTGTGCCGTACAGCCGTTAACAGCCCTGTAGTTGCCCGTCTCGTCTCCGACGTCTTGTCACGGAACCGCGACGACCCTAACTTCAAAATATCCATCCTTCCATGTTCTGTGACGTACATGTACGCTGTATCCCTCATATGGCCGTTCATAGCTCATGGCACCCAGGCATCGACAACACTTCCGCTCGGACGTCCTCGTCAGCTTCCACGAGCCCATGACTTTCCGTCCGAAGGTGCCAATTTTTCCCTCTCCCTGCCGAGCAAAGCAGCGTAACCTATGTAGGAACACCCAGAACTCTTGACCCCGGTGGACTTTACGAACGTCCGGGAACTTACCGCTAAGCTCCACCATACTATAAGCTCGGGAACCCTGGATGCGCCTTCGTGGGATCTCGCACGGACCGCGAAAGTAGCTTCGCGCATTTACGCCCCGCTTGGGACGCAGATGAGCCTAGGGGAGTACGTCCGCGTGACCCAGCGATTCTTGGACGCCTTCAAAGCAAAGGAGGTCATGCCCGACGAGTTGGACGCGCTGCACGACGACATCAAGGTTTGCATCACTCACGGCCTCTCATCTCATCTAATGTTTGCTCAGGCCTATCAGGACCAGCTCGTCAAATGGGGTATCAAGGACGACCGCGTCCGCCGGCCGCTTACGCGGCACGTCATCCTCTACCGCATGAGCATACGACTACTCTGGGCGCTCTTTCTCTTCCTCATCTGCCTCCCCGGCCTCATCCTCTGGCTCCCCGTCTTTCTCACCACCTTCATTGCCGTGCACAACTTCAAGAAGACCGGGCCCATTTTCGACACCTGGGACGAGATCGCGCAGTACAAGCTCGTCTATGGGCTCTTCTCCGGCCTCTGCGTCTGGTTCCTTGCGGTGGTGCTGACGCTCCCCTTTGCGCCGCTCACGTTCTTTGCGGTGCCGGTGGTGATGTGGATGTCGCTGCGGTGGTTCGAGGACGCGGTGGCATCGTTCCGCGCGTTCACGGCGCTGCTGCGGCTGCTCAAGGTGGGCAAGCCGACTTTGCAGGCGATGCGCGAGCGGCGTGCGGGACTGCATGCGCGCATCATGCGGCTGGCGCAGGAGATTGACCTGCCCGCGGATCCGGAGGAGCATTTCAAGAGCCTGAGCACGGGGCGGAGAGAGAAGGGGCGGATTCTGGGCAAGTGGGATGCGAATGCTCGGTACTTCTCGCTCAGGCGGAGGCGGAAGAGGGATTGGAATGAGACGCTGAGGTTGTACGACAAAGTGGACTACCCGGCAGAGGACTAATGATTATCTATGTCAGTCGAGTTGGCGATCGGTACTGTATTTATGGGAAGTGGGCGATGCGTAGGAAGTTTAACAGCTCTAGTCTAGTAATAATTGAATTGTCATCGACAGAGGAATATTTAGATCAGTGTGTAGATGGGGCATGCAAGTAAAAGCCATGAGCGCTGTCAAGTAATCAAGGAGACATGGTCGTAAGATCTATCACGTCCCCGGTCTCGAGCTGCGACGCTTTGCGTTTGCGAGACTCCCGTGTAGCGAGACCAGGAAGTTGAGATGCAGATGTGGGTGCGGGTGCAGGGTTCGCGACAAGCGGGACTGCGGTGTCGGACGAGAAGCGCAGTCCCGCGCCAGTTGCAAAACCGCTCGCTGTTGCCGCAGTCGGGACCAGATGTGTGGTCCTCTGAGCTGTATCCGGCTGGCCGTCGAGCGTGTTCATGAGCTCCTGATAACTGTCGCCGAGGATGCGTTGCAGTTCGTTCTGATCCATGGACACAGACCGAAGGATCGCTTGCCCTTGTGCCTGCGCCGTCATCCATCGCAAGGGCTGGTATAAGACGTCAGCCTTTTTAACCTGTTGGTCGATATTAGGCGGAAAGAATGACCAGAAAGAAAGTTACGCACCTCCAGGCCCTGGTGAAAGCCGCGGGTCACGGACCACGTCGCTGCACCAGGAGCATAGCTGGCCAACTGAGTCGCGAGATGATTGCATTTAGGCAACCCGAGTTGCTCGAATGTCCGCGTCTTCCCTTCGCCCCGGAGGAGGAAGTCGAATACATCGAGGCAATGCCTACAGCGGCAGGCGTTTCTCTGCAGATTGGCCAAGATGGAATCCGGCGGGTTGGCGGGCTTGGGCCCGAGATCATGTGTTGCCCAAAGCTTGACGATGGAGGTGAAGACCATATCGAAGGGCTCGTCGCATGGCGAGATATTGTTGCTGACCAGGAACTGCCGCAACTCGGGGATGAAGGGCACAAGGACCTTTTGGATGTAGTCGCTGTCTACAAAGGACCTGTCGAACATCCGGGCGAGCACAGCACTGCACAGTCCTGTTTGACCGTGTTTGACACAGAGCCTCAGCAGAGCGATGGCCTTCGAGCGGTTGTCCTGGGACGGCCCCGTCCTGCCAGTTTTGCTATCGTAGTGGGATGTAGGATATCGATTGAAACCCGCTTCGGTGATGATCAGCTTCAGCACCTCTGTCGCGAGCATCCCCGGAGTAGGAGCGGCATCGGACAGGGGAATGCGGTGAAGGTCATCTTGTAGCGCTTGGAGGAAGGCCAGCATCGTCGGCTCGCGATAAGGTGGAAGGGTCATGAGTGCGGGCCACACACTGAACGAGGAAGTCAGAAATCAATTTCCAGACGGGATGAACTGGAGAACCGTACGTGTATGCGAGGAAGCCTGAGCCTCCGTAAAGCACGCAAGTCTCCACAATGTTGTCAACGTCTGACTTGGAAAGACCAAAGGGTGGGGACTCGGTGAAGAGCTGGAAGGTGGCCTCGAAGAGCTTGTCCACGCCGGGTATCGGTGGCGCCCCGGAGGGCCGTGTCTGCAATCTTGCTCCGAGCACAGGGAGGAGAGGAAGCAAAACGCACTGAACGCGAATGCGAGTTTGCTGCGAGCCAGTACTACTAGGCGTGGCTCTCGATGTGTCGGTCAAGCGGTCCACGATATCGTCTACCAAGGCTTCGTTGCCTGTTTGCAAACACGCGTCGAAGTACCTGATGACCATGGCAGGACTAGGCTTGAGAGATGGCACCGCATCCGAACCGGTTGGCGGCGTGACTTCAACTGGAACGTCAAAGTCGGCTTTGGACACAGCCGCCCGCAGGAGAGCGGCGACCAACGCTGCGGTGACAGAGTCGTCATCTTCAAGGCCGGACTTCTGCACTTTCTCGGTCCAGATGCATAGAGCGAAAGAGAGCAAAAAGTCTGGACTGCTGTTCTCCTTCAGCTGATGAAGAAAACTACAAGCATGTCAGAGAACGTCAGGAAACATCAGAAAAAACGTACATATCACGAAGGCATGCTGGCCCACCATGCTTGTATGCAATGCTGAGCAATACAGATGGGTCTTCTTCGGAAGGCGCGGCCAGATTCTCAAGCGCCCAGGCGCGCTGCCCAGTCAGCCATGGAAGAACATCGCCGTTGCATATACCATCCTCCGCGTCCGCCAGCGTGTCGAGGAAACCGAACCGATGCGCGTTGCTCTGCGCGGACCGTAGCATATTCTCGAACCTACATCAAACCGTCAACGAGGCGCTAAAGAGAGACGTGAGTCATAACTCACGTAGTTCTCACAGCTCCAAATTTGAATGCCTGGATAGCGGAGACAAGGCCGTCACACAGAACGAATGCTGCATGGCTTGGCCCACATAGATCGACGACGCGGATCCACAGGGACAAGTCGAACCACCGGTACGCAACGGTACTCAGGTTTCGCGCTATGTCGTGAGTCCGACGACGACCGTCCGCGGCGACTTTGACGAGGGTTTTCACTAGTGCATGTTCGGTTTCTGTGGGCCTTGCGGAATCAGCCTTGCGGAGTGTCGTAAACGCGCTGTCGATATCGTCGTCGAAGGTCATCTCCAGGCTGATAAATTGCGGCCAGATGACCAGTACGGTGCGGTGATACCCTGTAGACGGATGAGCCAGTAGCAAGTGTGGACTTTGAGGCGACATACCTAGCTGTAGAAACCCTGCACGCTGCAGAATGTATGTGAGTGAAAAGAAACACGGGAAGGGCCAATTTGACTTACCCCTCCCCCATAGCGGTCGCGTTGATATCCTTCATATTCTCGGGTGCAGTAATCTCGCTCTGCAACAGCTTCTCCTATGTCGGTTGGGATGGAATGGTCATTATCCAGGTCAAAAGCCAATTTCTCCAAGAGGAGGGTTCCGTCGAGCTACAAAAGAATAACACAGATTAAGCCATTGCGCACAGTCGCCCATATGTTCAGGCGGAGGTATCGACGTACGTTAACGAGGTTGGTCACAGTGGCAAGAATCTCGTCGGGACCGCCCGCGAAGTCGTCCACCGTGCCATCGTCCTCCTCCTCCGTGTCCGACTCGTTGTACTCGAGACATTGGTGGCGAGGGCCGTGATCGTCTGCTGTACCGCATCGCTCGATTTCGAGATGAGCTAACCCGAGTCGGAACCCGCATTGCATGGCCAGCATCCGCAGTGCTTTCACTCTTCGCGCGTCAACACCTTCCAACACGCTCGCTCTGGGATTCTTGCGATAGTATCCGTCCAGGAGATACACGATCTTGTCCGGTGCCATCGTGCGATCCGCTTGCTTCCAGGATATCAGAACATGCCGGAGGGCCTCGACAGCGTTCAGATCGGTCGGCAGAGATGGGCGTGGAGTCGCGGTAGTGTGGACAACGTCATAAGATAGAGCGAGGGTGTACCCGGATGTGATTGGCGTAGTGGAGCATGGCACATCCGCGTACTGTGCGAGGACAGTGGTGTATAGAGTCTTCTCAGAAAGATCGTAAGCTTGGGAGGTGTGTCCATGGGACAATTTTGCCACAAGGCCAGTGAAGAACGAAGGAAGGAGGACCGTGATGGTCGCGAACGCCGTGGACGTTGTGGCCGATTCGCTTCTGTAACGACCTTAGTCAGAAAACGTATGCAGTGAAGCATGCTCCCTTACTGTACGCGTGGTAGAAGGCTGAAAGGAGACATATGAGATGGTGTCTACAGTCGCGTCAATCTTCGTGACTCACATTGAGCCAGGGTCGCACAGTATGACCTTGCGCAGCTTATGGCGAGGCTTAGTCAAAGTTATGTCGATCCCGAGTGCGGCGCAGACATCGTCAACAATTCGTTTGATGTATGTCTTCCATTCCGGGTATACAAACTTCGCCTGTGCACTGACATTAGTAGTCATGCAGCCTGAAGAGACGGCACTTACATGTACTCCGTCCAGCTCCCAGCCGTTGGCGGCCTTCGCATCAAGGTCTGATTGTTCAACTCTAGTGAAAGGGGATCCGGGGATGGCACTCAAGATCGCGTTTGCTTCGCGTGTACTGAGTGGAAGTCCAACGGTGCCGATGTCGTTGAAAGAGAAACTGAGTCCAGGATTGGGCGCGTCACGGTACGTGCGACAAAAGGCAAAAGATCCTTTATAGCACTCTAGAAAATCCCCGTCTAAGACTTTTTCCATGCCTCCCTGAAGAGTACGAATGGATTAGATTCGACCTATATGAGATTTGCAAGACACTTACGCGGATGTCTGTTGACGAAGCGTCGATTATAGCCTCTTCTGCAGCCGCGTTGTCGATTGGCGCATTTTCCAGTATATCTTTAGGTGGTGCTGAGCCCCGGTTTACAGATGTCTCCATCTCGTCGGTTGTTGCCCCTTTAAGAGAAATGGGAATGAGTGTATCGCAGTGGTGGGGAGAGAGTGGGAGCCCAATCAATGCTGGATTCGCAGCCTTATATACTCAATGTTTTGGGCGGTCAAATACACCGGCGACTGGTCCAAGTCGCAGTCATGCTCACGCGCACGAGGGTCCTAAAACTTAAAGGTCGTATAGTGACAATATGCATTGTGACAAGTATCACATGATGTGACTCCACGCGAAACTTCTTGTTGAAGTTGATGACCATTGACCACTGGTGACCCTGGAACGTAGCGCCGGCGTTCACTGACTGTTTTCAATGGCCTCCAGCGGCTCATGCTGTCTCGGCGACCTTCTCTGATGCATCAGCAAAGAGATACAGCGAACAAGGCGAGACTTCCCAGAAGTAAAAGCCGGAGCCGATTTCCGAGACTGGGAACTTCTGACTCTTTTGCTCGCCAAGCGTTAGCGCTTAGCGGCCAGGCGATACTGTACATATGCTACCTGGGGGTTGACGACGGTATTGACGTGGCTCACAGTGAATGCAGTACACGTACAGGGATTGAATAGGTATAACAATAGTCAGAGATACAACGAAGGAGGCGACGAGGTCAGTGTTCACCGCTGCTGGAATAATACACCATGCTCTGGCGACTGTCAAATCGCAGCGCAAGGACTTCAGCTGCAGTTTGACAAAGGCTGGCATGAAGTGAGTAGGGCAAGTACAACTGTGTACAGTGCAGTACATACGAACGGAAAATGAGCTTCGGTGACAAGATCATGGACTAAATCTATCACCTAGCTGGGAGGTTTTGCGTTTGCGCGAGTCTTGATGAAGTATGTCCAAGGGTTGAGGTGCAGATGCAGGCGTATATGCAGGCGCGACCACATGTAGTATGGGATCGGAATTGTCATTCAACGAACAGGCTTCGCTATATAGGATCTCAAAAGTATGGGCAGAGAATATCATGCAGCAGACTACTTGGGCCCTTCAGACAGCGTTGAGTAGATAGATAAATATACGAGTGAAGGGATAACACTGCCGACGACTCATCCATGATTCATACCGCTGTCGCCATTGACTAGCGTGACGGCTGTGCGGCGGGCTCAGACATAGACACTGGGTAAGCCGCACTATGCCCGGGTGCTAAGAGTCCTGCCGTGCTGGAGTTTGCAAGATGTTCAGTCATGGTGACAGAAGTAGTTGAAGTCGTAGTCCCTGTGAGAGCTTCTATCTCAGAACGGCCAAAATGCAGCTCGTTCATGATCATCTGGTAGCTCACGCCGAAGACGCGTCGGAGCTCAGCTGGGTTCTCCGCCACTGACCGCAGAATCACGGAGCCCTGGGCATGGACCGCTTGCCACTGACCGAGCACGAACAGCGCCTGCGTCTTCTCGACCTACATATCATGTCAAGATAGAGAGGCAGAGGCAAGATCGATGTTCGCTCACCGTCAGTCCTTGCGGCGACTCCCGTGGGATCTTCTTCCACGTCGCTGCGCCTCTGGCATAGGTCGCGAGCTCCGTCTCAACGTGCAACCGCTTCGGATGGCCTATGCGGTGCAAGGCGCAGCTCACGCCCTTGCCGCTCATCAGAAAGTTGAATGCCTCCTCACATTCTTTGCACCTGCACTTGCGGTTCGCTAGTCGTGCGAGGAGGTCAAATGACGTGTCCGGCGGTTTCGGTGCAAGGTTGTGTTTCGCCCAGAGGCTGACAATCGTAGTGAATACCGCATTGAAAGGTTCCGCATGCGCCGGTGTCTTCTCATTGACGAGAAATTGGTGCAGTGCGGGTATGAAAGGGACGAGAACGCGCTTGACGTAGTCGGCGGTGAGGAATTTTGTGTCAAACATAGACAAGAAGACCCTGCTGCAGAGACCGGCTTGCTTGCTCGTGTAGCAAAGCCTCAGCAGCTCAAGCACATCCGTATGACATCGTGCGCTAGTGCCACGTAAGTAACACGGATAGTTAAGCTTGTTCCTCTTACGATTTCTTCTTTATGACGAGCTTTAGCACGTCGTGGATAACGGAATCGATGCTGCGGCACCCCTCTGAGGACGGTATATGAGCTCGATGCTCCTGGAGTCCTCGAAGGAAGGCCCGCATGACAGTCTCTTTATAAGGCATTCCTTGAATTGCAGGCCATATTCTGACAGAGCAATCAGACTACGAACGGGATCAGAGGTATTCCAAACGTACGTGTTTGCAAGGAGTCTCGTCCCACCGCGGAAAACACAGGTCTGGATAAGCGCATCTACGTTCTCCTCCGCTAAGCCCACCTCCGGCACCGAGCTCATGTAGCGCTGTATAGTGATATCGAAGAGCCTGTCCACAGAGGGAACGACGGGCGCGTCGGCAGGCCGTGCCCTCAGCCTAGTCCCCACGAGCGGCAGGAGAGGCAGGAGCACAGCGTGCGCTCGGCTTCGTGCGTACCGAGGCGCAATGCCCGACAGATCGAGCAGACGTTCAACGATGGCGGGAAACAACGACTCGTTTCCCGTAGACAGGCAAACGTCGATGAGAGTGAACGTGAGCGCTGGGTCCGGAACCTTTGTGGGCTGCGCAGCCTTCGCGCCGTACATGGCGCAGCTTGGGTATCCTGGGGGGTTCGTAACGGATTTGGCCGCTGCATAAAATCTGGCTTCGACAACGGCGGTCGACAGAAGATCAGTGATGATACGGGAGAGTTCGGTTTTCTCTTCGTCCACCGTGTCCGCGCAGATTTTATCCGAATGGATACGTTCCGCAAAAGCGACCATGAAGGCAGGGTTTGCCGCCGCCTTCAGCTGCGGAACGAATCTGGGCAGCACCTCAGCGTGCAAGATCAATATCCAATATGCGACAGACGTACGAGTCTCGTAGCAACAACATGCCGCCGTACTTGTAAGCCAGATCAAGCAGCTCCTGCCCGTCATCGTTCGCAGGCGGTTGCAGATGCGCCAACGCCCAATCTCGCTGGTCTTGTAGCCAGCCGAGCGCCGACTCCCTCTCCGGCTCCCGTACCGTCGAGCAAGAGGCCTCCAAATCATCGAGAAATTGAAACCGGTGAGCATTGCTCTTCTCAGACAGCAGCATCTGCTGTAAACTGTCCAGTAGAGCGCATCAGCGCGCTGAGCGGCGTTCAGACCAAGATGAACTCACATTGGGCTCGCCGTCTCGAACCCGAATGTCTGAATGATGGCGTGCACATCCGTGTTGCCCAGAACCTCCACGCCGCGTATGCCGCAAAGCTTAACGGTCCGAAGGAGAAGCGGCAGGTCTGTCCATTGACACGCAACAGCGCAGACCGCCGGTGCGATATCGCTATAGTCGCCCCGCCAGGGCTTCGCCTTGGCATAGCTCAGCAAGAAGTCGACTACCTTTCGCTCATGTTTGTGGGGCTTCGTTGAAATCACGCGCCCTAGTTCCCCGATAGCACTACTGATATCATCATCGAATATCATCTCGAGGTGAACCCTTTCTGGCCAAATGACGAGGACTGGGCGCTGATACCCTGTTGATAATTGTCAATGTTATGCGACAATTCGTTCGCGGAGATCTGGCATGCAACGTACATTGTTCAAGCGATCTTGGGCTCTGCGCGTATCATGAGACAAGGAAACGAAGGTGAATTGACAACGCACATGATACGACTGACAGTCTTCCACAGTCTGCTCTTTGAATGGACCATTTTTCATAGTGTCTATGAGATCGTGCGGTATGCACGCGCTCCGTCCGTTGTCGAAGTCCATCTCCTTCTGAAGTAAATTGTGATCAAGCTGCGTCCTACACGTAAGCCAAGGAACACTCGCAGACGTGATATATACTCACATCGACGAGATTTGTGACGGCGATCACTTGTTCCGGGTCCTCCTCGAAGGTGTATTGGGTGCGATCCTCGTCATCGTCACTATCTTCGTCGGATAAGCAGCATCTGTCTCGATCGTCATCGCAGTAACGACAGCCGCAGCCATCCTCTGTCCATCCTTTGAGGTATACTGTGACATGGGCGAGGCCCAGACGGAAGCCGTATTCTTTCGCACACTTCCGGAGAACGGCTAGCTTTCGTGCGTCGGCACCCTTCAACACGCTGCCCTTCAACTTCTTTCGAGCATAGCTTTTGTCGAGGGCATAAAAAATCTTCGTCGGTACACCGGGACGTCGGCATAACTGTTGCCAGGAGAGCATCACATGGCGTAGCGACCCGAGGGCAGAGACAGACGGGGGAGGAGAATTGGTGGTGTGGTAGACATTATACGAGAGGGCGAGAAGATGGCCAGAGGCAATAGGATCGAAGGAATACGCCACGCCCGTGTACCAGGAGATCGCGGATGTTTGCAATCCACTGCCAACAGAGCAGTCGTGCGTTTCCGCGCGATCGTCGTACGAAAGATGAGCGGCACCGCCAGAAAATGGCGAGGGAAGAACTATCACGATAGTAGCGAACACTAACTCATCCTTCGCGCTGCGCAAGGTTCTGGAATCAGAAGATGAGACAGTGGATGTGTGCTGGGTGCTTACTTGACGGATGGCAAGAAGCTGAGAAGGTCGTCGTCAGGAGTTGGCCGGTGAAGGACCTGTTTGCGCACTCACCGACATCCGGGTTCGCAGAGGACGAGCCTCGAAAGCTCCCAGCGCGGCTTGCTGACGGTCATGTCCACCCGGAGCGCAGTGCACATATCTTGAAGTACACGCTGTACATAGACAGTCCATGCAGGGTTCGCAGTTTGGACCTACACGTGGATGAGAGACGCGCGACATTAAACGAACGAGCACACACCAGCGTTGAATCCATCTCCCAAACACCGCGCAAGGACGCGTCGACGGAGGGCCTCTCCTGCCTTTCAGAGGAAGCTTGCTGGCAGCCGGATATCACAGTTTTGGCCTCGCGCTTGCTGAGGGGAAGACCGATAGAGCCAATGTTGTTTGAGAGTAGGTTGAGCGAAGGATTAGGCGCATCAGGGTAAGTCTTGCTGTATGAGAACAGTCTCTCGGAAGTCTCCCCAGACCCGAGCTGCAAAGCGTCCTCCAATGCAGCTTCAAGGTTACCCTGGGCGTGAAGTACTGTGAGAACGACGCCCATACTCGCAGAGTTGGCTTGCACTCACACATATGTCGGTCACCGGATGCTTGAGCAGTGTGTCGTCGTCCTGCTCACTTGAACTGTTTTGCTCGAATAGCGATCCGGCCTCAATCTTTTCACCGCTTGCACGGTCCATTAAATCGACAGATATTATCCGAGAGCCGTCAGGGCGCGGATTGTCCATAGAGACGTCGGGTACGGTGTAAGGTTCGCCTGGTCGCGACCCGCCAGGACACCTGTCACAGCCTGTGTTGTTGAACGAGAACGAATGGTGTCTTTCAAATAGTTCACTGGCTATGCGGTCCAACCTTGAATAGTTCTCGATTGAAGTGGAAGTGTGGACGTCGTGTGGAAGCACTCGCGGCTTGTGCGGAGGGAAAGCCGGGCCGACAGAACACGTGCGCTGCCGCGCGACGCGTCGCGTGTGCGTGTCATTGTGACAGAAGAGTAGTCTCCCCAGGCAGACGTTCGTAGACAGAAGAGACCGTGAGCGGGGAAGCGACGCGCGCAAAATGAGATCATATTCAGTCAGATCAAACAAGAAGACAACAAAAGGCATCAATGTCAAGTATCACGACCCACGAAACAACAAGGGGAAGGTTACAGTTATTACACAGCTATAAGGTCAACGTACAAGTCAGAGAAAGCAGCAAGGTCGGAACATGTCAAGTACAGCAAATATGGGTGGAAGCGCTAAGGGCTGAAGCCCGACAGATCAATTACGTCGCTGGGATTGTAGGTTGCTTTCCGTTTCCGTGACGGCTGCGCCGCGGGCACAGATGGAGGAGGATGCGGCGCCGCCGTCGCAGCCAATGGCGCACGAGCACCCGCTGCACTGGTGCTTGCGATGGCGGCGGCAGGAGCAACGGGCGGCCTCGGAGCCTTACTCGCGACATGGCCTTGCAACTCGGCCATGATCATCGCATAGCTCGTGCCGAAGGTGCGTTGAAGCTCCACTGGATCGCTCGAAATTGACTGTAGGATCACAGCACTCTTGGCGTGCACCGCTTTCCAGCGGACGGGTTCGTAGATCGCATCCGTCTTCGTTATCTAGGACGAGTTAACGCTTGTACACCGCTAGCATGAGCAGCGACGACTCACCAGAAGCCCTTGCGGGGAGCCACCTATCATTCTCCACGTCGCTGCGCCGGTCGCATAAGCCGCCAGCTCCTTCTCAACATGCCTCCGCTTCGGCGCGCCTATGCGGTGCAATTGCTGGTTTCTGCCTTCGCCCCTTGTCAAGAAGCTGAATGCCTCGCCACACTCGTGGCACGTGCACTTCTGCTGCGCTAGCCGCGCGAGGAGGGCAGACGAAGTATCTGCGGGCTTCGGCCCAAGAACCTGCTTCGCCCACAGGCTAACAATCGTCATGAAAACCGCTCCGAAGGGCTCTGCGTGAGTTGCAGTCTGGTGATTGATGAGGAATTGGCGCAGTTCTGGTATGAAGGGAACGAGAACGTCATGGATGTAATTTCGATTGATGAACGTCTTGTCGAACAGGCGAGTGAAGACCACGCTGCAGAGCCCGGGTTGCTTGTTAGAGAAGCACAGCTTCAGCAGCTGGATCGCCTTTGTCCGGTTATTTTGGCTTGCGTCGCGAGCAAGGTATATCGGGTACCCGGAGGTAATAGTCTTGGCACTGAAGGGCGCCTTCTCTATGATGAGCTTCAGGACGTCTTTGATGAGTGAGTCGATGCTGCGGCAGCCTTCGGAGGATGGTATTTCAGCTCGATGGTCCTGTATTTCTTGGAGGAATGCGACCATAGTCGTCTCCTGATAAGGGGTACCCTTAACTGCGGGCCAGATACTATAGAACGTGTATCAGACTGTAAAAACGACCGAGAACTGCGGTACTCACGTGTTGACAAGGAGCCTAGTACCACCATGAAGCACGCAGGCCTGGATGAGCGCATGGATGTTCTCCTTCGACGGACCCACTTGGGACATGGAGCTCAGGTAAAGCTGTATCGCGACCTCGAATAGTTTGTCCATAGCGGGCACAGCTGGTGCATCGGCCGCTCGCGCTTTGAGTTTTGTCCCCACGAGTGGTAGCAGGGGGAGGAGGACCGTCTTCGCACGCTTCTGCACGTCCACGAGCGAGACCCCCGTCATGTCGATCAAGCGGTCGATGACGGCGGTCGCCAACGCTTCATTCCCGGTAGATAGGCAGACGTCGATGTAAGTGCCTGCTAGCTGCGGGTCCGCAATGCTCGATAGCTGCTGCGCGCGATATCCGTAGCCAGGATAGCTGCGATGGTCGGGGTCGACTTTCGTCGGTTCGTAAAAATTGACCTTCGAAATGGCTGCCGACAGAAGATTGGTGATGACTTGCGAGAGCGCGGCCTTCTCCTCCTCGTCCGTCGTAGCTAGCTTGACCTTGTTCGAGTGAATCAGCATTACAAATATGGTCAGGAATGCGGGGCTGGCGATCTCTTTCAGCTGGGGAACGAATCTATGGCGAACGTGAGCGAGAAAGTCCAATTACGAGTTGAGAGCGAACATACGTATCGCGCAGCAGGGTAATGCCGCCATGTTTATAGGCTCTATCAAGCATCTCTTCCTTATCGTCCTCCAGAGGCGCTTGAAGGTGCTCCAACGCCCACTTCCGCTGTTCGGCGACCCAGCCAAACACCTGCTCCTTCAATACCTCGTTCATTGTCGAGCACGATGCCTCCAGGTCGTCGAGAAACTGGAACCGATGTACGTTGCGCTTCTCGGACAGTATCATCTTCTCCAACCTGTTGCGAGCGTAAATTATCACGCCAAGCGGGGGAAAATACAGACTACACTCACGTAGGTTTCACGGGTTCGAAGCCAAATCGGTCGATAGCCGCGTGGATGTCCTTGTTGCCCAACACCTCCACGCCAGTTATCCCACAGACCTCGACGGCCTGGAAGAAGAGAGGCGCGTTCGACCAACGGCAAGCCACAGTGCAAACGGCCTGCGTGATGTCGCTGCGGTCCTGGTTCTGATAGGACCTCGCCTTGGCAAAGTTCAAAAGGAAGTCGACTACTTTGCGCTCGCGCTTGCGCGGCTTGGCGGAATCCACTTCCCCCAGCTCCTCGATCGCGTTCTTAACATCGTCGTCGAAGGTCATTTCGAGGTTGAACTTCTGTGGCCAGATGACGAGGACGGTGCGCCGATACCCTGTTTAACGTGCGTAAGACACAGTCGAGGATATTACTAATCGACATACATCGTTCGAGTGATCCTGCACCCTGCGCAGCGGGATGAGTGAACGAAAGAAGATCAGACGTACTAACTCACATTTCCCATGTAGCCTTCGTAGTCCTGGTCGTCGTGGGACCCGTCCTCAACAGCCTCCGCTAAATCGCTCGGTATGCATTCCCCCTCCTCGTCGAAGTCCATCTCCTCCTCTAACATCTGACCCTCGAGCTGCAACTCCCGTAAGTTGCAATATCATACCTCAAGTCTTTATGTACCCACGTCGACGAGATTGTTGATCGTTGTCCATTGCTCTTCGACCTCGGCAAAGTCTACGTCGTCCTCGTCCGAGTCTTCATCAAAATAGTGCCGGCGACGGCCATAAGAGCAGCCGTGATCTTCCGCGTAGCCTTTGAGGCACCTCTCGAGATTGGCGAGACCGAGGCGAAAGTCAAGCTCTTTTGCCAGCGCCTGAAGAATGGCAAGCTTATGCGCATCGAGACCCTTCAATGCGCTACCTTTCAGGTTCGCTTGGGAGTATTTGTGATCGAGGAGATAGATGATCTTGCGAGGCGCGCCAGGGCCGTTCGTCTGTTTCCAGGAAAGCAGTACGCGACGCAGATTCTCAACGGCCGAATGTGTATCCGGAAGGGACGGTCGAAGGGTGTTGGTGGTATGGTAGACGTTGTAGGAGAGTGCGAGGCGGTAGCCAGAGGTAATCGGCTTGATGGCGTGTGTGACGTCCGTATACCAGGAAAGAACGGTTGTCTGCAAGGCGCTGATAGCCGAGCAGTCGTAAGTCTCTGAGAGAGAGCCATGCGAAAGATGGGCAGCGCCTCCGGTGAATGGCGAGGGCAGGACTATGACGATAGTGGCGAACATCGTATCGACCTTCTCTGTGCTGCAGACGAATGTGAGTGAGAAGATCATATGACGAGTTTATGCGCAACACATACTCGACGTGAGGCAAGAAACTGCACAAATTGTCATCAGCAACAGTCGGATATAATACTTACTTGAGCACTCACTGAGAACCTGTCTCGTATAGGAGAAGCTTGTACAGCTCGCATCGAGGCTGACTGACGCTCATATTCACCCCTAGTGCACCGCATACGTCTTGCAGTACGCGTTGTATGTAGGACGTCCAGGCAGGGTTCATGAATTGCACCTGCAAACAAATGAGCCCAGTGCGGATACGAAGAAATGGACGCGCACAAAGCTTGCATCCATCTCCCACGTATCGCGTACGGAGGTGTCGACGACGGTCCTCTCCCCCTGCCCGAAGGGGGCTTGCTTACAGCCAGATATCACGACTTTGGCTTCGCGCTCATTGAGTGGAAGACCGACTGAGCCGATGTCGTCGGAAAGCAAATTGAGCCCTGGATTAGGTGCATCGGGGTATGTTCTGCAGAACGAGAACGATCCCTTGAAAGTTCCCGAGAGCTCCCCGCCCAAGGCATTCTCGAGGTCTCCCTAAAGGACGACGTCGCGTGAGACTTATGTAGCGCGCGGAAACCCAAAGATGCACTCACGCAGATGTCTGTTGACGGGTTTTCGACAGGCGCGTCTTCTTCGTCTTCACTCGACGCATCACCGTCATGTTCTGGCTTCAATGGGTGCGCGTCCTTGACCGGCATGCCGTCCACTCCGTCGATGAGACAAGCCCCTGTCCCCTCGTCCATAGTAACGTCTGCAATTTGTTGTGTATAGACGTCGCCGAGCGGCGCCATTTGCGTGACCTCTGTGGCACAGGTAGCACTGGGTGCAAGGCTCCCTGCGTTTTGTGGTTCCCCTTGGGACATGGTGGGAGTGAGCCCTGACGGAGTCGATCGCGGCGTCAAGGTGACAACAAGCACGTGGTGTGACGAATCGCGTTCAGTGGCTCAGGCTGATCAGAGCAGGATCACAGTATCACGCGTACATACCTACTCTAGATCTGTCCTCGTAAAGGCCCCGGAGAGATCCAACCCGTCTACACGTTCCACAGACCACTACTACCTACAGACGTACATAGAATATTCCGAATCCAAAGTGAGTATAATACATAGAAAGGAGGGAAACCTGTCGTTTTACAGTCGTGCTAGTTTTCGTGCTAGGTGTTCGTACCAGGCGGGACTTCGTACCAGGCGTACAATCGAGACCTGTCCTGCGTTCGATATCAACCGTGCGTCGGATATGAGTCATTCTAGTCATTGATAACGTTGCCGCGTCGCGTCGGCCCCGCTTAAGCGTACCCCATCTGCGGCTGCTGCCCACCGGTATAGTGGCTCGCACGCGGGTCCCAGCGTCCGTGCATTGGCTCCAAGAGCGCACGGTTCGCCGAGACGAAGATCGTGCTGATGATGAGCAGGAAGGTAAGGAGGATCCAGCCCGTCCAGGCGAAGGCGAGGAGCGTGGTGAGGATGCGGCACTGCTGGTAATCCCAGCAGAAGGAGAGGTCGCCCCAGGTGCCCGGGGTGCCGCGGTTGGTGGTGACCTGGGAGGTGGGTTAGAAAAGTTGAGCAGGCTATTAGATAGCTTGGAAGAGAAGAAGTGTGAAAGAGGAACGGGCGAGACCACTGTATAGCGGCAGCGGAGTGCGGATGAAAAGACAGTGAGGAAACACGCACAGTGGCGATGGCCGCACCGCAGAGCCAGAAGATCCAGAGGACGAACAGACCGAAAAGCTCGCTACGGAAGGTGCTGACGTAGTGGCGCTCGGCGCGCTTATGGATCGTATGGATGCTGTCGGGTCAAGTGTCAGTCGAGGCCTCGACTGAGAAGGAAGGCGACGTACACAAACGCACACCAGGGCACGGTGAGGATGGTAGATACGATGAGTTCCACGACGATAGGATCTACAGCGTCACGAGAAGCGTCAGTCCCTAGCGAGGCATTTGTGCTCAGCGGCGTACCGTAGTAGGCACGACCACCGTTCAGCGGGTCCCAAGGGTCCAGGTTCTTCGTGTACACGATACGAGCGATAGAGAGGCCAAAGAGTACGATGGAGAAGAGCATCTAGAGGGAAAGCTGTCAGCTCGTGCGATGATGTCAAACCTGGGAACACACAAGCAGCACATAGAGTGCGATACGGATAGGAGGGAGATCGAATGTAGCCATATTAGCGCGTTGAGTTTAGAGAATAGATGGAGGTACAAGGGGGAGCAGATGGTGTGAGGGGTACGAGATGAAGAGCGGAGAAGAGGAGGAGGGTAGTTTATATATGTCGTATGAGCGGCGGTGCAGACATGAGGTGACCTCGAGGCGCGCGGGCCGTTGTCCAGCAGGTGACTTGCCGTACTGGGGCACCCTTTGTCGTCACTGATCGTCCTCGTACAGATAATAGGCCTCGAGTCGGGCGCGAGGAGGGGCGATACGCGGGTTTGAGGGCGCCGGTTGTCAGGGACTACAATAGTAGGGACTGCGCGCTTCGTTCGGCATGCACTGCAGGACACGGACATTAGTGTGGAAGTTAGCGCGTTGCGGTGAGCGCCAAGGGTCTGCATGGACGATGAGATTACGTGCGTATAACCAGAAGGCTCGCGTCTACGCTAGTCTCCCGCGGCCGACGTTCGTACTTAGCGTCTGACTCTACGCAGAAAATCGACCGCACCGCGTACATCAGCTAACTTTTGGTGCGACCATCGGGAGCGATGGGAAAGCTCGAGTCCTCAACATGATATACTCCGTCTTGCTATGAGGCCGAGATGAACTTGCACATCCAGAATGGAACGTGCTTGACTGACGGTGTGCTGACGGTGATTGCCAGTGACACTGCCGCCGGTACACGCAGGTATACTGCGCAGCCGTCGATTCCCAGTGCGCGAAATACTTCAGAAGTCCATAATTACGACATTCCCCCTCGTTCGCCGGTCATGGAGACACTGGATGGTAGTGGAAGAGGAGGGATCCGACGCACGTGGTGGCGCGGCGTGGCCGGCAATCATTATCCGATCGCACATACGCGATCGCAATTTTAGGCGCCTCCGGTGTTGCAGCTTGCTTCTGCCCATCGCGGCGCTCCGTCGTCCGCCTACCAAAAGCCCCTCGCCTATCGTCAGTCGCCCATTAGAACTTCTACGGAATCTCCGTAATCTGCTGTCGTCTTCGGCCGCTCGCCGTATCTGTATCCTCGCCCACCCTCAGTGTATCATTTCTCCATAGATGTCTCCTGTAGCAACGCCTGCCATGTCTGATTCTCCTTTCTCCACACACCTGGATGCCCTTAAGACTGCTCCCACACAGCCAGGTATGTCGTGTAGCCCTCATCCCAAAATCTACCGGCTGATCTTCTCTTCAGATGCCAAGGCTGCTGCCGACAAACTAGCGAAGGAGGTGCAGACTCACGGCATAGAGAGTCTGGAGTATGTGAATGGTTGCGACATCACCGATGAATACTAATTGGACCTATAGGGACCAGCAGATCCTCAAAACCCTCATCGGCTTCGCCAGCAACAAGAAATCTGGCTATGAGCGCGAATCAGGAGCAATTGCTTTCCTATCCTTGGCGCATATCCTCGGCGCTCCTGCGATACCCCTCCTTATACCATGCCTTCCTGCTTTGGTGCATAGTCATTCACTTTCAATGTATAACGTATCGCTGACACACATCCTATAGTACGATCTCTACATGGACAAGGGCGACGTCGTTCGCGCTGCCGCATCAGCTTCGGTCAAGGCGATTGTCAAGCTGTTCCCACCAGAGGCTACCCGTCTATTGTTCCGTGCACTAGAGCCCATCCTCGAATCGGGGAAATGGCGCACCAAAGTCGGTCAGTACCACGTCCATCGGCGAACGCTCTCTTTCTGACGTTGATCTAGGTGTTCTGGACACCATGAGGACATGGGTTGGACCCAGCACTAGGAACTATGTCGCCGACGAGCTTGCCCACACCATTCCGAAGGTCGAGGGGGCTATGCACGACACCAAATCCGAGGTGCGCGGCCCGGATATCTAACACTGGTCGGATCTTAATACCACCTGTCTTTAGGTCTCCACTGCCGCCAACAAATGCGCCAATTCCCTCTGCACCACGCTCGCCAACGATGATCTCGCACCCCATATTCCTGCCCTGGTCAAGTGCATGGCCAACCCCGACTCGGTACCCGCTGTCATCAAGTCGCTTTCTAATACAACCTTCGTGGCAGAGGTCACAGCGCCGGCTCTTGCCGTGCTCGTGCCTCTTCTCATGCGCGCGCTAAACGATAGGAGCATGGAGGTTCAGCGCCGTACGGTCGTCGTCATTGACAACCTCGTCAAGCTAGTTCGCGATCCCAACGTCGCCGCGATCTATCTCAGCCCCCTGTTCGAAGGTGTTGAAAAGATTGCGAAGGGAGCAGCTTTCCCAGAGGTTCGTTCCTCATTCAAGGACTGTTTTTCGACTGTGCTCACCTTTTGCAGGTTCGTGCCTTCGGTGATGCCGCGCTACAAACCCTCTCCAAGTCAGGCGCTTCATCGTCCGGCCCACCTCCAGTCCGCCGCGATATAGAGGCAGAGACCCGAGAGGCTCTCTCGGCTCTCGTCAATCTGCTGCCGACCGAGTTGGTTATTGCATCCGCGGATGCGCCTAACGGCCCGCACACACCGCGCCACCCCTTGTTGGCCCGCTCGCTCGACTTCCAGGCTTCGCTTGTCGCCGACCTCATCGATGCGCGCATATACACAGACAGCGAGAAGTGGCAGCGCTGCGTTGGCGTCTACATCTCTCCTTGGCTGGACGTCAAGGGCGGGAATGCCTACGCTGAGAGCGTCCGGCAACACTTCCACGCTATCGATCAGGTTCGCCATTTTCGTCGCGATTGTAAAAGTATGTGACCTAACAAACATTCAGGCAAAATACGCGCCTGCCGTTGTCGACGACTCAGAAGAGGGTGAGCTGCTGTGTGACACCCAGTTTTCTCTGGCGTATGGTGCGCTGCTCCTGCTCTCGCACACGAAGCTGCGCCTCTTCCGTGGCCGCCGGTACGGTATCCTGGGCACCAACGGCTCCGGCAAGTCGACGCTCATGCGCCAGTTGCGCGACGGCAAGGTCGAGAACTTCCCGCCCCAAGACCAGTTGCGCTGCGTCATGGTCGAACACGCGCTGCAAGGCGAGGACACCTCGCTTTCAATCTTGGACTTTGTGGCGTCCGGTGAGTAAAGCGTTGGTGGGAGGCTGAAGCCTAGGCTGACCGCGATTATCTTCAACAGACAAGCAGTTGGCCGACGTACCCCGCCAGAAGATAAGAGATCAGCTGTTAGAGGTTGGATTCGACGACACACGACAGGCGGACATGGTCGCCGGCCTGTCCGGTGGCTGGAAGATGAAGCTGGAGCTTGCGCGCGCGATGCTCTACAATGCCGATCTGTTGTTGCTCGACGAACCTACTAATCATGTGCGTCTCTTGACACGTTAATCATTCGTCGGACTCACCGTTCTTCCTAGTTGGATCGCGCGTCAGTGAAATGGCTAGAGGGCTATCTCATCGCGCACACGAATGTCACTTGTTTGATCATCAGTCACGACTCCGGCTTCCTCGACAATGTCACCACCGATATCATCCACTACGAGACAAAGAAGGTACGTCGCCGAATGCCCTTGCCCGTGGCCGACACTGACCTCACGCCCTTCAGCTCGCCTACTACAAGGGCAACCTCTCCAAATTCGTCTCCGAGCACCCCGAGGCGAAGTCGTACTACACTCTCGCCGCGACCTCTGTCAAGTTCTCCTTCCCTCCGCCAGGTTCCTTGATGGGCGTGCGGAGTAACACGCGCGCGATCCTGAAGATGAGCAACTGCACGTTCACGTACCCGGGCCGCTCGACGCCCAGCTTGTTCAACGTCAGCTGCGCGCTGTCGCTGTCCAGCCGTGTCGGTGTAATCGGGCCTAACGGAGCGGGTCAGTCCTGCGATGACAATCCCATCCGCATACACTGACATCGCTCTACAGGCAAGTCGACGCTGATAAAGCTTCTGACCGGTGAGACTGTGCCGCAAGAGGGAACTGTGTACAAGCACCCGGCGCTGCGTGTGGGTTACGTGGCGCAGCACGCGACGCACCATATTGGTACGCTCGTACTTCGATAAAGGGCATTTGCATGAACTAACTCATTCCAGAGCGGCACTTGGAGAAGACACCCGTGCAGTACATCCAGTGGCGATTCCAGGACGGTCATGACCGTGAACTCCTCGAGAAGGCGACTCGTGCGTTGACGGATGACGAAAAAAAGCTACTTGATCAGGAGTGGGTTGGCCGCGATGGCTCCAGGAGAAAGCTTGAGGTACGCAAATCTGAATTCGTCTGTTGGCGTCTGCTGATGGTCTCCCAGCTGGTCATGGGTCGTCAAAAGCTCAAGAAGACTTTCCAGTATGAGGTGAAGTGGAAGGGGCTCGACCATCGGTACAACACTTGGGTGCCGCGCGATACGCTGTTGGAGAAGGGCTACCAGAAGTTTGTGCAGCAGTTCGACGACATGGAGTCTTCCCGTGAAGGTGCCGGGACTCGCGACACCTCCGCGCACCTCGTCCGCCAGCACCTCGAGCAGGTAGGCCTCGACGGAGACATCGCCCAGTACAACGAGATCTCCGGCTTGTCTGGAGGACAGAAGATCAAACTGGTTATCGCCGCTTGCTTGTGGAACAACCCCCAGGTCTGCATCCTCGACGAGCCGAGTAACTTCTTGGACCGTGAGGCCCTCGGTGGTCTCGCTGTCGCCATTCGCGACTGGGCCGGCGCCGTGGTCATCATTTCGCACAACCAGGAGTTTGTTTCCGCGCTTTGTAAGTGTTTTCCCCTTTCGGCAAGCTTTATATCCCGATCTGACTCGGTGTAGGCCCGGAGACGTGGAACGTCGACGCAGGTCGGCTCACCCAGCAGGGCAAAGCTGCGACTGTGGAGGACGCTTTCCTGGATGGCAAGTCGCCGAAAGGCAGTGGTGCCAATACGCCTGCGCGTTCGCGTTTGCAAACTCCCGCGGGATCCCGTTTGCAGACCCCCTCTGGGTCTGCTGCGGCCACGCCGGCTGGCAGTGGGGCAGAAAACGACGGCACGGGCAGCCCGCAGCCGGTCAAGAAGAAAAAGAAGATGACTCGCAACCAGCAGAAGGCGCAGGAAGAGCGGCGGCGGTTGCGGAAGCTGGCCTGGCTTACGCACGGTGGGCCCAAGCCAGAGGATACGGATAGCGATTAGTCGTGTGACCTATAGCGTACTTATTTTCTCCTCATCGGTTCTCATGTAGCGCACCTTATATATATGCTGGCATTCCCTTCGGGCCTTCTTGGATCTGAAGCTGCCTGCGAAAGTGTCTGGCGGACGCGCAAGTTGAAGTTCACCGGCACCGTTCAACATGGTTGCGCGGGCCAGCTTCCGAAGGATTCTCACGCATCCACGTGAAGTTGCCTCATGGGACTAAGTACCGACTGATGGCCGAAGTTCGAACATCTAAGCTTGCTTCCCACTCTCACGCGCCGTCAGTCACGACGTCTGTCTTTACCAAGGACAACTATCCTCGTGATCCTCTTCTTAAAGTGTTCTGTAATCCGATAAGAGACAGACGGCTTCCAGCACGCTACCTCCGCACTCGAGGGCCAGTGACCTCCTCGCCAGCGTCACTTCCTTCCTCGCCCGGGTCTGGTCCGACGGCTGACGATGTTAAGACGCAACCGGCCCTTCTACTTGGGGCTTCTGTAGGCCAGAGCTTGCTGTACTATTCCAGTCCTCAAGCGTGCTTGACACTGGCCGGCATAGCACCAACACGTACTACGCCATCCTGCCGACTGAATCGCATCGATGCGTTGCTCTGCGGCGACGCCCTCGAGAGGACAGCGCTGCCTGCTGTCAACAACGCGCGATTTGAGTGCACCCATGCCATTTCCGCCTCCTATAGCAGCTGTGTCGGTACGTGATGCTTTCGACCGGCATCTTGAGCGCTGAATGTGAATCAGGACAGCGCCTTGCATACAGTACTTTCCGTGTGTGTTATGTCACCAGAACCATGGCGATGAAGAGCGTCTATGACATGCAGGGCTAATGAACGGCGACCAGGTGCGTAACCGCCTGCGGTTCTGCGTTCAATGCCCGGGTGTCCAGACGACTCGATGTCTATTTTACCACGCGAAATCCTACGGTCTGATATCTCCAAAACTGGCTCGACAACTCGTGCTACCGTTCGTGATATTAATGTACCTCATGCTGGCGGCATCGGACCCTCATGATGAGTCAACGAGTTGAGGACGCAGTCCGGAGGAAAGTCGACGTGTACGGATCACTTCGTGTGCTTTGTGTGGCACATGAAGGGCCTATGATGCGTACAGACTCCGACATCAACATCTACGCGTAATAAGGCTGGCGATGACAACGTGACCGCTCCTCATGTTGTGCGCGTTGTCTCCTAATGGCTGGTACAGTTCTCCATATCTGTCCTCCATCTGTCTCCGCTCAGTACGTGCGCCCACCATCTCTATTCTCTGCCTCTGAACTAGATGGAATTTAGGTTATGGTCGACATGCACTCGCCCACAATTACACCCGGCGCTGCACGACGTTGTATGTCAACACGTCTTCCTCTGCCCAGGCTGCTGCGCCCCGGTACCGCGCGCCTTGCCCTCGTGGTCCGCGGTCTGCGAACTATGGCCGTGCGACAAAGTCAAGCGGCGGTAGTCCCAGGTCGCGATTTTTGTGTCCGCGGGACATGAAGGAACATGGGCACGTCCCAATTTCATAGAAAACCTTCGCAGATCTTCATCCCTCCACCGAAATGAATGGAAGAATCTACCTCATCGGCGAGATCGGCGGCGGCTTCGAAGGCACAAATGTTTCCTCCGGCGGCTGGAAGGCGGCCCAGACGGATGAAGGGCGATGAGGCGAGGCGAGGCCTCACGTCTGTCTTCTCTGCATAGAGGCCGGTCAAGATTGAGTTGATGAGATTGCGCGTGCTCGCTCGTCGATGGATAGCGATGATGATTGCCTTCTCATTGCACGTCAGACGGGTGGCAGACGGTCCCCTCTGATTATCGATCGGGGTGTGCGTGAGCGCGGTCTAGCCAAAGCGGGGGCCGCAGGACGTGCGCGCGTCTCGTGAGGGCACCGGCAGGCCGACGGGGCGATGGAATGGAGAGTCCTTGACGTGCCCGGGAGGACAGATGCGCCCCAGTCGGTCGGGGAATCCTACCAACATCAGCCGTTGACAGTCGCGGCCGACGCTGCGGGATCGGGCGGGGTACTGGATGAAGCTCGCGCAGCGAGCGTCCTTATTACGAGGTACAATCGTACGTACAGGAGTCCTATGTAGGGGGTGGGTTATACGAATACATACAGAGCCAGTAGTCTGTCGAGGCATACAAAGATGGTACAGTGCTTGTATCTACGGTGAGCTTGGGCGAATCGGCCACGAATATCAGTCCGTGCAGTAAAGTCCATCATGGCAGGATAGATACGTAAGGTAAGTAGAACATTAATCACCGGGGGGTGATTGCTAAGATATTAAATACGTAGCATAGAGCGGCCGACCTAGAAACTGATGAGGTACGATGAGCTCCGGTGACCGACGAAGAATAATAGAGAACAGACGGACTGAGCGGGGTGGCGAACGTGGGACATGGAAGAAGAGAAGAGGGGCCATCGTTTAGTAACCCGTACGACCACCGCGGCGTGTGGAGGTCGTGCGGATTACCCCACCGGCGGGGGACTGATTCTGCATAGAGTCTGGCATGGATGATGGTGGCCCGCTGGCGCCGCTGCTGACTGCTGTATGCCCTTGTCGGTGCGTCGAGCGCATCGCCTGGCGTTTGTTCTGGAACCTACGCGGGATGTCAGCAACGAGTGAGCGAGTGCTAGACGAAAACGCGCACCAGATCTGAACGCTGCGCGGAGACATGTCAAGCTGTTTTGCAAGCTGATGCCGCTCCTCCGTCGACGGGAACGCGGTGCGTGCGTACACGTCGTTGAGCACCCGAAGCTGGTTGGCATCCGCACGCTTGCGCTTCTTCTTGATGGGCGCGTTCTGGTCGGCTTCCGAGGTGGGCGAGACGGGCGGCGGTGGAGAGTAGCTCATGGGGGCCGCGTGCTGCGTAGCAGAAGTGTGCGACCGGACAGCAGCGGAGCTAGCGCGCGGCACAGGCGGGGTGGGGGCCGGGTACGACGCCGTGGCATCGGGGAGGCCGTGGCCGTACTGGTATCCACTGCTCGAGCCAGCAGTGGACCCGTGGTGGCTGTTGTACGAGCCGCCGTAGTTGGCGCTCGCGTACGAGGAGGGATTCGACCTCATCGACGTCTCGAGGCCAGACGTAGATGAACCGCCGCCGTACATCGACGACCATCGATCGCCGCCGGATACATCGAGCGGGGGAAGACGTCGCTCGTTGGTCGCCGCAGTCGTGGCATACGGTGACGACACGCGTTCCGGTTGGTACGGGTAGTCGTAGAGGTTGCTGTAGGCAGTGGAGGACATTTCTGAGGAAGCGGATGAGTGCGATTGAAGAGGGGGGGAAGCGCGAGCTGCCGTACGGGCATCGTTCGCAGGCCACTGGTTATAAGCATTCGAATATCCGCGCTGCCCAGACGGCTGGTAGCCCGATTGGTAGGAGGACGAGGCTGAAGAAGACGCATTTAGTATCGGCACGAGTCTGCCGGCATTCATCTCCTGGACGAACCTAAAGCGTGACATAGTTGGATCAACATGGGCATCGCGTCGGAAGCAGAACGTAGCGCTTACCTTGTACGGTAGTATAGCTAGGCTGGTGATGATGCGCATGTGCTGTACTCTGCTGCTGCTCGAGAGTTGGGGTGGCGCGGTGCGAGTAGTAGCGGTCGCTACGGTGGTGATGGCCCGACATAATTATTGAATAGGTGAAGGTGCAGAGGAAGAAACGAGGACCGAAAATTTTAGAGAGAGGAGGGCGCGCGCTGGGCGCGGTATAAGTAGTGAGGGACACGCGTCTGTGGTCGTGGAGTCAGGAACGCTGTGCCAACACGAGGCAGACGTCCGCGTCGCGTCAGAGGCGATGCCGACGACGGCTAGCCAGCGCGAGGCGTTGCTGGGCAGAGGGTCGGCTATTGGTGTCGTCGTGCGCTACGATCGGCGAGGAATCTCGATTCCCCAACAGACAGCAGCAACACCTTCAGTCGATACAGATCTCGACTCGTAAGCGATGCGCGTGTGCGGCGTGGCCGTCTCGATGGGCGACGGTTACACGAGGCGTTTCGAGCGTGTTCGTTGGCGGGGAAGGGGAATGCTCGCCATTTCGCAGACTTTTAAACCTGCTTCCTATTGTCTCCCAGGGTCGCCGAACGGGTCAAACGACATATGCAGTATATGACCTTCCCAAATAGGGACACAAAGACCCCGGATGCGATCCCGATACCCGGGCCATGACAATACGGTTTGTCGAGCTCTCCACTTGTGCGCCAACCGGCTGCCTTTTTCAGCCGGGGGCAAGGCTGTCGACTGACATACTGGGCGCCTCGTGCGCCACCTCATGCCTCCCAGAGGCGACGCATCGTATGCGCGTCGCGCGGGTCCTAAACCTCCCTGACCGGGAGAAGAGCCGGTGCACCTCCTGCCCTCTGGGTCAATGCAGGAAGACCTCTGCCTTTTGCGTATTTGCGCCTTTGCCCAGGTGTTTTTGACTGGGCGGGATCAGCTTCTGGCCTGCTGTGGTTCTCTGTGACCCCTGTATGACCAAAGGGAGGGCATGCACGCGAGCAGCGGTGCCAGGCTGGAGGCGCGCGGCACCGCTACATCCTTGGCTCTGCGTCCGTGGGCGCGCAGCTGAGTCCAAACTGGGGCTGCGTACGATTCCAAGTCCGCGACGTATACGGTACAGCAGAAGCGCAGCCTGCACCTACCCCGACTTGAACATGAGGCGCGCACGCGCTGAGGCTGAGCGGGTCCGGGACAAGCGAGCAAACAACGCCACAAATTGATAACCGCGTGCGAATCGTGACATACGGCGGTGATCAAATCTGGGCGGCAATCGTCAACTGCCTTGTCGTCGTCGTCGTCGTCGTCGTCGTCGCCGCCGTCCTGCTCGGTGTCGTCCTCGTCGTCTCCGACGTCGTGCACAACATACACTATGGGCTCCCGCCGCCCCCTTCCCATTCCCCCCGGCCCGCCCGACCTCATGATGGCCAGCGGTTACTACAATAACGGCCCTTATCCCTACCCACCGTCCTTCATCCCCACCCATCCGCACGACCAGGAAACATACGGGGGATCCAATGCATTCAAGACGACACTGGCGGGGGGAACGTTGCTTCACAAGGGCTTCTACGATCTGCTCGCGATGATTCCCACTCCGTCGCCTTCCCGTTTCCTACTTGGCGCAACAGCAGCTTCTCCCCCTCCTCCGGACGCAGTCGTCGCAGGACCGCGTTACGAGACGATCAGAGCGGGAAGGCCTCCCCTGCCACCACCAGCACCAGCACCACGCTCCCCGCAGTATCCCGCCTACTCACCTCCACCCAGTCCAGCGACACCTCGCAAAGGGCGCAGGATCAGCAAAGACATGGTCTCCCGTCCCACTGGTTTCGTGTATGTGACATGTTCCAGCCAACAAAGTTTATGCATGCTCAACGCCTGCTTCAGGCATCTTGTCCATGCGTCCGACGCCGACCAGTACGAAGCTTTGCTGAGACGCTGGGGACCCGATGGCCTGGGAAAGCTGGGTGGTGCGTCTCCGCTCGGTAACCCTCCTTCCTTACTGACCAGCCATGCGCAGACCCTCGATGGGCAAACCCAATCAAGAATCGGGTCCGCCAGACGAATCAGGCTCGCGCGATCAACGAGGTCGTCAACGCCCTCAAGCCATCTAGCATAAGCCCGACGACAGACTATGGTGCTATCGGTGGTCAGCTTCGTGTCGTGAATGGAATCAGTCAGACGACGGCTGCCTCGTCAATTATGACGACCGCCGCCCATGAGAATATGTCCGTCACCGGCCGCGTCGACGGGCTACCCGGCGTCGGTCGTCCGGGCAATTCAACAATTCGCTGGGGCGCCGGTCTCAACGGACCAGGCCTCCAGGCGCACCCCGAAGAGCAAGAGCATGTTGAGCACGACCCTCTCGCGGAGCACGCACAAGCTTTGCGCGACCATGCTCAGCGCGCGCAGCGCAACGAGGCGACGGCGCGTGCCCCTCCTGCCCCTGTCCAGGTCGCGCCAGAAATTCTCGAACACCACGCAGAGGACAACGGGCAGACTCCGCTCGCGGACGAACTGCAGCAGCAGCCTCCGCCACGTGTCATCACGCCTTCGCTTGCGACGCTGGAGAAGGCCGTCTCTTGTCGGATCTACTTCGAGAATCTGTACTTCCCGCTTCTTCGACAGCCTCCCTCGCGGGAACAACGACGTCTCGCGATGGAGCGAGATATGACAGAAATGGGGCTTTCCAATGCGCAAAAGGAGGACCTTCGAGCGCGTTGGCGGCAGAACGAGACAGATTACTTGCGTGACAAACGCCGGAAGGTCGACGTGACCGCATTCGTGAAGCTCAAGACTATTGGCCACGGCAAGTCAGCCCGTACATACATTGTGGCCTTCTAACGTTTGCCCACAGGCGCCTTCGGGGTCGTGTCCCTCGTCAAGGAGCGCGCAACGGGGAACCTTTACGCCATGAAACAGGTATGGGTTCCTTCGTCCTGCACCCAGCCCGCCTTTGTACCTCTCTTGTAAGGCGGGATCTCGTCCGCCGTCGGCTCGGTTTCAACTTCTGCAGCGTGTTCTTCTTCACCGATAACGCCTGCCTTGTTGAGATACCGAATTTGCGCCACTTCTGATCAGACCCCTTGACCATGGGCTGATTCCGCTGTACAGCTTCGCAAGACGGACATGCTACGCAAAGGTCAGGAGGGGCACGTACGGGCTGAACGGGACATCTTGCGGTCGGCATCGCTTGTCTCGTCGCCTGGCGGCGCGGAGTGGATTGTGCATCTGCACTACAGCTTCCAAGATAGGGATAACCTTTATTTGGTGCGTATACATAGTCTCCTGCTACGCGCTAGAATCTGGTGGTTATGGGACGTGTATGTCACGGGTATTGTGGCACGGGGCCGCAAGACGAAGCTGGATTTCTGGACGGCCAGATCGGAGACGGACGATTTTTTAATTATGCCACGGAGAGCGATGGAAGCATTCCCTACCGCTCCGGGAGCTCTTATTGTGGCCATAGCGCCGCTGTTATGCATTGGGCTTCAGGAAGAGCGGAGATGCCCAGTCGCTTCGAGCTCTCCGCCTCTTGATTTCATATCGATCGGTAGCCTCGAAATGCCGATTAACATCTTTTTGTTCTCCAGGTGTTGGAGTACATGGGCGGCGGTGATCTTCTCAACCTTCTTATCGAGCGGGACGTATTCGAGGAGGACTTCACTCGCTTCTACGTGGCCGAGGTGAGCTTCTATACTTCAAGCGGCGGTTCTGCATCTCTTCTGGTGACCCGCGTACTAACCCTCTGGACGACTTTAGATGATTCTTGCCATTGAGTCGTGCCATAAGCACGGCTTCATCCACCGTGACATCAAGCCTGACGTGAGGATTTTCTGCTTCCAGTCCCTCTGTCCGGAACTCACGACGAAGGGCAGAATTTCCTATTCGACCCGCAAGGACACATCAAATTAAGTGACTTCGGCCTGGCGTGCGTTTGTGACCCCACACACACTGAGCAGGTGGTTCTGACATCGCCATAGGACCGATTTACATTGGGCCCACGACACTTCATGTGAGTACATGCCCTCATTCTCATTGCGTCCTATTTTGGCTAGTGAAATGAGTTTCATTCATCACAACTTCGCTCATCATCCTCGTCCGAGTTTTCACGTTCATATTCATGTAGGGGCGTCCCTTCATAATTTGCTTTTTCGCCGTCCGGCGCTGTGTATGGAGTTCGCGGGAGCGACGGAGAGCGCGAAATTAATGCGATACTGACCGTTCTTTTTTTCCGCCGCAAAATACAGATTACGAGCAACAGCGCCTACATCTGCTACACAAACACGGAATCGACCTCGAGGATACTAACGGCATCGCGGACGGCACGAAGACGCACAGGCTGAAGCGTCGGGATATCGAACAAATTATGGGCGGAGAAGGCCAAGGTGGTCTTTTCACATGGAGAGAGAAGAACCGCCGGAAGGTCTGTTTATGCTGCCGCTTTTTTGCCCGTTCTTTGCTCATGCGTTTTCATTTTCATCTCATCACATTCGATATATTCTCTGCATGACGACTCGCGGCTATACCGTCTCTTCTCGTCGCTTGGCATCCCTGCGCATCTGGG
Source organism: Schizophyllum amplum (assembly GCA_007026445.1). Classification (NCBI taxonomy): domain Eukaryota; kingdom Fungi; phylum Basidiomycota; class Agaricomycetes; order Agaricales; family Schizophyllaceae; genus Schizophyllum; species Schizophyllum amplum. Next base: position 1,639,034 of record VDMD01000001.1, on the reverse strand, counting down.
GCACCCTCTGGCTATCGGTCTTCTCGGACGCCTCCCCATTGCCGTGAACCTTGATATTTCTGTCTGGATGCTGTCGCCCTCTGTAGCTGGCATACTCCGTGTACGTGCACACTGTTCGACGTCGCGCCACCCGCTCGCTGATACTTCGCACGATCATAGTTGCGGCACAAATTCGTACAGTCAGTGCCCAACCACGTTATGGGGTGGGCCACAGTCTGATCGGCTTGCAAAGTGTCGCCCGAGGTTATTCGCGGCTTGGGGTACACATACTCGTGCGACTGGTGGAGTCTGGGAGTGATCATGTTCGAGTGTCTCTATGGGTACGTGCTCGCTGTCATAGGATCGTCCTGGTACTCACTTCGGCGGCCTTGGGGTATTTTCGAACTTCGCAGCTTCCCGCCATTCGTCAGCAATTCGGTAAGCTCATATCTATGTGATTGCGTCGGGCAGGTTACTCATGGCTACCATGCAGCGACACATCACACGAAAGAAGATCCTGAACTGGAAGCAGACGCTGCGTTTCCCCAGCAAGCCCGCCGTCTCCAAGGAGGGAATAAACCTGATGCAGGCGCTTCTCTGTGAGCCCGAGGATCGATTGGGGTCGCAGGCGTCAGCCTCTGTCTCGCGGCCGGACTCGATGGTAGCACAGGCCCGGCGCAGTGGCTTCGCCGCACCCAGCGCCCATGACGGACCCGACGGCGCTGACATGATCAAGGTACGGCGTGGACGAGGCTCGCCTGCTCACCTCCTAACGCTGGATTTGTAGACCCATCCCTGGTTCCGTGGCATCGACTGGGATCACATCCACAAGTACCCTGCCCCCTACCGCCCGGAGCTTCGTAACCCGGATGATACGAGGCATTTCGACCCCGATATACCTGCCGAGGTACGCGCACTGTTCGTCAACCTGTCTTGGGTGTTAACGGCGCCCACGGCAGCCTCTTGCGCCCGCCAACGGTGCCCCTGCTGACGCGACACGCGACCTGATGCTGTTGGACAAGATACATGGCGCTGAGATAATGTCGGTACGGAAGAAACTCGCGTTCGCAGGCTTCACGCATAAGAGCCCTCGCGCGGTCACATATGTGCGAGCCGACAGGGCGTTTAATCCAGAGCCCGACACCTATGGGGCAGAACCTATGGAGCCTGCGTGTGGCCATGACGACCTTGTGAGGGGCCGTTCGCAGTTCCGGCAACCTAGCAACATCGGACGCGGCCGTGCAATTTCTATGTGATCTAGTTTTATTGTGTACCTTGTATATACGACATGTACGATTTACTTTTGCTCGCTGCAGCACATCTCTGGACTGGTACTGCTTCGTCTATACACCTCTGTTCGCGTATACCCTTGACGACTATTATGAGATACACCGCGTATATAGGATTCGCAGTTGTAGGAAAATGAATGGCGCTGCGCTTGCTCAACTTTCCAGCCGTGCTCCGTATTCTGCCCGACAGTTGCGGACGGTCGAGGAATCCCTCCCAAGTTGAAGTACGTACTTTTGGCGGCATTTTGAGCATGATATGTTGGTAGTACATACTAGGTAGGCTGAGTAGGTGAATGAGCAGACTGAAAAACAAGATAGATAAATACTGCGTTATCGAAGTGGATGCGACGACATCATGGGGGTTTGTACAGATGCGGTGTAGATAAATACCGGAATAAATAGGGTCATCTCAGAACCCCCAGAGCTGGAACCGCGAAAGCGACAATATGAAATAAGGGCCGTACGATGGATAGTATATGGAAGGAAGGTGCGGCAAGAAGATCATAAGCGCGTACGGCGATTATGAAGGAGATGCTACATGTCCAAGCTCGCCGTCTACTTGCGTCGCTTGCCAGGTCTGGCGACTTCATCATCATCTGACGCTATGGAAGCGCTCCTGCTGCGTCGGGAGCCCGTAGACGTGGCAGACGCGATGCTGTCGCGACGCTGCTGCCGCCATGTCGAGAAATCGGCCGAGCCCCGGGAGGACACCGAGTTACTCGTATGTGACGGGGATATCGAGCGCTCGCCACCCTCATCACTTGAGTCCGGCATCTGGGAGGATAGCTCGCCCGGATTGTGGACGCGGGCGTGTCGGCGCATGTTGCTTAGGACGCTGAAGCTGCGCCCGCAGCCGTCCACCGGGCACACGAATGCTACGAGCAGGATCAGCATCAGGTATAACTGAGATGGACATCAGCACGGACGCTTCTCTCCGGTGTGGCTGTTGAGGTGGATCTGCGGCGGCGTGAGCCAGTGTGGATTATACAGGAAGATTGCGCACCTTCAAGCTACTCGGGCGGTTGAAGCCTTTACCACAGTACGTACATTCGTACTTGGCGCCGCTAGTAGGACCCGGGGGGACTTGCCGCGGAGCCTGAGTGGGCACTGGAGGCGCCGCCGACATGCCAAGGTGGTGGGCGACGGGCGTCTGCTCCTCGTCTTCCGTGCGATGGCTCCTGTCGATGGATGTGGATACTGTTCCCGTCCAAGGGACGCTGTCGCGTGTCAAGGGCGGGAAACGTCCATCTGCCGCCGGCCCGTAACGCGCGACAGGAGTGCGCTCGTCACCGCGACTCTCCGACATGTAGGTGGACGTGGAGATCGAATTACGATGAGGCAGACTACGACGCTGCCCAAACACGCTCTCGGCAGTAGTGGACTTCGAGGGAGGACAATAGTCGAAGGACATCGATCGCGCAGGCAAGTAACGTGAAGTGGATGGGGGGGACAGTAGTGCCAGCGAGGCGTAATCGGGGTTTGCCAGCATATCAGAATTTCGCGAGGGGGGCTGGAATATTGCGATGAGTATCATGACGGTTGACGTGCATTTGCAAGGACGGTACCTTAGGGCCAGACAGCGAGCGTCGCTCGAGGCGCGGGGAGTACGTGGGATGCGTGCTGATGCCTTGAGGGCGAGTAACGGGCTTGTCCTCTGAAACGCGTAAACGAGCGAGTATCGCGGAAGGGGGCTCGAGAGGTGCAGGGGGACGAGAAAGCTCTTCTGTAGCCCGTCAACACTCGTGCCAGGCTCAACACCAAAAAGCTCACCTCGGAACAGATCTCGAATGGGCGGAAGTGTCGGCCGCTCGGCTTGGAAGACAGAGTAGTCTGGTGGCGAAGACATGGCGTGGGCGGTCGAAGGGAGAGGGCGCGCCGGCGCGAGCATGTCTTAAGTATGGGTACAGTTTTGAACGCGGATGATGAAAGGCTAGCAGGGTGCGACGCCGCGCTTATATATATATAAGTTACGTGTGTCGGGAAGTAGCCGCAGTAAAGCAGGTGGCAACGACGAGGTTTGATAATGGAATGGGGGTCCTGAATGAATAGCACCGCCATGTAAGCTTCTCCTTGCAGGACAGTGCTTTTTCCGTCAGCGTGTGTATTTGCAAGACGACAGCTCCGACGGTAGCATCGCAGTAGGAGTCGCGATGTCGGTGATCATCTGCATACATCTCATTCAGCATCAGTGGATATCAGTGTTCAATCAGGAGTCCGCAACATCAGTCGCTGCTTCAGGCCAGCTGATTTTACTTACAGGTCGCTCCCTCTCCCGTTCCGAAGGGATCATACGGATCCGCAGAGACGACGGCCGAGCGCGCGCACTGGGATCAACCAACATGTTCTTTTCCGTGCATGCACTGAGGATTAACCGAACACTGCATACGACGGAATGTCGATCGCATATGGTACGCACCAGCTTCGACGTGCCCTTTGTTCGTTTGTTCATGGAGTCAAACATGATCAGGGCGACCGCCCGATCCGGCTCAGCGGACCGATCCGTTTCATTGAGAGTACGAGCAAGGACGACGGACAGTGAGAGACGCGTCCGCGACCGGACGGTGAGCGCCAAGCCACAAAGCACAGATCAGTGTATACTGCGCTTCCATCGGGCGTGAATGAAACGCTGCGCGCTGCCGCACCGTCGAGCCGGCCTGTACGCTATTGCGTCGCAGCCTTCTCCGCCTCTTCGCTCGTCTTCGTGTTCAGAGAGATAGAGTGCAAACCTTGGGCAAGCTCCTCAGCCAATGCGCCGTGGATCATGCGGTGGCGCTGAATCGTGGACTGGTATCGCAGAACGTCAGGCAACAGCCAAATGCGACCGGAGAGAACCTGCACCTTGCCGCGGAATGCATCTGACACGACTTGTATAGAGAAATCTGTATGCCAGCGGTGAGGTATTCCGCGGGCTAAGGTTACCCACGTCGCAGAGCCAACGAGGGTGAGTAGCGGATACATACGTGTCTCCCCATTTCCTCCGCCTGCAGCCCGCATGGGAGCATGGTGCTGGTGCTTCCAGGAGTCGTTCGTGATTGCAAGGGTCTGTGGCTTCAGGAGCTCCGCCAACTACGGGATGAGCAAAACTTGTCAACTCTAACCACGTTGGGAGGCGCATCATTTACTTTATGGCGGATGGCGGTCTCCACAGGGCCCGTGGACGACTGGACCGCGGTGGACATGACGCGAGGATGGGCGAAAATCAAAGATGCGGACAGACGAGGGAAGGGGACGAGCATTCGAAGCGATCCAGTCGATGTTCAGCCGTTCTAGCGAGCGTGATGGTTTCGGACGATGTTTCAGTTTGGTCATTGACAAACAATGCTCAATTCAATTATACGAATTAGGAAGGTCCACAATGAACTTTCCCACGCTCGACGGGACCACCATGGCAAACGAAAGCCAAGGCGCCTGATATAAAGTTGGTAGCCTTTCAGGCAGAGCAATTATCGAAACAACGAAGCACGAGGAGGCAAAGCAACGAGAACCTGTGACCATGCCTTCATGGCAAAGCTTATAGAAAGCTGAGTGTAGCGGCGCCAACGCCAGCGCCCAGGCTGGAGTAAATCAGACATCTGGATCAATGACCTTCAAAGCGAGAGTAGATGTCTATGTAGCTGCCGCCGCGGATTCGGGTAACGGTACTCAATGCCTAAGGCTACCCAGAGGACAATTGGATTGATTATGTCCGAACGTTGGATGAGTACGGGATGACTCGGAACCGCCACTGATGTGGCTATCGTCAAAGAATGTACAAAGAGGTAGGTAGGTAGGTAGGTTATTGTCATTCGGGAGGTAAGTAGCAGCCTGGTATCAGCGGACGGCTTTCAGCAGGCAGACCTGAGCAGTGCTAATGGGCGGGCTCGCGCTTGGTTACTCTCATGTGATCGTGACAGCTGTCAGCCGCGGTTTTTACCGGCGCGCTCTCACCCTGCTCTTGCCTTAAACGCGCACCATCATACAGCCACACATGCCGGTGCCATCCTCCTCTCGCTCGCATGATGCGGGCGTGACTGACATGCCACATCATCTGGTGACAATGATTGACTCCAATCTGGAAGAGGAGCAGTACGACGGCGCCCTCGATTTGCTTGACCAGCTCCGGTCGCGTAACTATAGGCCACCACCGTGAGTTTAGGTAGATGTCATTGAATTGAGGCTGACAATATATAGAGCGCAAATTAGACAACTAGTCTACATGTCGCTGTTACCCGTAGCCCTTGTCGAGAAGAAACAGAACGAACAGATCGGTCCCGCGTCGCCTACCAAGGCAGCCCGGCGTATCAGAGCTCCAGCTTTGCCGCCCGCAGAAGCAATACATCGCGCGCGCCGCCTTCTCTTCTCTTTCAGCGCGACGAATACGCCGGAACAACTCTTCAGTGCCCTGCCCGGGTACCACACCTCGGTGTCCCTCTCCGCACTGGACGACGACGATATATACAGCATGATAGGCAAGGCCGCCCTGTCGATATTGGAGTGCAAAGACTGCTGGGCTTTTCTGATTGAAGACTTCACAAACCGCCGCCTCTCTGCCTTTGCGTCGCCCAAGAAGGGGAAGGGCCGGCGCGCAAGTACCAGAAATGTCACCAATGGCGACGAGCCGAGCAACGTCGACCCGGACGAACAACCTAAATTCGTCGGCAAAGAGTCTTGGGACGTGCTTGAATGGCTTGTGGATCTACTAGAGCGAGATCAAGAGCAAACAAAAGAAGCCGGCTGCTGTACGTCGTATCCTGTGCCCTGCTATTCCTGGAGGTCCTTATATCTCTCATAGTACCTTTCTCCCGACTTCTTTTGACGCAGATACCTCTCCCTCGGGCGAGCGGTATCACCCCTTGGGAGACGGATGCGCCGCTCAACATTGTCTTCTATTGCTTGGAGCAAGTAGAAGAAAGGCGGGCCCGCGTGGGGCTGCGTCTGATGACACTCGTACGTGCCTGTCTCCTTATATGCGTACCACATCCCCCCAAATGCGAACTGACTCAGATCACCTCGCCAGCTCGTGAACTTGGCGGCTGCCGGACAGATCGACGCCAACATATTCTCGACTGCCGTGGTGGCTCGCCTAGCCGCGCAGCCGGCGGATCTCTTGTCGCAGTTCTTCGCTGGCCTTTCTGCCTCTGCGGGCATTGCGCGCTTCAAGGTCGCCGTCTGCCGCAACCTCCTCGCCGGCGCAAAGCAGACAACCAAGGCACCCCGCCCCAAGCCGCAGGCCCGTGCGCGCCCACGGACGTCCAACGTCTCCAAAGCCGCCTCGTCCAACATCGCGCCTGCAGAGCCGAAGGAGGCTGAATCAGCCATGCCGCGTAGTGAGCCTTTGCCGCTGCCCGAAACGTCGGAATTGCTGCAGTTGGTGGAGCAGACGGCGTATGATAAGCATCTACTGTCGAGTGAAGATGCAGCTTACCGGGTCAAGTTCGAGTTGCTGTGCTCGTACGCGTATCTGCAGGGGCAGCTTTTTGGGGACGGTTCTTGGGCACGCGCTCTGGCTGATAACAGCGTTGGGAGGGCCGTGAATGCTGTCTTTGGACAACATCAGACAGGGACGGGCTATCGTGATGTGCTGGTCTGTGTCTTGCGCCTAACCGCGTAGAGCTCGTTCAGTCCGGAGTCATTGTTCAATGTTCCGTATCTTGCCACCGTCGTATACAGTACGTGTTGATATTGTCTTGTATCAGCCTTGGGCTTGGACTAGCAATGATGAATACGACGCTGACTCGGCGTCCTGATAGACCTCAAGAGGGATATAGCCAATGTAATGCGCTCTGAGTTGATGGTCAGTATCTTTGAAGATGGTGTCGCTGAGACGGGCGCATCTTACCCGCCGAATCCTCCTACGAAGTAGACGGTCTGCGGCATACGCTTCAGTGCGCTGTAGCACAACATATTGCATCTTCACATACCTCAGGATCAAATCGCGCCCAGTGAGACTGGAAGGGATCAGTGAAAGAAGTTCAAACATTGAGCTGCTCACTTCAACTCACCACAATGTCTGTCTCATCAGGCAGCCACCAACGCGCCTCGGGATGGTTGTGAACGTAGCATTCACGGATATCTTGCAGGCCCGGCATGTCCACCGCGTGGGAGTAGATCGTCACATTCCCTATAAGCGACACCCGTGGAGAGTTCGCGCCCGGCGGATTCGAAAACACGCCTATAGACGCAGAATGCTTCGGCGAATCACGGATGTTGATGGTATGTTGCGAGATGGGGAATGTTATGAGCGTGAGCGAGCCGTTGTGCAGACAGCTTATCGATGGTTTCAGTCATCGCTTCCGTAGGACAGCAGCAGTGCTATGAGAGACCCAGAAGCGCACCTGGCGTGGAACTCTTGCAGGGCGAATGGTTGGCCTACGCAGCACGGAGTTGCCGCATTTAGCGTTTCGCGAGAGAAGTGGGAGATCCACCAGTACTCACCTGCGAGGCTGTGATCTGCAGGGAAAACAGTCCCCATCGTGCCAATGTTGTTCTTCGTCAGAAGGTCTCGGGCTATTCTAGCTGAGCTAGCCGTGTCAGGAACCTAGGTTCTATGAGGCGCTTCGCTCATCACGAACCAGCATCTTGCACCGTCTCCTGCCCCAAGACAAGGACGATTGAGAGGTACACAATGGAGAGCGCACGAGACAGTACAGCGTAGGCCATCTTGTGCAACGAATGGATGCGGCTGTCCCCTGTCGATCGGTCGAATCGGATCCCAGATGAGGACAAGGGACAAGGAAGTGGGGTTCCCACCCTTATCTAATCTTATCTATAAACCTGTCTCGCGTACACATCCGATCTAATCACATATGAGAAGGACCCAGATAAACCCAGATCAGTGGCAATCAGATCACAGGGGAGATCACGTCGAATCAGATTCGCTGGCCGGCACCGAGCCATCAATATCAACATCGAGCAGATCCCCTTCGTCGTTGCCACCATCGTGCCGCCCGCGCGCCTCTTGCTGCTCATAGACTCGCGCGAGCTCACCCGCGGTCATCACCTGCTCAATGCCCTTGTCTTCCCGCGTTTTGATGTAACGCGGGAATCGCAGGCTCAGCCCCCGCGCCTGCGAGACGAGTCCCTTCGCCGCCAAAGACACGGGAGATATGGTCACACTGCCGGTCTTCAGTCAGCGACCGGCCAACTCGCGTAAAGTTCTCAGCACTTACTCTGCAACGCGAACTTCCCATACTTCGTGCGGCCGGAAATACACGTCGGGCTTGAAGCCTGCGAGAGTCACATTGATCAGCTGCTGTAATTCAAAGGTCGTATTGCCCGACCCGAATGAAAGGAGGACCGGACCTCCGAATTCGCCTCCCCAAAGAGGCTGCCGTGAAGACGTTGTCGACTCATCATTCAAAGAGTACCGGTCATTCAGACCCTAGGAGCGGGTGGGTGTAAGCGGTTACAAGAAGCAGTGACCGGACAAACCTTGTAGAACGCATCCGTGAAGCCTGCGAATGGACATGCAAAATTGGGTTTTATGAGTACTGCGTGGTGGTTATAGAGTGAGTAGTCACAAACGTACCAGACATGCATTTGCAGACAGCTACGAGCTCGCCGTCTGCCGCCCTTAGCGCAAGCAAGATGGGCGACCACCACTTGGCTTTGCGACCGTTCCCATGCCACGCCCCCACCGGAACGAGGTCGAAGGAGTCTCCCAAGCCGGTGATGTAATCTTTTTTGAGCTTCAGCCAGGCCGCGGTGCGCTTGTCCGGCTCGTAAGTCGCTGGGAACGGCTTGCGCCTCGTCTTCGCCTTCTTCGCGTCCCGCTCCTCTACTTCGCAGCTGTCCAGAAGCTATACCATCAAGCAAGCAGTCAGCCTCGCTGCAGAATGCGGTCAAGATGTTCATGGTTATACCTTGATCATAAGCCCCTCGCATCGGCTCTCGGTTGCCTTGACCATGAATTCCTCGATAGCATCACGGCCGAGTTGGCTGTCACAGCACTCGACGTGCGAGAACCGCGCGATGCCCTTCTCCTCGGGCACGAATGCCAGAAATTGCGAGTTCAACATGGCGCGTCGCTCCCTGAACGGCAACCCGATGAGTTCCTGCGCAAGCCATGTGAGCTGCGCGAAAATGAACGGTGTCCTGGGGACAGCCTCCGCGCACCTGGCCGTCGAGATACATCAAGTCGAACGCGAAAACGCCCACGGCTACGCGGACGTCACCGAGCTGTACGTCTTTACGCGCCCTGTTTGAGAGCTCTTGGAATGTCTTCAAAGCACCTGTCGAGGGGTCCAGGGCAACAATCTCGGAATCCATGATGAAGGAGGAGGCCCCAGTCGCTTCGCCACACATACTTTGGAACATGTGAACAACGTCGGGATACTGCAGACAGCGTTGGACAAATGCGAAGGTGCAGAAAAATGATGTGAACTCACCTTCGTTGTCATATTCTCGAGATGGCGAGAGAAAATGTGGACAACGAGTCTGCCTTCATCGTTCCTCTGACCGTGTATCTGCGCGCGCTGGCCATCATACTTGAGTTCCGCCGCGAAGGGGTGATCCTGCAATATATTGAAAACCTCGTCGAGTGACCTAGTCGGGGAGCCGAGCGTCGGCATGAGGGGAATGCCTGCAGCACGCATGCATCAGATCTAGTCATTATGCAGGATTGAACGGGCGCACCAACAGCAAGAGACACGTGTTGCTCAAGCCCGTCAAGGCCGTCCTTCAACAACGCAGCGATGATATCCTCGTAGCATGGATGGCGGACATAGACCTGCTTCACTAAGCCCTCTGCTCGGTCAAAGAGCTCGATGATCTGTTCACGCGCATCGTCAACAGCGGGCTTCTTCTGGCTTTTGGACGGCGAAGCCAACGTCTTGACCGATGCTAGTAGCACCGCTGGAGCGTGCATTCCGGATTGTCTGCCATCCGAGCGGGACGTCAGGACAAAGGCGCGGGACAAAGCGGTCAGGATGGTCGTCCGCACAGCGCCGACACGCAGATTCTGCGTCAGCGTTCGAGCAAGGAATCGAGTCTCTTCGTCCTTCGAGGCAATAAGAAGTTTCTCCACTATCTTCTGCTTCTCCTTGACCGCCCCCTGACCTTTGCAGCGAGAGATAGCTAGGAGCGACTGGTAGACACCGGTGACAAGAAGAGGGGGATGTGGGATGAGTGTCCGCACTTTAGACTTGGCCGCGAAAGCGACATCACCGACATCGCCGAGATTGTTGTATAAGTCACGGAGCGCGCCCGAGGAGAGACCAGAAATCTGCTGGATAGATTTGGATATGGATGCGCCGAGGCCCAGCTCGACCGGGACATATGAGGGAGCGACGGTGTTGGACAAGAGGTAGACAGCCGGCAACAGGGACGCCGGATGGTGCTGGGCGACGACACGGAGGCAGTTGGTGAGCGCGTTGGTGATTGCGATTCTCGACCTGGTCTCTGAGACCGATTTGAGCGTATGAGCAAGAAATGAATAGGGCACGGGGGCGCCAGGTGTCCACTGCGCCGACACCTGCAGGACATCGAAGGTGAGCGCGTCCGTGGTTAGTGAGGGATACGACAGCGCCGCGTGGCTGCTCTTGAGCGAGAAGGTCCTGGATGAAGGCGCGGGCGGGGGAGCGTGGGAAGGCGCGGTCGACGGCCCTGCTTTGGGCGAGTCGGTAGTGTCATCGGGACCGTCTATAATGATAACTTCGGGCGACGGGGGCGAGGCGGCGGGTGCGCGGACGGGGGTGCGAGGGGAGGAGAAGAAGGTGTCGATGCGCGCCTGTTTGCCCTTCTGCCGCTTGTTCGGCGTTGTAGGGGCGTCGTGAGCGCGTTTGGCGGGCATATTGTGGGTGCGTATTTGTCGCGTTCGTACAAATGGACCAGGATTCGGGCCCCGGGGTCAGTTCAACTTCGGGGGGTGCGAATTCGAACCGCCTGATGAACCCAGCGGTTCGGGAAGAGATACGAGCTAGTAATGACGTCACGCACAGTATGTACCTGCCTTATCGGGATTTCTTCCTCTCACTCGGACAACGCCCATTCTGCTTCCGTCGCGCCCGTCGCGCACCGCTGCAAGTGCAACCCTTTCTGCTCACCATATCTCTTGATCTTGCTCAGGGCCATTTCTTAGCAGTCGACTGTCGTAAGCATAGTCCCCGTCATCATGCGCAAGAGCGGTCAGATTTGACGGACTGGTTGGTGCGATGCAACCCAAGCACTTAACGCTCGATCACGACCTTGGCTTGGTATTCTTCATCGTGTCCTTCGCATAACAGCGTCGTCTACTGTCTGCTTCATTTGACAACCTTCCAAGAGCTGTAAGGAGCGACCATGGAGATATAGATGGACATGTACCCGAATACCCGCGTCAGAGCACATCATCGCACCGCTCATCTCACGCATCCAGGCAGTCAACAAGCACCGATGCACTTATGAACACCTGGACGCAAGCCTCCACAGTCGCCCGCGGTCTCACGCGGTCCTTCAACCGGTCCGAAAGGCAAATAGACGCTGGACTTCGTGCTCCTTCGCCGCGCGCTCGCCACCGCTGAGCCCGACTCGTTCATTCCCGTCCGACGGCGCCGTCGCGCGAGTGCCGCGTCCGGTTACGTCGGGCAGCCAGTGCTTATACGTGGTTAGCTCCCTGCCCAGCGCAGTACAGCCGTAGTACAGCCCCACCTCGAGGTCCAAAACGGCATCTCCCGGCCTCACCACCGACCAACTGCTTCTCAGCACCCTCGAGCTCCAAAAGCGCCCACGGGCGACCCCCCGCAGATTCTCGTCCTGCGTCGCACAGAGTATCACGTCCGTCGGTAAGTATGACAGGCAGAACGCGAAGGTAATCATCTCGCCCTGCAAGGTTCGTCCACTGTTTATTATCGCATTCAGCTTTCCAGCTTCCGAGTCAGCTGACAGCCGCCCCCAGGCCGCTCTCTCTTGAGGTTATTGATGAGTTCAGGGTACACGGATGGCCTCGTTCTTTACATACGCCATCCATGTATCCTCGAAGGAAGCCTAGAAAAGAACGCTTACAGCACAACCAGAGCAAGCCTCGTTCGGCACATTATCTGTACCCCATTAATGCATCGGAGAGATCGGCTTGTTAGCCATGTCGGGCGCGTCTTAGGACTGCTGTCCCGGCTGCGGAGGACTGCAGACTAAACCAAACTGGACAACCTTTGATTGAAGCCGACCAGTACGCAGGGGGTTTTGCAATTGCAAGCATCAAAACTGTCACCGAAGGCCAACCGGTTCGCGCTCAGATATCAGGCACGGCTTCGGGACATCTCCCAATAGATATCTGAGGGCGTCTGTTCTTTGGAAAACGCCTCGTGACGGGGGCAGACAAGCGCTAATGCCTTTATTAATGAAACAGCGATCTCAAAAGTCTCCCCTCCGTCGTCCTCCCCCCTCCCCCCGTCATGTCCGCCCGCCGCCAGTACACGCGCACCGACCAGTACGCCAGCTGGGGTGACGCGCAGTACCAGACATCGCCCACGAACTACCCATCGCCTGCATATCAGCATCCACAGCAGTCCATGCCTGCATATGACACCCCCGGGAGCCAAATGTACGCCACCGATCCATATTACGCGGAAAGAAATGCGTACGGAGCGTCTGCGCCACCCATTCAGCAACCCGCTCCGCGCATGGTGTACCCCGCCATCGACCCCGCCACCATGGCCGCAATGAGCCCCTCCCAGCCTTGCGCGCGCTACCAATCACCCAGCGCGCGCTCCTACCCATCATCCACATCGTCCGGCGGCTACGCCGCGGCACCCGGCTACGCATCACCGTCTTCGGACGCGTATGCATCGCCCGCGACACCACATCGAGCCAGCGCGCACCCGAATGCCATACCCATCCCTATGCGTCGACCCTCCTATGACCCTGCCTATGGGCGCTCCCCAGCGAGCGACGTGTCCTACCTCTCTTCCCCCATGCACCACCGATCCGGCATGCGCGCGCCCTCAGGGATGGCAGCTGCTCACGACGAGTATGCGCTCGACTACCCCGACGAGTATACACATATGGACGCTCGCGAGTCGTCCCCCTTCGGTCCATCGCAGGCGCGCCCGTACGCATGCGATATCTGCCAGCTCGCCTTCAACCGTCAGCACGACCTGAAGCGACATCGCGAGACGCATACCGGCGAGAAGCCCTTCTTGTGCAATGGTGGATGCGGAAAGACCTTCACTCGCAAGGACGCGCTGAAACGCCACCAGGTGCGCCGTGCGCGCCATCCAGCGCTTGCTCTGCTGACATCGCCGCGATTAGCTCGTCAAGGGATGCGGAAAGATCGATGAGGCGTAGGGAGGGCCCGGCGCGTGCCGGCACTTGACAAGTGAGACTTTGTCTTGAGGTACGCTGATGCGAGGGCGGGCGCACCACTGACGTCCTGTTCACGCACTAATCAATCATGTAGGCCCGACTGGCGGACTTGAAGTACTCGCGCATAACGAACATACACGCCCGCATGATGATACCAGTACATCGGCCACACCTAATCGAGCATCAGCTGTATCTCTGGATCACAGGACGATAACTTATTACCCACCTAGTCTCTCGCGCACAACCATGCATATGCCGTCTACCATCATCTCTCTCAACGCACCCATGTATGTACTTACCTACCGCGTAGCCATCATTCCTAGGATGCGGATGCGTCCACTTCTCGAGTGAGAATCCAGGCGTCGTGTGGCTCAATCTTTTTGTAGTAGTCTTTCTGTAGCCCAGTCTCTGTGAACCCGTGCTTCTCGTAAAAGCGCCTTGCGTCTTCGTTGTTCACTTGTACGTGGAGGAAGATCTTGGAGATCTTGGGTTTTGTGTGCGCTTTCGCGGCGTCAAGAACAGATTGCAGGCTTTTGGAACCGACCCCCCTTGATCGGTAGGGCTGGAAGGAGGCAGAGTTCAGTCGCGTAAAGTGAAGATGGTTGATACACGCACCGCGAGAACACCCATAGTCATGATATACAGACTCGTATCGTCCCCCTCCGTCTCTATTCTGCAGCATACTGTGCCAACAGGAACATCGTTGTAGTACACTGACCCAATCGCTGTCAGCAGGCCTTCACGTTCGTCGCGTCGCGTCGCGCACCAAGTTTGCAGAAGTCCTCGAGCTCCGGGCTCTGTATGCTCTGGTAGAACTTCTCGCTGTACTTGATCGGGAACAAGACAGAGTTGAGTTTCCGGACTGTGCCGAGGTTGTTCTCGGTCAAGGGCGCGAACGCAATACGCGGGCTCGGCGCGGGCATGGGCGTCTATAGCAAGGTCAATTGCGCCGGAAACGGCAGTTTGCGCATTGCCATCCTGTGACTGCCTCGGTCCGGCATCCGCCGTGAGGGTTGAACACGACTGACCTCTAAGCTCTTGACGCGGGAGGCGGCTGAACTGCGTCGTCAGGCCTTCAGGCCCGGCTCGTCCGTCTCTAAACCTGGCGCATGAAGGTACTGTCTTCGATTTTCCCGTGCCATCAGAGACCTCTCGCTCCTCCTCAACGTCCGGAATACAGATCCCACCTGCTACACTTCTCGGAGCACGGCCCCACGATCCCCAACGGATGGACCCATTCATCGTCGGACACGGCAGCGGCTACCGCGGACAGAGCCGCTAAAGTTTTTGCTCATGTTACTACCTTCACAGGGAACATCAATGGTATGGTCTGTGTCGAAGACGCTCCAACAGCCTATTATCCCGCCTGCTGCTTCATCGGACTAATCGCTCTCGCGCTAAGAGAAGTCGTCATCTAGGTCGAATACCGTGCTAGGCATTCATCTCAAAGGATCATCAGCCATGTCGCAGAGGGCTCAGGTTGCGCGTTACGAGGGTGCCGATAGCGCAGTCATATGCGAGCTCGTACCAAGCAGACATCTCGCTTTCTCCCGAAATGAAGCATTGTCTGGCAGGAATACTTCGCGGTCGCTCCCACTGGGCCGCGCTAGCGTCTGCCCGAACTCAGCGACACTGAACGCCGAACGCGCCGTAGCGACGTTGGCAATGATGCGCACCTAGAACTGCACCGCTATATGTCGCTGGTTCATCTTCGACTGTCAGGCACTAGCTCACTTTCAGAAGCCTTCCGTCCGCACCCTCGGATCGTCCTCAGCGTCGATATGGCTGCCTTACAGCTGCCGTCCCCCCCCCCCCCCCCCCCCAATCCCCAACGTCGCCGATGACATTGCGTACGCTCACCAGTCATACCGTGTCATTCCTCCTGACATCGGCGATGGCGTCCCGTTAACGGCGAGGGCGCTCGCGGTATGTTATCGGCCTTTCCAAGCCAGGCGATGAGTGGCTGATTTGTGATTGTCTCAACAGGCAGGTGCTCTATCTCGAGGCTTCTCCCGCGAAAGTGCCAGCTGAAGCCGCGGCTTTGTGGGGGCCACGATGCGGCAATGCTGATGATTTCTGCGACGGTGGCGCCGGACGAACATATCGTGGATTGGATTGAATTTGATCGGCGGGTGCCGGACCATCGGGCCTGACTGCATTGTGGGCGCTTAAGACAAGACGAGTATGCATGCCCTAGTACAGCTAATTCAAGTGCTTTGCGTCTTTATCGGGGCCTCACCTGTGAGGCTGGGCGTCTAACTTATATCTGTACATCCCTCTTTCAGTCCGGACCTGTTCTAAGGATGTCGTCTTGGCCCAGGTACAAAACATGTCGAGAAGATGCTCAAAAGTTCAAATTATACGACATACAGTTTGCACGAACCCGGTCTAGGCTCAATTCGCGCCGCGCCGCTACACTTATGTCTACCTACAGGCTTCAGCCTTCCGTAGATTTGTATGGTCGGGGTTGATGGAACTCGTTGATAAAATATTGTATTAGAGACAGTATATGCTATTCCCTTTCGCGGGGATACCAGTAATCAAAGCAGGGCGCTAATTGGGAAGTGCCATGGCCTAGTGACTGAAGTTGAACCATAATCACGTGTATCGGCCTTTTCCGATTGAATAACGGGCGTTACGGGTCGCATTCCCAGGTGTCACACATTAAATGTCACTCCTGTCGTGTTCCCGCGCGCAGCTGCGACATTGGGCATGCTTTGGGCATAGTGTTAAGTCGGATCCTCGTTCAGCTTGTTTCTCTTCACCACGCCTTCGACATTCTGTGGGCGGCGTCTCTCCTGGAATCAATAGGCCGTTACGGTCGGAAGAAGAAACTCGGATGAACTCGACCTTTCGTGACTGTCTGGCGCGTCTCGCAGCCTTGCGAATCAGAGGACAAGACACGCAAGCTGTATTTGTGTACAACATTTGGACTCACGACTGATACATACGATATGGAGTGCGGCTCTGCTTTCCTGGCCCTAAACCGAAATTATATCCGCCGGACTTCTTAACCACGGCAAATTAGCGCCGAGCGTTGAGCTATTCTCATTATCGCGTCTCGTCGGGGCACTGCGCGGGCGAACTCTGGATGGCAAGAGTACCACTGTTTTTACGTAAGCGCGACGAGTAGGGCTGCGCGGCGCATCTACACTTGCTTGTCATACACAACGATCGCCGCCTGAACCCCTTCAGCGAGGTCGATGACTATTCGATACCCTGCTCCTGGCCTGCTCGCACCTTCATAATGGCATCAGACTTACCTTCGTTAGCGTGCTCTGCTCTCGCATCCCTTCCTGATCCATTTGCCCGCCTCCAATTGACGCCACTTTCAATCTCTCCTTTGTCCTCCACGAAGGCTCAGTCAATAGAGTTCCTATAGAAAATATCGACTTGCAGTCCTGCACGTACGAGCCCTTGCAGGCGTTCCACGGTCTGCCGGTTATCGACTATGCCAACTCTCGTCCTACTGCCTATCTCCACGCGAAGCAAGGGCTGGATTCGCGGTGCCTCGCGGTCAGCCGGCTGCACAGGATTGACGCGCGACTCGAACACGCCCAGCCAGCGCTGCACAGCGACGCGCGGCTCGTCTGTGTCCAGCAAGATGTCGATCTCACGCAGCAGCGGCATGACCACGCTCCCCGGGTCGTCCTCCGACATGGTCAGCGCGTGTAGGAAGGCCTCTCCCCATATCGGCTCGCCGTCGTTCAGCGAAAGCCGCGAGACTCGCTTGAGCTGCGGCTGGGTATGGAGCAGGTTGAGCAGGCCCTCTAGGTGCTGGAAGCGGATGCCGAGCTTGAGGGTCTCAACCGTGCACGCGGAGCGCTTCAGGAGGGCGTGAATGTCTTCCAGGCATTCCTCGCCGTCGCACAGGATGCTGAGGCAGGATAGAGATGGGAGCTTGAGATGGTCGATGAGGTCGCCCGGATGACCCTCGATGTGCTCGTTCACGGTGTCCAAGGTGAAGTTGCGGATCTCGTCGTGCCGGACGACCCAGTTTTCCTTGTTGACCGGCGCGTGCTCAGGCGGCTCGCGGCCGAGCTTGAGACGCACGATGTGGGGCATGGCGGGTACGATGGAGAGGATCTCGGCTGGCTCAATGTAGTTCGCCTCGAAAATTTGGATCTGTGACCACGGGAAGGACAGTCTGAGGTCGAGGGCATGTCCCCTGAGCGCAAGATGACGAAGGCTGGGCGCCGTACCGACTATGCTAGGCACGTCATCTACAGGGTTTCCCTCCACCTCCACCGTCGGTATGAACTGCATGGAACGCAGAAGAGGCAGACGGTCACGTATGGTCGCAAGACGTGGTACGTGGTTCGGGTGGATGAAGAGGAAGACGTCGCGCCAGCGTTCACAGCAGTCGAGCAGCGGATCTAGGATGGCCGCTGGAAGGTACTCCTCGCTGAGGACGAAGAGGGAGATAGGGAGCGTTTTCGACCGTTGGAGATAGAGCCGCCACATCTCGGCGACGCGCTCTTCCGGTTGTGAAGCTTGTTGCAGAAGACAGGTCGATAGACACACCACTGTCCAGAGAGACGGCGCGTCTACCGCTATGGAGCGCCATTTGAAGCAGACGTGACCTAGAGTCCAGGGAGCCTTGGTGGTGTCGTCGAAGAAGAAGTCATACGGCGGTTGCGCGTCGTCGGCCACACAGAACTCGAAGATGAGTATATAGATTTCGACAGGTATACTGTAAGACTGTTCAGTAAAAATATATACCTTTTTAAGTGTGCATTAAGCTCGCACCGCTGAAATATCTCGTTTGACATGGGCACATCGGCATCTACAGCGGGCGGAAACCCTGCAGAAGGCGCCTTCTCGTACAGACCGATGGAATCTTGGACGGCATCTGCGACGGCGTTATTGAGCTGGTCCATTGCTGGATCTTTACTTGAGGTGTTGATAGAGGGGAAGCAAGAGGGAAAGGGACGCTGCCGTATGTAAGCGAAATCTTCAGGTGATCTGCACTCGCTCTTAAAGGATATTGACGCAAAATTGCTCCGTGCGCTGACCAACTCCAAGGATTTGGTGTTCGGAATCGTAGAGAAGCGTGTGCGGCTATGTGCGTAAACAGTTCTCGCACACGAATTGACCACCTGGATGTTGGAAACAAGTTGGAAAGCCTGTGGATTAATCAATGCAGATGCGATCATGACAACTTGAACATGGAGTCAAACATCACGTGAAAGCCGGCCGCAGAGTGCCGGGCCGGGCGGCGCAGGGTGCTGGCAGCGCGAGATCAGGACCGTGACGGTAACCAGCAGACGTGGATCCTACGACGATGCAGGCGCCGCACCCTCGCCCGCTGGGCCCTCGCAGCCCGCCGTCATCGCTCGGCCTTTCCTCCACATCGCCGCTCGTCATCCGAAAGGCCCCGAGACCGCCGCCGTCGCCGTCGCCCCCCGCCGCCAGCCTCCATCCCCGCACTCCAGCGCTTTCCCTCGCCATCCCAACGCCCCCCTCGCGCTCAAAATCACCCAAGCCAAAGATCAAGCTTGCGATCCCCTCCGATAATCTCGCAGATGACAACTCGTACTACGGTACGCGCGACGGCCCCGCGCCCGCCCCGCAGTCCAGCGGCGCCCTCGCTGACAACGGCGAGACGATCGTACCGTCCACAATGCGCGCGCCGGCCAAGCCTTCGGCCCCGCTAGATGACATTCGCGGTATCTTGCACGAGCTCGAGGCGATACGCACCGAGGCCGCGCCCGCACCCGCGCCGAGTGAGACGGACTCGCCTGCCGCGCCGCCTCCGCCTTGGTCGGATAACGTGCTCGAGGAGCTCGATCGGCTTGGAGAGGGCACAGGCGGGGCCGTTACAAAGGTGCGCGACATGCGTACAGGAAAGATTATGGCGCGCAAGACCATCACTACACGCGAAGCACCCATGAAGCAGCTGCTCCGCGAGCTCTCCATCATTTCCTCCACCCAACACCACAACATCATCGTCTTCCATGGCGCATATATGTCTCCCTCGACGTCGGAGGTCAAGATTCTCATGGAGTTCTGCGAGGGCGGTAGTTTGGAAAGCGTGGGCAAGAAGATTCGCGAAATGAACGCGGTCGTAGGCGAGAAGATTGCAGGCCGTCTGGCCGAAGGGGTACGTGGCCATTGATTTTATTCTATGGCACCTGGCTGATACGTCGCAAAACAGATCCTGTCCGGTCTGAACTACCTGCACACAAAGAAGACCATCCACCGCGACATCAAGCCGTCAAACATCCTACTGAACAAGCAAGGTGTCGTCAAGTTGTGTGACTTCGGCGTTTCGGGAGAGCTGGTCAATTCTATGGCGGGCACATTTACCGGGACGAGCTTCTACATGGCTGTAAGTGGCCACCTCTGTATGTTGGTAACCATTCGCTGACTGCGCGTATATGCAGCCCGAGCGCATCTCCGGACACGAATATACCATTCGATCCGACGTTTGGTCGACGGGCATCACGCTCCTTGAACTTGTGATGAATCGCTTCCCGTTCCCCGCCGACTTACCCGCCATTGAGCTCATGATGTACATCACCGCCAGCGAGGTTCGTCTTTCTGATCACCTTTGGATTGATATCTCATATGATTGGTCTCTCAGCCTCCGCGATTGGAGGACGAGCACGGGATTGTTTGGAGCGATGATATGAAAGACTTCATCAAGCAGTCGTGCGTCAATCGTTGTTTGCGTGTCAGCTCATCTCTGAGCGTTATTCACAGGCTCGTCGTTGACGGCAAGGAGCGACCCGCGCCGCGGGATCTTCTGACGCATCCGTGGATCGTCAATGTCATGAGGGAAGAGGTACACATGGCCAAATGGATCCGGAGGATCTGGGGTTGGTCGCGGCCGACTAGGCAGTCAAGAGAAGGGTTAGTACTCCTTTAGCTTCTGGCTGTTGCGGGTCTTAATCCATGTATTTCAGTTCACGCCCTGGAACGGGGAGCAGTGCTCGCCCGTCTTCCTCACACCGCACGAATGGTTCTCGCAGCTCGCAGGATTACGACGTCTAAGTCTTCGAAACGCGCTCGGTGCATAGCGGCGCGTCCATCGGTACAGCGCGGCTTCCACGACTTTACGATCGTCCCAAGCTGGTCCTCGGATACCCATGTACATTGTGTCGTCTCATCCTATACCGTCTATTGCTGTTCTCCCATTTATACGCACATACAAATTTTACGCACCATGTACCTCCATCTCGCACTCTTACCCTTGTCCGTACGCAGCGCTGGACCGACATACCTGGCGGACGCTTGTAACATCTTAATTTATGTCCTGACGCAGGTGCCTGTGGCTCGTAAACTCTACAGATGAATAGATAGAAATGTGACTTATGCGGCACGACGGCTTGAAGCCCCGGCTGGAGGTGATGTTGCTTGCTTGATCATCACCGGCGTCCGCCCCTTTATCCTCTTTGTCCTCGCGCTGGCTGCATGTCTGCGGTGTTGCGCTCGTTCTGAACATATCCGACTTGAACCCTCGCGGCGCGCGCCACGCCCAATACAAACCTTGCCCTTGCCCTCTCTTGGGTGGTCTCGGCGTCTTTATACTCAGTTTCGTACTTACTCAATGAGGCATATGCTTGATCACTGGGGGACGTTACATAGCCACGGGTCTACTGGAGCTCAATGCTAAAGAATGGAGAGAAGTTGGGGCAATTATCAGGTGAGAGACATGAGCCCCCAGAAGCGCACCGTGGGGCAATATGACTCACCCAGAAGCACCCTTTCGCAGCCCGACAGTTCCGAGCAAAGTCGAGACGGCGACACGATAAAGGGTCGGAGCGGTCCGGACTGCAATTGCTGCAGGGACCGGGTCCCGTTCTCCGCTCCTACATCCTCGAGGCATCCTTGAGGCTCAACCACCATCCCGATAAACCCGATCGATATACCTACTCTGGCCATTTATGGATTAATTGTTGGATGACAGAGGTGCTGGTTGCGTATAAGGTCATCTCTCCCGCAGAAGAAGTCCTCACAGACATCATGGTCTCGAATTGAACTCGAACATTACTCCCGTGACATATGCCATCACTGCACAGCCACGCACGTGTTGATCGACGGCTTCGAAGTCATGATCTGGTTCCCAATTTGGCATGAGGTCTTTCTTCAAGTTCCTGTCTTTCACGCGTCTCTTTACCCTGCCTTCGCTCGCCGCCAATCCGAATCTAAACATCATGAATTTCTGCCTTGGCGTCCTGCGGACCTCGTGGACTTGTCTGTCCTACAGCTGTTTTATCCCAAAACCAAATCCTCGAGAGCCTCAGAGCGCCACTATTTTCTTACTGAAACTCGGATATCCATCGCGATATTTGTCAAGAAGGTCGAGCAAGAGCTGCCTGCGTCCGTGTCGCACGAGCGTACGTCCAGCTGTCTGGAAAGGTACGTCACTCCAGCCACATCTGCTCGATCCTCTGAAGTCGACTCCAGGTCGACTCAAGGCAGCGTCTGAATTTGATCACGCCACGCATTCCGCCACCAATAACGAATTCAATTAAGGAGCTGTGTTCAAGAACTTCTCTGAGATATTCGAAGGTACATCGTCCAGCTGCGCGGGTCCTAGCCCGCACAACGCACGATGTCGGTTCGGGGTCGGGCGTGACGCACACGCCCGCAGGCCGAGTTCGGAGCGCTTTGCGCATAGACCTCAGTCAGGCTCAGTGTACAGTGACATTGCGCAAATACCAGCTTCCGCGGTACATCACGATCGTCGCAGACGCCCGCTGAGATGCTGCTGTGTCCCGTGCCCTGCCGGCAACGCAGTGGGGACACAGGCTCACACAGCGCGTCGCGATCTTCCCGAAACAGACGAAACACCGTGCGTGTCCCTTGGCGCTCCCCAGTCTACTGAATACAATGGAAGGTCGCCCAGATTCTCTGCAAAGGGCTCTTTCCACTACGGCGGTCCGCCTTTTGTCTGCACCCTGCGCACAGGGTGCTTCATGAGGTCGCATGCCCCGGGCGTGGGGCACACAATGCCAATATTCTGATGGATGATCGGACCATGGGCGTTGGCAATGAAAGGATGGCGCGCGCCGTCGACCATCGTTTGTCCAGGAGACCTTTCAGAACCTATCACCATATCTTACATCAATTTAGAAGAGGTGCTTTGATGCCGGAGGCCGTTATACTCAACCGAATTACCCTCGGCTCCAGCTCAGCTCCAGGACGGTGCTCAGCCTGATGGTCGGGCGCGAAAGGATGCTAGAGGCGCGTTTGGCGAACACAATGAGGAAAGAAGTCCACTTACTGCATGCCATGCACATTGAGGCGTAATCGTCGCTGACGCCGGTTTGTTACATGTTCAAGGTGTGTAGGACATGCTGTTCTACGCTCCGAGATCTGATTGTCTGATGATGGGATCGGAGATGATATTGGGTTTTTCCACGACTAGTGCCGCCCTATATGTATCAAGCACCTCACTTCCTTCCAGCTTCCTTCCGTCTTTCCTCTCCCCAACATTGACGGTCATTTCATCGATACGCCGCCCATTCGATGTCTGCGAGGACCATGCCACGGTGAGTGCCTTTCAGATCCTTTGCGCTCTGGCTGATGCCGCATCCAGCGGCACGACCAGCGACTATCTGGGCCCAATCCGCTATCCCTACGCGCTGCCGCCACACGTTGCTCCGCATCCATACAGGATGGAGGAAGGTCCGCGGAAGCGTCCCAAGTACACTCGAAGCAAGACGGGCTGTCTGACATGCCGCGCGAAGAAAGTCAAGGTGTGTGATGAGTCTACGCATCGCGGTGGCCGACTCACGCGACCTTAGTGCGACGAAGCGAGGCCTATATGTACTCGATGCGCTCACGGCCAACGAGAGGTGGGTGGCTTTTGGGGGACACGCCTCCTGTACCGACTTGCTGACATCTTTGCAGTGCACCTGGCCAGCTCCGAGACAGGCGGTCATCAGGACATGCGACACCACCGAGAGCGCCGACAGCCGGTCGTCCACTACGAGCTCGCCTTCCGTCTCGGAGCCTCCTACGCCGCCGACTAAGGCGAAGGGACCACCTCCTCGACGTCAGGCCGCTATCGCGAGGTACGTTGATAGCATCGGTAGGCATGAGCTAGCTGTTGATGGCTCCTATTCAACAGTAATGTGGTACCCAGGCAGCCACCTCGCACGAGTGTGGATGGTGCCCTGCCAATAGCTAGGTAAGCGTGGTGTTTCATTCTCATGAGAACACGTACTCACGTCTGCAGCGCCACCACCTCCGCGCGTGTACCGGCCATTCCAGCGCAGGACGGCGTGTCTCATGGCGTCTCAGATGTACGATCGAGTGCCCGCGCCGCTGAGGTCGGTCATCGTCTGCCGCAATATTCCGCCATGAGCGACTACGGACCATACATGAACCATGCCAGCGGCGCGCCATATAGCTTCACAGCTGGCGCGGCAGCGAATGAAGACATGCTTTATGCGCCCTCCTCTCATGTCGCCCCTTATTACGGTCTGCCTCACCTCGACATGCCACCCGACCTGGGCCGCAGCCCACTAGCTGCGTCATGGGAGGGAAGCTTCGACGCGGCTGTGCAGGGTGCCGTTTCCACGAAGCCCTATGATCTGGTGCGCAGCGGTCCCCATCCCTGCGTACCAGTCACTCACGCAGGCCCCCAGTACCACCCCATTCCCGTCCATGCCAGTCGCAGGTTCGCGGTCAACCCTTACTCGTCGTCCGAATATCAGTATTAGTTCATGTCCACATCCCGTCACCATCCTAATGCATGTCCCCACCGCTGTCGCTCAATATTTATCGACTTCTTCATACACCAAGAACGGATTCAGTGCCCTAATAGTTGTCGCTTCCATGTGTTGTAAAAGCATTTACTGTACATGATACCCATGCACTATGTACTGTATAATACCCACTTGTTGTCATGTCCTACGCACGTTATACGAAGTACAAGCTTGATAGCTCATTATAAGGAAAGCATGGCGCGTTCCTATGCTCACGAAACGAGCGTCATCGCGCGCACTGCCCCCCCCCCCCCCTGAGACTGCTCAGTGAGGTATGGTCATACTTAGATGAGGTAGGGTTAGACATGGTCAAGATGGACAATCAGGGTGACCCACTTGAGCGTTCTGCTTTGGTTTTCTGCTGGTCGGGCTACCAAAGACCGGGCCTCATGGAGACTTACTGACACAGCGCGGCGGTTGCTGGTTTGCGCGAATTTTGATTGGGGTAGAATGTCAACATACGTTCTCACAGTGCGTGTGAACGGGGAGTATTGAAAAGGAAAATAGCCACTGCTGACAGTGCATTATAGCCTCGTAGTTCTAGCCCCCTGATTTCGACCACAGTGAATACCAAACGACGGTGGCCTGGCATACTCAAGGGGACTGAGACGCGCCTGACTGCCGACATCTACGACGGCGCTGGTCTGCACGCTTTCTTGAAGCAGTTAGCATTATGTTGCCACTGTATGCTCTGAAGATTGCTGGGTGAGAGACGTTCGTAAACCTTGGGGGTCGCACAATATAGAATGGCCGAATTCCCATTTGCGCCGCGATGTCGGGCCTCAGCGCTCAGCCTGCGTTGCTCAAACTCTTCAGATGCGATCTCGCTGACTGTATTGCCCGTCTGACATCCTCTTCGAGCACGAAAACCAGTATGTTGAAGGCATAGCCGTGATCTGACTGTGATGCCGCAGAGGAATGCAAGTTCTGTCCTTTACGAGAGGCAAGTCATCTTTGCAGAAGCATTTTCAGTCGGGTAGAGACGGATCGTTGCTCACCTGGTTCGAGGGAGCGAAGCTCCTTGGGCGCGTAGGCTCGGCAGGTAACGGCAGGGACGAGCGCCTGTTGTAGGAGATTGCTGCAGGCTGGTAAGCCGCTCGAGCTTGTGACCGTGCCAAGAGCAAGGCAGGGCGATCCGTGAGTTCGCGTCGCTTGGAGGCATGCTGGACGCATCACAGGTTGTGCCCAGCAGAATGTTGGCGCAGGCAATTACATGCGCCCCGAACTTCGAAGCCAAGGCAGTGTCCCAAAGTTCCCCGCGTCGCGGAGTACCGTGATCATGTACAGAGAGAGGCAAAGCCGCCTTGGAGAAGCTAGAAGTCAAGTCCAGGATAGCGCAGAGGTGGCGTCTAGCCCATGAATATCGATAGAAGGACTGAATGGGCGCCCTCAAACATCATCGAAGTGGCGATGCCACCAGAGACCGGCGGCGTCACTGACCGCAGCCTGCTCGTCCCATGATCTGACCAGAAGTAGAACTCCATAAGCAGTCTTAGCGATATTTCCGGTTTGAGCCCAGCCATACGAACGGTATCCCGGAAAACTGTCGAAAGTAGAAGGAGGACGAAGAGGCTCAGGGGGTCGTGAGAGCTGTCGAGCCACGATAACACGTGGCTCGCGTTCTTGCGTTCGATTCTCACGGAAGCGGGGATAACCGATATCTCACGGTTCGTCACGAGATCCTCGTTCGTTACTTGTCGCTCCTCGACGATCTGGCAGTCTTCCAAGATTGAAGTATGAATTACATGCTACTGCTACTAGAAGTGAATATGTATACCATTGATACAAGATAGCAGATGCGTGATGTAGAGCCAATGCAAAATGTCCGATACCAAGCGTGGGTGCCTATGCAAACGCGTCCTCGTCGCCCTGCCTGACCGTCCCAAGACTCGCCGTGCTCCCCATCATCTCAGTGGTAACCGTTGTCGTACTCCTGTTCATCCATGAACGTATGGAGGCCGCAGACAGGGAGTTGATCTTGTCCGACGACGCAGTCGAGCACCGCGAGTTGCCGGTCACATACGCTCCCGAGCACTCGGAGCGTAAATATGAGTACGGATCCAAGCCACCGGAAGTTAACGCTGTGCCCCCGCTTGAGCACGCCGACGCGCTGCTAGACTCGCTCAAGTGCGCTCCCTCGCCGACTTCCGGTAAGGCGATAGCGCTACATGCTCTGGAGTCGCAGTAGCGATCGCCGCCTCTTCTCTGCGCCTTCCGGACCGTCAGGTCTTCCAGCTGCTTGCACCGCCCACGCATCCACCTTGCCTCTTCCTCTTCCGACATGGCGAGAAGCAGCTTCCCAGTGTCGCGCTGAATCTCGATGTGCGCAAACATGTCAACGCCTGCCTCGGCGATAATATCCAGGATGTTCTTGTGCGCGCGAGTATAACGCATGCGGTGCGCGAAGGAGCAGGAGAGACTACATGAACCATCAGCAACTAGTATGATGATGACAAGACAGACACGCACCCAGGGCCCATGATGAACTCGCCGCCCAGCTGTGCGATGTCACCGCCTTCCTCGAAAAGCGGCATGCCCGACTTGAGGGCGTTACCAACCACCATCCCGATGCCACCTGCCATGCCATGCTTGATGTACGACGGCCGTGTGCCCTTAGCTAGGCTTTGTATGGTCATACCCATCGCGTTGTACACTTCGAGGCTAGGGTCGGTGTACACCGCGAACGGCGTCTTGAAGATCTCTGGGGACGAAATCAAGACAGGTCTCTGACAGCAGTCATGGCACGCACTTCGGTAGGAGGGTATCATCTTGAATGAACCGTTGCTGATGATTACGAGCTGCACGCCGGCACGGCGAAGGGCTGCTGCTGAGACCGAGCGGGAGATGGAGAACATGTAATCCTGACACATCGGGCACCTGCTCGTATTGTTCAGTCGGTGCGGCAAAGGTACACCCGCCTACGCACCAAAAATGCCTGATGAATAAAACAACGGTCTTCTGATCCTTCCATAAGCTGAAGAAGGGTACTTTGGCGCCCGTCTCAGAAAGTACAGTGAGGCCTGCCGCTCGCTCGAGCTGTTCTGGTGTCGGTAACCGGTTCTCTTTGAAGATAGCATCTGATGCTGGAGGATGCTCGAATCGTATACGCGAGATTGTGGCAGGTGGAGGTGACGGTGGCGGCAGTGGAGGCAAAGGTCGATCCCTCGCCAATTGCGGGCTGCTCGGCAGTGCCTCCTTTGTGTCCAAGCAACCACTGGAGCACGAGCCCATATCCAAGACCGATGTGCGCGGCGATGTCGGAGCGGTGCTGAACTCGAGCTCGCTGTCGCTGTCAGTCCCTGCTCTCGCGAGCGCGTCCAGAGTGCTCTGCTCGAACGATGTGTCGAGATTGAGGTCAGGAAAAGAGATGGTCGGAGGAGGAAGAGGGAAGTCGAAAGACACCACCGAGTCGCAAGTCAGGCCGCCCGAGATATGATCGTAACTCCCGAGCGGTGGCCGGTCGATACTTCGCCTCCGCGGAATGACAATCTTGACAAAGCCGCGCTTCGCGGCGGAAAGCGAAAGCGGGAAGATCGGCGCAGGAGTGTCCTCCCACTCATCGAGGATGCGAGGGCTGTCGACTAAAGTATGCGTGTTGGGCCCGAAACCCCCCAAGTGGTGTGACGGTGGCGGGGGCGATGCATAATCGACAACAGTCGAGCTGTCGGACGACCCGGCAGGCGCGGTCTGCAGTCGTTGAACGCGGAAGCTCTGCGGCGATCTTGGTGGGGAAGTCGGCCCCTTTAGCACAGAGAAGGCTTCGGGAGACGTAAAGGACCGCGGACGTGTGCGCGAATCCGGCAGATGAGGGGCACCTGCGCGCGGCTTAACGCCCCATAGCTCGGAGAAGTCGTAGGGTCCGCTATGGAAGATGTTGGGTGCGGTGGGCAGGAATGAACGGCGTGTTATGAAGGTGGCAGAGGCACGGCGCGGACGCGAGTCCGGGAACGGCAAGAACATCTCGAAGGTTTGTGCTGGAGGGCGGTCTTCGAGCGCTGCTTCTGCGGAAGTGAAGGGGAGTTCGAGGAAGAGAGGCGGGGGCTTGCGCTTGATGCGACGAGAGAGAGAGTCGGGTCCTGGAGCGGTCTGAGACACCGCGAGCTGAGTCTTCTGGCTGGTATTAGGAAACTTGGGTGTCAGAGTGACGATGGGACTTTGCGAGTCAGTGGAGCGTGCGGGAAATATACGGGAGAGACTGGCGGGAAAGAACGTGCTGAGTGCATCCGAGCTCATCGTGCGGGTCGTGGTCGGTCGTGACTCGTGAGTCGTAGCGAGAGCGGGCTGAGCGAGCGTGGCGGGGCGTGGAGGTCGTGGAAGTCAAGAGCAAGAGGCGGAGTCCGTGGCCATCGGCAGAGAAGAAGACTAGCGGCAGGAGAGCGCACAGAGCACCAAAGCACAACGTAACAGACCACAACAAGACGCGACGCGCGCGCCGCGGCCCTGAACGAGCGTCGCGGGATCTCCGATCTCGGCAATCCCCGCAACAGTCCAATCGCAAAGCACGTGGGTAGATAGCAACGTCCGGGTGGCAGTGCTACTGTTCAACTTCGTCTTGACTACATACCCAAGGCCAGACGCAAATATGGGTGCGTGTCCCAACGCAGTCCGTGAGCCGCAACAATGCTGAACCTGCCTCAAGCATCCAAAGACGAGGTCAACTTTAATGCGCCGCATCCGCCCGCTGAGAACGCCCTTGAGGCGTTCGGCGTCGTGGAGGATAAGATCAAGGCAGCAATCCTTGAATCGCGCCACCACTGGGACCAGCACGAGCCCCGCATGTGGTCTCGTGCGCAGGGTCTATCTGACGATGATCTCGTCAACTTCACGTTGAAGGTGTGGTGTGTTCGTTACAGGCCTGGTAACTCTTCTGATCGCCCTCGACCAGGACGATCTCGTTCAAGTCAGCAGCGGACCGACGACCTACGGAACCATCATTCTAGGCAAGGTATGTACAGCCATACTGTGGAAATTTCGTTGGTGCTCAACCTTCAGATACGCATCCCTGCCATCAACGATGCCCTTGGCGAGGGCTTCGTCCACGTTCGGTGAGCAGACTGTCATTTCCTTTCGCTTTGAAGCTCACCAGTTCGTTCAGCATCCATGACCCTCCTAACAGGGTGATTTTACCTATCATTCTACACGTAGGATATACACTGACGTCTATCAGGGCACCGAAGACGTCCTTTTTCACTCCCTTTGGACGGATGAGGTCCGCCCGGACCTCGAGGCGCCTCCTACGGAGTACCACGCCGTTCAGACGGCGGACAAGCCGCTGGAGTTCTTCAACGAATGAACGTAGAACAATGTATAGCAAGATCACCACGCAATCGTAACACCTGTACACACTATCGAGGAACTTGAACGTTTACCACCCTGATTGACCTGTTCGCCGTTCTATGTTGCCTGCGATGGCTATATCGGTGGCGTACTAACGATAGTAAGTATCATAACAACTGATAGCTTGCCATTACTCCTATTGAGTGAAGTCGTTGACCGAAGCGTGGCGAGTCGAGGGGAAAAGGTGCGTGCTCTCGAGCCGTCATGCGGAAATTATTGCTGATATCTGTCGTCTGTGCCAGCAGGTTTATATGCAGCGTACTACCTGTACCGAGACCGCAGACTCTTGCCGCAGCTCTGAGCTACATCATCATAGAGGTCTCTCCGACCCGGTCACTTCTGACCAAGAGGCAATGGCCCATCAACGTGTGACGACCCCAAGTCCTTTCATCTCCTTTGTCGTTGCTCTACCGTCTGCGCGGCCAGATAGGACGCCTCCTCTGCGGATGTCCAGAGCGGCCTGATCGTTTTGTGCACAGCGGACAGACACACAGCTACCAGCTGCGCGACCTCATCGAGGCAGCCGAAAGCAACTACACAGCGGGCAGCGGGTACTACCTCGAGCTTATGGACGTGAACTGCACGACGGTACGTCGCCTCAAAATACACTGTACTCATAAGACTGGCTGTACTACCACGCCGCGTGTTATCTGTCCAGGTCTATGCGACGTCGGACACCTTCGAGATAAAGGTGGACGGCTCTATGTACCCCTCGACGAGCGCGGCGGCGTCAGCGTCGACGCACACGACCGCTACTTTTTTTTTTTCTTTTTTGGGGTGGGGAGGGGGGATGGCTGCGTCATCCAGCGCCAGTGCGGTGTCCGACGGGAGCAACGCGGGTGCACGCACTGCGAACGTAGCGGTGGGTGAGCTCTTGTCTGCGGTGTTGCTGGGCGCGCTGTTCAATCAAGCGCACCGTCGTGCTACAATTTGAATATCCGGGGTCAGATGCACTTTGGTTCTTGCTTTCTTTTTGTCTGTCAATTCGAGATGTCGGACGCGTCTCAGCCTAACCTCTCGATGGTCTCACCTCGAGTTCGTTCAGGGTGTATTCGGACGATATCCTGTTCGCGGTATATATTGTAAGTATCTTAAGACCTTACAGCCTGTGGATCTGGTATCGTCCCTAAGAATACCAGCCAATATTGCAGATCTCCCTGTACTTCGCCCGAGTGACTCACTCCTGGCATGTCGCGTCGAACCTCGATCGTCCAACATCATCCATCACCTTGACATCCACCACCACAATCTGACAGAAAACTCGCATGAAACGCCGTGTCGTATGTATGTGCAAGGAGACCAGTAACGCCCGTTGCGTGGCTGTTATACTCAAATATAGCGGTACTCAATTGATTGATCGTCCATGTTACCTCGAGGGAGAGCCGGGTGCGCGGGTGGGCCCTGGCGGGCTCCATTGACCGTCCAGGTCGTGTATATAAGTACTGTTGGATGTGGGTGATCTTGTTTAATGCTTCCCTACACTTTTCTCGCAGCTGGCTACGCGCTTGGCGCTGCGGTGGTCGCACGCGCGAGTCACTTACCTGCCTTCGCCCGCGACCCCAGCGCGATCACGCAGCGCGCGGACAGCGGAGGCAGTTCGAGCGCGACCACTACTATTCGTCACCCAGTGTATAAATATTCGTTGCGGATATTGACACACTGTCCAAACGACCTCTTGTGGTCGGAAAATCTCGCTGAAAAAGCCTATGTATACGTTTTTATGTACCCCAAACACGATGGTGAACACCGCTTGAGCATAGCTGCAGTCGTTGTTGAGAGGCAGCCTCAACGAGCAGGAAACGAAGGATTGATGCCATCACTGGCATCAATGTATGTCTCGAGCCTCTGGAGGCTTCTGGGCGAGCAGCTGGCCACCGCTTTCAGCTATAAAGAAGCGGTCTTCACCATCGTATTCAGCGTACATAATTGTATACGTATCCGTCTTTTTAACGAGATTTTCCAACCACAAGAGGTCGATTGGACAGTGTGTCAATATTGATGGGCTGATCTCAACGAATGTTTATACACTGGGTGACGAATAGTAGAAATGTAATTGCGACGCCGGGCGCACTGCGCGTTACGGAGAACACGGGTTTGTGCGAGACGACGAAGGGCGTCAACCAGTACACCGGCTACGGTGATCTTTCCGAGGAGGAGAGCATGTGGTGCGTGCGCCATAGTTGTGCTACGACGCGTCCTGATTGATGGGCATACAGGTTCTGGTTCTTCGAGTCCCGTAATGACCCCGCGAATGACCCTCTCGTGCTGTGGTTCACCCCCAGTAAGAACAGGCTATGACGCGGTCGAGTAGATTCGGACGAAAACGAACGACCGTGATCTGTCCTATGGCGTTCGCGCAGAAACGGCATCCACTCGATTGTCGTTCGTTTTGTTTCGAGCGCGATCAAGCAAGATAGAATCAGAGCTGACGTCGGATTGACTTCGGGGTAACTAAAAAGCATCCCGCCAGCTGCTGCTGGCAGGCTCGTTGCAGTCCTTTCTGGTCATACTGGGCTCGTTTGTGCTCGAAAATGGATTTCTATTGCATATGCTATATAATACAATAGGGCACTACATACAACGAGTACGGTACGTAAATACAGCAATAGCGACAGCTCGCGAGCGCGGAGGCCCACCGTGGAGAGAAAGTCGAT
Source organism: Schizophyllum amplum (assembly GCA_007026445.1). Lineage (NCBI taxonomy): Eukaryota > Fungi > Basidiomycota > Agaricomycetes > Agaricales > Schizophyllaceae > Schizophyllum > Schizophyllum amplum. The sequence continues at coordinate 1,606,796 of VDMD01000001.1, read as the reverse complement.
GCCCTGGCCCGCGAACGGCGTCCTCTTGACAAACCTTCGGGCACAATACCCTTCACGCTATCCAAGTTGCGGAGGAGCGGAGGGCGTTCGTGAGCTTCGTGCGCGCGTACGCTATGGAGAGCATCGCTAAGCCCGCACCGCACCTTCACGACCCCGTCGTCGCCGAGCTGGATGAGGGCGGCGTGCTGCTCGCCCGAGATGCGCCTGCTGTGCGCGGTATGGGGAAGGAGGGGAACAATGGTCGTGCCAGGCGCCGATGACGGGGCCTTTGCAATAGGAACATCAGTTATGCAGTGTCTATGGGAGCACAAGGACGCACCCAGGGCACCCTTGTTCTTTGCCCGCTCCCTGCGTTCCGACCGTGCGTTTCACCCTCTTAGCGCCGTTAGCCATGGTCTGCCGCGAGTGCCGCTAGTGCTAAGCAAACAGACTATATGACCCTTGGACAGCACTGGCTCGAGATGCATCGTCGACGGTCAGACAGAGGGAATAATGAAGATGCTTAGCGGACAATGGGAAAAGAGAAGGTGGAAGTTGGAAGGAAGGGAGACGCGAGAAATTTGCTGAAGACAACGAACGAAGGTCGTGGGAAATAGGCTGGAAACAGCCGGTCGACTTCGACGCGAATTCGACGCGAAGCGCGAAGTCCAAGTTCGGGCACGTCACATGTGGGAGATTCTGCTTTCCGTTTCGTGCTCGTTCTCAAGTTCGCAAAATTTTGCAGTCTTGCAAAATCTATTTACAGACATGTTGCCATGAAATGAAACGGACGAAATCGTACGTCTGCATCGGAAAACCCGCTGGCGTTCGACCTCATCAGACCTAGGTCCGTTTTGCCATATCTCGCTAGTTCCGGCTCGACCGCGTCATAGCCTGTTTTCACTGGGGTTCACCGGTGGCGTACGTGCGTCCAATGAATCCTCGCGCATACGCGCTGATTGTCCTGCAGCCCGGCAGCTCCTCCATGCTCACCCTATTTCAAGAGATGGGGCCATGTCGCATCAAGAACGACTCTTCTGACGTGACGCTGAACCCCTACTCTTGGAACAACAACGCCAATGTCATGTTCATCGACCAGCCCATCGGTACCGGCTTCTCGCACGGCCCTCTCAAGGTGCACACCAGTAAGGAGGCCGCGTCGGATGTCTGGGACTTCATGCAGATCTGGATGAAGGACGAGCGCTTCGCTCATCTGCAAGCAAACGATCTGGCTATATGGACCTCGAGCTACGGAGGGCATTATGGCCCCGCTTTCGCTGCGTACGTGAGGACAAACGACGGACAGGGCGGATGCGCTGATGCATATTGCAGATTCTTCCTTGCTCAAAATGATGCCATTGCGGCTGGGAGTGTAGATGGCCTACCGCTCAACCTCAAGGTTCTTGGCATCGGCGACGGTATGACGGTACGCAGGTTGTGTCTCTCCCCACTTTACTCGGACTCACTCTCCATAAGGATCCACTGCGTCAGTACGGGAGCTACGCCAGGTACGCGACGGAGAACCCGTACTATCGGCTCGTGAACGACAGCGTCATCGAGACTGCGAATGAGACTTGGACGAGAAAGGGTGGATGTCAGGAAATGGTGTGTTTGGATCAATATATAGATTCTTCGACCATGGCCGCTTGCTGATACCCTTGAAGATCAATACTTGCTATGCGAATGGCACCGACGCGGAGTGCATCGACGCGCAACTCTTCTGCAATGAGAACATTCTCAGGCCTCTCTTCGGGCCATACGACGTCTACTATGTGCTCACAGTCGCGCCCGACCCCTACCCGCCGAACATCACCGACTACATATATTCGATTGCGGATACCATCGGCGCCGAGCACGATTGGCAGATCACGAACGACGACGTGGGGACCAACTTCCAGGCCGACTGGATGCGCAACTCCGGCCTGGATCTGCAAACCGTAATCGAAGCGGGCGTACGTACGCTCATCTACGTCGGCGACGTAGACTACATCTTGAACTATATCGGGGTTGAAGCGCAAGTGGACGCGCTCAATACCACGCTCTCGGCCGCCTACCACGCGGACGATCTCGCTCCCTACACTGTCAACGGCATCGAGACGGGTCTATACAAACAGGTCGGCGACACTGAAGGCATCAGTCTCGCGTTCTTGCGCATGTACGGCGCGGGACACCAGGTGCCCGCCTACGGGTGGAACGGCCTCGATATCGGTCAAGCAGCGCTTCAGATGTTCAGTCAAGTTATGGGTGGGGAGGGGCTGAAGAGCACATGAGCACGATCTGCAATGACTCGTTACTCGTTGATTCCACCTAGGTGATCAGTGTCACTGCGATATACCATGGATGCTCTTGTAGTCGAAGGTGCCCAGTGGCCACTTGTGACATTGCGCTTGCCCGCAACAACTGACAATTGCACAGAGCCTTCCAAGCTAAGGCAAGAAGCTATTGATGCCTACACTGCCTTGGCAATGGTTATCGTAGGGATCACCGTTCCCTTCGACCTTCCCCGCAAGCGACAACAGTAGTGATTTATACGTCGTCTTGACTGGACCAGGCCAGCTCACAAATGACTCTCGCCGGTAGCACTTCACCGCCCAGATGTGAACAGGCAGCGTACCAGTTGTCGCCTGATGAGCGGACACAGAGTGCACAGACTGATTATACGTACGCCGGTCGTAGTCCAATGCATAGCGCACTGCCATGACTTAAGTAAGTCATATCGATGTACTTGACTGCAACAATCATGAACAATGATATCTATGCACAGTAAGTATCTCTTTCCAGTCTCTTCCGCCCAGCTACCGCTATATCTAGAGCGCACGCGCGTGCTCGCTGTGCTGGCGCCGCCTGGAGGCCGAATATAGCGACGCGCAACATGCTCGCATACGTCGAAGGGCGTTTGCTCCACGCGGCCGCGGGCTTCGAAAGCATGGACTTCTCCCCGCGTATATAAGGCGCGATGCACTCCGGCCTCTGCGCAATGCTTCCCCTCGCCATCCTCGCAGCGTTCGGCGCCGCCGCACTCGTCCGCGCGGGGCAATTCCCGGACGTCGAGGGCGTGATCGGCGCGGTTCCTCCGCGTGATCGCGCCGCCACCGTGACTATCGCGACTGCCACGAATGCGACGACGCCAGGCGCGCTGCGCGTGACGGAGAACTCGGGAGTGTGCGAGACGACAGACGGCGTGAATCAATACTCGGGCTACGGAGACCTGACCGAGGACGAGAGCATCTGGTGCGTGAACAGCCCACTGCGTCTGACGCACCCCTGCTTACGCGTCTGTTCCCCAGGTTCTGGTTCTTCGAGTCTCGCAATGACCCCACAAACGACCCGCTCGTGCTGTGGTTCAACGGCGGACCCGGTAGCTCCTCCATGATTGGCCTCCTCCAGGAGCTCGGACCCTGCCGCATCAACAACGACTCTGCGGATGTATCACTAAATCCCTACTCCTGGAACAACGCCGCCAATGTCATGTTCATCGACCAGCCCGTCGGTGTCGGCTTCTCGCATGGGAGCACCACCGTCGGCACGAGCCAGGAGGCTGCGTCAGACGTTTGGGACTTCTTGCAGATCTGGCTGAAGGATAAGCGCTTCGCGCATCTGCAAGCAAATGACCTAGCGATCTGGACAGAAAGCTACGGCGGCCATTACGGGCCAACCTTCGCTGCGTACTTCCTCGCACAGAACGATGCCATTGCATCTGGCAGTGTTGACGGCCAGACGCTGAACCTCAAGGTTCTCGGCGTCGGCGATGGTCTGACGGTACGCAACTGACATCACCTTGAACGCGCGGTCTCTCAATATCTTTCAGGACCCTCTACACCAGTACGCGGGATACCTAACGTACGCAACGGACAACCCCTATCATCCCCTCGTGAACGACAGCGAGGTGGCAGCAGCGACAAGGGCCTGGAATAAGACGGACGGGTGCAGGGACATGGTGCGTATGAGGACGAGGTTATCCAACCTCCTTCACTGACCTTTGCCATAGATTGCTACCTGTTATGCGAACGGTACCGACTCTCAATGCAGCGAGGCGCAGAGCTACTGCAACAACAAGATTCTAAGCCCGCTTGCGGGTCCGTACGATGTATGGTGGCCAGTAAGAGCGGTAGTACGCGTCTCATTGTCAGACAGGTCTACTATGTGCTCGCGACCGATCCCGACCCTTACCCCGCCGACATCACCGACTACCTCAGCAGGGTGGCAGAAACTATCGGCGCGGAGACAACCTGGTCGATGACCAGCTACGACGTGTACGGGAACTTCGCCAACACGGGCGACTGGATGCGCAACTCTGCGATTGACCTTCAGACGGTGATCGACGCGGGCGTGCGCACGATCGTGTACGTCGGCGACGCGGACTACATCCTCAACTACCCTGGGATCGAGGCTATGGTGCGCCCAATTATTCTGTTTTAGCACATTCCTGCAACTCAACACCACTTCTCTCAGATGGACGCGCTGAACACCACCCTTTCGTCCGATTACCTGGCCCAGGACCTCATGCCCTACAATGTGGACGGTGTTGAGGCCGGCCTTTATAAGCAGGTCGGCGATACCGCGAACGGCCAAAGCCTTGCATTCCTTCGGGTGTATGGCGCGGGGCACGAAGTACCTGCGTATAGCTGGGACTCGCTCGAGGTCGGACAGGCAGCCTTCCAGATGTTCGATCAAGTCATGGGGGGCGATGGCCTGAAGAGTACCTGATCCGGTCCCTGCTATGTATTTGGTAGTACTTTGATAGCACAATAAGTATAGAAGTTGATTCTCACTCTCTAACTTATCTACTGAGGTTGTTGAACGGTTCAAAGCAACGATCGGATGCCGGCCCGGAGTGCGGGCTGGATCAATAATTTTTGGGTGGCGCCTAGCACTTGCGATTGTGATCAGGCTGCTGGACTACTACCTTTACGATGGAGGAGACGCTGGCAAAAATCCGAGTGCATACGTCCTCAGCGGCGCCGGCGCACAAGACGCCAGCCACACTGCTCGTTGCCGTCGAGTCCATCATTCGCGAGCAGAAGCTCGAGCCGACGCCGACCGCGTACCTTGGCCTGCTTTTAACGACACTAGGAGGGACCCTGGAGCGCAAAGACCTATCCCTGAATGAGGGGGACAACCTACCTGCTGAACTGTATCTCCTAGCGCTCGTCGTGCCCTTCGTTCCCCAGCCAGTCATCCGCACGAAGCTCAACACGATCGTCTCCCTCACCGCACCGCTCTTCCCGCGCCTGACACCACACGTCGCCGCCCTTCGCCATCAGCTTACGCTGTACGCTGTTGTTCTTCAAGCACTCGATCGCTCGCAACTCGATGCTCAAGGCGTACGTCAAGTGTTCGCCTCCATACTGCAGCTCTGCACCGATCCCCGTCCCAAGGCCCGCAAGAAGGCGGCCGAGGTCGTACGCGACGTGATCGTCCATCCCCCCTCGCCTCTTGTGCGCCATCCATACGGAGAGCGCGTCGCCGAGTGGGCCAGCACACAGCTGAGCGAGACGAGCGCGAAGCCTGTGTTCCACGGCAAGGGCAAGCAGAACGGAGCGGACCCAGCAGATGCGGCGATCTATGTGCTTCACGTCTTGCGCCCTGTCATCCCCTTCCTCCCGCCTTCGGTGCGTCACCTGTTTGTCACTGTCTGTCTGTTGCTCATTGTTTTATAGAGTTTGCCCGAGTTGACGACGCTTCTTCTCCACCTCCCCGTTCTTGGCAACAACTTCCTCTCACAAGCGGCATACCTTGCCCTCGCCGATATCTTCCGCCTCCCCTTCGACGATGATGTCCGCGGTGTCGGCGCACAGGTCCCTGATGTTCTCGCCGCCGTCCTCTCCTCACCTCCCCCGCGCGCAAATTTCGGGCTCACCTGCGCTTGGCTCCAGGTCTTAGGCAGCGGCATGCGCGCCCTGCAGGCGACTGCCCCCGCCGCATGTGCGAAGGAGCTCTCCCACGCATGGAAAATTGTCTGGCGCTCCCTTGAGTCTGATGACGCATCTGTGCGGCGCGCAGCCGCTCAAGCTCTCGATGACCTGGCCGCATGCTTTTCCCCGGAATTCATTCAGCCTGCCTTGCAGGGCAACGCACAGGACGCCGCTCTTGGTAAAATCGTTGCTCAGGCGAGCAAGGCGCTCGAAACGCTCGCATATGCCAAGGCGATCCCTGAGGTGCTCGCTGTGGCGTCCTCGCTCACAGTCAACTTGCACTATCGTCCCTCCCCCGGTGCACCTACGGCGGCACAGCAGCTGATGTTGCCCATGATCAAGCACATCGGCGACTTGCGTACGCAGAAGACCTTCGATCACAAGGAGGCCGCGGATGTGACCCTTTCGACTGCAATGCGCGTCCTCGGCCCGCAAATCCTCCTCGACACCCTGCCACTCAATTTGGACCCCGAAGATCGGTGCGTTGTACTCTATAGCGCATATACGCAGTTCAATGACCGGTTCGTAGTGCTGCCGGCCGTGAACCCCGCGCCTACCTACTCCCTCTTCTCAATCAGCCTCATGCTTCCCCTCTCTCGCACTTTGTCAACTATTTTGTGCCGCTCAGCGAGCGCATGTTCGATCTGCAGCAGAAGGCGGAGACTGGAGGACGCTCGTCAGAGGCAAAGGTCTGGAGTGTGCTTGTCGCGCAGGTGTGGGCAGGCCTACCCGGATACTGCACGGGTGCGACCGATTTGAAAGAGGTAGGCATATGATTTTATGGTATGGACTCTGGCTGACTCTGTTTTGCAGGGTTTGTCGCAGCCGTTCTGCGCGCTTCTCTCGCAGCTGCTCTACACTCAGAACGAGCTTCGCCCATCCATCCTCCGGGCGCTGAAGACTCTAGTCGAGTCTAATGTCTCACGTGCTGAGAGCGAGAATGAACTTACAGAGCGCTCCCTGATCTCACGCGAAGAAGCTCAGGCCAACGTTGAATTCTTGCGCACGCAGGCGGCGAGCTGGCTGGCCGTCCTCTTCAATGTCTTCGGTAGCCTTCAGCCGGAGACAAGAGGCATGATCGGCGATTGCATCACCGCCTGGGCCTCCATCACACCCGAAAATGTATGTAGCGATCTCTTCGGCGGTACTGCTGGCTGACACCCTCGTAGGACATCAGCACCGCATTCGCCAACGTTTTCCAGCTGATCAAGGCGAACTTGGCGAAGAATGCGAGCGTGGTGATGGCAACGCAAGATATCGTGGTCATTCTCCTGCCGTACTTGCCCTCGCGCGACGCCGAGCCTCTCTTCGCGTTCTGCCTGACTGGCGACGACCTCGGACACTCTGAGACAGGCGTTCAGAAACGCGGGTACAAGATCCTCGCGCGGCTTGTCGCGGCGAACAAGATATCCATCGACGCCGAGGCCGTGCTCAAGCAACTGGACGAGCAGGCTGACGCACTTGCGCCGGCAGCGAAGAAGGTCGGTTATCCTCTTTGCTCTTGTCCACCTAGACTGACCATGCGTGCAGGACCGCTTCAACTTGCTCTCCGCCCTCGTCCCGTTGCTACCTTCGTCCGCAATGCATGCGATCCCTGCTCTCATTCCCGAGGCCGTGCTTGGGACGAAGGAGCCATCGGAGAAGGCACGTGTTGCCGCGTTCGACCTCGTCCTTGCGATGGGCCGCAAGATGAGCGAGGGTGGCGTCGTCAAGCGTAGCATGATCGACGGCATGGACGAGGATGGCGCGCCGGATGCGAAGGCGAGCATCGAGGAGTACCTCACCATGGTCGCCGGTGGCCTCGCTGGTGCCACGCCACATATGATCAGCGCGACTGTGACCGCGATCTCAAGGCTCGTGTTTGACTGGAAGGGTACGTCGTTAGTGTTCGCCGGCTTATCCCTACTCATGTCCGCGCAGACCATCTATCAGCGACGATGCTTGATGAGCTGCTGCAGACGCACATTGTCTTCCTCCGCTCAAACAATCGCGAGATCGTCAAGAGCGTTCTTGGCTTCGTCAAGATCGCCGTCCACACCTTCCCTGCGGACGCCGTGCGTGCGCACCTTTCGGAGCTTGTCCCTGCGCTGCTCGGCTGGGCGCATAACCACGCCAACCATTTCAAGTTGAAAGTGCGGCACATCTGCGAGCGCATGATTCGGCGCTTCGGGTGGGAGGCGGTGTATGGCGCAGCGGGGCAGGATGAGTCGGCAAAGGTGCTGGTCAACATCAAGAAGCGAAAGGATCGCGCGAAGCGAAAGCGTGCGGCACGAGAGGAAGACGGCGAAGACGAGGAGGAGGAGGCTGCGCCGCGCAAAGGCCGAACAGGCGATGCGTTCGAGGATGTGGTGTACGGGAGTGAGAGTGAGCTGGAGGACAGCGATGATGAGGAAGAGGATGGCGGGCGACCCGCCAAGGGCCAGTCTGGCAAGGGCGTGCGACTACGCGTCGATGATGATGAGCCAATGGATTTGCTGGCCGGTGCCGCAAGTCGGGTAACAAGTGCGCGCCCGCTCTTTCTTGTCCAGTGTTCCCGTACTGATTGCCCACAGGCACCTCCGGGAAGAAGCGAAAGCCCGGCAAAAACGCACCGCAGTTCAAGACGGACGAGGATACAGGGAAGATGATCATTGACGACGAGGCAGGCGAGGAGGAGGAGGCGGCCGTGGAGGATGTCGTGGGTACGGCGTATAAGGAGTCCTTCACCTCTGTGGACGGTTTCGCGCGCGGGCCGAACGGGCGCGTCAAGTTCAACAAGGACACGAAGAAGCGGCGACGGGAAGAGGCCGCGAACGAGGACGTCGAGATGGCGGACGCGGATGCGCCAGCAGCGAACAAGAAGCCGCGGAGCAAAAAGCAGGACCAGAAGCCTGTGGGCCATGAGTTCAAGGCGAAAGTGAGTTGTTTGTTGGTTCAATGAGCTGGGACAGTGCTTATGGGTATCCTAGAAGGCGGGCGGCGACGTCAAGAAGCGGGGCGTTGACCCGTATGCATATGTGTCGCTATCACAGGCGTCCAAAAAGAAGCAGGGTAAGATGGGCATTGCGGGCAAGAGATAGTCTTCTTTGCGAACCGACCTGTATGATGTTTGCTGCACGGTGTCGTCTGTATCTCCTTACGATCAGTTGTATATTTTCTGTTGTATCTAGCCTATGGATATAAAGGGGTGTGATAGATCTCAGTCTCGGCCTTATATCAGTAAGATCTTAGCGGTCAGCCTTCCTTGAGCAATCCCTCAGCTTCAGCGCTTCAAAGTTCAGCCTCCCGAGTTGACGCGTAGCAGGTCTAATCTAATCCGGCTTTCGGTCCGGCATCTTCGGGTCAACGTTCCGCTGACGCGCGCTTCACCAATGATCAATCAGTGTCCTCCCCCCTTCTCCTTACACCGTCGTTCGTCGCTCAATGTTCAGAATTTGAGATTGGAACTGATCTCAGGGTCTCCAGCGAGTCGCGCTCGAACCTCCTTCCGTTATTCAGTCCGAATTCTGAGCTCCCGTCGCCCGGCATTGTCGCTGTGATGGGGCGATGAGCGCTGAAGCGCTCATGAGCGCCCAGCACTGCTCCGCTTCAGCCGCAACTCTTTCGCCTCCTATAAATTGTATACATGCGAAGGCCTCTCAACCACACTCACTACCGCGACACGATCGTCGGTCAATCGAGAGGTACGTGCTCCGTACGTGCTTTGAATGCGCTTGCTCAACTATGTCTTCAGATCCGATCAGAGACGCATAGCGATCACCGTAGCATCCGTTACATGACCCATATTGACGCCACAGCGTTGGCAGCGCTCATTGTTTCCCTCGTCGCTCTCGTTGTCACACTTTTGCAGGTGGTCCAGCAGTATGCATCGACCGCCTACGATTATCGTCGTTGCTCCAAACGCGTACTTGGCCAATGGGCTCAGCGGACCCGTCGTCACTTCATCTTCAGCGAAGTCCGGTTCGAGGTCACCTTCTCTACCCCCCATCTATCCATATTCTTTCCCCGCGACTACCGCACGCTCAAGCGAAGGCCTACGCAAATGAGCACCGAGCAGACCAGCCTCACGAGCACCGACAAGCGTGCGCATACGAGCATCGACACGCAAGACATACGTATACCTGTTGCTCCGAAGCAATTCGTGTACGAGGCAGACCGTCCTTCGTTCTCGTCATGGCCACCCACCCCGCATAAGGAAATCCAACAATACGACATCACGGATCAGCCATGGTTTCTCAACTTTCAGGACCCCAGTGTATCGGAGGCGCGATGCGGCTGGCTCAGCGTGTTGGCTGCCGCCGCCGCCTCAGACGTCGGACTTTATGTGAAGGAGCGCCGCTGGTCATATGACTACATGCCGCAGTCCCTCACTCGGCCTATCGCCAGTGCCGACAGGGCATCCTTCCTCTCCCTCATGAGCCTGCGACGCGTGCCCTGGCGTAATGCAGGCGCTGACGAGGTCTTCGTCGGCTCCGGACCTACCTGCGAGGTGCGCATCAACGACATCCAGAGCTTCGGTCCCGTCTACGTCGCTGAAATGTCATCGAAACTCGATATATCAACGAGATATCAGTGCGTCTCCGACACCGCGCGCCGTGCTATGTTCAACGAATTCGACCTTGGGTTTGGGATGGTTCACACTGATGCGGACATCGGGATCTCGTTGAGAAAGTCCTTCCGCGGCACGGACACGAACTTCGCGCGTGGGATCCAGGACTGGTACGAAGGCGATCACTGGTGCATCGGCGTGGGCCTGCTCATCGCGTGCTGGTGCACAGAACCCTCTATGCCCAAGGCCATCAACGGGGACACCTTCCGCAGCGTGTACTCAGCACAGACCCTCACCACCGGGCTCGACCATGTCCGGACGCTGCAGATGCTCTGCGGATCCGCATGCGTTCACGACTTACGCAAAGGGAAATCCGCCATCCGCGACTTCCTCCCCTTAGTAGACGATTTCTACAAGGAGACAGTCCACTCTCAGCTCATTGTGCCACACCTCTTGCAAGCCTGCTCGCTCTCCCATTGCGGCGAATATATACACCAGGGGGATACGTCTTGGACCACGGCGAACGCTTGTCTTGATGGTATCCACATTCTGGATGACCAGTTGAATACGCTGCTGTCGCAGATACCATGGGAGACTGACGACTTCAGGCGCCTCATAGCCTACTGGCAGATCCGACATGCGATGTCGGAGTACCCCGTAGCAGAAGGCCTCGCGAACGAAGCAGGGACTCTCTGGGTGCAGGAGTTGGACGTGGTCATCGCCGCGGACGCGCTCGCGGTGGTAAACGATTTGATTGGCGAACTCAGCAAAAATGAGGTCGATTCGTCGGGCCTGCAGTATCAGTCGGTCATCCACAAAGTCGTCGTCAACAGACTGCTGCGGGGAGCACTCTGGCGAGTGCATAATAGTAACGGGCCAAGCAAGCACGACGTGCGGACTGCGCTTGAGTGCACGCTCAGCCACAAAGTGCTAGCGGACAAGACTACTGTATATCTTGCATAGGTCATGCAGAGCCATGTTCTTGTTCTCAACCGCTGTCGCCTGCTATTGTATTCACGCACGTACTTATTACCAAGCCGCAGGCTTAGATGCCAAACTCTTTGCGTTTTGGTCGCGAGCGATGCCGCGCATGCGCTGCTCATCTGAAGGTCTTCGCGCTGTACCATAAGTTATATTGGCACATATCTACAGTGCATAGAGTGGCATAAGCATGATCGGTACGGCGGGGTTTTTGATCTTAGCTGGTGGAAAAGAACGTGGGTGATTTGAATGGAAGGAAGGAGGGTGACCAAGTTAGACTATGAATGACGCGAGGGCGATATATGTCAATAAATCTCGTAGACGCAGCGCGGTAGGTCAGCGATGCAGAGACAACAATTTAATCAGCAGCAAATTTCCTTCTCTTTCGGGTTGGCTGGTCGACGTCGGCGACGTCGCCAGATGGCACGGGCCTCTTGTCGGCTTGGTCTTCGGACAGCGTTGATGCAAGAGAGCGGAGCGCGTAAGGGTGAGAAGGTCTCTGGGCAAGAGGAACGGCGGTGCGAGCGTTGCGAGGCTTGGATTGCGCCGTAGGTGCAGGGCGCTGGGCAGGTTCTGTCTTTGTATCCACCATGAACCGAGGAGAGCGCCTGGTAGCCTTCGAGGAGCTTCTTGGCGGCCGGCGTAGGGGGCACAAACCAGTGAGAGACGGCCGACCAGAGCTTCGTGTAGCGTTGCGTCTCTTACAAAGACAGGCCCGACTCCTCTCCCGATTCCCTTGCGCGAATGACGCGGACGTGTAGCTTCCAAGTCGCATCCTAGATGAGAAACGCGGGGCTGGTGTGACTGACCACGGTCATAGGGCCATCCCGCGGTAACCACTGCGTCGGCGCTGTACACCTGTCGATGTTCGGTTGCTCTGGGCAGTTCGCAGCCTTGACATCTTCTGGTGTTATCTTCTGAGACAATAGCTCGACATCAGCGTCATCAGCGTCGTGCGCGACATCGTCGGCACTCTTGGTGTCTTCGTCCTTGAGGTGCTTGGCGATGGAGGAGTCCACGGAAGCGAGATTTGCGTACGACCTTTGCTGGGGACCCACACAGGTCACGGGGAAGTCGGCCGTACTGGCCATGACATACACCAGGTACTTGTACGTCGGGAGCGGGAACATCTGTTGAAACGATGTCAACATGCACATAAGACTCAACAAGCTGGCAACGCACCACAGCGTAGTCGCGCTTCTTCTTGTTTTTCCACTTCAGAATGATCTTCAAACATTCATCGAGATTTGCTGGAATAAGGTATATGACGCCCCAGCCTAGTCCTTTGTTGACCGACAGGCCATCAAAGAGCTGGTGGTAAAGCAGGCACACTAACATGGGATGTTAGTCTCCATAGCCAACAATGACCAGAAAGAACGGCTACTTACTTATGTCCTGATTGCGAGATGAATCTAAGTTCAAGACTCGATGATATCTGCCATCAGCACCCTTGACGATTTTACCGATAGCCTCTTGAAGAAGAATGAACTGTCGCAGAGAAATCTAGTAGTCGACCTAAACAGCAGCGAAGTGCCCCCTAACCAAAGTAGGATGCGTTCGCCACAGTGTCCTCGGCACAATGTGCATCATATGCATGGCGACCGCGAGATACGCATAAACAGAGAGCAAGCACATAGGTGAACCAACTAAGGCGAGGACCTTTCTCTTGCCTGCAGCCCAGCGATTAATGGTAGTGCGTCGCTCTGGGGTTTCAGGGAGCGGCGCGGCAATAAGGATTGGGCCGGGACCAGCCTTGCGTGTGACATCTGAGCTGTCGTGACTGTCGTTCCGGTCGGCCGCTCCCCGTGCGGCCTCAGTCGGCGAAGGCGTGGAAGGTAGGTCCGCCATGAGAAGAGAGGCAAAGAGGGCACAGTCAAAGCAGAGACACCCATACCTTTTATAGTCTACAAGTTGTGTGCGCTCGCCATTGTTCTAGCTGATGACCCCCCATTTACAATGCATTGGGCCGGATTGGAGTGGGAGACCATTGTTGACCGGGTGGGTCATTCAAATTCAGCACAAAGAAGGTGAATATCGCCGAGGCTAGCGTGATATGCAGAATGGAGGCGTTGAAGTTCGACTTCAAGTTTATGTCACGGCATGTGACGCTATTGACTCAGTGACACGTGATGTTATGTTCCGCAACGCGTCGGTCAAAGCGTGATTTTGCTTCCTTCTTCCAGCCGTTGAGCAAAGCCACTTGTTACTTGCTACTATGCCGTTCCGTCACCCAAACTTCCACTGCCCTATATCTGGAGCCCAGACCAACATATCTCGCTGCCGTCTTGTACCACAATCGGCGGATGATGCCGGGGAGGCCAAGGTCTGAACAATGACAATGCCCGTTCGTTTGCATTAACTGAACTTCCTGAAGGTGGCGCGCATGGAATGGATTTGGGGCCTACCCCGGGGTGGCCTTCCCTACTACATTATGTCGGATGACAATGCGCTCTTCTGTGCGTTGCATCTTCATCTGTCAGTTGCATGCGCTAATCGTCGAACAGTCCGGAACGATATTGCGCGTCTTTATTTCAATCACGAATTCGCCCTGGTCCCAACCTTGCGGACGTACGTCGAAATCATGAGATTTATCAAACATGCTGGCGTAGTGGATCGCGACGACAAGGACGATTCGCCACGACGGCCATTAACTGCAGTGCGTTGCGTGTGTTGAGCTATTTTGCAGTGTGGCTGATACTCCTTCCCCTAGCTTGCGCCCCCATCGGGTCTTTATCGATATGTCTTCATCCCCTTCACTAGGGCCGCTCGCCGGCTGCAGAAGGAGCTTGGAATGCAACTACAGACCGAAGACGACTTAAATGGAGGCACCCATCCCCTCTTCCAAGCCCCAGTTCTTCCTGGAAGCGATGACTATCCCATTGTGGAATGTTATGCCCACCCATACTCCGTCAGCACGTTCGCGGTGGAGACACTCGAACTGCACGCCTACGGTGGCTCAGAAGTCATCGCTCAGTGGGCCATGTGCGCCATATACATCATGCGCCAGTGGACGCTAGGCCGCACGCGCATACCCCAGAGCTTCATCGACGCGCCGGAAATGGAGTGGGACGATGTCACGATCCGGGGCTCCGAGAGGCTGGGCTACGACCTGCCTACCTCACCAAACTCACTCAACCGTACGCCTGTCGACGTCGACGAAATACTCAAGCTTGATCAATCGGAGCGCCTGCCACCTCGTGAGAAGGTTATGAGATGGCTTCCCAACGTTATACCTCTGACAGACGACGAACTCCGCGCATCGCGCACACCGCGCAAGCTGCGTCGGTCGGACCGTATCAAGGCGCGTTCCAGCCCATACGCCGAGTCTGCTCCCCTTTCCCCTCCACCTCGCCGCATGGCCTCCCCTGCCGCACGTCCTCGCTGTCGTGATGTGGTCAAAGAGGATCTCCCTGAGTGGGTGCAACAGAATGGTCACTTTCCGACGCGCGATTTCTCCAGCAATGACTGGGCAATATTCTGCCGTGGGACGTACCTCGACACCACCCGTCTCGATGGTCGCGACGTTGAAGCTTAGGCATGCGGACAGACCGACGGCAGTTGGCTGCGTCGACATCCTCCGTTGCGGATTCTCTCAACGGTCCCACTCACGGGACACCACCGCGACGTCGGTGCAGCGCAGCGCAGATGTGCGCGCGGGCAGCATATGCTACGGCAATGCTATAATCGTCCCGCCAGGCCATGGCAGTCAACAATGAATTACTCGCTGCTGCCTCGCGCGGAGGAGCGCTTGCTAGTGAATCTGCCTCATCCCCGACCCCCGCCGCAAGTGGCGCAGCGCGCGATATCGAAGGTCCGCCATCCTGTAGAGCGACAGGCCATGACGCAACCGGCGCCTATGGTGCAGGGACGGCAGCACCTCGACATCGACCTCGACATCGCATACGTGCCATATATATAACTGCACTGCATCGCTCCCGGCGACACGCCTCAATCACATCGCAAGTACGCGCTGCTGCATATCGCACAAGGACTGAGGAGTCCCTCCCGAGTAATCTCTGAATTCTCGTGGAATAGACGCTTCGACAACCGCACTTACACGCGACTCTAGAAGATCCGTGCGCCCTCACCGGGACCGCTGCGCAATGCAATGCGAGTTTATCGTTGCTAGTATTGTCTGAAATCTGTAGAGGAAGCAAATGTACTGTGGGCAGTGCCATGTTGACGGGCAGACCAAATATTACATCCAGACTTAAAAGTCAACCAGACTCATAAGTCCTCTGAATTGTGCCTCCAACATCCAGGATCAAGTCATCGCTCCCCCACTGGCCGACCACGCTTACGCCGACCGGCCACTCTTGCCCAGGCATGGAGACGTTCACGTTAAGCGCGGGCAGCCCCGCGAGGGACGCTGGCACGGTGAGCACGTCCTGCACGTATGCGTCGAGGCCATCGGCCTTTTCGTCGAGCCTGGGCGCCGTGCGCACGGCGGATAAGTGCAGGAGTACGTCGACACCGGCGGCTTGCTCCGTGGGACGTAGTTCCTGCCCCTCAAGGGTACGTGGTTCCGCAACCGGCGACAGATTCGGCAGCGCGAACACCCGGTCAAAGTCGTCCTGCACGAGGCGGCGAACACGCTGCGCCTGGAGGAAGTAGTTGTCGAAAGCGCTGTGGCAGGAGTTCGGTTAGTGTCTGTAGCTTGTTGGGGAGGATTGCTGGGCAAAAGAAGATAGGGGTAAAGACGAAGGGGGTTAAAAAGATGGCAGAGCCAAGGATGATAGGCCCAAACATAGGAGGCGGACGTACTCAGCACTAAGCGCATACGTTCCCAAAAGGATGCGCCGCTGGACTTCGCGGCCGAAGCCGGCGGAGCGCGTTTGTGCGTAGATACTCGAAATTTTGGAGGTGTCCGTTCCCGGGGCGGGGGGCACGCGTTTGCCTGGGAGGGCGCATAGTCAGTAACCGGTCCTGAAGGACACCAGGTGGTCGACTCCCGCTTGGCAGTTAGGCAAGCCCGAGTCAGCACTTACCATACTGCATCCCATCGTATCGCGCGAGATTGCTGCTGGCCTCCGCTGTCGCAATGACATAGTACGCGCTGAGCGCATATCTTGTCGAGGGGAGGGATACCGGGATGATGGTCGCGCCGCGCTTCTTGAGGGAAGCGACGACGCGGCGGAAGTGCTCGAGCGCTGCGGGGGTGATCTCTGCAGGGAAATATTCCTAAGTGAATCGTGTGAGCTTGAGATCTGGATCAATTTGGCAGGACCACAGAGTCCTCACACGCGTTCAAGGCTCTCACCTGCGGTATGCCGACGCGTAGACCCTTGAGAGAGGACACATCGTTCTGCTTCCATCGAGACGCCCGCATAGCAGTTTGTTCACGGGCAGCAACTCTGGCGTCCTCCGGCGCGGAGGTCGGATCTCTAGGATCATGGGCAGCTATAACGTCTGCGAGGCATCGACTAAGTGCACGACCCGCAGAAATCACAAGCGATCGTACCGTAGACGTTCATAACGCGTTGAACATCTGCTGCTAGCACGCCGACGCAGTCCAGGCTGTCTGCATACGGGACCACGCCCCACCTGTGGTTAACAGTCGTCATTCAGTCATATGTTCGACGAATCGTGCATTATTTACCTGCTGACAAGGCCGTAGGAAGGTTTGAAGCCGGCGACACCGCAATAGGATGCAGGCAGCCGGATAGAACCGCCAGTGTCCGTCCCGAGTGCCCTGATGATCTAGGTGAGTGCGAGGGCAAGCAGGAGCACTTTCTCTTACGCATAACAAAGATCAAGAACGACAGCAGCTGCGCTGCCTCCTGAGCTTCCCCCTGCAGAGCGCTTTTCCATGCACTCCCACGGCTCAAATCCTTTTTCAGCTGCGTATGGATTGACCACCGGGCCATGAACAGAGTGAACGTTCAAGGAACTATGAATATGAGTGAGCTAAAGCCCCAAAAAGGAGATTGTAAAGCTAACCCCATGCCAAACTCATCGCAATTCGTCTTTCCTACAATGTCCGCGCCATGCTCTCTCAGTAGGCGCACCGCCGTAGCATCGAATGGAGAGGTGAAGGCTGGCAAACGGGTCAAGGTCTGGATATATCCAGTGAAACAGATACTAACTGTGAAGCATGGCAGAAGAGCATATTGTCGGCATGTCATGAGTGCAGATATTATCTTTTATGGCGATGGGCAGTCTTTGCAGCTTCGTGCGAGACTTGACCGCCGTACTGGCAGATGCAGGCGGCTCGGCAACGACGACGAGAGCATTGGCGTATGCATTCTTGTCCCTGATGCTCTTTCGGTCGGCGACAGCGTCGGCTGAAATAAAGCGGGTGCTACGATGAACGATGCTGCGTCGGAGCCCTACATAGGCGCGCATGGACGCAAACGAGCGACGGGTTCCGGAGGCAAGGCAAGCGCCGGAAATTGGAAAACGAACATCTGGACATCATTCGGAGACCACGTGCGTTTGGACTCAGACGCGATCCACGATCATGTCGCTCACGCTCAGCACCGGGCACTCGCCATTCCCCTACGCCGCCCTCGCGCTCGCCGTCCAGGCCGGCAAGCAGATCGTCTGGGATCAGGATGCGACGCAGCCCACCATCGACGGCATCGTCGGCGAAGACGCGATCATCGACGCCCTCGCCGCGGGCTCTGCGTCGCCTGCTTCTGACTCCGCCAGCGCCGCGCTCGCTGCCAACCTTGCTCGTGCGACAGCTTTCCCAGACATAGTTGCCGCCCTCGATGCGCTCGATGATCGTCTGGCTCTGCGCACATACCTGGTCGGCAGGGACCTTGGGCCCGCGGACTGGAGGTTGTGGGGTGTGATCAAGGGTAAGTAGCAGTGGACAGAATCACTATGCGATCGGCTGACACCCCTCTCTCAGGCAACCTCAAACTCATCGGCGCGCTCAAGTCTGGACGGCACGCCCACCTTGCGCGCTGGTTCGCCCACATCGACGCTCTGCCCGCCGTCCAGGAGGCCGTCGCCAGTTTGGCGAGCGCAAAGTCCACCAAGGCGCGCACTAACAAAACCGCCGCCGGCTTTGCACTCGGTCTCGAGGGGGCAGAGATGGGAAAGGTCAAGACCCGCTTCCCCCCGGAGCCCTCCGGCTACCTGCACATCGGACACGCCAAGGCGGCCCTCCTGAATCAGTATTTCGCGCGGATGTACCAAGGGGAGATGGGTGTCCGCTTCGACGACACGAACCCGACGAAAGAAACCGCTGAATTCGAGGATACGATTTTAGAAGATCTCAAGTTGCTTGGAGTTGAAGTCTCGACTTCCTCCGTCACACATACGAGCGACTACTTCCCGCAGCTGGTAGAGTTGTGCGAGAAAGCGATCAAGGAGGGTAAGGCCTACGCGGACGACACGGAGCAGATGCGCATGCGGCAGGAGCGCTTTGACGGAGTGGCAAGTGTGCATCGCGACGACGATCCCGCTTCCTCCCTTGCGCGCTTCGAAGACATGAAGGCAGGAACAGAGGAGGGGAGCAGATGGTGCATACGAGCGAAGATCAGTGTCGACGACAACAACAAGGCGATGCGCGACCCGGTCATCTACCGCGTGAACCTGCTGCCGCATCATCGCACGGGCACGACGTACAAGGCATACCCGACCTACGACTTTGCGTGCCCGATCGTGGACTCACTCGAGGGCGTCACTCACGCGCTCCGCACGAACGAGTATCGCGACAGGAACCCGCAGTACCAGTGGATGATCACAGCGCTCGGGCTCAGGGAAGTACGGATCTGGGACTTCAGCCGCCTCAACTTCATCTACACGCTTCTGTCGAAGCGCAAGTTGCACTGGTTCGTCAACGAAAAGCTCGTCCGCGGCTGGGACGACCCGCGTTTCCCGACTGTGCGCGGGATCAGGCGGCGGGGGATGACAGTGGAGGCGCTCAGGCAGTTCATGCTCGCCCAGGGTCCCTCACAGGCAATCGTGTCACTTGAGTGGGACACGATCTGGGCGATGAACAAGAAGATCATCGATCCTATCGCGCCGCGCTTCTGGGCAGTCGAGGAGGCTGATCTGGTCCCCGCCTCAATCATCAACTTCCCTGGCGAGGCTGCGGAGGTGAAGGTGCTCCCGCGGCACAAGAAGAACGCGGAGGTGGGGGAGAAGAGGTCGATCTACTGGAAGCACATCCTGCTTGAACAGGTGGATGCCCATGCGGTATCGGAAGGCGAGGAAACCACTCTCATGGATTGGGGTAACGCGATCGTGAAGCGCAAGGTCGAGGAGGGTGGCAAGGTCACCAGCGTCGAGCTCGAGCTGCACCTGGAGGGCGATGTGAAAAAGACGAAGCTGAAGACGACCTGGCTCTCCGCCTCGCCCGACAATACCCTCGCACCACCTGCTGGCATCGACGCCGACCTTGCACTCGTGCCCACGACACTCCTCGACTTCGACTACCTGATCACGAAGAAGAAGATGGAGGAGGGCGACGACGTAAAGGACTTCGTCACCCCGCAAACCGAGTTCCGCGTACCAGCGCTCGCAGACGGAAACGTGCGCACGCTCAACAAGGGCGATATCATACAGTTCGAGCGCAAGGGCTACTACATCTACGACGGCGAGGGTGCGGACGGGCGACGCGAGTTCATCCACATTCCCGACGGACGCGCGGCAGGCATCGCAAGCAAGGCCGCTGTCGAGGAGCCCAAGAAGGCGGGCAAGGCGAAAGGCGACGCCAAGTCCAAGCCCGCGCCCAAGGCCGACAAAAAAGCCGCCAAGAACGCTGAGGCTGCCGCTGCTACGAAGAAGGCCGCCGCCGCGAAGACGGATGCACCGGGCACCGTTGCAGGCGTCGACTCAGTGACCTCCATGTACAAAGCGGAGAAGATCTACGGCGACGACCTGATGTTGGCACCGGGAGAGGCGTCAAACATGTATGAGGCGGAGAAGGTATACGAGGCATGAGGATCTTGTAGAGCATGCTTAGTGGCCCTCGAACTCTGATCATACGAATCCTTACTGACGATATATGTACGTAGGCCACTGCAATCGAAGTCAAGATGTACTCTGTACACTGTACTGCTTGTATCAAAAGATATCTATGTAAAGCCGCGAATGCGGTGAGCGCGAGCTGCCATAGGAATCCGTGTGCGCCAGGGATTTGTCTGTCATTGGTCGTCGGGTCGGCGGCAAGGACGCATGTAAGTGATCCATCCAAAGGACGAATACCAGACCATCAGCATTTGCTTCATGCGCCAGCTTATGGTCGGCAAGTGGGGCGCGCGGCAGAAAGAATGTAGTCATGCACATCGACAGCGGCATGAGACGCGCTCTGCGAAAGGAAGGTGTGATGCTAGGTCCTTCCACTCGGGAGCGCAAGTGAAGACAATGCACATGTAACTAAAGGATGAACCAGGTTTTATTCGTCCGAGTCGTATGTATGTGCAAAGCCCTATGGATAGTAGAAGGTTATAGGCTGGCATGGGGTCTCTGGCCACATTTGACTTGAAAGTGGCATCAGCCTAGCCGTTCCAGCTCTCCGACCTTGCTATTGATGGTTGATGCTGTTCAAGCTTCAAGGTTTTGGCCCCTTAGGTCGTCGCAAAGATGAAAGCATACAATGGCTAGTATCACTATATAGATGGCACAAATACACATGTAATAACTCTACAACCAGATCCACGAGGAATAGATAGATACAAAGCTGAATGCGTCTAAGATGGCATGTATGAGGGACAAGACAGCAACAGATTACAGGAGACCACCCGTCTCGAGGACGAGGACGATCTGGTGCACGATCTCGCGAACGCTCTGCTTCGAGGTGTCGACCGTGAGGTCGGCCTTGAGCGGCGTCTCGTACTCCTCATCGACGCCCGCGAGGCCCTTGAGCGTGCCCTCGCGCGCCGCCTTGTAGACGCCCTTGCGGTCGGTGCGCTCGCACTCCTCGATCGGCGTCGCGACGTGGATGAGGAAGAAGTTGCCACCCGAACCACCGTGCTGGAGAATGGTGTCCCGCGCGGCGGCGCGCGAGTGCTCTGCGGGCGCGGTAGGCGCAGCGATGACGGCGGCGCCGGCGCGGGTGAGCTCGGCGGCGACGAAGGCGATGCGCTGCGTGTTCTGGTGGCGGTTCTCCGGGGTGAAGCCGAGCTCCTTCTCGAGGACGCCCTCGCCGAGGAGGAGGGAGACGCTGCGGCCGCCCTGCTGGTTGAAGGTGACCTGAAGCGCCTTTGCGATCTTCTCCTTGCCGGAGTTATGGAGACCGGTCAGGAAGATGACGAAGCCCTGCTTCGTGCGGGCAGGGTAGCTCTCGCGCAAGGTCTTGACGACGGACCTATGCGTGCGTCAGCAAGGCGAGCAAGATGCGCAGGACGCAAGACTCACTCGTATGAGAACCAGTCGGGGATGGGGGCGCCAGTCTTGAGACGGCGGCGGAGCTCGGTGCCCGAGATGTCCAGGGTCTGCACGCCCTTGGGGACGGAGTCGACCGGCTGATACTCATCCGTGGACGGGAGGTAGGTCATCTGCTGGAACGGCACCATCTCGATGTGGAGTTCCTCGTGGAACTGGGTGACGAGGTCCTGCGCGTCGTACGGGCCGTAGAAGTCCTTGCCCTGCGAGTTCTTGCCGGGGCCGGCGTGGTCGCGACCGACGATGAAGTGCGTGCAGCCAAAGTTCTTACGGATGATCGCGTGCCAGACGGCCTCGCGAGGTCCAGCCATGCGCATAGCCTGAAAGGTCGTGAGCACCCAAATGATGAGAGATAGGAAGATGTGTTACTCACGAGAGGCAAAAGGGCGAGCGCGCCCATGCCGTTGGGGTACTTGGCCATGATCGCCTCGTACACGCGAACACGGGTGTAGTGGTCAACATCACCAGGCTTGGTCAAGCCGACGACGGGGTGAATGAGCACGTTCTGTAGATATGATGAGCTACTGCAAAGTATGCATGCAGCAAAAGGTACTTACAGCCTGGCGCTGACGGGCAGCACGAACGGTGAGCTCGCGGTGAGCACGGTGCATCGGGTTGCGGGTCTGGAAGGCGACGACCTTCCTCCAGGCGAGCTTCTTGAAGTGGTTGCGAAGCTCGGTGGGGGTGTAGCGCAGCGCGACGTAGTCGTGGTGCTGCGGCGCCTGGATAGCCTGGACCTTGCCGCCAACGTAGAAGTCCTTGACCTTGGAGCGAAGGTAGGCGACGGCGGGGTGAGCGGGGTCGTCCGCGCCGAAGACCTTCTCAGCCTCCTTCACACGATCGGGCTGGTAGATGTCCTCGATGGTGATAATGGCAAGGGCCTCCTCGTCACGGGGGTCACGGAGGGCGACGCGCGCGCCAGGCGCGAGCGAGAGGGTGTCGATGTCCTCACGTGATACATCGAGAGCGATGGTCATGGGGAAGAGTGCGCCATCCGCCAAGCGCATGGTGTCCACAACACTTAAGAGCACGTCAGTAAGGCCAAGAGAAAGAGGGAAGAGAAGGGGGGGCGAACCTCTTGTAGTCCTTCTCGTTCATGAAGCCCTCGAGGGGGCTGAAGCCACCGTTGATGATCAGCTCGAGATCACAAAGCTGGCGCTAAGGGGGGATGAGCGAGAGCGCTTTTTTGCAAGCAGAGCCACGCACCTCAGTGAGGACGATGTCCTTCAAGCCGAGAGCCTCCTCCTTCAGCTGCGAAGAGATCGGCTCGTCGCGGAGGAGAAGGTCCTTGAGGACACCACCGTGAGGAGCGTTGGCCATTGCTGATGAGTGTGTTGGGTGGGGGGGAGATTGTTCTGAACGGGGGAGAAGAGGCTGGGGAACTGGAGGACCGGGGGTAGACGGTGAGGGTTATATAGCGCGGACGATGGGTCACGATCACGCCATCATGAGGAGCGGTTTCCGTAAAAATTGGAATGCGTCGGGTGAAAAGTGCTGTATTCCCAAAAGTCTGCTGGCGCGCGATTGGCCCGCAGGACGCAGAAGCGCGGCGCCCATGTCAGAGGCGGGCAGCGCGGCCAACAATGGAACGGGGATGAGAGCCATCACCAGCCACACACCTCCGCAAATGATCCAATCCATCACTGACAGCAACGTGACCCATGTTCGACTTTCCCGCGCCTGCTGGCCCATCTCGATTATCTTTCACGAATTGACAGTCGATTCGATACGGTGCCACCCGTTCGCTGGCACTTTGCTGGGGTCCTTGCTGGCCGTCGAAGCATGCTCCTCATTGCTGGCGGCAGCGCCCACCATATGCCAGGGGCGCCCCAGGTGTGCAGCGCAAGGAGTCACCAGCGGTTTATGGAATTTTATTCCATAAACCACCGCTGCAGGTCCTTCCGACTCGGTTCCATCGGACGTCCGCACTCGACCCAGGCAGTACAACCCTTGCGTCCAGCCCTCACTAGTCTCGAGAATTCCATGTCCGCAGGCAGTGGCAAGTCTGACCGGTGCCCGAAGACGTACAGTTAACTTGAATACGCATGCCATTACCGCTAGAAAATATATGTAGTATGTTACAGTGGTACAGATGCCAGCAAAGCTCGGTAGTAAGTACACAATAAACGGTCCCATCACGGGTCACCAGCACGAGACCGCAGATAAACAGGGCTATACGACGAGACCACGTCAATGTGGCCTTGATCTGGTCGCCACTTGTCCGCAGGCCGGCTGCCCCATCCCACCCACCCCTTCCTTCGCGTCGCGGACCTGGTGTCGTATATGAACGTCCGCTGCTCCTGCCCGTGGCGCGACTCCGCGGACGTCGTGTCCCCTTCCCACACCTCCGCAGACGATAGTTTGGTCTGCACATCAAAAGTGCCCTCAAACTTCGGATCCAAGTAGACCGTCGATTCAGCCAGGTTGTTCTGGGCGTGCAGGTCCAATCGCGCGTTGGGCGTCACCGGGTCGTAGGCAATGTCCAGCAGAAGGGTGTCGTTGAAGGTTTTCACATCCAACATATACGCCGGGGGAGGGTCGTTCGAATTTGAGACTTCGGCGTAGAGCGTCACATTCGCATTGATCTCGCTGGGGATACACATTGGTACAGGGAGGCACGAATCAGAGGTAGAATCACTGACCTATTCCCGGTGTACAGGGCTACGGTTGTCGGCTCCTCGCCGCACACCTGCGTGAGGGTCAAGTTGCCAGTAATAGGTCTAGGAACTATCAGCAGTCGCGCTGTGCAGAGGTAGCGCTGGCACTCACGCTTCGATAGTGTCAAGCTTCAACGATTGTGTGACATTGAAATTCCCGCCGATCGATCCGAGCGACGTTTGGACTGATATCTTGCGCGCCCGCACGCTCTAAAAGGCTAAATCAGCACGTCACAAAATGGGGAGAACGAAGGCCGAGCTTACATCGCACCATATATCTGCGCGGGATCCGTAGACGTTCAGCGTATCGAAAGCCACGCTCGGACTCAGGTTATCAAATGTTTGAGTGTACAGCGGCAGCGCTGTAACGAGGTTCTTGATTTCAAGGGAGGGGGAGGTGGGATAGAGAAGGTGGATTTGCACATCGACAGAATCAGAAGAGGAGAGGTGGCTGGGAACCTGGCATGCTGTCAGCCGCATACTCGCTGGCAGGCAAAACGAAACTTGGCATACGTAGATGGCTGCGCCTCTGTCGTTCCCAGAGTCGCCGAAGCAGACGTGGACCATGTGGCGAAGGTAATCACTTGAAGCGACAACATCTACCGTGAGCACGATATCGGTCGCCGACGTGTCAGGGTTCATGTCCACCCACAGCGCTCCAGTTGTGCCCACGAAATTAGATTCGCTGGCATTGGAGCTGAGGGAGATAGACCCAGAGGGGGAGTATGAATGTGACAAGCTGAAGGGGCCTCTTCAGCGTCATGCGTCCGATCGCCACCTAGGAAACGCACCTGGCTCGGTATTTTTCCAAGTTTGCGTCCTCCGACATCGTCCAGTTGTTGCATACGTATCCCTCGCTATCGCCGGCCAGCACGAGACCGACGCGGGCAAGATCGAGCAGCGACGTCGTCTCTTCCGTATCCTCCCACGGCGGCGGACGAGGGCGGTGCACCGGTCTTCGCAATTGCTGCAGTTCCTCATTCAGCTCCAGGTCATGACGCGAAGTGCTATACATACCGTGACGATGAGGGGGACGCCGACGACGATGGTAAGGAACACATAGAGTGCGAGGCCGTATAGCAGCGCCCGGCGCCAGCGATTGGATTTGAGGGACGGCTGAGGCCAGGGGAAGCTCCGCCGCCGCGGGGGAGTATTGCTGAGCTGGAGCAGCAGCTGCGCCTGCGAGGTCTCGTAGTCCGGGAGCGTCGAGAGCGTGGAGGGGGTGCTGGATCTGCCGGCCACAGGCTCCGGGAAGCGCACGGTCGGCTCTGCGACATATGGGTCTTGCTTGGCTTGCTGGTCTTCGGCGGCGAGGACAATCATGATATCGGGGCACAGCCGCAACTACGACATGGACACCGTCGACAGCGACGACGAAGAGGAAGAAGTATAAAGGCAGCAGGGAAAGGTCGACTCTCGCCGTGCACCGGTTTGTGTGAAGTTATGGATCCGGACAAGTGATGAAGCGATCGACAATGTCTTGGAATGGCATCCGCTTGCCACGACCCCACGAGTCCAAACATCTACAAATATCGTGTTACAGCTCTGTACTGAAGCCAGGCCCCTGCTTCTTCGCTCCTGGCGCGAAGACCGACTGCATGGTGCGTACGGCATCCCGCCATACTCCTGCGATGTACCCTGCACAGTCCATCGTACTCTCCCTGCATATGCGGAAGATGTGCGCCCATAGACCGCCTGGGGCAAACCTGCTCCCAACAGCGGGTGATGCTCGGGGCTGTCGCTATCATGAGTACACGGACATAGTTTTCGGTGTGAAGCGCGTACCTTGGCAGCACGCTCGGCTTCTGAAATGAGCTTCTCCGACTCATCCTCGTCCGTCCGCTGCCACAGCTCGCGGAATACATTGGTCGCGTACAAGGACTCGGCAAATCGGTGCAGTGTGTTGATGAGGGCGACGACCTCCTGGCGCGTCAGCAGGCCGGCGTTCGCATTGGGGCTGCGCGTGATCAATCAATACACAGTCGCGATAGCGAAGGTTTGCTCACTTAAGGGCGGTCTCGTCCAACTCGAACAAGATCTTCATCGCAGTAGCCACGCCCATAGTCTGGACCTTGCCCCAGAGACGGCACTTGTCGCACCCTGTGCAGTCCATGATGCGCGTGACGTTGCGGAAGTGGCTCTTGAACTCTTCTTTCAAAATCTGAGCCGGATGTTCAGTACGACCTTAGCTGCTGAGAGATTGTAGAACATACGTTCGCGTTCTCTCCGCGGAACAGGACTGTCTCGTCGAATCTACCCACTGTCTGCGCCGTAGATATGACGCCATTGAGTTTGGTGAGGGTATCTTCGTCGTCCTCTGCATTGGAGAAGGCGCAATAGTCGTATGCCTCAAGGTACGGTCCTAGCCGCGCGACGGCGCGCAGCATCAGGACCGTGTTGAAGTAAATGTATTGCAGCCGTTCGGGGTGCGACGCTATGCGATTAACATAGCATTGCAGGTCCGGTCCCTGAACGCGCTCGAGGTCAGCTAACGAAGCAAGG
Organism: Schizophyllum amplum; assembly: GCA_007026445.1. Classification (NCBI taxonomy): domain Eukaryota; kingdom Fungi; phylum Basidiomycota; class Agaricomycetes; order Agaricales; family Schizophyllaceae; genus Schizophyllum; species Schizophyllum amplum. The sequence continues at coordinate 1,579,893 of VDMD01000001.1, read as the reverse complement.
GACACGCGGACGGAAGACGTACCCATTCTCCCGTCTCCTTGTTGAGAGACTCGTAGCATATGTGCGTCGAGATAGAAGCATGAAGGCCTGCGTGGGATGAGCGACGGTCGGGTCGCGCGGGATATGAACGAACCAGATATAATCTTGTAGTAGACCTTCTTCTCGAGGCATTGCTCGGACTCGTCAATCGAGCCGTTCTCGTCCTTGAACGGGTCGGTCATGGTATCGGGAAGGGTGACGGGTGCGGGGTTCTTGCTCTTCATGAGGTTGAGCTCGGAGACGCCGAAGCAATTCTCCTCGTAGATTGCGCGCCATATCCTTCGGGCGTCTTCGCCAGAATAGCCGGTGTACCTCTCAGGTATCTGTGAGAGGTCGTAGTATTCACCCTCTAGAGTGATGTAAGCTCACAAGTCAACAGAAGTATAGGATTGACGCACCTGTATCATCGTCTAGGTAGCAGAAGTCGGTGTCGCGGTAGTAACATCCTGGTAGCTTGTGGACCTGCGCGACGCGTCAGTGAGAACGCTGACTCCTTAATTGATGCACTCACTTCATTTACAGATGATACTTGACTCAATACCTTGGCTCTGAACTTTTCGGGCACGTCGCTCTGCAAGAACCTCTTAGTAACGGCGGAGCAAGGGCACCGAAGGGACGCACCTCATCCAGCGACGTGATCGAGCAGCTGGCCTGATTGCATTGACCATCGTCTGGCCAGAACGGACACTCGCGGTACAGGTCGGCCTACAGACGCGTTCAGCCACTTCGACACCTGAACAAACGCATAAACTAACCTGGAAGTACTTGAAGAATGGCTTACTGACGAGCTCATGCAAGTCTGCGTACAGCTGGTCCGTGACGCTCTCCACTGTCTCGTAGTCGCAGAGCGTGGTTTCTATCGGGCCTGTAGGCTGATCCCCCATCAGTCAGCGGGGGCGGCTGGCGATCGGGGAGGGGACGCACCACCGAGTTCTCGCATATCTCCTGCGCGGGCTGGCGCTCAAGAACGCTCTGCACCTGGTCTTTACGGACGAGGTTGTCCGTGAGGAATGAATCTGAGCCCAAGGACGAGCAGGCGCCGAGGGACAAGGCCTGAAAGGCGAGCGCGAGTCGCAGGGCGCGACAGAGTGTGTTTCCCTGCATAGTGCGCGCTATTGTGTTGTGGGGGCGCAAGTGAAATGATGGTAGAAAGGGGTGCAGGGCGAGCAGGGCAATAATTTATGGTGCTAGTAAGATGCAAGACGTGTAAGAGAACAATGGCCACGTCGATGCGTAATGTCCGACCACGTGACCACGAGCCGAGAAGGATCTCGCCGCCGCCATCGACGATGGCCAGCCCAGCCTGCCGAAGCCCGCACAACGAGTGTATCGAAAGGCCTTTGCGGGCGACCACAGAAATCTTCAGCCTCTCGCAGTAGATTTTGAGCGACGCCGCACGGAAGATTCGGCCCGGGAACCGAGCGCGCCCATGGCGGCGCCGCTCGACGTCGGCGCGCCTTCCTGCTTGCCTTCATGTCGACCGAGACTATAGCGTCGCTGGAAGAGTACGACGATGTGGTGTCCTGGATTAACGACGTGCTCGACGGTGGCGAAGACTCCGACGTCCCCGGCTTGACAGAACTCGATCAGCGCGTTACTGGGCTCGTCGCGTCCCTCGACATCGCCTGCGAGGACACCTCCTTCCAGCTCGAGCGCATTATCGACGATGTATCTCGCGGGGTTCCCCGTCTTACCTATGACTTGCACTTTATGCGCGATGGCGCTGTCTCCCTCCAGAGCGCGCTCCTCCAAGTCCGCCAGCGATCGAAGAGTGTCGTGCCCCCCGCGACAAGCACCGCGCTCGATCATCTGAAGACCCTCGACACCATGAAGCGCAATATGGAGGAAGCCCGCGAGGTGCTGCGCGAGGCGGAGAGCTGGAGCACGCTTGAACTGGAAGTCACGTCGCTATTAGCGGAGCAGAACTACGCGAAGGCTGCTGAACGCCTGTCGGAGGCCAACAAGAGCATGGTCGTCTTCCAGAACACGCCCGAGTACGATCCGCGACGTACGCTCATGGTCAACCTGCAAAACCAACTGGAAGCTTCACTCAGCTCCGCCCTTGTATCCGCGATCAACGCGCAGGACTTACCGACATGCCGCCATTACTTCTCCATCTTCGCGCACATCCAGCGGGAGTCGGAGTTCAGGAACTACTACAATGGCTCGAAGCGAAGTCCCCACACGAGCGCCTGGCAGGAGGCCAAGATGTCGGACTGCGGCGAAGTGACACGGAACGACCCCATGGCCACGACCTTTGCGACCTTCCTCCAGAGGTGGTACGCAAGCCTACTTAATTTGCTCAATCAAGAGCGTACGACGATACCGGCCATTTTCCCGGATCCCGCGCAATCCCTGTCTGGCCTCTTCACCTCCGTCCTCTCATCCCTGCAACCCACATATTCTCAGCGTCTGTCGGGCCTCGTCGCACAGAACGGCGACTCATCACTCAGAGAGCTCATCACTGTCTTCAAGACGACGGAGGAATTTGCAGGCAGCGTAGAGAAGGTCTTCGAAAAAATTCGCTATTCCGCTACACCCGAGGCGTCCCCAGACCCAGCTAATTCCCCCCCAGCTCGATCCGGGGTGCATCGGCGCCGCTCCAGCCGTATGTCTATATCCTGGAGGCCAGGTGCTAGGCCGTCCACGAGCGGGTTAGGTGTCGCCAAGTCGCTGAATGCGGAAGATCTTGATTGGGACCAAGAGCTCTTTCAGCCGTTCCTACAGTTTCAGACCGAATACGGCTCGTTGGAGCGACGTATCCTGGACGAAGCTCTGCATAGCATCATCACGAGCAAAAGCGCTCACGAGAGGGACCAGGCGCGTCTTCTGCGCGAGCGGTCTGTAGACGTGCTCGGGGCGGCGGAGGAGAGCGTACACCGATGTACGAGCTTTACATACGGATACGGTGCTGTGGGACTGGTGCAAGCACTCGATGGCTATTTCCAGGCTTTCATCGACATGTGGACAGCCAGCGTCGACAACGACATCGCCAAGACGCGATCCGTGCAAAGTACCGTGTCCGAAAGCGACCTCGCGGACCTGGACTACTCGCAGGAGGACTGGGATTACTTCCAAACGATGCTCCATCTGCTATCGGCGACCCGCGCGCTGTCGGAGAGGCTGACGGGTTTTGAGGCCAAACTGCGTTCTCAGCTTGCGCAGATCGCGACAAAGTTCCGGCTTGCGAGGGACAGCCCGGAACACTTCCCATTGACGTCGATCAAGGGAGAGGCGCAGATGTTGGAGCAGTCCGCGTTGAACTCAGCGGAGCTGCATGCCTTGCTGGAAGGCGTCGACCCGGAAGCACCTCACGACCATCAACAGCCGCCGCCCACACCGGGCTTCCGCTCAACATTCGCATCGGCACCAGGCTCCCCCGCTCCTCTACTCCTTGACGCCCGTTCCTCTGTTGGCTCCCTTGCGCGCGCATGTCAGATATCACTGCAGGGCACTATCCTTTCGCCTTTGCAGAAGCACCTGGCAGCGTACCCATCATCTTCACTGTGGAATGCACCCGGAGACCCCAAGGCGAGGCAGACCGTCGCCGGAACAGACTTACAGGTCCCCACGTTCTCTACCTCGCCCAGCGACATCGTACAACGCGTCGCGGAGGGCATGCTCAACCTCCCACGACTGTTCGAGGTCTACGCTGATGACGATGCGTTATCGTTCTCGCTCGCTACGCTGCCGAACCTCGACCAGGAGATGCTGAAGAGCCTCGTTGAGACGCCAGCCGCGGCCGAGCCTCCGTCGTCGCACATGCGTCGCGCATCTATCGCTGCGCCGCCCAAACCGGCGGCCCTAGATCCAGAGGCAGTCTCATCTGCGTGGCTCGCCTCGCTGGGGCAAACACTTGTCCTGCATCTCACCGCCGACGTGCTTCCACAGATAACGAAGCTGTCGCCGGCAGGAGCGGCGCAGCTGGTGTCTGACCTGGAGTATCTCTCGAACATACTTCGTGCACTCAACACAGCGTCGGACGATTTGGAGCGGTGGAAGCAGTACGTGGCGTTGGACAACGGGCAGGGGCGGAAGTTGCTGCTCGAGGGCGCACCGGACGACATATTCCAGTCTGTTGCGGAGATGAGGGGCTGGACGGCGAGATGACGGGACAGTACGCAGGTTCCATACTTTCCAGCGTTTTACTTGACTGAGGCATTCGTAGCTGTCCTGACGGCCGGCGAGGGCCAGTCATCGTTTGATGACCAGAAGAATCGGATGACAAGGAAATAATGTACTTATGGTCGGGCCCCGCACCTTGAATTCCCGGGAAGTCGCACTTCGTACGATCACGGCAAAAGCTTCTGGTAGATAAGCGGGGCCAATCCCTACTTACATACTTACAGAGTTGAAAGCTACATAGAAACCAGTTTTGTCCATACAAAACCAGCTGTCCTGACGATTTTTCCTGATAGCCACGTAGTGTACAGGACGGTTCGATGCAGCAGGGCCTTGAAGAATGCAGCAGGACGACGAAGTCACGAAGATCTCCTGACTTGCTCTCGGCCCGAACATCCGGTGCAGGCCGAATGTCGCAAGCGCCCGGGACCAGTTCGGCACGCCTTCTAGATCTGACTGTCACGACCGCAACCTCGCTCAACTTGAACCTGGGACTCGGAGATTTCCCCTAAATACGCTATTATGTCTTCATCTGAGGACGGTGGAAGCCCGCCCCTGTCAGGATCAAAGAAGAGGAGACTTCCGCACGCTTGTGACAACTGTCGCAAGCGCAAGGTCAAATGTAGGTCTTAGTAAAGTCGAACCAGGACAGATGTTGAATGTAGCATAGGCGATAGCGCACGGGCCAATGGTCGGTGTACCAACTGCGTTAGTTTTGACATACCCTGCGAACACACGATCCCCTCACGCGTACGCTTTCCCGCTCGTTCATGCACGGGGTTTACTAACTTTCAATCAGCGTCGTGGCCCTCAGAAGGAATATGTGGAGGCCCTTGAGGGGCGTATCAAGATGATGGAGAATATGTTGACGATGGTGCGTAGAATCTGCCCTACGCCATATCATTCGCTGAAGAGGGACCCAGCATGCAGAAAAGGCCAACAAAGCCACCGACAGCGCTTCCTCGTCGTCCCCCTCGTCATTGCGCACGGCATCTGCCGGCAGTTCTCCTTCATCGAATCTCACTAGCGCGGACGCGCAGCGAGAAGACGACTACGAGCGCCAGCAGGCCGAGGTCCTCAATAGCATGAAGGCATTGCGCATCACCGATTGCCATTCCCGCTACTTCGGACCGGCCAGTACATTTCATCTCATGAGTACGGCTCTGTACGTCAAGGCAACGTGCGATACGGAGGAGGACGACGCCCAGCAGGAAGGCGTCATCTACAACCACTACCAGGACAATGTGCAGAACATCACCTGGGACATTTTGCCAGTAAGTGCGGGCCCCCTTGAGATATGATGTGCAGGAGTTTATCGCGTATTGAGTTTAGTGGGAACGGTCGAGCTGTGAGGAAGACGTCTACGCACCTTCCGAGTTTCCTGAGGACGACCTTTTGCGACACCTGATCGACATATATTTTGAGACGCCCAACACCGTCAATCCTGTCCTCCATCGTCCAACCTTCGAAAGATTGCTTCGCGAGGAACTGCACCTTCGTGACTTCTACTTTGGCGCAGTGGTCTTGATGGTGTGCGCCTCTGCCGCGAGATATTCGGCTGATCCTCGTGTTCTGGCGCCCGGCTCAGACGACTTGCGCAGCGCTGGCTGGAAGTGGTGCGTGCTTCAACCTTGGCAAAACACCCTCATCGGCTTACATGCAGTTACAGGTTCAGTCAAGTTCCCTTAATACGCCGGAAGTCTCTGTTCAAGCTGCCAAGCGTGTATGAACTACAATATTACAGCGTGTGTTGCAACGTTGCTCGTATCGTAATCTCGCTGATTTATGTGCAGATCCTTCTGACCTGCATATACGGAACCTCCGCTCCGCAAAGTGCATGGCCTATACTGGGCATCAGCATCCGATATTGTCAAGAGTTGGGCATTCATCGCAAGTCGATTGATCCGCACTTTGTTCACAACGAGCATTGGAATAGAGCATTCTGGTAGGTCTTCCGTAGTTTGATCTGACAACGTACGGAAGACTTACACCTTCTCAGGTCGCTCGTCTGCATGGATCGCATCATCAGCTCTTTTCTGGGAAGGCAACCATGTATACAAGCCGACGAGTGAGCCCTTCACCTGATAGTACTCGACGGAGTTTTGATCATCGACAGTATTGACGCTGATCTCCCCGTCGCCTGTGACGATGAGTATTGGGACACAGGCAATCCGGATACAGTCTTCAAACAGCCTGCACACAAGCCTTCCAAACTGGCTTTCTTTGCCCACTACGTGAAGATCACCGACGTCCTGGCGCACGCTCTCAGCACGCTCTATACAACCGCCAAATCACGCATACGACTGGGGAACGTAGGACCGGAATGGGAACAACGTGTCGTCGCCGACTTGGACTCCGAGCTCAATGACTGGTTGGATAAGCTGCCGGATCACCGTGCGTCGAGTCGTGTCCCGCATTTTCGCAGTGGTCGCTAACGATTCCGATAGTCCGCTGGGATCCCAAGCGCGAGGACGTTACGTTCTTCAATCAATCCTCGGTCCTCTTCGCGACCTACTATCATGTACAAATTCTCATTCACCGCCCCTTCGTCGGCAAATCGTCTCCAGTTACTTTCGCTTCTCTTGCCATGTGCAACAATGCAGCGAGAGCATGCTCTCGCATATTTGCGGCGCAGGTGGCGCGGGGGAAGTCTATCATGACGTCGGACATGGTCGTGAGTGTACTCTAGCGACCCTGGTAATTCACGACTGACATCGGGCATCAGGTCACTGCCTTCACGTGCGCCATATGCTGCTTGATGAACATTTGGGGAGGGTCGAAGATGGGTTTGACGATCGACCGGAATCGGGAAATGGAGTATGTGCGCCATTGCCTGCGATATTTGGAAGAAGGCGAGCGCAGATGGTTCCTTGCGGGTCGGTTCAAGTGAGCGTCATCTTCGATATTTGCACCAGATACTGAGGCTTGGTGCGCTAGGGACCAAATTACGAACCTTATGAACATGCAGGAGAAGGTTAATCCCTACCCGGAATACACCACGAAGAAGCGGCCTCGGTCGAATTCCGCACGCACCGACGCGCCTTCGCCGTCGACAATGAGGCCAGCGCCCACTGCGACTCAAGCACCCGAAGGCGACAAGCCCGATATGTGGAACGGTTTGGACGACAGCACGTATTGGAACGTCAATAACATGTTGTTCCCGCGGAGCGATCCTGCGACTGCTGCGACTCACAATCCCATGCCTCCTGATCAATCTTTCTCTTCATCGCGCTGTTTCGATCCGTTCACGAGCAGGCCCGACCATCAAATGTTCGACATGGATACGCAGCACGCGCAAGCAACACCGTCCATGGGAGGGGCGAGCGAAGCTGATATCGCCGCACTGCAAACAGTGCCTATGAACGACGTCTTTGATATGTGGTCCCATCTACCATCTGAGTATGTTGCTTCCACGTCTCATCTGTGTGAATTATTGACGCGAACGGTATTAGCATGCAATCATGGGATACGTACTTGCACGGCCTGGAGATGCCGCAATCCAGGGACGCCGCGAATGGAGGCTCGATGCTGCCACCGACATTCCCGACGATGTAGCAGATTTTTCGGACACCAGCAGTGTAACAGTATCTACGGTATCGTCGTGTACAGTACTATATCAGATAATTCAGTAGACAGGCTATCAACAGTCAAGGAGAGGGGATGTGGCTGCGACCGACCAGCGGCACGTTGTGTGTTCGTGTTGTGGATTGATGTTTGTGGAGGATGCATTGACAGGTCGCGCGATGCGCATCTCTTGTTTAGAACCCCTCTTGTCTCCTGCCATCGTGTCGTTGCCTATCGTCGTTCTTGCTCTTCTCGCTTTTCTCGCTCTTCTCGTTATCGTCGAATTCAACATGTCTCCCTCTCTGCCTGCCTCTGGTATCAACTCCAGGCTCCGTCAAGCTGAATATCTCCGCCCTGCGATGAAACCTTCGACCGCACTCACTCCTCGCGAAATCCACCAAATGAAGCCCGCAATCGCTCAACAGCCCATTTACCTGGACTACGAGACCTCGCAAGTCGTCGAAGAACGCGCATATACCCAGCTTTCTGTGGAGGAACACCTCTCTCTGGGCCCTCCTCTCCTCAAGCCCGCACGCCCTCCCAAGTACGCTCAGCTGCAGTATAACGCTCCATCGTCGCACCGCACTGTGGAGAAGCGCTCCGTCTCTCTACCTCAACATCCTGCCCGGCAAGGTCACGTCGCTCTGAACATTGCCGGCAGGCGCGTCGTCTCCATGCCCGAAGTCTCTACGCCGACGCAAAGAAGTGTGCATGCTCGTCTCTCCTCGGCCGCAAGTCACTCTCGCAATACGACCTTCAGCGACGTGTCTACAATGTCCATAACTTCAAATGGGTCTACCTACTACTCTCCGTCCGACTCGCTCCGCGTGCCACCCTCCGACCTGCCTCAAACCCCGTCGCCGCCTTCATCGCCTGAATCGGTCCTGTTCATCAACAACAACCTTGCGCACTCCAACAAGAAGATCCTACACCAAGAATTTTCTGATACTGAAGCACCCGGTAGATAGCATATATCCCGATTTTTGCAGGCGCTGACTTCGCTGCAGCGCCGAACTGGAGATCCTGGACAGCTTCACCGCCTAAACCGATTCCAGCTCTTCACGGCCCTCTCTCTCTTCCTTATGCTCGTTGTCCTTCGTAAGTCACTGGCCGTCTTGTCGAGAATTTTACGTTTATGGTGCCCCAGCGGCGCGGAGGGTACCATAGTCGAAGGAGAAGACCTCACTCGAATGATATGGGGCCTTGAACCTGGCGATCATTCAGGAAGCGATACAACGATGAAGCATACAACCACGAATCCATCCCAACGACAAGTTGACGAAGCGAAGCGACCTCGCACTGCGTCCGGCGGTTCGAAGGAAGAGCAGAGTGGCAAGAGCGCGCACCCCATCGTGTCCTCGCAAGCTTCAGTTCGTATGGATGATACCAGGAGCGAGATCATTTTACGAGACGCCCTGCCGCATGGCCCTCGGAGCGGTCACGAGCAGTCGATCCCAGGCCATCCCGATTTCGCTTCTCAGTCTCGTCCACAAGAGGATCACCCTGCGACTGCATTGTTGAAGCCCTCGGCCCCAATCTTCGTACCTCGGTCCCCGCCGGGATTGTGTCCTTCTGCTAAGAAGCTTGAGTCGACGCATGTCCTCGCACCTAAGCAGGCTCGTCGCATGTCCGCTATGGAGATTGCCCAGCGGTATCGCCAAACGCAGGCTCAGCCATCGTCTGACCGGCGTCCTCCGTCTCCCGAGTGGACATCTAACTTCTGCCCGTACCTGGAGCCTATCTCTGCGGTCCCAACATTTACGACTCGCTCACGTCCGGTTCGTCATGGCTTCGACGATATCTACCTTCCGAAGATCGCACCTCCCATCCAACATGAGCGGCAGCGGGCGGATTCAGAGCAATCGTACCGGGAACCGGACTTCGACGACTACGTTGGTGCTGAAAGGCTCGTATATGAACAAGAGTACCGACCATACTACGATCAATACGATATCCCTCAGTCTCCTCCTATGGCTCATCGACCTCTCCCGCCTGTTATCGGCTCACACCGCGACGAACCTGGCGGAGCTTCGCACACCCTACGATATGCGACGGACAACTTGTCGCGATCTCCAGCTGCTTCAAGGCGTAGTTACTTCCCGCGGCACGAGCCAGAGATGGATCTGAGCCTAGTCGTCATGCGAAGCCCTAGCAGCCATCGTTCTCCAAAGCCTCCCGGCCCTCCGCCCAATACGCCCCTACCTTCTCTTCCCGCCAGAGGCCTGCGGCGGATATCACAGGAGTACTTGACGCGATTACCAAGTGGAGAATCATCGGTCAGCGAGGATCCCATCATGCAGACCGTCGTCCACGCCCAGCCGCGCTCTGTTCCCATGGCGCGCCTCATGCAGCGTCGCCTTTCCGCCGTGCCCGAGGAACTCGAAGACACGAGCATTCACGCCGAGCGCCCACCATCTCCGACTCGCATGCCTAGACCTCTGCGCACCAGCACCGTTCTTCGTCAGCCACTCCCTCCTTCTGCACAACCTTCCTGGAGGGCGAAGACGAAGATGCCTGTACACGACGACGGCGACGATGACAAGGCCAACGTGCTGGCTCGGATAGCTATGCGTAGCAGGCGCGTTGTGCTGGTGGAAGAGGATGACGATCCTTATCGCTGGGGCCCTGTCGCATCGAATGGTCCTTCTAGCCTCGAGCGGGACAAGTCGAAGAGAGTTCCTCTTACCGCTGTGGGTAACCTGTCTCGTTCCGCGTCTGCGGTATCTTCGGTTTTAGGTGACACGGCGACCGAATCCGACACCAAGGAGAATCCCGAGGCTGAGCACATGAAGGCAAAGCCGAAGAAGAATAAGGTGCGCGGCGGAAGGAAGGTCAGGAGCAAGAAGGCTGCGAACAAATAAGTATCGGTGTCTTCTTTCTTTGTTTACAATATTTTGTTGTCCCTCGCACTCTCAGTCGTCCCTTTGTATGTCCCAAGCTTTACGTTCTGCAGCTGGTCCGTATCTTTGTTTTTCGTGGATGGATATTGGAATGTTATGATACCCTCAGGCTTGCAAACGTTACCGTTATCCTTGTTACATGTTGTCGCTGTCGACTCCTCCGCTATGTAGTACTCACTCTATCGCAACTTACGCATTTATGGACCGAACAGCCTTGCCGGATGGACGTCTTCGAAACCTATAATCCAGAGCCTTTCTTTCAACCAAAATTGAAGCTTGAAGCTCCGAGGCCCATGCATTTCTACCAACTCATAAATATGCCGCATTGTACCAGTGCATCCCAAAGCAAACCACTATCAATTGAGCTTCCCTTCAAGCAGTTTCCACCTGTCTCCATTTCTTACCCGACCAACGAAGGATTTCAGGTCCGCCTTCAAGAGTTGGTTAGAGAGAAGGTTGGGATGGCAGAAAAAAAAACGTACAATAAACAGATCTGGCACCTCAACGCTGGGGAAGTGCCCTCCAACCTTGTGGGTGTCGTTGTAGAACACGACGTTCTTCCCTATCCTCGCGCTCACGAGCCATTGCGGCGCGTAGCCCGGATCGTGTGCAAATGCGCTGGCGCCCAGGGCCACCTCAGCAGGGATGATGCGGCTGCTGACCTCCTTGTCCATCTTCCTGCGCGCGTACTTGTAGATACGCGCATGTGCGGAGCTTTCTGTGAGAAGGTAGGTTGTGGTCCAGGTGATGACGCGGGCCTTGTCCCATTCGTAAGCAGGGTCGGAGAGCGCATGCAGCTTGTCGAAGATCCACGCGAGCATGCCCACTGGTGAGTCAGCAAGGACTTGCGAGATTGTTTGCGGCTTCGTGGCTGGGAGGGACTGCTCAGCAACTGGCCAAACAATGTGGAGAGTAGGCGCGCTTACCTTGGATCTTGGAGAAGCCCGACTCAGATCCGTTCAACCACTTCAGGCCGAGTTTGAGGCGGAGAGTATCCCTGAAGTAGCCGGCTGCGAAGCGCATTGTCGTAAGAGGCTCGCGAAGGGGAGAAGGAATTCCGGCAATAAGGAAGTTTATGTGGATGCCGACGCATGCATCGGGGTGGTCCATAGCCATGATGCGTGTGATGAGGGAGCCCCAGTCACCTATGACACTGTGAGTAGGTTAAATCTAGCAAACAGGAGATGCTCGTACCGCCTTGCAGAAGGTAGTGGTCGTAGCCCAGGGTCTTCATCAACTTGTGGTATATGGATGCGATGCTTCCGAGTGAGAACTCGGACGACTGTGCAACGTCGTGAGCCACGAGGGAGATGGAGGTACATATCAAGCTCACTTGCGGTGATGAAGAGAAAGCAAAGCCCGGAAGACTTGGGGCGATGATATGGAAGCCGGGGAAGTCCCCCTCAGATGCGGTCAACTTCAACAAACTCTCAACCTGTGCAGATGCGTTAATTGCACAGGCAGGTCCAAACGATTCATATGAACACACCTCGAGGAAGCTCCCCGGCCAGCCGTGGGCAAAGAGCAACGGCACAGCGCTCGGAGACGCGCTTCGATGGTGCACAAAGTGCAGGTCGATAGTCTCACCGCCCTCCTCAATCGGCACGGTAAACATCTCAAACGTCGAATTGATGCGCGCCTCCTCCGCGCGCCAGTCGTACGTCTCCCTCCAGAAATCCACGTACTCCTGCATCACAGAGGAGGGCACGCCATCGTCCCATTCCTTGCCCTTGTCATGCGGGACGTCCGGGATGACGGTGCTCGTGCGCACACGGTCGTTGATCCAGTTCAGCTTCTCGTCGGAGACGTGGATACGGAAGGGCTTGGGAGTGGCCGTCATGATAAGTATGGTATCAAGAAAGGAGCGGAGGGGGGATATGTCAGTCTGAAAGAATGCATGACTTGCAGATCGCTGCTTATATGCATGAGGTCAGCGGGTCGCGGTAGGCGTTTCGCACTCTCGCCGTATCATGACATATGGCAGTGCTGGGCGGACTTGCGGGGGGCACGTCTGTCGCGCCCGGCGCATCGTCCCCCGAAGGCCCCGCATCGTGCGCTAAAGATCCCGCATCGACGCGCGCCGAAGGTGCCGCACCGTCCTCCCAAGATTCCGCATCCTCGCTCACGGTGGCAGCGGCTCACCTATTTCTGACAACTAGCCCGCACATATTCCGCTGACGGCCGTCGCGCCAAGCAGATCGACAGGGCGCGCACATCAACGGAAGCACAGTGATGATGTTACATACGCTCGCCCTGATCCGGGCCAGTGAACGCCGAAGGTACAGAACTTGAAGTCGACGAGCACAGCGTCCTAGAAACAGCACATAGATAACCGCCCGCCCGCTCCAGAAGTCGACCGCCCGCTCAGAAGTCGTCGCCTGCATCGACGTAGTTTGCCATCGGGTCCTCCGCCATGCTGCGTTTCTTGCGATATGTATCTGCGGGACGTTGTTAGGAACCCGGTCAGTAGGGACCTCGTAAGGACCCAAGGCGTGTGCGAACGTACCCAATTCTTCCTCCGTCAAGTCGACCTTGCCACCATCCAGCGCGGTCCCTCTCGGCTTCTTCCCATTCCGCACGTCGTCCTCGTCGTCCTCGCCGCGCATCTTGCGTTTCCGGTCCTCGTACAGCTCCTTCGCGGACTTCTTTGGCCGGTCGTCGTCCCGCGGGGTTGGAGGCGCAGCAGGCTCAGCGTGTTGTGATAGTAGGCTCTTCGCGGTCGATGCGTTGGTGGCTTCGATACCCGCCTGCCCGGCGCAGTATGATAGGTGCAGGCTGGAGTGGCAGCACGCGTAGCCCCAGACGCCGGTGGCCTTGTCGTACCAGGAACCCCATACGGCAGTGTGGTTGTTAGTGAACACTAGATAGTGGGTGAGTGCTGGGTGAAGATGATGATTGATTGGGGCTCACCATCTTCCGGATACTTTGACCGCGCCTTCGCACGCTCTCTGCCCTTGATGACCTGCCCGGAGCGGGAGTACTCGACGTAGTTCTCCGTCTGCCCTTGCAGCAATTCTTTGGGCGCGGACTTGAGGTACTCTTCTCCGCCGTACTTCGAGAGGATGCTGACTTTGGTCGTGTCACGCAGCTCCTCTTTCTTCTGCTTGAACTCCTCGTGCAGCAACTCCCCCTGCGTGGGGTTCGCGTTGAAGTGTAGGTCGTTTCCACGCGATGCCGCTTGTGCTGCGAACAACTGAAGCTGCTGGACGGCTTGCGCTTCGCCAGACCATCGCATGAAATTCTCGCCTGCGAAAGTGGCCTGAGGAGAACGTCAGCAGAGTGCAGAGTAAGATATGCTAAGAACATACGTCTTCGGGAGCAATGTCTTTCCGCGGAGCTTCGCGCATGGAACGGGTTTTGGGATCGTAGTAGGCACTTGACGGGTCGAGATTGATGAGATATTTCGCAGTGTCTTCACGTATACGCAGGTTGCGAACGGTAATTCGCGTCTTCGCGTCCATCTTCTGCCCGACAGCATCCGCCGCGTCCGCGTACTTGTCCTCGTCCATGTCTTCCTCGTCACTCGACCCGAAATCGGGGTCCGCCTCCTTCCCTGCCTTCGCCACCTTGCGCACAGCGGCCAGGTCTGTGGTCGTTTGCTTGTCGATCTCCTCCTCGCGCAGCCGCTGGCGTTCAGCCTCAATGGCAGCGTATTCGTCGTAGATCTTCTTATGCTCGGAGGGATCGTAGCCGTTCCAGCGGTCGCGCTTCGCATCATAGCCCGCGGGCACGTCCTGGAGGATTTCGTCCGCTTGGATGTCCTTGTTCGTGAACCGAGCTCCCTTCTTGCGCGGGCGTTCAAGACAGTCGCGCTTCTGGTGGGTCATGGCACCGCAGTTCTCGCAGGCACCCTTGCGGAACTTCTTCGCGGCTGGGCCAGCTTTGATACCGCGGTCGTACCAGTCGTTGATGGACTCCTTGGGCGGAGCTTCTTGTCGGCGCTGATGGCTGAGAGATGGTGCGCCGCTGTCGAGGTACCAAGGGGCCTGAGCAAGATATTCTGTGATTATATGAGTATGGGCATCATCGGGTAAAGCGTATGTTACGCACGGGGAATGTGGGGGTTGATGGGTTTCCCCTCCTCGTCCAAAGCAGCGGGCGCTGTGCCGGCTTTACGGGCAGCATCTAGGTCCTTCTGACGCCTGTACTCCTCGCGAGAAAGCTTCCCGATAGCTGACATATCACTTTCAGTACTTTAGCTGCGAGGGATAGAGTTACTCACCTGACGCCGATGCCATATTACGTGCGATTCCTCCCGCGGTAAGATAGAAAGTATATGTTCTTCGTTCGCAAAATGAGAGGAAACGGAACTAAGTCAAACGGCCGGGAAGTGCTGAACGTCAGTGAACGTTTGGTGAACGTCGAAGACAAGGCTATGATCAGGTCGGCCTCCGGGCCGAAGTCCGTCAGGCAAATACCGAACGCTCGTGCCAAATAACGCGTCAACACAGGCGCGTCGCTGTCAGGTCGCTGTCCGTGCGCCTGACGATCACACGGCCATGGCGACTTACGTTGGAATCCTCCCCCATGGTAACCCATTGCATTTCTATGAAGATCTGCTTTTAATTGCGATATTCAGAACTTGTTGACTCCATATCTACCGCACAACAACAGAGCGGATCATCGACGCGTCTCCTTCGTCTGCCTCATCCACGAACGAGTGAGTGGGTAACCTAGACATCATGCGCCGCACACTGACGATGCTAGGCATACCCTCATTATTTGCCGCATATGCGTCTGGCATACACGTCGCAGAAGTGCAGTCAGTTGCTCCTGCGAATGAGCGATCATGGTTCATAGGCGACAGTGTCGTCGCAGGTGCGCATCCACTTCCTCTTGTCCCCAAGAACTGACCTGTACCGCTGGTAGACGGTCGCCTGCTCATCATGACCCCAATGGACCCCACATTTCTCCTTATACCCCTCCTTGCAGCGATACAACCGGTGCGTGGCCTTATCACCCTTCCACCATCCGTCTTACCAGTGTCAGGCAGGTGGTTCGCCAGCTCGGTTACGTCCGTGGGACGACATTGCTGAAGACATAGTTGCCAAAGTCACCACCGATACTGCCGCCCCGCCAAAAGACCGCTCCACCATAGTCGAAGCCGCCGACCTTACCGCGTTCCTTGACACGGCCTGCTGTCGCGCCGCCTTGCGCAACATATGTCAATGTGAAGGTACATTTACTCCTAACCTCATGGCTTGTGACGGCCTCATCGAGTCCACCAGATATCACGCCAGAGATCACCGTCTACCGGTATTCCTCAGACCGTCTGAACGAATACCTGCAACGCAAGGTTGCACGACTCTCTGCCTCGCCCCTACAAGAAGGCTCTCGCACTATGACTCGCAACCTCGCCAGAGACGGTCTGATGGAAGACGGCAAGGAAGAGCTTTTGAAGCGTACGTCCCTCTGTCTAGCAGCGCAACGCAAGAACTCCGCACTGAGACGGACCCCAGTTGGTCGCATACGAGCTGCCTGCGACCTCGTATCGCAATATCTCCCGCGTGACGTGCACACCACGCTGAAGGCATCGTACGAGTATGTCGCGATCATGCTCGTATCCTACGTCTCTCCTGACATTGCTCAGTTTCTCCGCCCTCGACGCGCATCTGAAGAGCCTGCAACCGAGCGAGGTCTCAATTGGTCAAGACGCATCGAAGGAGAAGGACTCCATGCCCGCCAAGGAGGCCACCAAAAAGCGCAAGGGAAAGGGCTCCCAGGGCGTTGAGAAACTGAAGAAGGCGAACACGGAGGGCATGGCGAAGCTGTCGACATTCTTCAAGAAGAAATGATCGTATGCGAGACAGATTCGCCATGAGTATACCGTATTCGAGTCGGTAGATATTCGACATGTAGCTCGCGCGAACGCTGTACTCGCCACGTCTTTTGGGGACTCTGGATCCCACGTTACCGGATGCGGGGACCCCACGGGCCACGGGTGTGGGGAAACCACGGTCCATCGGCAAACCGGGGAAGGGTTGACGCCGGGTTGAACCTGCCGGGGTCGTGCACGGTGCCGGTCATGAGCTTCTTTTCCTGCTTGTTCCCAACCTCCACGCCCGCACATGCTGTCCCGCATCCTGCGTCCTAGCGCGCCACTCGCACTCCCCAGGCCCCTCGCACTCGCCCGTCACAGGTCACAGATCCGCGCCATGTCTGCAACACACGGCGAGCTCGCGAACCGTCCGCAGCCGGACAAGGTCGTGCAGGATATAGCGGACTATGTGCACAGCTACAAGATTGACTCGGAGCTTGCGTACGAGACCGCGCGTCTCTGCCTAATTGACACGGTCGGCTGCGGCCTGGAAGGCTTGCGCTTCCCCGCATGCACCAAGTTGCTCGGCCCGGTGGTGGAGGGCACGGTTGTACCGAACGGTGTGTTGTATGCGATGATAGGGATGCAACGCTCATGCTAGAACTGTAGGTACGAAGGTCTTTGGAACGAACTACCAGCTCGATCCCATCCGCGGCGCGTTCAACATCGGAACCATCATCCGATGGCTGGACTTTAACGACTGCTTTTTGGCAGCTGAATGTCAGTGGTCATGTTGCAACCCGGCCTACAGCTCACACTCCATACAGGGGGACACCCATCGGATAACCTAGGGGCCATTCTGGCCGTCGCCGACTACCTCACCCGTACTGGGAAGCCCTTCACCGTGCATGACCTGCTGGAGGGTATGATTAAGGCGCACGAAATCCAAGGCGGTCTTGCGCTCCTCAACTCCTTCAACCGCGTCGGCCTCGACCACGTCGTTCTCGTCAAGGTCGCCTCCACCGCCGTTGTCTCCAAGATGCTCGGCCTCTCGCGTGACCAGACCATCGACGCTGTTTCGCAAGCTTTCGTTGACGGCCAGTCGCTCCGCACCTACCGCCATGCGCCTAACACCGGTCCCCGCAAGTCCTGGGCCGCCGGTGACGCGTGCTCGCGCGCCGTCAACCTCGCCCTCCTCGTCCAGAAGGGCGAGAAGGGTCTCCCCTCCGTGCTCACCGCAAAGACGTGGGGCTTTTACGATGTGCTCTTTAAGGGCAAGCAGTTCGAGTTCCAGATGCCCTTCGGGTCGTACATCATGGAGAACGTGCTCTTCAAGATCTCCTTCCCTGCGGAGTTCCATGCGCAGACAGCCGTGGAGGCGGCGATCATCTTGCACGAGCGGCTGAAGGCGATGGGCAAGTCGGCAGACGATATCAAGAGCGTGCGCATTCGCACGCAGGAGGCTGCGGTACGTATCATCGACAAGCAGGGTCCGCTGGACAACTTTGCCGACCGCGACCACGCCATCAACTACATGGTCGCGTACCCGCTGATCTTTGGCGAGCTGACTTCCGAGAGCTAGTAAGTGCGCATTCTACGTCACATCCTCCATGCTCACAGGCCGCCAAGCACGGACGAGTCCGCCGCCGACCCACGCATCGACGCCTTACGCGCTAAGATCTACTGTGTAGAAGAGCAGCGGTTCAGCGTGGACTACCACGACCCGGAGAAGCGCTCCATCGGGAACGCGCTGCTGGTCGAGCTCAATGATGGCACGGTTCTGGACGAGGTCGAGATTGAGTACCCTGTCGGGCACAAGCGCCGGCGCAGCGAGGGAACACCGCTTCTGATGAACAAGTTCCAAAGGTTAGTTCGGCTTGTGAGCGTCCATCGCCCTACTGATTAGCTGTCGCAGGCATATCTCGCACCACTTTGACATCGAGCAGCAGAAGAGGATTTTGAATACCGTCTCTGACGCAAAGTCCTTTGCGCAGATGCCGGTCGATAAGTTCACTGAACTGTTCATCAAGCAGTGACCGGTTGACCACCCATCACATACAGACGCACGCAATAAGGAAATGTACACCTACTTACACTGAAAGATCACAAGCGTTGAATGCTCTCATCGTCGCTGGCCCACGCGCATATGGAGAAAGCCCGATCTATACAAGAAATACAACAAATGCCCGATGATTAGAGAATACCAAAGATCTTCAGCGCGTTTCCACCCCGAACGCCGTCCTTCTCCTCCTTGTCCCAGCCCGACACCGTATCGATAGCATCCAGGTTCTCCACGACACTCTTCCACTTCTCGGTCGACGATAGCGGAGGGAAGAACGGGTGGTCGGTGCCGAACATCATGCGCCCCGAACCCGTCTTCCTGTTGGCGACAACGAACGACGAGTTGTCAGCGCCCGGAGCGTACCGTTCGGACCGCGAGACGATCTCGCTGACGAAACCAAGCTCCTCCGGGCCGTAGCAGACGGCGTCGAAATAGAGCTTGCCGAGGTAGAAGCGCGCATCGTGCTTGAGGCGGGCGGCGACGACGGGGTCGTGATCTATGCAGGAGGCGAGACGCGAGGAAAGTTGGGGAAGCGTGCCGCCTGAGTGGGCGAGAAGAATGCGCAGGTCGGGCACGCGGTCGTACACGCCAGCGAGGATGAAGCGGGTGATGGCCTGCGGGTGGGGGTTAGTCGATGGGGCGGGGAAGAAAAGACGGGTGCGTACCGTTGTCGTCTCGAAGGGGAAGCCGAGGGCGAGGGGCAGGACGTGCCCGTTGTCCTTTTCGCCCCATGCACCGCTGTCGACGCCATAGTGCGGGTGCAGGAAGACGACGAGGCCAGCGTCGGCGATGGCTTTCCAGACCGGCTCAAGCGCCTCGTCATCAAGGCCTTTGCCGATTCCGCGGGTACCCATGATGAGGCCATGAAGATGCGGCAATGCCTTGATCTGCGCTATGCATCCAAGCAAAGCGTCGATGCTGATACCAGGGACGAGCGGGAGAAGGCCCATGCCGTAAAGCCGTTTCAACGGGCCATCGGCGTACGCGGGGGATGAGGCGCAGTATTCCTCCATGTCGTCGTTGAGCTGTTTGGCGACCGTGTGCGCTTCGGCTGCCTCGAAGAAGTCAAGCCAAGGGTTCGCGGTACTGCAGTGCGATCAGGGGTGCGTTCGTCGGCGGGATGGTGAACACAACACACCTGACGATGGAGATGTCGATGCCGTGCAGATCCATGAACCTCAACTTCTCCTCCCGCGCCCAGTACTGGGGGCCGACCGGGCGTCCGCCGCTGGGTTCGTTTTCGAGGATGACGAGGCGCTCCTCGCCATTCTGCGTCAAGATTCTGGGGGCGGCGGAGCGCGATCTCAAGACCTCTGCGTAGCGCGGGAGGTAGACGTGGGTGTGGACGTCGACAAGAGGGGAGGCCATGGTGCTACGGAGGATGGCAGTGGTAGGAGGAGGTAGGAAAGAAGAGACGAGGCGGGGGTCATAGCACGGGACGGAAGCAATCAGAACATCCCGGGCGCTTATCGGGGATCAATGCCGACTTCCCGATCGGAGCCGCTGATCACCTGCGGCATCCGCGTTTGGAAGGCCTTGTACTCCTCGTCGGACATCTTCTTCCTCCAGGCACTCAGCAGAATCAACTTCCCACCGTGGATCCCTTTTCATGACAGCCGAAGGCAGGAAGGCTGCCACTAATTTTGGGGCTGTACGCGCACCGACGGCAGCGCTGCACCACTGCTAGCCAATCGCTTTCGTACAAACCGACTCGGCAAACTTGCCTATCGTCAATGCCCATCCGATCCGAATCACCTCCGCGGAAGCTGCTCTCGTACCCGCCTTCGGACCAGAACTTGTCCCCAGAGCCTAGGCATCACGGGCACGTCCTATATCACCATTTCCTCCCTCTGATCGTCGTTCATCTTGTCCCTCTACGTTGCCCCTAACCATGTCGTTCAAGGCCGCCCTCGAAGCTGACCAGGAAGTCCCGGAGTCATGGTCTACCTACATGAGCGTGGTATATGGTGGCAGAGTACCGCCTCTGGTCGGTTCATACGACCCGGAAAAGCTGGAGGAAGCTGCAAAGGAAGCGCTCAAATCCCATCCACACTCCAAAGGTAATTTCAACGCTGCAGCTACCAGCTCTCGCTCATTGATCGTTAGCCGCCTTCCTATACGTCTTCGGCAGCGCTGGTGCTGGCTCGACTGATCGCGCGAACCGCAAAGCTTTTGAGCGATGGGCCCTCATCCCGAAGATGCTCGTGGACTCGTCCGATCGGTCTCTTGAGGTGCGCACTACGATGCATTCCCGCGAATACATCGCCAACAATCTCCACAGACCACCTTATTCGGAGTCAAGTACAAGTCGCCCCTCCTCCTCGCGCCCATCGGTGTGCACGGCATGATCCACCCCGAGGGTGAGGTATGCGCCGCCGCCGCATGCGGTCGGATGGAGGTCCCTTTCATCATGTCCACTGCTGCCACGCGCTCCCTCGAGGACTGCGCTGCCGCGAACGGCGCCGGCCCGCGCTGGTACCAGCTCTACTGGCCGCGCTCAGAGCCTATCACTGTCTCCCTCCTCAACCGCGCGAAGAAGTCGGGCTACACCGCGTGTATCGTCACGCTGGATACGATGTGTATGGGCTGGCGTCCGTACGACCTCGACACCGCGTTCCTGCCGTTCATGCACGGCGTCGGCATCCAGGTCGGCACGAGCGACCCCGCGTTCATGGCCTCGCAGCAGCTCGAGGCGCGCCCGGACGAGCGTACGCCGTTCCCCTTCGATCCGGCCGACTTGGACGCAAAGCGTGCGGCGGGCGACGAACACGAGCTCCAGATGAAGCAGCTCGGGCGCAACTGGGCGCGGCAGATCCACTCTGGCCTCTTCCGGACGTGGGACGAGCTGGCGTTCGTGCGCAAGCATTGGGAGGGGCCGCTCATGCTGAAGGGCATCATGTCGCTTGACGACGCGCTGAAGGCGATGGAGGTCGGCTGCGATGGAATTATTGTGTCCAACCACGGTGCGTGTTTCTCATATCACGATTTCTCGTTTCGTGTGTATTGACGCTCCCTACAGGTGGCCGCCAGATCGATGGGTGTCTGCCTGCGTTGATGGCACTCGAGACGATCACGGGTGACCCGCGCATCAAGGAGGCACAGAAGGCGGGCAAGTTCACCGTGCTCTTTGACTCTGGCATCCGCCGAGGGAGCGATATCGTCAAGGCCATCGCGATCGGCGCGCAGGCCGTTCTGCGTGCGTATAATCTCCTGCTCCCTTGACGGCGCGCTGACCATGTCTGCAGTGGGTCGTCCGTACATGTACGGTCTCGCTCTCGCGGGCAGCGAAGGCGTGGAGCAGGTTGTTCGTGGCTTGCTGTGCGAGACTGAGATCACGCTCGGTCTTTGCGGGTACACGTCAATCGACCAGATATGGGGGAAGCGGGAGGAGTTCATGCAGAAGATCGAGTATCCGGGCATGTTCTCAGCTTAGACGTGACTGCTCATGGGGGTATATATGAATTCATTTATGTGTTTTTGGGCCTACTCCTCGAATTCAGGGGAACACAGCCCGGCCTGGCGCAGCGTCCTCCACGAGAGAGGCGTTCGGGCAGCCCCCTTGCGCATAAAGGACTACTATAGGGTGCAGTTCAAAGCTGCAGCGTTTACGAGCGAACGTAAGCCGACAATGGGGGCGCAAGACAATGTACCGATAGACATGGACATTGCTTGTGCAGCATGCACCCTTGCCTAGTACATGGAACCCGCTGCATCGTAAAGGACATTATTTAGTACCAGCGGGAGTGGGCTCGGGACTGCAGTGGTCATGAGGACGACGCACACGCGAAAGGCCTCGCCGAGAAGGTTCATGCAGGTTTCAGTGGCGGGATTGAATGCCGGAGCTGGGAGGGCACGGTGGACAAGTTGAAGAAAGATCCCCGTCAAGGGTTTGCCGGGGAATGTATTCGACTTAAGTATCAAAGCCCGAATTGTGGCCGCATCGATATCCCGCGCCCACGGCACGCTGCAATTCATATCCAGGCCCATGATGATTGAGTATCTTGCGTTACGAATCATGATTTAATTGTGATACTTAGACTTTAGAGCAACTTTAGAGAGTGCGGTCTTTGAGTGAATGAACGAATTTTATGTCTACTACTCGTCGAAAACATTACAAAAAACCCCCATGTATGTCTGCTCCAAGTGCCTACACGATAATGATACAAAGGTGAACACACGATGAGCGCTGAAAGAAATCTATCTACACATGCCAGAAGGTGCCACAAGCGGGGAAAGTCGATACGAGAGAAGCTCAGACCTTCTCCAGTGACTCGGCCGGGGAGACGTTGACCGATGTCGGGTCCTTCTTGAGCTCCTCAATGGTGTGGCCCGGGTGCTGAGCGGCCTCGAGCGGGACACCGTCGAAGAGTTGGCCGATTCTGCATATAAGTCAGCGCGGGGCGCGGTATACCGAGAGGAAGTACGCACTCCTCGAGCGTGCGACCCTTAGTCTCGACGATGAATAGGAAGAGGCAGACTCCGGTGATGACGAGAATGCAGGTGTAGAAGGTGTACCACTTCCAGCCGATGTTCGTCACTGTGACGACGGTCAACTAAGGCAATACAGCGAGGAACTACGCTGAGACTCACTCGCAACAGGGTTCGTGTACGCGCTGAACACGGAGAGACACTTGGCGGTGATGGTCCACACCATCATGCCCTTCGCGCGAATAGAGTAGTGCAGGACCTCCGCCGGGTACGAGAAGAAGATCGAGCCGCAGGACACGAAGAAGGCACCGTTGTACAACCACACGAAGACGACGGCGCCAATACCCGCGCCCGTGTTGCCCGTCTTGGTGTACTCGGCCGTGCAGACAGTGAGCCCGATGTTCGCGATGATGACGGCGATCCAGGTGACGAAGAGCTGCGGGCGCCGACGGACGCGCTCGGTGAGCCACAGGCCGAAGAGCGCCATGACCACGGTGAACGAAGTAAGGCCGGCGTTGATACCCGTCTGCGTCGGGGTGTCCGTGATGCCGACGAGCTTGAGGACTGAGAGAAGTTAGACTTGTGAACGATGGAGAGATGAAAGTACTCACTGGACGTGTAGTAGTACGCGATGATGGCCGTGCCGGACAAGTTCTGGCAGATCGCGATCAACATCACGCAGCCAACACGGTGCCGGCTGCTCTTGTTCTTGAAGATCGACGCCCAGGAGTCCTGGTGCCACTCCTTCTCGTGGACAATGGCCTCCTTGACCTCGGCCATCTCGAACGCCACAAGCTCGTCGTTCTCGTAGCCGTTGGCGTGGTACTTGACGAAGAGCGCACGCGCCTCCTCCTCACGACCCCTGTTGACTACGACACTGTCAGTGGGACTGTGAGCGTTGATGTTACGTGTACGCACTGAGCCAACGTGGCGACTCGGGAACCCAGTTGATGAGGATCATCATGAGCAGGGCGAAGGGAAGATGAATGAGGTAGGGAACGCGCCACGCCCAGTCGCTCTTGACGTAACTGCAGCCCTGGAAAAAGAATCAGACCGTCGCGTGCAGGTTCTTGAGATGTTACGGCGTACGAAAGTGACCCAGCCCGCAATGAAGTTTCCAACGATGAACGAGATGTTAAAGGAGCCTGCAAGCCATGTCCGGTGCCTCGGGTGCGGAAGTTCTTGCAAACTGCATACAAGGTCAGTGCGCAGCAGACGGAGCAAGAACATCATCGACTCACATGATAGGGCAGACCATGAGCGCGAAGGCCAACCCAGAGCCGATCTGCAGCGTTGGATCAGCCCCAAATACCACACCGAGCGTACGGTCGCAACACTCACAATGAGACGGGAGGCAATGAACATGCCGTAGCCGTTCGTGGAGCCCGCGCCGGACGCGGTACCGATGGCCGTACCAACAAAGTTGGCGGCGGAGGAATAGCGGATGCACCACTTGCGCCCATACCTGTCCGCGATGAATGCGGCCACCGGAGCGATGGCCACTGAGATACGCAAGTCAGCACACACGATCCGTACACCCATGGCGAGTTACGCACTGCCAGACAGATACATCGACGCATTCAGAAGACCGATCTTGCTGGAATCGGGGTTGTCGAGAGCTGCGCATCATGGAATCAGTGGGCGTCGGAACGCAGGCGCCTTTGGCAACGTACAATTCTTCCAAGAAGCCATGGACTGGAAGCTGCTGACCAGGGCACTGTCGTAGCCGTTCAAGAACTGGGCCACGAAGATACAGAGGAGGAGCAGGTTGAGCTCGCGCAGTCCCTTGTTCTTCCACCATGGCTGCCGCACGAATGAGTCAAGCGGCTGGGCTCAGTACAGAGGGACTTACCAGGTGAGAGTCATGGTTGGGAATGCTCCTGAACGAATCGACGCCGGCTACCATCTTGGGAGGATGTCGGGGGGAGGCGGTGGATGGGGCTCAAGAGTCCAAGACGTCGCGCGGACTTATATATTCCTGGACGCGCACTTATCATCCGCGTTTAGATAAGTGGCTCGGGAGGCACCGCGGGGCTTTGTATTAGCGACTGACGCGTCTCTCCACAGCGCAATGAAAGGTGGAATGAGCTCTGTGGCAGCAGGAGCTGTGGAGGGCGCGAGACACGGCGAGCGCGACCTTCGAGGTGCAGAGACCACACCATGCGTTCGGCAGAGGCGAAAACCCAGGCGGGGCGGAACGCGCACCGGCACCGACGCGGTGCGCGCACACGAGCGCGGGCTCGCGGTGTTGAGAAGCCGCTCGGCGATTTAGACACCGCAGCCTGCTAGATCATCTCGATCAACGATCTTATCTCATTTTGCTTCCATGGTCCCGACCTTATCACAGTTCCTGAGAACGTCCTTTCGGCATCCTCGACCCCGCGCTCTCAATCCCGCATCCCCATCCCGCACGCCCAGACTGAATCTCGAACGCGTCAGCATACGTATATCAGCAAATTGAAGGCGGGTACCTGAAGCCACTTGGAGACTTCCTTCCTCTGCTCCTCCACCGCGACGTCTCGCATCCCAACTTATCGCATCCTCTCATCTCCACACAACGATACAATGGTCCAAACCGCCCCCTTCCGCGCAAGCCTCAACTTTGCAGACGACAAGACCGCCCCGGGCGCGTTTGAGTTCCCGTTCGTCAAACTGGCCGCGAATGGCGAGAGCCTATACCTCAGTCCGAGCGACGTTCCCATGCATGACTTGCGCAAGGAGACCAAGAAACCGACGCTGGAGGAGAACGGCTTCACCTGGGTATCCCTTCCGTTCGAAGGCTTGGACGAAGCGGAGGGCTGGGAGGATCGCTACTCCAAGTTCACTTGCGAGTGCGCGCTTCCTTCACGCGCTTTCCTTCGTGTACACTGACCGCGATGACAGCTACGTCAAGGGAATCACCGGCGCGAAGGATGTCAGATGCATCAACTATCAGATTCGGTGCGCACGCACTGTCAAGGACGCGACCGATGTATTGACCACGATCACAGGCGGCGCACACCAGGCGATGAGGATAACACGAACGCCAACTACGATCAGGCGCAGCAGAAGGTCCTCGGGATGCAGCCTGTTCCCGCCGTCCACGTCGATATCAACAAGGAGCGCGCCCGCTCGCGGCTGCTCGCAGCATTCGACGGCGAGCACGAGGATGCAGAGAGGGTGGCGATCATGTGCGTCTTGACTTTGCGCTCACGCACGACGCCCGCCGATGCTGACCGCTTGTCAGCAATGTTTGGCGCCCCCTCAACGGTCCGATCATGGACGCACCTCTAGCGCTCTGCGACGCGTCAACCGTCGATCCGAATGACATGATGTGGACCACGGACCAGGTGCGCAGGCCCCCCTCCATTCCGTCTCCCACTGATATCGTTGCACAGTACGGTGGCGGCTACTTCATCCGGCACAACGGTATGTGGCTCTACACCATGAATGGGGTCCGGCTGACAGCGTTGCAGCGAACATGCGGTGGATGTATATCCATGACCAGATGCCCGACGAGGCTCTCATCTTCAGGCAGTTTGACAACAGTGAGTATAGTATATGTGCTGAGAAAGATGGCTAAATGCTTACCTCTCGCAGCCATACCGTACGGCAAGGCAGGTTGCGTGCCGCACACCGCCTGTAAGTCGTAGATTGGCTATCTCCGCCCGCAAGCTCACATGCGTCGTCCTAGTCTTCGATGATGCCAGGAAGCACCTGGGCAGCCCCCGCCAAAGCATCGAGCTCCGCCTCGCCCTCGTCTACTGAGTTAGTATGTAAATGAGCCTTTGCGACCAGAGACACCACCAGGGCCCTCAGGTATACTTGACTTGTTTCCCATGGGTGGCTTTGCGGCGGCCCAAGTTGGGGGGCGGTAGGGACAGAGGGGTGGCTTGTGTGTATAATATATATTGTATGGCTAAATGTAAATGATATTCACCTCCTTCGAAAGCAGCGCCATCGACCGCAGATTCACCACCGAAGGAGGATCCATCCTGGGTCCATTGCAGCTTCTCCGAGGGATGAGTATGGCTGTGCCGGTAAGCGGCAAGAAAGGGACGAGCAGTCCTTCCTCTTGCTTCAGAGATCATTGACGCAACTGAGGCTCCGTTGTGAAAAGGGTTGCTCCGCGTCCAGAGGCTCTGCAACGCACCTAACGCGCCGATGCAGAAGGGCAGACCCGAAGCTTTTGCGCGTACTGTTGCTGAGCGGGCCAGGGGAGACGTGTCGGGACCGAGCCGGCCTCGAGAGGTCATGGTCAAGAGCAATAATTGACGCCTGATCGCGCGCTGGCGCCGAAAGCGCTTGGACCTCTCGGGACCGCCGAGCCACGCGGCCCACACATCTTCCTGTTTGCGACCAGTGACAGCAACGTATCTGCTGCACAGTGCGGCTTTTCGACTGCCGAGAGATGGGTTGGAGGGGAGCTCGTCGATGCGTACGAGGAAAGGGACGCCCTTCGACGCGTCCACTGCAGGGACCGACGTTCCCAGGGTTCGTAACGCGATCGGCAGGTGGGTGATGAAGAAGCGCGCTGTTAGCTAGCGGCAGGTACTCAATACTCGAGAGGGCAGGACCGTGCAAGGGAAAATCTCAGGAAGAATCGGGACTCTTTCGCAACTCGGCGCTCAAGAAGAGTTACGCGTCGCTGAAAGATATCCTGACCACAGCAGCAATGGCTTAAGTAGACGAATATGAACGTCAACATCACTGACTGGAGTATGTAATCCACCGTTACGATTGTGATGTTTCCTCTAGCCCGGGGGACTCTTACTTTCTGAACTTGAACATCCCTCACGTGACATGTCACGTCACCCGAGTCTTCAGCTCGAAGTAAAGTTCAAGTAAAGTTGAACGAACTCGGTGTTCGAGCTTTGCCTGTTGTATGGGAAAACTCATGTTCTTTGAGGATAATATACTGTGTTCTTGGAGAGGCTTGGACAGCTTCAATAGTTACAAGACGGAGGACGTGACCGTGGCTGGACATAATCCAGATACGCGGGATTCGGGAACGGGTTACGGCAGTTTCCTCCGGCGGCAGGGTGACCGGCAGCGATGGTGATGAATTGTTCGTTTGGCGATGTCTTCAACAGCGATCGCGTGTGAACCGCCTCATCGCACCCACCATCATGTCCTCCGACGAAGACGACTTTGCGCCTGGAATCAGTAATCTCGCGAACAAGAAACAGAAGCGTCTCCCCCGCGCATGCGACCACTGTCGCAAGCGAAAGAGTACAATCTCGTCCCCTCTCCCTGCACAGTGCTGACCCTATTTGCAGCGAAATGTGCGATCTCTCGAAAGAGGTACCCGCCCCCGGCTGATGGCTTGCAGGCGACAGCTCCCAGATGCCCCGCAACCGCTGCTCGAACTGCATATCGTTCAACCTCGAGTGCACGCACACGATCCCTGTTCGAAAGCGCGGACCACAGAAGCGCTATGTTGAGGACCTGGAGTCGCGCATCAACAAGATGGAGGAGTTATTGCACAAGGTGTGTCTCTTCCTAAGCCACTTGACGCATACTCAGCCCTTCGTCAGCTCAACCCCGGCATGGATGTTGCGAAAGAACTTACCAAGGGCTCCGCAAACTCAGAATCCAACTCCCCCGAATCTTTCGCGCTCGTCGCGGGCTCATCTCCCGAAGACATTGTGGATGATGACGAGGACGAGCGCACGCAGAACGAGCTCAACGAGAGGCTGAAACAGCTCGACATACAATCGCTCCCTCTCCGCTTCTTCGGCAAGTCGAGCAGCTTTATGCTTATGAAATCCGCTCTCAACGTCAAGGAGGAGTATGTCGGCAAGATGAGCCTGGAGTGCTTCGAGCGCCTCATCCGGCGGGACAAATTCTGGCAGATGGAGACCTGGGAACTCAGCTTGCTTGACGATCAGGCTCCCCACATCGCATATAGGTTTCCCGAGCCGGACCTGATGCGCCATCTTATTGAAGTATTCTTTGCGGACGTGCAGCCTGTTTTGAACATCCTCCATCGCCCTACTTTCGAGCGCGAACTCCAAAGCGGCCTGCATCATCATGACCGAGATTTCGGTGGCATGGTGCTCGCCCTTTGCGCAGTGGCGTCGCGTGTGACGAACGAGCCGCGAACCTGGCTTGACCCAGGCGACAGGCTCTCTGCTGGCTGGGATTATTTCGACCAGATTAATCTCATGCGGCGACGGTCCTTGTTCGAGGTATCGTCGCTGCACGAAATCCAATGCTACTGCGTAAGCCCCCTCGACAGGCCAAATGATCTGTGGCATGACGCACCATCCTCAGCTTGTTATTCTGTACATCAATGCGACGAACACACCACAAGGCTCGTGGAATGTGCTAGGCATGGCGCTGCGCTATTGTGAGGAGGTTGGCGTGCATCGGCGAAGTAGTGCGACGAAAACGCCCCAGACGGAGCAGTGGAAGCGCGCTTTTTGGTATGCATGCGGGCATGCTCCCTTTCGTTGGTCTAACGTATCATGTACAGGACGTTAACCATTCTTGACCGGCTGTCGAGCGCATTCCTCGGCCGTCCAACCGCGCTACACCATGATGAGTGAGTGTGATGCGTCTACTTGGGTCAGCGGCTGAACGAATAGTGTCTCAGTATCGACGTCGAGTTTCCCATCGAGTGCGATGATGAATACTGGGAGAGCACCGATGGTTCAAGCAGCTTTATGCAACCAGAGGGAACGCTAGCCCGCACGGCGACGTACTTCAATACGCTCCTCAAGGTTGGTTACGACATCCGATGACCGCGCTATGTCTGCGATGACCGTTCCGGTTCCCGTCGATCGCGTCTTACTTACATAGTCGCCAGGTCGTCGACCTTCATTCCATCGCCTTCCGCAACCTGTACACCACCGCCAAGTTCCGATTGAAGAACGGGCGGGCTGGAGTCGCTTGGGACCAGCGTATTGTTTCTGAGCTTGACTCGGAATTGAATAAGTGGATGGACAGCGTACCACATTATCGTAAGCGTTTTTTTCCACTTGCCTCCTGGCCATCGTACTTCTTGTTCTTGCCTTTCTGATTCGCCTCTTTTTTGCTTCTCCCGCACCATAACGATTGACCTTTATTGCTCACTCAACACTCACCTAACCTTACGTAGTGCGCTGGGACCCCAACCGCGACGACCGCACCACCTTCATGCAGAGCTCGATGCTCTACTGCGCCTATTATTACATCCAGATTCAGATACACCGCCCTTTCATCCACAAGGAATCCCCGCTGGCGTTCCCGTCGCTCGCGATATGCATGAACGCGGCGCGATCGTCCGCGCGATTGTTGCAGGCCCAGCTAAAGAAGGGATGGATATTGAGGTTGCCGCAGATGTTTGTGAGTCGAGTCCATTCGTTGATTTTACATCTCGAGTTGTGCGAGTTGCGCACCTACTGCGTCCGGCGTTCCAGACCTTTCGCAAATCACTGACGTGCTTGGCAGATTTTAGCGTTCAGCGCCGGCATCGTCCTTCTTCTTAATATCTGGGGCGGGCGGAAAAGGGGGTTGGCGCTTGACCAGGAGCGCGAGATGCACGATGTTCAGAGCTGTATGGCATTTTTGAGCGAGTGCGAGAAGACGTATGTGCTCTTGGTCTTCTCTTTCTTCTCTTATCTCTATTTTCACTTCCTCCCAATGACCTCTTATCGTCTCCATGGCTACCTTCGTTCTATGGCGCGGCCTACTTTCCTCACTTCTTACACTTCTCCTCCACACTCCTCCGCCATGTGCTCACCCAACATTGTGCAGCCACCACATCCCCGGCCGCTTCAACGATCTGCTGAGGGAGCTCTTGTCCATTGGCGAGCACTGCCAAGGGCGCGACGGACAGCAGTATCAGGGCAATTGTCCGGGCCAGCGTCTGAGTGAGGGCTGTCCGCGCCAGGAGGGCGACCGTCAATCTAATCAAGGCAACAGCCAAGGCAGCGGTCAGAACCTTCAGAGCGGGGGACAGGAACTCCATCAGTGCGTAATGGCCGACGGCTCGACGCGGCCGTGTCCTCAAGAGGTGAATGGGACTCAGTTGGGTGGGGCTCAGCAGCTTGGCGGTACTCAGCAAGCCTCTGGGCCTCTCTCCTTCCCTCCTTCTCAAACCGCGGCCGGCTCTGCGAAGAAGCGCACGTACGACGACTTCGATGCGACTGGGTGGAAGCCCCCGACGGAAACTGCGGGCTGGCAGTCCTCGACGGAGGCTGCTAGGTGGCAGCCGTCCGCGGCGATGATGCACTCGGGCGAGTTTGACAAGAGCTGGGAGGCTAGGCCCGGGATGGGCGGAGCTGCTGGGATGGGTAGGGGTAATGGAACCGGCGAACCCAGCATGAGAGGCAGCGCGCATGCACCGACAGGCGGCAGCGCGCGCATCCCTCACGCTCTCCTTCCATCCGATGGCTTCACGGGGCACCCGTACTCGACGGCCGAACACGAGTCATATATGGCTGCGGCGGACTTGTATATGCGTGGTCTGGAGGATGGTGCGAGGAACAGCAATGCTGCCGGAACGGGGGTTCCTATATCCGCGGATATGCTTAGCGCGCAGTGGTCTGGGTTTACTGGCGCCAGCGGCGACGTGGGGGTTGTCGCAATTGGAGGGGATGGAGGCACGGGGAGCGTACCAGGGGTTGGAGGTATGAGGAGCATATCCGACACTGGAGATATGGGCTCCGTGCCGACCGAAGGCATAGGGAACGTAGTCACGGGAGGCCTCGACCTTCCCTCTAATACGGGCGATGCCTCCATGCATGGCGGGCAGGAGCCGTACCCGGATCTTGTGCTAGACGACGATATAATGGCGATGTGGAATAGCGCACCGGCGGCGTTCGAGTGAGCTCTCGTTTTCTCTTGAATCTTTGAATATTGCTGATCATCGATGTGTCTACTAGCACGCAATCGTGGGAGGTGTATCTGTCGGCGATGGCATCGCAACCGATGCATGAGATATAATATGGTGCGCCGGCGGGAGCGGGACATGCCACCTGGACCGTAGATGCCATACCACTGTGTCTAGTTTGCAAGGCCGGACACGACTGGGCGAGGGGCCGCTCGCGGC
This sequence comes from Schizophyllum amplum, assembly GCA_007026445.1. Classification (NCBI taxonomy): domain Eukaryota; kingdom Fungi; phylum Basidiomycota; class Agaricomycetes; order Agaricales; family Schizophyllaceae; genus Schizophyllum; species Schizophyllum amplum. The sequence continues at coordinate 1,548,004 of VDMD01000001.1, read as the reverse complement.
TGCTCGCAGCCTTTAGTGTTGTTTCGCGTCCGAATCTGCGCACCTACGCGCCCAGGCGCCGATGCAAAACTGACTTACTATAACGAAGAATGGTAGGCGCCCGCCGCCGATCGCGCGCTGGCTGGCGCCGAAAGCGCTTGCGCCTCGCCCGCGTTGAACTTACCACGCGACCCACACAAACATCCTGCGACCAGTGGCATCGACGGACTGCAGACTCAAGCGACTTGCCCAATGACGAGTGATGGGGTGGAGCTAATGCTCAGAGCTCTGTAATGCGTACGAGGGAATGGATGAATTACCGCCCTTCGACGCCTCCAGTAACTCGGATTCGTAGCGCGATCGGCAGGTGAATGTAGAAGACGGGCGATGTGAGCTAGCGCAAGGTAGTTAAATAACATTTGAGAGAGCAGAGCCGTGGAAGAGACAGCCCCGGGAAGAATCATAACTCAGCGTTCACCAGGTGCGAGACTTTCCACGTCGCTGCGAAGCCAACTCCTGAGCACAGCAGCTGTAACTTGAGTAAACAATAATCGATCATGAACGTCAGCATTACTGATTGGAGAATGTTATGTCTCCTCGAGCTCAGGGGACTCGACGTTTACTTCCCGAAGTTACTTCCTCACTGTCAGCCTCCTGAACTTGAACATCATTCACGTGATATGTCACGCCTTCAAGTCTTCAGCGCTCAGCTCGAACTCAGAGTCAAATCTTCGAGCTTTGCCTGTTGTACCGGAAGATTCATGTTATTTTGATGATAATATTCTATGTCCTCGCGCACAACGGAGGACTTGACCGTAGCTGGACATGATCGGGAACGGCGGTTTCCTCCGGCAGGGTGACGCATGCCGGCAGGGATGGTCTGATTCGTGATGCTTTGTTCCTTTGGCGATGTCTATAACTTGAACAACGATCGGGTGTCAAGCGCCTCATCGCACCCACCATCATGTCCTCCGACGAAGACGACTTTGCGCCTGGAGCCAGTGACCTCGCGAACAAGAAACAGAAGCGTCTCCCCCGCGCATGCGACCACTGTCGCAAGCGAAAGAGTACAATCTCGTCCCCTTCCCCTGCACATTGCCGTGAATGACCCTATTTGCAGCGAAATGTGCGATCTCTCGAAAGAGGTACCCGCCCCCGGCTGATGGCTTGCAGGCGACAGCTCCCAGATGCCCCGCAACCGCTGCTCGAACTGCATAGCGTTCAACCTCGAGTGCACGCACACGATCCCTGTTCGAAAGCGCGGACCACAGAAGCGCTATGTTGAGGACCTGGAGTCGCGCATCAACAAGATGGAGGAGTTATTGCACAAGGTGTGTCTCTTCCTAAGCCACTTGACGCATACTCAGCCCTTCGTCAGCTCAACCCCGGCATGGATGTTGCGAAAGAACTCTCCAAGGGTCACGCAAGCTCGGAAACCAACTCCCCCGAATCTTTCATGCTCCTCGCCGGCTCATCTCCCGAACACATCGTCGATGAGGACGAGGACGAGCGCTCGCAGAACGAGCTCAACGAGAAGCTAGGACAGCTCGACATACAATCGCTCCCCCTCCGCTTTTTCGGCAAGTCGAGCAGCTTCATGCTCATGAAGTCCGCTCTCGACGTGAAGGAGGAGTACGTAGGCAAGATGAGCCTTAAGTCCTTTGAGCGCCTCATCCGGCGGGACAAGTTCTGGCTGTTGGAGAATTGGGAACTCAGCTTGCTTGACGATCAGGCTCCCCACACCGCATATAGGTTTCCCGAGCCGGACCTGCTGCGCCACCTCATCGAAGTCTTCTTTGCGGACTTACAGCCTGTTATGAATATCGTCCATCGCCCTACTTTCGAGCGCGAACTTCAGAGCGGGCTGCACCACCATGACCGAGATTTCGGTGGCATGGTCCTCGCTCTTTGCGCTGTGGCGTCGCGCCTGACGAACGAGCCGCGAACTTGGTTCGACCCAAACGACAGACTCTCCGCCGGCTGGGCTTATTTTGACCAGATCAATCTCATGCGGCGACGATCGTTGTTCGAGGTATCGTCGCTACACGAAATGCAATGCTATTGTGTAAGCGCCCTCGATAGGCCAATTGATTGAGGCGTGACTGTTCTCAGCTTGCCTCCATATACATATTTGGGACGAACACACCGCAAGGCGCGTGGAATTTGATGGGTATGGCGCTGCGCTACTGTGAAGAGGTGGGCGTACATCGGCGGAAAAGTGCGACGAAGACGTCCCTGACGGAGCAGTGGAAGCGCGTCTTTTGGTATGAAAATGGGCTTGCTGCATTCAGTTGGACTAATGCATCATGCACAGGACGTTGATTGTTATGGATCGGATGACGAGCGCTTTCCTCGGCCGTCCTTCTGCGGTGCACCACGATGAGTGAGTATGATGCGCCTACTTGTGTTGGCGGCTGAACGGACGGTGTCTCAGCATCGACGCTGAATATCCCGTCGAGTGCGATGATGAATACTGGGAAAGCACAGATGGTTCAAGCAGCTTTGTGCAACCGGAGGGCACGTTGGCCCGCACGGCGACGTACTTCAATACCCATCTCAAGGTTAGTCACGACATTCATGCTCCTATTTGATGGCCGTGTTGTGTCTGGGATGACCGTATCGTACGTGTCCGTTGACCCTCTTGCTTATTCCATCGCCAGGTCGCCGACCTTCATTCCATCGCTTTTCGCAACCTGTACACCACCGCACAGTCCCGCTTGAAGAACGGGCGGGTTGGAGCCGCTTGGGACCAGCGCCTCGTCTCCGAACTTGACTCGGAATTGAATAACTGGGTGGATAGCATCCCAGATTATCGTAAGTGTTTCTTTTCTTGTGCCTGCTATCCAACATGCTTCTTCTTTCTCTAAGCCGCCTCCTCTTTGCTCCCTCCGCACCGTACCGATTGACGCCTAACTTCAACTCGCCCCATCACGCGCTCACCTAACTTCACGCAGTGCGCTGGGACCCCACCCGCGACGACCGCACCACCTTCATGCAGAGCTCGATGCTCTACTGCGCGTACTACTACATTCAGATCCAGATCCACCGCCCGTTTATTCACAAGGAGTCCCCGTTGGCGTTCCCGTCGCTCGCGATTTGCACCAACGCGGCACGGTCGTGCGCGCGGTTGTTGGAGGCGCAGCTGAAGAAGGGATGGATCTTGAGGGCGCCGCAGATATTTGTGAGTCGTTTTTACTTTGTTACTATACTTTTCTTTCTTCCTTTTCAGCCTTCATTTCTGGGCGCGGCCGTTGCGTAGCACCGATTTTGTGACCAGTCACTGATGTCCTTGACAGATCGCGGCGTTCAGTGCCGGTATCGTCCTTCTTCTCAATGTTTGGGGCGGGCGGAAGCAAGGGCTGGCGCTTGACCAGGAGCGCGAGATGAGAGACGTCCAAAGCTGTATGGCGTTTTTGGGCGAGTGCGAGAAGACGTATGTGCTCTTTGTCTGCTCCTTTCTTCCCATATATTTTTCGTTTCTCCTGATATGACTTCCGTTCACCTTCATAACTTCCCTCCTTCTATGGCCCGGCGTACTTCAATTTACTCATTCACCCCGACTCGCGCAGACACCACGTCCCCGGCCGGTTCAACGATTTGCTGAGAGATCTCATGTCTATCGGCGAACACCGTCCGCTGCGTAATGGGCAGCAGCATCAGGGCAATTGCCCGGGCAACGGCCAGCGTCTGGGCGAGAGCCGTCCGCAGCAGCACAATGGCGGTGATCACCATCGAGGCGGCGGTCCTCACCAGCCGAGCGGGGGCCAAGGACATCAGCAGTACCCTCAAGAGGCAAATGGCGTCCAGCTGGGTGGTGCTCAGTGTCTCGACGGGACCCAGCATACCTCTGGGCCCCTCACCTACCCTCCCTCTCAAGCCGTGCCCGGCCCTGCGAAGAAGCGCACGCACGACAACTTTGACGCGGCTGGTTGGCAGTCCTCGTTTCACACTGCTGGCTGCCAGTACGCGGTGGCGATAGTGCATCCAGGCGGGCTGGATAAGAGCTGGGAGGCTCAGGCTGGGCTCGCGATGGATGGAGCTGCTGGGACGGGCGGGGGTGCTGGAACGGGCGAACCCGACATGGGTAGCAGCGCGCGTGCACGCACAGGCGGTAGCGCGAACCTCCCTCACGCGCGCCTCCCATCCGACGGCCTCGCGGGGCACCCGTACCCGGCGGCCAGACGCGAGTCATATACGGCTGCGGCGGGCTTGCATCTGCGTGGCCTGGAGGATGGTTCGGGGACCAACAACGCTGCGGGAATGGGAACAGGGGTTTCTATATCCGCGGATCTGCTTGGAGTGCCGTGGCCCGGGTTCACTCGCGCCAGCAGCGGCGCGGGGGCTGCCGCGATCGCAGGTAGTGGAGGAATGGGGAGCGTCTCGGCCGATGGAGGTATGGGGAGCATATCCGACAGTGGAGATATGCCGACCGGAGGCATGGAGAACCTACCCGCGGGAGGCCTTAACCTTCCCTCTAATACGGGCGACGCGTTCATGCACGGCGGAGCCGACCCATACCCGGATCTCGTGCTAGACGACGATATAATGGCAATGTGGAATAGCGCACCGGCGGCGTTCGAGTGAGCTCTCGAGTTCTCTTGAATCTTTGGATATTGCTGATCATCGATGTGTCTACTAGCACGCAATCGTGGGAGGTGTATCTGTCTGTCATGACATCGCAGCCGATGCATGAGATATGATATGGCGCGCCGGTCAGAGCGGGACATGCCACCTAGGGCGTAGAAGACAGACCATGTCTAATTGCCGAACCCGAACACGACTCGGAGAGGGGTCAAGCAAGCGGAGGCGAGGCGGTATGCGACAAGCGCCCGTCGGAGGCGATGGGGAGGTGGACAAGCGTTCATGTATGACGGTCTTGTAGACCTTGTATTTTGCTGTGCTGTGTAATGTATCTGTATATCGACCGCTCGGATAGTTGGGATGACATGTGTAGGGTGCAGCTACGGCTTGTAGCGGCGCACAGCCAAATACAAAGACTTCCTAAAGCGGTATCGAGGCCGTGTCGTGACGAAACGCTTGCGGCGGAGGCAAAGGTTCTTTTCTCACACATTCATCTTCAAGGTCAGAGGCTCGCTCTGGCCGAGTCGCTCTTTCGTTCTCTTCTGCTGCGGCCATCTCCATATGTTGTGCTAGGCTCATGTTATTCTCATTTCTCTTCCCTGTCCTCGCTGCCGTCGCCGGTGCCCACGCCGCCTTGCCGTTGATCGCCCGCCAGGCGCAGTCCGATGGCGACACCAATAACGGCACCGCAGCCGCAAACGCGACCGCCCCCCGAGCTGGCATACAGAGGCTGACGCTTGCGAACGACAAGACGTGCGTCGCCGCGTTGGGCGCGAGGACCAGTGCTAATAGCGCCCGTACAGCTCGTACTACACAGAGCTCATGACGGGGGAGATCACCTTCCGCGTTGCTCTCGACACGGCCTCTTCTGATCTCTGGCTCTTTTCATCGGCCTGCTCGAGTGATACTTGCCAGGCGGTCCCTCGATATCCGCTCGCCTACGCCAGCGAGACGTTCGTATCCGTGAACGAGAATGGGACCGATTTCTCTGCATCGTATTCAGATGGAACAAGTGCGCAAATACGTTTCCGGACCAAACCCAAACTCATCCTCCTGCAGTGGTCGCGGGATACGTGGCGAGGGAGACTGTAGAGGTAGCCAACTTCTCAGTGCCGGATCATGCCTTCGGTGCGTACTGTGTTCAATCAACACACTTGATAATGCTAACCTCGAGCAGGCATGATCACCGACGCCAACATCACCATGAAGGACGACATGAGCGGCCTGCTGGGTCTTGGCTTCCCGCGACTGTCGTCCATCTCGCCGAACGAGGTGACAAATTGTGCGGTACGCACTGCCTCGCCATGACATATGGCTCACGCAGCTTTTAGCGACACCCTTCTTCACCGCCCTCGCGCAGCAGGGGGATCTCGCTTATCCGTTGTTCGGCCTCAGTCTGACTTACAACGAAACGGGCACACTTTCCCTTGGTGAGTTCTTGTCAGGCCGATGCAAAGTTGGGCTCTGACCTCAATATAGGCGCCGTCGATTCGTCGGTCGTCAAGAATATGTCCGAGGTCGGCTGGAATCAAGTCGTCGAATTTGCACCGGCTCCGGGCCAGCGAAACCAGTCCAGCTACCTGGAGTGGGCTATTCCTATGCCAGCCTTCGCCGTCAATGGTACGCAGGTTACGACCAAGCCAAGCTATCCCGCCATCACTGGTAACACTTCTCTGGCATTGTTCGATGTGTGAGTGTCGCCTGACTCCCATCTTCCGAGTACGACTGAATACTGATGCTATTTTCAGTGGGAACTCTGGCATTTATGGACCCTTCGAGGACGTGAGTACTGATGACGCACACTTCATCTTAGGTTTTGCCTGCTGACCTCCTGCAAGGTCAAGAATCTGTTCTCTATGATTGATAGTGCTAGGCTTGTGGACGAAGGTTTGCGGTCTTGTCATATCTGGGTGTCAGATGCTGATGTGCGTCGCAGCCGGCCAATGGGCTATTCCTTGCGACACGGTCGTCCCGATGACTCTCACGTTTGGCGAGCGCAATTACACGCTGCAGCCCTCCGACTACATGATAGGTCCCACGGACAGCAATCCGAGCTTATGCTTGTCATGGCCGAGAGCGGTGTCCCCGGCGGCCATCGGTATCGACTGGCAGATAGGGCAGCCCTTCCTGAGGACGGTTTACTCGATATGGAGGTTCGCGCAACATCACCATTTCCCCTCGAACTCATACTGATCAAATACCTGCAGCTACGGTATCGATGGCACCGAGCCCCCCTTCATCGGTCTCTACCCCCTTTCTAACGCGACCAACTCGACCCAAAATACGGAATACCTTTCCTCGTTCTTTTCAACTATGTCCGCCACCATCGACACCGACCTTCCGAACTCCCTCCTCCCCACACCCACCGATACAATTCAGGCATACGCGCTCGCGTCGACCGTGACGGCACCCACTGGCGGCCTCATGACGTCCGGGCTCGCCACGAGCACGTACAGCGCGCTCTTTGGGGAGGCGACGGCGCCGTGGAACTTGAGCGCGGTCCCGACAATCTCACCACCAGCAACATTGACGACGATCACGGTGACGGACAACGACGGCGAGGTTAAGACGTCGACGTCCGCGTGGACGACGGAGAGTGTGAAGCTGGGCGTGCCACCGGGTTATAATGCGGCACCACGCGCTTTCGGCACCGGGGTGTCATGGGGTGCGCTCGCGGGCGCGACAGCGGCCGGGGTGTTGTATAACCTCATTGTCTGAACGCTGGTCGCTTTATACCTCTTGCCTACCCCACTCCGGCCTCCTTCACCCTATCGCAACTCACCCGCCCGCCTCCGCTGCAGCGCATCCCACTGCTAGCTTACACGTCACTCCGCCCACCTACGCAGACACGCACTACGAATCCGCGTAGACCCTTCGCCCCTGCGCCTTCTTCGCCCCTTCCATCTTTGCCGCGTCCACAGTTATAATCCACTTATTCTACGGAACACTCCGTTGCTTATACCGTTGGTCAACAGCTACCAGTCCTGTATTACTACGCACCGCATCGTCGTCGTCGCATCACGGACCTCTTGGACATTATCAGACAGCTACTTATTATCGCGTCGTTTCTTGTGTCATCGTTAGTATCCCGCTATCCTGTCGTCGCTATGCAAACAGCAATAGTGCACGGCTGCTTGTCGCAGTTGCAATACTGCTTGGGTGCGCGCGCCGCTTGCTATGACATACGCGTCTGACGAGCATACTTGTTAGCGATGAATAGACTACTTAGTATCGACCAGACACCGGAACCCGCTCGCGGTGGCTATGTGCGACGCGCCCCCTTCGTCATGTATCATGCCCATCTTCAAACTTCGATGGAACCCAACTGACTTATTTTTAAGACGCAACTGACCCAACTGGAAGTTCCAGCTAGTAGAAAGCTCCCATTGCGCCAGTCATCAACCTTGCCTTGGAGGTTGGTGAGTTTAAGATGGCGGATATGCAGTAGTACCCTGCCGAGCCCCAGCGGGTGGCGAGTCGACGTCGACGTCCGAGAGGCAATGTGAACCCTTACATATTGAGCGCAGAGTATTGACCGGGCAGTGCCCGGGCAAAACAACGCGGCTCGTGAATTGCTACAGTACTATCACTGTTGCAGTGATTCAAAAAACGCGATTTCGATATCTTCCCGTACTTTTCTCGTCCTGATTTTTCGTCTGTGTTGCCTTTAACCTAGTTAAAGACTCTCCGAATATCCTTGGCGCGGTACAGGCCCTGGCGGGGGAGATCTGAAGAAACACGCAGTGATTCAAAAGCGTGACACACTGTCACCGCCACTGTTGGTCGACTGACATCGCCGTCGTCCCTGGACCAAATCTTCTCAAAGCTTCTAGAGTTATAGTTGAGATCATTTCACTGCCGTATGCGAAGTAGGGCGGGGAGAAGAGCACTGAGACCGGTGCAACTGAGCCGTCACACTTCGTGACACCCGGCAAACCGACTCTCGATTTTCTGCAGGTTGTTCTCGGCAACCTCTCGCTCCCTAACTTCACATGTAGGTACTGGATAGCTTACAGTATATGCATACAAACTTTAGAGTGTGTGGGATAGCGTCCAGAAGCGCAATCGCAGAAATAAAGCGTTTTTGAATCACTCAATCGTTTGAATCACTGCAACAGTGATAGTACCAGGCTTGCCAATGGCAGCCAACTTTGACCGCGGCTAATCAGAGCAACGGTAGTCAAACAAGGACAAGTTGAGAGCAACTCGACCACTGGACCTAGGCTGGGATCAAGCCCTTCCACGCGCGGGCATGCTAGTAACCTTGAAGCTTGAAGCCTTAAACTGAAGCTTGGTTGGGGCCGCGAGTTGAATCGATTCGATGTGCCGGCACGTGAGCGCGTCACGTTGTTTTCACTGCCCGGGCAAAACTCTGCGCTCATGTAGAGGTTCATAAGTATTGACCAGCACGATGTCAACTGAGGACTCGCTACCCGCCGGGACTTGGCAGTGGTACTAGTGACTTCGAACTGACCAACCGTGCACAGATCCATAAGTAGTCCGCAAGGCAAGGTTGGAGATCGGCTTTCAATTAGTAGTAGTTGATTCAACTCAACCTTAGAAATGAACCTATGAATAATTGCATGACCCAGCGGGATGCATGAATTTTCACGCCGCTGTTCGTGGAAGGAGCCTTCACTGCATACTGTAGCCAGAGTTCCCCCGATATGGGTCCAAGTCGAGACCGTGCATGGGCGGCTGCTGCGCTCGTCGGGCGTGTTGGCTGTGCCGGGGGTCCTGCGCCATAAGCCCAAGGTACTGACTCCACTCGGCCGAACTAAAACAAATCACCGCGTAAGCACCAGAGGCAATGGTAGCGAGTCCTGAAGGAATAGGGAAATACAGACAAGGCCTTCGCGCGGATTCATAGGAGAATACCGCAGGAAGAGCGGAAGTGGCCAATTACTCACTCGAATGTCCCGGGCGCGGTATCGCACATCGACATCATATTAGTACCCAGCGCGAACACGCCGTGCGCTGGGCCGTCGAGTATGTTGCCCTGCAACAAGGTTGGATCTTGCATCGCAGCCTCGTAGTCCTCCATGCTCGGCATATCGAAGTCTGACTCCATATTGATCGGGTATTGGGGGAAGCTGAAGGGCCCGGCATTATTATATGCGGCAGACCGATCGTCCCGAGCGAGATACGCATGGCGCGAGGGACCTTGCTCTGACTCATAAGTCTGCTCATATGGGATGCCCGGCGGGTAAGATGACTGCAAAAACATGTCACCAGACGAGACGCCCGAGAACGAGCGCCTCGAGGAGCTTCGCGAGTTGAAGGAGTTGCGAGGCGTGTGGGAAGTACTGGCGAGGAACTGCTGCTGCTGGCTCAATCGCTGTTGCTGCGCCACCTGCGATAGCATCGGGTCGCCCTGGTAGGAGTCGTGATGGAAGTTGTCCTGTGCGTGGAATCCGCTTTGCCTCGTGAACGAATCCTGCCAGAGGGGTTGCATGCCATACTCCGAACGCAGACCCTGTCCTGCACCCATTATGGAAGGCAAATCGGACGCTGGAGCGGACTGCATCAACATAGGCGGCAGCGATGGTACGGACGGTTCCTGCATTGACGGAGCAGATGACGAGGGTGCCACTTGCGATGGCGCTGAGCCCCGGCGCTCCTTAGCTTGCTCGAAGTCACCACGCGTTCGCTTGCGCGCCGCGGAGGGAGCGGTGGCAGGAAATTCGGGAAACGGTCCATCGCGCAGACTTGCGAGCTCAGCGAGGAGATCGTGGAAGCGTCCAGATATGTGCGTAAAGCTCTCGCACGCGCGCAGGTAGCTCATGCAACCCTCCACGTCCTGCAGCTCGCGCGGCGGGTCGAGAACGAGGCCGGTCTTTGGGCCGGCCCAGAGGTTCATGAGCAGCACCACGCCGGCGATGAATGCGGAGACCTGCAAGTTTGGGATGAGGACAAACCACGAGGAGACCGCCTAGCTGGCTCACATTCAATTGAGGAATGGGGAGAACCTGATTTCGTTTGACCTGCACCTCGAGCAGACGTGCGCATGACCGTGCCGCATTACTGCAGATGGCGAGCGATGGGAAAGTTAACGGGGAAGACTTGATAATGAATGGCCGATGGATCTGAATCTGCACGTGGTAATATGTGCAGTACAGCAGGGATGCCTGGAAAAATTGGATGTTGTCCTTAGTCGTCGGGTCCCAGCGTACTGAATAGTCGACTTTAGTCCGGCGATGTATAGATCTGCAAGATACCTACAATGCTCCGGTAGCTCATCGATCCACCTGTTCATAGCCGTGTCCAGTTCGGCGGCCATCTCCTTCTCCCACTTGAGCCCAACATGCCCCGTCGTTGCCTTTGAGCGTGGGGTGCAATATAGATTCTTCAAAGCGTAAGTGAGGATTTCCAACAGCCTCAAATTCACTATGGAGCAGGTGGCCAAGGATGGCTTGCCCACGGGCTGCTTCCATGACGTCTCCGGATCGCCTGTATCCCAGTATTCGTCGTCGCATTCTACAGGATATTCGCAGTCGATGCTAGAGCACGTGTGAGATTGTGGCGCGCCCATCTTGGCGTACAAGACACTTACTCATCACGGGAGACGGCGCAGGGACGGCCAACAAACGAGCTCACGGTGCCATCCATGGCTATCAAGGACCTGCATAAGCCGGCCGGTGGTCAGGTCAATTCGGAGCCTGATGGTTCAGTCACAGGCGCACCAGAATACACGCTTCCACGACTCGCTTTCCACAGTGCGTGGCTGGCTGGACTTCCTGTGTATGCCCAACTGAACACATAGCCTGAGCGCGATGCCCATGAGATTCCAGGCGGCATGCGGCGAGCTCGTGCCCACGAGGTACGTAACGCAAATCTGACGCGGCATAAGTACTTCCATAACTCCAGAGTTAGGTCAAAGTCGCGAGCACGCACCGCATAGCACTGAACCTCATGCAAGGTAGCCATTCGGAATAGGTTCGGCGACGGCAGTTGCTGGATCTGACTGAACCACTTCCAGCCTCGGGACAGTGCGTCGTTGCTCGTCCCTGGGACATACACGCGCGGATCCTTGGAGAAACGCGATGCGACGGCGCAGATGGCGAGTATTGCGAGTCCAAAACCGCGATCTCGGAGATGAAGTCCTTCGCGTAGATGTCGCTCGAACGTGGGTCGGTGAACAATCGGGACAACACAATGGGCGCGCGCGAAGTACTGGCCCACAAGATGGTTGAAGAGGTCTGGTTCAGGGAATTCGAGTTGAGGATAGTCGTCGTCTGCCTGGAGGCGGTCCATCTCCCACTGCAAAGACTGTTGTTAGTGGGGGCTCGAGCTAGTTGTTGTGCCGTCTCAACGTACCGGTTCCAACTGCCAAAACTTTGGCCTGCGTATATACGCATCGAAGCTTGCGGGAGTCGTCTTGCGAAGAAGGGCCTCCTTGAATGTAAGAGCAGAGCGCATGAGCATGAACGCCGACGACTGGCCCATAAATCCGCCGTGGTCCGACATGGCTATGTTGAGCTGCTTAAGCTTCATGTTGAGGGCCGTCTGGTCTCTCTCCTCCTTGTCCTCCTCCTCGTCTGCCGTGTTATCAGACGGGGGGGTTGCGCCATATACTGCCGCCAGGGGAGATCCCGACACGGATGTTCGACCGGTCTGCTGCACGTTGTTCGAAGATGAAGATAGTGTGATATTCGCGAGCTCTTCTGCGATATCGACGTCCGGCTTGTACTGCAGCGTATTTCCCGTAAGCATCGGAATCTGATTAGTGATACACTCACGCGCCTTTCGAATCACGTCCTCCAGCATGCGGACCTTGTCCTCGAGATCGTCTACATACGTGCGTTTCTTCTGGGGTCCGCGTTTCTGCTCTGCCGCTGAGCGTCGCCAATAAGCATGTACGGGACTTGACAAGCACCTTGACTGGAAGGGTATGCTCGCATTCCGTACCGAGCGTTACACAGCTCGTGCACTTGCCGCTCAGCGTTTGTGAGCTGTCACCTGCGAGGTCCTTGTCAGCTCTTGCCTTGCTCGATCGACCGTCGAGCGACGAGAACGTAGGGCGTACATTTCGCTGCAGAACTGTCAGCCACGTCTCACAGACCGAGTGCATATGCGTACTTTTCCGCTTTCTGCAGTTGTCGCAAGCGCGGGGAAGGCGACGTTTCTTTGATCCGGGGATGGGGCCAAGATGGTCAAGGTCGTCTTCGGAAGAAATGGACATTGTGGGGGTCACTGTGGAAGGTCGCTGTCTGCTGGGCGGTTCTTGTACTCGGGTGTGTTGAGCAAAAGATGAAGAAGCGTAAGCCGATAGATGTAGAACATCTGGACATGGTCCACAATCAGTGCTCGTAACGATGTCTGGCACCAGATGATTTGATGAAGTCCGCCCTGATCAACTCACGGCCCACGCTCGCAGATCTCGGATCCATGACTCCCACTTGACTCCTACGAGATTGGCGGCCGAACGCAAACCGGTCGCAATTGACCGTGCGCCGATACTCCGAACTCTTTGCAGAAGAAGGCCAGTTTATATACAACAACTAGAGCTACGTCAGGATAATGGAGAGAGTACATAGGCGATTGCGCGCTTTGAGTAGGGTAGAGGCTATACTAATACAAGTGCGAGACGGAAAGATTCCAAAATCAGGGCTATTCAAACAAGAGTAGCACACGACACTGCACGGCGCCGAGGACAGACACGACCGGTGCGCAGGAGACACGGTGCCCCGAGTTCACAGAGTATCACCTGTACGCTCGGCCGTTGGTCGTCTTCGACGCGACGCTGTGCCCGTTCATTTTCCCACCGCTCGTCCCTGGCCCACTCAACCGTGGCTTCTTGCTTGCGGCGGCAGAGTGTCCGTTCGCCGGCGCAGATGCACTCTCAGACTTGACGACCATCTTCGCGTGTATCTCCTCTAGTTTCGTGGCCTTCACCTTCTTGGGCCAGAAGAGTGTTACAAACCTGCGAAGCATCCCCTTCAGACACGTTACACATGCTGATATCGCACAGATCACTCACGTCCAGAGATGTCGTCGCCACCTGACCGAATCTTCCCCTGCGGCAGCTTTCTGCGCCAGTACGTGCTCGATTCGTCGACCGATGGCGGCGAGGGAGTCCTTCAGGATGGCCACCTTCTCGTCCCTCGGCATCTCCTCGCCTGAAAGTTTCAATTGTTTCTAATCGCGACCAGTCAGTCCGGATCTCTCAACGGCAAAACGCTCGTCAACTCACCAGCTGTTTCTTGACCGGCCTCAACTCCTCCTTCGTCGCCGCTTCATCCATCGACGGGCACTCATCCGAGCTCTCTGAGTCAGTGAACGTCGGTGTTGGTCGCCGTTTCCGCTTCCGGCTCGAGTTGTCATCAATGCTCGCGACGGCTTCGCTCTCCGCCCGCCGTCGTACACTGTTCAGGTATGCGATTGATGACGAGGATGACGCGACGGGCGGAGGTGGGCTAGTCGACGTCTTGTACCGGCCCGGCTTGCTCTGGATATCGCGCACGTTCCGCGTGTGCTGTGCGCCAAATTGCCGCACTTTCTCATCGTAGTCGCGCAGGATGCTGAGTAGGAAGTCGCCTCGCCGCACCAAGTGGATCGCGTTGGGAATTGGCCTATTGGCGGAGTCCTCGTTCTTCTTCCCCTCGTCCAGGAAAAATTTGCCCTCGAGACCGAGCTTCGGGTCCTTCTGGATCATCTCCCAGTTCCCGAAACCATACAGGAACGCGCCCACAAGCAGCATTGCATCGTCGTTCTGGTTCCACCGGCCCGACCAGTTAAGCGTAGGGCGGATGTTATCGACCGGCAGGCGCCAAGCGTAGATGTCTTCGAGGGGCGACAGCGTCGTGAAGAGTACGCGCAAATCCCGATTGCGCGATATCACCGTCTCGGCGTTTATGTTGTTGACGCCACGAACAGTGACGAGCACAGCCTTGGATTTCTGCGCGTTCGTGAGCTGCTCGCCTGCGTCTGCCCGCTGTCGCTTCTCGTCCTCGGCCTGTTGAAGCGCATGAGAGCACGTATTCAGTATCTCGTCGGCCACGTCGAGGATCATGCCGCGATTCTTCTCCTGCAACTTGGCCTCGTTGACCTGAATATCACGGTAAACGACTCGCGGGTTATAGTGCGTAAGAGTGCGAAGCTTACAATGATATCGTACCGCTGCCTGATGTCGCCCCAACGCTGCATACTTCGGATGAGAACACGCACGTCGCGCTCCTTGAGCTCCATGGCGCGCTGTGCGCCCGACTTGCGGGTCGGCGCCTTCGCCTTCTTCGGCGCCGGAGTCGGGGCGGGCTGGTCGACGTCCATACCCTCGTACGACACCTGCGCCGCCTGCCGCTTGCGGTCCCGCGGATCCTCCTTCGCGACGTCCTTCTGCTTCTTCTCCTCCTCCTCGCGCGCAGCCTTCTCGCGCTCGTCAACCGGGATGATGTCCTCCCAGTTCATGTCGTTCTTCACGTCGCTTACTTGCGCGAGCTGCGCCATGAAGCCCTCACCGCCCAATGAGCGCCCGCCGTCGCCGGCGGTCTCGGTCTCGTGGTCCTCGGCGCGGTTGAGGATGTCGTCCAAGTCCATCTCGTCGAGCTTCTGGTTCTGCGACGACGCGTCCTTGTCGAACATCTTCTGCGCGCCGTACTTCAGCACGGCGGTGAGCTCGTCCTTCGTGTAGCTCTCCTTGTTGATAGATTCAGCCTTCTTCTCCTTCGCGCCCAGATGCGCCTGCGTCGTATCCATCTGGTTGATGATCGCGTACTCTAGTACCATCTTCGCCTTGGCCTTCTCGAGAATTTCTTCCTCCACTGTGTCTTTGCTCACGAAACGGTAAACGCTGACGTGCGACTTCTGGCCAATTCGATGAGCGCGAGCCATAGCCTGCAAGTCGTTCTGCGGGTTCCAGTCGCTCTACAGCAGTTGTCAGCCCGATCGCACACACGCACAGCGAGACATGACCTACATCAAAGATGATCACGGTATCCGCGGTTTCGAGGTTGATGCCCAGGCCACCAGCGCGAGTACTCAAAAGAAAGGCAAAGTCGGGGCTGCCTGGCATATTGAAGTGGGCCATTGCCCGCTTGCGCGCGTCGCTCGCGATGGTGCCGTCGAGGCGTTGATGCGTGTAGCCGCGGAGCGACATATAGTCGCTCAGGATGTCGAGCATGCGCACCATTTGGCTGAAGATGAGCACGCGGTGGCCGTCCTGTCGTAGGCGCGCCAAGAGCTTGTCCAGGAGAACCATCTTGCCACTGTTCATGACCAGACCCTTGAGTATCGCTTCAGTGTTGTCGCTGCGAACCTCCGCGCCGTCGAAAAGGAAAGGATGATTGGCGGCCTTCTTCAACTCCATGACGATGTTGAGCAGCGAGACGTTACTATTGCCGTTGGCGCTCTTGACGAGGCCTTGGAAGTTCTGTAGGAAAGATTAGGAAACCGCACCGGCTGATGCCATGCTGGGAACATACCCTCGTCAAGATATTCTTGTAGAACGTCGTCTGGAGCGTCGACATCTCGACACGCAATATACGCTCACTCTTCGTCGGAAGCGATGCTAGCACGTCTTTCTTGACGCGGCGCAGAAGGAAGTTGCCGAGCTCCTTGTGGAGGTTCTTGATCTTCTCCTCGTGGTCCGCGTCATTCAGGTCGAACTCATCTTCCAGCCGGAAGCGTTCCGGCTGCAAGAAGTGCATCAACGCCAGCAGCTCTGCAAATCTTTTGTCAGCTACCATTGCGCGACTGAACCAGTTTGGTTACTCACCCTTGACGTTGTTCTGTAGTGGCGTTCCCGTGATGAGGAGCTTGCTCGCGCAGCTGAAGCTCATTAGCGACTTGTACAGCTCGCTCTCGCTGTTCTTCAGGCGGTGCGCCTCGTCGACAAGCAGCGCCTGCCACTTGATCTGGCTCAAGTATGGCGCGTCCTTCAGCACCATCTCGTACGTCGTCAACACAACATTGATCTTCAACCGCCGCGGGTCAAAGGTGACGATGGGTTGCCGCTTCGTGTCGTTGTCCTTGCCGCGCGAGGCCTGCTGGCGCTGTTCCGCGATGAGCTTTTCCTCGGGCACGGGGCCGGAGAACTCGTAGTTGCGGATGATCTGGCGTGACGCTGCGTGGCCGATGTACGATATGACGCTGATATCTGGAGCCCAAGACGCGAATTGCGCCTGCCAGGCGGTGATGGTGGACAGGGGAACCACAACGAGGAAGGGACCATACTGCTGCATGTCATGGAATAGCCATGAGAGATAGGAGACACTTTGAACGGTCTACAGTAAAGATGATCAGCGCCTGAGAGCCTCACTGTCGCGGGATCATCTCACCTTTCCAAGACCCATCTCGTCTGCCAGGATACCGTTCAGGCCCTTGGACCACGTGTACGCTAGCCAATTAAGACCGGTCAATTGGAAGTCCTTCAACTCTCCGCCATTCTCCTGGATATACTCGGGATCGCGCTCGATCTTCCTCCACAGCGGGCGCTTGCTGTGGGGGTAGGGCTGGCTTTTGTACGGGAAATGCGCATCGCTTTCGCGTCGCCGGTAAGACTCGATGAGATGCTTCGCTATAGCGGAAATCTCGGCGTGCGACTCCCAGGTGCAGTGCTCGTACGGGAGGTTGGTCCACTTGCAGAAGTACTCGACGTCGGTATCGCCATCGGCCGTGACAACTTGGCGGTGGGAGACGATGCGCTCAGGGATGCGGTACGTTTCCAGTTCCTCCTTCTCGCGCTCCTTCTCCAATACAAGGGTCTCTACCTCTTCCGGCGATGTGTGTGGCGAGTCTTTGCGGGCCTGCCATATCTTGTGCCCCTTGATATAGTTGTCCACACGCTTGTTGCCCTTGAAACGCTTCAAGAACTCGTAGGTCTCGTCGGTGTTGTGAAGGTGGGAGAAATTCTTCCACTTGATGTGGAAGCGCTGCAGATGATAACTGAATACAGAAGGGGCGATTACTAGGCGTAAGACGCACCATGTTCATCTGCCACTCGTCTTGCGGGTCATCTAGGTGTTGCTCATCCCTGGAGTGGTTCAGGACGGCCTCGATCTCGTCCTCCTCCACAGCAGCAAATGCATTGGGATCTGCGTAGGACTGTTCGTAGTCCATGTCCACGTCCGACTCCGCACCAAGCTGTTCGTCGAGATTCTGGTTATCATAATAGTTGACCTTGTTACGACCACGGCCAGATGAGCGGGTCTCCTCGTAACGAGCACGTTTCTTCTTCTTGCTGTGTGAGCCATAGTCGGAATCAGAGTCGGAACCAGAAGCAGGAAGCGGAACTGCGAGAGGGTCAGGACCGGGTGAGCGAGATCGTGAGGGGAACGCACCTCTGGACGGACGCGGAGCAGCAGATGAGCGCTTCTTCTTCGGCGCCTTCTTCCTGGGACGGGCCTCAGAGCCATAGTCTCCGTCGGCCTCATCATCGACGTCTACGGCCTCGTCGGCGTCACCTTCATATTCATGATCTTCATAACCCTGACATAGCGGATGAGTATGACAAGCAGGGACGGGTGTGGCACCAGTGCGTACCGACTCCTCTCCCTGGGGGTCCGAGGTCAGCGGCAGGCGGACAGGCAAGAGCAGCGCAACGTACCGAGCGGCTCCTCGGGGAGTGAGCGGTGGGGACGGGGGGAAGCTGCATCGGCATCGGGCCAGACGACGGCTCTGCGAGCTGATCCTCCTCGTACTCTGCGTCTACGTCGCGGGGAGGGGAGTGGGGGCTGCTGACGTCGGAGTCGACCTGCATGCTGTCGTCCGAGGCGTAGTTGATGTTGCTGAGCGCCGAAGCCATGGCGGGCTGGGCGGCGGCGGCGGCGGCGGCGACAACGAGGGGCGGGCGGGGCGGAGGGTACGTGGTTCGGGACGAAAAGCGATGCGTTTGTTCGTCGTCAAATATCAAGATTCGCACGGTCGACACCGCGGGCAACGCCGGCGCGGCCGCGGACAGCGTCGAAGGCGATGTATTTTTGGACCTCGTGCGTCACGCGCCGCGAGTTGTGCGCCTCGAATAAATATTTGCAGTCCCCAGAGGGCGCTCTACAGTATTTTACAGGCTGTTTTCTGTGTTGCTCAATGCTTTCCAGGGCGCTGACGAGCCGTGTGCGCACTCGCCAACGGCGTGCCAAGCCTGTCACGCTTCACCGGAAAAATCTCACGCCATCAGCCACGGGC
Organism: Schizophyllum amplum; assembly: GCA_007026445.1. Taxonomy (NCBI): domain Eukaryota; kingdom Fungi; phylum Basidiomycota; class Agaricomycetes; order Agaricales; family Schizophyllaceae; genus Schizophyllum; species Schizophyllum amplum. The sequence goes on along the minus strand of VDMD01000001.1, from coordinate 1,529,323 downwards.
CACGGCCGCTGTTCTGGCCCGTCCAGGGCCCTTGTCGTCATCGCTCGTCTTGAACTCGCCGCTGCCGGACACATCGCCGCCGAGTCTTCTCATTTTCCTATGGAATTTCGAGGGAATATTTTATGACGGCCCTCTTCTCGAGTGCTCTTATCGTTCCCTGCTCCCTTGTCACGGTCTGCGGGTCCATTCCCTGTCTCGATGACATGCGCGGGTTGTGCGCGGTCCGCATGCGACACACATGCCCGGCGCTGCGATGCCGACGAGCGCCGTCATTGGTCGCCCTCGGTTCGCACCCAGCCTAGGTCCTCGCCGGCGCCGTGTCACGACCGCCACGACCACCGGGCTCGCCCCTGCTGGCGAACAGCTGGCGAACGCCGCATGGCCTCCGAAACGTGCGATCGGTCGGAAACGTTCCTCCGTCGTTCATCTGATGACCACCTGCTGCGTCGTGCCCCCTCCGGCGCCCATCCTCCATCCACCCGTCAACAAACTGTCTCGCCCACCGTGGTCACCGCGCGACAATAACGCTTGTCCTGACGTACGACGTATGTAACCAGCGAGCGCCACACACAGCACCTTCCCTGCCGCAGCCGCTGCTGCTGCCGTCTTGCTATCGCCCAATGAGTCATCGCCGTCGCAGTTGCCTCTCTCGTCTTGGTCTATCGCCATGCGGGCACCGTGTAGTCTCCGGCGTCATCGGCACCAAGTGGCTCCATGCCACATCCCCAGGCCCTTTCGTTCCCTGGTTCATCTGCGAGGTTTCCGCGATACGCGAGGACGGCGAACTCGTGAACCATCACCGGCACCGGCGACTGCGACGCCCATCGCTCAGACTTCTGTGATGGTCTCCCTCGCAATAGCCTGCTGGTACGCTCTCTAGGGTCAAACGTCCACTTCCCAATTCTTTGGGAGAAGCCGCTGCGTGCACAGAGGACAATAAGTACATTGATGACTGGTGTGGTTAGCGAAGCGCTATGGTGGGTGTATTCGTATTCATAAGATAATATAGGTATCTTTAGACGAAGACTCTATCGAAGTGCATCTCCACGCCTCTGCATTAACGCATTCAGTTTCTGTGGTCGACCTCAAGGCTCAAGCAAATTTTTCGAGGGGCCGACGAGGAGGATGACCGTGACGCGTGACGCTCTGAGTGTGATCATCGCGTGACCGGGAATTTGCCGGAAGTCGAACTCTTCTCCAATCATCATCTGGCCAGCACCTGGCACGCTCTCTGTTCCTTCTTCTTACATCCCTGCGCTTGCCTCTGTATATTGATCTGTCTTGGATTATTTCCTGCCAACTCCTATTGCATCCTTGCATGCCGATATACATTGCCGTCCATGGCGGCGCCGGATATCACAGCACCGCCAATGAGGATCGGAAGGCGACAAAGCGTGCGCTGAAGATGTATGTCGATACCGCTGCTTCCTTCATTCATCCACCTTCTCACATAATCAAACGGAAGAAAAGGTCCTGCCACGCCGCTCTTAGAGCTTTTGCATCCGCACAAACGAGCGCGTGCGAGGAAGAATTACCCAGCATTGCGCTCATTGCCGCTGAGGCCGCCGTCTGTGTGCTCGAGGACGATGGCGCGCTGAACGCCGGATATGGCTCCAACCTGACAGAGGCAGGCACCGTGGAATGCGACGCGGCAGTTATGCTGGCGCGCAGTTCTTCATCTGGTATGGCAGGAGCGCCAGGCGCACCGCTTGCTGAGTTTGGGAGCGTGGCTGCCGCGTCTGGAATCAAGAATCCCATCAGCGCCGCTCGAGCCGTCCTAGAAAACGCGCGACGACCTGACGTGCTCGGCAGGGTGCCTCCAATGTGAGTCCAAGCTATATTCTTCTTATTATACGGAACGCAACTACAGTCAAGTTCACTATGCGACTTACACCAATATCAGGACACTCTCAGGCAGGGGTGCGCGGGACTTTGCTGCCGGTCACGGCATTGAGGTCGTCACCGACGAGCAGCTCATCTGCGAGCGCGCACGGAGCGAGTGGGAGTATTGGACAACGCAGCTCAAGCAGGTCCATGTAGGGCTGGCATTCAAGGAAGAGATTCTCAATCTCGAGGGGGCGAGTCACCTTCCGGCCAAAGCCGTAACAAGCGTAGAGAAGACGGCACCGCTGAACTTGCACGCTCATCAAGACACCGTCGGCGCTGTTTGCCTACATATCCCTCCGCTTGGCGAACCCAGTGCCGCAGCAGGCGTCTCGAGGTTTGTGTCGCGCCTTCCCGATTGACAAGCCCACGTCTGACGGGGCCTCCAGTGGCGGCCTTCTACTAAAGCATCCGGGCCGCATCGGCGAGGCTGCCCTGTACGGGGCCGGGTGTTGGGCAGGAGTCGTCGGGAAGGCGGATACGGACGCGACGAGATCCTGGATGGCGTGCAGCGTCTCCGGTACGTGTGCAATTTTGCCTCGCTTCAGTATGACCTACGAGTAGCATAGGCACGGGCGAAGCCATCATGCGCGCCAACCTCGCTCGGCGGATCGCCGACGAGCTCGACCATGCCTGGGACGCGCGCGTCGTGACGAGCGGTGCGGACGAAGGGGATGGCGACACGGAGATGACCGACGGCGAGCTCGACGTGCATCAGATTCTGTACGACGTGCTCGAGCATGAGTTTGGGCATAGCGGGATAGAAAGGGCGGGGGACGGTTGCGACAAACCAACCGTAGGGGTGCTGGTAATGGTCGGGACTGCAGAAGCCGGTGAGTCCTCCCACATATGCGCTCTGGTTCCTGCTGATACGCTGCAGTGCGCCTATATAGCGCATTCACGGCGGCGAGCATGGCCGTTGCGTACGCGAGGGAGGACGTGAGCCATTCATGTTAGGTATTTGGTTTATGGCTTGTATTAACGCGCATCTCCAGAGTGTGCGTGCGCATATTTTGTCGCAGCAGAGTGTGAAGCCGGGGACCATCTACGTCGAGACGCATACATTGTGCTCGCGCGCCGTAGGTACTAACATGACTGGATGAAGTCTCTTTGGGCTCGAGCTCGCGCGTATGATCTACATATCTGGCAGAATAGCGATTATTGCCGGACCTAGGGGATGCTGAATCCATAGCAGACATGGCTTTGCACCTTTCGGACATCCGACTCAACCTCAACGCACGCCACTGCCGGAGATCATCTTCGATGAACTTTCCCTGGCCGACACGTTCCCCTCTTTCCTCCTCTTTCTTCGCTCACACTTTGTCGCCCCCAGCCGCCCACGGAAATACATATGCATCGCTGCGGACCGCGTTGAGCTTGCCTACGAAGGGACCCCTTACGTGTTCGGTCCTCGTACGTGTCACTTGCAGCCTTCGTGTACGCCACCCTTCCACCGCCCGCCGCGCCGACGACGTTAGACTGATGTTTCTCTGATGCCAGACTTGCTGCTTGCTTTCTCCCACATCGAACGATGTCGCTTGCAAAGGTTCCCTTCCTTTGCTCTGTTATCTGGGGCATAAACCGCACCATGACGCCGCCTACCCCTCCCCCACTTCCACGCGATCGTTATGAGGTGGCTGGAAACCTCTTTGAGCGGTACGTCTTGCTGCAACCCTGTGCACAATGCATTTTCTGAGCATGGTATCTTCGCAGATACATCATCCCGTACGTGGGAGTTCTTGGGGTAAGTCATCGTGTCGCTCATTGTTAGACCCTCTCACTGCCCATATCAACCACTCCAGTAGAATGTCTTCTGGACCACTGGCGCCATCGAGGCTGCCACTATACTGGCTGGCAACTTCCCTGACGCGCCTTTCGCCTCCTGGATCCTCCGCGTGTTCCTTCCGGTAAAAGGCCTTCCAGCTCTGCAGATTACCACACCCTTCCTCATAGGTGCGTCTCCCTTCAAAATTGAATCCTTGTTGTCAAAAGGACGCGCAGGCTGGGTTATGAATCTCGTCGGATCTCTCATCCGTGTTCACTGTTATCGCAAGCTCGACCGCGCTTTCACCTTCGAGCTCGCCGTTCAGAAGGAGCAGAAACTCGTCACCGACGGCGTTTATAGCATAGTCCGACACCCAAGCTATCTTGGTGGCTTGCTCGCCGGCCTAGGCTGGTACGTCACGCAATTGACACCGGGTTGCTGGCTGCACGAGTTCATCGGCATCATGCCCAACACGCCTCGCGGCACGACTATGTTCTGGGTGATTCTGATTGTCCCGGGCCTGTACGGTTTCTTCGGCCGCATAAGGACAGAGGAGGAGATGCTCAAGAAGGGCTTCGATAAGCAGTGGGAGGATTGGGCGAAGCGTGTTCCGTATAAGCTCGTCCCGGGAGTCTGGTAGTTCATACCGATATGTACGACTCTGCAATTTCGCCTATATGTATTACGGCGGCCCCCGCCTGCTCATAAGTCAAACCGTGGGAAACCGGTCACGGTGGTGCCCAATTTGGAACAAACCCTACCGGTTGCGGAAATCATGGCTTCGCACCTTTCCGTCATCCTCGACTTGAACGCGCATCAGTGGACACAGCTCGCCTCCGATGAGCTCTCCCTCGCTAACGCGCTCCCCTCCATCCTCGTTTTCCTACACTCTCACATCGCCGCCGCCGCCGAAAATTCGCTTGCCATATACGTCGCCGCGGACCGCACTGAGCTCGCTTATGACTCCCTTGCGGACGACGCCAGCGAGGCGCCTGGCGCGCCGGATGGGAACACCTACCCGGCCTTCAGGAGGCTGGATACTGCATTGACGGGCGCAATACAGGACGCAATGGAACGCCTCGCAAACTCGGATGTTGAGATGAATGGTTCAGCAGAGACCAGCAGCGACCCGCACGCGACATCCTTCACCAGCGCATTGACGCGCGCGCTCTGTTGTACGTGAAAATACTCCAGCTGAACACAGTCTCATTCAAAGCGCTCAGACATCAACCGACTGCAAGCGCCAAGCTCGCGCATCCTCCTTCTGTCCGCCTCCCCGGACCGCGCGCAAGACTACGTGCCGTTTATGAACGCAATATTCAGCGCGCAGAAGCTCAAGGTGCCGATCGATACGCTACAGCTCGCTGCGCACGATTGCGTCTTTCTGCAGCAGGCAACATACCTTACTGGCGGCGCCTACGTGCGGCTGGGTGACGAATCGGGCGGGGGAAAGGGAGGAGGGCTCCTACAGTATCTTATGGTGCGTTCATAACCTCAAAGTGGTCCGTGGCCATACTTATTCAGCTCAGATGTGTTTTTTGCCGCCGCTAGCGCTACGCGCCGTCATGGCAGTCCCCACAATGGACCAAGTCAACTTAAGAGCGGCGTGCTTTTGCCACAAGAAAATCACCGACATTGGCTTCGTGTGCAGTGTGTGCCTCAGCAGTACGTTCACGCGTTTTCTCTTACGTGCAGCTGCTCACATCCTTCCTTAGTCTTCTGCCAGCCCGTCCCCACCTGTTCGACATGTCGCACGAGATTCCCTCTGAAGACGTTCCAAAGACTGAGCGCGTCACGGATGCCCTCGACGACGAACACTCCTGCGCAGTCACCTGCCCCGTCCCCTGCGGCGACGCCAACGCGAAACGGTGTTCCTACACCAGCGCGAAGCGCGGCATCCGCTCCCGCAAGCAGACAACCGTCGAGAGGGGTGTCCTTCCCATTTCGAGGAAGAGGGCGCGGCTTGCCGCATAGTAACGGTCTGCCCAGCTCAAATTCAATAGGGCAGAACGGGAGGTCCACTAGAGACCTCTTGTAGGTCGAGGATTACAAGCAGATTGCTGAGGCTGTCAAGCAGTGTTCTGTAAGCAGTGGTGCGTCGGAAGACTTCAATATCAACGGGGCGTTTGTCAAGACCATCGCATCGCGGGTACCTATATGTCGTCGCACATACCACTCGACGACCTTCTGCGTCGCGGGCACGCTACAGGAAGGCTTTTTGGGGGCGCTGACTGGACTTCTTCGCAATTGGTACGTTGCGGAGGTAGCAGTCGTCGAGTATGTGGAGGGAGACCCACAAATGCATGTTCTGACCAAGTGGACACTTGGGTGACCGATAGTATCTGTGATAGCACGTCGCAGGACGAAGCCAGTGACTAGGGAAAATATTTCAATTGGTAGCTGGAGTGAATTGAAAGAGTCTGTCAGTGCCAAACGACCAGCAAACGAGCAGGGATGGATTGTTTGTTCGACTTTGATTCTCCGTCACGCATCACGGCCGTCCTCGAGGCTGGTTTGGAGTTTCTTCTAATCCAGTTTTATCTCCCACCACTATCTGCTAGTATGCAATGCCGTTCCCAATAGCGCCCGCGCTCCTCGTCGGCATCGGCGCCCGCATTCTCGTCGATGCCTTCTCCTCCGATCCCTCCTCCCCACTCCGATCCGCTCTCCTCCAAGGCGCCTGGCAGGGCATCGCCCTCTCCCATGCCATCCGCGCCTCGCCCGACCTCGCGCTCCCCGCTGTGCTTGCCCTTGGTGTCGGCGCAAAGGTCATTTTCGACATCACCGCGGCCAGTGAGCCCGTCGACACAGACAGCGCTGGCGCCCTCGACAGCGCCCTCTCCGCCTCCGGCACCGGGCGCGCCGTCGCAACCCTCATTGGCCTTGCGCTCGGCTTCGTGGGCGCGGACATGCTTGCGGCCATGGTTGAGGAGGCGGACGACGAGAAGGACAAGGATAAGGACAAGAAGAAGGAGCGCGAGAAGGAGAAGGAGAAGGAGCGTGACCGTCGCCGTGCCCGGGACAAGGACCGGCACAAGGACGACCGCCACCGCGAACGGCACCGCACTGGAGACGAGCGTGCTCTGGCTCGCAAGGACCGCCGCGAGCGCCGCGTCAGTGGAACAGGCATACCTCCCATGCCGCTGCTCGCTCCCCCCGCCCCGTACCCTGCCATCGTGCGCCCGCCATACGCCGACTCAACCCCAACGCCTTCCACGACCTCTCAATCACATATATTCTCGAACAACGCTTACGAAGACATCACGACCGTCGACACGAACTCTACACTCATATCCTCCTCGCGCACCCCGCAGGAGCGCGAAATTGCCGCCCTGCGCGCCCGCGCAAGTCTGGCGGACAGCGAGCGGAGAAGGTGCGTGAGACATACATGTGAATAGCCAGTCACTGACTAGCTGGCAGATTCAAGGAAGAAAAGAAGTGGGCTCAGGCAGCCAACGACACCGCACGTGCCGCACAGATGGCCTGGCAAGTGAAGCGCTACAAGGCGCTCATGCGTAGCTTCACCCGGGAAGCAGATGCGAAGATTGTCGCACTTAACAGTAAATACGCTCCTTATGTTTTCTGTTCTTCCCTAACCACCGTCCTTCAGCCCAGCCCCCCTCTAAAGCGCCTCCTCCCATTGCTGCCCTGCCCACGCGCTCCTCCTCCCCCGAGTCATTCACCAAACCCATGCCTATGCCCGTGCCCCGTCCCGCTCCTATCAAGACCGCCGCCGAGAACGTTTGGATCACCAACGGCGACGCTCGACGGTCCGTCATCAGCGTCGATATTGCCAAGACGCAGCAGCCCATACGATTGAACGTCGCTTAGGTGCAGGGAGCTAGTAAGATGTGGATCCGGGCCGACCTCTGGCGCGCAGCGCCCTGGCGGCGCCGCGTTGTGGTCTCCTCGGACAGGCTGAATAGCGAGCCGCTGTGGATGCGGCAGGCGTCGTGCCGCACGCCCATGCCCTCCTTGCGTGCCCAGCAGCGTACACCGCCTCTTACGCCTACCGCGAGCACCTGCGAGCACTTTACGATCTTCACGACCTGCGGAGAGCACTTCGGGGTGCTGGCGATTGGGATTTTGGACGCTGTAGAGTATTTCATCGACATCTCTTATATCTACTTACTTACACCTGGGGTTCTGTGTATACGTGTACCATTACTGAACTGAAATACCATACAACAGAAAGCGACCATACGTATCTAGTCTCAGCGACCGTACGCATCTACCAGTCACCGGTGCCCGCGCAGACAGCGACCCTCTCTACATCCAACCTATCCACTGCTTGCGAAACCATGGATCTGCTTTATAATGGGTTTCACTATAAGATTGCTGCCTATGGGCGAACAGGGTACGCAGGGCGAGTCCCAAACTCAGCCGCTGAGCGCAACTCGAACCAAAGCCGTCGGCGTGACGATGTATAGCCACGTGATCGCGTTGGCTTCCGCGTCTTCCTTGTCTGCTGTAGTCACCAATTCTCGTTGGCGGCACCTTGGTCAAGGTACTGATTCTTTTGAAACTTCAATCCACTGTTACGAAGCTTTGCAGCAACCCACTCTACAACTGGTACTCCCGCGAATTCCGGTCCAAATCGTCAGGACAATGTCCAAGTTATACCTCCCACCTTCTGTCGACGATGGCGTGTTTGCCGTCACAGCGTCGTGCGTAATCGACGCTCCTAAGGAGAAGGTATGGGAAATCCTATGCGACTTCGGAAAGTATGAAGACTGGTAAGTACATCTGTCGCCCTGCCACATTCGCCCATTTCTCAACTAGATTATGCCTTCCCCAGGAACCCTTTTGTGTGCGTCGCCCACCATATAGCTGATCATGACAGCTCAAATATATCTCCTAGTCGAGGACAGACTCTTGTCGACGCATCTGGGAAACCACTGGAGGATCAGACACCGAGAGAAGGTCGACACCTCTATATATCTCCCGTCCACCTCCCCCCTTCGATTGAGGCGACCAAATCGACGCGTGTATCGTCGGCTTTCGAGATCATCACCGTCGTCGACCGTGAGAACTACCGCCTTGCATGGCAGAATGTTGCTCTGCCCGAATTCCTTCGCCCGTATCTCATGTTCGCAGACCGGTGGCAGATGCTATCTGAGGTCGAAGGCGGGAAGACCAAATACGAGGCAATTGAAGTGTTCAATGGGCTGGCAGCGTACTTCATCAAGTGGATAGTCGGTGCTCATCTGCAGCAGGGTTTTGAGGCCACAGGGGTGGCGCTCAAGGCACGGGCCGAAGGCTCTCGTTAGCTGTAGTAGGTGAGCTTTTGACTCTGACCCGACGTCTACTCCATCACTAAAGCAATATCCATTTGCAGACTTATCGCAAATTTCTGTGACTTTATGGATGCTAGGATTACATTGTAGTTCTTCCATCCGTATCTCGGGCTAAAGGTCGCCATTTTGTCGTCTCTTTCAATGCCCGCTCCTGCGTCTCAGGTTGGTCTATATCCCACTCCACTCGATCCTCTTGTCGACCTTGAACCGGCCTTCCAGGTCCAGCTTGTCCACGCCCGTGCCGACATACAACGTATACTCTCCCTTTTCGACCACCCACTTGTCGAAAACATCGTGCCAGTAAGAAAGCGCCAGTCGGTCTAACGTTAGAAAGGCCTGAGAAGAAGAGGTAATCAGGGATTCGAGCAGGCTACCACATGCATTACCAGGCGTACCTTTTTGCTCTCCCCAGGTTCGAGTAAGATCTTCGCGAAAGCGCGTAGCTGCACCGGAGGATGCGTTACATCAACAAAAGTACCTGTACGATTCATCAGAGGCCGCCCCAGTCCCCGATGTTGTGACGCACCATGAGACAATGAAGACGTGGGCAGGGTCAGGTAGGCTTGCACGACCTCCGCTCCTGCGCAAGAGCCTGTATTCTTGACAGTGACGCTGACCGCGAGATGCAACTCAGAGCCCGGCTGTGGCTCCGATATCGTGAGATCGCTCAAGGCGAATGTAGTGTATGAAAGACCATGACTGGAAACGATGTATGTGAGCGAGACAGACTGTGGCGCATTCAGGGAAAGAATGCCCTACCCGAAAGCGAATTGTGGCTTGATATCCCGATGGACGAAATGTTTGTAGCCCTAGAACTTCCTGTTATTCTTCGCCTAGGGTCAAAGGGAGACGAGCCGCTGACCACATAGAGATCTTCTGCGTAACGCACGATACCGTTCTCAGTGTGGAAATGGCCGTACGACGGTACATCTTGCTCGCGGACAGGGAAGGTCAGCGACAACTTGCCGCACGGATTTTGCCGCCCAAAGAGCACATCTGCTATGGCCTGTCCAGTTGCATTACCCAGATACCAGGCGTGGACCATGCTCGGTACGAGCGGCGTCCAGGGCAAAGTGACGACCGAGCCCTGGGCGATTAAGTCAGCCGGCAGAAGCGCACCAGGACATGAGGCGCACCGACTGAATGACGACAACGGTCTTTTTGTTCGCAGCCGCTACGCGACGGATGAGCTCGTCTGTACGCCCAGGAAGGCTGAGGGTACGGCGGTCATTGCCTTCGGTCTCCCAGTCACCATTAGTGCCGACGACGACGATGGCGACGTCTGCCTCCGCGGCCAGCCCGACAGCCTTCTCCATCAAGGTGTCTGGGTCTTCGACCTCTGAACCACCGAGGCGCACGGCCGCATTGCTGCAGGGCGGCTCAGTCGACTATCACGGCGGGAGAGGAACGTCAAGCGCACAAATCCATGATTGCCTCGTCTTCATCGCCGTCTGCCGGGGCACGGACATTGCAGAACTCAACCACAATCTCGTGCCTGACATTGGCTTTCACTTGAATAATACCATATTCTTCCTCGCTGCCGCAGCCAAAGAAGTGATCGCCGCGCCTCTGGCGGGTCCAGTTGTCGATGACTTGAGCACCATCCACGAACAGCTGCAGGCGCACCGCTATGTAAGCTAATCACTCGTTCCGAGACAAAACAAATCACCTTGGCGCGCCCTGCCGAAATGAGCCCAAACTTGAACGTGCAATCGTACGGTCGCGGCTTCAGCACGCCCTGCAGCTTCAAGGTGTAGCAGCGCGTGAGACCTTTCGGCACCGATAAGCTGAAGAAGCAGCTCGTCTCGGTGACGTGTTGCGTGAGGAATGACTTCTCCTGCGGCATCATGCTCTCGTTCTCGGTGTGCGCGAACCAAGTGCCCGTCCAGCCACGCTCGCCGGACTCGGTGAGCATGTCATAATCGAGAGACGGCATCTTCAGGTAGGCTGGCGAATCATTCAGCTTGAATGCAAGCTGGCGTATGTAACGGAGGTACTAACCTGTCGCGCCCTCCGAGTAGGTGACCTCAACGTCTGCCTTCGCATCCGAGAGAGCGGTTACAATGCCGTCGTATGGGCTGGTAAAGTAAGAAGGCTTGAGCGATGCGGATCCGCCGCCAGAGAAAGCCGCAGCTTTAGCATTGCCACCCAGAATGGCAATCTTGTTGAGTCTCTTGGGCTCTAGGGGGAGAAGCCCCCCTTCGTTCTTTAGCAAGACAATGGACTCCCCGGCAAGGCGGCGCATGAGTGCGATGTCTGCCTCGCTCGTGGCCGTTTCTTCTACGTCTCCCCGGTCCAGCACCTGGGTAATGAAACCGAACTCAAACCACACTGCATGCGAGAACTCATACCACCCACCTCCGGTGCCTCTTGCGCGCAGCGCTTGACAAACTCGAGCACGTTCCTAGCGCGCTCCTTCACTGTTCGCTTCGTCACCTTCCTCGCCGTGATCGTTCGACCAACGAGGTCAAGCGTGCGCCACTTGTTCGTGCCCGGCATTTCCAGGTCGAGTCCCGCGTTCAGGCTCGCATCAACTGAGTTCACACCGAACCAGTCGCTCATCGTCATGCCTGAAAAGCCCCACTCCTCGCGCAAGATGCGCTGCAGGATGAAGGGATTCTCGGAGACGTGCGTGCCATTGACACGGTTGTAGCTGTGGCGTGCTAAGTCAGGAGATAATCGACAAGGTAGAGAGATGGTACGCACGCAGTCATGTAGGACCAGGGTTGGGCGTGCTTCTGCGCAAGCATGAAGGGCATGAGATATATCTCGCGCAGTGCGCGCTGACTCATGACGGAGTCTGAGCCCATGCGATCGTCCTCCTTGTCGTTTCCTCTGCGCGGTTCACAGTGAGATAAAACCCTGGCAACAACGCGGCTGCCTACACAAAGTGCTTGATCGTGGTGGCAACTCCGCCAGCCTGGACGCCGCGCACGTAGGCGGCGGCAATGAAGCCAGAGAGATATGGATCTTCGGAGAAGCTCTCGAAGCTCTGCGCAGGTGTCTGTCAGAAGACGCCACGGTTATACAGGCTATCATAGCTGACCCTTCCACCGAGAGGGTTCTGGGCAGGGTTCACGTCATTTGTGGCCTTCAATGCACTTTAGCAGTTGCAACACACCCGTTGAATATTACATGTCGGGCCCAACAGGGCGGACACGGACATGCGCTTCGCCTCTTCCGAGAGGATCTTTAAGCTCACTTCCTCCACGAGCTGTGGGTCGAAGGTCGCACCAAGGGCGGTGGCAGACTACAATCATATTCATCATAAACCATCAGTGATGCGCGCGCGCAAAATCTTACTTAGCAGAACTCACGGGAAGGCATTTAGCGGGAGTGCCGTTCCAGAAGTGGTTTCCGCGGACGCCGTTGGGTCCGTCGCTGACCTATCAAGCGAATGGACAAGCGTCAACATACGAAAACAGTAGAGTCTAGGACAAGTCAGTGTTATTGAGACAGACCTTGATTGCAGGTACACCGAGTCGGGGGATGGCATGTGTGTGCCAGAAGCCAACGCCCGCAGAAAGCAGGATTGACTCGTCCGTCGTGAGCTTATCGACGACTTCGTCAATGTTGGCGTTCTTGAAGTCAGAGGGTGGCATGATTCCTGCGCGTTGGCGATGTTGGAGACTGGGATCGCGGCTGTCAAGACCAAAGGTTGTAGGAGCAGCAGAATGTGAGAGGGGCGCAGCAAGGGTCCTTGACCCTGACACAGACGCGGGTTATAAGGACAGGCGCGGAGAGACGGGCTGCCGAGAATTCCCCGCAGCCGGTCTTTGGACTCGCAGCTGACCAGCGGTAGAAAGCTTGTCCTGGACTTCGCAGGGTAAGTATCCTGTCATGATAGCTGGGCGGCGAGGAGGGGAAAAAGGAGATACCACAGCTCGCAGGTGGGTTGGAACTCGAACAGCGTGACGCACTCACGGGCGCAGGACGGTAGTCACAGGCAATGTTCGACTTTTTGTTCGCGTGCAATTGGCTTGTGAGCGGTCCGACAGAGGCGCTATACATGGTGCGGTCTGGATCGGGTCTGGATTCATCTACTAAAAGTGGCGGTCAGCTGCCGATGGACGGAGGAAATGCGCTCCAGCTCGCCTCGTAAGTCGTTGAGTCTGCGTAAGGCTTGAGGATTGACGCCCAACTGACACCCAATGTTTGGGAGTGCAGATCGGTCGGAGTGAACATCGCGATAAATCAAGCATCTTGTGGTACACACATACAACGGCGTCACCGTCAGAGAACATCCCCCACCACTCTCACTCCCATCAGTGCAGCTCCTTGAATAGCTCCTCCACCTCCCACGCACCGCCCCAATACTTCAACTCGCACTTGAGCCCTGCCGCCTCTCCCTCGCTCAGTATGCGCTTCTGCAGCCCGCGGAAGGAGCGGCACAGGCAGCGGTCTTGTGCCCGCATGCGCAGGATGGGGCAGAAGTCGTTCGAGCCATCGCCGATGTAGACGACGCGGTCGAAGGCGGGCTGGTGCCGCTCGAGGAAAGCGATGAGCTCTTCGCCTGGGGGTAGGGGTGAGCGGAGTGCAATGAGTGAGAACAGTGATGGAAGTGAGGCGATGCGCGAGTGCGACGAGCATGAACAATAAGACGAATGCGAGCTTAATGAGGCTTATGCGCTAACAGGTGAGGAAGCTCGTAGGGGGGGAAGCGACGATGGAAGGAAGTTGTGAGGCTGGATAGAAACAAGATCAACGCACCCTTGCACATATTCGGGCTGCATCCAACTGAGCACTTGTGCTGTGGGCCGCTGGGGTCGATGCGTCGGCGCACTTTCAACAGACCGCTCTCATCCCACTCGGCTGGGTTGGTGATGATTTCGTCGAAGAGATCCTCAAGGCCCTTGCTCTGTGGTGCGTCTTTAGCATAGCGCCCTCAAGAGAGAGTGGGACGTGCGCGCGCGCATACGCACGTGCGCCTACCTTGAGAATAGTCTTGATGAAGACCTCGTTCGCGTTCGAGAGGCAGAAGAAGGTGGTCTTGCCCTGCGCCTTGAGGTCCTTAACGGCGCGGACCATAGCGGGGTGCTGAAGATACCTGAGTCAGTGAGGCACGTGTTGAATAAGAACGGCTACGCACGAAAGGCATGCTAACGAGGGTTTGCTCGATCTCTTCGCGTGTGATGCCGCGCGCATGGGCTTCGCGCAGAGACGCGGCGCTAATGGAACTGTGAATGGGTCGAAGGGGGACAGGCAGGAGCTAGTACTGACACAGAGTCAGTCCACTGGACCGCGTCCTTTGACTGGCGCATCTTGCGGCGAAGGTCCGGCGCCAGGACCTCGAAGATCCAGCGATCCGAGTCCTGGTCGGCGAGCGACCAATCAAAGTCAAAGACAACGAGCTGGCGGTTGACAGACATGTGCAGGAGATGGTGGGGGGAGACAAGGCGCGCCGGGGAATATCAAGAGACGCCGAACGGCAGGAGACCGGCGGCGGTCACTGTCAGGGCGTAACAGGCATTAACGCCCAACGCCCGATCGAGATCGATGCGCCGGCAAACACCGAGCACTCGCGTGCGTCGGAATACGGACCGACAAGCGGGCAGGGCTTTGTTCTCGTCTTGTCCTTGTCTGTCATGCCGAGTGTGGTGTGCAAAGGCCAGGTTTCGTACAAAAAGACAGCCGGCGTGCTTGAATTCGGGAATGGCGCGTTGAAATTTACTCCCAAAGGCGCCACGGCGCCTACCGTGCGCGTCGCGAGCGCAGACGTCGCCAGTGAGTCGGCGCGCGCGACGGGAGGAGGGGACTCCAAACTGACCGTCTGGCAGCCATACTATGCTCCAAGGCCAGCTCGGCGCAGACACGACTCAAGGTTGTCCCCTACTCCGGCGGCGAAGGCCACAACTTTACGTTCATCGCGCACCACGACGACGCCATAAACGAGCGGGAGCGCTTCAAGAACGAGCTCACCGCCGTCATTTCCCGCAACCGCAGCACACAAGCAGCTGGCGGCGGTCCTGCCCCGCTTCCCGTCTCTGCTCTCGCCGGGCCGTCTCTCTCCGGCTCCACCGCACCCTCCCCCAGTCCGTCTGCGCCATCCACCCCCCATGCCGCACAATTCGCAGACGCCCGCGCTCCATCACGCGCCGCGTCCATTGCTAAAGCGACCGACCGCGCCTCTACCCCCGTCATTGTCGGCAGCGACCCCGCTGCCGACTTCCGAATACGCAAAAAGGTCCTGCTCGCGAACCCCGATCTCGCCGCGCTGCACCGTGAACTCGTCATGACGCGACAGATCACCGAGGCCGAGTTCTGGGAGGGAAGGGAGGTGCGTTCGTGAAAGCGTGGCCAATAACGACGCGCTAATACATGTCAAAGCATCTCCTTCATGCGGAGGCATCTATGCAAAACCAGAAGCGCGGCAAGTCCGGCCAGCTCGTGGACCCGCGCCCACAGACTATCGACGGCGAGGCCAAGATCGTCATCACACCTCAGCTCGTGCACGATATATTTGACGAGTACCCCATCGTGCAGACCGCCTACGCTGAGAACGTGCCCGAGAAGGTGTGTAGAGAACCCCCAGCGGTACCTTGAATTGGTGGTTGACTTGAACCCTCCCTTCATTGCGCTTGCGGTCACCTCATCAGCTCTCTGAAGCACAATTCTGGAAACGCTACTTCGCGTCCAAGCTCTTCAACGCACACCGCGCGTCCATTCGCTCCTCCGCAACGCAATTCGTAGCGAAGGACGATCCAATATTCGACAAATACCTCGAGAAGGATGATGACGGTGCGTGGGCTATCTTTACATCATGTGGATGAGCGTCTGCTTGGGCAGGTGTCGACGTATGCGGGTTGGAAGTGAAGCGTGCGCCACACAAGTGGATGCATGCGCGTCGGACTGCATCTGCGTCTGCACGTGCGGTACATACCACTCTCACCGCATAAATGCATCTCATTGCTGCGCCAAAGGGAATTCGGATTCATATTGCTGACCTGCATATACCCCTTTCATTTCTTGTATCGGCGTGAAACCGTTCCTTCGATGCTGACGCCCTTGACAGGTCTTGAGCCACGGCGAGCTCGCACAGAGACCGTCAGTATGTTCGTCGACCTTGCCGCAACCTCCGAGGATCATGGTGAGGTGCGTGCCCAGTATTCCTGTACTCACGAATGTTTACTCACGGCTATCCTGGCTCTACCCCGACATGTTCCTGCAAATTGGCTTAATCATATACCTGTCCCTCCTATAAACAATTGCTTAGGCCGGCAGCACGAAGGATATCACCATGCAGGCCGGGCGACAGAAGGGCGCGATACCTTTGATACGGAAATTCAACGACCATTCAGAGCGATTACTGAACGCCGCGTTGTGCTTTTGTTTCTTCTGTTGGTATATGGTGGACACTCACATCGCCCTTCAGAGGCGACCTGCCGAAGACAAAGCGCCGCAAGCTGAATGACGGTCAGGTCCGTCTTTGTCTAGCTGGGGGCGACCTCGCAAATAGCTAACTTCCTTTGCAGGATGCATACGAGGCTCAAATCGAGCTCGACGATCTGCGGGACGAGCAAACATCAGAGGGCATCACTCTCGCCATGCAGGACCGCCAGCGCTACTTCGAGGGCATCGCGAGCCAACCTATGACGGACTCCGCCCCGCCAATACCCGCAGATCCCCGGGGCCTCACCGCTAGCGTGCAGGACTATTCTTCAGCATTAGCCAATGTACGCAGCGTCTCACGCCGTTGTGTGTAATCCGGCGTTGCTCACGGTGTCAATCCAATGCAGCTCCGCATCGTGCGCGACCCAAGCGACGCCGCGCTCATGTCCATGACACAGAACGTCATGCAGCGACTAATCGTCAAGGGGCAGAAGAGTACGTCTGGCCCCTCTCTTGCCCAGAGCACGACATCTCATCCATCTTACAGACGATATCCCGCCCGATCTCTTCCGGCAAATGGCATCCTGCCAGACCGCCGCCAATGAATTTCTCCGCCAGTTCTGGGGCGCGCTCTACCCGCGCGCAGGCGAGCTGCCCATGTCGGGTGGTGCCACAAATCCCGCGCAGCGCGCAGCGAAGGCGGCTAAGATGGCTGGCTTCCTCGCGCGGACGCCGGAGAAGGTGGACGCGCTGGTGCAGCAGGCGGAGGAGCTTGGGGTCGATGCGAAGCGGGTGAATATTGCGATGCAGCCGGTGTTGAATGCGGTGGAGCGGGCGCTGGCGGTGCATAAGGCGCGGCAGACGGCGCCGGCGCGAGGGATGGGGTCGAGGCCGGGCACACCAAGGTGACGAGGAGAGGATGGGGTATGGGATTGCTCTCATTGAATGGTGTACTTACGCGAACCAAGAACTCTCCGAGCCAGTATCCGGCGTTGGAGGACACGCAGATGAATGATTCGCACAGTTCTTTCTTTGCTTCGATTGGGCCATGTCGAGTCGTCTGGAGGGCTGACTCCCCCGGATTCTGGCCGTCGCCAGTCGGTTGATTTTATTTGTCACTCGCCATCACCGTTACCGCTGTCCACGTCCTTGCTCTCGCTCTTAGTACCTTGGCAAGTTGGGTCGGGCACTAAGTAGACTGCTCTCGCCTTGGTTGGACAGTGTTAGCAGGTAAATGGGCGTGATTGGAGAGAGACGCGTCAAGGTAATGACTGTAGTACGTTTCGATTTCAGGCTTTTCGGATTCCTTTCCAACTAGGTCTTGCAGTGTGGCCCGCAATGGAGGCCATCGGCGACAAGCGCTGCCTCCGACAAGGCTCTCGCGGCAAACCGTTGTTGGCGAGGAATTCGATAGCCGCATCCTGGGAGGTATATCGGTGCGTCCCCTGATCCCCTCTCCCTGTCTACTTCCAGGGACTCGCTACACCGGCGCCTAAGTGACCGCTTCAGCGGCTTCTTCTACACACTCTCCGAAGGGAGCGTCGTTTCATTGTGTGCTCTTCCAAGCTCGTGTCTGAGGGCGACGCACCTTGGAAGTAATCGATCAGTTGACTCTATCTCCGCGAACCACTGTCATGTATATGACCCAGCCCCTTCTACACTGGGAAGACGATATACACTTTCCGTTGTCCCCAGAAGCACATTACACGGGATCCCGCACTCCCGATGACGGCGCGCCAACAACAGCACGCTCTTGGAACGCCACCTCCGGCCCTAGTACGTGCGCTCTGCAGCTAGCAGACGTCAAACATGGCGCCCAATACCCCCAGGTGACCCCAAGATCACGCAAGATAATGACGGCTAACGGTATACAGCATCAGGTGAAGTCCGGTCGTAGATGGAAGGAGACAACTTCATTTCTCACTGGGGTATAAATGTGTTGCGACCGCTGCGAGGTCCTCCTATATCCTCTTCTGCCACATCCTTCATGGAGCCTGCCCAGAAGTTGAGCCTGGGACCGCAGGGTCTTCTCAACGAGGACGACAATTATACGCTGCAGCATCGGGACATCTACAACCTCGCGAAATACGTTCAGACTGGCGTTTCGCTTCCTGTCGATGAGGACGCGTACCGGGTGCACCTGGGTCTCTCTCGTGGCATGGCTGGAAAACTGTCCAGCGTCATCAGGCCGCTCGTTACCGCCTACGATATAGTATGCGATACCTTCATCATCGTGCTCTTGCGCTGACAACTGCCTTTTAGATTCAAGATCATTGCCTAAGATTCAGAAATGTTATTTACCCCAGCATAATCTGGCTTTCAGACGAAGTGAACGACTACGCCCGGAACGCTGGTGGCACGCGCTATTGTGAATCCAGCATTTTCACCTCCAGAACACTACATACGGCTGATATCTTGTTTTAGCTCGAATTTTACGGTCCGTTAGAGCGCTCGCCAGTGCTGCCTCTCAAGCGGACGAGGCAAAGCACAGCGGAACCATCAACCGCCTCGTCGAAACTCAAGTCAGTGCCATCCTCAACCTCAAACGAAAGGCGCAGCAGGTCGTCATCGACCTCCGCACTTTCGAGGATCAGACGATGCGCGATCAGTCAGCTCTGAGGGAGCGCAGCGACGCCGTGAACGCACGGCTCACCCAGGAGCAGGGGAGCATCGGTGATATACGGTCCAGGCTCAAGGACCTGCGCGATGAGCTCAGCTCGGTCACAGAACAATACGAGCAAGGTGCGAGATTTGTGCGCTCTCCTACATACTGGCGCTTACCGATACAATATGCAGCCAAGATTGTGGCATGCACAACCCTTACATATGCGTGGATCTTTCCCGTTGGCCTGATTGTTGCCGCTGCCATGGCCGGTGTCAATGGTGATAAGGCTGTCAAGCTCGCCTCGCGTATTACCAAGGTTCGGGACCTTGTCACAGATAATGAAGGCAAGGTCAGAGATGCCGAGCGTATCGTTGGTCATTTGGAGACCATTGGTGTGCGCCTGCGCCGACGCAATAGTAATTCGCAATCGCTAACCGAGCTTGCTCACAGGTGGATTTGGACAAGGTTCTTGCCTTGATCGAACCTGCTATCGACGCTATCCAGAAAATGATGGGTGTCTGGGACTCTATCGCTAGCGACCTGGAGAAGCTCAAGAACATGGACGCGCGCAAGGCTGCACTAGTCATCGCCGACATTGTCGAGTACAAGGTGCTCGAGAAATGGCGCGCTCTTTCCGACGCTGGTCAGCCCTACCCCACTTGATGGATCATGTGTTTGGACTGACGTGTACTACAGTGGACAGGTATAAGCAGGCCGCTCGGATGCCCGAGCTTGAGCATAAGTCATTGGGAGATTTGTCGAAAGAACTGGAGATGTCTTCTGACTTGCGCAGTCAATTTTCTTACATGCCTCAGAGCCCGCTGTATGACGCCCCTGAGACTCGTTCGTCTATAATCAGGTAGTTCCTAGGATATATGTACATACTGTGCTCGAACTAATGCGTGCTGAGTTCGGCAGCTGCATCCGTGCCATTCTGTGATATCCGGTTGATATCCAGCGTCGTGAGCATGTACGTATACCGTCCATTGTATTGCTTAAGGAAAGGTAGGGCTTTAGAAAACAAGGCGCGAGAGCACACGAGACTGTACATTTGAAGCGGCCGGCATCATAGTATGTTGTGCGCCCATGAGCGCCCATGAGCGCCCACGGCCGAATCGACATCGGACTCATCGGGTGGCCCGCGGACTGCCCCTATCTCTGACCATCGTCTGCACTAAGGATGGCGTACGAACGTGTACCTCTCGACAGGTTTTCCGACAGCTTTTCTGCTCTCACAGGTGCGCAAGCTACGCGTGCGTATACTTACAAGGACTGAGAGGCTTTCTCCATCCCAGAGCTGTCGAGCGTAGCCCTCGGAGGCAAGATCATATCCGTCTCAGACGAGTTCTTTGCAGAGGCATCCAATTTGCTCCTTGTTGAGGTGCGCGTCCTCCCTCCAGTCGTTCCAACAGAGGCTGACTCCGTCGCCCAGCCAGCGCCCAGCTTGAAGGGCCAGTTTGGACCTAATGGCGCGCTATATAGCGGATGGGAGAGTCGTCGACACAATCCAAACTACGATTGGTGCGTCGCGTGCTCTGCAAACGTTTACTGTAAGCTAATCTATATGGCAGGTGCATCATTCGACTAGGGACTTCAGGGACCATACAAGGTTTCGACGTCGACACTACTCATTTCAATGGTACATTCAAGTCACTTTCTTTCAAGGACGTGCTGACTTGATTCGTTTAGGAAATGAGGCGCCAGAGGTCTCAATCCAGGTGCTCGATGGATCTATCGACCAACCTCCTTCAGAAAATGATTCTCGCGTACGTCTTGCCGCCACTTAGTTTGGCGTTCCCTCACATGCACGCAGTGGGTGGAAGTCCTCCCGAAGGTTCCCATCGGCCCGACGTCTCGCCATCTGTTCACTATCCCAGAAACGACCTGCGCCAACTACGTCAAACTCAACATGATTCCGGATGGCGGCATAGTGCGTTGGTCATTCGCCTATGCGGACATCGTCATGTACTTATGCGCCAGTCAGGCGCGCTTCCGTGTTTATGGCAAAGTCGCACCTGTATTCCCCAGTGATCCTTCACAATTGTTCGATCTGGCGCACGTCTTCGCTGGTGGCCGCGTCGACTTCATTTCTGATCAGCATTTCGGAGTCGGCTCGAACCTGATTTTGCCGGGCCGGGGCAAGGACATGGGCGATGGATGGGAAACTAAGCGCAGCCGTCAGCCGGGGCATAAGGACTGGGTTATCGTCAAACTGTAAGTTTGATACCTCTCGCCGACTCTGCTGGACTTATATACCTCAAAGGGGCGTGCCCGGAACTTTGGAACAAGTCGAGATCGACACGGCTCATTTTAAGGGCAATTTCCCGGACAGCGTCGAACTGCATGCGTTGTTCGTGGACGGGGACAAGGATTGGACGGCAACAAAAGGCAAGATCGAGGATTGGGCACCCATCCTTCCGCGTACGAAGGTCGGACCCCATCGTCAGCATCATTTTCTTTTGGAGAACGTGCAAGGGAAGGTATACACACACGTCAAGATGACTATTCACCCCGACGGCGGCGTCAAGCGTATTCGATTGCTGGGATACCGTAAAGGTGACGTACCGTCGTTCACGACGCAGCCTGCGACCCAAGAGATACCTGCCGGAATAGTTGATCCATTGCGCCCCGTCGAGTTCGACGCAACAACAACGACTGTCCCCGCTCTCCCTCTCACGCCGGAGGCCTTTGCGCCTTTTGGTCAGGTCATTCAGGCCTACGGAGATCACGCCGCAGCGCCCAAGGGAATGAAGATTACGCCTGCCAATGCAGGTACTGCAAGCAAATTCCACAAGCAGGCCCTCTTGGAATCTTCGTACGACGCGTCCTCTGGTGCAACGACTGGTCTGTCCGTGTATCGTTGCGACCCCATACAGCTCGCGTCCGATCGCACACTTCCCCTTCAGGTGCTGGAGAGGCACCCATACACAAATCAGGCCTTCATTCCTATGGGAAATGGCAACCGGGGCGGGCTCTCGGAGCCAGGCGTTGCGTATCTGGTGACAGTGGCGAAAAATGGGCGGGATGGGCGGCCTGATCTGACAACCCTGCGCGCTTTCGTAGCCACGGCGGCACAGGGAATCGTTTACAACACAGCTGTCTGGCGTAAGTGTCTGCTCTGCGCTGGGTCAATGCGGTGAAGCTGAAGTGTATTCATGCAGATCAACCAATGACGGTCCTGGATAAGGTAATGAAATACGGTTCATAATCTGGGCGGACACTGAGGAAGCCACAGCCCATGGACTTCACATGCGTTGAGACGCAGATAGGAAACGGGGATGCGTCAGACTGCGAGATTCTCGAGCTCGACGCGAGCGGTGGCCTTTACAAGGTGCAAGTCCCAAAAGTGTGACGAGGGTGACGAGTCGGAGTTGGAAATAGACAGAATTAGTCAGCGGCCATGGACTTGGGATTTTGTTCCTTGAACTCATCCATGTTGGACGTGGCGATGGATTCGCGCAAGCGGCACCTCATCGACGACGACGGTCCCGGCGCTGTCAAGAAACACATTATTGAAGGTCCGAATGGCGCGCCGCATGTCAATGGCACGGTCGCCGAGTACGACGCGGACGACCAGCAGGAGAGGCAAGGGAACGATCTTGAAGTGCGTATGCGCATTATGGCAGCTCTGCTGGGTATTTACCTGTGCTGCGCCTCAGAGCTTCAGGAAGGAGGCACTTTACCGACGCATGAAGCACTATTCGCGTGAGCACGACCGCGCGCAGCGACGTATCGCCGAGTTGGAGAGAAGTCGGTCTTCGTCTGAGGCAGGAATAGCGGCTGTCTCTGCTTGCTGGTCACAGGTGCGTCGGCATTGCGGTCCTGCATGCCTCGCTTACAGCTCAGCCTTCAGCTTGTAGATACCATAGAATCCGCCTGCGGTGACGTGAACGACTCAGACGATCAGCAAGCAGGTGCGTCCCCCTCTCATACATGTGAATTATATCGTAATGTTCGTTCAGGAGTATCTGAGCTCGTCGATCAGCTGCTGGAGAACGATGAGGTACCCGACACATTCACCGAGGCGCTACAAGAGAAACTCGCAACAACGCGTTCACTAGTAACCAAGCTAGCGCAGGCCAGTAACCGGTCGGGTGACGTTTTGCGAGAGCATGCATACATGCAATCACAGAAGGCGCAGACTGAGGTGCGAGGTACTACGCATGCGAGGCGATACTATCTCTGACCTTAACTGCCAGTGCACAGTTCTCCGTTCGCAAGTGTCCACCCTACGCTCTCAACTCAAAGATGCCACATCGCAACGGGAACAGTATCATGAAGATCTCCTCCGCGCGGAATCTCGCTACGAGCGTCAACGGAGCATTGGCATCCATAATAGCGGTCCCCGAACGCCGGTTCCACCCTCCCTTGACGTCAAGGTCGAAGTCCCAGACCCCGCAAAGCCAGAACCGTCTCCAGCTGCAGTGAGTGGTTCGGTCAATTGGTGCGAGTTTCGACATGTGTTGATGTTTCTTTTCTGACGCTGCAACAGTCGGCTACGAAAGCGACTACGCCCAATCCGTCAGGAGTGGATGATGATCACCCATTAAGTGATGACGGGCTCAAGGTGGTCCTTGATATGCGCGACGCTGAGATCAGCGAGCTCAAGCGGCAGCTTGTGGACGAGCGGATCATGCACACGCAGGAGAACTTTCGGGTGCGTGAAATGGCACTCCCCGTCATCATGTCTAACTCGTGAAGCAGAGCAAGAACATCCTCATCACCGATTTGCTCAACAATGCGTATTTTAAGAACCTGATGCGACAGGTCGAGCGCCTTCAGGTGCAACTGAACCAAGCGCGAGAAGACGCCGCAACACACAGCCAGCAGCTAGAAGACCGGTTCGCTCAGGAGCAGAAACTAGTGCAGGACAATCATGTGGGCACTGACCCTGACTCATCACCGAGACGCTCATCAGACCTTCTGTTTACAGGCTCTAGAGCAGCAGGCAGTGACGGAGCTGAAGGCGCAACTGAGTAGGCGAGATGCGGAGTGTGTCCGCTTACGCGAACGCCGAGAGCAGCTGGAGGCTGAACTCAATGAGCGCCGACAGAAGGACGGCATGAAGTTCAGCGCTTTCAGTCAGGTTAAGACTCTTAACAAGTCGTTAAAGGTATGCTTGTTCTTGTCAACGAGTGCATCTGCGCTGACTGATGCGTTAGGACCGCATGGACGCATTTCAGTCCGAGCTACGCAGACAGAAAGCTCACATTGCGGCTCGCGCGGGTGACGCGGAAATGATGAAGTTCTTCTTCGAAAACGACGCCAGTTACGTGCCGAAGTTGAAACAGGATCTCATGTGCGTGATGAAGTATCTATCATTTGCATCGTCTGACAAGACCTCTATGTAGGGACTCCCGGCGACGCGTATCTGCCCTCGAAGAGGCATGTTCGGATGAGCAACGCGCTGAGGCCGACCTTCGTACCGAGCTTGCCACCGCCCAAGCAGAGTTAGTTGAATGTCGTGCTATCTACGGCGACACCGCTGCCTCACCAGAGTTCAACAAACTCACTTCCGAACTGCGAAACAAGGAAGATGAGCTGAAGCGCCTCAAGCTCGAGCTTGAACAACATACTCAGTCCATGAACATGATGTACGACGAGCAGGACAAATTGGCCAGTGCTTGGGATACGCTCGAATCGCAGGTCAGCGACAAGGTGTTTGAGCTTGTCGGCATAGAGGAGAAGTTGTTGAAGGCCAGGGAAGAGGTGCGTGCTTGATCATCGAGACTTAGCGGGGAACTGATAGGTGCTCAGAAAGCCAAGGCGGACAACAAGTACTTCGCAGTCTCGCGCGACAAGACCACTCTGGAAGAAGAGAAGCGAGCTGTCCAGAAGAAGATCGACAAGGCCGAAGCCCTGATCTCGAAGATGACGCAGGATAAAGCTCTCCAAGTCGAGGCCAATGTGCGTCTCCGTCGGGCATACTTCCTTCGTCGATTGACCTCTTTCCTGCAGAACGCCGCAAACCACGAGATCAACACCTTGCGTAAATTCCTCGAGAATGATAGGGTCAAGCTGGACGAGTTGAGCAAGAACATCCGCCAGCTGGAAGCGGATCTCGCCACCGAGAGGGCCAGGGTCCTCCACACCGAAGATGCTTGGCGTCAAAGGGAGAGACAACTCGCCGAAGCCCAAGCCAAGGTGAACAAGCAGTCGCTCCAACTGACGAAGGCAGAGGAGAAGATCAAGGCCAAGGAGAAGACCTTGTTATCCGAAGCAGCAGTGAAAGTTCGCGAGGCGAAGGTCGAGGAGAGCAATGTACCGGCGGAACTGGAGATGGTGCGTCTCCACTCTCTTGCATGATGTCTGGCTGACCGTCTCCCTCAGCAAATGAAGATGCTGAAGTGCTCTACGTGCAATCTCAATTTCCGATCGGTCATCCTTTCGAAGTGCATGCACAGTGCGTCCTTTACATGTCAATCATGGATACCTATTGACAGTTTGCAGCGTTCTGCAAGGGCTGTGTCGATGCTCGGCTGACGACGCGGCAGCGTCGCTGTCCGTCCTGCGACCTCACTTTCACCAACAGTGAAGTGCACAAGTTCTACTTGCAGTGATATCCTAGGGGATGTAGACCTTTCACATCGCCCGCGGCACGAACAAGGGATGCCTAACCACCGTCGACCTGCCGGCCTCGCCATCTCGGGCTCCGACCCTTTCTGGGCTTCCAGTCTCTGCATAGCACGGTGGGAGGATCAGGGTGGCAGCGCCTCTTCTCAACAGCGGCTCCGCCGTCGTCGATGTCGCTTTCACAGTTTACCGACTCGCTATGCCGCTCGTTGCACCTAACCTTATTGCTTATGCCATGCTATACCCTTGGCTGTATTATAGACTTACCGTATACACTTGGAAATAAGTATGCAACACCACGCTCTCCGCCTTCCACTGTAAGTTATGAAAGAGGGCAGCGAAACCTGGGCAGGCGCCCGACGCCACGTGGGAAAAGCTCGTCACCTGATCGACATTTTGAGTCGCGCGCTCACTGTGACCTTGGCCTTGTCCTCCATGAACGTTGCGCGGCTTCTGCGCCCCCGCCTGGCGCGATGCTACGCCACTGCTGCGCCTCCACCTCGCCCTTCGCCAGGCAGGCAGGGCATGCCTAACGGTGATATTAAGCAGTATGCAGGAACATTCGGCGGCGACAGACCCCGGACAGAAGGGTTCGGTGGGCCGCAACGGCGCTCCGGCGGCCTTCGCGGTCCATCCTCTGGTGGATTTGGTGGGCCCAGTCTGCGTCCAGGACAATCACCACACGAACTACCATCCGAACAAGAGGACATGATCGAACGCCGCCGCCGCCTGGCGGCCTCTTTAAAATATAGGACACGCCGGACAATACAAGGGGACCACGATACCAAGGTGCCAGAGGCTCCGGAGGAGGAGGATGTGAGCGAGAAGCGCCACCCGCACTCGCTGTCCTTCTACACGCGCAGCCCCGTCTACTACGACCAACTCTCCCAGATCGAGACCGCGGTCAACACCTCGCGGTCTGCGCTGCGCCGCATGGAGCTCCTCCCCATGCCCGAATTCGCGCGCAAGAGCCTGCCGCAGAGCACGATGGTGTGGAAGACCATGGAGGAGATGTCGGGGCAGTTCGAGACGCGGCTGCGCTCGACGCGCTATCGGCGCGTTGTGCGTGCGCTCGACGAGCTCGAGCTGTACTCGCGCATCGCGAATGTGGCGGGGTGCGAGCGCCTGGCGATGGGGATTGACATGGTGCTGGGCATGTTCCAGAGCGGGAAGTCGGTGCTGCGCGCGGAAGCGCGGCGCAAGCGGGTGGTCACGCTGGACGCGCTCGGGCGCTCGTACACCGTTGGGCGGCGCAAGACGTCGTCCGCGCGTGTGTGGATGATCCCGACGGTGCATAAGGAGAACGAGGACTTGGAGGAGGTGCGGGAGGAGGTGCCGCCTGTTGTGGCGAGCACCATTCTCGTCAACAACCTGCCGCTGGCCGAGTTCTTCCCGGTACCTGCGGACCGCGAGCACATCACGAGGCCTCTCAAGGTCGCTGGTGTGCTGGGCGCGTATAACATCTTTGCCCTTGTCCGTGGCGGGGGCACGACCGGCCAGAGCGGCGCCATTGCTCACGGCGTCGCCAAGGGGCTTGTGGTGCACGAGCCTGAGCTCGATCCGCTGCTGAGGAGAGGTGCGCTTTTGGCTCAGCCTCGCTATATCGTTCTAATCGTGTTCTTAGCGCAATTGTTACGTCGTGACCCGCGTATGGTCGAGCGTAAGAAGCCTGGTCGGGCAAAGGCTCGCAAAGGAGTGAGCATACTACCTTTCCACTCTTGTAGCATAACGCTGACGGTCTCTACAGTACACTTGGGTCAAGCGTTGATACTATTGGCTCCCAGTGTTCCCAAACTCCATACTTTACTCCCCCGCTTATATACATCGTTTCCCGCCTCTCAGTCGATTGTGCATGAATGGGTGATAAGTGTCGAGCTAAGTAGCCCCAGAGTAGCCCAGCAACTAGTGGCGCTTACGGCTCCGGAACGTCGGTCCGCAAAGCTTGCGGCAATACGTCTCCCGTGTCACTGTCAACTGAACATTGACAACTGCGCTCTTGCCGTCATGGCCTCCACTGAACATAACTTCTCGGGCGCGCTCACAACATGGCGAGGTTTGTGCTCGGACCCATGGCGTAGCGCATGCGATTGACGCTGCGGACGCAGACGTGAACCTGAGCGATCTGCAGAAGCAGCTCGACACACAAGGCATCGAAATCGTCGACAACCAGAAGGAGAGTGTCGTCGGGAGGAAAGCCCTGGCAGACAAGACCAAAGGTGCGCTGCATGCGTATGACCTCTGGAGCGGTCCCTGACGCGTCGAGTAGAGTTCAAGCGGATACCAGACGCGGAGAAGCTCACCGCGTACAAGGGCTTGTTGAAAGGTGCGTGCGTACACCCTCTGGTGCAATTCGCATTACTGATCAGTCTGACCTACAGCCTATCAGACGGAGATTGACAGTCTCACCAAGCGGTCCAAGACCGCAGAGAACGCATTCCTCAATGTCTACAAAGTCCTCGCCGAAGCGCCCGATCCATACCCCCTCCTCGAAGCCGCCGTCGTACGTGACACCCCTCTGAGGGCTTGTCCAAGGGACTAAATGTCTGTAGGACCAGACCGTCAAGGTTGCGGAGACACGGGAACTCGAAGCTCAGATCGTACGCTTGCGGGAGGAGAATGCAGACCTGCACAAGCGCTTGAACGAGGTTTCGTCTTTAGAAGGAGCAAAGAAGAAGGCAGAAGGCAGGATAGAGACGCTGGAGGCCAAGGTACGTGGATCCTACATGTAGCGGGGGAATGCCACTGACTGGAGGTCCAGATGGAAGACATGATCCACGAGAAGGTGACGCAGAAGGAGAATGAGCTGCATGCGACGTACGACGAGAGGTTGCGGAATTACGAGGAGCGGTCCGTCTTGCGATCTATGCACTTATGGTATCATCGATGGCTCACATCCCTCTTCAGGGAGCAGGACCTCCAGAAGCAGGTCTCTCTTGCAAAGAACCAGCTTCGCGACTTGCGAACGTCGAACGAAAGCAATCAGGCAAAGCTGCTTGACCATAGTCACAGACAAGGTAGGCTCCCGAATGCGCACCCATTCAGGCGCTGACAATCCACACTCTAGACCAGGAGGTCGTCGCAAAGCTCGCAGAAGTCGACATGATTGTTGCGGACCTTGAGCGGGCGAACAGCCGCGTCGCAACCGTCGAGAGGCGGAATGAGATTCTGCGAGCAGACATAGAATCCTTACGCAGCGGCGCAGATACCTCTGACCGGTCCGTTACTGTTATGAGATCTTTCGCGGCCGAGCTGAATAGTCCGCAGAGTCAAGCAATTGCAAAGCCAACTCTCCGATCTTGAATCCGAGGTCGAGCGATTGACTCGCTCCTTGGATGCGCACAAAACCAAGCTTGACGTGACGGAGTCGCAATTGCGGAAGAAGGATGAGGAGTACACGAAGGAGCTGTCGAGGAGGGTGAGTGCATCCTGTGGCCCTGTTTCGCGAGTCAGCTCACCCTTCGTAGACAGCGGAGGTCGAGCAAGTGCGGCATAAACTCAAGCAGTACGCAGACTACGACGAAATCAAGCGCGAACTCGAGATCATGAAGGTCAGTTGATACATATCAGAGTGAAGGTGCTCCCCCGCTCACCCGCTGCGCCATAGTATGTTGAATTTGCTGGGTTGGACGACGAGTCGGAGGATGCCGACGACAACGGGCCATACGCCAACGGCGACGACGCCTCACGCCTCAGTCTGCCGAACCCCAACGCAGACAAGGCCAATGCGCATCACGGCAAAAGCCTGGAAGCACTACTGGCGACGAAGAATAAGCGCATACTCGACGAGCTCGCCAAGTTCCGGGTATGCGGCCCTGCTCTGCGCCCTTTCCTACATCTGACCGGCGTTCTCGTAAGGTCACGCATGCGGAGCTGGAAACAACGCTAACGAGCGTGCAATCACGTCTCGAGGGCACGTCACAGGAGCTCGAGAAGCAGCGTGCGCTCAACGAGAAACTCGAGAACGACCTCCTTGCGCTCGACCGTCCCGCTGGCGAGCGCAGCGGACGCGAGACTCCTGCGGAAGGCGCAGACGCCTTGGCTGGGTTGGATATAGGCGGGAGAAAGGCCTCGGACTCACCAGCCCGTGGCGCGCCAATCCCGTTCGTGCCGTCGTCGGCAGACACGTCCATCCTGCCCATTGTCACCAGCCAGCGCGACCGCTTCCGACAGCGCAACGCAGAGCTGGAGGAGGTGCGTCGATTGCTATACACTGTCGGCAGAGTCATGGGCTGACGCGCCCTGTAGGAGCTCCGTCGACAATTCCAGATCATCACCGACCTACGGGCGGAGATCAAGACGCTACAGGCAGACAACCTCAAGCTGTACGAGAAAGTGCGGTATATGCAGAGCTACCGAGAGGACACGTCGACCAGCCAGCTGGATCCACTACCTGGCTCGGGGCCTGGCGCCGCGCGGCCAGACGATAATATGAGTAAGTGGAAGACGCGGTACGAGGAGTCAATGAATCCGTTCGAAGCTTTCCGCGGGCGGGTGCGTGTTGTTCTTCTTCTTTCGTGCAGGTGAGCTGACGGTGTGTGCTCTGCAGGAGGCGACGCGCGCGGTGCAAAATCTGAACCCCATCGAGCGCGGCGTGCTCGTCGTGACACGGGCTGTCCTGGCGAATCGGCGCACGAGGACTTTCTTCATCTGCTATGCGCTGGCGCTACATGTGTTGATCATGTTCACGACGTACGAGTGCGCGACTGGGGAGACGCAGACACGGCGTATATAGGTAGATTGATCGTGCTCATGTTATTTGCATCCCTTGGACAGTTATCGAGTATCTATGGTTGACACCATACTGGCCGAAACCTCATACCTTTTCAGTGGACGCGCCCAAGCGGTAACTGTCAGTATACAAATGCCGCAGGACGGCAGGCGCGCAAGTTGTGTTGCGTGTCAGAACCTGACAAGGTCGAGGCGCCGGCTTCTTCTCTGTAGATGTCTTGAGTTGCCTAAATCGCAACGACACCATATAAGCTCTGCTCAGCCGCGCATTGTATGTGACTTGAATTGAACTCCCGTAGTCGATGCTCCCTTCCCGCCACTCAATCTGATACTAATAGTAACGAGACGCAACTGTCGACACCCGCCACGCGGCGCTCATGCCGCATTAGGACATTGACCACGTGATGTTTCAATAATCGACGCACCCCAATTAGGGAATCGCGCTCCTTATGCTCCACCACACGGAACACGACGAATGCCGGCGGGCAGTCCTACCTGATTTCTTGGATTCTTGTAGTGATTTGAAGCAGCAGAAGTCTGTGTCCTGGTGTGGCATGCAGAACCCCAAACATCGCTCTCAACACTCGTTCATTCTCTCTTTGGACCATTGTGATGATTTGGCAGGAGATCTGCTTGGAGCCCATAAATGTGACTGGAATTTCTCAAAGCAAAGTTGTGCAAAGGTCTTGGCTTCGCATAATTTGCTTGCAAAGGTCAGCCACAATCCAGAGACTTACCCTTTCTTTCCTCACCTCGCTTTTTCAGCATGTGAAATTCCACACGACATATGCGAAACCAGACAAGGTGTGTTCTGCACTATCAAGGCAATGAAAAGCTCATTTTTTTGTACTCAGGGTGCATATCAATGCACATTTGGACGATGTGGCCACAGATCATCATCTCAGAGTGACCTTTGGGCACATATTCTTTCTACCCACCTCCACCGTGTAGAGCTTCGATGTCCTGTAAAATGTGTGTGCACTTGATACCTCACCTTGTTTGATCGCTCAAGAAGAACAGCATGTACAGGGAAGGCTACCTCTGGAACTTTGGCTACTTCTCGTGGCTACAACATGTCACAACACTTCCGTGATGCACATTCTGGTTTGCTTGGAAGAAAAATCTGTCCCCCCTGTGATCTGTTTGGTCCTTTGGCTCGACCTGCACCCCTAGCACTAGTTCTGCAAGCACCACCAGCCCTTCCACTTGCACCTCTCCCTTCCTCATTAGTTGCTGCCAGCGTGCAACCTTGCTCGTCGGACCGAATTTTGGCCCTTGCTGTCTCAACATTTCCTCCTAGTGTTGCCACAGCTGGGCCAAGCTCAGTGTCAGCTTCTCAACAGAAAACTCGACACAAGCAGCTGGACCCAGGGGCGGTGGAGGATGGCGTCTGCAAAATCGAATTTGGCGACCTCGCCCACATCCCGAAGCGCAAAGGACCATTCACATTCGCATCTACTGCATGCCATGAAGAGCCAGTTGTTGGCACACAACTCGATGTGCGACGCAACATTCTTACACGCCTTGCGCCACCACGAACGGAGGTCTCACGCGCGCCCGTTTTGTTGACGGCTCCGGCCCAGATCAAGCCGAAGATCAGCATTCTCTACGACGCATGGGAGGTAGAGGTTGACAAGCGCCTCCCTCCAGAACCGGAAGCTAAAGACTCAGACGACAGCGATTCCGAGTACGTGTCATCATCTGAATCCGATTCGGACCACGACGAGACACAGAGATACCGAGGCTGGCCGGGGGTCACGGTGTCGAGCGGTGTCGCTACTCAGCCACGCGCAACCGCTCCGCCTACTCTACCCCGCACGGAAGCGGATCCGACGGCGCAGGCTCCCCTCCCGACCAGCGCACGAAAGCGAACTGCCGGCGGCACGCCGCCTTCGGCCAGGCCCGCCAAATCGCGGCGCACGTCGACGCACGATATCACGCTGCAAGCAGCGGATCTCTCGCTGGACGGATAGCACGACGTCAGGCGCCGCCGCGGCTGCGCGGGTGTACCGGCGAGGCGCGTCAGGACGCGCCACGAGTACCCAGCTTGTCTAACGACCTGCACGCGACCCGACGCCCGCTGGCTGCTTGCCAGCCGCGCTACCGCGACCTGCTCCTACGAGATGCGAAGACGACGTGGGAGCGGAGGAAGCGGCTCAACGGACATGGCAGGCCGCCAGCGTCTCCAGCGGCTACCGGTCATGCCCATCGTTCCGTCGGACGTGCAGTCGCAGCGTCACGCTTCCCGCCGTACACTCCCCTTGTGCAGTCGTCGACGTTCGCGCTTCCTACGGCCCGCCTATCGCGCTCGGTCTCGGTTCGGACAACCCAACAGCTGCCTGCTACCCGATCTCATCAATTTTCCACGTCGCTCTACGTCCTCCACCTCTTGCACTTTCCCCATACATGGATCCCATACAATACTCCGGCCTGTAATGTACATACTCAATGTACACCAATCTTGTTAGCCAACCGTAGCGTCTCCCCATCCCGCCTTGCGCGGATTGTCCGACATCCGGAATCAGGCTATGCATCCTGACTTCGTCGGGACAGCTCAGAGTGTACTGGCGATGATATCGCGCCCATCATCGGCCCACCTTTGTGCCACTCAGATTCATGTGCGGAACTTGCTTCGCTGGGCGGTCGCAGCGCGCTTGGCCAGCGCCAGTCGCCCGAGACGGCAAGTTCGTCTCGGCGGTATGTCCGTGCTTTTCCCCCGTTCATGCGCGCATGATTCTGTGCTTTGCATGTGCTCAGAGCGCTAGCCGGACCGCTGCCAGTCGCTAGCGCGCGTCCCGACGCCGCACAATATCATCCAAACCCACACCCGCATGCGCGTGTCCTGAACGGACGCCAGCGACGTCCACCGCGACGACTGCCCTGGTTCTCATGCTCCTGAGACTCTCCGAATTCCCTCTCGCAGTTGTGTAGATAGAAATACAGTTGCATTGTGCCTGGTCCTTTCGGGCCTCCGACCAACGAGTATGTAGAGTCTGTATACGACTAGGTAGCGAGTTATATAAGACAGCGATTAGCAGGGAGATGTACAATGCGTATAACGATAGAATAAAAGAATAGGCGCGGGCGGTGCGGCGCTGTGGATAAGGGGCACATAGCGCGACCGGGCGTCTACAAGGACGTCATGAAGACGTAGGACGAGAGCGTCGAATAGCATGGAAGGAAGCGTACGAAGATGAGGACATCAACGGAGAGAGAGGCGGAGATAGGAGAGTAACATATGTCGAGGTAGAGGATAGAGGGTAGAGGGCATGGTCATGGGAGTGTCGCCTTTTATTGTTATAACAAGGGTAGCCATTGCCCTGCAGATGGGTCAGTGAATGGCGACGAGGAAGGACAGGTAACACACCTATCACGGCGCTAGGCAAGTCGAAGAGATCTCTTCGTATCGAGAAGCAGAATGTGGCCGGCACCGGTGCGCCTGAAGGCTTGAGGAGTACGCAATGTGAGTACACCGACTGCGTAGTGTTTTCGAAGGCGTGTTCTGCGAAGTTCTCCCAGTACTCCACCACTGACTGGTTCTCGAAGAGCTGATTCGGTCAGCCTGAGATTATAGACGAGAATAGGAGAACATACCTCATAGATGTACTTCTTCTGACCCATTAGCTCCTCCATGGACCATTCAGTCAGCATGCAGAACTCTGGCGCGACAAGACAGATCTCTCCTGTACGGCGCCACACCACGGTCGGTGTGCCGCTGTACGAGATCAGCTTGTCCAGTTCCTGCAAGATGTGACTGGTCAGCAATATGATTGTGGCCACCCAGATGATAGACTGACGAGTAATGACCGCTGGAAACATCGCTCTACAAACACCTCATCGTCCCATGACAAGGGCATCTGTAGCGCGATGAGCGACGGGCGAAAGATCGCCAGCGCCCGCACGATGCGTAGGATGTCGTTCTTCTCAAACCTTCATTGGTGAAGCACAAGGACAGGTATGAGTAGCGATGCCGGAGAGCGGGTATGCAGAGGTGGGCAGGACAATATAGGCGAGCATCATAGAGCAGAAACATCATTAGAAGTCGAGTCCCGGGGGGTACTCTTGCCTGCGCGCGACTGGAGAGGCCGTTATGTATACGCACCGAGTGGGGAGGTGCTTCATGAGGAAATGATAGCCCTCGGTATAATCATACGGCGCCTTGACGCGGTCCGTGATGCTTTGAAGATGTGACCCTGGGCGGGGGAAGGCGACCTCGTGCAAGGGGACAGCCGATGTTGTCGATCCCGGCGAATCCGTCGGCGGCGGCGAGAGAAGCGTCCGTGCAGCGCTCTCCTTGTCCATGTAGAAGCCGAGGGGCGACGAGCGGCGACCATCTTGCGTGTATTTCGATGCGTCGTCTCCGCACTGCAGATCCGCTGGATCGGCGGTGGACTGCTGCTTGGCTGTCCGCGCCTGCAGGTAGTTGAGGCTACCCGTCGAGGACAATAGGTTGTCTGCAGAGACGACCGGCAATACATTCTCGGGGAAAGAGAAGGCGTCGAATTGGGGCGAGTTGAACCCGAGGGTATCTGAAGACGGCCAGGGGTATGATGGTGGTGGAGGCGTCGAGGACGAATCTGGCGGACTCGGGTTGCCGAGGATGGCGGAGAGGATGGTGTATTCGAGGTTCGCCGCTTCTGAGCCGAAGGGGAAGTTGGAATCGAAAGTGAGATTGAACATCGGGTCATTAGGTGCAAATGGCTCAGCTAGGGAGGCGAGTTGTCAGTAATGAATGGGGCCACAAGAACGACAACAGTACGCACATGTCGAAGCGGGTATCGGGGCCGGAGCGGACACGGGAGCGGGCGCTGGTTGGGCCTGCACGGGGGGTGGCGGCTGTGGTGCGGATGTTTGTTGCGGTGGTGGTGGCGGTTGAGGGACTTGCGCTGGGGGCTCTGAGGGCTTGGGCTTCTCTGGTCTTGCGTCGGCCCTCTTGGTTGGGAGGGTATTTTGTTTACGCTTGAGCTCTTCTACACGTGATCGTTATACTTGGTCAGGAGCTGGGGAGAGAGTCGATGCGTACCGAGTTCCTCCTCATCAAGCAGGTACTTGGCCTTCTTGCGGTGGCCCTCTGTGCAGTTGTTTGCGATGCCTCGCTTGATGCAGCGTTGGCAAGGGCGTGCTGCGTTGTCGTGAGCAGGGCGGGCGGACGAGAGGCGGGAGGCCACTCACAGTCGTCGCACGTGAGATGGGCCTTCTGGCAGTGGAAACACGCGCGGTTGGCCTTCTTCTTTTTTGGGCCGTCTCTGGACTTGCGCGAGGGGGTGTTGCTCTCCTGGTCGGTGCTGTCGTCTGCGGGCTCTGAACGCTTGCGCTTGTTCGCACTGAGTGGGGGCGACTTCTTTTTTTGCGCAAGAGTCAGAGTCGAGGCTTGTTCCCCGCCGCTGAGGGTCTGGGTCTGGGCGTATGCAGGCGGGGTCGCGGTCTGGGGCTGCAGCGATGCGGGGGGCGCGGGATGCACGGCGACGGGGGCGACTACGTGCACTGCGGACATGGCTGGCAATGGTGGCGGAGACGTGCGCGGCGCCGTTGACGACGGTGGCGGCGATGGCTGGCTGTTGGGGTTTGGACGACGATAAGTGCAAGAAAAGAGGGAGCGTGACCTGCTAGCCTTTATGTCAGACCGCTCAGATCACGTCGGCCACGCGGGCCGACAGCGTTGACGACACTCCAAATTTACAAAAAAATCAAAGAGTCCAAGCGCGGTTGTCGTGTGCCTTTCTCCCGTGTTCCACCCTTCTCTCTGTGTTGTCGCCATATTCGACGCCACGATGACATGGGAACCCTGTCCCCTCGTAGTCCATAAAATTATGTATACACAAAAAGTGTGCTGAGCTGCCCCCTCGGATATACCAAGACAAGGCGCCGGCCGTCGTGCGGAATACATATGCCGTCGCACCTTAATTTAAACGGAGCCTCGCGCGCCGCGCGGGGTCGGGTGCACCTCGAGATCGCGAGACAGAGCCGCGACGATTGGACGAGCTGCGGCGTGCGACCGGCCGGGTGTTCGCTGCATACCTCTCCCGCTGTCACCAAGGCCGTCGCCGCCGCTGCCGCTGCCGCTGTCGCCGTCCCCCACGGCGCCCCCCTTTCCCCCTCACGACGCCCACCGCGTCTGATGACGTCGGCCGCACTCCTTAGACGCCTCGCGTCAAACATCGGCCGGGAGGAGGCTGCCCAGGAGTTGAAATGGCTCAGACAGCACGCATCAGGCGGGCACGACTCGCTGCAGAATCTGCTGGCCAAGCGTGTGGCTGGCCAGCCGCTGCAGTACATACTCGGTAGGTAATTAACCTCCCGCTGGCCTCCCGCTGTCCATCCGCCGAGCCTGGTGCGGGGAGCCGCACATCCCCACGCGTCATCATCGCTCCCCCGCTCGTGCTAACGCCCCGCCTCCGCCCGCCAGGCTCGCAGCCCTTTGGCGACCTCGACATCATAGTCAGGCCACCCGTGCTCATCCCACGACCCGAGACCGAGCACTGGACATTCCGCCTCGCCGACGTCCTCGCCCACAAAGTCCGCTCACGCTCGCCCATCTCCGTCCTCGACCTTGGCACAGGAACCGGCTGTATACCGCTTTTGCTCTGCCACCTGCTACCGCAGGGAACTGTCCGCGCCCATGGTTTCGACATCTCACCGGATGCCGTGGCGCTTGCCACCGAAAATGCGGCGGCGTGTAAGACTCCCGCGGTGACCAACGACCGCCGTGTCAACACCTTCTCAGCCTCCCTGGCGGACTTTGCCAGCGCGCGCTTCCGCGCCGAAATCGCGCACCTCTTGCCCTGCGACGTCCTCACCTCAAATCCGCCGTACATCAGTACCTCCGAGCCACTTCCGCCGGAGGTGAGGGACTGGGAAGATCACCGGTACGGACCGTTTACGCGACCGACGGTCACGCACCGCGCTGACACAGACCTTCCAGTGCTCTCTTCGCCGGTTCTTCAGGCCTTCAGTGCTATGATGTGATAGGAAACCTGCTAGCGGCTCCCGGATTCCTCGCGCCCGACGGCGTCGTGGCCTTGGAGATCGGCCACACCCAAGCCCAGCCGGTGCGAGATATCCTCGCGGCGGCTGGCTTGAGAGATATAGAGATCTGGCAGGACCCGTGGGGAAAGGACAGGACCGTGGTAGCACGCAGCGGCGCATGAGAGCGTCGGTCTCTGCTCGGACTACGAATGCCACCGCTCAATAGGTACCTTTCCCCGCCGGCGCGTACCTTCCGGGCCCAAGAGGTAGCAATCATCCCGAGCATCCTCCTGATCAGCCATCTCAGCTTGCCCCTCTCGGACGCTGGCGCTAGTGGTCCTGCAAGTGACCGAACTATGCCCTGCGCCGCGCAGGCGAGTGCCACTGAACCAACCATTGCCATAAGACTCCAATACCCGAGTACCATGCGCTATGGCGCGTACTAGCGAAGCGCGTCAGTAAATATTGCCTCTCATCGCTCTCTTTCCTCGGTTGCTTCCTCTCATCACTCCACTCCCGCCCTCGCCTGCTCAGTCAGATTGCCGTCAGCGGACACTAGGAGTGGCATTCCTAGCACGTACATAGAGGAACTGCGGCACGACATCTCCCGTAACAAAC
Organism: Schizophyllum amplum; assembly: GCA_007026445.1. Lineage (NCBI taxonomy): Eukaryota > Fungi > Basidiomycota > Agaricomycetes > Agaricales > Schizophyllaceae > Schizophyllum > Schizophyllum amplum. The sequence goes on along the minus strand of VDMD01000001.1, from coordinate 1,491,558 downwards.
ACTATGAATTTTCTTCCTCCTCTCATACTTCAGTATCTGGGGCCGAAGCGACGCCGTCGCGCGTGAGACCTTCAGGCTTCAGGCTTCCAAAAGCTCCTAATCTCTTTGTGACCGCCTCGCCTGCTGCCTCATGTACCTGGACCTCGTCCGGTATCGCTCGGCCCTCCGTATGCCGCCCCGACTGTCGGAAGCATTCGCGACTGGGCGCGCACTGCCGTTCTCGTACGCTGACGTAAATTCGTACTTAGTTGCAACCTAGAGAACTTCAACAACAACCAGAGAGTTACATTGCATGATAGCGCGCGCCGAGCATGTTGCGCCTGGTTCGGAACGTCTTTCATGGCAGTGGCATACTCATGTAATACACCACCACCACCTCCACCACCACCGCCATGAGCATATACAGGACCCGACTGGGACCAGACTATGTAGGAGATCCCGTTTGTAAGCGTGTACCATACCAGAGCCCTTCAGTTTCCCGACTCCCAACCGACTTCATGCTGTCATGTGTCGTTTTTCGCCAAACTCAGCGTAAGCTATACAGTCTCCTCCATGGCGTCCTCCACTGCTCTGCCCCCCTCCCCCTCATTTCCTGCATCAGGGGCAGAGGTGTTGATGTTTTCTCCCGGACGCGCCTGCGCAAGGGCAGGTCCACGTTTTGCCCCTTCGTCTCGGGGAGCAGATACAGCAGAAATCTGGCAGGAACACCGCGATCCAGATGCAAACCCCCCATAGGTAGTATGGCCCGCTCGCGGGGTACACGTCCAGAAAGATCGGTGTCCTGAATGCGATGATCCAGTTGGAGACCCACTTCGCCGTCTGCGCAAGAGGGGAGACCGACGCGCGTACCTGCGCCTTCATAACCCAGATGTGTATGAGGGTGGCCCAGGTGACGACGAATGGATGAAGTAGACGACGATGAGAGCGAAGACGGCGTAGTTCCCCGCTTGACTGAGGTTTTGGGCAGAGCACAACACGGTGTAAGTTGAACACGACGATGGGGTTCATCGCCGTACGGCGTCTACGAAGGCCGGTGCGAAGGTTGCCTCCCTGAGATGCTCCCCATGACGCTTGAGACCGACCCGCTGCGCGATCTCTCGTGCAGCGTGTTGTGCTTTCTCCCCTCCTCGCTCGCCGCCAACTTGATGAGCTCGTCCTTGGTGAGATCCCGTCGTTGCATCGGCGTATCGCCTCGGTCCAGCTGTTCAACATGCAGCAGCCACCGTGGCGAATGTGGCAGGAGGCGCACGATAGCAGGAGGCGCACGATAGCAGCGGCGACGGAGGACGTCGAACACTGCAGGACATCCGGCTGCTGCTGTGAAAGGGAGACTTCGATGTTCAGAGTCCTGTAGCACACGAAGTATACGATCATCATTACCCTGAAAGAGACATATTCTATCGCAAGAGATGTTGAGCTTGTGACTCGACGCGAGGAGCACTGCTTACCTGCAAGCGATGCAAAGCACACCCATCGCACATATCGTGCAGATACATGCAGAGCCCTGCGCAACTTCATATTGTAGACGTACATCCTGTACGCCTTCGCCGCGAATATGTGGAGGAAGTACGTGCAGAGGGAAGAAGACGGGAATACGGGGAGGAAGTGAGGAAATATGTATAGAGGGAGGGTTAAGAGAGGTGAACTCCCACAGTAGCAGAGCGCATCGGTGACCACAAACGTCTACCTTGCCATGCACTATGTTATTAGCAACTCCGACAAACAGGCTCATCTGGTCATCGGCAGGAAGGAAGGAAGGGTGGCTCATCACGACGACTACTAGCATCCTATGTGGATCATTCCAGCGCATAGCCGAGACGCACCATGCATGACTTGAAACTTCACAGCTTCAACAGCTAGGTCGCGCTTGACCAGGGCACATTCGTCGATTGTACTCTCAGAAAATCGCGATCGACCAGCAGCTGATTCTTCGCTGTCGCACAGTCGCCTTGTCTGACTTGTCACGCTGAAGCCACTAGATCTGCAAGGCCTCTATAGTCCCATGGAACCATGAATAGATTAAGTACCTCAACTGCAGTACCAAAAATCAAAAGTCCATCCCGTTCAACAGCCACCCCAACCTCGCACCTCTTTACACGCTCTCCTCGACGGAAGCGTACTCGCTCTCGATACCCGGCTCGAGCAGCGCTGCATGTCCGAGGACAAGGACACCGGAGGCGCCCAGGATCCAGAAGACCGTGGCGAAGGGGGAGGCAAAGAAGAGGAGGGGGATCCCTACCACGAAGAGACCGGTGTAAAGGTGCTTCTGGGTCACAGTGTGGTCGCCGACTTGCATAGGTTCGGGAGCTGTGTGATAGCATGCATGAGTAAAGCAAGACGATAGAATGTGAAGGGTGACGCGCACCCCACTTGTTGATCCCAATGAAACCTCCGACAAGGAGGCCAACCGAGATGAGGAGGAGGGGATTCATGATCCTGAACCGCGCATTAGCTACGGAAACGCCGCGGCGCAAAAACGCATTACACGGCGTAGACCGAGAGCATGGCGATGATGATTACATAGTTGCCTATTGGGCGGTTAGACTGCGCTGCGCAAAGCCACGTATGCTGCTCACCAGAGAAATAGCGCGTGTTGTATGTGATGCGCTACGCGTCCTCGATGAGAAGTGCAGCGACATAGTTCAATATATAGGTACCTGAGTCGCGACGTTGAAGCTTTCTGGCTTAGATACCCTTGTGAAGTCGAAGAATTCGGTGGGCGAGCGGAACGCGCTTAATCGCGTTTCCTGCGCCGATCACCCATCGTTCAGCACAATCGCCTTGCGCAACCGTGGAGCAAACGCACCCTGAGGGATTTGAGCGCATCCATAGCTTTCATTGCGACCTCCATGATGAGCGGCGGGGCGGAACGAGGGACGAGGGCGGGCGGGTGATGGTGACGGTAAAAGGCAAGAGGCGTGACCTTATGAGGTGCGCACCGCCTCAAGTCTTTGTCCCAAACCGCGACTGCGGCCACCGTGCGTGCTGCGCCCCCAGCCAGTCTACACCGCCTGTGACTCATACAACGACAGCGGCAAGATGATGCGAAGACAGCCAACACTCATTCCCATGTCCGAGTCCGACGTCCAAGAGGTCCGCGACATGGTAGCGCAGCAGAAGGCCGAAGCAGTGGCGATGGCTAAGTGGGAAGAGGACAATAGGAAGAGGCAGGAGGCGCCGCTACCTCCAACTGCCGATGAGAAGCGGAAGGAGCGCGAGAGGCGTCTGGGCTTACGCGCTTGAATTGGTATGCGCATCACCGCGCCATTGTGCTCGCGTCTTACGAATGAACTTAGCAGCAATATATGTGCCATAGCAGGCTTGGGATTACATGCATACATAGAGCAATGTTTGGCGATCCACGTCGTTACATGTCCAAACGCGATCGGAAGCCTAGTGAGCAGGGAAGAAAGACATCCGGTCGTAAGACTACTGTAGCAGGGTGTGACGATTCGAGACTATACCTTCCAGGTCCTGCCGGTCACACAGAGTCGCCAAGTCTAGCCGCTGCATATGCAAGCACGTCGTCTTCAGGCTGCCCCAAAGCGCGCTGGAAGTCACGCCACGCCCTTCGCTAGACCCAGGCGCGTCGGCCATCCCCTCGCTATCCTGAAGCAGTAGCGCGTCGAGTATGTGACCCGCCGCCTCCTTGTATTTCTGCAATATCGCAACGTCAGTCCTTCCTCGCAATATGCGCCACAGACCCGACGCACCAAGAGATTTATGCACGAAATACCCAAGTTGTACCTCGCGCGAATGTAGAGCGGATTCAACTCCAGCGCCCTGTAGTAGTATTGCAGGGCTTCCTGAGGTCGGTTGCTGTTCGCCAAAGTGGCGCCAACGCGATTATACAACAGCCAATCCTACCGAGCTTCAGCATAGAGAATGACCGACGGTGCAAGTAGCTTACCTCCGGGCGCACGGCGAGCGCGGTTTGGAAGCAGTCGCAAGCCTTGACGTACTCCTCATTCGTATTCAGCATGACCGCTAATGCTATCTGCACGTCCGCGTCGATTTCCCCGGACATGTCACTGCGAATGACGTGCATCAAGCAGTCTACGAGGTCGGTGTACTGAGCTGCGGTTGACGTGTCTCCGGAGAGCTCTGGGTGCTCGGCGCGGTATTGTGCCACCGCCGGCGCGAGCTTCTCGTTCCTGTTCATCCATTCGCGGATGGCGTTGTACGTCCCCGCGCGGTGATTGTCGTTCGTGTACGAGACGGCCAGAGCCAGCCATGCTGGAATGTGTGTAGGGTCGAGGGTGACTGAGCGCTGGAGGGCACACATCGCCTTCTGCTCCCGCTCGCTCTCCTGCTGTTTGACGCCAAGCTCAAACCACGCCGCTGCATTCGTCGGGTCGCGCAGCACAGCTGCTTCAAGCTCGAGGATGCTCTGGAAATGTTGAGTATGGCATCGTCGTATGCGAAAGAGCAACGCGCACCTCATGTACGGTCTGATTATGCACTCGATGGTGACGGGAGGAGTCGCCACGCAGGTAAGGATTGTTGGGCTGGAACTGATACTGCGGGACTGGCTTGATACCGGACGATGTTGCCTCAAATTGGTCCCAACTGTCCTGCAGCGCCGCCCACTGCGAGTTTGTCTCCTGCGCGCGTTGCGTCCGTGCTGCCTCCGCAGCCTCTCCTTGATCCTTCCAGTATTGCATGTAGTCCGCGTTTTCGCGGGCGAAATAAGCGTCATTATCGTCGATCTGAACACCTGCTTCGTCATCCATGTCACGGATGCGTTGCGCTGCTTCTCGTGCGTAGTGTCGGCCACCGGCGCCTTGCTCTAGCAGAGTGCTGGGAAGGCCGCCTATCGGAATGGCACGCCCCTTTCCCTTCAGGTCGACCGCTTGCGGCTGTTGTGCCAGGTCGGCAGATATCATCTGGTCTCCCTCTACGACAACTTCATGGTCTCGCAGTTGTCGCATAAGACTCATGAACTGGCTGTTCTTGAATTTCTCGTCGTGCTGCACAGAATGCAGTACTTGTCCCGCCATGCGCGACAGTTCGTCGTCGCTAGTATGTCGACCCTGCTCCGCCGCAGTTGTGGCTTCCTGCTCAATTTGTGCGGCGGGATTGGCCAGCAAGTCTCCCGCTGCAAACGCGGTCTCCCATTGTGATGACTCTTGAGACATGGTTAGCAGAGCCCTGGCGAGAAAAGCAGCACGTACGATCGACTGCTGACATTGATTGCATGGGGGCATACGGCTGCATGAGGGGCGGAGACATAGCGAAGTGCTGATAGGCTGGAGAGCTCCATGCAGGCGAGCCTTGCATCGACATGGAAGGGGGTCCAGTAAAAGCTACAGGTTGATGCTGGATAGGCATGCGCGCTTGCGGGGACGCTACGCGCGCGGGAGAGGTAATGGCGCGTTGATCGAGCATGAATTCTGATGCCCAAGCTGGGGACGAAGGCAGCTGGGCTTGAAGAGGCGGAGCGTGTTGCTGCTGCAGAAGAGCTTCCGATAGAGGTGCCATGTTGAAAGCCGTGTCGACGCCAAGGGGCGCGGGGGACTTCTGTGTGAAGAACCTGGCTGCTTCCTGATCTTGGGCGCCTGGCCGCTGGCGAAAGGCCTGGGGGGGGGGCATAAGAAAGACATCGTAGAAAGTACTAGAAACGCATACAGAGGGACCGCCACGGGCTCCCGCGCCCATGAAGTCCTGCACTGGTAAGCACACGATACTTCCGTGGCTAGAGTTAAACGCACCTGGCTTAGGCCGCGGTCAGCATCGAAGCGTTTGGATAGGTCTTGGAGAGCATTTGAAGGGCCGCATTCCGCATTGTTGATCAGCATAGGAAGTGCCATCGTCGCGAAAAGCAAGCAAGCAGGAAGGTGACCGTCCGAAGGACCAGAAGCACCGGGCCGAGGACAGGCCTCAGGCGCTACCGGTCGAGTGCCACGTGAAATCGAGGACGGGCACGCACGGTCACGTGCGAATTGTCAACACCTGTGGCGCAGTACTGCGCAAAATCAGACGTCGGCGACCCTCAGTGGCCGGGCAAACGAGCTGGCCTCATGATGCGACAGAAAAAGTCAGATACGCGGAAAGCGCGATGCGTTCCAAGACCCAGAGAAGATTGTTCGCTTTACTACACAACGTCAAAGCCAAAGTCGGGCATGTCCTGGGAACAATATAAATATCGTTACAAATACATGCCCAGGTGGGACACAAGACCGCATACGAACTAAACAGGGATATAAGCTACCCTTCAAGGAATTATCTCGACGTATTACTTAGGCCCTGTCATAACTTATCGGGTTGTTGTACACATGCACTTGTCTGCCGGAGACGTGCCACTCGTTGTTCGTGTCGTCGGCCATTCGTTGGGGCTTCATCAAACAGTGGGCGCTGCTATCTCCGGTCCCTGTCCTTGTTTTCCTTGCTCTGCAGCAGCCTTACATTCGGCGCCTCCTTCGGAGCGCACTGGATTCGTAGTCAGTCGCTGGTCGCCGATGTTTGGGGCACCAGCACAAATCTTACGGTGTCTCTGTAATACGATCGTAAGTCTGGAGATCGCGTGAGAGCGAGGTACAACATACGTTGAGAGCGTCGAGTCTGCTAAATGTCTTTTTGCATCCTGGACAAGTATTGGCGGCCGCTTTATCTGTCTGGTGGAGAGCTTGGTGGCGCCTATGATGATACATTAATGAATCGTCAAACGTGCCATCCGGTTCACGCACTTGCAGTCATGTTGCCGCGCAAAACTCTTGTTACACCCCGGCCATGTGCAGACAAAAGGCCGTTCTTCGGTATGCGAGCGTAGATGACCTGTCGATATCTCAGCTTCGAAGTATCGGTGTGTCATTGCACGCGCTTACCTCGCAGGTTGAAGCGCCTTGTGAACGTGCTACCGCAGCCGGGCACCGGACACACAAAATGCGCCTCGTTCCGTCGTCTATTGGCACTCGCAATCTGCGTAGCTGACGATGTAACTTGCTGCTTCTCAACTTGCAAGATGGGCGGTAAACGCGGCACCGAGCCCGCGGACGGGTAGTGGTTAGCGCCCGCCCCACCCTCGACGGGAAATGGAGCGAGTTCCTGCCCCGGGTCCGGGGACATGGAAGTACGCGTCTGTGGCTCTCCTGGGTAATCTTGCGGTAGCGGCGCTTGCGTTCTGCCGTGTCTGTCGGGACCGCCATTCGTGGTGTAATCGGGCATCGTGGGTGGGGGAGGAGTTGAGGTAGACGCGAGCGCGTATGCTTGAGAGGGAGGTGGTCTGCCGTATGGGAGCATGGACATCGGAGGCGCGTGATGATGTGCTGTCCCATCCGCGTGCATGCTGAACTCGGGCATTGTCATATACGGGGGAGGGTAGTCCTTGAAGATGGCGTCGTGGGGCAAGGGAGGTGTAGGGGAGCCAATGGACGGTGTAGAGTTCCAGGCAGAGCGTGTTGCTCCCGGGTCTGCCACGTCCATCTTGTCTTGGTATAAGAAGCGCCTGCTTTGTCAGGTTCCGGCGCTGAACTGGAACAATGCATTCACGCCGATGAGCCGGCATCGCGAAAGCCGAACGTGCGATACTCACCGAATGCTGAGTATCTAGATGGCACAAGAAGGACAGTACAGATGAACGGCGAGAACAAGAGGCGCGATGAAGTGCAGACACCAGTACCGTTCACGTTCAACGTTCACGTCAGGAGGCAGAAGCGCCCAGTTGCCTTTTTCGGGCCAAGTGCCAGCCACGCGCTGATGCGTGGCTGTGTTTTGCACCGCCCTCGCACCGCCACGCCCGATATGAATCATGTCCTGAAAGCTGTGCAGTTCAACTATCGGACCCGGCGCCCCGTGTCTCTAGACGACCTCCGCCCACTCTCCTCGTTCGCGACAGCCCATAAATTTTGGATGTCATAGATAGATGCGGCGTTACAAAAACATATAGGACTCTGTGAGTTTATAGGGAGCAGTATAATATATTAATACAGCAGTAGTGTCCCATTCCGATCAGCACGCTGATTATTCAAAGATGTGCGAGTCGAGCAGACGCCGGCGCCGCAACAGCTCAGATTCAGTGATCGTCTGACCTGCTGGTCGCGACTTCGTGCCCTCTGGGTTGTCGTATCCTCCGTCCACGTCCTCGGACAGCACTCCGTAGAAGTCCATCTGAAGGTCCGGGTGATACGAGCCTTGATGAGGGAGCGCAGGAGGTTCAACACGTCCGCCACCATCTTCCGACTTGAATGGCCTTGACGGACTTGCCGCGTTCCCGGCACGCGCGGGGCTCTGCGACACCCGTGGCGCTCTATCGCTGGACATCGAGTACGTCCGGGAGTTCGCATACTTCTTGGGAACGAAGGTGATCGTCGAATCGGTGTCCGTTTCCGTCTCGGAGGCGCTGAGGGCGGATGCGGCAAAGCGGTCAGGTCTCGCCTCGGATAGGTCAACGCTGCTCTGAGCGGTGTAGTGGGCGAATGTCTCGTCGATCCATTCCGCAAGCTCCTCGATGACCTAGGGACCATTTGAGCGACTACAATTAAAAGCAAACATGGAACGCACCGCCGCTGCTTCCGTCATAAGAGCCGGCATCTGCAGATACCCATGGCTCCAGTCCGAGAACAAGACCATCTGCACCCAATCGTCGTCGGTCTCCGCGGCCAGCTTGGCCCGTTCACGCTTTAACGCTGCCATATCGCGACTAGCCGCATCAGCGTCGCTCATCCGCAGGCTCTCGCCGAATCGAGCGCTTTTCCCAGACAGCGCTAAATCGAGCTCGACTTTGCGGGCACGCTTCGCCTCACGGACACGTCCGGCGAAAATGACCGTGTCGTCTACGAACGGGTCCTTCTCGCCGCACTGCATCAGCAAAGGAGGGAATTGTGCCAACAGGTGGTCGGGCGTGAGTATTGGGGAGATGTGATAGTCCGTCCTGAAGTCGGGATTACGGTGTGGGCCAATGTAGAGAATGGCCATGGCCCGCATCTGACAGTACTCGTGAGCCCAATGAACGAGGTGAAGAGATCGCACTGACCATGCTGGGCGAAATGATCCTGTCCTGGAAGTACCCCGTCCGACTGGTCATTGTTAGGCGTGTCCCGATGGGCTCTGAATTCTTGCTGCCGCTTCCCTTCTTTCCAATGGACATAGCCGCCTGGACGTCCGCTTCCTCGACGGCCTTTGACAGCTGTTTCTGCTGCTTCTCTATGACTGAGTCGGACCTTTGTGGCGGGGGAGGCCTGGACGGTGCTGATGAATAAACGTATTTGACGCGAGCTTCTAATGGCCGCTCTTCTTCGGGGTAGGCCTGTTCGTCGTTTTCTTCGTCTGAGCTCTCGCCGTCCGCCATGGATCCTTTCTCGTCGCCGCTGCCTGAAGTCGCGCGCTTAGGAAGATGCCGGCGAGCGACTGGGTGCTTCAGAGCCGATGTTGATCGCCTATGCCGGACGATCGTCTTGGTTCCCTCCCCATCTTCATCGTCGCCCGCGTTTCGCAGCGCATCCCGCCAGCTGGCTCGCCGCCGTAGCTTCTTGCTCTTGTGAAAGGTATGGCTATCGCCGACCATACTCAGCGGGCTCTAGCAAAATGATCTCAGCGGAGGCGTCGACCGGGGGCGCATCACTCACGACGTGCTTGAGATGGTCTTTCTGCGCGACCAAGTCGTGGAGGCCAGGGAAGTTCCCGGAGGACTGTTCCGACCGTAACACTTTCAGATGCTCGTCGGACATCCAGGACGTGAAGTTGAAGTCGAGAGCAGCATAGTTGAGCACAAGGGCTACCGGTATCGGGAGTCGTTGCTGAGGCGTCCTCGCGTTGTACTCCAATATCTTGACCATCGTGCTAACCGCAAGCGTAGCACCTCTAGGGTAGAGTAAATATCATGAACGACGTTGAACGGTTGGACATACGCTGAATCGCCACTAATGATGATGTTGAGCTTCTTACCCGACATCCCGATGTTCGCGCCATCTATGCCTGGGCTGAGAATATTATAATACGGAAATACAGGTACGCACTCGTGTCGACCAGCGCTCTGTAGAGATCGAATACCTCGTCGATAGCGAACGGATATGGATCTACGCGGATATGTCAATAAAGCTTCCACTGGGTCAGCCGCATACCTACACTCGGGAGCCTTCCCATAGTCTACTGACAGGACAGGCCTCTTGCTCGAGATGGTCCACATGCGCAGTCGCTCCTGGTGGTGTAATGGGGACATGGCCACAAAACCGCCGCCAGGAAAATCCAGAATCAGATCCACCGCGTCCGCTAGTTCCGCGGATGGTGGCGCAAAGAACAAATATGTTGTGATAGGTCGGGTGTAGCTTGATGCGTTGGGCCGCTGAATCAGAACTTTCCGGAAGAGCGAGACGCTGGGGAAGTGCATGAACGCTCGTAAGATCGGGTTTGCAGTCTTCTCCCAGGTGGCGCGAAGCATTTCCACCGTAGGGACCGCACGAAATTTACGAAGCTTTGAGGTGATGAGCACAATGACGGAAATCACAGGCATAATATCATCTTGCACCTTTTCGTCGGCTTCGTTGGCGTAGATGATATAGTAGCCGGAGAACAAAACGGAGCAGATATGCCTGAGCCACCGCGGCTTAATACACATGGCAGTTGCAAAGCCTGCATCCAAACCGGTGGCAAGCCAAGTTGCACGGTAATATGATGGTGAATACTTGGGGAGGGATGTCGGTAAGTGCGAGGAGAAGCAATACTGGTACGTACGAGCCGCGCGAGGGGTTCCGGAGCTGTGGCGTTAAGCTTGAGAAGCGAGCTGCGATGTGGCGCAGTAAAGGAACTCACCTGCAAGTCCAAGGATCTTGTCAAAGTTGCGGACGGCGTAAACGCCTGTCAGAACGCTGACGATGAGTTGCCATGGCGTGAACCGACCTGCACGGCGTGAGCACCCTGGAGCTTGCGTGACTGAGACGCGTACCGAGCCGCTCATTTAATCGCCGAAGCAGCTGAATGCGGGGTCCCCTGCTGCTTCCCCGCAGAACCTGCCACAGCCAGAAGAAGATGACGAGGAAGACCTGGGCCGCAATTGTCAGTAAGGGCATAACAGCGATTGACTAGAAACGCGCCTGTGTACGCTTCCAAGACGGGCTCGGCCTTCCTACGAGGTGGTCGATCATGGCGGTACGGGAGGAGCTGGAGCTGCATGTCCTCTGGTCTTTCGGCCCCGCGCGGCATGTGATTGTTGAGACCAAGGCCTTTGTGGCGCGGGAATTACCCCCGTTGATCGATGTCCACGTGGCAGTATTTGGCCACAAATATTGAAACAACGCCTTGCAAGCAACGGTCAACGTTCATCCATGGTACACTCAGATCCTCCTGTAACTAGCCAAAGGAGCGCGTACAGCGTTTTCAAATGCTACTCATGCATCGCTTGACGACTTTCGTACGTTGCTTGACTTCTTTTGAAGTTTGAACAGACTCGGCCATCAAGTTCAGTTATTTACTCAGCACGTCCTCCACTTCTTTCCCGCTGACAAGCATTGAACATGATCCATGGTGTCGATGCTGCTGTCTACATGTCTCTCCGCTGAGTCAACAAATTCCCGCGAATCCGCTGACTGGCGACACCTGTACACACCAGCAGCTTGCTCGATCCCGCCTCCGCTCCGTCCGGTGCCGGCATTCCATCAGCGCTTGTTCCCATGGATTCGCTCAGCGCTGTGAGTATATTATTTAACCGCAGCTCAGTCTCCCAAATCGTTGTCCCCTTCTCACAAATATCGGTGGTGCTGCCAATGCTGTCGGAAGTCCGCCTCTACGCTCGCCCTTTGTCCGCGCCGGAACGCCAAAATTTCGCGGTCCGTATATCAAGATCTCATATCTCGCACCGGTAAACTCTCCGACAGGGCGTCTGCACAGCTCCTCGCCTGGCCTTCTCGGGCATGAGATCACAATCTGAATGCTCAGTACACGTACGAGGCTTGCACCTATGTGCAAAAGTTCGTACGCCATCACGATCGTCGTCGCCCGCGTCCCTGACCCATACATCAACATACCATTCGACTTCTCACTAGTCGATGACTTACGTTGCTCTGGACGGCCAGGAGTAGCATGGCTCGGGCGTATCAATGATACGAGCGATCTCTTCGTGTTATATCTCGCCCTAACTTGGTGGTGTCGACATTTGGGGCCGCGACACGCACAGGGTATACATACAGAACGATCTAACTGCTGCGCACATTGACGCCTGTCGACCAGGTTCACAGTGTCTTCACATCCCTCATCGGTGTATGTGGGTCATATTGCCCACCCTCAATACCCGCTCAATGGCATATCGACTGCCTTGTTTGTTTCCTTGAAGTCCACTCCAATGAGATCCCACGCTGCGCCAGAAGTCGTATCCTTTGGTATCGTACGCTGACCACGCGTTGGCCCGCTTACCGGCCATGGCTCGATCGGTAAGCCCCGCACCTTCTCATCAGAATCACTGGAGGTAGCTAACTTGCCAGAAACGCGTCGCCAAGGCTCCGAAGGCGTCTGACGCATGGGTTGAAAGGTTACAGCAGGCCCTCTCAACGTGCCTGCAGCGCTGTATACGGATACCCAATATGACAATTGCCGCCGCTGATCTAGGTTTGTCCCGGGCCTTCTGAACCGTTCAGCGGCCTCGGGCGCGTGACGATATTCGAGTCCATAGGCGCTGTCGCGCGCGCACATTGGCTCAGTTTAGCTCTCGTGAGTGACAACGTGTTGCTATAACTTTGTACATCCGGGGGTACAGGGTATATATGTGACTTCTCCTTTCATCTCCGTTGACTCTTTCTGGAGGACTGATCGCGACAATCCCAACGAGTAACCGGGCGTCCAAAGGTCTGTCCCTACCATGACTGCGCGCAGTGGCCGTCCAACCCTTGAGGGTGTTTTCCTCAGGTTCGTGGTGGTTAGCGATTGGGATCGATGTCTAACACTGTGTGGCTCATGTAGGAATGGCATGGACGCGACACTCGTTCTTCACGCGACGCAGGTGGACTCCCTGCATATGATCAGACATCGGCTCGACCAGTACGGCCGCGACGCCATCAAGCCGGGCAATGTCTACGTTTGGGAAGAACAGAACCAGCGGCAGCTGTCTGAGGTTTGTGGTCCAAGACTTCAGGTTACTAAGGTGCTTATCTATGCACCAGACATGCCTCGAACGCTGGACGGACGGTACGCACCGCTGGGTTATATCTGCATGTCTCGAATCTCAATATCTGTACGCTGACACAGGCCTGCGCTGGGGACCCTCTCGAGGTGGCGCGGATGGCTTCCTCAAGTACACGCAGAAGCCAGAGCCTGGGCAAAAGTATGTCCTTCTCCTATCCTTGTGCTCGCGACTCATGAAGCCGCTTCCCGTTTTTGCAATGTCAGAGACCCGCCTCTTGTCAAACGCACGTATTCCGTACTCATGTACGCAGGCGGCATGGGACCTCCCCGCAAATGCTACGTGGTCAGCTATATTTCGACATGTGCTGAGACGAACGCGCGGCTGGCGTCCATTGATACTCTCCCCGCCCTCCCCCAGACATTACCACCGGATTGGTACCGTCCATGGCGTGTCGCAAGACGTCGCGGCCGGAAGGCGCAGGCGCAGGACGAGGCAGCGCGCGCGTCCGCGCTGCCCGCGAGATCTACAGGAGGTCAGAACAGCGACCGTCTCCTCGTCACAACCTATACAAGGCCCGCGTACGATCATTCGCAAAGTCTGCGGCCTCCGTACGATCGATATTCTTACCAAGCGCGGCCTGCATCTGGCGCGCCGTCGTCGTCCCCCATGTTGTCCGAGGCATCAACAGAGCCTGCGTATGCCGACGCCACGCTGCCTATCGTGGCACCACAGCCCATCCATACTGGTATCCTGGCGTACTCTGGGATGAGGGACCCACGGAGGACAGTGGTGCCGGACCAAGGCAGCGCGTCGCTAGCGGAGCAGGGCCGGCGCGCACCGTCGCTCAACAATATAGACGACGCGCCAACGACGGACCGGGGCACGATATTAGTGGACAACGCTCAGGAGACTGTGTCCGCGGTCTATCGACATTCGTATCCCTCCTGGTTAACGCCGAGGAACAGACAGTGGCGCGACTACGACCCGGACGCGGCGCCCGACAAATCGTCCATATCTGAGTGCTATCGCCAACATACCAGCATGTTCGTCCAAAGTCCCAATCAGTCTGGCTCGTTCTTCGACCCCAACGACCTATACGACCAGTCGTGCTTCTACGTTGGTCAGTCTGCGCCGCAGACTGACAAGGACGGTCCATGCGCGCCGCACGGCATACCCGCCAACTACTGCGATCACCTCCACTCGGAGCCGACGTACATTCCGCCTCCTTCCTACAGCGCATACGCTGCGATGGACGAGCGATATCCTGTCGCGTCTGCGCCGGACGCAGGCGGCATGGACGTTGGTCATCCTACTGCTTTCGACGCCGGCGATCTTGCCGCGCTCGACGGGCACTCGACGGCCTTCGACGCCGGCTACACCACGCCGGATGTTGGCAGGCCTCCTAGGCCTAACACATTTTTAGCCGCCTATTTCGCGCCCGTCGACTCGAAATCGGCGCATCACTACAGCCATTCATATCATTATGGTCATCCCTACGGCGCGTATACGAACGCATACGACTACACGTCCGGGTTTTGAAGCAATACGCGCTGCGAGTCGACGAACGTGCTGTGTCGACTGGGTGCGGCCACACCTGTCGAGATCAGTGCCACCGGGACTTACTTCAATCATCGGACTCGCGTACTTATATCGAACTTTGCACGCACAAATACGTCGGACTTGCATGCATATATCGGACTCGCACGCACCCCTTGCACTCACCTGTACTATAGCACAAGTCGGACCGCCATCGGACAAGAGCGCGCCGCGTACTGCACTAATTTCTTGGAGAACATATACTAATAACTATTGGAGACTACTCAGTGACCGAGATTGCGTAGTATCCAGCATACTTACCTTACGAGCCCTCCTCTTGTTTGCGTTATTCAAACACGCCGAATACGCTACTATGTAAACCTGACAGACGTTTGAACAGAACATGGGAGGTCACAGACCACGTACAGTTTGAACAAGAACACTCCGTCAATTAATAATTAAGCAAGAGTAGTGCCTATCGTTGCTACAACACGCAGTCCAAGTCTATGTAAGCTACCACACATGCATGATCGTGAAGGGTCATAATGGCTTCCGCGGAGCCGGCACCAGCTCGAACTCGCTCGACTCCGTGCTCCCCTCGTCGTCCCTAGCACTATGCCGTAGCTCGGGCCCCTCCACCCTGAGCCGGTCGAGCGCGCTTTCCCCATACTCCTCCGCCTCCAGCAGCCCGGGGTCTTCGCGCACGCTGCCCCCGGACGGGCTGTCCCCGCGACGCACCAGCTCCCACTCGACGCGCACGAAGACCCAGAGCCAGCGCCGCACGATCTCCGCCAGCTCGAGCACCCACAGCCCCATGCCTAGCGCGTCGCCGAAGCGCGTATGCGTACCGCCGTCGAGCGCGCGGTGCAGGTGCGGGGAGAGCTTCGCGCTCCAGGACAGGCGGAGGACGAGATTGACGAAGAGCAGCGCACCGTACGTTAGCTGCGGCTGAGGGAGGAGGAGCGTGGGCCGGAGGCGAGGGGTGAGCCAGGCGGCGGCGGCAGCGGGGATGGACTGCGTGCGGCGGTGGCCGGCGGAGGGGGTGCGAGCGTGGCCATAGTGGCGATGGTCTTCGGGAGAGCGTGAGCGGCCGTCGCTGTCGATGAGCGGGACGCCGCTATGCAGGTGGGGCAGGACGAGGCGGCGGGGGAGGCGCGAGGTGGGGTCGGGCGGCGGGGAGGGCTTGAGGAGCGCGAAGCCCCAGTCGTTGGTGACATCCCACCAGTACGAGTAGAGGGAGTTGAAGACGGCGGCCAGAAGCCTGTAAATGGTAAGCGGGAAGGCGACGCAAGTGCGGCGTGAAGACGGACCAGAGGCGGAAGAGGAGATGCTCGCCGTGCCAGGTCTCATGCTCGATTTCTCTGCCCTTCTCCGATGCCGCAATGAGGGGTTGTGCGGCGGACAGGAAGAGCACAGGGAAGGAGGAAAAGTACTTGAAGGCGTTGTACAGCGGCTTTGCGTGCGATGTGTCTCCTGCGTACTCAACGAGGCACTGGCGGAAGCGGATGATGTAGGGGATGCTGGGTTGGCGTCAGGGGAGGCGCAGGGGTATGGGGCGATGCGTACGACACACCTCATAATGCTTGGTGCAATCCATCTCGTCCAGCCCGACTGGGCGGGGATGAAGAGCAGGCTGCCGCCCGGCGCGAGCAGCTGGCAGATGCAAAAGTACACGTCAACAAAGACCTTTGCAAAGGATGTGAGGATATCTGCGAGCACGACATCGGAAAAGTGTATCCGTGGCGCGTTGTGGTACTTGGGCGCGGGGGGAAAGATGGTGCGGCGCAGCGCGCTGGGGGGCGTCAGTGCGGGAGGGGGGTCGCAGTCAGAGGTCTACGCACCGCACGAAGCGTTCCCGCTCATTCCGCTCTAGTATATTTGCTGGCGCGAAGAGTGCGAGCACGACGCCGAGGGCGCAGAACGCGGGGATCCATCCGTACACGTCGACGCGCACGGGGTCGCCGCGCGAGAGCGCGTAAAAGGCGAGCCAGCACACGAAGCACCAGGAAGCGTAGCTGGCAAATAGACGGTACACGGGCGCGTAGAGCGCGTGCGGCGGTAGATGGTCGTGCGCGGCGGGGAGCGGGGTGGGGGTGCGGAGGTCGAGGGCGGCGGCGGCGTCGATGCGGAGGCGGTGGAGGCCGTGCAGATTTGTTGCCCACGCGAGGACGCCGACACCGACGAGCAGCAGCGCGCGGAACGGCAGCGGGAACGCCCGAGTCCACCCATCGATGTCCACGTCCATCAAGCGTCGGTCAAGCTGCGGCCACGCTCACCGCGCTCAGCTCCTCCGCGCCCATCACTATGTGGCGTTTCCCCGCTCCTTACCCCTCATGTCGACAACTCAACAAGCAGGGTCCTTGATTTGCAGGCAGCTCATCCTTGACCAGAATTCACGACAAGACTCGTGAGCGCAGAAGCATCCTGTATTGCGATGATATACAGCGCAATGGATAGGCAAAGTATGTTGATGAACGACGTGCGTATGTAGACGACACTGAATACTACATAGATGGAGGGAGATCTATACCTAAGAAAACTACAACAGCGAGTTTACAACAGAGTGGTTCGGATATTAGTACCTGCCGAAGGGGCGTGAGTGATACAGGTAAGGCTCGAAGTAATGGGGTGGGGGCGAGGGTATGATTTTATTATGACCTAACATTAGCTGTCAGCATTGAGAGGAATGGGAGTGAAGGGCGCGGAGTCATCAAGAAGAGCGGGGAAGCGCGGTTGACGAATGAGGAGAAGGGCAAGAGAAAGACAGGGGAATATAAGATCACAAGAAAAAACACGCACATCTTATAGTTCATCGTCACCTCGTTCGCCTCGTCGTTGGTGCTGTACGAAATCGTGATGTCGAGGTCGCGGTTGTTGCGCTCGTTCGGCGAGCACGTCAGCTGGCCAGAAATCTTGTCGCCCTCGGTGAGGGTGACCGTCTGCGGCGTGTAGAACACGGTCTGCTTCCAGTGCGTGTACTGGGCGTGCGGGCCGGTCGAGAAGTTGACCTTTTTGTGCGTACATTGGAACTGGATGTCGAACCAGGCGAGGAAAGCGTGTGCGTCTGAAAGAGAAGAATAGAGTGGTCAATGATAGTGCTCAGTACCGAAGAGACCGTACGTACAATCTGTCCGGGTAGCTGTCAGGGTGAAGGGGGCGGTGAAGGCAAGGTCCTCCTTTTTGACGGTGAGCAGGTCAATGTGCTGATGAGCGCATCAGCCGAGATCCCAGTGAAGTCCTAGAAGGAGATCATACCTTCAGCACGCAAGGGTCAGTGACGACCGCCTTCAAGTCGACGGTGTCCACAAGCGGTTCCCGGAGCGCAATGTCCTTGATACATGAGTAGTCGAAGCCATAGACATTGTCCCAGACTGCATGGATAGCAGCATCAGCCAAGGCACAACTATTGGCACGCGCTCACGCACAGTTGATCTTCTCGTCCTTGTAGTCCTGATCCTCAATCGCTGCGATATACATGGTCGCGTTGTCAGGGAAGATGAGGCCTCCGGGCTTGAGGTACTTGTCGCGTGCGACGAGGACGGTGTCGAGCATGGACTCATAGAGGAGGAAGTAGCCCATCCACTCGGAGATGATGATGTCGAATTCCTTGATCGGCAAATCGGCCTCTTCGAGCTTGCCCTTGACAAGCGTAATGGCTACGCGCGCACACAGAGACAAGAGAGGGACGATGAGATTGACAGAACAGCAATATAGGTAGAAGACGCACAATCTTTGAAGCCGTTTGCTTCGATAATTTTCTGCGCCTGGTCGATGATGTTTGACATGTCGATCTGGTGTAGCACAGTCAAATTCAGTTTCCACGCGCGCAGGTAGACCACGTACACCGACAACATGCGAGGCACCCGCCTTGGCGGCGAACATGCTCAGAATGCCTGTGCCGCAGCCTACATCAAGGACGGTCTTGCCCTTGAAGAGGTGACCGTTGTTCATGATCGCGGCGCGGTACGAGCCCGTCCGGACAGAGTCCTTGAGCATCTCCTCGTGGATACCTGCATAATAAACATATGAGTCCACATACACGGCTGGACATACGTCCTATTCTCACCAAAATGCGCATACGAGTCGGCGTAGCTGTATGCGGACCATCAGAAGGTGCGCGTGACGGAGGAGGGGAGCGCGCAACTAGTCTTTGGAGGTCATATCCTGCGGCGGGACATCCTCCTCCATCTTCGAGCTTGATGCTTCGTTGCTGTTCGACATCGTGGGCGGGGACAAGCAGCACGGTTGGACGATCCCAATCTGCCAAACGCGGGAAAAACAAAAGCGGAACGCGCGATCGATCGGCGCTTGGCCAGCGCACGTGGAATGTCCCGCCCCTTCCCGTTTTGGAAGAGACATTGTTCTGACGAGCACGTGTTGTGCCGGATTGACTTGTCATGGGGCAGTGCTCCAAGGTCCGCGCAGCGCATTACGCAGCCCGCGGCTTATAAGTACAGTAAGGGGCAGCACAGACTAACAGGACACGTATCCTTACTTCTCTTATCCCACCGCCATGGTCAGTGCAGAATATCGTTGATGCTGCTTTGTTGCTCACCACATCACCCAGGCTCAATCTCCCGAGATGTCGAACGCGAACGCGGAGAGTCCCCCGCCTTACGAGTTTGCCGCAGACCGCGAAGATCAGAGCAAGAGTGGGTGCATCTCTTCTCACTGCATCTCCAAAGTTGACACGACTCGTCAAGCTGCACCGCCCGTCGACTCGAAGCAGCCGCTGCCCCAAGAAGGGCCATCCTCGCCGCCCTTCATGGCCGCAGGGCCCTCTCACGTCCCATATCCCGGCACGAGCCAGCCACGGGTGTACTACTACATGGACCCAGTGTCGGGAGACCAGGTCGCTTCGCTCCTCCCGCCCGACCATCCCCAGATGATCTGTCTGCGCGAGGGGCAGCATGTCACGAAGACCCAATATGGGCTTCTTGGTGCGTCTGCTTCCTATCCTTATATTCTGAAGACTAACTTCGATCTCAGGCTTGGTTGCCGCTATTCTCTGGTTCCCTCTCGGCATCGGCCTGTGCTTGGTTGACCGCAAGACGACTTGCGTCCGTTGCGGTGCTGTCCTTCACAATGGGGTATGCGCGTAAACTACCGCCACCTACTTCCCACTGTTGCTCCCTCCTTTCTCTCCCTTATGGCCGGATAACGACCCAGTGTCTCATGGACGCATCACCTATAGTACGTGTAATAATATGATCATTCTTGCGCTCCCGCCTGTGCAGCTTTCTGAGCAAACCTTCACGCATCGATCGCGACTCGTGCGGTTGAACTTGTAGCCATTTGGCAGACATGCAATTACTGATGTTACATTTTCTCGATGCTATTGTACAGTGTGTTCGCCGCCCTTCAACGCTGCCCGTAAGCCTTCGTCGCATACTTGCCTGCGCCACTCAATCAGCTCATGTTCCAGCTCCAGAAAACATCACGACTCACCCTCGCCGACGATAATGTTGGCCGGCTCCTGCTGCTTGCCCTCGAGGTAGTTCTGCAGGATTTGACGTGTGCCGTCCGCGTACCGCTTCTGTGCATCGAGCGTCGTGCCGGAGTAGTGCGGCACCATCCCGTTACCCCCACCGAGCGGGTTCTTCATCGTGCGCCAGACATGGTCCTTCGGAGCGGGCTGCACATTCCAAACGTCACCGGAGTAGCCGTTGATGCGGCCACTGCGAACCGCCTCGGCAATGGCGTCCTTGTCGCAGATGGCGCCACGCGCAGTGTTGACGATCCACGCACCGGGCTTGAAGTGCTGGAGCAAGTCGCGGTTGATCAGACCGCGCGTGCCGTCGTGCAGAGGGGTGTTGATGGTGACGACGTCGCACTGCGAGACGAAGTCCTTCAAGTCCTCGACGCGGCGCGCGTCCAAACCTGCATTTGCCGCTGGGAAGGTACGTCAGCTTCGTTGCGCCTCAACCGGTACCTGCAACTTACACTCTGGCAGCGTCGCGTAGTCGTAGTACAGCAATTCCTTGCAGTTGAAGGGCTTGAGGCGCTGGAGGACGCGGTGGCCAATACGGCCGGCGCCGAGAGTACCGACAACCTTGTTCTCGAGGTCAAATGCATTGCGTGCAACCTCGGATACGTTCCAATCGCCACGCTCGATCATCTCATGCGCGGGCGTGAAGTTGCGCACGAGGAGGAGAATGGACATGACGACGTGCTCCGCGACGGAGACGACGTTCGACCCAGTCACCTCGAGCACCTGGATCTTATGATCGACCTGGAGGCGCTGTCAATAACCGACTAAGTATCCAGCGCAGCGATGGGTACACACAGCGGCATCCAGGTCGATGTGGTCAGAGCCGACGCCGGCGGTGATGCAGATCTTGAGGTTCTTGGCCTGGGAAGTAGCAGTGGCAGGTGAGCATCGCGAGATCTTCTGAACAGACCCGGCTGCTTACCTTCTCCATCAGGTCCCGTGTGAGGTAGCCGGGATGGAACGGGGTGGTGATGACGACCTCTGCATCCTTGAGGTGCTTCTGGAACTCGCTGCTGGCGCCCTCCTTGTCGTCGGTCACTGCGAAGTCAGGTCAGGGATAGGCCTATCCCTTTTGCCGCGATGATGACGCACCGATGTACTCATGGCCCATCGACTGGAGCCAGTTGCGCATACCGAGCTGCAGAGGGTGAGGACCTTGCTCTGTGGCGGGGCGACGGCACCTACCTGGTTCTCGACTGTGCCGAGCAGGCGCGGCTCCTGGCGGGCGGCTTCAAGACCTTTGTAGAGGACGGCGAGGACCTTCATGGCTGCTGTGATGGATTGGAGGTGGTGGGGAAAAGCGAAGAGGGCGGAATATGGATCATGGCAGCAGGGGAGCCTTCTTATATGTATACGCGCTCGTCATATGTTGCGGGTGCTGGCGGGTGCGTCAAGGCAGGTGAGCAGCCGTGCGAATTCTATGATGCGCGTGTCGCGAAGTTATGATGACACCCTTCATCCAAAATAGGCACGCGCCTCCGAGCTGCACCGAAGTCGAACTGTCCGCGTGACCGTGGTATTGCCTTTCTGGGCGCGCAGCGCGGGCGATGTCGGCGGGTCACGTCGCCAACTCTCACCCACACCCGGCAAGTGACCTCAGTCAGCAACGCTCTTCCGACTCCCGCCCTGCTTGCCTGCCGCTGAGGCCGGACCCGGCTACAACGCTTCTGCAACACCCCGCTGCGCTTTCGCTCCGCGTTTTGCGCTTCCCGACGGCAGTGGGCCACCCGAATATTTTCTAGCGGCGACTCGGAGGACTTCGCGATGCGTGGTTGTCTTGACCAACTTTGTTCTTGTGCTTCGGCTTCCGCAAGCATCTGACGCCGACGACCGCCGCCACCGTGCTATGGCTGTCAGTCTTTCGGTAATTGTACGCCTTCTGCGACGTGTACCGCTCTCACGGCGGACGCTATCGGAAGGACTGGACTCGCTCGCACCCTCGAGGTTTATGGTCTCACGCGCCTTAACATCGATGCCTCCCAATGATGCCAGCACGCCCGACTGCGCCAGAGCGCCAGAGACGGACTTAAATAATGGTCCCGCATGAAATCTTCGCCTTAGCTCGCTCAAGCACTCGGGGAGTTACTCCCTGGACATAATATATGTACACTCGCCGCTTGCATCAGTCCTTTGCATTATTTGAATTACACCTGTGAGGTTGTCAAAAATCTCTGGGCGATCATCGAATACAAGACATGGTGCAGTGGAAAGACATTGTCTCCGGCGTCGAAGGCTGGGATGATATACCATAGGTAAGAAAAAGTACAGAGTTGAATCCCCTCCAAGGCAGCGCTAACCCCGCGCACTCCCGCCAGCCCCTCCCTTTCCTCCTTCCCCGCTTCGCCTTCGCAAGGCCCAAAAAACAGCGATGATGAAGTCGAATGGAATAATATAAGCGTGCGCTCAGTGGGCACGTAAAGGTGTCTGAATCGTTCCCTCATCTCCCCATCCCGAAAGTTCGTCGGCAGGTGAACGAAATGGATGCGTCTGCCTATGGACCTGAGTCAGCCGCGACCGTCAAAGCTCTGCAATCCGCAGGCGTACCATGTATCGCGTCAGCGAATGCGCTGATATGCGTGTGGTGAAGATGGCGCTCATGCGACAACGCAGTAGACGCCCGTCGAAGAGCCGCCGCCGCTCTCGAAATCCTCTGGGACCTCGATGTCCGAGATAGCAGCAACGGTGAATGCGTCCATGGATGTAGAAGACGGCGTTGACTGAAGTCAGGGAGTCGAAGAGGAGAATGTGTCTGGTAGAGCGGATGTCTGCTTCTCTCTCTATCCCCTGCGCCTTAAATACATCCCCGCTCACGCCACCAGGGTGACAATGTTCTCGACACATGCTTCCACTATTGTTCTCGCAGTCAGGAAAGGCAATATTGCATCGGTGAGATCAAATCGCTCTTCCATCTTCGTGGCATACAAGGCGCGCGAGGTCCGTCGCGAACAATAAGAGGGCGCTCGGAGCCGTGCAGCGTGCCTTCCCGCGCTCACGATATGGCTTAGAAAGCCTCTCGCACGTAGGATAAGTGCGCGTCACTTCTTGAAGACAACAATAAGCGTGGGCGCCGGTGTCGGGGACCAGGTACGGAGGCGGGCAAAAGACAATAAGGCTGCATTCCCGGTCGATGTCCTCGGTGATATGTCGCTTGCCTTCCTTGTATTCCTTCTAATCACGATGAATCAGCCCTTGCTTGTGGACAAATTATTATTACTTTGGCGCCGAAACCGTGGACGGGACGACAAACGATGAACAAGAAAAGATACTGTAGCGTTTCGACCATACACTGCTACTTATCCGGGTTGTTTCTACACAGTAGTAACGGCGCGCGTTTCTACCTGGTAATGTCGGCGAGATTACCAGGTAATAGCCAACAAATTTCTACCTGGTAGTAACCCGCAGCTTGGCGCAAGAGAAACCGCATGGTGCCATCACGAGGCTACGGAACGCGACGAGAATGCCGGCTGCCACCGTCATCATCATCGTTGTCGTCGTCGTCGTCGTCGCCGCCCCCGCCGCCATTCACGTTTCGAGGATTTGTGTCTGAAAAAAATGTATTGACTATTGTACTGCTATTCTGAATACAATGGTACATGTACTACACTAATTGTGTCTCATGGTGAGCGAGTCAACGCGTACGCGAAGCGGTAGCCGCTCCCGCTCGTCTTCCGTGTCCAGGCCGCGGCTCGACGACGCGAACGCGGGCGCTGGGGGAATTGCGCGTACGTCGACCGCCGAGCGCGAGCGGCGGCCTCCCTGCATTAAGCGGGGAGGCGGCGGCTCAGGCAGGTCACTGTCGTCGCGATCGCTGATGGGCCGCGGACAGGCTCCGTGCGAACGGCTTGCACGGCTTGGGGGGAGGGTGAGGAAGCGGATGGAGGGGAGGTTGCGGAGGCTGCGAATGGGAGAGGTGGGGCGCTCGCTGCCATGGAGCAGCGACCGGGCGCGGGGACGTTGAGGAAGCTGACGTCGCCGCGGGAGGGGAGCTGGCGGTGAGAGGCGTGATAGGTGCCGCGGAGGCCATCATCCTCCTCGGCGAGGGCGTTGTCGGGGAAGAACTGCGCGGCCTTGCTGTCGGAGTTGGAGCTCAACGGTTGCGGCAAGGGCGACGCTGGGCGATGGTGAAGGTCAAGATGAAAGACTTAGGCAAATTTTTCCCGCTGTCAGGCGCTGCATCAGCGAGCATCAGACTCCGCAGCGCGTCGGCAGCGCGGATCCCGGCGGCCCGCGTGTCGACACTACCGTGAAGTAACAGTGCTACTTCCTAGCAGAAATTTGTTGGACACTGCTGAGTAGTGCCGCAGTTGTATCAGCATGTGTCTCCGTTTCTACATATCACTAACGCGTCGGGTACTACGAGGTAGAAACAACCTGGATAGCCGTGTAGGTTCGCCGGGTGTGACGTGTGATGGTGTGAACTTCCCCATTTTCCAGTTCACGGGCCCGGCCCGGGTGTGATGAATTCAGTAAATATACATTTTCAGGCCTTAAAACTCATTTTTAGGACTTTTTAAGTAGTAAAACAGCCAGAGAATGGCCATATGTGCACGTTTTAGGGGTCAGAAAAAAATTTGGAGAAATAAAGATCAAAATCTGAATATTTTTCCGAGTTCACGGCCAGTCGTGATGCGTGATGGTTGCCCGTTTAGTTCAGTTCGAACGCCTCTGTGATGCGTGACGCGAACCTATGGTCGAAACGCTACAGTAGTTCGAAAAGTCAAACATGGATCCCGGTGATTGCCGACGGCTACGTCACGTGAGCTAACCCTGCAACCACCCACAATATGAATAAGTAGCCGTGGCCCGTAGACCAGTCGATCAGAAACAGACGAAGCACAAGCGTTAGCTCTGGCCAATGTGAGTACACGGGGAAGGACGGCGATCATACTTGCAATCCACTGGGAGGTTCAAGGGAGCTTCGAAGGCGAGAAGTCACAACTGAATCAAAAGTTGGCAGGTTTGGCATCGTAGGACGGACAGATGAATTGTTCTATACACTACGCAGGACGATTCCCTTCGATGTAGAGGCTCGCAAGGTCATAGTCTACCCGTTCATCAGCGGATAGTGACAGCCTTAAAATCACGGCCAGTCAGCGTTCGCAAGGTCAACTTCAACTTGATTCGCAACGCCGCGAGTCACAGCACGTGTCGCACAATGTCACCGCATGAGTGGGTCACCCTGGCGTCGTGCCAGGAGACTGTCGTTACAAGTCGGTTTATTACAGTGCTCTAGATTGTACATTTTCTCCTATCGTTATCTGCCTTCGTCAATACAAGTACATGCGCCTATTACGGTTTGACCAGATACAGCATGAATTTCGTTTCACCAATCTCCTGCTCCTCCTCGATGAGCGTCTGCTTCCCCTGCTTCCTGCCCTTCACATCGGCCAGATCGCCGCCCAGGGTTTTCCTGATCATCTCAGGGTACTGCCCGATAGCGTCGACAAGTTCTGCACCTGCCCCCTCGCCAAGCCCGTAGAACATCTCCACATCGTCGGTCGCCTGCAAGCCCGCCTTCTTCCGCAGCTTCTGCACGCGATTCATCATCTCGCGCGCATACCACTCCCCCTGCAGCTCCGGGTGCGCCTGGATGTCCAAACGCACGACGACATCGTTGTCGCTCGATGTGTCAAACTGCCCCTGGCCCTCTAGCTCGAGGTAGCGCTGCACGGTGAGGTCGCCCTTCGTGAGCTCGATGCCGTCGACCATTAGGGTACCGGTCTGGACGTAGGCCTTGACATTATCGCTGGCGACGCCGGGCAACGCGTTCTTGACCCGGCCCAGGTCTCTGCGCAGTTTCCGTCCAAGAACTGGCCAGTCGGCGACTGCCCGATACCGGACGCCGGCGAGCGATTCGTCAGAGCTGAAGATGATGTCGCGCACGTTCAGCTCGGACTCGATGTATCTCCGTAATGGCCGGATGTCTTCGATGTATTGCGCCTCGGGATGGAAAATAAGAAGCTCTTTGAGTGGCGTCTGGTGGCCGTTAGGTACTATGTATTCAAAGCAGGCCATTCATACTCACTTTTAAGGACAGATTGTTCTTCTCGCGCAAATATCTGGTCAACTCGATGACAGCCTGCATGCGCTTGACCTGACGCTCAATGTCCACGTCGAAGTATTCCTCCTTCACCTCCGGGAAGCTGAGGAAGTGGATAGAGCGCGTATCTGGCAACGTTGGGTCCTCAGGGATGAATGGTCGCAGCGCCTGGTAGATGTTCTCCGTCATAAAGGGCGTGTATGAAGCCTGTATATCGTCAACACCAACACCATATCCTCACAAAGTTAAACGCTAACCATTGTCCGGCACAGCGTAAAGAGCGCCTCAAAAAGCGTATTTAACGCCGACACCGTGTCCTCCTTGCCGTTCTCGCCTTTTAGTCGTTTGCGGTTGAAGCGGATGTACCAGTTCGTCAACTCGTCGATGAGGGCAAGTAGACGCGGGATGATCGTGTACAGCCGGTACGCTGCCATCTCCTCGCGCACGAGCTTGATGAGCGACTGGCATCGCGCGAGGATCCAGCGGTCCATGATGTTATTCGGCAGCGGTGCATGTGCGTTGTACTTGAACTCGTGACCGGTGGTTTTGGTGAGCAAAGCGGAGTGCCCGAGGAAGAAGCGGAACGAGTTGAGCCATGGGAGGAGAACCTTGGAGACGACCTCACGCACGCCGTCTTCACGGAAGCGCAGGTTGTCCCCACGGACGACGGGCGAGTTGACCAAGTACATTCTGCATAATTCCAGGTCAGAAGAAGCACCTGGGCTTTGTGGCGAAGGGTTACCGAGTCGCGTCTGCGCCATAGGAGTTGAGGATGTGATTAGGATCGGGATAATTGCGCAGGCTCTTGCTCATCTTCTTGCCGTCGCTGATACAACTGTTTGAGGACCCAGTAAAGATGCGAGGGAATGTACTCACGCAGCAAGCACCAAGCCGTGAGTGATGAGATTTTGCCATGGCGCCGAACCAAAGAGGTGCGTCGACAACACGAGCAGTGTGTAGAACCAGCCTCTTGTCTGATCAATGCCCTCGCAGACGAAGTGGGCCGGGAAGCAGCTTTTGAACAGATCTTTGTTCTCGAAGGGATAGTGAATCTGCGCGTACGGCATGCTGCAAGGATAGTCAGTCGGAATCAATATAATCGCGTGCCACATAAGAACGTACCTGCCGGACTCGAACCAGCAGTCAAAGACTTCCTCGACGCGTCGGAGAACGCCTTTGCCCTGTTGCGAGGGAATGGTGATGTGGTCGATCTTGTCGCGATGCAGGTCAGTGATGCCGGACACGCCTGATAGTCTTTCCAGCTCCTCGACGGAGCCGATGCAGACGATCTGTCAACGGGCTCAGAACGCCACTTTTGAACCTGAGGCTGAAGCAGCATACCTCCTGCATGTCCTCACTCGCCCAAAGCGGTATCGGAGTGCCCCAGTACCGATTTCTCGACACGTTCCAATCGCGCGCATTGGCGAGCCAATTCGCGAAGCGATGGTCACCGACGCTTTGTGGTACCCTGTATTTTCTCAGCTCCCGTCACGAGTCGACTGCGCTTGCGCCGCTCACCATCGTGTCTTCTTGTTGTTCTCCACCAATTGGTCCACAATCGGTGACACGCGCACGAACCACACGGGGATCGCGCGGTAGATCAGTGGTGTGCCCGAGCGCCAGCAGTATGGGTAGCTGTGCTTGAGTGTGCTCTGCACGATCAGCCGGCCCTTCGCTTTCAGCGCCTTCTGGATCGCACTGTCGGCGGCCTTGACGTGCTGGCCCTCGAAGTCCGGCACCTCATGGGTGAAGCGACCGACGTCGTCGATGGGGCAGGGCGGGATCTCGTCCGGGCGGACGAGTTCGTGCGCAAGCGCGACGCGGTGATCATCCTCACCAAAGGCAGGCGCCTGATGCACGATGCCTGTACCATCGGCGCTCGTCACGTACTTGTCGACTAGCACGCGGAAGGCGCGGTCCTCATACTACAGATATGGCATGTCAGCTCTTTGGTATGCATGAGAGTCGTCGGAGCGCACCTGTTCGGTGAAGTACTCAAAAAGAGGCACGTAGCGCCAGCCCTTTAGGTCAATGCCCTTCCACTCCCCAACCTTCTTGTACTTTGCCTTCTTGGGGTCCTTGTATAGTGTTCGTAAAAGGTCCTGGTGGATGATGAAGTTCTGGTCGCGCTCCTGATCGTGGATCTTGATGTATGTGTAATCCGGGTGAACGCACAACGCCAGGTTGGAAGGCAGAGTCCAAGGGGTTGTCGTCCACGCCAGGAAGGACGTCGTTGGGTCGTCCACAAGGGGAAACGACACCGTGACTGCTCGAGGGTCAGCATGCACTCATGTCTGCCACAACTCATGCACTCACTCGCCGGGTCGTTCACATCCCTGTAGTCCATCTGGGCCTCAAAGTTCGACAGCGGTGTGTTGAGTCCCGTCGAGTACGGCATGACGCGCAGCCCGTGGTACACTAGCCCCTTCTTAAACAGCTCGCTAAACGCCCACCACACGCTCTCCATGAAGGTTGTGTTCAGCGTCTTGTAGTCGTTGTCAAAGTCGATCCAGCGGCCCATGCGCTCAACCGTCTGGCGCCACTCGCTCGAGTAGCGCATGACGATGGAGCGGCACTCCGCGTTGTACTTGTCGATGCCCATCTTCATCACATCGTCCTTGCCGCGGATGTTGAAGCGCTTGTCGATGTCCTGCTCGACGGGGAGCCCGTGTGTGTCCCAGCCGAAGCGCCGGTTGACGTGGTACCCGTTCGTCGACGCGTGCCGGGTGACGATGTCCTGAACACTCCCCTCAGCCCCCGCCGCTGACACACACAAGCGCCCGATCACGCACCTTCACCGTCCCCGCGAGCAGATGCCCGTAGTGCGGCAGCCCGGTCGCGAACGGCGGGCCATCGTAGAAGGAGAACTCAGGCTTCCCCTCCGTGAGCTTCAAGCTGGTCTGGAACGCGTCTATGTCGCGCCAGAACTGGATGATCTTCTCCTCTTCCTTGGGGAAGTCGAACGAGGTGGAGACTGCAGTGTTTGGCGCTTAGCTGGGTACTAGGATAAGGAGAGTGCAATGAACTGACTGTCGTGCGCGGGAAACGACATGGTGGCGAGAGGCGACCTGCCTGGCTGGCGATTGCTGATCAGACTCGCAGGGGACGAAGACGAGAGGGTTGGATGCACTCGCCACCGTCAGCAGAAGGATCAATCAGTGACTCGCGCGATCTTCCCACGGTCTATCTTGATATGTTCAACTTCTATGTGAGCAGCGCTGTCACTGCTGCCCTCCGCGATGGGATTCGGAAGCCATTATGAGGAGAACATTAGATGGTAAAACACCTCTTGTCAATCTTATCTCCTCAAATACAGTTAGATCTCTAGTTTCTCATTTGTAAGTACTATACACTTGCTCCTACCCAGGACGAACTATCAGACACAGGATAAAGTACGCTACGTGTATATCGGTACAAGCATCCCGTCAATAGTCAATCCCAAGTCGGCCTGAGCGTGAAGAAATAGATAATCGTACAGTAGTTAATTGGTTGGTGGTGGGACAGTATAACAGGTGTTTGCGAGACAAAATGACAGATGCTTGCGCAACAAACTTGACATGGGGGTATATTACAACAGGGAAGAAATGTGGGACGAAACATAACGAGCGCGGATTGGGTACACAAACGCGGGAGTGAGATGGTGAACGCACACGAGGCTCCGGCATTCCAGATGCGGCGGGACGGTCGATGAGTGTATGGACGCGTTGCGTGCGGCGGGATGGAGTGCGCATCCAGGCAGGCGGTGCTGACCTGTCCCTCCGCCGCGCGCAGAGGACGGTGGGCGGGTCGCCGTCTCGAGAAGGATTTGGAGGTGGGCGAAACTCTAGGCCGCGAGGGGCGCCAGCGGGACCACGGCGAGGACGCGGGGAAAGGGACGGGGCAGGAGCCGGGACGCGGAGCCGGAAGCAGCCGCAGAAGGCGTGTATTTCCTGCCGAGTCGCGAATTTACACGGAATGCGGTATGCCCTCTTCACCTCGTGCGGGTGTCGGCGGTGCTTTCTGCGCCTCCCGATAGGCCAGGGCTTTCGTCACCCACGAGGGCATATCCACGTTGCTCTCGGCGTCATTCACGAGCCATGGATGAGCCTGTTCAAGATGAGTGAGCTGCTGCATGACCAAGTGCATAGGGCCCGTACCAAAAGCTGTTGATAGCTTGCACGCATGCTTGGATGCTTGTCCAGGCATAACGCGACGAACCCTCGTGCGGTCGACGAAAACTTGTCCTCAGGCAGCTCTGGTGGGTCGCCGTGGATGATGGCCGTCAACTGCGAGAACACGTTCTCGTACGCTTCCGGTGGGTACGGATACGTTCCCACGCCGATCTCAACGATGGTGAGCCCCAGCGACCATACATCGGATGACACGCTATAGGTCGCGTCGCCCTGTCCGCGGGACTCCCCCTGTATGCGCTCGGGCTGGGCGGCAAGCATGAGAATCGTAATCTGCATTACAGAATTTTTTTCTACTCACCGCCATGTAGCTCTGGCAACCAATATTGGTCTTTGCCAGGGATTTGTTCAATTGGCCTGACACGCCAAAATCGCACAGCTTGACCTCTCCTTTCGTGTTCAGGAGGATGTTGGTGGGTTTTACGTCTATGAAATATTAGCGCAATTTCCGCAGTAGAGATGTAAAATCGCACCTCGGTGCATGACACTGAGCTCATCCTTCAGAAATTTGAGGCCACGCACAGTGCACGCGGCTATCCGGGCGAGTACGTCTTCTGGAACGCCGGCAGCCTCGAGCTTGTCCATGCTGCCCGCGTCCATGAACTCCATGCAGTAGTAGACACATGACTCGATGAAGAATGCGCCATAGAACTCGACTATTTCTGGGGCGACTGCGCGGTTGAGGACATCGAGCTCCATGATGATAGCATCTAATCGTTGTTTGTCGAGCTCCAGACGGATTTCCTAGCAGACGATGTCAGCAGATGCATATCACAACGTCAGCGCGCGCCACGCACCTTCATCGCCATCGTGACGTTCGTGGGTCGATGCAGGACGCGCTTGACCGCGCCATACGCGCCCTTGCCGAGTTCGTCCTGCAACTCCATCTGACCCATGTTGATCGAGTACGTAGAACCGTTCGCAAAGTTGACACCCGATGCGTGAAGGATGGCCTTGCCCGAGAAATTAAGCCGGCCGGAGGGATCGCTATGAGGAGGATGAGCGGGCGCGGTTCGATCGCAAGAGCAGACCCAGAACGCACACGATGCGCGAAAAATTCGAAAACGGGCTGTTGAATTGGGACTTGCGTGGTGGATCGTTGCCGAGCATGGGGCGACCTGCGCCGAGGCCAGCGTTGACCGCGCCTGCCATCGACTCGACGCCGTGCGGGATGTCGCGAACGTTCAGATTTGGCTTTGCGCGCCGCCCTGCTAGGCCCGGTGGCGGCTTGCCGCCGCGCCCGACGTTCTGGATGACGGTGTCGGAGTTGACTGGGCGAAGGGAAGGATGACCCTGTGGGCCGCCATGCGGTGAGCCGAGGCTGACGCCCTGGAATGCGGCAGTCGTGGCGTCGAGGTTGGGATTGGGATTGTTACGCTGCGCATTCTGGGAGGCGGGGATGAGCGATGCAGAGGCGATCAAGGGTGCGACTCACGTTAGCCAGCTTCTGCGCCAGCGAGGGAGGGATGGCGGGCGTCCTGCTGCCTGCGCCGGCGCGGTTGAGCTGGAGGAGACGGTTGCCGGGCGGCTGTGCGGGCGGCGGGCGACGGCGGACGGCAGGATCCTGGGGCGGGGCGGACATCGTGGGCGACGACGAGGAGGGACGCGGGAACGATGTGCGCGACGGCGGGAAGAGGACAAAGATGCGATCCGAATGAAATGCCCGATGACCTCATCCTGCCCGAGGACGGCCAAATACGCGTCAACAGCATCATGCGCATCTCGCGTGGCGCGCGCGTCTGCCTTTCACCACCGAGCACATCATGGTCACCGTCAAGTGGGGAAGAGAAAAGTACGCGTGCTGTGTGCTGCTGGTGCCCGTCTGACCAGTCCCAGACTCTCCTTCCAGCTCCCAGACCCAAACACCAGACTCGGCGACATCCGCCAGACTCTTTCAGAGTACACCCATCTCCCGCCCAATGCGTTCAAGCTCGTCCACTCGGGCGTCGTCATGAAGGATGACAACGCGCCCAGTACGTCGTCTGTGCTCCTACTGGCTCTCGCTGACCTCCCCAGTCTCCGCATACCACCTCAAGCCAAACTCCACCATCGCCATCATCGGCTCGGCCGACGCGCCACCCAGCGCCCCCGCCCAGCAGACCAAGCAAGCGCCTCCTCCTCCCCGCTCAGAGCAGTCCACCATCAACCAGATCCAGTCCGAGATGCAGACCGTCCGCTCCACGCTCGCCCGCGACCTCGAGTCCCTCCTCTACTCCCTGCCCCAATATCACGCCGCCGGCGATGCCCAAGCGGGCATGAACCGCGAGCACTTGCGCCTTGGCGAGCTTCTTCTGCAGACTCTTCTGCGACTAGATGGGATCAATGCCGAGGGCGAATGGCAGGATGCGCGTCGCGAGCGCAAGGAAAGTGTCCGGGAGGTGCAGGCCCTCCTCGACCGCCTCGACGGCGCGTGGCAAAATCGGGGCAATTGAGCTTGTTCGCTCTACCCCCAGCGGTAAGGCAACACCATGTTCTTTACGACGGACATCATCGATGTAACTTATGGCTCGGCACAGCATAGACGATAGACACATCTACTCGCATTCTAATGTCATCTGCACTGTTCCTAATCCTACAACATGCGCTTGCGTGGAAGCGTCAAACACTGACAGCCTGTGAATGAGAATCTCGACACCAGATGGACATCAGACTCATGTCGCGGCGTGTCTTCAAGTTTTTGCTTGCGTAACGCCGACAAGAGCATTCTCGCGGAAATGGCTCTAGCAGTGGCACAAGTCTGGCATGATCTGAGTATCCACGAGCATCATACATCCCATGAGTTACTGTACATGGCAACAAGGTACAAAATACGCACATCACACACACACTGCTGTCTCCTGGCTCACTTCTTCGTCGTCCCAAACCCATCAAAGCCCATCATCTTCGCCATATCATCGTCCCCTCCCCCGCTCGCTTCAATCAGCTGCAGCCGCGCCGCCTCCTTCGCCTGCTTCTTCGCCGCCTTCTTCTCCTCGCGCGCGGCGACCTGCTTGGCCTTGATGTCCGCTAGGCGCTGGTCGAAGTCGTACGCCTTTTGTGTAGAGGCGTTGCGCGTCTGCTCGCGTAGGAAGGCGATGCGACGGCGGACCTGCTCTAGGCTGGAGCGCTCGATGGTGGTTGTTTGGCCGAGGGCGCGGAGGTCTGTAGGGTTGGGAAGGAGATGGCAGCGAAGGAGGAAACGAAGTGAAAACGAATAATAATGGCATGGAAGAGGGGAGTGGATGACATATGGAGAGGATTTGGGGAGGGACACGAATCACAAGGGACCGGAGGGGGATGCATGAGAAGCAAAGGACAGTGCGTCAGCTACCCATCTCAAAACAAACAAACCAGCCCACGTACGCGCTCTCGAGTTGATGTGGTCCAAGTATCCCGTGCTATCCTTGTAATTTCGCTGGCACGTCTCGCAGTAGAAGCCCGGCTGCCCGGGTCCGCGGTTCGAGAGGTTGTGCACGACCATCGTCTTGCCCAGGTTCTTGTCGAGCTCTAGGTCGTTCTCGCGACGCTGCGCCAGCTGCGTCGGCTTGGGGAGGTCCTTTGCGGCGCCCCCCTTCCGTGGGCGCTTGCCTGAGATCACGGTGGAGCGTTAGCGAGCCCATAAGGGAGTGAGAGCGAGGCGGACGAGGCCCGCGCGGTATACGAGACGCACCTTGCTTCAAACGCTCCTCATTCTCTTTCGCGCGCTCAGCCTCCTCGGCATCGCGCTTGCGCGCCTTTTCCGCGTATTCTTCTGTATCCCATTTCCTGCGAAAGTCGGTGTCTTTGGCATTGCTCGCCATGAGGGGCGGAGGCAAGCGGCGGGGGACGCCACAAAGCGGACCGCGGCCCGGAGGTGGCACATCCAAGCTCAAGCTCAAGCCGCCAGGCTCAAGCCAGACTCAAGGCTAAGCTCGGGCTCTGACGTGCTGACAATGAGTATAAAGCTGATAGATCCTGAATAGGCTGAAGGTCGGCTGAAGGCACGTTTCGCATCCTCTTAGTGCATGCAGTCAAATACAATTCACAGATAACAACACAGCATACAAACAAAATAACACAAGAGCAGAGGTTCCACCACGTCCACGACACTATCCGGTGAACCCACTGAAGGAGTCCTCCCTTCGGGTTGTCACTGATTCCATGTTCAATAGATATCGAGACCAATCCTCCTCCCTGAAAAACATCATCAGCCAAAATCCTCCCAGCAGCCACTCCGAACTCACCCTAACCCAATTGGCACATTCCACATTGACATGCCCGACGATGCCATATTGAAGTCAAAGCTGTAGTTCGCATGCGGAGCTATACCCTGAGTGACCGCGCCACTGGGCGTATACATGTCCGCGACTGTAGCAAACCCAGGTGCTGCTACATCTGCGAAGGCACCATTATATACATCGGAAGGGCTTGATTGGCTAGGCGCCGAGAAGGTGTCCTCCTGGGGATGAAGGTTCGGCGCGGCGTCGCCCAACAGCATCTCCAGCTCATCGTTGAGCGTAAGGGGTCCGGAGAACGTCATGTCCGGCGCGTTGAGCAGCGCAGATACGGCATTGCTTGAAGACTGTGCCGCGGGTGGTGCCATGCTGGCCCCGCGTATTGATTTAACCCCAGTCGGTCCGGAAGTAGGAAAGGATTGACTGTTTATATATCCATTCACAAAGTCGTTAATGAGCGCGCTAGATTCGCTGCCAGACGCGTGTTTCGCCGAGCCGCGCCGCTGATACATCGCATCGCCGTAGTCCAAGGTGTTTGCAGATGGCGCCATTGTTGACGACGCTGCGGAGGGGTCGTTGGAAGGCAACGTTTCCTGTGCCGTCGCGCTGATTGGTGTGTCTTCGTCTCGTCGCCGCTTGCGCGACAGATCTACCGCAGCCTGTCCTGGGTATTCCACGTCCGCTGCAAAAGCAAGGTCATGCAAGATGTCCCTGCTGAGCATGAGCCAAGGCCCCAACCATTTAACAGATTCTTGTACTTACCATTTCCTGCCCGCTCCATGGAATCGCCGCTCAAATACCTGCAGCAAGTTTATCTATATGAAGAATCGCAGTCATGGCGTACTGACGCACCTTCAGCCTGTCCATGCATATTTGCACGTCCTCCAGGTCCTTCGCATTCGGCGCCAATCCAGACTGTCGACCCGTCCAGATGTTCAACAGCAACACCAGGCCTGCTGTGAAGACAGACATCTGCATATGAGGCAAGGGTATCTCGCTCCTCTTGCTCTGGATCTCAATCACCCTTGAGCATGAACGCGCGGCAAAGGTACAGATCGCGAGCGAAGGAAAGGTAAGCGAGGTGATCGTCGACTCCAGTGGTGTTATGAAGGGCTTGTGCACAAATATCTGTAGATGATGGTAACATGCCGTGAGGGAAGCCGACTGGTCAAAAAATATGGGATCCGCCCGCTCCGGATCCCAGCGCACTGAAAGTATGTGAGATATAGGAGTGAAGGGCCGGATCAGGGGGAATGGATGGCTTACAATGTTCTGGGACGTTACCCAACCAGGCGTTGAGCTCGGAATTCAGCATAGCCATTGTCTGTGCGTCGGTCGGTCGTACGGGGACCAATCTCGGCTTTCTCGTATAATACTGTGATGCTAGTTCACTTTCGAGACACAAAACACTGTAGTGACCGACGCACCACGGAGACAAACGTGGCTGTATATATTTCCATCAATTTGAGGTATTGGTTGAAGTACTCGATCTTCGACGGTCGTCCTGGTGGTTGCTTGAACGACGTATTGGGGTCACCTGTATCCCAGTATTCGTCATCGCATGCTATAGGCAGATCAAGGTCGAAGCTTTTAGGACCGAACCCGAGCCGTCAGACAGAACTCATAGGCAAGGAGTGTTACGCACCTTTCCGACTGTAAAGAACCCTGAAAGCCGAAGAATGCGCAAAGGTTGGTCTCAAGACAGACAAGTACCCTGAAATGACGATGTGAGGAGCAATAGACGATTTCATCAGCATATTCATACCAGAAGGCGCGTTTCCAAAGCTCCGACTGGACGGTCGGTACATCGTATCGACGTCGATGCGCCCCAACCTCCATGCACATGCGTATACCCAGTCCAACCTCGGTCCATACACCCTGTGGAGCCGAGCTTGCCCCATTATAAAGAACAGACAACTGGAAAACATACGGTCAGTCAGTCTTTGAGACAGTGCTAGGCGGCCTCGCTCACAAAATATCCCTGAATCTCGAACAGGGTCGGCTTCTCAATCATCGTCGAGCGTATGACTCTGACCTGGCTAACCCATTTCCAACCTGCGCTGTGTGGGTCGTTCACATCCTGGAGGAAGACGCGCGGGTCGTCAGTATAACGGGAGGCACAGCCGCACACTGTAGTAGGGGTCAGCTTGCATTTTCAACGATCGCGAAGAACCAACGTAGGAGTAAGACGTGCGCGAAGCCGCGATCTTTCAGGTACAATTCTTGGTCAATGTAGCGTTGGAAGGTCGGCTACAAAGGCGTGAGTGATTGTACGCGCCCGAGCTGCCACCCAACTCACACGGTGTAGAAGAGGGAAGAAGAGATTGATTTTTTCAAAGAACAAATGTACCAGTTTCGCCATGAGATCTGGCTCCGGGAACACCAAGGGCAAAAATGGTGCATCGGGCGGACGGACTTGCCATGCCCGTGTGGTCCAAAATTCGGGGCGCTTGAAATCCCAGATGCGGTCGTCCGGTATATTGCACCGTCTTTTGACGTCTAGCATCGTCTTCACCAGCCTTATGAAGTATTGGACACCCAGTGGCAATTTGCTTGAGACGTGAACTTACATGACAGACGAGCTCCTGCCAAAATATCTGCGCACGTTCGTCAGATCCAAAACAGACATGTTTGGACGAACATCGTGTACCGGTGATCGTCCGGGCTGATCTTCAGCTTGTAGAACTTGGACAACAGCTTGGCTTCAGGGGAATCATCGTCGTTGCGCTTGGGTTTAAGGGGGGTCGCTGGCTCCTCATCGTCTAGAACGGTGTTCTCAATTTCTTTCTGTAAGTCTATCCCAGGAGCATACTGCACCAAACGTCAGTTATCGCTTGCGTACTTTGCTCATAAACGCACGTTCTGCACGATCTTCTCCAGCTTCCAGATGCGCTGTTCGAGCGCGTCGACGTATCTGAAGAGATAATTCGCAATGGTATAAGGAAGGGGGTAAGAGCGCACGTCTTGGCAGAACCTAGGTTCTATCAAAGAGGTCAGCCTGTGGATATGGGGCGAGTTATCAACGCACCTTGATAACCTCCATGTGTGTGCACTCAAGGAGATACTAAGCACAGTAGCAGGATGAGAGGACGCGAAGGCCTACCGCAACGCCGTACGATACGCATTGTGTGCTGGACAACCCTGAGTTAGCGGATCTCTGAGGAAACAGCAGTACACGCACCACTGGTTGTTTGGCATCCGACTGCTGTCGCCTGAGTTTCTAGTTCATTACTGCCAGCCACAGACATATTCAACGTACATCTGACTAACCGCCAATTAGTGAATGACACGACTCATGCTAGCACCGACGCACTCTTGCGTTTCTTGCAGTTGTCGCAGGCACCGGGGCGCCGCCGCTTCTTCAGAGCTGGCTCATCGGAATCCATTTTGGCGTCGTGTAGGGCAAGTATGCAGTAAGTGATATAGGGAGCGAAGCAAGCCGGTCCTCTCAGAGTCGTCAGTGATGGCGGTTGAGCGCAAGGATGAATAAGTATAGCAATGCTGATCGGTAAGCGCCCGCCGACGCGGACAAGCCACGCGACGCTCCTCACTCGAAGTCTCGACGCGCATAAAAAAACGACAGTCTCTCTCAGAACTATCGCGAGTGCTGCTAGCGTACTGTTACAAATATGGTGATGACAACGCAGAGATACACGGACTGTACTTAAGTTACAAAGCTCTGCAATGAGGAAAGATGCATAAATTACACGTTGCCCCCATTGCCTCCATCCGGCCGCGCTGCTGACCCCTCAAAACTGGCTAGATACTGCGACCAGTCTTCCTCTCTGCTGTGCTGTCAATGTGCAGTTTTCCCAAAGAAGGTCATCTGAACTCACCCTAAACCGAGCGGTGCATTCCACATCGACATGTTGACATTTCCGACCGGCATGCTGAAGCTGAACTGAAAGTTGTCGTCTGCGAGTCCCCCGAGTCCCGCTCCCTGGTCATTCGACGGCGACATACTCTGCAGATTCGTCAGGTCTGTCGTGTCCAGACCTAGTAGCGGATCCGTGCTGAACGAGCTCATCATCGACGTGGACATGTCGCCTAGGAGGTCTATGCCCAACAGGTCCGCTGATCCCTGTGATTGTGATCCCGATGGTGATGCTCCGGAGGCGCCGCCCGAGAATGCTGGGGACGGTGTCGCTGAGAGGCCGGGTAGCGCGTTCATCAGGGACGCTTGCACGTCTGCTGGGTACTGCTGACTGTTCATATAGCCAGTGATGAAGTCCAGCACTCCATTATGGCCCTCGCTCGGCGCAGTGATCGTCGCGCTCAGGTTGCCCGCCGCGTCAGGACTGCCCTGCTGCCCGTTCCCCGGAGTCGTCTGCGCCACAGCGATGCCTGGCAGGATGTACGGGATTTGCGGCGTAATCGCCTCCGATGAGCTGCTGGAAGTCGATGGCGAGGCACCCTGCAAGGACGATGTTGCAGCGTCTTCCCTTCGTCGTTTTCGCGAGTTCTCGTATGCCTCCTTCGTCGGGATGTCCACGGCCGCCGCACTCGCTAGGTCTTGCAATATGTCGTACTGCCGGCCGGCACTGTTCCACCGAGTCTCGCAGGTCTTGAGCATGCGCATGCATTTGTAGACATCCTCCATGTCCCGCGGATTCGGCATGAGGCCGCTTTGCTTGCCCGTCCATATATTCAAAATGAGCACGAACCCGGCGACGGACACTGCAGTATGGAACTGCGGCAGGGGTATCACGCCGCGCTGGCTTTGTGCGTCCATCACGCGCGCCATGGATCGCGCTGCAGACGTGCATATTGCGAGCGAGGGGAATGTGAGTCGGGAGTCAGAATGGAGGGGGGTGATGAAAGGTTTGTGCACGAATATCTGGAGGTTGTAGTAGTAGGTGTAAAGGCAAGCGGATTGGTCGAAGAACGTTTGGTTCTTTTCCTTTGGGTTCCATTGTACTGCTCCATGGTCAGCCAGAAACGCCTATACAGCACAGTCCACTCACGATGCACTGGTAGGCCATTGAGCCAGGAGTTCATCGCCGAGTCAAGCATGGTAATCGTTTGTTGATCGGTCGGTCGCGCGGTCGCAAATGTCAGCTTCTTCGTGTAGTACTGCGGAGCGTTACGACAGCGACAGGTGTACGAGCTTATAACGTACCACTGCGCGCATCGTCGCCGCGTACATCTCCATCAACTTGACATACTGATTGAAGTACTCGATCTTGGACGGCTTTCCAGGCGGTTGTTTGAAGCATGTTTCTGCGTGGCCCGTGTCCCAGTATTCATCGTCACAGGGAACGGGTAACTCTTGGTCGTACCTGCAGCGAACCGAAGTGAGCGACTGGCAAAACTTACAAAACGTATGATACTCACATGTCGGAGGTGAGCGTGCTCGAGTGGCCATAGAAGCTGCTGATATGTATATCTTGGCAGAACAATACCCTGCCCTGTGTTCAGCGGATCACATGTCATGATAGGTGCGGACATACCAGAAAACACGTTTCCATAGCTCACTCTGAGCATTTACCTTGCCTGGGTCGTGTCGATGGGCGCCGACCTCCATTGCCTTGCGAATTCCGAGGCCGATTTCTGTCCAAGTACCTTGAGGCAGCGCGCTGCCCTCATTCCAAAGGACAGACAGCTGCATGTTTGTCAGTACTGATTAGATGCACAAGGTGCCGCCACGTCGCAACTCACGCTATACGCTTGTACCTCAAACAAAGATGGCTTCTCCGTCATCGAAGGATATACGTGCTTGACCTGAATCATGTATTTCCATCCAGCGCTGTGAGCGTCGTCCACCCCGTCGACGAGCACGCGCGGGTCTTCGGACCATCGTGAAGCCACCGCGCAAACTACGCTTTGCCTCAATATATGAAGACACACAATCGAAGAAGAGGCTCACCCAATAACAGGACATGTGCGAACTCGCGGTCGCGAAAATGGGTCCCGTCGTCGATATATCTTTGGAAGGTGGGCTGCAGGGGTTCGTCATCATGTCTCGTCTAAGTCGTATGTGCAACTCACTCGATGTAGCAACGGTAAGAAGATGTTGACTCTATCGAAGAAGACATTCACAAGCTGCTCCATTAGATCGTCGGCCGGAAATTTGAACAAGGGTCGGCGAGGCTCTGGTGGGCGGACATGCCACGGACGCGGCTCCCAGAACTCAGGACGTTTGAAGTCCCACACCTTCGGATGTATGTTGTTCTTGACATTGTATATATGCTTGACGTCGAGTGTCGTTTTGACAAGCCTACGACAACGATTTTCAGCTTCTGGTGTAGAGCGACGGGTGGAAGGACGGATGAAAGGATGGGAAGATCTTTGAGCGAGGTGGTGCACTGCTTGAAGAGACACGTACATGACGGACGAGCTCTTGCCGTAGAACCTGTTCTCGTCAGGGCGAAGCCTCAGTTTCTGGAATTTTGAGAGCAATCTCGCTTCTGCAGAGTCGTCGTCGTTGCGCATGAGTTCATCGTCGTCCGACTCCCCTTCGTCCAATGTAGTCCTGTCGACTTCATGGTTAAGATCTAGACCGGGGAGGTGCTTCCGTGGAGGTTTAGCAGTTAACATCAACCGGGACAATAAACGACAGCGGGCCGTCCCGCACCTTCCCAAACAGTTTCTCCATCTTTGCCATGCGCTGCTCAAGCGATTCGACATAGCTGGGTCGACGTGAGAGCTAGGACAATGATGGAAGAATGGGCTGCGTACGACTTAGCCGAGCCAAGATTCTGTTACGCTCTGTCAGCAGAGTTTCGCGCGCGATCGACGGAGCTTGCTCACCTTGGTAACCTCTACATGGGTACACTGGCAAACGCTGTCAGGTTGAGGCCTGGGGAAGCATTCTTCGTCACATACCGATACACCGAACGATATACAATGCGAACTACGCCTCTTGTGAGTAACATGTATGACACCAACGTGCAGCCTTCACGCACCACCGGTTGTTTGGCATCTCGCTGCTATCACCTGTGCAGGTCCCCCGTTAATGACGATCCTCTTCTGCAACAGGTAGATAGGCCTACATCTAACTAAGGATACAGTAAGCGTGTGTGGGCCGTACTGAACCCTTTGAGTCACGCACTCTTTCGCTTCTTGCAGTTGTCGCACGCGCCCCGTAGGCGACGCTTCTTGTTTCTCTCTTCTGGCTCCATGTCGGATGCGATTGCACTAGTGACTGCGTCAAAGGAGACGTTTGTTTTCCAAGATCTCTTGAAGTGCCCTTGTAAGGTTCGAGGTCTGAAGTGATTAGGAGCTGCAGACGATGGTAGGAGGAGAGTTGCAGATCACCAGCATTCAGTTCCTTGTCGGACCGGCTTGCCGCAGGTGGCAAATATTATCAAATTCTGACCTCGCGTTCCCACGGTTCGAGATTCCAACCCTCATGCACAGTTCACTCTCGAGCTCAGGCTATGGCCACCTCTCCTCGCTCTGCTTTGTTATCAAGCAATCCGTGCGCCCAGAAATGATTCTCTGAATATCGATGTCAGCCTCCGAGGAAAGAGTACGATGAGTCACACGCAGTCAAACATTCGGCACTCGACATACGCGCGTACACGGCATCCCGACGGCATCGTTACATAGCTCCTTCCAAAATTGTATGTATGTTGGCCGACACCGCCCAGACACCGCCCGACAGCCGCCTCTGGATCTGCGCTGGATTTGCGTCGCGCTCCTGAGTCCTTTCCGTGCTGTTCAGACTCCAGATCTTACCCCCCGCCCGCCGGCGCATGTCGAATGGTTGTTCAGGTCACTGGCGACATTGCGGAAGGCTGCGTACGCATGCTTGCTAGACTGACCTCGAGCAGCGGCTAGCTCAACACTGCACAGAAAAGAATATGCATGCTACGTACGCTCCTCACTGTGTCATCTCTCGACAGCCTTCAAGCTTCAAGCTTCAGGCCTCAAGCAAGCTCAGGTTGCGTTCCCGGCCTGGCGGTGTTCAGGATGCGAAATTTTCTATCAAAACAGTAACATCTTCAAAAAGCAGACAGTAAGTATCAGAAGTGATATCCTCGCAAAACAATGCAACGACGCGTCCACAATCAGATAATTTCCTGGACTTCCAGTCCATCGCGATCACTTCGCAGAGCCGCGCAGGGCCGTGCAGAGCCATATCCGCCTAACGATCACGGGCACCGCCTTGCCGTCCGTGGATGTAGTATGGCACGGCTACTAGTACTGATAGGGCTGTCTCTGTTTAGGGACTTCGCCTGGATAACGCCTACCTACGCGCCTGTTTGAGATTACCATCCCGCCTATCAAGGTGTGTGAACCTCAAGTGGCCTTCACAGCGTCGGCGTCGAAGTTGGTCAACTCAGTAGTGAGTCCTCCCCGATGGGCAATTGTGTGATGGGTGTGGGTGCTGCATTCTATTCATTCGAATTCTCTACTTTACTTACAGTCGCCGCGCCATTCAACTGCAAGATACTTCGCTGGCTAGCTGACAGTACCGATGCCCTTGAAGCTGACAGCGTGAAATTATGACCGGTGGGCTAGCAGATGTGGTGCAGGGCCTCAGGCTGTAGAAGACAGGGCAGATACACGGCGAGAAGCTGCTTGTGTAGGATATGCCAGGACTGCATGTGTAGATACATCTCATACGGATTTTACTCCTTATCCCATCATTTTCCTTTGCCCTGCAACTGAGTAGACTGCTCTTTAGATCTGTTGTTGAGTGCAATCAGATTCATCCCTGTCTTAGCCGCGTCCGTCCCATAGCCACGGGACTCAAACGTCCGCTAGTATCCTAACGAGCACATCTTTCACCGATCTCCCGTCTCTCCAAGCCACTTCGCCCGCGGACTCCTTCGCCACCGCGCCATATGCGACGCTCCCCAAGATCTGGTCCTCTGGTCCAGCGCGCACTCGCAGCCGATGCGAAACCACGCGAGGGAAAATGCGAGCCACGTCCGCATCGCTCACATCCAGCGCGCTGCCCTCGTCGTCTTGCATGTCACGGAACGGATCTACCAAAGCCGCCTCGCCGCGGTAGTCGATCGTCAAGCTCCCGCTTGCGTCGTCGACGATGGCGTCCGCCTCCACATGCAGCAGCTCCATCCCACTGGCATCGCGCCCAAGGACACGGCCGGCGCGTGCTAGATGCTCGGCCTCCGCCTGACAACGCACGGTGAGCAACATGCCGTCCAGCTCGGGGTGGTGGCGAGTCGCAGCGAATAGGTCTGCGAGGTAGACTTCGAGCGCTGGTGAGAGCGCTGCGCGTGCGCATGCCCGGCGCATTGATGCGAGCAACGTTGGAGGGAAGGCGGCCAACCGATTCGGCCAGCTCTGCGCGGGGAGCGCGCACGAGATTGATAACGGGGTCGATGTCGGGGAGCTGCTGAATGCGGGCGTGAGATAGGACGGCGTGTTCAGGTTCTTCAGAATTTGTCGTGTGTTGGGTTGCAGCACGAGATTGACGCTCATTGAAAACTTGTCTAGCTAGAAGGAAATTAATCTTGTCGGAAGTGGGAAGGATTGTTCGTAAATAAACTCACCAGTGCACGATGAATTGGCGGACGGTCACAAGGCTCGAGGGCGCAGAC
Source organism: Schizophyllum amplum (assembly GCA_007026445.1). Lineage (NCBI taxonomy): Eukaryota > Fungi > Basidiomycota > Agaricomycetes > Agaricales > Schizophyllaceae > Schizophyllum > Schizophyllum amplum. The sequence continues at coordinate 1,447,569 of VDMD01000001.1, read as the reverse complement.
ATACACCACGACGAAGTCGTGGGGAAAGCGATGTATTGTCTGACCTTCCTCGCCGTGATGTGACCTTCCCATAGGTGTTGACGAGCGTCGGCCTGGAAATGCCGTGGCCTCCTCCAAAATTACGCATTTTTCAGTCATGACGCGCTGTAGTGCGCGCTGAACCACGTCGTCGGCCGCCTCCAGACCAGTTATTACGAGGGCTGATGGTAGGTCCAATGTTGGGCTAGCCTGTTGCGGCGGTGGATCTGAATAGGTATGCGGCACAGGTCGCACGACGGTAGGGTGGGTCTCGGAAGGTGCTCCTTTACTACGTCCGAAGCTCGCAAATGGATCATCCACGGATTCGTTGTCTCCTCCATACGAGATCTCGTTCGGCGAAATTCGCGGCGTCAATTGGACATTGTTCTTCAGAGGAGATTGCGGGGTGGGCGGACGCGGTGAAGGACGCCAGTGATTGTAGAGACTTGGTCGCTGACTGCTGCTCCCGCTAGAACGGCGCTTCTTCCTGCCGCTCATGCGCTTCGTGGATACAGGATCATTGCGGCTTCCGGTACGTTGAGAAGACGGGAGGAACAGAGACCGCAGAAACGCCGTTGCCGCATCATGTTCGTCGTGCGACGGCGCACGACGGTGGGAGCCCAGCTTCAATCGATGGCATGTCAGTCCAAAGATCGCGGAGAGTGTCTGCAAGTGAGATCAGCGACAGATGTATAGAGAATCGCAATAGGCAATCATTGCAGTCAGACTACTTGTATGTTGTGCTTGGACTGTCCACCGGAAAAGTGGAATGACCGCCAACAAGGAGCCCAAACTGATCAAGGAAGAGATAGAGCGGATAGGTGACGAGCATTTCATGTGTGTGATTTCCAGATGAACAAGATGCGACTCACTACGAGTGCGGCTTTTGCCGTGGCAGACACATCTTCAAGGGCCGTGCGGAAAATGAGATGCTTGTCGCCTGCAACGAGGCAAAGCAGTATGGACTGGATAAGAACTGGGTCGACTGGCGCGTTTAGCGGGGCCGCGTCACGGATGAGTGAGAACAAGGCCGGTGCAAAGGCGGGGTCACCGAAAGGGGGCAGCGTAGGCGCGGACTGCTGCACATCCATCACTGCCAACTAGAGGACAGAACGCCAGAGTCACAGGATGATGGTGGCACGCTCAGCAGGTGCCTATATGGTTTTAGGAAGGGGAAAGTCCTGGCGCTACGAGGCAGTGAAACGGATCCCAATATTGACTATGCGACCCTTGCGAAGGCGATAGGGAGCGAATGACGGGTCAGAGCGTGCCAGGTGCCGGTTCGCGACGTTCCGTTGGCGCCACGGGAGCGTTCGGTGACCGTTTAACCGATAGGCGCACTGCTTCGGCGCTGTCGATTCGAGCTATGTAGGACGATAAGTGAGGTTGCGTTTGCGCGAAAGCCTGGCAAACAACGGCACCAGATCTACAAAATTACCCGTTCTGGCGTTGCGTCGCGACATCCGGAACACGTGCTGGGACTCCTCCGCGACGGTCGCGTAACAATGTTGTCTCAAGTCGTCGCGCACGCGCCACGCGGCAAGATGCACCGGTATCTCGTGCAGGCTCTTGTGTAATTAGACTCAATAGCATCTCTTCTTGTCTTCTTCCGTCAAGTCTTTCCCATCGACCTGCTTTCCACCACATCTCCCGTCGCTCCCGGTGAGTGCAAGCGCTTGCGCAAGTACGGTCGCGGTTTGGCCAGTCTAAGTAACGCGACTCCTTCCACATCAGTGTACTGGCACATTCGGGCTTCAATGATCCTGGAACTTACGATCGTCCTCTCCTAGATGCATAGATGGCCAACGTCGTCTACTTCAATGTGGACGACTCCTCCCCTCAAATTTCCTACTCCCCCTTCGCAGACACACTCTCCCTTCCCAACCTCTCAGGGGGCTGGAATCCCTACTACGATGACTCCGGATTCGCCGACGGCCTCGGAGAAACGGGGCGAGGAAGCAGCGCGCACATTACAGCCCACGACGGTGCAGCAATCTCGATCCGATGGCGCGGTGTGTAGACCGTGAAACGACATGTTTCGGTAGTTACTTACGCCCAGCGATCGCGCAGGGACAGGCATCCAATTGGTCGGTAATGCGACGCAGGCGTCGTATACTATCGCCCTCGATGGCGACAACATTCCCTCTGCTTCTCGTCGCGCAGACTTTGCCAACGATGTCTTGGTCACGTTGGATAATCTGCAGGACACCGAGCACACTCTCACTCTTACGGCTGACATCCCGTCTGCCGACCCTGATGGTTCGTTTGTCGTATTTCGTCGTGCGCTCATCACATCGCCATCCTCTATTCCACGCGCGTAAGCGGCCGCTTCTTTGTACTCGAGCGCCGCAGTACTTATGTGTCGCAGGTCGACTTCGGACAACATGACTGTCGCGGAGTCTGACATTGCATTTTCTGGCCGGTGGTCCTTCACCGGCGCCACAGATGATGTACCTGCTTCTCACCAGACCACGACCTTGGGTGACGCTGTGCAGGTGGAATTTAATGGCAAGTGGACCGCCACGATGGCGTATTCATTCACAGGTCTCACATTTAGCAATGTAGGCACGGCAGTTTTCATCCGAGGTCGAACATCCACCAACGCATCCCGTTACAACGTGACCCTGGACGGTAGGACCGCGCAGCTATCTGCTCGATCGTCCTTTACGAAGCAGGATACCTTACTATTCTACGCGACCGGATTAGACCCAAACGTGACTCATACTGTCGACATCGTTAACGACCAGGATGGAGCACTACTTGCAGTGAACAGCGATGGATTCTCCATTGTGTCGGTCTCGTAGGTGACCACTACTTCGAGCGACAGCGAGTCTAAGATATTCCTTCAGATCCCCGCCTCCTTCAGCTTCTCCCACCCCCGTTGGTTCTGCAGGCACGAAGTCCTTTTCCCAAGGCGCAGTCGCAGCGTGCGCTCTCGGTGGTCTCCTGGCATTTCTCCTCCTCGCGGGTATACTGTTCTTCCTTTTCGTTTATCGTCCCAAGCAGAGGCGGCGGCGGCGAGAAAAGAAGAGGCAGCATACTTTCGAGCCTGCGGAGAAGAGCCCTGACCACGGACCTGTCCTCGACATCGGTCCTGACCCGGAGGCCGACCTGCAGAGTACACCTGCAGATGACGTTGGACGTCGCGCGAGCACAAGAACAAACAGAACCGGGTTCGAGCGCTGGAAGGACGAGGTAGAGAACAAGATCGCGATGAGCTTAGGCAGCCTCGTGTTCCGCCACTCACATAGCGGAAGCGTCGTGTCGTCGATCGTGTCCGACTCATCCTCTCGCCGCAGCAAGTCGAAGTCTAATTCGCCTAGCATCATAATCGAGCTTCCCCGCCGCGACGGCTCGCAGCAATCGGTGCATGTGCCTGCTACGCTCCAGGCGCCGCGCCCGCAAAGGTCCGCGTCGGATGTCACATCGCTCGATTACGCCTCGACGTCCGCATATCCAATTTCATCACAGTGCGTCGGGCCGTCCTCTTCGGGCCATGACACAACGGTCGGCGGGCTGCTGATCGGGCAGCCCATCCTGCGTCCTCAGGACCGGATACGGGCAGAACACAACGTGCCAGAGACTCCTGCAGACGACCATCTCAGCCCGCTCCGGACATTTCTTACGCGCACTACGGATACGACCAATCCAGCGACGCCCATGTCGGAGGGGCACGACCGCGGTACCTTCCTCCTGGACGACGGCATGAGTATATTCGGTCGCGGCGGCGGCGTGCGCCAGCTCAGCCCGCGGACGAGTGTCGCAGACGATGCCCGGCCGTCCAGGCGGACGCTTAGCATCTTCATTTCCGGCCTGCCTCTGCGCATGTTCCGCCGTCGGTCTCAGGGCACCTATACCTCTGACAGGAGCACGGATGCCAGCCCGTCCCGTTTTAATACGCGATCGGATGAGAGCCAGCAGGCGCTAGGGCTTGCTCAGCACCCCAGACGTGCGTCCCGGCAGTCTGGTCTTTCAGTGCGCTTCGAGGAGGGCAGCCTTTCAGGTCCATCGACTGGGCAACATATTTTGGTGGAGGCCCCGTCGCCAAATAGACCCGAAATAGAGGAGCAATCCGGGTATGCGGGCCTCCGGCTCACGCCGCCTGGCATCATCGTGCTGTCGGACGAGAACGTACGAACAGGTCCATCCCCAGACGTCGCCGCGCATTCCGGACAATCGTCCCCAGACCACACGTTGCCTCAATCAGCTGCTATTGCTGTCGAAGGCGCTACGAACGACACCGGCAGCGAATTGTCAGATAGCAAGGCGGGCTCATCATCTTCTGGCCAGTCGAATGGCTTTCCGTATCCCGTCTCCGTCCCCCCATCTGCGCATCTCCCCCGCGATGCGCGACTAGCGTCTACCCGCGACGCCGACGTTCCGCCCGACGACTCGCCGACAGACACGCTGCCCGTGTCCATCTCCGATGTGCATTTCCAGCAGGACACCGACGGCGAGTCATGGACGCGGCACAGCACAGAGTCCGTGCGTCGGGGGCATCCGCCGCTGCCGCGTGCTCCTGCGCAGACGTACGTCATGCAGCGGCTGCAGGGGCGCGCGGAAAGCGGCTCGCTGCTGACCCCGCTGGGTCCACGAACTCCTGGGCAACCGCACGACAGACGAGGCGGAATGCTGTCTGTGCTGGGACGGAGCAAGACGGCGTCGCCTGCGGAGGGCGGGAGGAGCGAGCTCATGCAACACCATAGGACGGGGAGCACGCCTCTTGGCCCTCGAAGCCTCGGTGCCCCGCATCGTCGAAGCACCAGTGTGCCCTTCACGTCGTCACGTACTGGCAGGTAGACTGTTGCGTGGGTCTTCTTTGGATTGGTGCTTGTGTTCTACTCTGTGTACTTGCTATTTACTCGCTCATTGTACGTTGGTTTTGACGCTGTTGTATCTGTATCTGACCCTTCAATATGCTAGTCGACGTGTGCTAGGTCTTACTTGTATCTCGTAAGTATGCATGTTAATTTGGGATCTACGAAGTGGTCTGGTCGTCTCACCTTGACAAACGAGCTGACGCGGAGTATAGGCAGTGGGTAATCTTTCCGAGACCCAGGCCATCTCCTGGTTGCTCATGCAAAGTGTTGATTGGACGAAGAATGACCCAGTACCTTCACAGTGTCCGTGTGCCTTGAACCGGGCGCGGACTCATCATCTCGATTCTCGAACCCGTCAGACGTCGGTGTGAGGCCGCCCAATGCCTTCTCTTGAAAATTCAAGTTGTGCCCGACCAGTCTTACAATCAGTAAGTCATGTTATACAGGCACCTGAGTTTGCATGAGAACCCAGAACATTCATTCAACAAGGAAGTTCGAACAGTGGCAGCCACGGCCCACGAGAGTCCTCGGCCGAATTCGGAATCGGATGCGATCAATCATCACGCCATTATCGCTGTTATCTTATCGCCCGAGGGAATCACCGTTATGAGCGCATCACGGACGCCGGACGGGATTGAGGACGTTTCGAGGCGAATAGACTTTGTGCTCCTTGACTCCAACCACCATCCTCCGCCACCAACGCACCAGACGGCTGGTCTGCCTCTTGAATCTCTCATGGCCTCTACTCTTCTCTCCAGTCTCTTCACCATATTCCCTCTCAATCCGTTTTCCGCGCCACAACGGCGCGCGACGCGATCCGAGCAGACAGAATGCCATGGCTCATTCGGCGTCCTTCCTGCTGATATCCTGGCCGAGATTTCGCTCTATCTTGACTGCGTCGATCTGCAAAGCGTTGTCCTTCTGGTGCGCTCGCAGGCCTATCTGCATCATGGTCTCTCGCTGACCCACACCCTAGTCCAACCACATATACGGCAGCGTCACGCCCGTCCTCTATAGGCGGGTAGTACTCACGAGCTTTGACAAATGCTGCACAACCCTCAACATGCTTGGTCGTCGTCCGGATATCGCTCGTCACGTTCAGGACCTACTGGTCTCGCCTCGATCCCCTCAGCGCGCTCGGCATGTATTCTCCGACAGCGCAGTGATATCCGATATGGTCCGCTCTCTGGCAGCCTCCGAGACTCTGCTCGCTCTGAGCAAGTTTACGTGGGCCGACGAGGAGCTGCCATTCTACGATGATATGTGGTTCGCCTTGCGTGCGGGGTGCGTCGAATGCATTGGACGAGTGCGGCCATCGAACTGATCATCACGCATCAGATGCGAGCAGCTCAAGTACATCAGCACCACAATTGGCTCCTACTCGCCGGCATCCCATAGTCATGTGCGCAGACTCATCACTATCCTAGTGGGAGATTGACGCCAGTGTACCCGATAGCTCTTCGATTTTAAGAACCTAACGGGTTTCTGTCTGCACCTCGAGCCAAGCTTCTATCATGACAACCTACATCTCTCACTGGATCATTTCTTTGATAGTGAGTGCATACTTCGCCAGAAATTGACGACGGCGCTCACTTTCCGGCATAGTGGATTATGGACTCACGCGCCCTTTCTGGGACATGCTCCTGAATCAGTGCCCCGACCTACAGGAGCTCCGCATCGAAGGTCGATCCCCATTTCCGGTGGACGTCAACCGTCTGACAGATGGGCGGTGGCCGAAGCTGCGAACTCTCGTTCTTGGCGACGTATCCGCAGATTGGGTGCCGCGCGGCGCTCACCTCGTAGACAAACGTCCATTCGCGAATTTTCTCGAAGCGCATCCGACGCTGGAGACCCTTGAACTGTCACAATTCAGCGTAAGCCCGACCACGCTAAGGCAGGTTAACCCGCAAGCCATGAAGATTACGTCGTTCAGTGGGACTTTGGATCAACTGCATGCCCTCCCGCACATGTATGGAAAACTTCGGTCGCTCTCCTTTCGCGATCCCTTGCAGACCAGGGAGGTCACGGCATTCAGCATCGCGGGCCTTTTGCAACACATGCCGAATCTCACGGATCTGCGCGTCGCCTTCGTCCTGCACTCTAGCTACGACAGCCAGAACATCTTGCGCTCGCTCACCAACGCGTGCCCGAAGCTGCAGAACCTAGAGCTTCGCTGCACGCAGAAGCAGTCCTTCTCCATGGTATGGGCACATGTCGGATACGTCACCTCCTGATTGATGTACCGCTTGCAGCTTGAGTTCTCGAAGTGCATTCGCTGCTTCACAAAGCTTCGTACGCTTCAGCTCGCAGTCGTGAAGAGTCCCGGAGACAGTCTCGCTCGCAGTGCGGCACAGATAGCGCGCGTGAACCCGCGGCTGGAGAACTTCACGCTGACGTTCCTTCCGCCGATGAAGCCCCGTTACCTGCCGGTTGGCGTCCCAGCCAGTGCGACCGGCCGCTTCACGCTCGTCACGGATACACATGGGCTCCCACTGAGCCTCTCGGCGTATGAGCAACAACGCGTCGCCTGGCCGATGGGGCTTGGAGTGTCGCGCAGCTCGCGCAAGTACGTGAGCGACTTGCGGCCCGCGGGGACGCCTGGGAGGAGGGCGGGTTTGCTGGCGCTTATGACGGAGAAGAGTGCTGCTGGGGAGGAGATGCGGGTGATTGTGTTCTGCACGATCCTTGTGTTCCTGGCGGGATATGGTTTTGCGACAGTGAGTGAGAACGTTGCGGAACCTGTTAGTGACTAATTTGACATACAGAGGTAGAACGAGGGATAATATTCACGACTGCAAAATGACCAACTGTTGTACCAATAGAGCTACGCATACAAATATCGCATTCCCAGTTTTGGGATTAATAAGATCGTTGTTCTCTTCAATCGCCACGTTCACTGATCTCACTTATCAGCCATGCACACGGACAACAACGCTCTGTTACTGTCGCCAGATGCATCCAGTAAACGAGGACATTCAACATTGCCGCGCTCTAGTGTGAGACGCTGACGGACCGCTCTTTGCCACGAATTTGTCGTGCAGCCGCGCAGGCTCGTTGTAAGTTAATCCTTAGCTGTGTTCCTTCCTTCTTATACTTACCGGTGTCTCCTCAACGTGATCACAGTCGACCCAGTAATCGCTAAGTTCATCTTATATCACCTCGTGGCTGCTATGTACGTGACTCAAACTAAGTCTTCAGGGTACTGCATGTTGAAATCATAGACGTTTTGGGCCAACGTTCCTAATTACTGTAAGTACGTGAACAGCCAGCTCCTCCACTCAGTACTCATGACGTCGGCCAACTCATGATCATGACAACCGAGCGACGTGTGCATCTTTTTAAGCCTCTTGCGCTGCCCCGTCATGTCCCACCATGGAGGCCTTATCGAGCTCGACAGCCAGCATTCCACTCGCCGTCACGACCCGGTTGCCGACGATGTTACTCGCTTTGCAGCTCAACCTTCGAGCTCAACAACACCTGCAGATGAATTCTCCCAGCCATACTTGACGCATCTTGCCTCCGAATCTGCGACGAATGGATCTGCTCTACCACCCGCAGACAAAGGAATTCAGGCTTGGTCTTTTGTGAGGTCATTGCCGTTGTCCAGACCACTTGAACTAACGACCGGTCACGCAGCTTGTGGCAGCTTTTCTAGTGGAGGCTATCGTTTGGAGTTTTCCCTTCGCGTACGGCGTGTTCCTTGAGAGTGAGCGCATATCATGACGATTCTGTACACTGTGCGCTCACATCCCTCAGGTTACCTGAACGATCCGGTCTACTCCTCGCAGACTCATGCGACGACTCTACTGCCCTTCATTGGCACCATATCCTCTGGCATCATGTTCTGCTCTGGTAGGTCAGTAACCTTAGTGAGGAGGTTCGGCTTGCTGAGCTCCACAGGTGTTGTTCTATATCCTATCATCGTCAGATACCCCCGCATGCGGAGACCGTCGGTCTGGATTGGGGCTGTTCTCTGCGCAGCCAGCCTCTTCGGCGCCAGCTACACCAGGCAGGTTCGTCTTCATACAAGATAATTTAAGCGCATGACATGGCTGACTGTAACAGATCCCCCTTCTCTTTGGATTGCAGGGCGTTCTGTACGCCGTAGGCGGCAGTATGTCTTCCATTCATATCATTCTCGCTCGCTGGCAAAGTGGTTGATCAATTTACCTAGGCTTCCTCTACTTTCCAACTATATTCTATATGAACGAATGGTTCATCAGGCTACGCGGTACAGCAAGCGGCATCGTTTTTGCAGGCACAGCTGCAGGGGGCCTCATCCTCCCACTCGCCTTCCCTGTCCTCATCGACAAGTATGGCGCTGCCAAGTCGCTCCGGATCTACTCAATTGCAATCGCGTGTATGCTGTTTCCCGTGCTCCCGTGGATCAGGGGTAGGCTGCCCCATACAAGGGCACATGGGCCTGCACCCCGAGCGGGCAATCGCCAGTGGATGAAGAACCCATCGTGGTGGCTTTACACGACGGTCAATCTCGTGCAAAGTTTCGGTTACTTCATGCCCATAGTTTGGCTTCCGAGTACGTCCGGACGCTACCTCAGTCTCTAACACCGTCGTGCTTATCTTTTGTCAGCCTTCGCCAGCGAGTTATCCTTGAGCGCAGTGCAGTCCGCCGCGGCTCTCGCCGCCTTGAACGGTCAGTTTTAATGCGTTGCATTCGTTCTTGTTAGATATATCATACTTATATTTCCAACTCAGGCGCCTCTGTCGTGGGCGGTCTCGTAATGGGATGCCTCTCCGACCATTTCAATACCTGGCTCTTGACACTTGGTTCGCTCGTCTTAACTGTCCTAGCTACCTTCATCCTCTGGGGCATATTTGGCAACACCTTCGCTGGCTTGATCGCATTTGGGCTGGCATACGGCATCGTCGCAGGTTGTTGGAGCAGCTTGTGGATGTCTTTTGCACGATCGTACGCAAGTGCGTTGATTGATCCCTATCTTTCCTCGTCTGCGCGACTTACATCCATCAGAGGAAGATCCGGGACTTTCCACAACACTCTTCGGTTACATATGCCTTGGCAGAGGCATTGGAAACGTCATGTCTACACCCATCGCAACCGCTCTGGTTGGCGCTAAGTCGTATGCAATGGCGAGTACGACGGGCTTCGCCGTTGGGGGTGGACGGTTCGAGAACATGATCATCTATTCGGGCACTTGCTTCGTGGTGTCCACAGGTCTGTCTGTCTTTGGCTGGCGGTTGGATTTGTGGTCCTTCCGTCGACAGTAGTGATTTCTGCGTATTTGCTCGAGGGATGACGGATATTATACCTATCTTTACGGCTAGTCCATGGTATGCCGTGGCTGAGAAAGAGGTGACGCCGAGCTATGACTCCCCGCGTCCGATCGTCAATAGAATGGCAGGTATAACTCCTCGTTATCCGTCTCTTATGTGCGAGCCAGAGCTTGATGAGAGCGAGGATGTGAAGCTTTGGTGAATCTGCACCTACCGCCGCTGCCACTACATTGCGAACGGCGTGTTAGGCTGATAGCATTTTGTAGGTTAGAGTTGGACACAATAAGATCAGCCGTGATGCGTGACGCGTGTTCGACGCGTAACGTTGCGCGTCGTCCCTGGCTTGTTCCAAATCGCCACCAAGATGTCCGGCCTGTTCGAGCTACCGGGTGGTCTAGACGAGGATGAGGATATCTACTCATCAGTGGATGCTCTGGCTGAAGTGGCACCCAACTTCTTTATCGCCCGTTTGACGGAAAAACCGCAAAACCCGATACTGGACGCTTTGAAGCTTTCAAAACTGATAGTGGAGCCTCCCGCGCGTCGTTCCGCTCCCCAGTTCCTCGTCGAGGACGATGGCCCTACTGCGGAGCCGCTGCACGATTTATCTCGGGATATCTGGGCGGAGGCACTCAACCATCGCGTAAATCAGGTTTGTGCACGTCGTCGCAAGCGCGCCTATCCACCTCATACCCCTACTAGACACAACTTCTCTCTTGGGATCATCTCAGGGATACTCATTCGAAACGCACTGCTCCTTCCGCCTTTCTCTCCGAGCAAGAGCCTTACATTTATGCTGCAGCTCGATATCAGTAAGTCACGGTTCTCACAAAACTTTACGTTCTCGCTGAGCGAAGCATGAAGCGTGCTACCCCGCCTCCAGAGTGCAGACATGCAACTGACATACGTGTCCCAAGATGACATATTAGCGACCTTGAAGAACCTTACCTTGGGTGTCACGTCCCCATTCTTCAGCTGGAATGGCGTCGAAGAAAGGTTTGACTTCCGCGACAACGAAGGCAGGCGGAGGATGTTCATGATTGACGGCAAAGACAATGTGGTCAGCGAGAGGTAGTATTTCTTGAATCACCTGCTTTCTGCTATGCTCATGGCGACGCAGCCTCATCCAACGTTTCGTGAATATCGGTACCATGATGCGCCGCCTCGAGCAATTCGTGAACCATCTGAAAGCTAGGTACACCATATTTTCGGCTGCGATGACACCCTCTGATACTCGCAGGCACGAAGGACCTACTGGACATGCCCTTCGTTATGCGATGTTGACCATTTTGGCCTATCTGCGTGATGTCTCCGTCGACGCAAGCATACCGCTCGGCGACGCGACATTCCATGCTACGTGGCTCAGATATAGCGACTTGGAAGATATGCTCAATGCCTTGACTGCCTTGCTCGGCCGGGTAGGCACACTTGCGCCTTGAGAATGCACCCAGCTGAATTTCTGCTCGCAGACGCCCGATAAAGAACCTAAGGATTTCGACTTGCTGGATTTCAAACCCGTACCGCTGCTTTCACGTCTCTACGAACATCTGAATTTGCACGTCGAGAGACAGTCCCCGCGTACCACTCGTGCAATACTGGCTTTCCTGCTAACACATGCGTCCGTGCAGTATTTTGATCACCTGTCTGCGTCAGTTGGCTTGGGGCTTTCCTCCGCTGAATCAACGGAGCATGCCCTTACGGTCGCCAAGGAGGTGGACGACGCCGAGGAGGATGTGATGGTCGAGGAACATGCGGACACCGAACAGCATACTTATCCCTCCTTCATGCCCAATTATCTGTCGGAGTTGCTGCCCAGGGCACACCGGTCGCTCGTCCTGCTTCGTGCCGCCGTTCCCGACCACACATTGCTGAAGGACGCGAGCGACGTCTCGCTAACCTGGTTCTGGTCAATACACGACATCGAGGCATCCCAAGGCGGTACAGACAACAAAATTTACAGTAGGGCACCGTCCTCCATGTCAAGCGACTCCACCGATTATCTCAAGGAGCCATCGAAGTCGTACAAACCCGACTTATCGCAATTTCGCCTATTTGATCTCCATCCGGGCGCACACCTATCATCTGCAACGCTCGTCACAACATCGACTTCCCCTCTTCACGCCTTCATCTCCTCTTTCCCCGACGCATTGCCCCCCCTCACTCCCACAGTAGCCCATCTTACGGATCTCGTCCTGCAGCCACTCGCCTTTCGTGCCGAGACGCTCTCTCGCGCGCTCCTCGCCGTATTCTTTACTTCGTCGATGGACTTGAACTTCCGTGCGCATCTCGAGGTGCTCCGATCATACCTCCTATGCACGTCACCAGCATTCACAGCACGACTGACGGCGGCGTTGTTCGACAACGGTGCAGACCGAAGGGGTACGCAAACGTCAATGATGGTTCCGGGAGTCTCGTCTCGCGCGCGGCAGCGCACAGTGGACGAGAAGGCCAGGGTGGACGCAGAACCGTGGGCTATGGGGCTCTCGCCAGCCCTGCTGGAGCGAGGCAGCTGGCCGCCGGTGGGAGCCGATCTCAGTTTTCTCCTGCGAACGGTTATTCTCGATTCGTTTGAGGCGACGTGTGCGATGGCCATAACGCTGCCGAGTACATCAAACGATGACGAAGATGATAGACATTGGCGTGACCGCGCTGTTCTGAAGTACGACGTCGACAATCGCCTGGGATTTGCAATCAGGGATCTACCGGAAGACACGGGCAAGGAGGGTTGGTTAAACCCATTGTGTACGTAGCAATTTTGATATGAAGCGTTCGAACTGATGCTCACTGTACTCTGCCGTGTATACAGCCATAGAGTGAGTTGCGTAAACGCATCTTGAACCTTCCATACTCACCGTTCATTACAGAGCTCTAGACTTCCTGTACATGGAGTACAGACCACCGCACCCACTGGACGTGCTGATCGGCCAAGATACCCTCACCAAATACCAGCGCCTCTTCAGTTTCATCTTGAGACTGCTGCGAGGTATGTCGTGCCGACGTCTTTGAGTCCCGCTCTCTCATAGCCCTCAGTACAACACGCATTGTCGTCTTTATACCGCATCAGCGCCGACACGGTGGCGCCTGTCTTCGATACGCTAGTCCCCTCCCGGAAAAAGTTTTTGCATCTGCGCTTTACGGCTCATTCATTCGTGTCTGCATTTTCAGGCTATGTCTTCGACACAGCTATACGAGGCAATTTCGACGCTTTTCTTGACCGCGTATCTGCTTCAGCTTCACAATTGTCATCGCCTGTGCCCGATGTCGAAGAGGCCTTTTCCGACGTCTTTGCACTGGCCGACGCGCATTCCGGGATGATGAACGACATACTTAGCGCGTGTTTACTGCGCTCGGGACAGCGCGCCGTAGGCAAGCTCCTGCAGCAATCGCTGGAAACGATCCTACAATTGTGCATCATGATAGGCGAGCTGAAGGAGGAGCGAATAGAGGAATACAGGGCGGCAACGGCCCTTGACGAGATATACGAAACGTTTGCGACAAAGATGAGTACCCTTGTGAGTCTTTTGCAGGTTTCTCAGTCTTTCAACGTCACTGACTAGGGGGCTATTCCCAGTATAAAGTGCTGCAGGGCATGTGCGACAAGGGTCCCGGTGTCACGCTTCCCCGAGACACGGCACAAACTGGGAACGAGAAGCAGCCCATGCGGCCAGTTGGTGGTCAAGAGGCTTTAGGGCAGCTTCTTCTTAGGCTGGATATGGGGTTGTGGTGGACGAAGTGCCGTTAGGCTAGCGCGGGCTAGTCCAAGTTTCTGTAATCGAACTTCCGTCACCTGGACGTGAGAATATCTCGGAAAGCACCGTGCCAACGTGTTTTGGCTGTCTTTGGCTTCGTTCATGAGAACCGCGCTTTAGCGCCCAATACACATTGCTCTCCCTCCGTTTACCGCTTCTCTGCAGGACCTGAAGATGTGGCAGGACAACTCTTCCAGAGCATCCACGTCGAGTGCCGGAGCGAGTGAAGAAACACAGCAGCAAAGATACCTCAAGATCGCATTGGACTGCTACCTCGCTGTGAAGGATGAGGTCTGTGTCTCGGCACTGACAGTGCCCCCTCCATACGGATCTGCAGTCCCAGACTTGGCACCTTTCCTCAGCAGTATCACCGATGATGCCTGCATGGACGTGGATGTGAATGGAACCGACTCGCTGGCCTGGACTGCACTCGAGTTCGATGACGAGGGAAAGGTCCTTCAGCGCCACAGAATCCTGCAGCCAGACGCGATCAACTGCCCCGAGGGTCTTCAGATATCACCGCATGCAAAATATGAAGCAGTGGCGCCGGCATCGCAGAGTGTACAGGCCGAGCACACCGATGACACATGTCCTTTCTCTTTATACTCGGACGACCCTTCCTTTGACCACCATGCGTACGTCCGAAGATATGAGCAGCTTGCCTGGGATTTGTACTGTCAACCAATGGGTACGTTCCATTTACGTATTTGAAGATTGCTCAGTATACACGCATAGCATTGCAGAACTACGCATCGCAGTGGAGACCGCAACACGTCTTCGCACTATGCACAACCTCACCTACCACACGATTGACGCGACGTGCATTACCCGACCGTTTGTCATCGATACACAGCGCCGATCTCAGTTAGTTTCTATGCGTGAAGAACGGTACGTGGTGTTACTACCGAGTGACAGGAGCCCCGTTTAACGTACCACAGCGATCTCCATCCGTCCCGCTACTGGCAAGCTCTTCCGGAAAACCCGGAGGTCATGGAGGAAGAAAGCATCCTCGACGATGTCAATCGCGCAATACCAGGCTTCTGCCCTTTATGCGTGTCTTTCCGCTGCCTGTTACATCGCGCGTCGGGTATGTTGTATCATCCGTCTTCTCACATCCACACAAATTATCTCCTTCTTCAGAGGGCGAGCTGAAGCAGCGCTACGGTGGCTTCATGGGGAAACGCCCCACGATCACTCAGGGGTTTATAAAACCCCTCGACTTCAACCTTCGCAACGCAAGAGGGGCCCGTCCATGTGGCCCAGAGTGTTGGAAGCACCCGGATATTGATGTACGCTCCAAACTCCCTGTTTATAACTCGACAGCTCAACCAGGCTAGCTTGCCATCCCCTTGCCGAACCTATTGGAAAAGCACGAACGCCGGTTGCTCGGCGTTCTGGAACTCGCACCAGATGAGGCACCATGCGCACTAGCGGTCATCGCTCGTCTGCCTTGTTTCGTGGTGCGCCACCGCCTTCCTCTGTTTGCCAGTACCGATCATTACACAATGCCTGCTAGATATATCAGTTTCGTGACGCTCAGTTTTCCTCCGAGGACATCGTCCGAAACAAGAACGGCCTCCAAAAGCAGAATAACGCGATTACCGCCAGTAAGTGCAAACGCCTTAGAAGCGCGTGAACCGACCGAGAATGCCACTCACTAACCTTTCGCGTAGCGTCGCACAAGCCGAACCCCAGTGCCGTAATGTCGGTGCCCTCGCTTCCTCTGCCAGCGATCACTCACTGCCATTCTCCTCCAGTGCGCACTTCCCCTGCAACCATACGGGCCCCTGCAGCAAGAACAGAGAATGCATATGCTTCATGAGCGATGTACCGTGCCGCCCCAGCTGCAGATGCAGCGAGCGTTGTGGGCTGAGTCGCTCTTTCTGTTGATTTCATCTCACCGATACTCACTTCTAGGCAAGCGCAAGACTGGAGGTTGTACATGCGAAAAACGATGCATAGATAATCCGAAATGCACCTGTCGCCAAAAGCCGTCAGTGCGCGAGTGCGACCCCCGACGGTGCAAGCACTGTGGTGCAAGGTGCGTAATGATTGTGCTGAAGGTGTGAACAAATATGTGACGGTACTTATGCCCTTCCAACAGCGAAGTGGCAACTAGACCAGACATATGCGGCAACGTCCAGCTCCAAGCGCAGCGCGTTGCGGTGAGCTGTTCTGTTGGACTGACTAGGGGACGGCGGCCGCTTACTACCACCTCTCAGTCGATAGAGGTGAAGCACTCCAAGTACGGTTTGGGCGCCTTCGCCCTGCATCACATCCGGAAGGACCAGCTCATTGGAGGTAAGTGCACACCGCTACTTTCCTAAGCGCCCCCAGGCTGACCGACCGTCGCCAACAGATTATACGAGCGAAATACGCACCAGGAAGTACATGGAAAATATGTGCGTGAAATATCCATTCGATATCGTTGGCTACCCATCTCATCATGACCCCTTGCGCGCTTTTAGGAACGAACGCGGGGACTTTGCTCCCAGCTACATCTTCGAGTTCGAGTTTGGGACAGCGAGCACAGTACCCGTCCTCGAAGGCGCCACGGTCGGTAATTCGACGCGCTACCTCAACCACGCGCCCATTGAGGGCGAGGATTCGGTATTACCTCTCGACTACTACGAGAATGACCCGGAGAGACCGATCTATGCGAACTGCGATCCACGAGGTAGGTTTGAGCTGCTCTTCCTGTGGACGATGCTGCTGCTACTGTGGGCACAGACAACGTTTGCACTGGGCCGACGCAGTAACAACATCTCGTCCGTCTACATCCACGCCTGGCTTGTTGGCTTACGCCGATTGTTGGCTGATATGCCCCTAGAGACCACGGTCGACGGCGACTTATGTATCCTGATTTATGCTAGTAAGACTCATCATCACCTCGTCAGTGACGGGCCCGAGAACTGACAAGCACTCCCAGCGCAGGACATAGAACCCGGAGAAGAGTTGCGCATAAACTACGGCCCTCAATACTGGGGAAGACACAACGAGGAGGGCGATATAGAAGAGGAGGGCGATACGGAAGAGGACTGGACAGACGAGGAAGCATGACTTCGTGTGGATCTAGAGATTGACTAGGCATGGATTCGTCTGACCGAATTGCCACGGACTGAGCTTTCATTGGATGGGTAAAGTAGATGTAATGTACGTTGAATGCTAAAGTCCGAAAGCAGGTCATTACCTATGAATACAATGCTATGGTACAGACATTTCTTGTCGTATGACTTCGGAAAGCGCGGCATTTTATCAGGGTACGCCGAAGAAGCCCCTGAGGGGACGTGTGAAGGATGGAAGGAAGGAGATATATGATACATAGTAAATTCAGTGGGATGGCACACCTGCGATACACCTAGTAGGTGGCGGCAGCCTCACTACGGCGGCGGCGATAGCTGCCGAAGATCCCACAGGCCGCTGCGCAGAAGCCGAAAAGGAGGGCAGCGAAGGCGCCGAGCCCGATCCAGTTGGCGTTGCCCCACTTCGCGTCGATGTTCTGGTCGTGAAGACGAGATTTGACGATGCCGAAGAGGACCATGTCAATGACCCAAGCGACGAGGGTGACGAGCATGGCGAGGCCGGCAAGGAGGGACATGAAGATCGTCCCTACGCGGTGATAGCTCGCGCCGCAAAGACCGAATAGGAACGCGAGGCCCGATATGCCAGCGGCTGAGATGATGTGAGCAAAGCAGTCGAGGAGGCCAGAAGACCGTGCTCACCGATCGGGTAGAGGATCAGCACATAAGTCAGGTTGTGAATGATGTTGGTGTTGATCCTGCTCGAGCTGGACGGGAGTCAGGATATGATGTCGAGCACTTAAAGCAAACGTACTCGAAGCCGCTAATTGAGGGGTTGAAGTTGTACCCTATGTGCGTCGCACTCCCTGTGTAGCCAAAGACACCGAAGTGTATTTCGCCGTTGTCGCTGGGCACATTGAGGAAGGATATCTTCTCCCATGTCGGAGAAGATACAGATACCTGGGCTAGTTCAGTGAAGTGTCCGACGGGATAGCGTGGCGCACTAACAAAGATTAGGAGGACACATGCGGCGAAGCACATGAAGAGTCCTGGCAAAGCTGGTCCCGCGGCCATAATGAATATATGCTAAGTGGCTTGAGGTCGGCGCTGACGACGAGCTCTGTCAGTCCGGACGTCGAGCGACAAGGAGAAATAACTCACAATGGGGGCGTGAACGACGTAAGACGTGAAGGCGGAACGCAAGTCGCGCCGGCTTTTATTGGGCAAGCGTGTGACGACATCATACTCGTGGAGTGTTTGCGTTCATGACGTGTTTTGGATCAAAGACTTCGGAAAGGGGAAATTACCCAAGGCACCGGGACGTACCGGTGGCTGTCCGGCGGACCTAAGTATTTGCTGCCTCGTCCTTTCTTATTTGTTCGACTGTCGCTTGGGAGGCGTGTTGGTCTCGTCCAATGCCACATTATGTTCTGGCGCTCTCTTCAAGGTTGACATGTTGACATCTTGCATGCACCATTAAATCTTTATTTTCTGCGACTGCGGTGGGCTGTTCGTCCGTGGGTGGCAATGTCTCGTTCGAGGCGATGTCCAAGGTACCCTTGACCCTATTCAGTGTACTCCGAGAGAATGTGGATCGCACTTGACAGCTTCCCGCAGTCCTCGCGCCGCTTACGCTCCCTCCTCATACCTTCCGCTTGACCGTGCGTTCGCTGTCAGCTGCGCGATGCTGTCCTCCGGTGCCTCCAGCCCCTCTCGACTGCCCCGCATTCGGCGCGTCAAGCCCCAATGTAGGCGCGATAAGACACGATAAGACACTTGCCTCGTACCATGACCGCGATCAAGCACCGCGTTCTCGTTACCGGCTACGGGGTGCGTCCGACAGTCGCATCGCTCCTGCGCCTCCAGAAACTGATTCCCCTTCATAGCCATTCCGCCAGTACACAGAGAACCCCTCCTGGCTAGCCGTAAGCAAGCTGCACAACTCGATCATCTATACCCCCACTCCCGCTTCGCACGCCGCCCATCCACACGCGCCACATCCAAAGCCTGAGCCCATCCACATCACTGCGCTCGAAATCCCTGTGGTCTACGATGCTGTCCTCGCTACAGTCCCCGGCCTGCACGCCGCTCCGCCCCACCTACCGGCCGGCCTCCCCGACGGATTCCCCGCACCGCCTGCAGAGGGTTATTCCCTGATTGTGCACGTCGGCGTCGGCCACTCGCAGCCTCTTCGCCTCGAGCTGATCGGCGACAAGACGGGATATGATAAGCCAGATTATGAGGGCAAATACGCGGACGCGCTCGACGAGGTGGGCCAAGTACGCGGATTTGCAGGCGAGCGATATGCCGCACTCCCGGAACGATTGATCCAGTCCGCGGTGGACGCGAAGCGGCTGCTTGCAGGGTGCGCAAACGACGGGGTGGTGAGTACATGTCTTGTGACCTTCCTCGTGATATCTGTCTACCTCCATTGTTGCGAACTAGGACAGTTGATGTCGCACTTTATTGTAGGAAGTCATAACGTCCTGTGACGCCGGCCACTACCTTTGCGACTTCATCCTCTACTGCTCTCTCGCGGAGTCTATGCTGGAAGGGAGGGAAACCCCTGTGCTCTTCATACATTGTTCCCCCGTTGACGATCCGATGAGCACGCCTGAGGTAGCGTGCGGATTACAGAGTATCATAGCTAACACGTGTGCCGTCATCTCGACACCTTGAATTGAATGCAGTCTTTTCTTTCCATCCCTCGTCAGTCCCTCGTCCGTGTCCTCCCCGGAAGCTCAAGCGTCGGCTCGTCGTGTTCCTCTGTCACTGGCACAGGCGTCACGGTAGATATCCGTGACTACCGCTGCTTGATGGAATTTAGTGAGGCCTGACTTTCGGGAGATCTGCGCCTTCACCTAATATGGGCATCCATCGACACACGTATCAAAACGTGCGCCTGTCTTGATTCTTCTCCTGCTTCAATCTTGCTTGTTGAGAGCCGATCGCGCACGCCAGCCGACATCTGTGGCTTTTTCCAGGCAAAATTCGAAGAATTGGTCGAATGGGGCCCACCTCTGGCAGCTCAACCTCAGAAGATATCTGGCCCATACCATAGATCAACGGACACCCCCGCGTCCATGATCCTGTGGAATCTCTCCAAGCAGGCTTCGTTGTCGACGATGTTCTCCCCCGACGTGCAACCCATGAGGATACTGCGAAGCGCGCACACGGGTGGCGTCCCATCCGACTCCCTGTCCGAATCCTGCGGCTGCGCCGGCTCCACACGCGACTCGAAGACGTCCAACCACTTCTGCACATGTTCTTCTGGGAGGGGCTTGCTCGCCAATAGCGTGATGTGCTCGACTTTCGGTACCAACACGCCTGCCGGGTCCTCCGGCCTCACAACGAGCGCCTCCAGAAGCGACATCTCCGTCATCGACAACCCATCGAACACCGTCAACCGCTGCACATGCGGTATTACCTTGAAGAGTTCCTGCAGGCCGTCCCTGCAGCGGAACGTGATCACCAGCGTCAGCGCCTCGATACGGCACTCTGAGCGCTCAATAAACGACCGCACGTTCTCGATGCTCTCCTCGACATCGCACTCGACCTCCAAATCCGAGAGCGCGGGAAAAATTAGGTGCGAGAGCAGATCGTCCGGGTGTCCTGACGCGTGCTGGCCCTCGACTACGTTGAGCGTGAACGTATGCACGTGGGAGAGCGTCACCATCACACCCTCCACGTCTTCCGGAGGTTGCTCTGGGAGCTCGCGCCCGAGCTTGAGGACTGCGAGGTCGGGCATACTCGGCAGAAGATGGAGCACGTCGGCAGGGTCAATGTAGTTCGCCTCGAACGAGCGCACCTGCGCCCAGGGAAGGGCGAAGTGCAGATCCAGCGCGTGCCCGCCGAGCGACAGCGTGTCGAGCTTAGGCGCGATTTCGAACATGGCAGGCGGTGCGTCGAACGGTTCACCGAGGCGCGTCGGGATGATCTGCAGGGCTTGCAATTCGGGAAGGCGCCCGCGTATACCATTGAAGCGCCGCAGGTCGTCTGGGTGCGTGAAGATGAAGACATCGTGCCAGCGCTGCACAGTGTCCAATATTGGCTGGAGTATATGCTCTGGCAGGCTGTCCTCGCTCATAAGGACTAGCGAGAGCGGGAGAGGCTGCGATCGCTGCAGATATGACACCAGCAGCGACGTGACATCCTCCTCTGACCGCTCGGGCGTCTCCAGTGCATCCACGGACACGCGTATAGTGGTCCAGAGACTGGGCGTCCTAATCGCCACTGCTCGCCACCTTGCGCAGATATGCGTGAGCTTCCAAGGCGCTTTGCTCGTGTCGTGGAAAAACTGATTGGGCTGCCCCTTGTCCTGCGTAACGCAGACCTGGAAAAAAAGTGCAAGGATCTCGTAGGGTAAACTCCAAGCCGAAAACAAGTTAGTCTGACTCAGCCACGACGGTTGATTCAGCTAACCGCTCGAGGGGATGGTTTGATGCGGGCTGGTGTGCGCCGCGCTGCAATGAGCGGTGGTGCTGGGCCTGTTCATCCGCGACGGTATCGTCCTTCCTGTCTTTGTGAGATATCATGATGTTTTGAAAGAAGAATTGCAATCCGATGATGGGTAGAGGCAACGCACGGCGGCTTTTATCCTACGGTCGCGGTCGTCGCAGTGGGAATCAGGTGGCCTGTTGATATACACGATACCCGATTTGGCATATTTGGTCATGTACCCCAACAGGCTTGCGCATATATACACTCACTTGAAAATTCACGTTTCAGAACGTCGAGGCAAACGCGTGGTTGCGATTGTTGCGCGAGATTGGGCGGAGGCTGGCCGGAAGCCGGGCAATCAGCCCGTTACCTCGATCAATACTGTTTGTTTACTTGTATTTGGCTTTCTTGGCTGCACCGATGATCTTACACCTAGCAACATGTCTTGCAGTCCATTAATTTGTATGCTTGAGAGGACTGGACGGGTAACCATATAGCCTAGCGTTCGGATAAGTTCGATGTTGCTCGCCGGATGTGGCCCTCATTGTGCGTCTTTCGGACCGACCACGGCGCGCCAAAGCTGTCACAGCCATCACACTTAGACTTGAGGAAATATCGACTCCGAGATGGTCACGATGTGCCCTCGGCCTGTTGGCTATGTCCAACTCATACAGCTCTCATTATGTTATCACAAGAGGGCACCAGGGCAATGGTTTACAGACAATTTATGTACATGGTAAATTCTTACGACCTCAAAGACTATGAGAGCAGGAATTGTACTAGAAATCCGGCCCTTCGGTCGCCCCTCGGCCAGCCTCCGGCCAATCTTGCGAACGCAGTTGACTTCAACTGCCGTGGAGCTTGCCCCCTGTGATACTTGTTGCGAGCGAACCCTGAGGCCTGGGGCCCCGCCCAGGCCCCGCCGAGGAACGAGGCAGTGGGTAGGGTTCGCTCGCAGAGTCGCAACACTGACTAACCCACGTGATATAGGGCTCCTTCCCACGTAAACAAGTACAACATTCGTTTCCACTTTTTTGGCCGGCGGGAATGTCGGGCGCTGCAGCGCCCGCATTTTCGCCGTTCTTCCTCATTCAAGGTCTAGTGTGTGTTCCATAACGTACAATAAAATTGTTTCTCAAGTTTTAGCGCAGCAAGACACTCAGTTCTAGTCATTTTAGCCGCGGCCGCGCCAGCGGCTGAAGCGACTAACGACTCGCAGAGTCAGAGCAATTCAGAGTCGCAGCCTGGCTACGCGCGTCCCGGCCGTGGGACTGTGGTGTTCAGTGTTGCTCGCGCTCTCAGGTCCCAGCGAGCACCCCGTGGCCTGCCACCCGCCTATGTTACTATGTAGGACAGTCGGCCATGATGATCCATCCTGTGTAACGGGCCACACAGTACACGGTGCAGCGTTGAAGCAGCGCATCGACCAATCGCATCGCTGGTCGGGACCCTCGTCTGGCCCAATCGGCAGTCGACGGAGGACGTGTGACATGCGTCGTGAGTAGAAGTTGAACTCAGGCTGGCTGCCATTAGTGTTTGAGGGCAAATCATATCTACACACGAAGGCTAGCGCACGACTGAGAGCATCCTGGGATCGATGTCGTATGCAGGAGGGAGCTCCTGGACAAATCCAAAGGCTCAGTGCTGCAGCGCTTGATCAGGCGCTCGATGGGTACGACTTCTCCATCGACGAGTCACGACCTGAATTAGGGGCGTTCAGAGTTAAAACTTGCGCCTCCGGTTTGCGGTTTGGTTTGATCGGCAAAGTCCGAAGACGCGACGCGCGCGACGCGCCCCGACGCACCGTCGCCAGCATCGGCGGGGCGGCGTCGTCGCGAAGGCTCTCCGACGACGGCCGCCGCTGTCGTGCTCAACGTCCATGTACTCATAGTATCTCATGAGAGAGAGATGCTGAATATTATTATGCTCAGGGCATTTGTAGCTGCTATGTGCGCGATTGAACCCACGCTCCCAGGCATCCCGAGAGCCACCGAGTGTGCCGTCGTCGTCGTCCCGCCGTCGCCGCGTATGGTGGGTGCGTCGCCGCGTATGGTCGCGTCGCGCGCGTCGTCTTCGGACTTTGCCGATCAAACCAAACCGCAAACCGGAGGCGCAAGTTTTAACTCTGAACGCCCCTATTGCTCACTCAATCGCCGACTGCTCTAACCGTCGTCATTGCTAGTTATTCATTCGGTAACTTCCATTATTGTGCTTGTTCTGCAACACGCGCACGGGTCTAACAGAAAATGCTTCATAAGTACAGACTCATACAGCTCGTGACGGAACATCGCAAGTAAATGTATATAAAAGTTCGTACGGCGCAAATACACAGCATTTGTGTTCCTGCTCGCTCGTGGCGACAAACTCTTTACACCTGAGCGCGGACATGAGGCTCACCGGCCTCTGCATGTTTAGCAGTGTTCGTGGTACGAGCACCCTCGTACGGCGCACCGTGCGTGGAGTACTGAGCGTGCATCGGCCTGCCAAACCCGCCCTTCATCCTCCCCAGAACTGCGCTCGCGATGAGCAGGGCGGTAATGACACCAAACCCAGACCAGGCGATCGCGGTGATGGCCGTCAGGATGCGGCAGGAACTGAGGTACCAGCAAGAGTATAGGTCGGTCCAGTGCGCCTGCACAATGACATGAGTGCGAGTTACGAGTTGCTGCGCGCAACGAGACTTACAGTAGCGACAGCTGCGCCCACGAGCCAAAGAATCCAGAGGATGGCGAGGGTGATGAGCTCGTGAGAGAAGCTCCTGCCGAAACCACGGTCGACGCGCCGGCGAAGGCTATTAAGACTGGGCGACATGAGTACTAAGTCGAAAGGGCAGGGCGGCGTCAAGGACGCACGCGTAAAGGGTCCATGGCACAGTCAAGATGGTAGTGGCCAGGAGCTCAGCGATGACGCGATCTACCGAGATAACTCAGTAGCGAATCGACAGCGTCGGCGTTATGCGTACCATAGTAGCCTCTGGGGTAGATGGACTCTGTAAGGACGATGCGAGTGACGGTGAGACCGAAGAGCGTGAGCGACAAGAGCAGCTGGAGCGAAAGGGTGAGCGTGTCTGCTAGTAACATAGCCGCATGTTACTGACGAGCAACGTGTAGAGCCCCTTGCGAAGAGGCGAATGGTCGTAAGACGCAGTCGCGCCGGAGTACCCGACATTGTTCGTAGTCGTGTCTGGGTATGCCATGATGTTCGTGATATCAGAAACTTCGGGTAGCTGGGGCTAACGGAGTTTGGGGCGGGGGGAGGAAGAACGACGGGTGGAGGCGGCCATCCGGAATCGCAGGTATATAAACTACCTCGGCACGCCGTCATAGAGGCTATTGAGCCGCGAGCGACACCAGCGTCACGTATGAGGCAACGACTATTCGTTAGAGTTCATGAAGAAGTTGAATGAAGGCTACTGAGACGGCGGGATGGAGTCATGCCTGTCGCTGCCTGCGTGTTCTTTGGACCCATTGACACGCAGATGACGATCCAGAAGGTTCAGATAATTCGGTTGGTCGCTAGCAGCAATACGTCCTTCGGGGGTATATGCTGTACCCTGGAGCACGGCAACACAGCGCGCGGACATGGAACGGACAAGAAAGTTCCCAAAGAAACACCGTCCAGAAGCCAGAAGTTCCCCAGAGTTCGACCCGGGAATATCGCGCACTTCGCGGCCTCTACGGTGGGAAGCAACATATTCAGTGCATATCTGAACCAGCCTGAGCAAGAGAGGCCTTCCAGCTGCAGCTCGCTTTCAGCATAGGTTTTGTTCCAGAAACCTCGCGGAGTGGACCGTGTGACAATGCTCAGCAAGTTGAATGCTGTCCTCGCAACTTGCCGAACCTAGTCGCCTTGTCTGCGCCCGCCATGATGCCCCCGCAGGCGTCGCTTTTCCGAGCTCTGTTCTGGGTCTCAATACTGGCTTCTGCTTATGCCTACGATGCGTGCGCAGAAGTTGCTGGTAAGACTTGGGTGCTGCCATCGGAAGCACGCGCCTGCCTGCGCTCCTTTCCGGTCGACCCCGTCGTGAAGGCCAATGTACGTATCTACATCCTCCCGTAGATGACTCTTTAACTACTTGCATTTGAATGCGCAACATTTTGCTTGAAGCTAGGACCATAGTAAATCGCCACCGGTTTCCACCCGTATTCTGACCCGTTCGTCAGGTCATCGAGGTCGTCAACAAGACGCTCGCTTTCCATACCTCGACGAACTACCAGATTCATGCCCCAGAGCCTTTTGAAGACCAGGTTCACGAAGATCTTGCTCGTGACCTTGCGAGGATAGGCGCCTCAGAGTACGCGTCCGACTTCGACTTTCACCTCGACATGTATAGGTCATTCAAACTTGTCAACGACGGCGTAAGTGCGCGTAGCTGAAGCTGCTTCCTGCCTTGCCCTGACGGCCTACCTTCAGCACTGCGGCGTGTACAACCTATGCTACGATTGTACGTCCGTTTGCACCTCAAGAACCATACGGTTCACGCACCAAGGCAGCTCTTTACGTGACGTACCTGCCGATCCCTCTCGTACTGGTAAACGGGCACGACGTTCAGATCGCCCCCGAGGCATTTGACGTAGCGACTGCCGAGTTTGGTGAAGAAATCTCGTTCTGGCAGGAGGCGCTTCCAGGCGACCTGAAGGGCAAATTACACAGAGTACGCTGCGGCTCGTTGCTAACTCTAAGACTCATTCATAACGTCTGCTACAGCTGTCCGGAGCCCGCGTGCTTGCCATTAACGGCGCTGATCCTTGGGTCGCGATCGACGCGAACGCTGAGATTGCCGGAGGCTACCAAGCATTTACTACGAGGCAGAACGGGTTCGTCACGGTCCGCCATATGCAACCCGCATCACTCTCTTACAGGCGACATAGTTTCTTTGCATCATATCGTGCATCGTCAGGATGGGATTACATGATGGGCAATTTTGCACAGCTGACGCACCCGCTCCTGGACTCCGTGGACCTCATACTACGTCTAACGAATGAGACTGGTACTACTGCTCTCACCGTAAGCCCCTCTCGAATCGTCAGCCCAACTTCTTCTCATTAATTCATCCAGCTTCCATATCGCTCTCGTTTCAGCGCTGGCGCAGTCAACTTTACGGACAGCGCCTCATATAGGGCTAATAATTGTGTTGCGACGAACCATACGAACGGGAGAGATGCGTATGAGTCTGGACTGGGTGAGTCTCAACCCCGTTCCAGCATAGTCGACCCGCGCGCTGAATACGGACAGCATCTGAGCAAGATGCGACCGCGCCATACGCCCGCGTCCAGCAACAGCCCGCACTCCCGGTGCGCGACCGCCGGCACGGCATGAGCGTCATCATGGACGGGGCGCCGTACGCGGACCTTGCTCTGCCTGTGACGATGCGTCCGTCGACGCCTGCGCTGAATGAGAGCTATAGCGTTGCCCAGTTCTTCATGCTAGACGATTCACAGACGGGCGTTCTTGCCCTCGGAAGCTTTTCTGCTCCAAACTTCACCGCTTTCCAGGAGAGTCTGCTCTACGGACTGGTCGCGCTGAAAGCGCGAGGTGCATCTAACCTGATCGTGGACGTGGTGAGGACCATTCATGCTTGGCGATATCGTGTGCTGTGACAGCCATCCTTCTCTCTGTTTTCTAGACCAACAATGGTGGAGGTGCGTGGCCACGTCCTATATGGAGACGGTCTAACTCTAACACTGATCGACAGGATACATTTGCATAGCGCATGTAAGTCGTCAATGCGTCTGGTAGCTTAAGTAGACGATCGACTAATCCTCCTGAACGTTAGTGGCTGCATCGCATCGTTCGTCATTTTTGTCGGTTTGTTGCCCAGATCTTTCACAAGCGTCATCCCAGATCGTTGGCAGAAAGCCTACCTCCGAACCCCAAGCCGGATTAGACACAACGACGCGAGCAGGGCCGCTGGCTCAACTTATCGTCAGACGTATCACTGAAGGTGGTGACCCAGAGGTGTGCCTTGTCTTCGCCCATTCGTCTGACCTGCGAGGGATTGACGACAGTGGCAGGAACATCTTCTCTACAACCCCGCTCAATGGCGAAATGCCACACATCAGCCCTTCCCTGCTGAGTCTGACTGGCTTGAGCCTGAGGAGGTCGTGATCAATGGTCACGCAGATGCTTTTAGTCAGAGGTGAGACCTCCACGCTACCGGCAAGGACTGGGACTCAATCAATGCGCTTCTTTAGGATGGGCCAGGAATGCCAGCCTTTCGACATGGACCCGCCCACAGAGGCGCTCTTCGAGCCCGAGAACGTAATCATCATGTCGAACGGGCGATGCGCGAGCTCGTGCTCCCTCTTTAGTGTGCGCCATGTTCCGCTAGTGACGATGACGCGACCGGAATGCTAAAGATGTGGGCGCTCTGCAGATTACTATGGCCAAAGAGGAGGGCGTGCGTACGTTGGTCTACGGCGGCAGTGCAGATAGGGCGCAACAGTACTGCGGCGTGGTTGGCGGGCAGTCGACCGACTTCAGCACAATGGACACGGAAGTCAAGGTCCGTCATATTTCGGAATTACAATGATTTGCGAACGCGACTGACCTGCCAACTCTAGAGCGCGAAACTGAAAAACAACACTCTTTCGCCGCCCGATTTGTACGTTCGGTATCTCTTACTGACTGCATATGTCCTCTCGCTGAAACTTTTCAAGCTTGACAAACAGCGTGCAAGGTATAACTTGGAGGCTTGGCTACGGGATTGACGACCCGTTGGAGCCTGAAGGTAGGACGTTAATTGAGAGTCCGCCGCTTGTTTTGATTCGCCCGCCGCAGAATGGCAAGATCACCCAGCGGACATCAACTTGCCTGTAAGCTTCGACATGTGAGTACTCGGTTCATGTAACTTGCGATCTCGGCCTTGATGTGCGCATCGTAGGGTGAATAAACCGGAAGTCCTCTGGGCACATGTTGCTGGCCTGGCGTTCTCAAAGAAGCTTAGTTTCATCGCGCAGCAATCGTCAGGATAGAGCGGATTCCGCAGGCTTCATTCAAGTATGCTGAAATACATGAACCATATTGACAAGTTTGGCTAGTCTCAGTACTCAGCGGTAGAGACGGTGCGCGGCGACTGTGCAACTCGGCAGCACAACGGATGAAATAGCTGCACGCTCCGTGAATCGCTACACGCATCGTTCTATCGGTCTTACCGACGCAAGGTTCATGCGTCGTTGACGCGAGGTGTCCCAGTTTCGCTGCTAGCTCAGGACTTCTACTAGAGAAGCGAACGGCATATTCACCTGATCCTGTGACTGTTGATACACAATTATCCAAAATGGGCAGGTCGCTCTACCCATCATCATCGATGTCCTCGCGATCCATACATTGCAATGAGGGCTGATTGACAGACCAGCAATCAGGAGGATACTGGAACTGCGATGGCGCGGCAACTCGGGAGGTGGTCTCGGTAGCGCTTCGTCGCCCGGAATTGATCTTGGAGGGCGCATATCCAAGACCTTAGACCCGTGCGCCAATAATGTACACCTAGAGTCCACACATCTTGCTGGGTAGCAGGCAACCTAGGGGGGACTATAGCAGGCCAAGGAGACAAGGCGGCGACACAATGATGCATACGGTATACCGGGCCTCGGCTCGGGACTCCGACCCATCGCCCCGCCGACACCGGCCACCGCACATCACAGGACCTTTGCCGACGCGCTCGTGCCCTTTCTCGTTGTTGAGGCACAGTTACCTGCGCGTGTATCAGAACGTTCGTACATCGAGCGGCAGTCACTCAATGGCACTGGGCTGCCGTCGCCTCCCTCGACACCGGAAGCAACAGTGTCCAGCTGCTGATTGCTCTCATCCTGCTCCCCTTGGCTCTCCCTCGCTCCCGTATCAGCCTCTTTCTCAGTACATAGACAAACGTTGAACGCTACCCTACACAACTAACACACGAAGAGTCGTTGAGGATCGTCAGATGCATGGTCCGTTGAGGGATAAGCATGTCCTTAAATCTGTCCAATAGCGCGTCGGTACAGGTTTCGTGCAGAGTCAGAGCTTTACCTAAAAAATAATGGGCCTTCCTTCTACGGCCTAATGCTTCCTTGTGGAGAGGTCCGAGTGGTGTTCAACGACCACTGCGGCGCTGCTACCGGACGCACGAGAATGAGAATTAATCATCTCCACATCATTCATAGCTTCGCCCTGTTCCACATCGCGCAGGCCATCGACCTTGTAGTCGTCCAGCCAAAAGTAGACCGCTGGGAGGCCCACGATCAGCGCGC
This sequence comes from Schizophyllum amplum, assembly GCA_007026445.1. Classification (NCBI taxonomy): domain Eukaryota; kingdom Fungi; phylum Basidiomycota; class Agaricomycetes; order Agaricales; family Schizophyllaceae; genus Schizophyllum; species Schizophyllum amplum. The sequence goes on along the minus strand of VDMD01000001.1, from coordinate 1,418,038 downwards.
CGAGGATGTTGCCGAAGAATGCAGCGAACAACGATCTAAGGAACGCAGTCAGCCATAGAGGACCGGGTGATGGGTATGGTAGACACACTTCCTGATATACTCCGTTACAGACATCTGAATTTTATTAGCTAAAGAAAGGGCCCCCCCAAATCGGAAACTGACATCGGCACCAAGCATGATACCAAGTGGGACGGCAAACATATTTGCAACGACTAGTAAACACGGTCAGGCATGAATGACTGAGGGCTCGTACTCAGCGCACCGTGGTCAAATGAACAGGCTACAAAGACCTGCACCAACTTAGGAGAGATCTTCGAAGAGCAACTGGATGCATACCCAAATAGGAATCCAAATCGCAAATATCTGATGACCTTGAGAAAGACAAACTGGAAGAGATGGGACCACAAACCTTCGAAATCGTGTCCCGCGCACCAGCAGCTTGCTACGCGTTGTCAGTCCAGGCCTCGTAGTGAGTGAGCGCCGACATACCCAAACGGCAACGCAGACTAGCCAATTGCACCCGATGCCGCGAAGGAAGATCTGGTGCCACTCGGGGTCCGCCGCCTTCTTCCTTTGTAAGATCCTCAGCCTAACAGTCGCATATCGGATTATGCACCTACAAGGCAAACGTTTGAGCGTATGCGTGGTATGGGTCAGCCTCAAAAATGCCACTATCTAAAAGTCTAGTCAGCGAATATGCAGCCTGGGCGCTCCTCACTCAATACGCACATTTAACGAGGATGGCGCCGAAGAAGAGACTGCCGACAAGGTTGCCAAAGAATACTGCATGTCACGCGCCCCCATTCAGCGCCGTTTTTAGCACGCTGAAGACACCCGGACGCACCGATGATCCAGTTCAGAGGCAGCCCCCACCACGGCACCGCGCGCTTCAAAAAAGCCATAGGGAACACCTGACGGGTGCACCATATTCAATGCGCGTCCGGCGTCGGGGTCGGAGCGCCTGCTGACGCACCATCATATTGCTCGTCACCAGCTCATGGCCCTGTAGCACGATCCTGGCACCCATGAATGTTAATGACGGGCCACGCAAGCCAATAGATCGACTTACATGACAAGGCCGACAGGGAACACAAAGCCGCTGAGTGCTTTGACAAGCCCGGGGTTGCTTGCCGTCAACCCCGCGGAGCCACCGCCGACGACCTCGCTCAGCAGCCCGCCGAAGGAGAGCATGACACCCGCGAGGACCTGGTCCCAGCAGCCTTTAGACACACGTTTGGATCTGACCTGCGTACTCACCGCCTTGAAGAAGGTCCTGTCCCAGCGCTCGGCGTGTTTTGCTATACCGTGGTTCACCATCGCGAGCGCGACCTCGGCGGGCTTGAGTGTGCTCGGCGCGTCCATGGTGCCCGGTCAGCAAAAGTGAGATGGTGGCTGGAGACAAGGCCTCGTCTGCGCGTTGTCGAAAACTTCCGCAAGCCTCTTATAGTAACGAGCGCGGGTCCACGACTCCGCCGTCTATCAAGACGGCATCAGCGCTAGGGTTCTGGCCGTTCTCAGGGCGCAGCAGGTATATAAGAAAGTGGCTGAGTTCACAGGACCTTCGAGGCTCGTTGTCGTATGCGAAAGAGCACACTTCGGAAGATCTTCACAGTCGACGTTCGATATGCAGGGTGCACCGGTGCCATGCTACATGGTGGTTCGTGGGAACTTTCAGGAACACCATTTTGATGCCACGTCTCGGACCGATAAGATCACGCAACATTCACGTGTCCAAGTTGATATTGGACCTGCAACTCTCGAACAACAGGTAGTACAGACAGTGACACTGCGGGAGACCGATGCGCAAAACCAAGTCCTATATAACACACTAAACCTCATACACAGCAAGTACTAGAGCGAGTACAGAGCGATATATAATCAAACATATAACCGAGAAGGCAGCGATAACAAGCAGGATTGACGAAACATACATTATTACAGAGCACGTCGTGTGTGAGGAAGGACCCCTACAGCTCAAATAGAAATATATATAAAGCAAGGTTACAGCACACAGAAGACAGGATAGAAGCAGGTAGCCAGTGGAATGCTATGCAGTCAGCAAGCCGCGGATGAGGACTAATCGACGGTCACGTCCATGGCGTGAGGTGTGGTCAGCAGGCGCATGCCCCGACGAAACCCAGGCGCAGTATCGAGACCGGAGCCCTCAATCGGCGTGTACAGCGTACGGTTCAGGGAGCTCCGCTCCTTGCGACGCAGATGGGTCGGCCTCGGGAACTCTTCCGACAAGCCCTGGTTTGGGCCAGAGGAGTGGTAGATGCGCGGACGCCACTCCTCCTTCATTTCCATGATGCCGGAGTTCTTGAACTTCTCCACGAGAGCCTCCTTGCCTCTGTGGGTCGAGTGAGAAACTACGAAACGTGATCGCGCAGCGCACTTACTGGTAGTTGGCATAGCACATGTGAAGAACCTTCTCTGAATGACAGAGACCCCTGTAGTGGCGTCAGTGACCAAATTTCTGATAGGCCAGAGAGACGTACCATTTCTTCCCCAAGCATGATTTGGCGAAGTACAACAGGTCCTTCACGTCGATGAAGTTGACGCAAGCGTAGCCGACGTTGCAGCCTGCCCAAGACATGAGCCATCGAAGACGAATATCAAGCGCACGAAGCTCACCGTTTGAGAAATCCACCCTGAGATACATAAAATCGATCTTCCGCGGGCACACCTTAGCGATGAACTCCTCGAGGCAGGTGTCCTTCATTTTGTTGGGGATGTTCTTGATCATGACCGTCGTGCGCGTGTCGAGCCCCTGCTCGATGCGGTCGAGGTTGAGTTGGTTGTGCTCCGCAGTGACGCCGGGGTCGCGGCTTCGCGAGTTCGGCCCATGCTTGCGACGCAGTCCTCGCGGCGGTGACGTTCGGCGCTTCCCCTCGGCGCCTTCGTGCAGAAGACCCTCATCTGAGAACGGATAGGGAGCCTTGGGCGCGTGCGGATGAGCAGGGTTGTAGAGGATATCGTCCGGAATGAAGCCCATCGGTGGCTGCATCATGGGTGCGGGCGGAGTCACGTCCCAGAATGGCGCTTGCTCGGGCATGGGCCCAGGCCCAGGGATGCCATGAGAATAGCCACCGAAGTACTGGATCGGCTGCCCGTAATGCATAGGCGGCATCATGAACGGACGCGGCTGGTCGAACTGCATGGGCGGCGATCCCGGAGCGCAGTGAACGCCGGTCGGGACATATTGCGCGGGGTGGGAGGGGTAGTATATAGATGCATGCTGAAGCTGAGGCGACATGGGGACGCCCTGGTAGAATATAGGGTGCTGCTGCTGCTGCTGCTGTTGTGGGATCGGTGGAGAGAAGCTCGAGTGCTCGGGTGCCTGTTGGAAGCACGGATGCATGAAAGCGCGGAGGTCGCCAGCGTTCGGATGAGAAAGCATCGTATATCCCGCATCTGCGACTTGAGCGTTGTCATATCTCTCGACCGGCGGCGACATGAAGTGCTGATTGGGAATGAACGGCTTGGGCCCGCCCGCGCGAGCCTGTGGGATAAAGGAAGCCGACGAAGACGCAGAGAGTTGTCGCGGGACAAAGCTGGGGGGAAGGTCGCTCGGACCGCGGGGCGTGACAAGCGGCGTAGAGGATGCCTTTGTCTCGCTGGCGTAGTCCCCTGGACCAAATTTCCACCGCACGTCCACAAAATGCTGCTCATGAGACGCGTCGTCTCTCCCGCCGCTGCCCGGCGCCTGTAGCAGAGGGTGAGACCACGTACATACGAGCAAATAAAGGACTAACCACTACAATGCGTGTCATGTTGTTCGCGCCCTCAGGAAGCACTTCTTCGACATCCTCGTCCGTGTATGTGGAACCAATGCTCGTCGTACGCACAGTAGACGAGGGCGTCAGGGGAGGCGTCATGAGGACCTTGTTGTTCGTGCCATCTCCGCCATGGACGTGATGGGCGTGGGGCGACGCGATGTGCTGCGAGAGCGCATCCGTGGCCGCGGTCGCGCGGTGTAGGGACATGTCGTGGAAGGCAGACGGGCTGGAGTCGCTCATAATCGAGTACGGGGGCGAGGGAAGGGCGCTGCACGACGCTGGGCGCTTGGGGATGCTTTCAAGAAAGAAGATGGGGGTCAGGACCAAGATGGAAGCACAAGCGTGAAACTCGCGAACTGACTGGATACTTGGCAGGGAAGCCGATTGCTGGACGTGACGTTTCGCAGGCTTCGGAAGCTTCACGACGGGCTGAGGATCGGCACTGGAGGGGAGGAGAGACATGGCGAAAGTGAGTGCCGTGGCGTACATGTGAGCACTGAGATATATACCTCTGTGCCTCCGCCTGTGAATACAGTCAGATATGCATGTGGCCAGCAAAGGTAATCCCCAGCAGACGCACCCTCCACGAGTCTTCCGTGCGGGGACCGCCGGCAGGCAAAGGGGTGCCGACGCGTTGGGAAATCCCCTTGCCATGTCCAGCGGTGGAGACCATGGGGTCAGCGCGGTCAAAGAACGCTCCGGAGGGATATGAATGCCCCGCCGTGGACGCAACAAAAGCGCGGATCGCACTAAACTTTCGAAGAGCGATGACGCTTCCGGTTGCTGCGTGCGACGCGAATAGCAGGAAGATCGACCGTCTGTAAAGCGCGAAGGGAGGAGGGAATGCTTGTCGCGCAGGAGGAGGACAGGGGACGCGCATCAGCTTTCCTGTTCTTCATAAGTCGCAACCGCCTGGAGGCGCGGACAGCCTAATCTGGAGTTACTGAATAGAGCAACCCTTCCCTTGTTTGTTGGCACGCTGTCAATAAGATGAAGATGAGATCGACTGGCCCTGAATCCGTGCGCATGCCGTTACAATTTACGCAACTGGTGACCGGCGCGCGCTTGCGGCAGCGCAGCCGCCAGATCCTCCGCGTCAAAACACATCGTGTTCGCGACGCCATTCGTGGCGTGACCGTCATGAAAGAGGACATACGGTATGTCGACGAGGTGATGCTTGCGCTCAGAGTCAGAGTCGCCTTTGTTGCTACTGCACAGGCTCCTGGAATATCGTCAGAGAGCCGCACGATCCAAGGATACTTGATGACTCTCGATACCCAAGGCCGTGGCCGTCAACCGTAACAACGCGCAATGATACTCCGTATCAAGGGATCCAGCGATACGGCGCGTCAATCCCGCTGACGCGCCACGCGAGAGTTGTGTAGAACCTGACAATGACATGCCGTTGACATGCAGACAACAGCTTCGTCAGCTCCGTTGCCCCAAAAAGCTCAAGCATATCATCATTATGGGTCATGGCGTGTCAAAGCTCGTGTACAAACAACAACATGCGAAAGTCCAATCAGCGCTTGCGATACAGACCAAGTCTGCACTCACTACCGTCAGAGCCTTCCCTGCTAGGTCATGTTGTGGCCACACCTGGTGATCTGCGACTATGGATCGATCGTGCATCCAACGTGCATCCTCCGACGGACCGACATCTAGACTTGGAGTAGCGCAGCACGCGGGAAGCTAGGGCGGCTCACTTACAGCATCGGTACGGGTACGGTACGGGCGTGGGCTGGCGACCCCCTTGCCCAACCGCTGCCCTCCGCAGTTTCAGATTGGCGCAAGCGGCTCTAGAAGGTGGGTAGGTTTCCAGTACAGGCAAACTCCCGGCGATCGTATACTGTCATAGCGAACCATACACATGGCGTCGTCGACGCGAAGGGCAAGCGGAGGGGATCGATGAAAATCAGTAGATAAACGGAAGATTTGCTTGCTGGGGGCCGCAGCGCCTCGTGGATGCGCTTCAGAATGAGCGCTGGAGCCTGGCGTCGCATATGTTGGAGGGCGGCCGTGGGAGGCGCAGTCCGGATCCTGGGGATGAGTGATAGATTATTGAAGGTTGGACTGTCACAGAACATACCGTCCGTGGCTGCCACGCGCGAATAAGGCGGGCAGGGCTGCACGCGTGAGCTATGCGGAATGCCGGTCCACAGAGTATCGCGCTCCGAGGCCACCTCAGGCAACGGACCACTTGACTGCGTTAACATGTCCTCCGTCAGAGTACAGAATACAGAAATAGACGATTGAATGACTCACGGAGCCGTGCACCATCGCGGCAGCAGGGAGACGATACATGTAGCAGAGCCGCTCGCGAGTCGTGCACGCTTGCTCGTTGCCCGCATTCCGCTCGATACAATGGGCCAAACGCCGTGCTCGACCTCAACTCGACCTTGCACAAGCGCATATGGCCAAGACCCATACGTATCAGCACATCTCGGAGTCCAAAGCGCTCGCCGAGCGTGCATGCCACCATCGATCGTCAACTCGAGCGCCTCGAAGGCCGCGTTCAGGAGAAGTTCCTGTGGACTGGCGGGCCCCGTGAGGCGCGGAGGATGGTGGTCGCTGAAAGCCTTTGAGCGGTGATCTGAACTGGCGGCGCGTCGAGGACATACGGAGATCAGGACCGGTAGGTCCACTGAATGCGGCGTTCTCGGGCGACGGCAAACCGTCCGGAATAGGCATGAAACCGCGCGCGGTGGCCGTGACCTCCAAGTTGGCTTTGTCTTCATCATCCGTAAAGGGATTGTGAGTTGTTGATGGGGACAAGGTCGATCTGGACGTTGCACTTCCCTGTTGAGGACGCCTCTAAGTTCCTACGGTGGTCCACCGTTCGTACCCACGACAGAACTCAGAGCACCAATGACGAAGAATCGAAGCCTTTGCGATGTATTCACATCGTCGTGGGACTATAGGATCAGGTACTTGAACAAAGGGAACAGTTCCCCACTTCGCAGAAGGATCCGCAGGGCAGGATCAAGAGGAGTAAGTATTACTTCAGGCGGGGCAAGGCCAATCAGTGAATGAATGCTGATACTTGTCCAATGATCGAAATGAGGGCGCGAGCTCTATTCGAGCGTCACGATATGCAGGTCCCAGATTTCCAGGCTGACTGCCATCCCTGAGGTCGAGGAGCATCAGCGGACATAGTAGCAGTAGCCAGATCCCGGAGTGTGGAAGTGCTGGTGATAGCGCGATAGGAGGCCTCTGGATTCAAGTTGGCGCCTGGACCTGGGATGACCTTCGCGATATGAATGACGATGGATAGAAGATGCACCGTCATTTATGGGGTTTTCTGTGTTGTCGAGGGTGCCATTCTAGCGCTCCAGTAGGGTCCGCGACGTACAAGAGAACTAGGGGTAGATGAAGCAACGACAAGATGGCCGTAAATACAGTACAGTACTTAGAGAGCGAGCAACGTGAACGGAACTTATTTTGCAGTCCCACGATCATGTGACCATCGTTCAGTTTGCATGAACTTGATGAAGGGGTAAGTAAGTACTGCTTTCCGTGGTATCGACTGGCCGGGAGTGATGATGACCTGTACATCTTATCAAATACGGTCTGTTGAGGACTGTTACTGTGAGGTAGGAAATGCACGGTCGGTCCCGATATACAGGGCATTATGGAATCTCGATTGTCGGACTGTACAGCGTCCTGCAGATCTCGAGTCTATGACCAAATACTGTCGAGTATCTTGCAGTCAGCTTCGTACTGACAAACTGCCTTTCGACCTAGGTTTTTGCGAACAGGACCTGGACAAGGCGTTCATCAGCAAGTCGTAACAAGTCTCAAGGCGTGCCTCCACACACCAGTGGGACCGGCCACATGGTGGCATTCGAAGTCAAGTAGGCAGTACTGCCGCGGGTCGTCCTTCGGCAACTGATCGTCGCCCCAGCGCCCGGTCCAGTAAAGCCAGTCTACGCTCTCGCTTGTCTGCTCCGAACCTCCTCTACCAGAGCCTCCAGCCGCGTCGATGGTACCATCAGGATTATACCCTGTTAAAGATATTCAGTGTGTCTTCGTGGTGGCTTTCGCGTACCCACAATATCCGCGGTAGTTCTGCGCCACGTCCCAGAACGGGCCGTCGTCCGTGTGGTCCTGGACGAGCGCTGGGAAGCAGACGCATTAGCATGTTTGAACTGCCGCACAGTGGCAGTGCCGCTTCTCGCTGCGCATACTCACTCCCAGCTACGGAGATGATGTTATGCGCGCCCGCGGTCGCATAGTTCGCATGCGTGCCGGTTGCGACGTAGACGACGGGCCGCGCGCCTTGTTTCTGGATCGCGTCGTAGGTGTACGCAAACCCGGAGTTGTGCGAGGAGAGGTAGACGTGCGTGGGCTTGCCGTCTACGAAGCGCACCATGGAGTGCTCCCAGTCGCCGACGTGATTGCCATACCGCTCGCCGAGGAACAGAGGACCTGATCAGAAGCGTATCATGTAAAGTCATAAATCTGAGCAGGCAAAAGACTGCAGACCTACCGTAATTATAGGAGTAAAAGTAGAAGTAGAAGACGTCGACGTAGTCGCCTTTGTCCGCAGCAATAATGGTTGCCGGTGCCCGCGAAAGGCCACTGGAGTTCGGTGTGTTGTCCGTCGACAGTAGCCAAGCGGGGTTATCCTCAACGTCATCGTCGGACGACAGGAATGCTCGCGCGGATACACTGGTAAGCGTGTCGAGCGTAACAGACTCGGTGGTCACTGGTGTGAAGTCGACCTGAGCTTAATGATCAGTACATTGAGAACTTTGTTTATAGAGATCATGGGCCACATAGACTCAGAGGTCGACGCGCGAGTGAAAACAGACGTCAACAGGAAACGCACCTCTGGCGTGACATGGTCCAAGTGCGTGGCAACATCAGACGGCCACCAGCCCTCGCCCGAATACAGCACCGTATGCGGTGCATATGTAAGCGCATAGTCCGGGATCGCGCCGCGCTGGAGATGCGTTTCAGGCGTCCCAACGGTGAACTGAAGTGCTGCGAGAGGTCCAATGAGGTGCATCTTGAATTCGCTGGTGTCCTCGAGACGCCCTTGCCTGTTATGTCACCGGAATCTTCGAAGGAGAAGCTGAAGGGAAGCCCTCGCAAGCGCTGAAGCTGCACCACAAGGGGTGATGAAGGGAAGGAGCAAGAAGGCCCGGCTGCCAATGGTTGTGTGATGTATTACACGCGCGAAGTCCCCTCGCTGACTAACGTCAAGGGCCGGTGTACTTATCTACTACTCCCCTCCGGCGAATTTGCAGAGCATACAGAAGTAAGCAGCCTCGTCATGACGACGACAAAAGAGCAGTGAGCACTAGGAGTCTTACGCTGGTCCTTTGAGGTCCAAGGAAACTTCACACTGGACCCGTGTGAGGTGCATAAGGGTGAATAGGCAGCAGCTCTATCCGAGAGATCGCACGGAGTCAGGGTACCGACAGCATGAGGCGTACTGGTTCTGCCTGCACGACAGATGCAGCCGGGACTTACGGGCCGCAGTCCCATCCACGTGCGTCCCACACGATCGCGCGCGGCGCGGTCTTCGTTTTCGCTCAGCTCACGTCGGCGAAGGGACCATGCCTCTCTACCAGCTGCTATGCATTACGGTGCACTCGCCAGAATATGTGAGTGCAACATTGGCTGCGAATACCCGACAAAGTCCCGCTGACTATCAATCACAGAAACACATCCAAGAGCTTGTGCGCCAGTCCGCGCAGCATGTCATGAGGGCTGGTGGTGTTGTCCGGAGCATCGACTCGTGGGGGACGCGTACGCTGCCACAACGCATGCGACGGCATAGACAGGGCTACAACTATGGAGAGTGCGTGATCTTCACTCTGCGAACGAGGTTGCCCAGGCTGACGAACGTGTTGCTTTACTTCCTTGCGCCGCTCGCTATCAACTTACCTCCTGCATCCCACTTTGCAACGAACTTCAGCTACTGGACCTTGCACTTCGACACAGCACCCCGCACACTCAAATCCCTGAACGGCATCATGCGCCAGGATCCCCGTGTCATCCGCTGGTCGGTGCTCAAGCTGGCTGAACGTGCCGAGGAGCTCGCGGTAGAGGGCAAGAAGGTCATGAAGGGATCCAAGCTCTCCGCCGAGGACCTGGTCGACCCTTGAGCTCGATCATTCGCTCCACGCCGCTGTCACCTCTCGGACCAGGACAGAAGTGCTCGCGTCCCGGTCACGTCCTTGCATGCCTCGTATGGCACGTATCGCTACTGTACGACATGCAAATCTAACCGCTCCTCGCTCGGAAGAAAGCCCAGATGTTGCATGGGTTTTTAAGGCATAGTACTGGTGTGATTGATGGTACGAAAGCCATGAACAATCTGGCTCGGACGTACGATCCAAGGAATAGCTATGCCTCGCGAGCGCCCTCCATCCCAAACTCGCCCCCGGGACTCCCTCACTTTGCGTCCACCCGTCCCTTGCCCATACCTTATATAACTCACCTCGCTCCTCCGCGTCCTTCGCTCCCCTTCTCCCGGCGTGCTACCAGTACTACGTATGTGCTCACTTCGCTCCCGCACGACTCCCCTGGCCCCTCTCCAGGCTCGCTAACGCTAACCCTTCCTCTCATGCTCGATTCGCTTCCCCGCGGCCCCTTCTCTACCCCCAAAATTGAATCCTTATTGTGGGCAGCTCTTCCGTCAGTTGTTCAAGTGAAACACACTCGACGGCCCAGCTCACGCAGAACTTACGTGCGAATACAGACTCTCAAGATCTCATTGCTTTGGTTCGCGCAAATGCCAACACGCAGGGGAGAACCGATGGAAGCCTTCCTTGCTTCTGACCCTGCACGTCCAATCACGCTGCATAGCCATGTCCTCCCGACGACAAGGTCGTTTCGTTTGGGCACGCCTTCGTCACCGTACGTTTTGTCCTTCGCTAAAAGGGCGGCCTTCAATGCTCAAGCGCTCGCGCAGCCCTAGACATACCGCATTGCACCGTCTGCCTTCGCGGTCGACATCAACTCCTTCAATCATGATATCGAGGCTTGATCAGGCAAGCACGCCCGTCTCCAGTACTTTGCATAGGAGGACGGCAGCGGCGCGCCCATGCACGTAGTCCAGAACAGCAACGAGGAGACCAACACATGGTGCGAGGTGATGGTCGACGCGCACTCCGGCGAGCTTGTCTCGGTCACCGACTAGTCACTTCATCGCCCACGCGTCTTCCAATTTTGACACGGTTGTCCCCGTCAACCATCCACCAACCATCAGGAGCCGACGCAGGGGCGTCCGACGTCGAGACGGCCTATGACCGGTGACCCCGCCAGCACGGTAGCCTCCCCTTATGGCTGGAGCAGCTACTTATGTATGGTTTCCCGCAGAGGGCGATCGTGGTCATCGATCATTGTAGTCCGAACAAAGGCACTCTCAGCACGCCTCCTGCGCTAGTCGCGGCGCTGGATGCCGCCTCGGCGCTCGTCCCGGCAGACGACGCTCGCTGGAGGATCGCTCTTCAACACTCATGTCTCCCATCTCGGAGACACACATCTTTACCTGCTCATCCTGCCGTCGTATCTCCGAGTAGATGAACACGAGGACGAGAAAGGTTGCTTCCGCGGGTGGCAGGTCGTTCTGGAGCACGACTTGCGCGAGCTCACTCTTGTGGAAGGTGCGTGTGTGGTAGGGAAAGAAAAACGCGACGACGACGCCGGATAGTTTCTTTGCCTAAAGGGTGGCGGCAATAGCCGCGTGAGATGGAGGCAAATGACTCACTCGTGGTGGGGACAGAGAGAACCGTGTGAGCTGGCAACACAACCGTGTGAGCTGGCAACACAAACCCTCTGGTCCGCATCCTTCCCCCACTCACGTCCAAGTGCCACTCACCGTCCATCGGTCCTGTGAGAAGTGCAAGTCGTACTCCGCGTCCCCCCACTGCCACACCTTCTCGCTATTCAGCCTGTCGCCCGCTTCCCGCTTTGCCTCGCCCACGGGCAGCACCTGAGTCCCGACTTCCAGGTAGTGCTTTTGCCAGTTGATAGACGCAGGAGTGCTGCCAGCCACAGTCGTCACCTTGCGCCCGCGAATGTCTTTGGTGGTGTGGAGGGTGTAGGCTACTTGCCCGCCGTGGATGCAGATGGTGCTATTGAGGATGTCTTTGCTGGTGAAGGTCAGCATGAGCGACATCGGCGTTGTTGTTAAGTATGGGAGGTAGTCGACGTAGCGACGTCAGCGATGGCGTCGTACTTACACTTACCAGCATGCCCGCGCTTGTCGCATAGTAGGAGATCACGGATGGGCTACTGAAACGCGGGGTGCACGTACAATCTGGCTGTGTGGAACTCCAGGCCCAGGCCTGACATGAGCAGCTCAGACGACCATATGGGCGGTATAGTGTCCAAAAACCTCTTTCGAGGAATTGGAACACCTAGAGGGTCTCGTTCGGTCGCGCGACGCATACGCTCGGCATTCTGCGCAAAACGACACATAATCCGGTGAGATCACGAATCGACACATCTGTTCAGGACGTACCGGCTCTGATATATCTATGTTTTTAGGCCTTTAGGCCTCATAAGCCCCGCTATCCTGGTGATATGTTATGGGTGGGACATGGGAAGGCTCCTTCCGTGGGCTCACATGGCCTGTTTTTGCGTCGCGCGTGCGGCAGCGTGCCACTGTTGAATTGATGAAGCCTTTTGGCAGCCAAATATACCAAGCGATAGAGCTTCAGCTCACCCATTAGCTGTCAAGCATCTCCTTCAATGAGCCAGACAGTCATGATATGAACAGGCCCGGGGAAGACCTTCACGCGCAGATTACAGTTGAATATCATGCAGCTACTGTCTGCCACGGCAATACGGCTGCTCGGAGGATATAAGTAAAATAACAACATCTAGAGAGTCCTAAGTGAGTGCGAAAGGCTGTCGGCGCGAGGCCGAACGCATGGCAGCGAGAACAATGGAGTCCGGTAAACGCCGGGCGCTTATGACCTGTATTCAAACTCCGACAACCGTCACTGAACACCGAACTCTCTGCCCGCACCAGCATGGCTCCCTCGCTTCTGAGCTTGTCATACTGACCTTGATAGAACATATATATCTTTCTGAAGACTCGAAGGAAAAGTGCGTCAAGATCGATGTTTTCGTGGCAAGCGCGTCGCAAGATGGGTAAATGGCAAAGTGCGTGTTGTTTACCTCAAAGGAGGTTTTTGTACACTATACCGCCCATACGACCACCTCCGAAAACTTGTTGAATATCACTGCTCCTTATTTCGCATATTAGCATATGCTCGTCGCCTCCGTGCACGTAAAGCCCAGTCCGGGGCACAACAAAGGAGAGTAGCTCGGTCTTTGATGTAGCAGAGAGCCCCCCTCTATACTCTGAGCAAGCGAAAAAGGTCGAACAGACTTACTCAAGGACAACAGCTGACTCTGTTCAGATGCAGCAGCTGACTCTTGCCAGGTTCAACTGGCGACCCATTTGGATGGTCAGCGAGGAGTTTGGGTGGTGTAAAAGTGGTTACAGTGCAGACGAGGGAACTTATTCCTTTTGACGCAGGGGATGAAGACGAGTGAAAAGTCTGATGCAGTCGAGATGCACATACTCACCTTGAGACTGCCCCTGGACTGCCCTTGCCACAGTGAGGACGAACAACCGCCGCCGGCGTGTTGGCCTGCCAGTAAACGTCGCACCGCATCTGCCGGATGGGATTCCGTATGACCATAAACAGCGACCCAATTCGGTGCTTCCGTTGATGTACAAAAACAATTGATCGCAAGCATGGTCAAGCCTCGGTGCTGCCAGCGCTTCCTCTAGTTGTTATCACGTCTCGAGATAGCATCCAGCGGAATATACCATCCAAGTCCTGGATCGTCTCGACGTCGGCCAGATTCTCGCCTGGCTCAACATGGGCTTCGGTATCGCCCGGTCGGCGCAGCAGCAGCGCGTGAATACCGGCCGCAGTTGCGCCACGGTAGTCGCTGTGGTGAGTAGCAAGTCAACGGGCAGCTGCACGGTACTAAGGTCTTATGGACGTACGCCTCAAGCTCATCGCCGACGTGCAAGCACTCTTCTGGTTTGATGGACGGGGAGACGCGGCGCAATGCTTCAAGGAATATTTCTGGGGATGGTTTCGCGAACTTGGCTTCCTCGCTGAGCACAACAGGGTCGAGGAAATGCGACAGTTCGAGATCGCGAATAGCCATATCTATGTCCGATTTCTTAGCGTAAGTGCATGGTGCAGCAGTAATACTCACGCATTCGGGAATCCGCATTGCTCACGACAGCGGTGCTGATGCCGAGCTTTTTCAAGCGGCTCACTTGATTCGTGTTAACTATAAAAGCAGGATAGGAATCTTGGCAGCTCACGAACGGGCAGCGCGTCGTCGAAGGCCTTGTATCCTTCGCGAGAGCTAAATACCTGGAGAAGACGAGGCACGATCTTAGCTAAGTGCTCATCGACATCTCCATGATTCTAGTTAGTCGCGCAGTGTAGGTTATTCATGATCAACGCACCTCGAGCATTGGCGCCCGCGTCAAGCGCCGTACGTCTGATAACCTCCGCCCACCAGACGGAGCTCCCCTTTGCGTACGTGGGATTGGTCTGGTGCACTGCCTTGAGTGCTGCGTTCGGAGTGTTACCTCCACTGCTGTGGACGAGGGCGGCCTTCACCGCTCACCCGTCTTGAACGAGCGCTTGAGCGCATCGGGATCCAGGACGCCAAGGTAGGGCGCAAAGGTGTTGGAGTACTGCACGTGAATGGGTGCGCGCGGCGTTATCAGCGTGTGCAGCGCGTCGAAGGTGACCAGGCGGATGCCCCGGTGTGCGACCGTCATGGCGGGCGATGACTCCGAATGAGGGGATGCGCGACTCGGATCACCGGCAGTCCGCGCGATCATGTGCGTCATCACACAGTGACAATTGGCGCGCAGCGCGGGCCCGTTGGCGCGTTGTCGTCGTGCCTTCACCCGAATCTTGTCCCCAACCATAACGTTCACTGACCTCGATGCTCGATCTGCTATGGCGGCATCAGCCGTTCAAGGCGGTGTACATATTGTTCAAGCTCTACATGACGGGCATATTCTGGATTCCCCTCTGGATTACCGTCGCCTTGTTGCCGTGAGTCCGCCGCGTTGGACGCGTCATCAGTGGTCCTTACGTGCGCCATGCAGTGTGTTCCGACCACGAAGGTCCTGGAGCATCCTGAAGACTCTGAAGGTCCAGCTCATCAGGCGTCTAGGTGATGTTACCGCAGTGTAAGTCACACCCACCTACGATCGCCGCGTCGAGCTGAAAGGATTTGCCAGAACGGGCCCGCTCTTCTCAGAACCTGACTATAGAGGGATTGTATCAGTAGCGGACGGTGCTGGTATCTGGGTCAATCCCGCGCCCGACTTGATAATAGGAACTGTGAAACTTTGGGCGTCAGTCACAGGCGCCATGCCTGTCCGCGTACCCGGATACTGGATGCACCCTCGCGCTTCCTCCAAGCCGATTGGGCTCGCTCCAATCCCAGGCGAAAAGGTTCTTTACTCATTACATGGTGGTATGTGGCGTGCTCTTCGTATTCCCCCTCACTTTGCTCACGTTTTGACCTCAGGCGGCTTCACCGAGGGCTCAGCCCACCCTGATCACATTATCTCAAACGTCGCCCGACGCATCATGGAGTCCTCGAAGACTGTACGTCGTGCATTCGCCATTGAATATCGACTCTCTACCGCTCCTCCCGGACGACGCGCACACGCATTCCCCACCGCGTTACTTGACGCGCTCGCCGGATACAAGTATCTCATCAACGACATCGGGTTCGCGCCCAAAGACATCATTGTAGAAGGCGATTCTGCAGGCGGCGGTCTCGCGGTATCTCTCGTTCGCTACCTCGTCGACCACCCCAATGCCGGTCTGCCTGCCCCACCTGGCGGCCTTCTGCTGCTCTCCCCTTGGGTCGACCTCGGTTGCTCGCATGACGTCTCACCGCCTCCACGCAGGCTCTTCGTCGCCGACTACGATGCCGAGCCACTAGGTTGGGACGACGCGAAGGAGGCATACATCGGCCCTGCTCTGGGTATGGGATTCGCAGACCTCAACCAATACGTGTCCTCAGCATCGAAGTATCCACCAGCGGATGCGAGCTTCCATGAATTCCCTCGCACGTTCATCGCAGCCGGCGGCGCGGAGAATCTCTTGCCCCAAATTCGCCTTCTGCGCGACCGTATGGTGCGCGACCTGGGTACAGTCGATGGGGGAGGGAAAGTGGCATACTTTGAAGCAGAAGATGAGCCGCATGATTTTATGATCTTTAGCTTCCAGCCAGGGACAAGGGATACGGTCGCGCGGGTATCGAGGTGGCTCGACTCCTGAGGAAAAAAATTCGGGCCTGACTTCAAGCTTTTCCTCGCAGTTACTGACGTTTGAAGCTCTCAGCTCGGACTGCGTAGTGTATAGTACAGCTCAGTTGTTGTCACTCGGACTGCATATGTAGTATGCAGTCAACGCGTTACTTTCCTGTACTCGATGGAGGTTCCCAATGTCCCATAGTATCAGTACTTGCTTGCTTGCCACTGTCTGCTTGCTGTGCCAGCCAAAATGGCAGGGCACGTGTAATGTTCACTTCCGGTACGTGCCGGCCTCGAAGCGGGCGCCTAAAACCGTAGCTGCTCAAGGCTGTCTTCGTATCTCGATGCTTGTGTTCTTCCTTCATCTTTATCCTACTTCCTTACGTGCAGCTCTTGCGTGCTAACTCTCTGCGAACAGACTGCTACACAGTCAACTATACGCTCGTTGGAACAGCTCCTCCGACTCGGGCCCGTCACGGTGAAGCAATTGAATCCGGCTCCCTCGCTGCGGCAGACGACGTCGAACCTGCTTACCATTCGAGAGTCGAGCTTCGAAACAAGGCATGGCATATAGTCTCAGAGATACTCTGCCATAATTGAGCGAGCTGAGTGCCTCGTTCTTCTGCACAAGTGGGCACAGTAGCTGACCTCCGGGAGGCAGCGAGGGAAGGTCAGTGACCCGGGAATCATGAATGGTTTGTAGAGTCGGGCCGGATGCCGCCCCGGGAGTTCTCGCGTCCACTGCATCCGCCACTCAATCTTCATCTGCATTCACCTGCATGACGACCTCTCCGAAACACAAGCTCTCCCCACCCTTCCGCGGTGACCACAATGGCTCCTTCCTGCGCCCCAAGGAGCTCCTCGAGGCGCGAAAGCAGGCTTATGAGGGCAAGCTGTATCCCGAAGAGCTGCAGAAGCTCGAAGATGAGCACATCGCTAAGCTCGTGAAGAAGGAGCAGGAAGTCGGGATACGCGCGATCACCGATGGGGAGTTCCGGCGGCAGTACTTCCATCTGGGTGTGTTTCTGCGCTGATGGAGAGGTGTGTACCCCGACGGCTGACGCAGCTGTTGCACTCCAGATTTCTTGAAGCAGCTGGACGGTGTAACGGTGACCGGGGCCATCAAGTCCATTGAGGGCAAAGGGGGGATGATGCCGCCCCAGCTGTCGGTAACGGGCAAGGTACGTCGGTGAGGTTGTACTTCTCCGAACGCGTGCTCAACACCGCTCGAATAGCTGGGTCTCAGCAAGCCGATCGAAGTCCCGGACTACAACTACGTCCGATCTCTCATCGATCCTGCGAAGGGGCACATTGGCAAGATCAACATACCCTCGCCGACTATGGCGCACTTCCGCGGCGGCGTGAGTTGGTTGGGTGATGAGAAGGAAGGAAGCAGACTGACACGATCACAGCGCGCGGCGATCAACATTGACGCGTACCCGGACATGGATGTATTCTTTGAAGACCTGGCGAAGGTCTTCCGGGAAGAGATAGATGCGCTGTACGCGGCTGGGTGCAGGTAAGCGGCGTACATATCCTGCGTCGTGCCAGTCAATAACGTCTGCAAGATATATACAACTGGACGACACCAATCTCGCATACCTATGCGATCCCGAGATGAGGAAGTCCGCCGCCGATCGGCACGGCGACATCAACGCTCTTCCGCGGCAGTACGCCAAGCTCATCAACGCCTGCATCGACGGTCGTCCGGATGACCTGTGCATCGCTATCCACCTCTGCCGCGGGAACTACCGCTCAACCTTCTTCGCCTCGGGCGGATATGAGCCCGTCGCGGAGGTTCTCTTCCGGGAGCTCAATGTCGACTGCTACTTCCTCGAGTGGGAGAACGAGCGCAGTGGGGACTTCAAGCCCTTGCGATATCTGCCTTCTGGGAAGGTTGTGGTGCTCGGACTGGTGTCGTCGAAGGAATCGACCATGGAGAAGAAGGAGGATATCATTGCCAGGATCCATGAAGCGGCCAAGTATGCACCGCTGGAACAGCTGGCGTTGAGCCCGCAATGCGGATTCTCTTCGACGGAGGAAGGCAATAACATTTCGGAAGAGACACAATGGGAGAAGATGAAGCTGGTCTTGGAGATTGCGAAGGAGGTGTGGTCGGACGCATGAACGGAGAATCGTAAAATCATGGTGTACATAGGGATGAACTGGAGTTTTCTCAGAATCAGTTTGTAGACATGAGTTGCAGAGTTGAGGACTAGTGAGGACGAGAGTGATCGCCTCACACTGACAGCAAGCCTCACAGAGTCACACGACTGAGGCTTGAGTCGGTCCGGACTTCCGGCATAGTGATGGAGACAAGCCAAACAAAGCACCACACGCCTTTATAAGGCCGTTACGTAGGGCTGTGCAGCTCACGCATCTCTTTCTCGAACCAACATCATCCTCACGAGCTTTTCCCAACAACGTGAGTAGCTTCTCCTGTTGCTTCCTGCTGCTACATTCAGATGTTCTGCACCGGAAGCGTCGTCCATTCTTCTTATCGCGCTCTGTGGCCACTCTGTCAAAGCTGACTCTCTCGTAGCATGCAGATCTTCGTCAAGACTCTTACTGGCAAGACCATCACCCTCGAGGTTGAGTCCTCGGACACTATCGACAACGTCAAGGCCAAGATCCAGGACAAGGAGGGGTGAGTGCGCCATACACTGTCGTGCGGGCAATTGCTTATCGGTCGTAGCATCCCGCCCGACCAGCAGCGCCTGATCTTCGCCGGCAAGCAGCTTGAGGACGGGCGCACCCTCTCGGACTACAACATCCAGAAGGAGTCCACTCTCCACCTCGTGCTCCGTCTTCGTGGCGGCATGCAGATCTTCGTCAAGACCCTGACGGGCAAGACCATCACGCTCGAGGTCGAGTCCTCGGACACGATTGATAACGTCAAGGCGAAGATCCAGGACAAGGAGGGCATTCCGCCCGATCAGCAGCGTCTCATCTTCGCCGGCAAGCAGCTCGAGGATGGACGCACGTTGTCGGACTACAACATCCAGAAGGAGTCGACGTTGCATCTCGGTGCGTTACTAATTTCAATCACATGCGACTCATACTGACTCAACCTTAGTCCTCCGTCTGCGTGGTGGTATGCAGATCTTCGTCAAGACCCTCACGGGCAAGACTATCACCCTCGAGGTCGAGTCGTCTGACACCATCGACAACGTAAAGGCGAAGATCCAGGACAAGGAGGGCATCCCTCCCGATCAGCAGCGCCTCATCTTTGCTGGGAAGCAGCTCGAAGACGGCCGTACCTTATCCGACTATAACATTCAGAAAGAATCCACCCTTCATCTCGTCCTGCGCCTCCGCGGCGGTATGCAAATCTTCGTCAAGACCCTGACGGGCAAGACGATCACGTTGGAGGTCGAATCCTCCGACACGATCGACAACGTCAAGGCGAAGATCCAGGACAAGGAGGGCATCCCACCTGACCAGCAGCGTCTCATCTTTGCTGGCAAGCAGTTGGAGGATGGTCGCACTCTTTCGGATTACAACATCCAGAAGGAGTCGACCCTGCACCTCGTCCTCCGTCTGCGTGGTGGTATGCAGATCTTCGTCAAGACCTTGACGGGCAAGACCATCACCCTCGAGGTCGAGTCGTCTGACACCATCGACAACGTGAAGGCGAAGATTCAGGACAAGGAGGGTATTCCCCCGGACCAGCAGCGCCTTATCTTCGCTGGCAAGCAGTTGGAGGACGGGCGTACTCTGTCTGACTACAACATCCAGAAGGAGTCCACCCTTCACCTCGGTACGTTGCTAACTGTTCATGACATGGCTCATGCTGACATGTTGTTCAGTCCTTCGTCTCCGCGGCGGCCTGTAAGGCGCGGGCCTAATGCCCTTGTAACGTTGGCTTCACACACAACATTGTACTTTACGCTCTTTACGATTATGACGTTGAAACAGTGGATGAGAATACAGTTGCCGCGTCGAAAGTTGTGCGGATGCTTGTGAGACCTGTCGCCCGCCATGGGGGCTTACACTCGTTGACGCGCGGAGGCGCGTCCGTTCCAAACGACCACGTGTCCCCTTGCTGGCACACCCGTGGAGTTACGCCACAAACTTGCAAAGCTACCCTCCTGCTCTCATCAAGCTCTTGTTCAGGTCTGAGTACCCCTCTGTTTATCTGACAATCTTGCGTTTCTTGCTTCATCATGTCGGGCGCTATCAAGGCTGTGCGTGGAACGCTTTTTGAGCGGGCGAAAACATCGTTAGCTAACGTTCGTATGTACAGATCGTAAAGTGTAAGTCATGTTCCCCTGCTCGTCTTCGTGAGCTGACGATCTGACGCGCCGCGTTGTGTAGCCGTCATCTCTGGGGACTCCCTCGTTCTGCGCGGAAAGGCCGGTCCGCAAGGCCAACCGCCTAAGGAGCGGTGTGTGCACCCCGAGCGCGTGCGCAGCGAACGCGACTGATCTCGACGCGCTTTTCCCAGCATTGTGCATCTCGTAGATGTCGTGTCGCCCAGGCTTGGGAGCGCATCCAGGGAGGACGAGGTGCGTGATCGGACGTGCTGCAAGCAGCACTAGACGCTGACTTTCGGCGATCAGCCGTGGGCCTTCGAAGCGCGCGAGTACCTTCGCGCTGCTGCTGTCGGCAAGGAAATTACCTTTACCTCTACGCACTCACTACCTCCCAATGACGAAACGCTGCGCGACCTCGGTACGGCAGACATCGGAGGACACGATCTATCCGTGGAACTCACCAAGGCTGGCTGGGCGAAGGTGAAGGACCACAAGGGTGCGGATGAGGACCCTCGTACAAGGTGTGTATCTATCCTACGTCACATACGCGCAGCTTACTGAACGCCCAGGATGCTGCGCGACCTTGAAAACGAGGCAAAAGCCGCCGGCAAGGGTCTCTGGAACCCACATGGACCGATGGTACCTCCTCCTTCCCCCTCTCATGTGTATCCGCTCACGCCCTCGAACCAGGCTCGCAAGGTACACTACACGATGCCGGAAGACTCGCAGGCATTTGTCACCGAGTACAAGGGCAAGCCGCTCGACGCAATTGTTGAGCAAGTGCGCGATGGTACAACCTTGCGCGTGCGGTTGCTATTGGACGCAGAGCATCAGATGGCCAACATAGCACTTGCTGGTGTGCGCAGCCCGCGGACTGCCGCGAAAGCTGGTGAACCCTCTGAGCCCTTTGCGGAAGAGGTGCGCCTGTCCTTATTGTCAAATACGTGAGGACTGACTTGTGCCGCAAGGCGAAATTCTTCGTGGAATCCAGGCTGTTGCAGCGCGCTGTCAAGGTTCAAATCTTGTCATTGCCGAGCGCGTCAGCCATGCCGCTACAGGGCGCCGCAACGCCGGCGACTGCAACCATCTTCATCGGCAGCGGTGCGTTCGTAATGTCTTTTGGCCGATGCACTTGGTTGATATTTTATCAGTACTTCATCCTGCTGGCAACGTTGCAGAGTTCTTGGTCGCTGCTGGACTAGCACGTATCGTCGACTGGCATGCCGGCATGCTCGCGCCCAGCGGCAGCATGGAAAAGTTGCGCACTGCGGAACGAACTGCGAAGGAGAAGCGCTTGAACCTGTACGCGTCGCTGCCTGCGCCAGCCGCTGGAAAGACAAACGGCACAGCGATCAATGGTCAACCGCGTAACTTCGAGGGTACTGTTACCCGCGTCTGGAGTGCCGACCAAATCAGCTTGTTGCCCAAGGACTCAAAGAAGGAGCGCCGTGTACAACTCAGCTCGACGAGAGGGCCGAAGTATGTGACCCTTTTCATTGGCGCTATATAACATACTGAACATCGCTTAGACCTTCAGATCCGAAGCAGGCGCCGTATGCACAGGATGCGAAGGAGTTTCTCCGCAAGAAGCTTATCGGCAAGCACGTCAAGGTCACGGTCGACTTCATCCGCCCGAAGGAAGGCGACTTTGAGGAGCGTGAATGCGTCACCGTTCGTTACGGTGGTCAAAATGCGTACGTTCCCCCTCTCGGGTAACAGCTGAACGCACTAACGCTGACCCCGCAGCAACATCGCAGAGCAACTCATCGAGAAAGGCCACGCGACCGCCTTACGCCACAAACGCGATGACGAAGACCGCTCGCCTGATTATGACAAGCTGATGGCTGCCGAGGCCAGGTGAGTCCTATTACATGACATGCAGGAGATACCACTAATGCAATTGCATTCAGCGCGGTCGGCGAGTCGCGTGGTATGCACTCCGGCAAAGATCTTCCTCCACCAAAGCAGCCCCTCAACATCTCTGAGGTTTGTTGGTCTCAGAATCTCCCTTCCCTATCTCACACATACATCCTTAGTCTGCACACCGCGCAAGCCAGTATGTCAGTGGCTTCAAGCGGGTTGGTAGGGTTCCTGCTGTTGTCGAATATGTTGCGTCCGGTTCGCGATTCAGGTATGACCGATCCACGCCTTCCTGACTACTGATCTAATGACGTGCAAGAATATTCCTTCCCAAAGATAACCAGACGCTCACGTTGGTCCTTGGTGGTATGTTGTTTTCCCTCGTCTACGTCGTAATTTTTATGGATCTTCTTTGTAGGTATACGCGCGCCTCGAACGTCACGCAACCCCAGCGAGAAGAGCGAGCCCTTTGGCGAGGAGGCATTCGATTTCTCAACGCGGAGATACTTGCAGCGCGACGTCGAGATCGAAGTCGATGGCGTGGACAAGTCTGGTGGCTTCATTGGGTCCCTCATTTTGAACAAGACTGAGAATGCTGCGGTTGCGCTTGTCCGGGAAGGTTTGGCATCAACACATTCTTCCTCAGAAGGCACTTCTTGGGCAAGACAACTGCAGGAAGCTGAGGAGGAAGCAAAGCAAAACCGGCGCAACGTACGTGTTCGCCCAAGTTCGTTATAGCATATTCACACCTGTGCATTAGATGTGGAGCAATGCCGAGGAGAAGGTGGAGGTTGCGCCAGTAGCCGACAGCTCGTCAGCATTGGCCCCCGAATATCTCGATGTCATCGTCAGCGATGTGCGCACGAACAATGGTTTCTCTTTCTCTGTACAAATACTCAATACCGAGGGTAAGCACTCCTGCCTGCTTTCATCATTTTCATTGCTGACGAAAAATCTTAAGGTATCGCATCTCTGGAGAAACTCATGCGCGACTTCTCGTTGCATCATCAAGGCGCTGTCGCTGCCCCGCCCAATTTCGTTCCGCGAGGCGGTGACTTGGTGTCTGCCCGCTTTTCCGATGGCGCTTGGTATCGCGCCAAGATTCGCCGCGCATCACCTATCAAGAAGGAGGCCGAAGTCACTTTTATCGACTACGGCAACCAGGACACCGTAACGTTCTCCGCCATCCGCCCTCTTGATCCCAAGTTCCGCGCATTACCTGGCCAGGCGCACGATGCTCGCTTAAGGTGCGTTCGACCATCTGAGTGTGATCAATCTGTTGCTGACTTGGCCACTTGTCTAGCTTCGTCAGGATTCCTGGCCCGGAAAGCGAATATCATGCAGAAGCTGTCGACCGATTCCGTAGCCTTTGCGAAGGGCGCAAACTCGTCGCGAATATCGACCAACGCGAGGGTAACCTGCTACACTTGCGCCTCATCGACCCGACGGACCCGCAATCCGCTGAGGACCCCTTGGCTTGCATCAACGCGGATCTGCTACGTGACGGTACGTTCTACGCCGACCATACCGCCTCTGACCAAGCATCGTACTGACTTGCGCAACGCAGGTGTGGCTATGATTGACCGCAAGGGCTGCCGGTACATCAACTCCTACCCTCAAGTGCTGAAGAAGCTACAGCAGTCAATCAACCTTGCGAAGCGGGAGCGTCTCGGCATGTTCGAGTTCGGTGATATTGAGGAGGACGAGGACTAGTCTGGTTTGTTCCCTCGCTGCAGTGTTCAGCGAAGCCAGGCATGTTTTGAATACAAAGATGGGCACGTGCATCTGCCATCAGCGCCGTTCTTGCCCAATCCCACTTGTGACAGACCTGGATCTACTGAAAGACTCGCAGAGAAATCTGGAGCGGTACACATCTGTGAGTTCAGCTTGATAACTTGTTCGACTGATGGCATGCGGTCCGACGGTGCCGACAGCCTAAAACGATAAATGCTGGAGGCTCCTGGGGTATCGCACGCGTCGCTGAAGTCGACGGTTCTCCTGATGTCGACGCAACGCTGATGCGGCAAGCCGGCTCTGTTCATGAACTGCCTCCGAGTCGCTCATCACCGTGCCTCTGTTCAACAGGTGATGCAGCCCAGGATCCGCGACGGACCGCCGGTAAGCTGGCTTATATGTACGAATATCAGGAAGACTACCGAGTTTTCTACAAGTACATACCTCGGCAAGTGGTCGATCGCTGTCTGGTCGTTGTGATTTATCCGAGCCAGACCTCGGCCTCTGCATCGAGTATATGGCCAAGATTGCGTCGCCGACGGGCGTCAAGCATCCCTGTAAGTACAGCCAGTCTATGTAGCCAGAGACGGGCAGAAGCCGGATATATGACGCCGACTGGCCTCCCTTCCAGGTTCTTCGTCCTCGAGACCTGCGCCCGCATAATGGGATTCGCAGATCGCCTGCCCATCATCTCTGGGCGTTGTTGGCCTGCCGCCTCGCCTGTCCCTTACAGCATCGTCGCACGCGCTCTCGACAATACACTCTCACTAGTCTGCGTGCTCAAGAAACCTCAGCCTCAACAGCAATGGCCGAAAGGCGGTGTAGGCTGAACTCCCTCCGAGAAATATTATATCTTCTCGACGGGCGAGAAGATCAAGATATTCAGCTCTAGCTCGCTGATCACCTGGTAAGTGACCGGTCTATGATTCGTCGTATCTCTCTCACATATGGTGCAGTCCCTGGATGCGCCAGGGATTTGTACTCCCCGACTGCTCCAATATCAACCTTCCGAGTGTTTGCGAGCTTTGGCCCCCGATATCAACTACATCGACGGGCAGTACGTGCTGTACTACTCCGTGTCTACTGTTGGCAGCCAGAACTCCATCATCGACTCGAACGACGGCGACGGTCTGAACGGCTTGAAGCTCACCTTCGGCTCGTGCTGGAACGGCATGTACCAGGTTGGCCTCTGGCCCAACATCAAGACGCGTGCATCCATAGGTCATCCTCAATATAGTCATAAGCCAATGCTGATTCTCTGCAGGACCTCCCCGGGCACGTATCTTGCCGCAAGCAACGGCCGCGCCGCGGATGGCGCCTTCGTTCACAAGCCGCCTTCGTCTCAGTAATGCTACTTTATGTTCTTCTCTGACGGTATCACACCGTTCGATGGTGTACGTCCCCGCGCCAGCCTTCCTCTTCCATGTTCAGTCAACCTTCACTTAGGCGACGTCCCGCCCCGCCTCCGGCAAGGAGTACAAGGTCCTCGTCGGTCGTGGTGCCCGCGGCTTGAGCCTATACTATGGAAAGCTCGGCATGACTTTGTGGAGGACCCAAGCCCGCCCACATGCTCACTCGCGCTCGGCTCGCACGACAACGTTTACGCACCAGGTGGCCAGAACCTGGCCAGAACATATTCCACGACCCTGTGTCCAACCACGACGTCATGGTGGACCACTACATCCCCAACAATGCCTTCGGTGGTCCTTCGTACCTCGGCATCAACTACCTCGACTCCTCCAGTGGCTGGCTAGTCGTGGTTGTCTGAAAAACCCTGTCCCTGGCGGGAGTGGCACGCTCCGAGCACCGTGTACTATATTCATGGTTCTACCAGGACTCAGTGGTAAATTGTATTATAGCAAGGAAAAGGGGAACATATCGTCGTCGTATATTTTCCGATGGGAAATCGAGATGGGTACATGGGATCAAGTAGTTGCTCAATAAGTTCCATCGCGCAATCAGCGCTCAGCGCCCGCAAGGAGAGCAAGTCAAGCTTCAAGACGAGTAGGAGATTCTGCGAGTCTAGAACTTGGAAGGCTCTTGAAACAAACGTCAATCGACTACATCGTACACTATCTTCACCACATGGTCCGCCTTTCTCCCGGTATGCTTCATTACGCCAATATAATCTAGCTCATGCAGAGCGCGCACGAAGCGCGCCTGCACCTCCAGTCCCCATTTTTCAGCATCTATCCCGTCATCTGCAACGCCCTTCTTGCCTTTATTTCGGCTGTTTTTGCGACTGGTTTTGTCTTTTTCGTTATTCCCGCCGTCTCCCTCGGTCAGGCCGTGCGCACGCTCCTCCCTCTGCGTCTCCAAAACGATCCGAAAAGCTTCAAACCAGTCGTATACATTGATCATGCGCCCACTGTCCAGATAGCGTGCGAACAGGATGGCAGTGTCTGGAAGTGCCCACAGCGGGGTGTCGTCGTCATCATCGTCGTCGGATTTTGTTGAGTGACAGACATTCTCCGCGCCGGCTTCCGTAAATGCGTGCGGTTGCACGAGCCCTGCGAGGACTGTCGAGCGTACGTTCGGGTTGAGGAGCTGTGAGGGCCATCAAGATGAGACTAGACGAAGGCTGAAAATGAAGAGCTACACACCTCGGACGGAAAGGGTGCGCGGTTGGTGTACCAGATCTGGAAGAGGTCACATTCTTCAATGCGGACCGAGAGCAGATCACTATAGAAAGGCATAAGCGAGATGGTAAGCACTTTTGGAATTGATGATAGGACTAGGAATGTCAACGTACCCAAGGTATACCGCCAACCATTCCCCGAATTCAGTCCCGATTGCTCTGTACGGTTCAACTTCGTCGTCCTCCTGATCCTGATGCGTAGAGCCCAGCGCGCGGATATATTCTCGCACTTCCACTTCTGCGTCTCGGGCGTCCGTCAATGATGCAAGAAGGGCCCTCAACTCTTCCAAAAGGGCACTTAATTCGCTTGCTTCCAGAAGCCTGCCCACGTCGATAGTCAGAGAAGCAACATATCGGTGGAAGGAATGGACTGACTTAACCATGCGAATGAGATGCTTCAAGTCCGGCGGCGGTCGTCCTCGAAGTACGCCGCTCATGATCGTGAGCATGTCCGCGTCCCACGGAAGTCCACGGTGTCCTTGCGCAGATATGAAGGCGTTGACACATCGCGCAATGCCCAAGCCCATTCGCACTTTGCGAGCTTCTGCATGAAATACTTTCCTTGCCGTCTCTCTTTCGGTCAATGAGCCGTGAAAATTCGCATGTGATGAGGACTGCGCTATCAATGGGAGGGCAGCTAGTGGTTCTGTCGCGAAGTGTCTCATATGCGCGATCTGACGACGCCGGGTCAAGCCATGCAAACTCAGGCAGGACAACAAAACACACTTGAAGTATGGTCACGGCTGCGTCGACGGTGGCGTTATGTTGCGCCATGTATACGGCAAGAAAATCGAGTGCAGCTGGTCCAAGCATGAGGCCAGGGTCGAATCCGACGTCGAAGAATGTCTGAGGACGTACTGGTGAACTCCGAACGGCCACTCTTAGAGATGAACGTACCTTTTCCACTATGGTTGCGACGACAGCTGCGGCAGAAGGGAAGGCTATACTGCGCAGACGCAGGAGCGCGAGCACAGAATGCGGGAAAGTAGCATGAATATACGACGGCGCTGGAGGCGAGGCACATGCGAGCACAAATGTCAAAGGCGATTGTGATGCAAATAAGCTGTCAGGGTCAGTACGGGTATCCTATAACAACCGGATGCCCACCTGCAGATCTCAAATAACTGTCGCACAATGCTCGGATCGAAGTCTTCAAAGTCGCAGAGCACAGCGACGAGGCGCACGTCGGGCGCGGTGCGATGGCATGCAGCCAATAGACCGAGGTCGTACATCGCTAATGAGTTCGTACGGCGCTTGAGCTTCGACACTGGGATATCATCGGGCGACTACACAAAGCGGCGGCGGAGGTAATACGCACCTCGTTCGAGTAAAGTTGGATGTTCGACGAAGCCAGAGACCAACGCTTTCATGCAGGTCGTGATGTTCGAGCACACTTCCGGGTGCAATTCAACGACTGCAACATCGTCCTCGGCTCCCATGCGAGCAGCTGGCTGGGAGAGCAGCGATGAAGTACTAGGACAATCTCCAGCAGAAACGAAGGGAGAATGAATAGAGTGGTGAATGAGCGAGTGTCAGTCGAATTCAATGGGGAGCATTGTATGTTCACGTACTCGTGAGGCATATAGTAGGAATTTCAGGATAGGGCAAGCCAGCCAAAGCGCTGGCATTAGTTTGCCTTATCTCGTCTACCACTGAGTGAAGTATCGGCTCATGGACGTCGTTTTCTATGGCCTGTGTGGCACTAGTCAACGTTTTGAAATCCGTGTCCGGGGCGATGCACCTACCTGCACCCTCTCTAGACATCGTGTCCAAACCTTCCGATATTCCTCTAGCCAAGCAACCTTGCCACTCGGATCTGGTTTAGATGCTTTTGAGGGTGAGGATTCGTGGAGGTCCTCGTCTGTACCATTCAGCGGCCCTCTGCCAACCAAAGTAAGGGTCACTCACCGGCGCCTTCGAAGGGGATATAGACAGCGGACTAAAGATGAGTCTACCATGGCTGCAGAGTGCGAAACGGGTCACCTGGCTTATATCGTCGAGATTGACGGGCGACATGTGAGCTTGGACGAAGAGGACAAGTTTGTTCGCGTTTACTAGACGCGTCGCGACGCGTCAATATTTGATTTCAATCTTGTCTCCTACCATCATTTCGACATGTCCTCCTCACCGCTGCACATGCCCAGCTCGCCCGAACCCGATGGTGGGGACGTGGACATGAATGACGGAACCAACGATGAGACCTTTCCCGACGCGCCGCGAGAAAGTCTTTTCCTACCGGGTACCCCGTCCGCCGCGGGCACGCCAGCGCGTTCCAGGGCTTCCCGCGCCCCGGACACGTCTCCTTCGCGCAACATTGTCGCGAGGAGGGCGATGGGTATGAGCACGCCGCGCCGCGGGCCGCGCACACCGCTTTTCGAAGGTGCGTCGCGTCGATTTTCGCGTCCTCGACGCGTTCACTGACTAGCGATCAGGTGGCACTTCGTCCCCGATTGCATTCCCGTCTTCCACTCCTGCCAGGGGTCCGGCAAGACAGGCCACTCCATCTGACCGCTCTGATGGGAGCATTCTTGCATTTCCTTCGTGAATTCCTCGAAACCATATACGCGACTTGGAATTGACCTCTTCGCAGCTCGCCGTCGAAGACCCCGCGAAACCGCCGGGGAGATATTCATTCTTCCCTTTCTCTGACTCCGACTTACCGTCGTCATCGCGAGTCCGAGCTCAGACCCACCCGCAATAACCTCCAGTCCGATGCCTCGGGTCTCGACGTGCCTATGTCCGATGCTGCGAATCTCTCCGCCCTTCCTGCAGCCCCTTCAGACGAGCCGGATGAAATACGCGCCATCTGGGGCACGACTGTGCATCTTGCCGATACCATGCGTCTATTCCGTGAATTCTTACGCGGGTTCAAGCCCAAGTATCGCGTCGCGTACGACCGCGAGCAGGGGCTGGCCACTCGCGCTCAAGCATCGCCCGAGGAGGGTGACCAGACCCTATACGAGTCATACCTCCGCCGTATGCGCCTGACGGATCAGACAAACCTCAACCTGGACATCGTGAACCTCGCGGCTTACCCGCCGTCCAAAAAACTATACATGCAAGTTATCAAGTACCCCCAGGAGGTTGTACCCGCTATGGACCAGGTGCTCAAGGACGAAATGTTGCGCTTCGCGGAGCTGGACCAGGAAAACGGCGAGGATAGCATGCTTGGCGAGGCCGGCGACGCAGAGATTGCGGCTATCATGGGCAGAGTCTACAAAGTCAGGCCTTTTGGATTGTCTGCGAGTAACATGCGAAACCTCAATCCGACCGGTTAGTGCATCACAGAAAGCACATGCATCGGTCTAACATGTCCTCACAGACACGGACAAGCTTGTCTGCATCAAAGGTCTAGTTATTCGTGCGACGCCTGTCATCCCCGACATGAAGACGGCCTTCTTCCGCTGCCTAACCTGCCAACACACTGTACAAGTCGAGATCTACCGGGGAAAAATTGAGGAGCCTGCAAGCTGCCCACGCGATGTCTGTGGTGCACCCGGGACCATGAACCTCGTGCACAATCGCTGCGAGTTCGCCGACCGTCAGGTCATCAGGCTGCAGGAGACGCCCGACGCGGTACCGGATGGGCAGACACCGCACACGGTTTCGCTGAGTGTGTATGATGAGCTCGTCGATGTGGCCAAGCCTGGAGACCGCCTCGTCGTGACGGGTATCTTCCGCAGCGTGCCCGTGCGCGTAAACCCTCGCCAGCGGACGCTTAAGAGCTTGTTCAAGACCTATCTCGACGTCGTGCACGTCAAGCTCGGCGGCGATGGGACACTCGGTTTCGACAAGTCGACGCGACCTGCAGGGGGTGACCGACTCCCAGGGGTAGGCGGCGTCGGCGATGGCGCGGATAGCGAAGCGGAGCGCGAGGGCCTGCAGACGCGACGGACGGAGATGGAGGCCAAACTCAAGCAGCTCAGCCAGCGGCCCGATATATATGAACTACTCTCGCGCTCTCTCGCACCATCCATCTGGGAGATGGACGACGTGAAGAAGGGCATCCTGCTGCAGCTCTTTGGAGGCACGAACAAGAGCATTGCACGCGGTGGTGGCGGAGGAGGTCCCAGGTATCGTGGGGATATAAACGTGCTCCTTGTCGGTGATCCTGGTACTAGTAAGTCCCAGATACTGCAGGTGCATTTCCTTCTGCTGTCGGTCTCTTCCTGAGCTGATGCGTGGTTTATCGTTCAGTACGTTCACAAGATCGCACCGCGCGGCGTATATACATCCGGCAAGAGTTCATCTGCTGTCGGTCTCACGGCGTATGTGACTCGGGATCCGGACTCCAAACAGCTAGTTCTTGAGAGGTCAGTGAACGTATCGCCTTCTTACTCCACTTCGGTATTGACTACGGGGCTTAGTGGTGCCCTTGTTCTGAGTGACGGAGGCGTCTGCTGTATTGACGAGTTCGACAAGATGTCGGACGCTACTCGCAGCGTGCTGCATGAAGTGATGGTATGCGATTTGCTCCACTTCCGGAGCCATTCTGACCTCTTTGCAGGAGCAGCAAACCGTGTCTATAGCGAAGGCCGGCATCATCACTACGCTCAACGCACGGACGTCTATCCTTGCTGCAGCGAACCCCATAGGCTCCAAGTACGACCCAGACCTGCCTGTTACTCGCAACATCGACTTGCCGCCGACGCTCATCTCGCGTTTCGATCTTCTGTACCTTGTGCTGGACCAGGTCGACGAAGCCCTTGATCGCAAGTTGGCGCAGCACCTAGTGGGGCTTTACTTGGAAGATACGCCCGTCAATTCTGCGTACGAGATACTTGTGAGCATCGATCGCAGTACTTGGTGTGCTGTCTGACAACATCGCTCAGCCGATAAACGAGCTTTCGGCGTACATTGACTACGCACGATCGCGCGTTCATCCCGTAATCACGGAAGAAGCCGGCAACGAGCTCGTCCGCGCGTACGTCGACATGCGCAACATGGGCGACGACCCGCGTGCGAGCGAGCGCCGCATCACAGCCACGACCCGACAGCTGGAGAGCATGATCCGCCTGTCCGAGGGTCACGCCCGGATGCGCATGTCTGGCTTCGTCGAGCTGCAAGACGTGCAGGAGGCTTACCGGCTGATGCGCGAGGCGATCCGCACGAGCGCGATGGACCCGCGGACGGGCAAGATCGACATGGGCATGCTGAACACCGGCACGGGCCAGGGCCAGCTCAAGCTGCGGGACGACATGCGCCGGGAGCTGCTGAGCGTACTGGGCGCATCAGGCTCGCGGGGCGTGCGCTGGTCGGAGGCGATCAAACAGCTCGGCAGCCAGAGCACGATCAGGGTTGAGCCGGCGGAGTTTGCAGAGGTGATCAAGGCGCTGGAGAACGAGGGGGTGGTGAAGGTGGTGGGCGAACGCGAAAGACGGGTGATCCGTAAGATAGATGCGTGAAATTGGTGTTTTTGGTATCGCTTTCGTCGCTGTCTATATGTATCTACTGTGTATCCTATCCTCAATATGTAGGTCCATGACTGTCCTGCCTATTATTATGTGCTCTTATTTCAAGCGAGCGTGAAACAGAAGGATTACTGACGAACCAGGGTCCAGGTGACGATACGCAGACGACTGCATGACGAAGCGCCATTGCAGGGCCCTCGTACGCGGCTAACTTCCGACACTTGCGACCACCCAAGCAACATCTAAGTATCATGGCCTCTTCTCTCAGACGCGTCGACAAGCTCACGATCACATTCCTGGTGGACAACAACATTGAATGGCACGCCAGTCAGCCACAGATCGCGTCCATCGGTAACTGATTAGCGTGCAGGATGACCAAGTTGCCCCCCGGGTTCACCCATGAGCTCATGCAGCATGTCCCTCATAGCAAGGTCGATGAGCTGACAGGTGTTCCGACGCTCGACTTTGACCATTTCTGTTGTGGTGAGCTCTTCCTTCCACCTACCGCGCCTGAGCTGATGTACGCGATCGACGTAATATATAGGCGCTCACGGATTTGCCGCCCTCATCGTGGGCTTGTTCCCCGCACAATGTCATTCTCCCCTCACTGATTATCGCCGCAGGAGACGAGCGTAGGTAACGAGCCTCCCGAGCTCACGCTCTTCGACACGGGCCCCGACACCCTCTCCCTCCCCCGCAACATCCGCGCCATGGAGGTCGGCCCGGACCGCATCACCCGCGTCATCACCTCGCACTGGCACTCTGACCACACCGGCGGACTCCTTGCCTTCCTTCGCCTCCGCTCCCCCAGCTCCAACTCCTCCCCCTGCATCGTCGACGTGCACCCCGACCGCCCCGACGCGCGCGGCATCGCCCCCGGGCCGACGTTCGACAAGGTCGCCTGCGCGCTCCCGCGGGACCCTACGCTCGTTGAGATCGCCGAGGCGGGCGGCACGGTCGAGCAGCACGCCGAGGGGCACGCCGTCGCCGGCGGCACGGTCTGGGTGAGTGGGGAAATCCCCCGGGTGACCGAGTTCGAGGCCGGGCTCCGCGGCGGGATGCGCTTCAAGGACGGCAAGTGGGTGCACGAGCCGCACATTATGGACGAGCGGTACGCGGCGATCGATGTCGCCGGGCGAGGGCTAGTGCTGTTCAGCTCGTGCTCGCATGCGGGGATCGTCAATGTGGTAAAGGACGCGGTGACGACGTTCAAGCGGCCGGTGCATATGGTGCGCGTTGGGCTGGCTGTATGTGCTGCGTGGAGGAGTAGGAAGCTTACAGTTGTACTCAGATCGTCGGTGGTCTGCACCTTGCGGGGCCAGAGTTTGCCCTTCGGATCCCCCAGACGGTGGATTTCCTGGCGGATCGGCTGCGTCCCAGCCCAACGTACATTCTTCCTATGCACTGCACTGGCTTCCAGGCGAAAATAGCACTGGAGAAAGCACTTGGTGAAGGGTGCGTGCCCGCGGGTGTCGGCCACAAGGTCAATATCGTTGGGAGTCGCACGGATGAGGAAATGTTGTTTGCGCCAGTGTGGACCTAATGAGCAGACTCGTCCTTGACACGGAGGTTGACGATCGTCAAGTGTAGCATTCGCCCTATGGTACGAACCATAAATACAGCAGCTGAATCCAAAAGCCATGAGAACAATGAAGGCGTGAGTGCATGAACCTCCGGTCGCTTCAACCGAGATACTTCCAGATCAAGTAGAAACAACCAAATGTGCCAACACAGCCAGCAAAAAAGATATACATGTCTTGCGTGCTGCAAAGGTGTTAAAGCTATTGCGGATCCAGTAACACACAACGCACCTCCTCCGCTCGATCCAGCCAATGACATCCCTGCTCAAGCCGAGCGTATTTGCTGCATCAAGTAGCCGCCGTTGCGTCCCCTTGAGCATATTGCGCTGGTCGACGAGGTTATCGAGCACGGCCTGCCCCTGCGCGAGGAACTCGTCGAGTCGCGTGTCCGTCTCGCGGATGAAGGAGTGTTCGTCGAGGGCGTGGCTTTCACGTGCGCTGTAGACTGAGTTGGGCGTGGCAGACCGGAAGGGGGATTCGGATATAGATTCAGAGGGCGTGGCGGAGGGGGCGGCAAACCGTCGGCGGGCGGCTTCGGTGGCGTTTGGGGCTAGGAGAGAGGCGCGCTCCTCGGTGGCTTTCTGCAGGGAGAGAGTGGATGAGCGACGTAGTTGACAGATGAGCGGATTGCGTACTTGTTGCGCAGCCTCTGCTCGGAGGCGCTCGAATTGCTGGCGCAATTCAGTGTAGTCTTGGCGAAATTTCTGAACGCGCCTGGAGAGGCAATCAGAACGCGAATGTCTTTGTGAAGCGTGCTACGTGCATGAGGGCTTTCTCTTGCTTGGCCTTGATCATCTCACGTTTCGCCATGGAATCGTAGTCGTCAACCGTGCGCTGCATTGCTGCGAGGGACGCGGATATCTGCCCTAACAAGGCGCTGTGAGCAGGCAGAAGAGTACATTGGTTTCTGGGGGCGTCCCAGAGAGCATACAAAGCAGGTGTTCCAGATGCGGCTCGGATCAGCTCCTCTAGAATACCTCCAGGTCGGTATGTCCATCTCTTCGCCGCGACAGCGCCCAGGCATGCAACACGCAGAAACGGTACGCACCCAGAAGTGCTGGGGAACTGTCCCCACCGCGCATGCGTTCGAGGTCAGACTGTATGGAGCTCGTCTGGCGGACACCGGAGGTGTACAAGGAGTTCATGGCGGGCGGCGGACGACGAGGAGCACGGTGGCGGGAGGCAAGTTCGAATGGGGGGGCGTGAGAGAGTGCACGTGGGACGCGTCGACGCGATCGTGAACTGACGCGCGCCGCCGCCTTCACCAGCGCCATCATCATCACCATGTCCTCCTTCTCCCCAGCGCCCGCGCACCGTCGCGCCTCGCTTCTGCGCACGTCTCCGAGGGCGGGGGGCAGCAAGAGGCCCTCGCGCATGAGTCTCACGCCCTTCAGCGTAGGCTCGTTCACAGAAGGAACTGGCATGGACGTCGACGAGCAGTCCTCCGCGCCCACCGAGACAGCGGTGAAGGCAAAATCATCAAAAGAGCTGTTGTATGCGCACTCGCGGGAATTCAAAGTCTCCTACTATGCTGGTCTGCCCTTGGAGGTGAAGAACGCGCTACAAAAGAACAATAGTGAGGATGTTTGTGTGTTTGCACAGTGTGGGCACTGATCGGGGATCAACAGACTTTGAGTACGACAGCATATATGCCGGCTCGATTGACGCACAGACGGGCTTTGCGCTCGTTGCGTCGGCAGAGACGTGCTACGTGTGGCAGCACGCGCAGGTGCACAACATTCTTGGGCGTTGTTCTGCTGCGACTCACTCTTGATTAGGCAGTTTCTGGCATTCCGACATGCTACATCTTTGCGTGCCCTGTCAACGAAGATGACCATCTTACTCCCCCGCTGCATGCTCTGATTCCTTACGGTGCCGGTCGCGAGCCAGGGCTGCTGCTCATGAACCACGCCGGCAAGGTCCGCCTCTGGGACAGCATTAGCATCGGACTCGCAGGAGGCGGTCACTATACCGAGGCGTCTCTGACACTTGAGCCATACGAGACGGTCTCGCACCTCGTGCAAACACATGTACGTGCATTTACTTGAAAGACTGGACGATTATCGAGAGTTTCTTCAGCCGCAAACCTTCGTCGCGTCCACGACTCAAGGGCAATTTATCAAGATCATCCACACATCCGTCGGTGGCAAGCACCACATATCCGTGCAGCCATTCTCCCGCCCCGCGCAATCCTCCTTCGCCCGCTTGACCTCCCTACTTCTCTCTTCGCAGGCCGACGGCCCCCTGGTGCCAGAGACGGGACCCATCGCCGCCGTGGCCCTCGGCAGGGATTCACCTTCTGGTGGTCAGGACGTCTGGGCGCTCGTCGGCCCGCGCATCCAGCGCTGGGACATGAAGCCCGACGGCTGGGAGGAAGCGCTCCTCGACGCCGACGTGCAGGAGCTCGTATGCGACGCCCTACGCGACCGCTTTGGCGCAGCTATCCCTGACCTGAGCCGCGACCTGGGGCTCGAGTGCAATGACGTGCAGATGGACAGGTATGTGGCGCATGTATGGTGGCGGTGGCGATGGCTGACTGAGGCAGCGCCGGGAAGCTCGTTGTGCTGGTTTCATATACACCGGTGGATGCGGGCGGCGTGGATATGGCGATTGACGATGGCAGTCATGTCAAGCGCGTGTTCTCGCTCGTGCGGCTGGCGTACCTCGGTGACACGTTCCGCGTGGAGGACGTACGCGTGGTGCCCTACCAAAGGGTGCGTGCCACAAATTTGTTCCCAGCCTCGTCTGATTTAGTGCCCTGCCAGAACAAAGAATCAGGCGCGCCTGTACAACCTCGCATCAAGCTCGTCTCTGGTGGTCAAGTAGTCGCCATCCAGTTCGGTAACGCGATCGCTTTGTGTTCGCAAGGTATGCATGCTGCACCTTTTGTGGGGGAACTCGTTACTCATTGTGCCCTTAGAATCCGAGTACTGCGACCGTCTCGAGCTCAATGGCGTCACCGACCGCGTCCTGGGCATGGGTGTGCCTGAGGCATCGAACACGGTGCTGGTGATGACCGTCGGCTTGATGATCAAGGCCACGATCGACCTGGAAGCCATGCGGCAATACGACCCATAGTGCGTCAAGTTTTATTTATGTTGTCGCATGGACGGATACTCATTCAAGGACAGTACCGGCCGCGCGTCGCTCATCAAGTCGACCATGACGCAAGCAATATTGTACGGCGCGATGCCTGAGGCAAGTCATGCCGATGATGCTCTCAAAAGCTCGGCAGACTGATGATTTCACGCAGAACCCGCTGCGGTTCAGCTTCCCGCCAGAGGTCGATGCGGATAGCTTGATGGAGGGCGCCTTGCAACTTAGCGGTGCCGTGTTGACGTCCGGTGCGTCTACTATCCGTCCCGAGCTCTTGAACCAGCGTGGATCTCATGCTTCCTCATGCAGACCCCGAGATTATTCGGAAGAACGACGACCTAACGGCGCAGCTCAGTGAGCAGAAGGCGCGGCTGAATTGGCTCATCACATTCATCAACACGAACGGTGTCTTGTTGAAGGTCGGTTTTCCTGTCGTGTCGCAGCGGGATGAACCGTTAAATAGGCGCGCAGATGTCGCAGCGCTGTCGCCAAGCGCTTGTCATGGATGCGGAGAAGCTCTCTGCCGGCCTGCAGCTTTGGATTCTATACGACGACCTTGTGAGGTGCGTTCTACTGAATTGACTGCGGTGTCGCTAAGCCGTCCTTATCTGGCGCATGTAATGCTCATCTACAGAACACGGCCGCGCAACAGCGTCCTCCGCGAAGCAGTGAGCGCTGCATTGGACGCGCTTGACGACTCGATGTACCATGACTCTGCGAGGGCTTTCTTCGGGCAGCACCTGGGGCACCTGGGGGACCTCATCGCGACCGTGCCGGAGGTCTTACAGCGCGCTGATATGACGTCGCGAGATACTTTGCTGGAGACCACAAGCATGGTGCTGGTGAGTATGGGTCTCGTCCTTGATGTTAAGCGTACCAAACCTCCTTCAAGGCAATTCTGGCGTCCGCCCTCGATTTCCGGCAGCAACACACAACCCTGTACAAGCTCGAGCAGCCCATGCTTGACCCATGGACCAGTCAGCCAGCGGTCATCGATGTGCTGCGTCGGCTGTTTGATGCGTTGGAGGCGGCTTTGGAGGGCACGGATGCGCTGTCTGCCGATGGAGACTTGCCCCTCGCCGATATAGCAGGGACCCTGCTGCACACGCTGGAGGAAAGGCTATCGTGGTTGGGAAGGTGCATGCTGGTCACGTATCAGGCTTCGTCTGCTAATGGTACACAGCGCCGTTGCGTTGGAAGATGCTGCATTGCAACGGGAGCGAAACGAGTACCAGATGCTCCTCAACCAGGAACGGCCGCGGATATTGCATACCTTGCGTAGGAATATGACGCTCAGATCTGTGCTCAATGCTCATCCCCGGACAGATAGAAACGGCTTCGCAGATGATGCCTTCCATCTAGCAGAGCTATATCAGGATTTCAGCACGATGGTCGCCCTTTGCCACAAAGGGCAGGTCTTCCCACCTCAGCAGAACGCGGACGCGGCCAGAATTCAGCGTTACGTCGATGTCTACAACGCCAACTTTACGTCCGAGTTGTACGAGTGGTACATCCAGAACGGTGGGTATCAGGATATCAAGCGTCAGGCTTCGCGAACTAATTACATGCATTCAGGCGAGCTGCGCGTGATCTTCGCACTGGATGGTAAACACGCACCCTATCTCGAACACTTCTTCAGTCAGGGATACAGACAAAATATCTCATGGTTGTATGAGCTTACGAAGGGCAACTTGAGCGCTGTACCGCCGCTATTGCTGGACGATGCCCACGGGGCAACAAACTTGGAAGCGAGACATGTGTGTGACTGATGTGTTGTTGTCCCCGCTCTATGTTGACTTCCTTCAGTTGATGCTCAGTATCGGGAAGCTTGCACAGCTCGCCGTCGTGCAGGAACAAGGGAAGACATTGCCTGCAGCGAAAGACGTGTTGGACAGTAAGGGTGTCTTGCCTTCGTCGTAACAGTTGACTAATGCGATTTTCAAGCATTCCATGATGAACTGGACTTTGTCAGCGTCCATGAGGCTATTGTCGATGAGCTCAAGTCGACGCTCGCCTCACAGCGAGGCAGGCAGTCACACGATGTTCAGTCTGAGCACATACTGAAGGCCCAAGCCAAACGACTGAGCAGCACACCTGCATTTGCTCGGGTACTTGCTCTTGCATCTCTCGAACAGAGTGCATGCGGCGCTAATCCTCCAGCAGATTTTCAAAGAGTATGTGCGGACGCTTCTTCAGGGGAGCGTCCTCTCCGTCGAGGACATGGTCGACGTGCTATCCATGCGAGACAACACTGAGTCGCCTGATGCCTACGTGACCGCGTTGAAGTTGCTGTGGGGTACAGACGTACGTCCAGGCCATGCTTGCCAACCTCATGACCTTACTCACTTGAATCAGGACATCCCGCAAAGCCGGAGAGAATCTTCCCTGCGCTCCGTCTGGCGGCGAATCTACCTGCACGACGAGTAAGCTGACTCAGCTGCTCCTCTGTATGCCGCAGTTTTTCACATCCAGCACTAGCTGGGACATGATCCGCGATACGGTTGGCGTGTCCGATGCTGAGCTCATCCAACGATACCATAATACTGCGCTCTACCACACGCTGCACGAGCTGCGATCGCGCACGGACTACATTGCACCAGACGAAGCGGCCGATGTATCACCCAACTCCGCGGAGGTTGCCGCCCGCTGGCCGGGGCTCGCTTCGGACCAAGTCGACGCGCTGCTGGACGACTACGGCGCCGAGTGCCGTGTGCTGGAGGAATACGAGTTGGAGACCGTATGCGCAAGAATTGCGGAGCTGGCAGAGCAGGACTTGGAGGGGAAAGATTAGGTTGGCAAGGGGAATTGTAAGTACATTCGTTCAGGTTGGATGTGCGCTACTTGCGATTGTATGGTCTTTGGTGTCAAATGAAGCCAAACAAACGGCAATGTTGGCATGTAATTTGGCTCTGACCATGCCCATGATATCACCTTTGTATTCACCTGCCAGTAAGTAGCAATGTGCGACATGTGCATGAACGTTAACGTCCTGAAGCTTGAAGCCCAATTCACGCTTGAGCTTGACTTCAGTCGGACCGTTGCCGCCGAACATCGTCGCCGGTCACTGCTAAGTGCTTCTGCCGCACGATGCCGCACATAGCACGTGCCTTCGTAGCACACGGTGCCAACTTGAACTTCCCACGCTCTTGTCGCATACCCCCTGCTGTATGTAAGTACCCTGCGTCGGCGTTCTCCTTGGGCATAGCGCCATTCGGTTCCTCGCCGATATTCAGCGCAGTATATCATAACCTAGCTAGCGTCGGACCAAGGTATGTAAACGGAGGGACCGGGGGACAACCGGCGCCTCCACTATATCTCGCACCCGTAGTGAGTCGTACAGCGGATGACGCTGAGCGTATGATAACGTTCGTTGTTCGATTCGAAGATGAATACATTGGGGGTATGTGCAGTGTCTGTACGCATTTATGTACGGAGGGTATGTGTGCAAGGAAGAACCTGTCCGTGTCGTCGCCAAGAGCAGCGGAAAGCGGCTACGACTTCCCCGCACACCCCGAGAGGCATCATGAGTGGACGGACGATGGGGAAGGCGGCAGAAATTAGGTAGACAGACACAGTGATACATAGTAACGTGTACAATGCTAGCAAGGCCCGGAAAATAGCAATACCAAATAAATCGATGCATGCGCGAGCCGGAATATTAACACAGTAGAAGGACAAGTATGACGGCGGTGGAGAATGTCGATGATAATGTACTATAGACGTAAAGGGCGGGGAAAGGAAACAGCGGTCGAATGAAGTGCGTGATGGGAATGAAGAACGGAAGCTGAGCGCTGAAGGCGTAAAAAGGTCATGCGAGGTCGTGTGTTTTGAGTCTGCGGCGGCTACTGTCAACGTCCGCAGACCGCCATACCGAAGGCTTGGTCATCCGCGTCTTCCGAGACCGTCTCACGGCGCGCGCGCGCATCATCGAAGACAGCCGGGATCTCGCCGTGACGCGCGAGGTGGTGCCAGTAAACCGCCTCACCCGGCTTCAGCTTTCGCGGCGCTACCGGTTCCTTGGGCTCGAAGTACGGCTCCAGAGTATATGCGTCCACAAGCGGCGGTGGTGTATCCGGCGACAGGGGCGGCGAAGAGTGCAGAGTAGGACGATCATGGCGTGCATCAGAAGACCGCTCGAGCGCCGGCGACCGCGAGACCGAGAATGTAGGCGACAAATCTCCTGTCTCGAGCGGTGGCGTGAGGAGGGGTTCGGTAGGGAGCGGAAATGGACGCGATGGGAACGGTTGGGTGGCACGAATTTGGTCCCGCGGAGCGATGGCGACGCTGACTGGCTGCGGCGTGTAGGCATGGAGGGGCATAGCAACATGCAAGGGAACAGGGTCAAACGGTATGACACCAGGCTCGTCCTGGACGTAGTGGCGTTCCGAGCCCCCGACTTCAGTCGAATGGAAGACGAAGCGATGACCGTTTGTCGCACGGTTGTTGGCGGATATAGATGATGTACAGCGGGTGCACTGCGGCGGGTGTCAATGAGAGGGAAGGACGGATCGATGGCAAACGTACCGGAATGACGATCATGTATCCTACGGTGCAGCCGCACCCGTGACAGCAGAGACTTTGAGTGAGGCATTCGCAAGTCCGCTGCGGCTGGGTGTGGGTATTTGTCGGCGGGCGTGTGAGGCTTGGCATAGAAGTTGCTGAGCAGTTGACGGGGAGAGCATCGGACGAGTAGAGCGAGACGTTCGGGCGGAGGAGCAGGACCGCCTAGGCGCGTTGTGAGCGCAAGCGGCGGTGATGCAGATGGATCACGCACCTTCATACCGCGATTGGTGAGGAATGTCCCGCACGACTTGCAGTCGATGATCCAGACCTTGTGTGCGATGGGGACTGGTGGGGGCGGGGGAGGATATGGGTTCTGGGGGAAGAGATGCGGGGCATGCCAGGGACTGTGAAACGGCGGATGCTCGAACGGCGGTCTGGACGGAGGCGCGGTGAGCAGGACATCGCGCACGGCGGGCATGATGGTTGGAAGAGAGAAGGAGCAGCGGGCGCGTTAGACAGGCGGGCCCCTATATACACTCGACATCGGCTCGTTTTCTCCATTCGGCGTAAATGCATGTGATCGTGACGACCAGGGCGGGTGAATTGTGTGATCGCTGTGATCAGGCGCTTGTCTCGCTCCCGCCATCACTGTCGATGTCGTCCAATCTCGCCCGCCTCACCAGAGCGCACACCGCCGTCGCTGCCAAGCGCCGTGCAAAGAAAAATCAAGTCAAAGAGGTCGTTTTTGACGAGGATGCTCGCAGGTGTGTTCCGCCTTGTCCGCGGCGTGCCAGGCTGACAGTCTGACGCTAGGGAGTTCCTAACCGGCTTCCACAAGCGAAAAGTGGCGAGGACAGATGCTGCGCGCAAAAAGGCTATGGACAAGGAGAAGCAGCAGCGGCAGGAGTCCCGACGCGAGGTGCGCATGGCTAGTTATCCAATCTCTGCGGCACGCTAATCCCCCATCAGCAACGGCAAATTCTCAGAGAGCAGGCCGTGGAGAATGCAGCAAATGTGGAAGCGGCCTACGGCGCCTTGATCAGTGCGTGTGTTCAGTACAGCAACTACTGACGCCACTGACCTGCATATGACAGATGGTGAAGGCGCTGACGCTGATGTGCCCGCGCTCGGCCCGTCGGGGAGAGCGCGGGGCAAGCAGCGGGAAGAATTCGAAGACGAGGAGACTCTCGCCACTGTCACCGTCGTGGAAGATTTTGACCCTGACACCCTCATCCACGGCACTCCTGACGAGGAGCAGGAAAGACGCCCGTCTACGTCTGCCACATCCGCACCCGTCAAACCAAAACCGGCATCGAAACCAAAGACGTCCGCGGACAAGACTAAACGCGCCGCAAAGCCCAAGAAGATCAAGTATGAGACGAACGCTGCGCGGCGGGCCCAGACGACCAAACAGCGCGCTCGCCGCACTGAGAAGGCCGAGCTTGCAGGGGGGAAGCGTGCCCACAAGAACAAGTCAGCGAAGCGGCGCTGATCGCGCGTATCGTTACTGCCAGCGCACGCAAGATCGGTAGTGCCAGTACGCACCGGGACGACTGCGCGGCGTGTTCATGTCCTCTCTAGGCCCGAGATGCTAACCCCGAGAGTCCAGTCCTTGGGGCCTAGTGGGATCGTTCTATCGTAGGGTGGTGGGGTCCTGGAGGCGATGAGGATGGTAGCTGGTAATGGAGGGCGGTAGTAGGGACATGAGTGGACTCCACGTACTTACTTGATGGAAGACCGATACCAGAGTTGCTTTGAGAGTCAGAGAATGGAGTGAGACGAATCGCAGGTGGATGTAGACGACTTTCTGTGACACTCGTCGCTTCCCAACTCACGTTCTGCAGCGTACAGCTTCAAGCTTCCAGTTTCAGCGGGCAACGACGCCGCCCATTTCCAAATTCGACACTGCCATTGTTCCGAACTCGGCCACGTGCCCGATTCATTATGGGCCCCAGACCGGCGCGCAGCGGACGCGTGTCATCAAAACCCAAGTTTTGAGAGACCTTGCAACTTGCTCTCTTACTTTCACGACCATCCCTTTCTCTCACTCACACATAACCTCGCATCTGCATTCTCTTTCTCTTCTCTCGCACCTTTCCCGTCTCCCTACACTCGCTCCACAGCTGCTTATTCTGCCGCCGCCGCCTAACCACCACCTACTAGTACTCAACCCGGTCGACACTTAATTGCCACCCACACTCGCTCTTCCACTACCACCATGCTACTCAAGACTCTCGTGCCCACACTTTCCCTTGCCGGCGCCGCGTTCGCAGCGAGCGCCGACGACTGGCGCTCGCGCTCGATCTACCAGGTCATTGTCGACCGCTTCGCCCTCGAGGACGGCTCGAACGGCGCCTGCAACCCGAATGACGCGGTCTTCTGCGGTGGTTCCTGGAATGGTTTGAAGAACAAGCTGGATTATATCCAGGGTATGGGCTTCTCAGCGGTGAGTAGCATCCTCAGTCCGCCGTTCACCAGTCACTGACGCGCGTGCGCAGATTTGGATCAGTCCCGTCGGTCGTGCGCTCGATAACACCACGGCGTACGGGCAGGGCTATCATGGTACGTGGATACGGGCTCCCGCAGTGGCGCGAAGCTAACATATCCTGCAGGCTACTGGCCCACTAGTTACACCGACCTAAACTCGCACTTCGGCAATGAGGACGACCTGAAGTCGCTTTCCCAGGCCGTGCATGACCGCGGCATGTACCTCATGGTCGACGTCGTCGTGAACCACTTCGCCAGCTGGGGCGACTCGAACGTGCCCTTCTCGTCGTTCTCGCCCCTCAACGCGGAGAATATGTTCCACTCAAAGTGCTACATCACTGACTGGAGCAATCAGGAGATGGCGGAGCAGGTACGTTGAGTGGATTGGTATGATCTGGGTTTCAAGCTGACGGATGGCGCGCGCAGTGCTGGATGGGTGATAGCAACGTCCCGCTGCCTGATGTGAACACGGAGAACGACCAAGTTGTTGGCCTGCTGAAGGACTACGTCTCGAACCTCGTCACCAAGTACAGCATTGATGGTCTCCGCCTTGATGCCGCCAAGTCGATCCGCAAGGACTTCTGGCCCGACTTCTGCGGCGCGGCAGGCGTCTACTGCACGGGTGAGGCGTGGTTCAACGGCGTCGAGCAGCTCTGCCCGTACCAAGA
This sequence comes from Schizophyllum amplum, assembly GCA_007026445.1. NCBI lineage: Eukaryota > Fungi > Basidiomycota > Agaricomycetes > Agaricales > Schizophyllaceae > Schizophyllum > Schizophyllum amplum. The sequence continues at coordinate 1,373,743 of VDMD01000001.1, read as the reverse complement.
CTACATGGTTCGTACTGCAGGATGATCAAAGCCAGGGTCAGTGGCTGACGCGCCATTTAGGACTCGGTGCACAACTACGTGATGCAGCCGTATGCCGTCAATGCGTTCAAGTCTGCTTCGAGCGACGCCATCTCTTCGCTTGCCAACGTCATGAACTCGCTCGCCTCGTCCTGCAAGGATGCCACGCTCCTCACGTCCTTCATGGAGAACCACGATAATGCTCGCATGGGTGCGGTCACCTCTGACATGGCCCGCCTTAAGACCTTCGCCGCCATCACCGTCTTCTCCGGTGGTGTGCCCACAGGTGCGTCAACTTGATCTCTTCCGCTCTCGCCTTAGTCGCTAATATATACCGCACAATAGTTTACTACGGCCAGGAGCAAGCCTTCAAGGGTGCCTCTGACCCCAACAACCGCGAGCCACTCTGGACCAGCGGCTACGCCACAGGCTCCGACAAGCTCTACGACTACTTCAACACACTCAACACCCTCCGCAATTTCCTCGTCAAGGACTCCAGCTTCGCGAGCGCGCAAGCGCAGTACACCGCACTCTCGGGCAGCGTGCTGCAGATCGAGAAGAGTGGCCTGCGCGTGCTGCTCGCGAACACGGGCTCGGGGCAGGACAGCTCGGTGACCGTTGGCGGGTGGAGCGCGAACGAGTCGCTGGTGGACGCGCTGGGCTGCACTCATGTGACGGCGGATGGGAGCGGGAACGCGCACGTGACGGTGAAGGGTGGCCTGCCTGTCGCCCTTTACCCGGAGTCGAAGCTGTCGGGCCTTGGTCTCTGCAGCATGTAGAGCCTTGTGGTCTGCTAGCGCTTAGGCTCTGCGCCTGAGCAGCATCACGAGAGCTCGTGTGAGATACTTTTGGCCTGCTACTGACTGCATTTTACGGACTATCTCATCCTCATTCCCCACGTATCTTACGCTGCATGGGCATTAGTACAAGGACATTGGTTCCACGGACGTTATCATGGTTGCCTATTAATGAAGAGGTCTACTGGGATCATTGGGACACTGGACGGATTGGTTTCTCCCCGGAGGTGTGATGCATTTTATTGTTGAGTAACGCACGCGCCTCCTACAGTAATGGAAATAAAAACGGTCACCGCGCCGTGTTCACAAAAACTCCAGCCCCATCCCGACCTGCAGCCCCTTCCGCGTCGCATCGCTCTCACTCGCTACAAGCGGCACACCGAAGTTGAGCTCAATGCGTACAGGGTCGAACCGGTAGACCAGCCCCAGCCCTACAGATACCGCAGGGCGCGCGAACGACGCCTGCAGTTGCGACACCAGCGATGGCGCGCTGGCGCGCTGTATCGGCGTGCGCGGGCTCTGGCTGTCAAGTTGCAGCCCATCCAGGCGCCCGGCGTTGACCCAGCCGTGGAGCTTGACGGGCCATTGTGGGCGGCGGGGAATGTCAGTGATGACGCTCAAGCCGGTCGACCAGTAGAAGTCGCCGCCGAGGTGGTCCGCTAAGGTTGGATCAGACACAATGGCGATGGGAAGGAAAGGTAGGTTGCGTACGTCCGTCACGCGGGCCCATGCCGCTGGCTTTGAAGGACCGTATGGAGAGCGGGCCGCCTAGGCGGAACTTGTCCGGGAAGAGTGGCGGTCGGTCACCGAGTCCGTACAATAGGCCAGTTTTGCTCGCGATGGCGAGCGACTGGGGTCGTTAGTGACGTGCCGCAAATATGCGCAGAGCGACGCTTACTATATGGTCAGTTATCCGCCGGCTAGCTTGCGCTTCGGCTTCTGTCTTCAGGAAGCGTGCGTCGCCACCACCGACGCCAGCGAACTCGCCCAAAAACTTGGCGTACAGCCCGCGAGTTGCAGAGATGCGGTCGTCGCGGTTATCGAAGGAATATGTATATGAGACTGCAGACTTCGTGCTCTGACCGGCAGACTGGCGCATGCTGTATAGCAAGTCAGACAGGAAGCAGAGGGCAAGAAGAATACTTACGCCATAGACGCTGTTGGTGCGAGATTCCCTATATGGCGTACAACACCCTCGTATGCGAGCTCATGGGCACCGACGTCAGGCGTACCGCGCTGGAAGTGGTTTAGGGTCAGCCCGGGACCTATAACCCGGCAACTTACCTTGATTGCAGCCTTTCCACCGACCTGCTCCTCCATGCAACTGGCGAAGTTTGTCCAGTCCCGCTGCAGACCATAACCAGTGAGAAGCAGACCCGTATCCAGATCGGATGTGAGGGGGGCGGAGAGCGATGCGGTGAACGCGCGACGCGTCTTTGTGCCAAAGGAGACGTTCGCGTCGAGCATCTCCGCGCCGCCGAAGACGTTGCGTAAGCGGGCAGTCATGCTCGCGCTCCCCTCATTGTTTCCGAGCTCGGTAGAGGTCTTGAGGAAGATGCGGCCGCGCTCCTTGGTGCGGAAGACGAGGTCGACGTCGTTGAGACCGGCGAGGAGGTCGCGCGCGCCCTCGATGCGCGCCTCGACGTGACTGTACACGTCCGTCTTTTGCAGGAGATGGGAGAGGTAGCGTCCGGTGTGAAGGACATCTTCGAGCGTCTCGTGCTCTTTGGCCAGGTGCGGACGGGCAAGGAAGCGGAGGAAGGAGTCGCGCGTATGATCTGCGCCCTCGACCACGATGGATGACAGTCTTATTGGCGACTTGAGGTTATCATTTACCTGTGCATTGTGAGAGAGATCTAGTAAATATGCTGCGAACAACGCACCAGCTGGCTGAGATGGAGGACCTCGCTGCGGTACATGCCGCCGAGGCGGCGCTTCATGCGCTCGTCCTGCCATTGAAGCACCTTCTTCAGGTCCTCAGATGGCTCCTCGTCGCGTGGATTTGAGGAGTTCTGCAGTGGCGGCTCGAGCGGATAGAAGAGCTCGCGGATACCCATGGCGACTAGAACGCGAGACGCGTTCACCACACGCACTAGTGCCCGACGTCGTTGACCGTGGGAAACTCATGTTGGACTACGTAGCTTGAGCCCTCATATATCTCACGTATGTATTCGACGTCCATAGCTTCGAAAACCCAGATGTGTATTAGCGTAACCAGGTCTTCTGCCCTCCCTGTACATATGTACGTACACATCGACGCGCGGCGTCGAGCCATCATCAGTAAGTAAAGCAAGCAAATAAGCGAGTATAGTACACCACAAGAGTCCTCGGATATGGTCGAATATGCAACTGGAGATCCATGCGGCATGGCAGGAGTAGGCGAAGGACGGTGCAGATCAAGAGGATGGTGCACGTCAAGAAGGTCGGCACGCGCCGAGAAGGACGATACACAATGAGAAGAGTCCGCGCGACGATCATGAAGGACAGACAGAGGTCAAAGTGCGAAGGAACGATGCAGACTGCTCGATTACGCTCGTTCACTGTATATAAAAAACATCAGCATCACTCTTGAATTCGGAGCAAACGGACATTCAACTCACGCCATGCCACCATAGCCCATCGATGCGCCCTGCTCCGCAAGTTTTCTTTGCCTAAACGCCCGCCTGTACTTGGTGCGCTCGTAGGTGACGAGGCCGACGACGATGAGTGCGATCACGGAGATACCAGCAAACACGCCAAGACCGATGGGCAACACCTGGAGCTTTTGGCCGGGGATCTGGAAAGCCGCTGTCTCGGTCTCCGTAGCGGAAGCAGATGCAGCAGCCGCAGCTGCGGCTGGGGTAGAAGACGCAGCGGTGTCGGCCTCGGAAGTGGCGGACGCTGAGGAAGAGGAGCTTGACGCGGCGGCAGAGGACGCGGCAGAGGTGACAGAGGCCGATTCAGAAGATGCGGACTCTGTTGCGCTGGACGCATCTGCGCTCGACTCGGCGGTGCTGGATGCCGCATCACTAGACTCGGCGCTGGATGACTCCGCGGCCGAAGAGGCTGCCTCAGTTGAGGATGCGGCCTCAGACGACGCGACTGATGAGGTCGCGGCAGACTCGGCGGCGCTGGACGTCGCTGCTGCGGACGTTGCAGAGTCAGTGACGGTGGATACGCCCTGGCGAGCGCTGTCAGTGGGGGACGTGTTTGAGGGATGCCGAAAGCACATACGTTGTCAATGACAGCAGTATTCGAGCTTGCTGCCGCCGTTGTCGTCGCAGCAGCAGAGGACTCAGCAGCAGACGTTGCAGACTCGGCTGCGGAGGTGGAAGATGCGGCTGCAGACGTCGCGGAGTCGGTGACTGTGGACACGCCCTGGTTTTTGTATGAGAAGGTGCAAGGTAATATGCATGGATGAACGCACATTTGCAATGACAGCTGCGGACGCGGTCGCGCTAGACGCTGCGCTTGTGACTGCCGCGCTCGTCGCCGCCGCGGTGTCGCTGACAACGGAGGTCGCCTGTATGGTGACGACACAGTCCTTAACCTCCACGAACGCAGGACTGCCATCCTCCTTCGTGGTCGGTGTCAGCGTGATCGTGCAGGTTTCGGTCATCGTCCCCTCGTCCCTGCGCACATATCAGAGCCCCGCTGCGACTCGCGAAAACGGTGCACGCACGTAGTCGAGGTCTTGATGGTCTTGACCGTCGATGTGGCCGCGCCTGCGGTGGCGCTGTCGTCCTTCTGGCTGTCCTCATTGTTGTCATTGCCGCTGTCGTGGCGCGCAAGGACTGGCGCGCCGTGTACCGGCGCTGCCAGCAGAAGCAGTGAGATGATCACAAGGAAGAAGACCAGGGACCGGGAGAGGGGGAACATGGTGTGGGTGGTGCCAGACCAGCGGGATGGGTTAGAAGTTAAAGACCGGAAGGCGCCCCCGGGGCTAAGGAGAGGAGGAGGAGGGAGTACGATGCAAGGAGAGTATGAGCGCAGCTGAATTGAAGTTCGCACGAATTGAATAGCAACCAGAGTCCGAGTCGTCAAGTTACCCATCACAGATCGGCCCGACGTCGTTCCTCCCAGGTTCTTCCCGAGTCCTCGCATGCGGCCCAGACCAGCCCATTGTAACGAGGTATTCAACAGCAACAACAGAGCAATACACACGGTAGTAGTACTACATTCCCCCTTCCACTGCTTTATACGTCTTGCCCTCCCGCATCCGCGTCCGCCCCCGCGGTCCACGCAAGGCAGGCAACACTTTGCCGATCCCTTGTGCCACCAGGCCCGCCCCCCATTGCTCGAAAGCCACGCACGCCACCACGTTGACCACCGCCGCGACCAGCAATGTCGATCGCGCGGTCATCGGCAGAGTCATCAAGTCGAGCAGGTCCACGATGGGCTCTGGCGGCGCCATCAGCACAATCACGTTGAACGCCGTGAGCACCAGCAGCCCCGCCACTAGCCATCCGTTCGTGTACATCGGCTTGCGATACGGCGGCCCTATGCTGAAGACCGCCGCGACGAGGATGTACTGGAACGACGACATGAGGAAGAGGACCGAGTTTTCGTAGTTGTGCGATTTTAGGTTGTTGCCGTCCTCCTTGGGTCCGGAATCGTCTGGCGGCGTGTACCTGGGACAGGTTCAGGAAGGCACGGCGCCAAGATGAAAGCACTGACCAATCTTGCCCCCTGACCCACAAGAAGGCCCACACTTGCACGGCACCAGTGAGGATGATCTGCCCAATGATACTGGACAACACCTTCTTCGACACCAGGCTAGCCGTCGGTCGCGTTGGGTGAACCTGGGGATAAGGCAGCGTGCGTGCCACTGCGTACGGTAAGTGCAAGGTCGTGCGAAAGAGGACATAGCACGAACTGGCTATGGCCACCGGGATGATGATGAACAAATCGATGTACAAAAACTGTCGAACGATAAGCCTCAAGGACTAGTGTAGAGAAGGGGTCTGACGTACTTGGAAGTCTCCAAGAGACGAGGCAAAAGAATACAATAGGGTCACAGAAGTGAACTGGATGAGCGAGTACAGGGCCCTGCAAACTGCCAGTTAGACATACGAGGAGTGAACGCAGCGATCTACGCACATATACTTGAAGCAGCTGAAGCTCGTCACGAGTGCGGCCCTCCCCTCCTTGATCACCTCCAGCACACACCCGATATCAGGCGTACTGGACGTGAACGGCGCCGCGACACTCGCTTCCGCTTCCGACAGCGAGATGCCCACGTCCGCCGCCTTCAGTGCCGCGCAGTCGTTTGCCCCATCCCCGCACATAAGCACCGAGTATCCAAGCCCTTGCAGCCGCTCCACGACCTCGTTCTTCTCGTCCGGCGACATTCGCGCAAAGATCTGCGCTTTCACCAACATCTGCTCGCCGTCAGCGACGACTTACGTTGCGCACAAACACGATACGCACTCGTTGCAGCGTCTCTAGCGGCGCATAGCTGATCATCCACCGGAACACATCACCCGTTACCACTAACGCGAAGTCTTGCGTTCCTTCGTCCGCGTCGACGGCGTGATGTGGGGGCGGTGCCAATGGCTTCAGGCTATAGCTATCCAGCTTCCGCGCCACATCGTCCATCGATGACCACTCAAGTCGTGACGACGGCACCGTTGGTCCCCCGCGCACAAACCGCGGCGCGAACACCTGTGACGTCTGGCTGATGAGACAGCATTCGCGCGCAACGCTGACTGCGGTGAGAGGGTTGTCGCCGGTGATCATGCGGCAGGCCAAGTGTGCGGATCGCAGGGCCTGTATGGCAGGCGTCGTCCCGGGCTTCAGCTTGTTCTCGAAGATGACGAGGCCAAGGAAGCGAAGACCTGACTCGGCTTGCTCGCTGTGAACCCGATTTAGATCGTGTACAAAGAGGCCCGCGTACGACTTACCGTTTCATGCGTTGCGCCTTTAGCCAGGTCAGCCCTTCGATGCTCTTGCCTGCAATCGCAATGACACGGTAGCCGCGCTTCGTATAATAAGACAAAAGGTCGTCGTAGTCCGTTGGGACTGTATCGGGTAAGTTGCTGTTTTATGAACTGCCGGAGAGAAATTTACGCACAGGAGTCCTTGTCACATATGTCGCCCATGACCTCTGGTGCACCTTTGACATAGATCTCCATACTGCTGCTTCGCAGCCTCTTCACCACAACACTCATCCGGCGCAACTGCGACACGAACTCGAAAGTTCTGATCACTCCGAGTTCTAAGAAGTGCGCGCGCTGCAGAATCGTCAGCATCGGGACCATCTGTGTGCCAAACCTGTAGCGCACCTTGGCCGCTCCCTTCAATGCATCTTCCAGCTTGAACTGCGCACTTCCTGGCGGGCGCACGACGACCTGTACGAGCGAGGCCTGCTCGACGACCTGCCCAGATTTGTCCTTGATCGCGCCCACGCCCGCAGCCCGGCCCTCGTCGAGCGTCCACCCAGTGAACGCAAACATCTTCGCATCCAACGGGTCTCCGAGCACCTCTCCGTCAATCACTTTGAGTGAATGGCAGGTCGCAAGCGCATGCAGAAAAGAGGACTTTTCCTTGCCCAACGGGATCGGGATGTCCACGGGGTCTTCAAGCAATTCGCCAAAGCGTTGCACACCACGTTCTTGTCCGCGGACGCCCAGAATGTCGAGTCCGTCCTCGGTCAGTGTGCCCGTCTTGTCAAAGCAGCAAACGTTGATCTTGCCGCCCACGTTGACGCGCGTGGGCGAGATGCAGAAGATACCGAGCTTGCGGAGGCGCCCTATCGCGAAACTGGTCCCGATGGACAGAGTAGCGGGCAGGGCGGGCGGTACCACGACGGTAATCAGGTCAAGCGCACGGATGATGATAGTGTGCCATTTGAGCTGCGAAAGTATCAATGATGGACGCAGACCATAAGCAGCGGGAGACGTACACCGATCTTGACAAACTGCACAGCACTGACGGCGAAACCCATGCAAGCGATTCCAGCAAGTACGCAAATGAAGCGGACGGAGTCACGATAGAACTTGAAACCGATGGGCTTCGGATACAGCATGGACCGTATCAATGCGCCTTTGGTGGTATTGAAGGCTGCACCAGGTCAGCAAGGCGAGCGCAGAAGGTGAACCCGCTTACCAGTGCGCACGACCATGGCTAATGCAGGGCGACCAGTTGATCCATCCGCAGACATGACTCCGCGGATTCTGATTATACGAGTGCCAGCATAGAGGAAGGACTTCCCATTCTCCTCCTTCAGGTCCTTCCATTGTAAGAGATCGTCGTCCTTGGCGGGAACCTTGCTGACCGGAACGCTCTCTCCGGTAAGCATGCTCTCGTTGACTATCGCGTCACCGGAAAGCAGAAACATGTCTGCAGGGAATAGGGAGATATGGGACTGGGATAAATTCACGATATCGCCCGGGACCAAGTCCGCCGAGTCACGGTCTATCCCTGCAGATGTACAATGAGCGAGATACAAAAGCTTCGACTGACGTAGCGACTTACAGATGCCATCAACAAGAACATCCACATTGCAGGAAAATTGGGACATCTCCCGCATCCGAGCAATGGTCTTCGTGCTGATGAGCGACGGCGCGCGCGACCAAAGCACTGCTCACCTTTCTAGTCTCAACGAGCGTACTGATGACGCTAGCTATCGATATCAAGGCGATACAGAACGCATAGTAGTAGTAGTCGTCCAAAGACCACAGGATGACGCTCGCTATTTGGAAGACGTAGAACGGATGAATGACCTACCCAGTCCTGTCAGCCACAAGTCGCAGATTACACATGCCACTGTACCTCGTCTACAAGGAGTCCGATCGTGGATTTTCCTTGTATTTCTATGTCGTTCTTACCGAAAACGGTGTTGCGCTGCTTCCGTATCGGTTCTTGCAAGCCAGATTCGACTGCCTTGATGCTTGACCACGACGGATCACGCCATTCCCTATATTCGATGAGTGGTGCGCAGTGACCCGCAATTATGCCAGTGCTTACCGAACCATACTGAAAAGCCCAGTCCTAGGGTCCAAAGCGAAGCGCGAGTAGCGATAGTCAACAACCATCAGCTGCTTAAGCAACTGGCTGTCTTCGTCGTAGGAAGGTGTTGAATCGTCGTGCCAACCATGCATGTCGGTAGACTGGTCTATAGTGGGAGTGGCAGGGAAGACTGTGGTTATGTGATAAGGATACTCAAGGATACGGACAGGATACAATGTAACATCGCTGAAAGCAGACTTGCTTTCGATCAGTAAGTATCGTACTAACCGCACGACGTTACTCACCTCTATAACGATGAATCCCTGGCTAATGTTTTTGAAGGCTTTCTCTCGTGAGACCCAATGCAGCCATATTCGTGGCATCCAATGCCCAAGCAGGGCAAGAATGCCGAAAGATAACACGCTACAGATGCGCCAGAGCAGTTGACGCCACGCGACGGTCTCACAACCGACGAAGCGTATGGTCTGATCTTCGTCGGCGATGTAGACGGTCTGACGGCTGGGCGGGCCAGGGGGAGGAGGATCGAGAAGAGCAAAGGGCGTTTCGATGTCTACGCGAGTCTCAGCGCCGAAGACCGGGTCCGCTGCAAGTAGGGGAATGCCTTGATCGCCCGGGGACCCGAGATCGGAGCCGTACTGCATACTACCGGTAAGGGAGACGGTGTCGCGCAGCTCATCCGTAGAGCGGTCGGATGCATCTGAGTCGGAGAAGTCTTCCGCGGAGGAATAGCCCCAACGCTCCTCGTCGTCGTCGCCAGCCTCGGAGCCATGCTCGGACGGCCGTCGCCGCCATGAGCGTGATAGCGAGGCGGACGAACGCTGAGATATGGAAGGGCGGCGTGAAGGAGCTTCCGTGGTGCGTCCAAACAAATTGGCGATGCTGTTGAACATGCCGGATGTGTGCGTGGGCGAACGCCGTCGACGCGAGCGACCCGGACGCTCATCGTCCTCCCCATCGTCTTCCGAATTGCTTTCCACTACTGAGCTCTGGCGTGACACCTGGCTGTCCTCGCTCGTGCCCCGTCTTACGCGCGGTCGTCCTGAGACGCCAGAGTCACGGCTTCCGCGCCGAGATCGGGAGCGTACCTCACTGCTCCGCCTGGTCAGGCTATGGGCCATTCTGGAGACGCTGCTGGGCTTCACGGCGTGCCCGGGGCCAGAGTACATGGACCCTTGTTCTTCGTCAAAGGCCATGCTGTACTGAGACTCCCTGCGTGCCCGTCTTCTGCCGGCGACCGCGCTCTGAATGTCGATGGCGGATGCGCCTTCGGTGTAGTCATGGTGAGCGGACGTGTCCCCGTCGTTGGCGGCGCCGTTGAAGGAACCGGCGATGGGCGCCATCTCGAAGACGTTCCGGGAAGAAGACGAGACGGGCTTCGCGGAAGGCAGGGCGACAATTTACGCAATGTGACTGTGATTTCTGCGTTGACGGCCTGACGCGCTGTCTGTCGATCAGAAAGGCAAGGTCAAAATAGGCAATTCTTGTGACTCATTCGAACTTCGAACTTCAACGAAGCCAGTCACGCGGCCAGACGGCCATAAATGCATTATATTCATCCTCTCATTGAAGCTACATATTGCTGATCGACCTCCTTCAGTAGCTTCAGCAACCGCTTCATTGGCTTCGCATTGTACTCCGGCGGCCGGTCGTCGTTGACCATCTCTATGACCTGGGGATGGGATTCTCGCCTACCAGCAGGACCGTACAACCTCAATAGGCGTAAAGTATCTGCACAGTCGATGGGGAAGCGAGGGTCCTCGATAGCTAGTGCCTCCATGATATGCGTCTGATTGAAAAGGTGAGCTGGTAAGAAAACTGACCAGCGCCCACACTCACCGTATCGACCTTGTACTGACAGGACCGGAAAGGTGCATCCCTCCCGACATACTTCACAATCATCTCGTGTGCGATTTCATACTGAGTGAGTATATTCTTGACGTTTTGCGCCTTGGCGCGCGCCATGAAGAACTCCTTCCAATCCGGTTCCTTCTGTAGGAATTCATGGTCGACCGCAGCTGCGATCTTGTGATGCAGCCGATCCTCGTCGTCGTCCGGCCCCGGAGATTCGTATTCGCGCTCCTCCTCCTCGTCAGATGCAGGCTCGCGCCTGACCACTCGAGCGATAACCGGACCCGGCCGTGGCTCCTTGTAGTCGTCTCCGTTGTCCTCGGGTCTCCGCCGCTTCTTCCACATGGGGGTGTTGTAGTCGTACGACGTCTTACTCCTCTGGTATTGTATGTGCCGAGGAGGTGTTTTCCCCTGCAGCTCGTAACGCATGCCGTACCAGTCGCCGTCCTCGGGCATGGAGTAATCGGGCGAGGGTGAGCGCTTTCGCTTGCGACCTGGTGGTGGTTGGTATTCCTGATAACGTGAGGGCTGCGACCTGAGGTCAGAGGGCGGAGGAGGAGGTGGCGCGTAAAAGTCATTGCTGGGCTGCCTTCGTCTGCCGTTTTGTGAAGATGATTCCCGCGATGGCCGCGCAGGGGGCTCGAAGTACTCCCTTTCTGACTCTTGTGACCGTGCTGCTCGAAGCTCATGCGGATTTTTCTGCCGTGTCGGAACGGTCCCAGGGACATAACCCTATAATAAGTTCAGTGCCGCAGACTCATGTCCAAGGCAAAAACCAACAGTTTCAACAACGACGTCCATCGTGCGGTCCGCGCTGACGGCCAAGTTCATCGAGGTGGATTCGTCTTTGTTATCGGCAGTGACGCGCAGAAAGAACTGGCGATACTTGCCCCGCAAAGTGTACACCTTCGCAGGACCTTGACGACAAAACACCCATCAGCAAAGCACCGACAGACAGACCATGCAGCCCACCGTCGATTCGCGAAGGCGAATTCTGCAATTGCTCGCACTATCCAAGACGGTCAGCGAGACTGGCAATGCTCAGACGATGTACGCACCACTTGCTTCGCATCTGCCCAGAAACCTCCATCCTGGTCCCCTTTCAGGGGAATTCGCACCTCAGCCAACTGATTGTCGACCTCCTCGCTCCGCATATCCTGTATCAGAAGTGTCACAATTCTCGTCGTCTTCGCCGGACCCGCTGCTTCCTGCTGCTGCTGCTGCTGATACTGTTGCTGGTAGCCTCCTGGCGGCCCCATCCCACCATCACCTTGCGACCACTGCTGCTGCTGCGTATCATCCTGCTTCTGCGGTCCTTCCGATATAGTCCGCGCCGCCAGCACCTGCACACGATCCCTCTCGTCATGCGGAGGCTCAGGCATGTCGTTATGATAGTCGAACGTTGCCGACGTCAAGCTTGGCCCGAACTCTGTGTTCCAGTCATTCGTCGACCAGGCTACCGCTTGCGATTGTCTAGAGGAACCGTCGCTGACACCCGGAGGCGGCGACGGGATTGGCACGTAGGTGTACGACGCACTCGCGTCTTGCGCCGGCGTGCTCTGCATCGCCTTCTTCCCCTTCCCCTTCTTGGGCTTGGGCTCTGGCTGGGGCTTCGGCTTCGGGGCAGACTTCCACCTGATTTTCTCCGTGGGCGGCGTCTTCTCGCTCGGCTCCCGATAGTACTTGCTGCTGCCCGCGGCTGCCTCCTGCGCGAGAGGCGCTTGCATATTCGAGACGGCGGTAGGGTAGTACGCCGGGTTTGGCGCCGCAGGGACGAGGGAAATTGTCTCTGTGCCGGGCGGGTACCATTCTCCGGGAGCTGGCAGTGCTCGGAAGCGGTGCATATAAGCCCTGTGATCAACGGGAGGGGCAGGAGGAGGTGCGGTCTGTGACTGGTGAGAGGGATTGGATGGTGCAGGGCTGGCTGTGGTGGCTGTGTGCGAGCTGGCATACTGAGCATCAGCGGGGGCGGGCGTAGAGGCAGGCGTGGGGTCGGCAGCACCGGGGACGGGAGCATCGGCGGGACCGGGGACGGAGGCCGGGTTGAAAGTGGCGATGGAGGCGGGAGCGGGGGCATATATCGGATTTGGAGCAGGGTCGGGGACAGGGCTCAGAGAGCGGCCAGTGACTGAGCGCGGAGCTACTGGCGCGAAACCGACGACTGGGGTATTCCGCGGTGAGGCAGAAGGAACATGCGTCGCAATTGGTGGTACTGAAGCTTGCCGAGCAGATTGCCTGCTTGGCGAGGGAGCTACATGGGTGTCAGGCGAGGGTGCGACAATGGGAGCTGGCGAGGGCGCGGCACGGGTGGCTGGCAAGGGCGCGGAGTGGATAGCTGGCGAGGCGTAAGCGGGGGCAGCTGGTGAGGAGGCGACATGGGTCTTTGGCGTGCCACTTGCTGCCTCCGCAGGTGGAGGAGGATGATGGACTGCATCACCGTGTCCTGTAGATGACGCTGCATCGGCTTCCGAGCGACCACGCGTATCCATTCCACTGCTTGCTGCTTCAGCTGGTGGACGGTCACCGACTGCAGTATTGCGTCCCGTCGAGGGTGCGGCGTGAACCGCTGGTGCACTCGTCGTAGCGGTCGCACTGCTCTTTGCCATCTCCGCCGGTGGAGGATAGTATACCGTTTGCCTGGGTCCCGACGAGACCGATGCGTAATTTGCTGGCACGCCACCCGCATAGAACCCTGGGTGCGGAGTGTTGTAGAGATCACCGCTGGGACCGGGCGCGCTCCTGTTGTCGGAAGGCGCCATGATGAATGGGACGGTCGGCAGTGCGGGCGGCGCAGACCGCTCAAGAGACGCCTGCTGCCTGATCTCCTCGCGCACCTGGTTCTCGTGATATCTTTCTACCGCAGGCGTCATGATTGGCGGCGGCGGAGCCTGAACGATCGGAGGCGCAAATGCAAAGCTAGGAGGAGGCGTCCGCCGGTCGTACTGGCTGTCATTGGGCTGAGCCACAGGTGGCGGTTGTATCTCGGGCTGATGGACATATGCGTTCAGTCGGAAGCGACCTTTCTTCTCCTTATACATATCCCCGGTGTGCGTGATCTTGGCGTTGGGTGCCCGAGGCTTGCGAGGCTTGCGGCCTTTTGGTTGCTCGGTGGCGGGAGCTGTAAAGGTGGATATCGGCTCGGTTATAACCATGGCCTGGGGAGCAAGGGAAGGATGCGTCGAGCGAGGGGGCAAGGCAAGCGTAGGGTGTTGCGAGGGCAGCTGCGCGGGTGGTGCAGCCGATGCAGAACTAGGCGACGGTTCAAGAGCAGCGGAGGGCGTGACGTGTTGCGCCGACGAGTCAGCAGCGGTGTCTGTAGACAGGTCTATGACCTCGGTAGCATTGGTTCGCCTCGACGTTGAGGGCTGTCCCGGTGGCGCCATTGACTTTGACTTCTGCAATGACTCTGCATGACTGTCCTTTCTTGGCGGCGGGGTCGCGTTCGCTGACTTCGTTCCAGCCCCTTCGAGCTGTGGCCGAAATATTGATTCCAGCGTTTGCCCATTTATGGCGCCACCCATGCCCGGCAGGGCAACTTTGGGAGTATTGTCTTTCGGAGCGTCCTCCTTGTACGTTTGGATGGTGCTGGCAGCTTTGAAAAAGGACGACTTCCCAAAGGCACCGCTGCTTGATGCACCAAAAGCGCTAAATCCGCCACTACTGGTGGAGCCGAACGCGAATCCTTGCCTAATGACTGGACGATCCGGAGGTGGCGGCGTATCATCGTCTACGGTCTGTACCACCACCTCATCATCAGATGCAGGGCTGAAGGAGCGCTTTTTGCGCTTTCTGCTGTGTCAGTGTCCTCGCGGTCTGCGAAGAAGAAGAGCTTACATGGGGTGCGCGAGATTCCGTGCTGCTTCTGAAGGTGGTGTTCAGCCCCGTCACAGACCATGCGCGCTCAACTCACGATGATTCATTGCCGTCAGTAAATTGGGGCATGCCTGATACTCTCGAACAACGCTGTCAGAGTACAAGTGCGTCCATAGAGCAGCGGCCCTTCACAGCTCAGAGTCAAGGACAGCGGGACCAAGTGAGGGTGGGTCTTTAGAGAGTCGGATGTCAGAAGAGAAACACAACGGCAAGATTGCAACAAGTGCTTCGACCTAGCGACGGTCGCACGAGGTGATGGTGGGATATGACAGAAAGGCCCGTTTCGTTGATATTTGTCCGTGTTAGGTAATTGCACGGGGCGGGCTGGCATGGTGACACGTGTCCTCAAAGGGAAATTACCTTCTATGGTAATTTCTGCGTTGGACGGCCGAAAGATCAGTGATAATACATATATCCAGTCGCGAAGCGCAAGCTCATCAGAGCCAGCGTCAAGCGCAAGCTGAACAGCGACTTACCTACATGTATTGCTTGGGAATTTGGTGCCCGATGAAGTATGTATCATTACAAGGATAACACCGTAGAACGAAACCCAGCCCCGAAGTACAGTGAGAAGTTACAGCCAGTCATTAGGATCCGTAAACGCGTTTCGCATTGCTGCTGAATACAGCGTCGATTGCCTGCTGATCGACGGCTAGCTCAGCAAGCGATTCCCTCGCAATATCATACCAAATCGCCGGCGACGGCGACGTCCCAGACCCAAACATGATCCTCTCGTCCCCGAATGCCTCCAGCACGGGACCCACTGCAAAACATAACTCGTCAGATCGCGGCAGCTTACAGAGCCGAGCTATGGTACTCACAGTACATCTTGATCTTCCGCTTCCACTCGGTCTTGGCCTTGTCCTCGTCGTCATCCGCGAACGGCGACGGCCCATCCCAGTTAGGGGGCAGGAAGTTCACGGACGCGCTCGCAAAGAGCGAGAGCGCTGCGACTTGGGCCTGGAAATCGCGGTACGATGGATGGCTCATCAGCTTGACAACTGGCAGCTCGATGTCGTGCGCAGGGGGCAGAAGGTGCGCTGTTACACAAGGTCAGTGCTGCGCGCATGGTGACGTGGGTTCCCGACGTACACAGGATGATAGGCGGAGCCTTCTCGATGTCCGCAGTAGCCTTTCCGAGGGCCTCCTCGAAGTTCTCCCACATCGAATCCGTGAAGACAGCCTGGATGTCGATTTCTACGGGGCGGCCTTGCTGCATCGCCCACCGCAGGCTCTCTTGGGCTTGCGGGGACACCTTGTTGTACGCCGTGTGCAGAGACAAGGGCAGCGAGGACGAGGGAAGCGTGTGCTCAGAGGCCTCGAGATCGAAAGGGACCGACAACGACAGGATGGGCACCGTTGACGACGGCGCCACGGAGCTGCAAGCCATCTCAACGGCCGACACGCCACACAGTGAAAACAGGCACGCACCTTGCTGCAGAGGCATCAGTTGCAAACAGAACAGCACCTTGCAGACAATCGTTCAGCTCTCCCGCGGCCTTCTCCTTCCAGGCGTCGAGGGACAGATCAGCGCCTACAGGGACACGGGCATCGACGATCTCCTTCGGGCGGAGGGCAGACGGGCTAGGAGCCAGAGGAAACTTCTCCCCGGTCCCTGTGTTCGGTGGGGAAAAGGCCGATGCAGGGAGCTTCAATGGGACTTTGGGACCTTTGCGTCCTGGATGCATGGACATGATTGGTGACGCTAAGAGGGGGAAATGCGAGGTTGGGTGATGCTAAGAGACACTCCAGCGATTGCTCTCGAGGGCTAGCAGTGGGATATGAGAGACAGCGATTGCGTCGGCGTCGAGATCACGGGCGGCAGAGAAGGAGTGAAAGAACGCGAACTGGTTTGAGCGCGCCTACTTCATCGATCCTGGCTCCAAATCCGGTCCGCTATGTCCGACTCGAGGACGACGACGCCTCAGGCCTGTCAGCCTGACGACGCGCGTCATCGAGTCTGAACTCTCTCAGTTGCTGGTGTCCAGCCAATGGACGTATCTATCGACATACTGCACCGTGCTTGACTAAAGACGCGCATGAGATGTTATCCAGTACATTATTCATCGCGTTTGCCCTTGGCGCGAAGTTCAACTTTTCAGAGTCTGTCAATGACGTTGACATGCGGGCTGACCAGGCTCAACAAAGGCAATATCGACGGTACAGATTAATCTAGCGACAATGATAGGGACTGTCCAGGACTCCACATCCACCGACATACTTAGTAATAATTAGCACGGCGAATACATAGAAAAGAGGGAAGCCTCGAGCGAAAGATTTACGCGGCTTCAGTGATGTCCACGTTGACTCGGCGCCTCCAGAGAGCCCACGCTCTCGTTGTCGTCAATCTGATAGAATGACGCAGCCCATCGGCGCGTTCGCTCGCTCCGCTGGTAGATTGTCAGAATAGCACAATCGCAGGGAGAGGTAGAACTCACCGCCTCGCCAAACTCGCCCTCCTGCTCGGCGACGTACCGATCGAACGCTTCCAGCGCGTTCTTCCGCTCCTCAATGCGGCCCTGATCGCGGCCTTCGCGCAGACCCTCCTTCCTGCCCGTCTTGATGCCCTCGCTCAAGCCCTTCTTGCGACCCTGCGAAAAACCATCCTCAAAGCCAGAGTCGTAACCCTGCTCGCGGCCTTCGTCAAACCACTTGTGCATTGCCAGACGCGAGGACTCTTCCCTCCCATCCTCGCGCGCGTGGCAGTCACGCACGACGAGCTGCAGGCTGCGCGCGGTGTCGCGGGCCTTGGCAGCCGATGTTTCCGCGTCTTGGCGCTCGCGGTCCACGCGTGCCAGGTCATCCTGGACGCGCTTGAGATCGCGCTCGACGTTCTCAAGCTGCATCTGGTACCGCTTGATCGTCTCCGCGGCGCGCGTGAGGTCGAGCTCGAGCTGGTGGCGCGTCGCGTCCGCCGAGTTTGCCCTCGTAGTCGCTTCTAACGCGCGCGCCTCCGCAAACTGCGCGCGCGCATTGGCCTCATCCGCGCGTCGTATCTCGTTTTCAAGCCGTTCGGAGGAGGTGCGGAGGATGGACTTGAGGTGGTGCGCCTGACGCTCTTCTTCGGCTAGGACGAGGGTGATGAGGGAAGAGGTGCCCACGCCAGGTTTGCGACGAGGGGACGGAGAGCGCGTGGGTGGTCTGCTTCCCTTCCTCGACGAAGAGGACGAGGAGGGTTTAGACAGCTTCTCGAGGACATTGGGGTCGCGAAGGAATAGGTTCAAGGGTGAAGGGCAGTCCGCCGCGTCGCGTACATGCTGGACGACGTCGTATCTATTGATAGACAGCGAGCTGAAACTATAGGTGAGGTTCTGTGCGAGGATAGAGCGGAGGAGGAACGTACTCGTAGCTGGGTTGCGGAGAGCTACATCCGGGAAGGAAGGGCTCGTCCTGGGGGATGAGGTATTCGGTGGGCATGAAGTGCCGTTCAGCAGCACATATGTGGATTTGATATTGCGAGGACGGACGGGAGAGCTTTATACGGACGCTATGCTGCCCTGCTTTGCAGCAACTTACGTCCCTTGATAGAGCACGCCCCCACAACGTGTTGGTGGGTGATTACACACGGACACCGACTGCCAATAGCGTGAGCGCAGCAGCATGGGAATACAGGAAAAGGGCAAGTGCAGACCGAGAGTAGAGTTTAGACAAACATGAGCAAGGTGCGTAGGGCGCGTTTCGATGTGCGGACCGCTGGATGGAGGAAGATGGCGTATGGACGATCCAGACTTCAGTTCGGCGACGGCGGCATGAGCAGCACAGCCGACTCGAAGCGACTGCTGCGGCTGCTGCGTACGAGCTTCGTTCCCGGCATCGAGATAGTCGGTGGCGCGCGGTGGCTACTTACACGCCAACGCGAAAGCGCCTGCCCTCAAGTGGAAATGGGAGCATCGGGCTGCCGATCGCCGTTGACCGTGACGTTGAGCCGACGCGACGACTGCGGAATGTGGCGTCCCCGCGCTCGACGCTTGTCCGACTTGTCCTCCTCCCTCCATCATCTCAACGCCAGCCATGAAGTCCTCGGCAACTATCGCCTCGTCCGCCTCCGCCCCAGTTCTCAAAAGATCCAAATCGTCTTCGAGGCTACCGACGTCGGGCTCCGTGGGCAGCATCGAAAGCCGTCTCTCATCCTCGCATTCGCAGCGCCGGCTTCGAACTATCACTGTAACAGGAGCGCAGCTCTATCGCAAGACTGACACCGCGCCAGAAGTAGTCGAGCGACCAGACACCCCGACTGGGAAACGCCACCTCCTGCCCGTGTTCTTCACACACAAGTCATCTGAGCTCGAGTCGCCTTCCCGTCCTCGCCCGCTTCCCAGCCCGCTTCTTCGGTGGCTGTTCGTGCTTTACTCTGCTTGGTGCTGCCTATATACGTCTGCGTCTTGCTTCTTCGGCGAATATGGACAACAGGCCCATCATTCGCTCAGACACAGTCAGTAGCTCGTTTTCGCGTATGGTTCGGGAAATCCTTATCAAAATCGTAGAGACACTCAACGAACTCGGGAACTCTCAATGGCTATCGCGCATCTCACCGCATCAGCCTCCGCTCGTGTCCCTCCGGCCTAACGTACTCGAAGCTCAACATGCGCCCTCCAATGCTATAACCGCATGTCTCTGGACCCCCGCTTCCGATGTCATGACCGACGTACACCGGTGGATCTCTGTCTGGCCAGGTTAGCTTCTTCGCGCTCTATCGAATCTATCGCTTACCTTGGGTTGAGGGCCCATATCTGCTGTTATTACCACCGATCTGGCGCCCGGCTCGTCTGCGCATGCTTCGCTTGTCCGTCGACTTCGCGCATCTAGTTCCACCCGGCAATCTCGTCTCTCGCTTCATCTGCTACACACCTCTAGCGGGCCTCCAACCTCGCCGAACGCGTACCTCAATCTCGCCCGTCTTTTCGCGCCGACCGAAACTGTCGTCCTCTTCCCAGGCAATATCACGCTGTCACCCGCCCATATCGCCCTTCTTCAAGATCGGATTGAAGATCGACCTTTCGTGCTCACTTCGCGCGCGCCATCCACGTTTCCGCCCTTTCCTGCTGCCCCTGTAGCTTTACCGCGCGATTATCCTGTCTGGTGCTCCGAGCGATTCTTTTTCGTCGATGACCGTCTCGCGGATTGGAAGGAGTGCATTTGGCATATATGGCTGAACCAGCTCGGCGATGTAGGGTTCATGAACATGACTTCTGTCAACCCGATAATCGGAGGCATGTCGTCTGCTGATGTGCGTTCATCTTGCGGCTCGTGGAACTACTGGCTAACATGCTCTGCAGCGCAAAATCCGCTCGCGGTTGGTTACGCGCTTCAGAACCGAGACCTGCGACCACTTTGCGAAGCAGCTCGTAACACGGGAGGACGAGGGGGTCAGAACGGACAGAACTAAGCAGCGCTGGCTGATAGATTTCTGCCGGAAGGTGAGCTCGCTAGTTCTCAACCCTTGACCGCGCTCACCACCGGTACAGACATCCGACAGCATCCTCACGTCGTGGTAGAATACATACATACAAGGCTCCGGATCCGGGAATGTTGGTAAGTACAAGGAGCACGGAGATCACCCAAGCATCTCTGCTTCCATCTCGTCCTCGCCCGCCTCACTGCTGTTCTCCGTATCCATCTGATATGTTCCCCAGACGGCTTCGCCTTCCGGTCCGTCGATGACCATGTGAAGAAGCTCCTCCGCGTACCCTAGACGAGATGAACGTTAGAATGTACGGCCAGATAAACGTGCCAATACACGGAAAAAATGTGCACGCACCCTGCAAGAGTTGAAGCTCGTCCTTGCCCTCTTGGTCGACCCAGTCTGGTGCATCCGCGTAGCTCAGCCTACCGAAGGCAACGACGAAGTGGTGCATAATGCCGTTGAAGATCCGGTGCGGGGTGTGGTTGAGCTTGTGCCGCAAGTTCAGGTCCGCCTCGCGGCCCTTGACAACGTGCCGAAGGAGGTAGACCGTCTGGTTGGCGAGACGAATGTACCTGCTCGCCAGTAAGCAGAGCATTCTCTAGACATGAGGACAAAGCAGCGTACTCGTTGGCCTTGGCCGGCGCGCTAGTCAGCGCCTCGTCTTCCTCCCACAAGGGGTTTGTTAGTTGCATGATGAAGTGCACCAAGGACGGGATGAAAGGCAGCGAGTTGTGCAGCGCGGAGAGGGCGTCGGCGTGGCCCACTGAGACCATGGCACAAAATGTGAGAATGAGCGACTTGAGCTCGAGGCTCTGACGGGGTCGTCAGTATATGGCGACAGAGGCAAACTGTAGTTGACAAACCTGAGCATCACGTCTGGCTGGGTCGGTGAGGATCCCACAGAGGCGATCTACATAAACCGTCTTTGCGGGAGTGCTGGCTGCATCGTCCATGATGGGCATGGGTTCGAGGCATAACAAGGATGACACGAGCGAGCGCTCTGCAGTGGCGTGAGTAGATGATTGCAAGGGCTTACATTGAGAGACTGACGCGTCGACAGCTGGACGAGGTACTGCACTTTCGGCAGAAGTCGCGCGGAGGGGTCCGCGGGGTCAATAAGTGTGGCCATCGCATGTTCATCGAGGGTAATGAGGCGGTGACTGCAGGACCCATCAGCGAAGTCGCTCGACGTCTGCCCCGTAAACGATGCGTACCGTGTCATCAAGTCACTCGGCGCGTTCCAGGCGAGCGCGCAGAGCAACTGGCAGGCCATAGCCTCCATTACTTGCCTGTCGTTCTCAGGTAGGGTCTTCAGGATCTTCCCGAGTAGTAGGCGGATAGAATTGAGGACACGGGACTCCGTTGCGTCAGTACTGAGGGAAAGAAAGAAGGAAGATACATTAGGTAGGGAGTATATCATAGCAGACATGAGATTAAGCAGGTGGAGCAGTGGGGGGATCTGATGATTGGGTGAGCCTCCCGGCGGATCGGAACACTAAGCGCACATACACAATTGGCATCAAGCAGAGCGTAGAGAAGGTCTATCAAGCAAAGGGAGATGGCTTTCGCGGCGGAGGTGTAGTCTGGCGGTTTGGTGTGCGTGCCGATGATTTCGAGGACCTGATTACACCCCGTGCATATTCGGAGAGACGCTTCGTCTTGCGCATTCGCGCGCATCACCACCTCCAACGTCGTAGACGTCGAATCGGGCATGCGGTGAGTGAGTACGAGGTACGAAAGCTATGATGCGGTACGTTGAATGCTGTGATGCTCAGGTTTGTCAGGAATGCGTACCTCGGACATCCAGTCTATGGGCTCGATATCGTCGAACTCCTCCGCTACGATGTCGTCTGCATCCCCCATCTCCACGTCGCCATCGAGCGCTGGCCCCGGTGGCTCCACGGCAGGTGCATCGATCTGCATAGGGGCCTCTCTTTCCACCCCAAGGGTCGGACTGTGCGGGGGCGAGGGAATCACCGGTGGGCTCTGCACCGTCCAGTCGAAGCCGGGCTGCTGCTGTGTGCTCTCCCAGGCTGGTTGCTGCACGTTCTCCTTTTGCTTGCCCTTACGCCGTTGTGGTGCTGGGGTCGATGCTGCGAATGAGTTCTGAAAGCCCAGCGCAGGCTTCCTAGTCTTCTCGGGCGAGCGCGGCTTGGTAGGCGAGCGCCGCACCTGCGATGGGAAGGGCCGTCCGCCAAAGATGTCGTCCTCAGTCACGAGCCTGCTGGGGCCGGCTGTAGCGTTGCTCCACCCACGCATTTGCGACGGCATGGGCATGGGCGTCGAGGGCTCCGCTCGTGGGGGCTTCTTGGGCTTGACGGACGCAGGTGGGCGGCGCGACTCGAGCTCCTGTTGCTGACAAGACGTTGCAGAACACAAGGAAGGCGGACAGGCAGAAGGCTTACCTTGAACAGGAACTGCGTCTTGATGCGCTCAATCTCGTCCTTCATGTTGCGCTGCAGCTGGCTCTGCTGCCGTTCTGCCTCTTCTTTCGCTGCGCGCAGCTTGGCAGCTTGCGTGATGTAGCTCTCTGTCGTCTGCGATGGAATGTCAGCCGGATTCTGCAGAAGGGGGGGGGGGGGGGGGCATGCACACCTTGCTGAGTGTATCCTTGAGATGGGAGATCTCGCCGTCTTTGCTCCACCGTGCTCTCTTCTCGTCCATGAGCGATGCCTTGGTCTTTTCGTTCTCTTGTTTGAGCTATCCATATGTGTAAGGGAAGACATGGTCCAGCAGGTGATCGAACGCACAGCTTCGATCTGGGCTCGCAGCTCCTCTAGTTGTCGGTGTGCATACACATCCGCCGTAGGGAGGACAGGCTGAACCGCGGGGGTAGGCTTATACTGGGGTGCCGGCCTTGGCGCGGGCTTTGGGGGAGGATGACGCGCAGGCATGGGGGACGGCCCTCGAGCGCGATTTACATGCTGGGAGGGGAGTGGTGCGGGGGGCGCCAAGTGCGGGATGTTCTGCTTTGACAGCTGGCGCTGGGCTGGGGCGCGCGTATTCGGGCGCGGGGGAGGCTTCTGCACGGGGGTCTGGCTTCGCGACTTCAAAGCCTCCTCTATGTCCGCCTGTCTCTTCGCGCGCTGAAATTGTGAGGGCGGATGCGACTGAAGGAGGGGAACGCGAGGGCGCTTGACATCTGGTCCCAGCGCGTAGCCACCGTCGACTATAGTGATGTCTGGGAGCGAGTCCGCATCATCTGCAGCCAAGGACTTGCGCTTTCCAAGTGTTGGCTTCGAGGGACCTGGCCTTGGCGCGGAAGCCGTGGATGGCGTGACTGGCTGCGTCGGCGCCTGCGGATGCTGGGAGTAGAACTTGGCAGCGGTCTCGTCGATGACAGCGAGGTCGTCGGAGTTGAGATCAGGAAAGTCGTACTCGTCATCGGAATCCATCTCGTCCGCAAATTTACATGACGGCGGGAGCCAAGGAGGACTTGAAGCTCGCGCGTCGCGTCGCGCACCGTCGCGCACGTGGCCCCCGCATCGCCGGCTGATTGATCTCGGGACCGCGCTTGTTGACTTCAACGGCCACAAACTGACGAACAATGGACAGCGCACAAGTGACGAGCGGCAAGGCAGACGACGAGGCTCGCTGGCAGAGGCGTCTCAAGCTCCGAGAGCTCAACGCGAGCGCCAATCCCAGCAAGCTTGGTGAGTGGCCTTCGTCTCGCGTAAACAATTGTGCTAACACGCCCCACAAGAATCCTCCAGGCTGGACTCGTCCCTCAAGCGGCATATTGCGCTCATAAAGCGCATACGATTGTCTCTCGCTGCCGACAACAGGGACCAGATAATGAAGGACATCGACACCCTGTCGCTCGAGAAGTACATCGAAGAGATGCCCGGTGCGGTCCTCGAGGGAATCTCGCGCTGCAAGACCGAGAAGGACGTTTGGAGTGCGGTGGAGGTGTGTTGCTTTCAGGGCCTGCGTTCATCTCTTTTACCCAACGTACCAGGTCGTCTCGGCGCTTCATCGTCGGTTTCCCACCAGCTTCACCCCCACACTCGTCACCGATCTGGGTAGCGCCCTCGCCCCTCTCGCCCGTGACTACCTGTCCTCCCTCGCCCCAGAACAACGCGAGAAAGAGGACGCTGCACGCATCACGAGACAGCGACCTATCCTTCGTTTATGTTCCGAGCTCGCTCTTGTTGCTATCATCCGGGATGGCCCCAACCGAAGCGGCGGGGAATGGATCATGAAGACGATCAAAGGGCTGGTAAGTAGCCGTAGGTACACTTTGCTAGTCAACAATACTCAAAATTATCTTTGCAAGCTGTCGAATGACCCAAGCTTGTCCTCCCTTCCCCTTCTCTCGACCTTCTTGAAGGCATACTCCCGCCCGTACCTCGGGATCACCGCATCGTCTTCCGTCACTAAACAGCAGACATCAGCGGATGCAGCTCCGGGTGATCTCGCATCGTCAACTGCACAGGCGACAGCGGAATTTCCCGCACTCACCAAGGACGCCGACGAACTCATCGAGCAGGATATTCGCGACCGCTTCAGACGTATGTGTGAAGGATACTTTGAGAGCGTCTCCAGAAAGCTTCTCATTGAGCACAAGGTCCGCACCTCAGAAGCACCGCCCCGCCCCAACCTTTTCTGATGCAGACGAATTTACAAGCGCCTCCAAGAGCAAGACCGCCGAAATCACGAAGCATACATTCGCTCAGGAGAAATATTTGAGGATCGTCAGCAAGCATACGAGAAGATGACAAAGAGCTACGAGAAGCTACTCTCCAGCGTCCAGATGTACGGCTGTCCTCTCACAGTCAGCACACGCATTGACTTGTCCTTAGGTTATCTGAGCTATTGTCACTCTCCATGCCCTCGCTCCCCACCGTGTCTCAGAAGTCAGACTCAATCCTGATAGGTAGCGGTGGTGCTAGCGTGCTCGGCGGCGATGGAGGGGAAGAGATCACTAGTGGCGGCAAGTGGGAAGACGAGGAGGAGCGGCGCTTTTACGAAGATGTCCAGGACTTGAAGGACTTTGTGCCGAAGAGTGTTCTGGGCATAGAGGGTAAAGATGGGGAGGAGCAGGACGAGCAAGAGGACGAGCAGGAAAGGCAGGCGCGAGAGAAGGAGGAAGTCAAGAAGCTTGAAGAGGAGCTCCAGAAACTCGAAGTCACCGGTACATCTGCGCCGCCGTCGCCGTCCTCAAAAAGAGATGAATTGATGCGGGAAGAGGATGATGATGAAGGGTATGTATCCATGTAGCTTCCACTTGTCGAAACACTCACGTCGGCTTCTCAGCATTGTGACTCCCACACCTGGAACCCCCAAGGCCACCACACCGCCTCTGTCACCTCATCTGGCGCCTCAGGGTCCTTCGCAGATGCTTACTGCTCTTTTGGCAAGGCTGTCTGACGCCACAAATCGAGCTATGATAGACCAGGCGGCTATCGACTTCGCCTTCCTGAACACCAAAGCGGCGCGGAAACGTTTGGTCAAGGTACGCGCAATTCCACTATACTGACTCGGCACTTACACGCCAGTGCAGTTTCTGTCCCAAGTGCCCAAAAACCGGACGGATCTGTTGCCTCACTACTCGCGATTGGTGGCGACTTTGAACAAGTATATGCCAGACGTTGGGACTGAGCTTGTCTCGATCGTACGTGTCTTACGACCTTGTGGGCCAGGATCTAACTTCGGGTTAAGCTCGACGAAGAGTTTCGCTACCTGCAAAGGAAGAAGAATGTCGTCAAGGAATTGTCGGAGGTCAGGCTCAAGGTCAGCCAGTTTTTATCACTGAAATACTTTATAAGCATGATTCTCAAATTGTTCTTGTAGAACATCATGTTCTCGTCCAACTTGACGAAGTTCCGCGTTGTCCCACCTCATGTCATCCTCCACATGTTTAAGGTTTGCCTGGATGACTTTTCGGGCACTAACGTGGACAACATCGCGCTGTTGCTGGAGAACTGTGGTCGTTTCCTTCTCCGCAGTGAAGACACGCGTGAACGTTTCGCTACCATGGTCAGATCTGCAATCATGATCAATGTGAATACAAACTAACGAATATCTGGTAGCTCGAACTCATGAGGCGGAAGCAAAGTATGCAACACTTCGACCAGAGGCAGACGTTGCTTCTCGAGAACGCGTATTATCAAGTTGGTAGATTTAGCACATCACTGACCACGCTAACAACCACGCAGTGCAATCCGCCCGAGCGCGCCCCCATCCGCGTCAAGGAGCGCACAACTATGGAGCTTTTCATTCGGCACCTCATCTACGACGTCCTCACCAAGAAGACTTTGGACAAGGTCCTGAAGCTCATCCGCAAGCTCAACTGGGCAGACCCAACTGTCGTGCGCACCCTGCACAAAGTGTTCACAAAGCCCTGGAAAATCAAGTTCGGAACGATTAGCTTCCTCGCGATGCTCGTGTACGACATAGCGCGTTATCACGCCGACTTCTCCATTGGTGTCGTGGACCAGATCCTGGAGGATATACGCCGTGGGCTCGAGCACAATATCTACAACTTGAACCAGCAGCGGGTGGCGACGATCAAGTACCTTGGGGAAATGTACATATATCGGATCGTCAGCTCCAGTATCATCTTCGACGCCCTGTGGTCGCTGGTCACGTTTGGGCATCGTGCGTGGTTGTTGGTTCTTGGAGCGCCTCTAATAGTCGCTGAAATTTCCGCATCTCTTCGCAGCCGAGGGACGCCCTATGCCGCACCAACCTTGTCCGCTGGATATGCCGGATGACTTCTTCCGAGTTCGTCTAGTCTGTGTGTTGCTTGATACGTGTGGCATGTGTTTCGACCGAGGGACGCAGAAGAAGAAGTTGGATAATTTCTTAACGTTCTTCCAGGTACGCGCCTGACGACCTTCCTGAAACGTGCGTTGTGTTGACCTTTTCACAGTACTATGTGCATTGTAAAGATCCGCTGCCCATGGATGTGGATTTCATGTTGTCCGACTCGATGGAGGTCTGTCCTGTTCTCGTTCTCGTATGTTTGTAGCTAAACGTGCTTCGAAGGCCGTCCGTCCCAGACTGACACTGGCCAGATCTTTGGAGGAAGCCGCTCTCGCTGTTGACGAGATGGTGAACAATGCCTTCCAGACAGCTCCCGCAGATGGTGAGGAGATCCCACGGAATGTGGCGTATGTTCGGCTAAATGTGCCTCAGCCACAGACGGAGAAGAGAGTGGAGAGGACAGTGGAGATGAGGAAGATGGACGCTTGCAAGAAGATAAGGATGACAAGGAGGAGGAGGATGAAGATACCGACGCGCTAGATTCGCCGGTATGTCTCAAGCCTCACTGCGCTGTCAAGCGCACGCTGATTTCCGAGACAGATCGACGAGCGCGCGCCTTCACCAGACGATGACCATGTTGTCTTCGCCGGCTCTGCGTCGCACGAGAATCTCGGTCCGACGGAAGAAGCAGACGCCGAATTTGCAAAGGAGCTGGCCAAGATGGTCATGGATACCTCTGCGGAATCGCGTAAGGTGGACAAGAAGACGGCGCTAGCACTTTGGGACTCTGCGGTGTTGCCCCAGGGGCTCCGTAAAAAGAAGGGTGAGGAGGCCGACGGCGAGGGCGGGGCTTCCGATGGGGAAGGCATGAAGTTCACAGTCATCACCAGGCGGGGGAACAAGCAGCAGGTACGTCACCCATTTCGCGAGGTACTGCCGCCCAGGGGCTAAATGCGCTATTCAGACGCGGCAGCTTGCCGTGCCTACAGAGTCCGCGCTAGCTGTCTATACACGAACAGCACAGATGCAGGACAAGGTAGAGCAACAGCACCTCAAGCGTCTGGTTCTCGACTACGAGCAACGCGAAGAAGCGGAGGAATGGAAAGGTGCGTACATCCCGTGTCCCCTGAGCATGTTTGTGGCTTTCTCCGCACCTTGGAGCTTACATCTCTTCTCAGCTTTGGAAGCGCGCAGCCGCCTGGGAGGCATCAAGATTCGCTACGTCGGGTGATACGTGCTGTGTCCGGCGGCTGGTTTCTCAGAGGAGGAAGACCCACATCCGAAACGTGCCCGTGGCTCTCGAAATTTGGGTGTGCGCCACCGCACGCCTGCATGTGCTCCGCGACATGGAGCAGCGGCTCTGGAGTCTGGGGCCGCCATTGTTCTGCAGAGCCCCGTGCCCATGAATGCTGGTCCCTGGCGCTGGCCGCTCTGCATGCCGGATGCATGACATGACGTCCGTTGTCGATCCCCCGGCTGTATCCTCAGCAGTCTACTTGCCTGCGGGTCGTGGGCTGCGCACTTAGGTATGCGAGATGCGGCCGAGTGTACACCCAGATAGACTGTTGATAGCGAACGTAATTGATTGATTGATCCGAGGGCCCGGTCCTGAATTGCCTGCTTGATGAAGCCAATTGATGAGCGCACTTACTTATAAGTCCTCGTTCCCTCCCGCGACGCGCGCACCGCGTTCGCCTCGTACCCCGTATCGTGCACGCTGTAAGCTGCACGCGGGCCTTCTATGCAAATCTAGAGGACGCTTGCACCGTGTGTGCACCGAGACGCGAAGATGTGCAGCGGAACCAATGATGCCTCAGCCTCGACGGAGGCTTTGCCTTTGCGCCCGCCGCTGGCTGACGTTCTCAAGGTATCGAGACTGGCGGACGGACGCAGGGCTTACAACAACTATATCATCTCTGACGAGACGCTTGGGACTGGGCGACACGGGACAGTGACTTTGGGTCAGGACGGCGTGTCTGGCAATTGGGTGGTGCGTGGCGAACTCCTATTCCTTAAGCGTAGGCTTACTCCCTTCGCAGGCGCTGAAATGCGTACGACGCCGCACGCGGAGCGACAGAACGAAGATGTTGAGGAGGAGTCACCAGCAGCAGTCAGATGGAACGATAGGCTCCCCCACTCCCTTCATGGGGAGCACCGAGCATAGTGCACGTAGAGAGATCTCCATCCTAAGGACGACGAGGCACCAGAACATTGTACGATTGTTCGAAGCTATAGACGATACCCGACACGACAAAATATACCTTGGTGCGCGGGATGTTTACCTGTCCGTTCGATCTGACGCTTACACCCCTCCAGTCATGGAGCACGTCGCTGGCGGGCCCGTTCAGTGGCAGACGCCTCATGATAATCCCCAACCGACACTCACGCTGTCGCAAACAAGGCGGATAATGCGTGACATTGGCTGCGGACTCGACTACCGTACGCATACCCGTTTGTCCCTAGTACTTATGCACTGACACATCCTCCAGTGCACCACCATGGCATTATTCACCGCGACATCAAGCCCGCCAACATCGTCTGGTCAGATAATCGCACTATGGCCAAGATTGTAGACTTCGGTGTTGCATTCTTTGATGCATCCGAGCGCAAAGCTGCAGCGAAGGCGTACGCCGCGGAAGACGACGTTGCGATACTCGATGACCCTACGCTCTTCCCTCCAAACGACCTCGACCGCCTCATCGGCACTCCCAAGTTTATTGCACCAGAGATTATCGCGCGCACCGGGCTCGGCGCCAGCGACTCTTCCTTCACCCTTGCTGGCGACGATGTGGATGCCAAGACTGCCAGCGACGAGCCGCTTCGCATTGGTAAGGCTGTTGACGTCTGGGCACTTGCTGTCACGTTCTTCTGCCTACTGTTCGGCCACACGCCGTTCAACGTACCACATTCCGAAATGCAGCACGCCCAGCGGAATCAGTTCGTGCTCTATCAACAAATTCGCGAGGCGGATTGGCTGCCGGGAGAGACGATGGGCGTTGAAAGGGTCCCGACGGGTGGGCGGTTTCCGTCGGACAAGACGAGCGAAGGGTACATGGTCATGACCCTCCTCGACAGTCTGCTGCAGAAGGACCCGCGCGAACGGATGACGTTGGACGAACTGAGGGTGAGTGGCGGAACCGCCAACGCCGCGTACATAGCTAACGCCGTACAGAGGCACCCTTACCTGTTGCAGGATATTCACGACCCAAAAGCATGGCTTCGCGCGACATCAGCAGCCCCGACAGTGCATGGGCCGTCAGGAGCGGGTAACAAATGGGTAAAGCGTGTTAGCAAGAACCTGGCTTCTCTGCTGCACGTTTCCAGGTGATAGTCGACCTCTAACTGCTGCACGCACGCAACATGAGTACTAGCTTCACGCAGTTTGTTACGGGACTCGGACGACGACCACGATGGACGGTTTAATACTACCAGACGGCATTTGACGCACTCACTTTCTTTCACATTGTCATTCTTTTCGACTTTCGGACGCTCCGCCGACCAGATGCTAGACGGCTCCATCCTTTCGTTTTCTACCTCGACCATGTACTTGTACGTGTTCGTTGTACGTATATGCACACTGTAGTCCGCACTTTACCTTAAATTCAACGTTCAGCCTACCATGACACGCGGTCGCTTTCCCTTTCGACGAGTCGACTGTTGCAGTCACAGAGTGGAAGTTCCGACCTGGTTCCGACCTAGCGTATGTCTACACACTACACGACGCCTCTTTCCAGAAAGCGTAGATGATCCAGTCCGCATCCTCCAACAGTCCAATCGCGAACAAGCCTGTACTTCAGCGGCTGCGCGCAGCCCGAAACAGCGCACGACTTCGATAGCCCGGGCTTTTGAATCTGCCCTTCAATATTGGCCTGTGTTGGCTCCACAGATGTCTCCACCTCGGGAGCCTTCGTGTCTATAGTCTCCTGTGGCGCCGTAAACGCGATGCCATTGTCGAATGCCACAGAAGTAGGCTCGGAGTCCACAGCCATGTCAGTCTCGGGAAGGATGGCACTAGGCGCTTTTGTCGGCTGAATGTTGTGCGCTAACAGTACGGCTGGTGGCACAGAAAACGTGATGCCACTCGCGCTCGACGTCCAGCGATACATCGTTGCAGGCTCTATCTCGCGATCTGCGGAATCCGCCTCGGAGTCGCCGGCGGGCGTGCCCGCGAGTTGTGCAGCGCTTTTCCGTCCACGGCCGACGCCAGCCTTGCGCTTGAGGAGGCGGTTCATGGTTTCAAGCTGGGTGTAACATGTTCAGTGGGACATGAGGTGACAGGAAGGCTGTGGAGGGCACCTTCTCATCCTCGAGCCTCTTCTCGGAAAGGTTCTTGCGCTTGCGGGCAATCTCTTCACGCCGAAGGGCGAGCTCACTCTCTGTGAGGTCCTTCTTGCGCCGCTTCGCTGGCGATGCCATGGGCGCTGCCTCGGCATCTGGACGAGTGTCGTCAGCATCTACTGACAATGGAAATGATCCAGTAGCGCACCGAGAGTGACGTGCGAGGAATCCGCAACATGCGCGAGTACAGCTTGCCGCGTCGTAAGCTGGCGCGGCCGCTGTGGCTGCTCCGCGCCGGAAGAGTCCTCCGATTCCACCTCGGCGTTCGCGCGTGCTCTGCGCTTGCCCGCGCGGCGGCGTGGGGGAGGATCTGGCGTGGCTGTCTCGCTGGGTGGCAGCTTGAGCTTAATCTTGAGCGTTCGACGGGGGGCGAGGCTTGCAGACGCGTCCTCGTCCTCGTCATCCGCCTCTTCTTCCTCTTCTTCGTCAGCATCCTCGCCCTCCTCATCTGCCAGACCGTCCTCCTCGTCCTCGTCTTCAGGTCCGTCCTCAGGTTCGTCTTCGTCCTCGGGCTCGTCTTCGCCCTCGTCGTCATTAAGGGTCGCGATGTGCTGCTCTTCCTCCATCTCCTCCTCTTCAGGGGGAGATGGCTCAGGTGGAGGCGGGGCCCGTCTGCGCCCACGGGGAGGCATGTCAATTGACTGTTGGTTGGAAGTCAGGAGAAAGGAGTGTTGCAGTCCATTGACTCTGTACATACAGTAGTAGCCTAATCACATCATGAACATCCTGTCATTGCCTGATCAGTGATCAGAAACACTTGCCTTTCTACTCCTTCCTTCATCTCGCCCGCCGGCGCTCGGAATCGCCGGCTCGTGGATTACAGACCCGCAAAGCAAACTGGAACCATGACTCTTGGCGACTGATGCACAGCGAGCTGGATCATCTAAAGCGGCCACAGCTACGGCCATCCACAACCTTCTCTCACTCGCTCGTATTCAAGTCTTCTCGATGCATCATCACGGATCCCGATGTCCAGCCTGGCTGGGTGCGCAGCCGGCCGAAGCTCTCAGAGAACTTACTGCGCGCCCATGCCATAGGCGCGACGAGCATAGCTGGCAGCTGCTCGACCAATGGATTCGTTTGCTTGCCGCATTCCAAAGTCCCCCCTCAAAGCCTCGCCAAATTGCCGACATTTTTCTCAGTCTCGTCGTCCACTACGTCTGCTGGATCGTCTCCGCTCAGCCTCGAGGTCTCGCCAAGGGATTCGCCTTCCCCTTCGTTATCCACGACCTCGCAGACTACCTCTTCGCACTCCTCTGTGTCGTCTTCCACTCCTGCCAGTCTTTGCCCTCCAATGGAGTTGACCAGTGCGAGAAAGACTACGCAGCGTGCGCGTTTTGTCGGTCTCTCCGACGTGCTTGCCGGGAACTACAACCACGACATGCACAAAACCGATGGCTCTTTTCCCTTCGCGTCAAATTTCAGGCAAGATGTGATAAAGGCGCGTATTCTGCCTCCCTCTTCTTGAGCTTCCAGCTTACGCGGACCGTCAGTGGCAATGTCTCGCCAAGTCGACAATCGAGAGTTGGTGCCGTGGCTGGGCGGACAACAGCGCGATCGCTGAAGAGAACGTACGTACGAATTTCTGCCAGAGGAGAAGCATTGCTAAAGATCGAAGGCTCATACATTGTTGCGGGCCATATGCGGCCAAGGACCTGGCGTGGAACTGCGAGAAGCCAAAGACGATCTGGACGAGATCGTCGAAAAGCTGGCTGCCCTTCGTCTAGAGCCTCCGGTGCGTCATGCCATCCGTTATGCCAGACATTGTCTCGCGTAAGGCAGGGACCGGACTTGTCGTCAGTCGCTGATTCGAGCCTTGAACAGGAGGATGAACACCATAACGAGCCCATGCTCACGATGAACAATGTGAGCCCTTCCTTTCTTTGAAGTGAAATGTGACCTGTACTCACTATGCGCAGACCGCATCGTCTCTCTGATAATATTCTGCGCTGGTTCCGCTCCCGCTTGTCATATTTTCCACAACCGTATCCCTCCGCAACAGTAGACCTTGTACACATCAGCATTATTTCTCAGACATCGCACTAGACGAGGACACTGGTCGATCAATTATACCTGCACTATGACTCACCTACAGTCGCCTGGCGTTCTAGCTAGTAGCTGGTTAAGTTATCATGTTTGCGTCGTTCAATTGTTGGCCTGTACACAGCGATCGTGTGAAGCGACGGCCCGTTGCGGCCCGGCAGATCGCCACGCGCGTCGCCGCCATTGCCGCGCCATTCTTCAGTGTTCTCTTCGTCCCTTCGTTCATGTTGTCACAAAGTTGCTCGTCTTCACGTACGCACACGGGCTTGAAGGGGCGCCTTAGTTATCTTGCTTTCTGATTCCATCCTAAGACTATATCGATGCATTTCATCAGCTCGTAGAATCGGTGCCACAGAGCTGAGTGTATTCTCCCTCACGCACGTGAAGCAATACCTATGGTGCCGATGAGGCTGTCTGTTTCAAGCGCACTGCACCGTCATTGCTTGTCATAATATCCAGTCGTGGATGCGAGTTGGTTTCGGTGGGCTGCTAACGTTATCCATCGGTCTGGCTTTGGACGTTTTCAGAGGAAAGATAGACGAGGCGTTTCCTGTGCGTTTTCAGCTTGTCTTACAGCCTATAGATGCTTAGAAGCGCGTAGCAACATTTGCATATATATATATGTATTTGTGTCATTTGCCCTGTCTTCTGGTTGTCCAGGCTGTCAATGCGATCTGGAAGGGGTTCCATCGTTCGGTGTGCGGCGGACGGGGGCGAGCGGCGCACGGCTAGTGTCGTCGTTGAGTTCTCGTTCGAAAGGCGACGTGAGAATCTGATGCCATGCATGGACGCAGGATGGGTGTTCCCTCAAACATCAATATGCGAAGGACAAACCTATATAGCACTGCAGAGTCCACGGTCATTGGCAGACGCGACGGACTCGGAAGCGAAACCGTCACGCGCGTGACCCGGTGCTGAAGAAACGTGACTGGTCGTTCTGCTGAGCTGGGTTCCCCCACAGATCCTGCCGCGGCGGATTTGCTTGCCACATTTCTTTCCGAACTCCCATTATTCCCTGGACGTCGGTAGATTGCGGTACAGGGACCCTTCGGTGAAAATTCAGGCTCCACGATGGCGCCGAGACAGCAGCAGCGGCAGGCGAGCGCGAGCACGTCGCGCACTGGGGCGCGGACGACAGGAGTCCTCGAATGGCGCTTCACCAACAAGATGATGAACGTCCGCGACCTTTCGCGCGACGACGACTTTCTCAGCCATCTGCTTGTGGAGAAGCTCGGCACAGGGGATGTACCCTTGCTCGTGCACAAGATGGACTCGTCGCGCTCCCTGCCGAAGACGGACGCGAACGTGCTGATGAACATCGTCCGACGTGTGCGTTGCCGTAATCTCTACTGTATGCATATTCTGACGCGTCTTTAGCTCGTGGCAGCGAAGGGTCCCTTGCAACACGTCGTGCGCGTAGCCGTGAATGAACTGCTCCGGTGCGCAATATGCGTGGCGTCTGTGGCACAATATTCACGACCCTTGCCAGGCTTCCTGCTGTCCTGTACTACTTGAAAAGCTATACCCAGCAGCAGATCAATGCCTTTGCCACGTGCGTAACCCGCACTCGCTCGTTGACGCCATTTACCCTATTCTCCCAGGCATGCCGCTCGATATTTTGAGCTCTATCACCCGTCCGGATGCATCGAGATCGCGCATACCTCCCGTTACTCTCTTTACACCGGCAAGTCTGAGCTGTGCATACTCGCCACTCGCGACCTCGCTCCAGGCGCCGTCGTTAGCGAGCTCAAGGGATCCATGGCCAACCTGACCGAGGAAGAGGACAAGGCTCTCAAAGAGACACAGATCAATTCTGCCATCCGTCGCGACTTCAGCGTGATCCACTCGCGCCAGATGAAGAAGAACCATCTTTTCTTGGGTCCGGCCCGCTTCGTCAACGTGAGTGTCTTGTACTTATCGAGGCGCGTTCACGCTAACGATGTGTTACCGCCCAGCATGACTGCGACAATAATTGCGAGCTGTTTCGCGAGGGCAAGTATATCACTTTCCGCGTCATCAAGCCGATCAAGCTGGGGCAAGAGGTCACCGCGCATTACGGAGACTCATACTGTCAGTCACTCGCTTTTGTTTCGAAAGCACGGATAGCTGAGCGTATACAGTCGGCAAAGGAAACAAGCACTGCCTGTGCGGTACGTGCGAGAAGAACGGACGCGGAGGCTACGACCCAGCGAACCAGGGCGACGCGGAAAGCTCGTCCTCGGATGGTAGCGACGTCAGTGATGCTGAGAGTGAGGCGCAAGCACCTGTCAACGTCAATGAGCGCCGGACGAGACGCGGCGTCTACGCGACTACCGTGCGTGAGGTGGAGGCAATATCTTCAGACAGCGAGAACGAAGAGGACAACACCAACCGCCCGCTCGCGAACGCTGCCCCTGGATCCATCGAAGTGGTTGCTGTGGTCGACTCTGATCTCACGCCCTTGCCCTCCAGCTCTGACATACCCCTTGACGGGCCTTCCCACAACCCCATCCCTGGCCCATCGAAACTCGCTAATCCCCCAATCGTCCCTCCCCCTACAGCGAACGCCGAGGTGTCAGGCTCACCTGTAGGCAGCCCTCTCACCGTTATCGAAGATCCGTCGTCGCCTGACCGCAGTCCCGAACCCCCTTTCCGGCCCATCATCTCCACCCGTCGGCAGAAGGCGCTAGGTGGCCCTGCCGGCACTAGCGTCACTGCTCCTCCGCAGATCACTCCGACACAGCTGGTTTCTCCGGCGCTGACGGAAGATGCGGCATCGTCCATCTCTGCCGCCGGTCCCGCACGCACTCCCACGATGACCCGTACTACGCGAACGAGCGCACGCAAAGCAGCTGAAGCAAACGGCCAGGAAGCAGCACATAAAGTCAAGGAACTGAAGAGTAAAGGCAAGGAGTCCGCAGGGAAGAGTAAAGAGTCCGAGGGCAATCCCAAGGTATCTATCAAGGCGGACCTCCATAAAGCCAGATTACCGCAAGCCAACACTCCGAAGGCAGAGGTTCAAGAGGTAGACTCGCCTACTGGGGACGCGGCGAAGCAACCGACGCGATTCTCTACGCGGCTGAAGGGCAAGGGGAAAGGCAAGGATATTGCATCGCCCATAACCACAACGGCGCTGAAGACGGCTTCTCAGTCGCCGTCGAAGACGAAGGTGAAAAAGGAGGACAACGAGGGTGTGTCGACGAGAGGTCTACGCGGACGCCCATCCCAAGCCGATGTGGCAGCCAAGGATCCTCCCAAGGCTCCAGATGTACCCCGAGGGCCGGATGGCAAGCCTCTGCCGCTATGCACCACCTGCAAAAGCGTACTTCCTGTTATATGTGTGGACTCGCGCCCAGTATGGGGTCAGGATTTTGACAGCACGATGCGGACCCGGCCTGATCAAAACTGTCCACGGTCCGTGCACCTGTAGTCATCCTGACAGAATCTGACCTGACCTCTGCAGATGTATGCGGCACTTGGCCATCTACGCGCTGCCCTGGCCGCGGCGCGCACCGGTGGGTGGGCATACGGTTGACTTTCTACCTACGCCGCGCTCGACGACTCCGGAGCCCGCACATGCGAAACGAGTTACCGCCCGCGTACTGCCGATGCTTGACAAGAAGCTGCAGGCCGTCTCAGCACAAACGCGTCCAGCTCATACAGAGGAGACGGATGACGAAGACGGAAGACCGGCCAAAAAACGGCGTGTCGACGATTCCGGGTCCGCAACCGTGGCTGCTCCTGTCCCCAAACGACGCGGTCGACCTCCGAAGAATGCGCCTGTTGTCACCGCCCCGCCACCGCTCAAGTTGGAAGACGGCTCGGATTCCCTTTTGCCTGCCAAACGCAAACGTGGACGCCCGCCCAAAAATCCGGCATTGCGAGCAGCACAGCTGGCTGCAGCGGCGTCATCCGCATCGGCCAGAGTGCAGACGAAGACGGAACCGCAGCCGCGCACGCTTGGAGGCCAATTCGACCGCAAGTCAGTGGTAACGCCGAACCAGTCATCTGCGCGCGAGGTACCAAAAGCGACGCCTAAGTCGCGCGCTCAGCGCGCTGAGGACCGAGAGCGTACACGAAAGGGCATGGAGCGACGCGGAGTGGTCCCAGTGGCGGTTGCGGACAGCAGTGATGAGGAGGTGACAGAGATCGAACAAGCGCGATGGAAGGGAAAGGAGCGCGAGGACGTGAAGCCCGTAGTTGCGGACGGAGGAAAAGGGCGGGAGGCCCCGACGTCCGCGGGGCGCCTACGTGGGCAGCCGGGGAGTGGCTTGCGCGAGGCGCCACGAAAGCGCAAGCTGGTTGATGCAAGTGATCTGGCGTCGCACGCACCGCCGCCGCCAGGACGTCGACGTGTGGGCGATGTTGATGATGCTGGGATAGCCTCGTCGCAGCACGGCGGTCCATTCACGGGCGGGCGACTCTGGCGCCCGAACCCACTCGGCTACTCGCGATCGTGGGTAGACGCCGGCGAGTCTGAAGTGGAGGAGATCACCCGACCTGAAGCGAGTATCTCTGCTGCGCCTCACAGACGAGACTCTCGTGCAATTGTTTTGTCGCCCGAACTGGAAGCGCGCACGCGCAAGGTGTACAAGGAAGCCGCAGTGGGCTCAGACGGTGAGATGGTACGTGCATCTGCACCACCGTAGCTCGGCCATACTTACGAGCAGGCAGACCGACCGCTCTGAGGAGAGCGAGATCCTGACTGGGTACCGCTACGACTACCCGCGCGTCCCTATGCCCGCCATACCTGTTCCCGTGAAGTGTTTCTACCCGACGCATGCGCGCGACGACCCGCATATGGAACCGGCGACGTGGGAAACGCCGCCGTCCTCCGACAAGGAGTGACGCTGGCCGTCCGCGCCCGGTGGCATGCCAACTGTTCGTGCTCACTGCTGGCGAGCACAGCATGTCATCCTTCCGCTGGTATGCGTAACTCTTGCTTTGTCTCACGCCCGCCAAGCCCCTCCGGCCCACGTACGCACGTACGATTATATTGGAGAGCGGTGTTGAGGACCAGAATTGGACCAGGCCGCGCTAGGTGCTATTTTTCACCATACTCCCTCTTTCATGCTACCGTCCCTGCTGCATGTTGATATGGACCCTACTCCTCGCTTCTGCATACGCTGTAAGTTATCGCTGTCGACTACGCAGTCTACGCTATACTCGTTTACATGTAATCATCGTCGATGTTGAATATGCTTTGAACAGCTGACCGTACTTAGAGCCTCCGTAGAGTCTATGGGAGACCTCCGGCCGGATCACTGACCAGAGATACACGAGGCTCTGAGATCGCGCAACTTTTCGTCATAACACGGCCAAGTTGTCTGCGACTTACTCATTAGCGCAAGCGACTCATGAAAGCGTCCGTTATAAAGGGGGTCTTCATTCCTTGGTCTCTACTTCCACCTCCTTAGACATCATGACTCCCATCGCAAATGGCTCCCGCGCGAACGGCGCCCACGCCAATGGCAGCCACAGTGACGCCCATACCTCTGCCGCGCACTCAAACGACATTCACAAGCGTATTGCCCCGCTACTAGGTTTTGGGACGCGAGCGATCCATGTTGGCTCAGATGCCAGCGAGGAGACCGGCGCGGTGATCCCGCCTATATCGCTTTCGACTACCTATAAGCAGCATGGTATCGGTGTTCACAAGGTACGCACCTAGCAATGTCTATCTGCAGTGCGGAGTCGTTGACGAGCTGCAGGGGTTCGAGTACTCGCGCTCTGGGAATCCTAACAGAAACGCCTTGGAAGCCACCCTGGCGTCCCTAGAGGCAGGTGGCGATCAAGCCATAGCGCTGTCTTCGGGCTCCGCGACAACGGCGACTGTCATGTCGTCACTCGGACCAAACGCGCACATCGTCAGTGTGAACGACGTTTATGGCGGTACCTTCCGCTACATGAAGCGTGTCGCATCGGAGAACCAGGGCCTGGAGACTACCTTCATCGACCTTGAAACTGCCGACGACGACGCCATTACTGCAGCTATTCAGGATAAAACGAAGGTATGCGTGCGGCACCAGCTTGCACGCAGAAGCTCATGTTGTGCTCTGTAGCTCATCTGGATCGAAACGCCTACCAACCCCACTCTTCGCCTCGTAGATATCGCCCGTGTGGCCTCTGTGGCCCACGCCCATCCCGCCAACCCCATAGTCCTTGTCGACAACACCTTCCTCTCACCCTTCTACCAGGCTCCCCTTCTTCTCGGCGCCGATGTTGTTATGCACAGCATCACGAAGTATATCAACGGCCATTCGGACGTCGTGATGGGCTGCCTCGTCCTCCCCGCAAGCACCCGCCACGCTCACCTGGCGGATCGCCTGCGCTTCCTCCAGAATGCGATCGGCGCTGTACCGAGTGCGTACGACTGCTGGCTCGCCCAGCGCGGCGCGAAGACGCTACATCTGCGCATGAAGGCGCACGGGGTAAACGCCCTGGCGGTCGCCCGCGCCCTCAAGTGCTCTCCCCATGTCGAGGATGTCATCTACCCCGGACTAGCCAGTCATCCGCGGAACGAGCTCGCGTATAGCGGGCTCGCGCCACACGCCCGTGCTTTTGTGGACGCGAACCGCACGGAGGACGGCTTCCCGTACGGCGGCATGATCTCCTTCCGCATCCGAGGAGGTCAGCAGGAGGCGGACAAGTTCCTCACCAGCTCGAAGCTTTTCACGCTCGCGGAGAGCTTAGGCGGGGTCGAGTCCCTTGCGGAGCACCCTGCGCTCATGACGCACGGGAGCATCCCTGCTGAGGAGCGGACAGCGCTTGGAATCTCGGACAACTTCATCCGTCTGAGCGTTGGTGTGGAGGAGACGGAGGATCTGGTGGAAGATATCGAGAGCGCGCTGGCAGCTGCTTGTAGCGATCTCTAGGCTTTGTACATGCATGTCGGTAATTTATATCTGGATATTGTGAACTAGACTACATAGAAAGATGCATGGTCCCGTGATATAAGTTTCTTCGTCAGTGTTGTCGACAGTCGAGTCGCACTGTGGCAAAGTTGTGAAGCTAGTGACACGTTGAACTTGCGTTGAACCAGCTGGCTTTCGAGTCGTGAGCTCATGATGTATGAGCCTCGAAGACGATCATTGCGTATCTGGAATTAAAGAGCTAAGCGTGTCCGAAAGGTCTATTCAGTGTCACGTCAATTTCTGGCCGCGCTGACGAGTCAGGCTGTGCTGACTAGCCCACAGCTTGTAACCCTCGTCGGGCTGAGGCCATACGTAGAGATCAAGGTTGCAACAATTCGTGAATGTTCGATCAACTGCAGACGCGAGTACTATCGCGTCTGATAGAACATGCCTGTACATGTACAGTGACACTGAATAGCTGGTGTCCATTGTAAAGCATCCTACCATCCGGTGCTTACAAGTAAATTTAGTAAAGGGCCTGAGAAGAGTGCAAGCAAGCGTAAATGTACATGATACTACACCAGTGGTCGTGATCGTCCGTATCGAAGGAAGCGATTGTCCGTGATAGCGAGGTCCGAAAAGGTTGACCATCCTCGTCTATACAACGCTACGGGACGACTGAATGTGAGCCTTGCCCTCGTCGTTGATCGGACGCATGGCGTATGGCATCGAGCTCGGTTCCGTCGATGACACGGGCTGCAGGCGAGTAGGCCAAAGCACGGCGTACAACGTCATGGACACCCAGAGCGGCAGGGAATCTAGAATGTAGAAGTAGCCCTCATGAAGAATCAGGTAGCCACGGTACCTAGGCCGCTGTTAGATATGCCTCATGCGAAGATATAGAAAGAGACGTACCCCTGCTCGTACTCAATGATACGGAAGACGCAACGCATGCTAATGAGGATAGTAGTGAAGCACATGAAGCTCCATAGAACGCGCCAGTCGTAGAACGGCGAGACCTTGAAGGGCCCGAGAATGCGCCAGCCCGACTCGCCACCGCCGATGTTCCAGATAGCAGGATGGTGCGAGCGGCTATGAGTAGGATGTCAACGCCGTTACTTACGACTGTTTGAGAAGAAAGCCGACTTACGCCCTCCATCCAAAGCGAAACAACAGCAGAGCGAAGAAAGCAAAGGACACAATCTGGAAGATGAGACCGACCATGGCGACCTGCGAATGTACATGAGCGCCCGTCCAACGCAAAGTTGGCCAATGGCTTACAATACTGCCAACGTGCTCCATGTCGTCAGTGGCGGTCAGGGCCGAGCCGGCTGCCTGAACAAAGAAGGTGATAACATCACTCCAGACGAAGAGTTTGACGATGATAGAAGATCGAATGAAAAGGCAGTCCTTCGCAATCTCGTCGCCAAGGCTCTCAGACAGTCGAGAGAGAATCACATAGTCCGTTGCAAGGAAGGCGCAAGGCTGGAAACATGTTCAGCGTTGTCCTGGTCTCGTAGGGCGTGTGACATACAGCAAGCAGTATGAACTGCAAGGAGGAGTAAGTAGGGTTATGAGGAGTGAGGGAAAGAATGCACCAAGGCCTGCAGAGCATACCACGGGACAGAGTATATGTTGTCGCCCTGACTGTATATGACGCGAAAGACAAAGCCGACCACCATGGCTGTATGAACGATTGGTGGAGATACATCAAAGAGGGAGGGGAGGACGCACCGTACATGCTGATCGTCAGCGTCAGCATATAACGCGGCCGACCTGTCCGGAAATAATCTGTTGCTCGCTCCGTTAGTAGCGTATGCCTCACGAGAAGTGGTTGACATACGGATCCAGTGCAGTGTACCCGAAAGTCCATAGAGCACGGCACACAGGACAGCGGGCCACACTTTAGGGACGAAGCCAGCCCTGTGAAATTGTAAGCCTTGCTACCGCTGTACTGGAAGGGACATGATACACACACAAGAATTCGATCTCCTCCGTCGTCTTGAGCCTACAAGCCAGTTCAATGACCGATCTTTCGAACGTCTAGCGGCATACTCACGTATACAGGAGCTGCAGCGCATAGAAGACATACGAGGATGCTGTAGAGTGAGACTATTCCGAGGGGGCTCATGGCGTTAGAGGGGTGAGGATAGGTGTGTACATCTTCATTTCGTCTGCCTTCTTTCTTATACTGTTCGCGCAACTGTCTTTGGGGCTAGAGCACGCAAAGAAAAGTGCGTAAACTCAACGCGAAAGTCGAACGTGTCAAATAAAAAAGACCACCGAGGCCGCCGAGAAGTGGTCCCGCACGTGACCAGCACGCACGGCACGCGTGCCGAACATTCAGCCAGACAAAGATCTTTGACAAGAATTCAATATTCAACGGTCGGTGCAAAGGGCTGCGCTGCCGCGATCCGCCTGGCTATCGGTGGCACTGGTCTTGGCACTGGCAGTGCAGAAGGATGGGCTTGTGAGTGCGGAAGATGATAGAAAACTGGCCAACTCACTGCCAGCATCGCATCTCGGCTCGCTCCTTCGCTCTTCTTTCTTACGAGTCACTTCTGAACCGCCGGTCATTCGCCACATCTCGCACCAGCTCGTATGACTATGATGGCTCCCGCGGAAGGCACGAATTGATCAGAAAAAGACGCATATGGTCATCGCAAGCACTGAACGTGAACTGTGATACATTTGTTTTCTATGGGCCAGGGCCCTCAGACTTCAGCGAACTCCTACCAGCGCGCAAGATCTCGTCGGTCGAAAGAAGGTTGACCGCGATGACAGAGCTATAAGGAATGTCGTTAGTGCCGTAGCAACGAGGAGACGAGCGCGTACCATGAGTGCAACATCTGCCTCTTCACCCTGTAGTTGTCCCAGATACCTTCGACCGTGGGGTCGAACGGCTCGCCAGACTCGAGATCAATTCCGACTGTGTTGCCCTCCGCCTGCTCGTCCTGCAACGCTACAACTACATCTTGGACGTCGAAGCCGCCATTCTGCGCAAGCGTCTTCGGAATGATCAGCAGCGCATCCGCAAACGCCTGCACGCCCATCTTGACGCGGCCCTTTGCGCTGCGCTTGACCGTCCCCGAGAGGTGGGCTGCGCAAGAGACCTCGAAGGCGCCTGCTCCTGGGATGAGCGCGGCGTCCTCGATCGCGTTCTTCACCGCGCGCAGTCCATCGCGAAGCGCATCCTGGATCTGCTGAATCGTGTGCGCGTTGGGACCCTTTATGAGAAGCGTAACGGATTTGGGGTCCTTGACCTCCTCCAGGAAAGTGTACTTCTCCTCGCCGAGCGTGTGCTCATAGACAAGACCCGCCCAACCGAGCACAGAAGGTGATAGGTCGTCCAAGGAGTTCTGGGCCTCGCCGCCACATATGAGCTGCAGGCTATCGAGATGCATGAGTAGTGAAGGAGATATGCGAACGTTGATCCATACCGCTCCATGTTGCGCCTCTTGGCGCGACGCAAAGCGAAGATGCCATTCTTGGCGAGGATGTCCAGACTCATCGGGTCGATGCCCTTCTGGTTAATGATGACAAAATTCTTCCGCTTTTCCTTGCTGTCCACTGCCTGGTCGCAGACAAGGTTCTTGAGCTCCACGATCTTGCGGACCTTAGAGTCCACAGCGCGTCGTTCCGACTCGACCAGCTTCTCCCGCTGCTCTGCGGAT
The DNA here is from genome assembly GCA_007026445.1 of Schizophyllum amplum. NCBI lineage: Eukaryota > Fungi > Basidiomycota > Agaricomycetes > Agaricales > Schizophyllaceae > Schizophyllum > Schizophyllum amplum. Next base: position 1,330,257 of record VDMD01000001.1, on the reverse strand, counting down.
GAGTAGAAGAAACCGGAGTTGACCTCGCTACGGAATTTGAGAAGGCGCAGACGACAAGAGAAGGGAAATCCACACACGTCTTTTCGTATTCGAGGCTGACATTGAGGATCAAGATGAAGGCGTTCTCAACGCGTTTTGGCATGTCGGGATGGCGGGCACCGTGATCAAGAACGAGACCGCGCACAAGCTGCGTCTCTGATGCTGTTCGGTGCTGCATCTTCATGATCTCTATCATGTGCAGGTCGATGGGCTCTCTCCATTGATCTTTCGCATCTGGCCAGGGGTCAGCATTTGCGAGCCCGAGAGGAAGTGATGACCGCACCTGCGGCAGGGGGGGGACGGCGAATTGCGAGAACGGCATCGACAACCGCTGAGGACAAGTGCTTGGCCATGGCACTGTTGACCTTGGTCGCGAGCGACGTGTTTGCGACATTGACCAACGTCGCGCGGTCAACCTTGGAAGGTTGCTTGAAGGTGTCCAAGAACTACGAGCAGACATCAACCAATGCACCAGAGAGTATGCGTGTCGCACACCTTCAAAGCCTCCTTCTTGGCGAGATCGAAGCCCTCTGCGATGACTGTGGGGTGCACACCCTCCGAGATGTATCGATCGGCTTGCTTCAGCAGCTCCCCGACGAGCAAAACAACAGAGGTTGTGCCGTCACCGACCTGGTCGTCTTGTGCGACCGCGGTACGCGCGATCATTGCAGCCGTTGGGTTCTGGATCTGCATCTCGGATAACAGGACCTTGCCATCCTTGGTCATTTTAATCTGCCCTGCGCCATCCACCAGCATTTTCAGGGTTCCGCGCGGTCCTGGCGAGAATATGGCCTCCTCAGTCGCAAGCTATACCTGTTGGACGCGCTGCACGCACCAAGATTGCCTTTCACGACGTTCGCGAGACCCATCGCGCCTGTAGTGTTCACCTGTGCAAATCTTAAGCGTTTGCGCCGCGCTTATAAGGCCGTAGTTCGTACCTGGAGGGCCGCCGCCCTGCGGACACTCTCCGCCTTCGGATTTATGAGCTCTATGCTGGAAGACATCGCTGGCGCTCGAGGAGAGATGGGCGGCGCTTCCAAAAATCGACGCGTGCGCGTCGACCTGATTTGGGTGGTCCAAGCGCCTCGACGCGCTGAGCGCTCTTCCTCCCCCGCGATGTCAAATACTGTGCAGGGCAAGGCTCGGGCAGCAGTCTTCCGGGGACTTTGAAGTATCAGCTCGTGAATATACCGCTTGCATCTTGGCTTCTCTGCGTGTTGTTGCAAACTTGACCACAACCAGACCACAACCCCGGAGAACGGCAATTCGTGAACCGGGGGCGGGGTCATGGGGGCCGATATCAGCACGAATACCGGCTCTCTTGCTTTCCTCCCGCTACCATGTCCTACACGTACGGCAAGACAGTCTCTGCCCCCAAGACAGGCGTCAATGAGGACAGCTATAAGCGCACCGTCGCGCGTATCCAGAAGATACAGTCGCATCTGGAAAATGAACCTCGTGGAACGAGGCTCAAGGGAAAGGTGTGCATTGTTACCGGAGTGGGATCCTTGAAGGGGATTGGGTGTGTGCATTCGCGTCACTGAACAAGATCACCGCTGACGACCGTGCGCAGACGCACGAGTGCCCTTCGCTTCGCGCATGAAGGCATGCGCGACAATACTCGCCAAGCTATGGCTCGCTAACATTTTCCACAACGGCAGGAGCGCGGCATCTATATCTACTCGATTTCGACGGCGCCAACCTTCCGGATCTCAAGTCCACCATCGAGAAGAAGTATCCGGACGTCAAGGCGGGCTTTTGTCCCTAAATAAAGTCCTGCAGTCCCCTGCTAACCTTGACTCACATAGGTAACTACGATTCAGGCGGACGCGTCTGATGAGACCGCTATCAAGGGTCTTTGTGACCAGGCAATTCAAGAGGAGGGTCAACTCGACGTCTTCTTCGCGAATGTAAGCGCTTTCTGCCGACTGCCATCGTCAACTCTTGCTCATGTATTCAGGCCGGATGGGCCTCCCGCGATTCCCTGCAGACAACAGATGTTGAGACTGTCGAGAAATCCATGAAGATCAATATCCTCTCGTGAGTATTGCCTCGATCATTATGTGCATAAAAACATATTGAATTCGGCTTCAGGTGCTTCTTGGCAGTCCGGCATGGCTCGGAGGCGATGCTCAAGACAAACGCTTCATCAGGCAAAGAGTACAGCGGTGGCAGTATCATTCTTACCGCCTCTGGTACCATCCATCTGTCATGTCGCTTGTATTCTCTCGCTCAAGTTTAACCTCAGTCGCCGGACTTCGCTCTGGTGCCGGTACCCTGGACTGTAGGTGATGTCGTGTTTGAGAAGCAACGTGCATTGACGACGCCGTACAGACAGTGCCAGCAAGGCGGCGTACGCTGTTCAAAAGACTTATATCGCGTGTAACTGAAGCACTCTCGCAGCGTCAACAGCATGGCCAAAACCGCTCCCTACCAGCTGCGAGCGACGGACATCCGTGTCAACAGTATCTGTCCGGGCCTCATCCAGACAGGGATGACTGAAGACCAGTTCGACTACGCGCACTCACGTGGCTCCCTCGGGAAACTGGGACAGCTCAACCCTGCTGGTCGTTTCGGTGTTCCCGAAGGTATGTCTATGCTTTGAGTGCCGCATTATTCTGACTGTCCCCTTATATTGTAGAAATCGCGAACGTTGCTCTTTTCCTCGCGTCTGGTAAGCATCTCCACCGTTTCCAGTTAGCTGACTGATTCTTGGGCCTAGACGAAGCCAGTTACGTCAACGGACAGAATTGGGCAGTCGACGGAGGCTTGTCGTCTTCCCACCCCGTCATGCCCGGCAGGTGGGTATAATTTGGGGAGGAATACAGCCGGCGATACTGCCGACCCTGGTTTCCTGTCAGCGACGACGCGCCCATGATACGCCTTGAGCGCGCATCGCTGCGACGCGCGTTGTGTTCGATTATGTACTCATACTTCTTGCACCAAGATTCGAGACAAGCGTGACAGTTGCTGTCGGCGTGAAATGAATGATCGATACTGAAGTACTGATATGGCAGCCTTTGTTGACGGAAGCAGATCCTCCAGATGCTTCCGTTAATTTTCCTTCACGGAAGCAAGCAAAGGTCAGCGCCGCACGATGCACACGCGTTTGCCTGCTGGCCGTCCGACGGTACACAAATTGCAAGAAACTAGATCCAGGACGTCGGGATGAGTAGTGTACAGTATGCTAGGTCTACTAGTGAGCTACAAAGAAATGGAGCGGTGAAAGATCGCATAAAATACAGACCAAGTCCGATATCGGGCAGGTGTCAGTGAGTGGCGCCGTCGTGGCGCAGCGTTGGCAAGCCCTAGAGCGTGGAAAGTCCTTGATGGCGCGACACGGTGGTGCGAGTCGGGATGGAGGGGTGGACTGAGGGTTGATCACTCTCACTACTCTAGGCAGCCGCATCCAACTGGGCAGGCTTCTTCCATTCCCATGGTATGTGCTCCAGACGACGGCCGTGCAACAGCCCAGCAATCAAGCCATGTCGCACAATACCATGGAACGGAAGAGAGCCAGCCGAGGAGGATCGGGAGCATCAAGGGAGTGAAAAAGCTTCCGTGAAGATGGGGGAGGGTGGGGACGCCGTACGGGTTGGGCCTACTGCAGTAGGCGGCTCTGAATAAGGTTGAATGAAGCGTGAGCAGTGCTTTTTTGCGGAGATCTAGTCGTGCGCCTTGTGCTCTCTCCGGAGCGCCACAAAGCCGCTGGCAGCGATGGCAGAGGAGGAGGCGGGTCGGAGTGCGGCGAAGCCACAGGCGGAAAGGGAAAGCGAGGTGCGCTTGTCAGCGACGACAGGAAGTAGGACGGAAGATGGGGGAAAGAGAATGGCGGCGTCCGGAGCTTTATACACTCTAAAAAAGTTCGTCCTTGAATGTAGAGATCGAGTTGGCAGATCTCTTGTTGTGATCGAGACGTGCCATAAGCATTACATGCGTGCCTCATGCGGCGTCCGCCCTTGTGTATCCCCGTTAGCATACAGCCCGCTCACGCTTCGAACTCAACAAGGGTCGTACTCGAAAAGGCGTACGTCCCCGCGGTGCATTCGCAGGGGGATAGTCCAGAAAGCGAGTCCGGGAAGTACCGCGATGCCCGCAGCCGTTCTGCTGGATCGACGAAGACTTCTCCCACGCAGATGGGCTATCGTGTCGTAAACGACTACAAAAGCATGCAAGTCTCTCTCATGAGCCAATCGGCGCGAGGAAGCATCTTAGAGCCACACAATCGATTAACCAGCAATGATGCGCGTACAGAGCACAAACCCCCGCGGGGCGCGTTGCATACTCGGCCCGCCCTTCTCTTTGACATACACAATGTTAAGAGCTCACCGTTTATTAGGGTGAGATGACAAAAGAAGTGTACGAGAAGGCCTCGTCAATAGTATGATTAATAGCCAGAAAGTACATTGCAGCGAGAAACGTACTTTGCAAAATGATCGTTTGCGCTCGGTAGGCGCCTGTCTACCTGGTCGCCTGGAAACCCTCATAGACGGGCGATTTCCTACATGGTGTCAGCGGCGAGTTTGCCAATTGCAGACGAGACGCATGGTAATTCCATCCAGTCCTCTGGTAAATCCCTCCAGTCCGCCTAATCCCCGCGCTTCCAGGGTAGCCACCAAACGCTTAGTCGAGCTGGGTCAAGTTAGCCATGCCTGTTCCGCACTTGCCTTCCCGCCACTCATCCGCATGAGTCCAGAAGTTGCCTTTCCCCTCGCCCTGCCACTCAATGATCGACCAGGTACGCCGACGCTTGAAGGTCCCACGCGAGCACCGGCGCCTAAGTATTGCACGTATAAAGGCCATGGCATCGATATTCTGCCCTTCGCTAGCTTCAGCGGTGATAAGTACGTCCGATTGGAATGCAGGCAACCGACGGCGTACCCAGCTTACGTGCCGGCAAGACAGCATGCGACAGTCTTTGACCCGACCGCAGGGGGTGTGCACCCGTGATGAGCGGGCTCTCCGTGCTGATTGTGGATCCTGACGCGGTCCTGACGGATCCCACAGGTGAGAGCGGGAAACGTAAGCACAGTACGCTTCCGCTTACCACGACGAACATGCGCGACGTCTCGTAGGACACGCTGCAGTCAAGCATATAGCAAGCGGCATTGTTTGACAATAAGAATAAGCGAGAGCGGGCTCACGCGAAAGTCTGCACGAGGCAAGCCCTTGCACGTCTTGATAGCGCCTCTACAGGCCACTGCCGGACGAAGTCGCAGGATACATCACGTCGCAGACGAGGGACAGTCGTCCTAGAAGGAAGTTTGGGTTGATTAAGGTGAGTCAGGTGACCTATCCTGAGTTTTAAAGCCTCTTGGGTAACCTGTGAACGCGAGCGCAGAGCACACAATGCTACGCAGCCAAGACGATGACTACCTGTGTTCCTCATAAGTAACATGAAGGTACAGGCCCCAGCGACCGGAGGTCTGAACCTTCTTAGCGCGCGAAGCGACCGTGCGCGGAAGTAAGTAAGCCACGCACCAACGCATTGTTTGCTTCAACGAGAGGCAGGGACACGAAAAACATCGTGACGCAATATCTCTACGGTCTTAGACGGTTTCAGTCGCTTCTATCTGTGACAGATAGGTCAGCATGCACGTAAGTCATGAATCTTGAACACACCTCTTTTTCAACACGACGCAGGCGCCACTTCAAGCTGGGATCCTGAAAGGCAGCGCGCAGCTCTACGTACATCCTAAGCGATAGAAGATCGTTGAGCTATACTTATGAGCGCCCTGAGCCCTGGACAGCATAATGTGGACCATATGAGGAATCAGTGCTGACGAAAAGATGACTTGCGCAATCGTTGACCCACGAAGTTTTCTCATAAGTTCGGACACAAAAGGAAAGATACAGAAGTGGTCGAGATTGATATTGGCCATCTGCACAACGTCTGCAAACAGGAGACAAAGTGTTGCTCTGGGTCCGAGGTGGGCGAAGACAAGCGGCGGACCTTGCCAGGCTATGACCGGAGACGTGGCCGCACCGCAGCCGAGCAAACGTGATGAACAGGTGACAAAGTAGTCACGTTATTGTTCAACTTTCTTGAACAGTGGTATTATTTGTCACTGACAGAGCCATTGACGCTAATGATCGAAGTTCCCGGGCATGTCAAGATGTAAATAAATAGGAAGATGCTGATACAGGCAAGCCCAAAGAAGCTCGGTAGTGGGTCTGGCCACCGTACCCTGTACGGCTTGCACTCAGGCTGGATGTCTGAGTCAAATGACATATAGCGAACGCCGACGGTCTGAACCGAGAACGAAGGCTGTACATCAACTGTAACATTGCCGAGTAACTAGTCTCTGCGACGGAAGGTAAGTGGTACACGGACGGGCCTGGACATGTTGTCAGTCAATTGTAGATCAAGGGGCAGAGATAAACCCCACGTCAAGGTGAGCCCTCCCGTCGTCCTCAAGACGCGCTCCCTCCGCTGGTCGAAGCTCTCACAGCTGAACTCGGGCTCTTCCTTGATTTCGACCCGATATTTCGCTACTAAAAGCGTTATGATTGCAATGCCCTCCGTCTCGGCGAACTTGCGTCCGAGGCAGGCGCGCGGTCCTGAGTTGACGGGCTCAGTCGAAGGGTGCACACCATAGATGTCCTCGACGTACCCGCCGCGAAGGGGAGAAACGCGTCTCTCGGCCAGTCGCCTAAGAAGCGATTGGGCCTAAACTCGTGAGGAGACTGCCAGTACCGAGCTGCCGCGCGCTGTCAGTACGGACACCGTTGACTCAGTAACAGTATACGCACGGTTGTAATGCAGGCCCGCAATGGAGAAACCGACCATCGTACCAACAGGGCACGGCACTGTGACCTTTGATCCATCGGATAGACGCGTACCCCCTACAACTTGATCCTCCGCGCTGACTTTGGGGATAGTCGTGACCTGTAAGATATTCATAAGCACTGATTGTGGTGCAATCACTGCACACGCACTGGCGGGAACATGCGTAGCGTCTCGTTGAACACACTGTCAATATAATGAGCAGAATCTACGACCGACAGATAACCGCTCTCACGCCATGGTCTGGGTATACTTCGACATGTCATCAAAAGTCTTCGGGTCTTGTTGAGTATGACGGAGGGTCACAGTAAAATTTTGACGCACAGGTAAAGTGCCGTCCTTCGGCAAGACGCTCTTGATATGGCCATATAGCTTGTCCTGTTCGTCCGGATACAAGGCTAGGAGTGCGAAGGCGAAGCAAAGGGTATGCGCAAGAGTCTACATGTTGGCGTGTTATAAGAATCCAGGTAAGTCGACGCGGACGTACCTCATGGCCCGCCACCATGAACATGAAGATATTCGCTATTGCCGTGTCAGCTCGTAACGGACTATTTTACAAATATCGACGTACACAGAATTCCACGCATACTCATCGCATCCTCATCGTGGTCGTTTTCTTCCAGCAGACGCGTTAGTAAATCAAAGCGCTCCATTTTGCCGATACGGCGCTCCTCCACCATCTCGGTCATGTATATCTTCAGCCAGAGGATTTTTCAGAGCCGCATCGACGCCATTGCATAAATTTGCGCACCTCTAACTCGTCAAACGCCATGCGCACACGCCGAATCTTCTCGGTGAACCCAGGCATCCAATTGGGGCTGATCATATATATAGTGACGTCGGTGCTCACACAAACCATTGCATCCTTGAAGGACATCTTGTGCCCTGGTGCGACGGTCTCTTCGTCGAGCCAAGAAATGGTACGACCGAACGCTGCGGGAGTACAGGCTATAAGCAGTTGCGCAAGCGCCAGATCCCGTAGAACGAACCTGCGCCCCCGATAACAAAAAGGGCACTCTGCAGAGAGCCACCTCTATGAATACCACGACAAGATTGATGTGATGGCGTACTTACTGAGAGCGCGAGATCAAGAAGATTATCGACATGCACTTCCTTCTCGTTTTTCCAAACGTCGGACATGAGACCGTTGACGGTGTCAACGGTTTTGGCCCAAACGAGGTTGTTGTTGCGCTGTCGCTGCGTCAAGCCAATTGCTGTGCCACAAATGGTAGGAAATCATACGTCCGAGAATGCAGGGGCAGCGATCCTGCGATGAAATTTCCACTCGTCATACTCGGACGCCACGATGTTGTTGCCAAATATCTGTAGAGCAGCGTACACTTCGATATCCTTGGGGAATCTTTGCCTGGCCCAGGACGCCAGCTTTATCGCATAGCCATCAGTGAACTGACTTGCGGCATGATGCTAGACTGACTTTCAACGTCTCGGCATTGGCTATGTGGATTGTGGCCCCTGCTTTGGGCCAATACGAAACCTGCAGAGGCGCGCTTCAGCCACGCCGTTCCTTGGTCGAACTCGGCCTGCAGTGAGCCTACCCGAGCGATGACATCGCAGTCGTATTGTTGAAATACTGCAAGGTCGTGTTGAGCCGCTTCGCACATACAAACACGTTGGAAGAGGTACATACGGTCGAACTTGTTGATGAAGTGGCTGTTCATCCCAGGCGCAACATACAGAATTGGAGGAAGCGCATTGCCGAGTATGCTTCCATCGCTGAGCAAGCTACGAGGACCGGGCCAATCGCTGAGATCTTGTAAGTATTGAGCTGCATTCAGCCTGCCGCACATGAGAGCGGACTCACCGTACCGACTTGGCCGCCTTCCACCCATTGGCGACTCGCTGCAGCACGTATGTCGCTGCGAATGTCGTGATCAGCAGGGTAACGGGCTTTAGTGAGTGTTCGGACATCGCCCGAACAAATGTGGGAATGGGAGGAAGGGAGGAAGGGAAAGGAGGGCACCGGTGACTGAGTGCACGGTGGACGTGGTCAGTTGAACATCGTGCGATCTGGGCCGCATGCCATCGGCGCTACTGTGAATGGAGAAGCTAAGCCTTCAAGTTTGTGTGAGGTCCCCGGATGTTCCGAAGACATGACCGCCGTGGCCCCGCTAGCGCTGGCGCTCTCCGGTTGATCGAGCGTGACACTGACAGACTCGAGACAGGCTCCGGACATTGTTTGAAGCGCGCGACAGCCTACAGTATTACCCCTCAGTGGCAATGGAATCGCAGGAGACTGGTGCTCGATAGATGCCTGCGAAAGGACGAATTATTCCAATGCCAGTGGTGGACGTTAACGCTGAGTCGCAATACTGATCCTGTGACACGATTCCGCGTCTACTGTCCATGCCAGGCTGCTGACTCGGAGAGAGCATAGCATCTGCTGAAGTCAGGCCATTCAATGCGATCTACCTTCGGGTCGTTATCTCAATGAAAAGGAAGGACGAAATTGGCTAGGATCTGGGCAATTCGTGCGCATTGCTTGAATGCTTGTAAAGTACAGGAAACAGTGTGCATGATCATAGCGAGCTGCATAATATAGGTGAAAGCATAGGGAAGACCCGGGCCGACCAGACCCCTCCAGTGATGCGCCACAGTGCGCCATAGATGTAAACCTCGCGCGCGGTGTGCAAGCCGTCCTACGACGCATTTACTTCTCGGGATTCGGGTTCCTGAACATGAAGCGTCAGCATATGTGGTCAAGATGAGGAATGCCAGGGAAGGATGGGAGAATCAGATAGGAGCGAAAGACGTTAGATGCTTGTTTGTCAACATGATAGTTTCAGTGTGAACTATGCTTGTGTTTCGTGTCATCAGAGCGGACGAGCGCAAAGTGCACCAGCAAGGCTAGGACGGATTATACGCACATTCTCCGCTTGCCACCAGGGAGCGTGGTGACATTGACGAAGCTAAAGGACTCATCAGTAAGCGCTACAAGGCCTTTGGAAGGATACGCACCGGCGGTTGTACAAGATCCGCTTCTTTGCGCGGCCCTTAGGCACCTTCTTCTTTTCCTGCTTCTCAACCTTGGGGGTCTGCGACTTGACCTTGCCTGCACGGGCAAGGGATCCGTGAACTAGGAACGGATGTGAGTCGGGCGCCAGCGACGACATGAGAGTGGACATACCTTTGCCCATATTGTTGGATGTAGATGTAAAGAGCGGTCTAACCTTGTAGACCGATGGACAGCGAACAGCGACGGTTGAGGGGGTCTTGCGGTGGTCGCTCTTGAGGCGGGCGAGGATGGCGTAGCCTGCACAAATCTCCTGTGCTGACTAAACGCACGCAGCGGGAATTGCCGGTAAACATCGGCAGTAACTGCAGCACGTGAAGGATGTGGCTTAAGTAGACACACGTGACATCCTGATCCGGCTGCACATTTGGGCTCGTCGACGCCATCGTCAAGACCGCCAACGATGGGTGCGTACTGCTGCTGGTTGTCGTTATTGTTCCCCTGCTGATGTGCGGCCAGGTATCTCGCGCTCCTCAAGGCATAAGCGCTCGGCGTCCGGCGCCGCTCCGATCCCCTTCCGCAAAAAGAGAAAGTTCGAGCTCGGTCGCCAGGCCGCGAACACCAAGCTCGGTGCCAAGCGTGTCCGCACTGTCCGCACGCGCGGTGGCAACCAGAAGTTCCGCGCGCTTCGTCTTGAGACTGGCAACTTTGCGTGGGCCTCGGAGCACGTCACGCGCAAGACTCGTCTGATCGGTGTTGTACGTGGCCAGCCATTATCCGGACGATATGCATCCTCATGGTCCATGTTATGCAGGTTTACAACGCGTCCAACAACGAGCTTGTTCGCACCAACACGCTTGTCAAGAGTGCGATCGTTCAGATTGATGCTACCCCCTTCCGCCAATGGTACGAGGCCCACGTATGTGTAATCTTGTTTCCCCGTTATCCTTGATCTTACAATCGCCCCCAATGTGCAGTACGCACAGCCCGTGACGAAGAAGGGTAAGGCTCAGGCCCCGGTGGCTGAGGAGGAGGATAAGAAGCAGTCGGCACACGTCCTACGCAAGATCGCAGAACGCAAGAAGGGTGCGTCTTCTGCTCAAAGTCCTCGTACCTTTGCTAATATGTCTTCCAGATGCGAAGATCGACCCGCTCCTCGAGAGCCAGTTCGCTGCTGGTCGTCTCTACGCTGCGATTTCGAGTCGGCCAGGACAGTCCGGCCGGGCTGATGGCTATGTCCTCGAGGGCCAGGAGCTCGAGGTCAGTCGCCGCTTTTTTGTTATTGCAGCAAGACTCTTATGCGCTTGCAGTTCTACGTTCGCAAGCTCCGCGCTGGCAAGCAGAAGCACGCGCACAACGCGTAGGCGTATTGTGGCGTTGTACTTCTTACCATGACGAGAAGGGCACTATGGAACAGTGGGGTACAAAATATAGCACCCGACTTGCACGCATCAACCTCTGTATGATCCATGATTATTACCCTATGCAACATTCCATGCCTTCACCCGGTCTTGTGTGTTCTTTCTCGAAATTTCGGAGCTGACCATGGTAAGCAAATGAATTGGGTTACAAAGGTCTTCCTACTTGAAGTTGCTAGTCCTGCATTGATGTTGTTCTATTCAATTTCTACTTGTCTTCTACTCTCATCCGCATGAGCAGCGCGGGCTTCGTCTTCTCTCGCCACTCGTCCTCCAGAATGCTGTACATCGCGATGCCCGTGTAAAGACCATCCAATCCTTTCCACCCGTCTCGCCGCGTGCCCTCGTAGCACGCCCCCGCCACCCGATCAAGCCATCCTCGCATCCCATCGTTGTTGGCGCTCGTCTGGAACTGCACTCGATGGAGCTTCTTCTTCTCGAAAGCGAACTTGAGCACCGTGTACAGAACCTCCGTCCCAAGCCCTGTACGATGAGCACCGGGGTCGACTATTATGCCCGCCTCGCAGGCGTCGTGCTCCTCCTCGATGTCCATAATGCCGGTCACGGCGAGGGGTTTGCCGCCCTTCTCTCCGGCGGGGTAGACGTTGAAGTCGTATGTCTTGGGATCGTCCAGACGAGCTTCCCGTCGTGCCGCCACCTCGTCTAGAGTAAGGCTGCGCGGCAGAAAAGATAGGTAGCGGAGGGTCTCTGGATGGGTCCGCATCTTTGCTATCGCATCGTCATCATCCTGTGCGGTGGGCGCAACGAGCACTAGCTTGCCAGTTGGCGATGTTAGGACGAGATTGTGGCGGACCATAGTGCGGGAGGAACTGCTATTTACCCTGTATTACCTGCTTCATATTTATTCTTCAAATACTGCGATTTGTCTGATTAACTGAGCACTCTGACTCGACTTTGCCCGATCTGGGTCATGACTAGAACTGCGTGCAATCGCGCGTACATCGGGCGGCACTGCGGCAGGCGTGATGGCTAGAATACAACAGGTCGTAAGGATATTATGATACATCAGTAGAATACTCAGAGAATTATAATGCATGCTTGAAGCACATTAGCACGGCGCCGCTGCGGTCGCGCATAACTTAGTTTCTGATCCTCCCATGCGACAGCGTGCTATCGCCCAGCAGCAGCCAGACGATCTTTCATGAACTTCTCCAGCCTGTTGGCGGCCTTGGCGTACACCGTCGTCTCCGGATTGTACACACGACAGTTGTCGAACACGAGCTGCGCATCGGTGACAAACTCGTCCACGTTGTGGTATTGCAGCGTTGTGAGTTTGTGGTCCATCTTCTCGAAGTCTAGCCGAGAATAAGTAAGATGCAGAGACGAGCGGAAATGGCGAATATGAAACCATGAACGCACCCATGGGTTCCTTGATAACTTCGTAGTAGTCTGGGACCTCGGTTTTGCTGACAGGTTTAAGGAACGGCCATGCTTGTGAGTGGCTTTGCAAGTCTTGGAGTAAGCGTTCCATGAACGTGTAGTCTGGATTGCGGCGTGGGACTTGTGTACTGTCAAAATCGTGAGCAAGATAGGTAAAGCAACGGAGCGAGCACGTACACCGATATCATGTCCGCCGTCCAGTTAGTCTCCTCTACGCAACATCAGCAGGTGCAACATCAAAGGACAAGACACGCACTTAGCCCGGGTACATCCTGAGGGCTCAGGACCATCTCATCCTTCTTGATCTGCACCTGTCCCTCTTGTTTGACCACCTTCCCTTCCATCGCCCGCGCCCATACCTCCTCCGCGATACCCGGGTGAACGACCTCACTGTGGCTGAACTCCCGGATTTTCGTCATGACCGCTTCATGCTGCGTGCGCAAGATCGTCTGCTTCTCCAGGTAGTCCACTTTCCTGAGCATGGTGCACTGCATGATGGTGCCGCCCTCGTAGTCCTTGATGTACCCCGCCCACACCGCGCGGTCGAGCGAGATCTCTTTTGAGAAGCCTTGCTTCTCGAAATACCCAACGGCGTAGTTGTCGGCGTACGTGAGGAAGTGCTGCATATCGGGGTAAATCTTCCGGATGTGCATTTTGAAGTGGTCCATGAGCATCGCGCCATAGCCTTTGACCTGGTCGACGCTCGCCGTCGCGAAGAAGACTATCTCGGCGAAACCACGCTGGGGAAAGGGTCGGAATAGGACGCCACCAACGACCTTGAGGCCGCGCTTGATGATAGCCAGACCGCGCGAGTTGGTGTCGTACACCAGACGTGCGATGTACTCGCGCGGCATCTTGGGAAGCTGCTTCTGAAAAAGCGTCTTCAAGCCTGTGAGTAGTATGCTTGATGCAGGCTGCCCGTCATTGATAACGGGGACGATCTGGATGTAGCCATTGCGCAGCTCGCCCGTGCAGGGCTTCTCAGCTTTGGGCGGTGGGAGGGCACCGCCCGCCGCGGCAGCGTCAACACTGACGCCTGTGGCTAGTCGCGTGAGCGCCGTCTCGTCTAGCTTGTCTTCGACTTTGACCTTGGGTTCTGGTGTTTTTCGAGGTTTGGTACGGCCGTTGTTCATCTCTTCCAGCTCCGGTGTGCCGATGGGAGCAAGGGATACCGGGGCGAGGGTCGTCTGGGCTTGCAGGCCAAGCCCTGTCGGCGTCTTCCCAGCTTTCTGGCCTGCTACCGGATTGCGTTTGCTTGGGGATTGCTGTTGCGCGATTTTCGACGCTACCCGTGATGCAAGCGGCTCCTCTTCGTCTTCCTCTTCGTCGTCATCCTCGCTAAGCGAAGAGAAGGACAGGCGGCGCTTCTTGGATGGCGGCGCTGACGGAATGTCGTCGCTGAGCGCGGACGGCGAAGACGCTCCGGAAGACGAAGCAGAGTAACTGCGAAATGCTAGGTGGGAGATTGAATACTGAGGTGCCTAGACAGATAGATAGGCGCACGAGGGGAGCGTGAAGCGAAGGATGCTGGCTTAGTGGTACCAGGGAGAGCCATCTGCTGTCGCAGTGACAATATGTCCCCGTCGACATAGTCGAACTCGACAAGTCTGCTCACGTCCTGACTTCGTTCAGCATCACATTTTGCGATGTGAGTGCGACACTCACCTGGAGCAACTCATCTATCCGTATTGCGACTCTCCCCCGGCGCATGAATTCGTCGCGGCCGATGATTGCCTCATCGGCGCCATGGTCCTTGACCGAATGGCCACATGCACAGCTCTCGATGTAGCCAGCTTCGCCCTCGTCTTCCTCTTCTTCAGCAAACGAAAAGGGGTTGCTGGCAGGTGGTGCACTGATAAGACCATCATCGCCTTTGATATCGAGCACGACGGTGACACCGAACGAGGGGTGGAGGCCGGAGCAGGCCTCACACGCAGAGCATGATGAGTGGCGGGCTATCTTGATAGAGAGAAGGTGGTCATTGAGATTGGAGAGCTGGTGCTCGGCAGGGTATAAAACCTTCATCGACGCTGGCGCTCGCGACCGGCAGCCTCAGCGTCGCGGACCACGGCGGCGCGAGCTTTGGCCTCGTTTGGCAACTCAGTTGCCGCTCTCGGTTCTCACGCCGATCGCGGACCGCTCTAGCCTCTAGTAGCCGCCAACAGTGTGCACTAGTGCGCTGTTTCCCCCACGCTCCCGAGGAGTGTCCAGAGCTCTCACGCGTCCAGAGATGCCACAATGGACGCAACAGTCATGAAGGGCTGGCTTGCTGTGTATATTGTACTCGTGGCGTGCGTTGCCGCGTCGGACTGGATCGACTATGAGGACAGCGGCACCGCGACAATGACCCACTACGACCTCCCCGAGGATTACATCGCATCCTGCGGCTGTGTGGGGGGAAGTACCCATTACCCTACCGCGGCCCTATCCCAGATGGCCTTCGGGAGCAGCACAGCGTATGGTATGTGCCGCACCAAGTGCTTACATTTGCTTCCGCTCACCTCGAGTCGCTCTCGCAGGCCCCGCGTGCGGACGCTGCTTCAACCTGACCTTGCTCAACACATACACTGCTTATCCCCCCTTTTTTCCTGATGAAACCAAATCTGTTGTTGTGAAAGTCACTGACAAGTTCGTCCCACTAAGTATGACTCGCACTTCCTCGCGCATGCTTATGCTCCTCTCAATGAAGATGTCCTCTCTCACAGGACGGATGGTGCTCCGGGACAAAGGATAAAACAAACAGGTAGACATTGACCGTGGCCGTGGCGTCTGCGCTGACAATTCGCTCACCAGCGGTGGTCAACGCCTCAACTTCGACTTGGCATACCCTTCCGACGCTATATCCGACGATTTCTTCCCGTCAAATGCATCTTTGTACGGATTTACTGTATGCTTTTTGGGCTTTGATATTGGGAATTGGCCTCACTGCGCTCTTTCAGGATTTTGGCGTTTGGAACATCACTTATGAGGTCGTGACGTGCAAAGACAACTGGGCGGGTTACGACGACACCTCTGCTCTTGGTGCAGTTGATTATTTGGGCCCTGAAAGTGCATGCTGTCCTGTCGAACCTACGGTACGTTCATTGAGTACAAAAAGCGTATCCAGGTCCTCATGGTCTGCTCTCAGGGTTACCTCGACGATAGTTGTCCCTCCTACTCCGACCATAACGGTATCGCGTACGTCCTCTATATCCCCGTAATCGCCTGTGTCTAACGCTTTGCAGACCCGATACTACCGTCCCGGGCTCTGCATGGAGACATCGAGCTGTTATGCCTCTTGTGCTCGCAATCATCGGGCTCACTGTTGTACTGACTGAATATGAGCATGCACTGTAGCGGGGAAGAAGCTTCATCGATGATCTTCGCTTTCTTCTCTGTATCGTCTCTGTCGTATGTATGTACGAGATGGCGAAATCAAGTGTACCGAACCAGTAGCGATGGACATGATGTTCGCTCGTCGAAACCTATTGCTGTCGTGATTCTAAAGTCTAAGATACACAGTACTAAGTATGTATGAGCACAGTCGTTGCGGTACAAGTAAACCCGGGAGAGTATGTAGTTATTAGAATATTTCGCGCACAAGAATTCCAAAAGAAGAGATCCAGAAAACAGTGTCTTCTGACATGTACATATATCATTGTGAGGTATCGTCCATGGTGGATGTGCGGTAAGGGAGGTTCAAGCTTCAAGAACAGGACGGGACCATAAAGTGAGAAGGGGCGCCGACCTCACTTCAGCGCTTCATGTGATATTGGGGGTAGTATCGCTGGTGCACCTGGATAGGCTCGCCGTTCGAACTCTGGACGAATCTATGAGCAGCGACACTATGAAGACAGGAGAGAGTGGGAGCACGTACCATTACCTTTAGCCCGGGTACCGCGACCGGGACACGGACATACTCGGAGGATCTAGACTTCGACCTAGACGAGGAACTGGACGAACCGCCTGATGGGCGCACGAGAGAGCTAGAGGGGATGAAGATGGGGGCGGGGTATGAGCTGGGAGGATATGCGTTGCTTCGGCTGCCGCCACTGCTGGCGCGGCTGCGGTGTGAGCCGTGAGCGGAGCTTCTATGAGAGCTCTGACTGCTACAACGAGAACTGCCGGAACCGTGGCTACAGTATGCGGATGAGTGACCGACGAGTGGACGAGAAGACACAGATGACATACGACAGTGATGGTGCCACCGAGCCCGGGACTGCTCGCGGGATTGCGTATCCAGAACCTGCGACCGACGGGGGAGATGACGGCGAGCCATAGGGCGAAGTTGGCGACGATGCCTGCGATGGACTGACAGTGACCGCCATAGGGTCGCCAGGCGGAGGCCGTAGGTAGACGACGGAGCCGGGAGGCGCGTACACGGTCTGCGCTCCCGACCCGGCGGGCCCGGGCACTACGACGGACCCGTGCTGACTGGGAACGGGCATGTAGCCTGGCTGGCTCGCCGAAGCGTGGTAGGGGGGCAACGAGGCAGCATGGCTATGTGCAGCGGAGCCCGCCCATGACGGCGCGTCTCCACTGCCGGCAACGTGCACTGCACTCGGGCCCCGGCTCATCCCTCGTGAGTGCGAGCTCGAGGCGCTGGACGCCACGCTCGGTGCGGAGGGGTTGCTGAAGCGATTGGAGTGCGTCGAGGTCGAGTCAACCCAGTCGGCGACCCGCTCCTGCTTGCGCTGGTGCCGGAGAAGTGCTTCGTGCGAGAAGTCGTATTCGGACATGAGGCTTGGGTGCGTGGGTTCAAAGTACCGGAATATGTTTTCAGTCTGTTGGACAACCCACAGCGCGTGTGCAGCGAGGACCCAGGGAGGGAGGGATACAGCGGGGACGGACAACAGGAAGGGAAAAGAGCACGAGCGATGCTAGTCGGTCGCCACAGATCGGATGGACACAAATTCGTTGACAGGGAGAACGAAAGAGAGGGAAACGCGGGTCCCTTTAATACTCGGCACGGCGCCTGAACAGGCGCTATGAGATGCACGGCCTGCCAGGGCTCGCGGCAATAAACAACTGAAGCAGATGGAAGCTGGATGGAAGGGGCTCTGAAGAAGAAACAGGACAGACCGGTCCAAATGCGGTGGTCTTCGCCGACACGTGTAGCGCCTCGTGCCGCATTGACAATGACATACGTTGAATCCGATAGGCACTGTAAATTAATGTGGCGCGCTCTTGTACTCAGAACTGGCTCGGCCCTAGGCGGGCTCGATAAGTCACTGTATGTTGGCTGGCAGCGACCAGCGACAGTGGCTCGGACGGTCCTTACTCTCAGGCTGCGTCAACATCATGATGACAATTAATGCTGCTTTGATGCTGCTTGCACCTCCATGATCTGATTGAGCAAGCTGTTGTAAGTTACATTGTAAGTATAGATGATTGATCTCCTGGCAAAACAGCGTGACCTGTTCCACCAGCCTCGCGACCCCTATACTTATAAGTTACGTCGCTCAGCCGTCGCTAACTCTCAGTGTACACCAAGTGTACACTCTGTGGCGCGCAGAAGGAACCTCTGTTTCGGTATTTCGCCACTCGCGGCAGCCGTGAAGGAGCACTCACTGAGTCACAACCCGCGGTCATGTCTGACTCGAACAAGCGCCACAGGCGCGGAATAGACGCTGCGCAAAGTTATACGGCACTCGACGAAGAAGAACTTGAACATACATCACATAACTTTTGCTTCCGTGGCGACGGAAGCAGAGCGAGTCTGCTGTACTACATCAAATTGGAAGAGACAACAATGAGCGTACCATCCCAGGACGTACTTGACTCGTTATCAAAGGTACGGTATCGGCACAAGCACGGTATAAGCAAACGTACAGCATTCATTACAAGTCATGAGAATGAATCAAGCAACACTTCATCTCGTAGATGCCCCTACTTTTAGTCATGAACGTTTGGACGTCTGAACAGCACCCCGGAGGTCGCATTGTACTTTTGTGTCGTAAGACGGCAGACAACGACGGCGTCATCGGCGCATGACCGCTTATTTGAGGCTGAGGAGCTTGACCTCTGGAGTGGGTGTTAACAAGTGGGTAAGGGCCGAAGTGGCTCGGAAAGCGTTGCGATGACACACCGAAGACGAGCGTTGAGTTGCCGGGGATGCCATCCGTGCCGCGTTTACCGTACCCCATGGCTGGTGGGATGGTGAGGATGCGCTCACCACCGACCTGCATGCCGGCAATGCCCTCATCCCAACCTGTATGGACGAATGAGCGGTTGTTCTACAAAGGCGAATGACGACGACAGCGTTAGGGACGCGGAGACAGTTGAAAGTCGGACGGGAGGTGGACGAACACGAAGAGGAACGACAAATGAACGTTAGTGGGCCGATAGGAAAGGAAATTCACCCCTGATGACCTCGCCCTTGCCCAGATGGAAAGTGAACTATAAGCCGAGTAAGCGTTGCAGAGGGATGATGCCACATGCTTTGACGATGCTCACCGGCTTGCCCTTCGTGTTTGCGTCAAATTGCTGGCCATTCGTGAGCTTGCCGATGTAGCGCATGCCGACCGTCTTGCCCTTCACTGCTTTGGGGCCGGAGCCAATCTTCACGTCCTTGATCTTGAGGCCGCCGGTGACCTCGCGCTCAACGAGAGCAGCGGGCTCAGCAGCCTTCGCCTCCTGCTTCTCCTTCTTCTTGTCCTTCTTAGACTTCTTATCCTTGCCGTCCACCTTCGAATCCGCGGCAGCAGTAATTTTTTCGGCGTCGGCCTTCTTCTCGACGGCCTTGCCATCGGCGCCCTTCAACTTCTTCTCAGCCTTGGACTTGGGGGCTTCGTCGGTGTCCATGACATCGCTGGCACGAGGACGCTTCAACGACTTGGATGCAGCCGCTTCACCGTCATCCATCTCCTCAAAGCGGCTGTGAAAGATCGATCAGTATGATGATGCAGTCCTGCTGCAAGACGTACCTAACGTCGCTTTCGAGGTCCTCAGGGTCTACCTCGACATCGGAAGAGACAAAGCGCAGGTCGTGTTCGTCCTCGGAGTTCATCTCATCGTCAGACTCTTCGTCATCACCGCTGTTGAACGGTACGGGCTGCTCTGGAGGGCAGTTGAATATGGAGACTGAAGAGTGCGGAGCATGACACAAACCAATGTAGTTGCCCACAAAGTGGATCTCGCTGAAGGCGTCACATTAGCACGCACATACAAGTTAACAGAATGGAGGATGCACTTCTTGCCGATGACCTCAATGAGGACTTCTTGCTCCTCCTGAAGAACCAAGTCGACAAGGGTTTGCTCAATCTGTATGCGACATCAGCAAGTTATCAACCCCTACGCAGGCAGCGAAGTACCTTGCCCGGGGTGAGAGCGCAGAGAATGATCTCGCACTGCTTCATGTCAGGGAGATCGTCATC
The DNA here is from genome assembly GCA_007026445.1 of Schizophyllum amplum. NCBI lineage: Eukaryota > Fungi > Basidiomycota > Agaricomycetes > Agaricales > Schizophyllaceae > Schizophyllum > Schizophyllum amplum. Next base: position 1,310,286 of record VDMD01000001.1, on the reverse strand, counting down.
CTCATCGTCAACCTCCTCCTCGTCCTCTGCCGGGACGACTGGCGACATGTGCGTAACCTTCACGACGGTACGCCCCGTTGGGTCCGCTAGAGTTTCCCCAAGCGAGACATTGCACAGACGCAGATCCGCAGCGGGAGTGAGGACGAGGGGGGTGCCCGGCTTGATGACTTCACTCCTGAGGACATGAAGCGTAGATGGAGAGGGATGGCAGGCGACGCGTACAGTGGCACAAGAATGATCAAGGAACGCGTTAGATGAGCTTCAGGTACCGGGGGGAGAGCAACTACGCACCAGATACCGATCGCAGTCGCCATTTTCACGCGTTGAGATGGGTGTTGAGAACAAGGAAAAACGCGCTGAGCAAATTTGTTCGGTGTGCGCGCTCTCGGGCCGAAGTCCCCCTACTTCCCATTCGGTGGCCGCTTGGGCCGCACACCCGCTTTCGCTGAACGATGGTGCGCGCGCGTCTCCTGCTATTCTCCTGCGCAGATCTGATGATGAACGGATAGAGCAACTCTCTCAGACCGTACCTCTCTGCCGTGCGCTCGACGCTGACCGCGGCGCTCACGCTTGAGAACTTCTCGTCGCAGGTACGTGCCCCGCGGTCGCACGCGATTATAGCTGACCATATGCGTGCACACAGGTCGTTGAGCGGCATAACGTACCGGAGGTGGAGGCGGGGTGAGTATCATGCATTGGATAGCAAGGAGGAGACTGAACTTGACTTCATGCAGGGCGTCAAAGGAGGCTCTGCTCAACCCCCTCACCATCTCCCGCAATGAGAATGAGCGCGTGCTCATCGAACCCTCTGTCAACTCTGTGCGGCTGAGCATCAAGATCAAGCAAGCGGACGAAATTGAGCGCATTCTGTGTCACAAGTTTGCGCGCTTCATGATGCAGCGTGCGGAGAGCTTCATCGTCCTCCGACGCAAACCTGTACAGGTACGCAGCACCTGACATATCATGCCTGGGCTACGGCCTCTTCTGCGCTGCGCTGAGACATTCACTTATACACATCCTTACAGGGCTACGACATCTCCTTCCTCATCACGAACACGCACACGGAAACCATGCTCAAGCACAAGATTGTGGATTTCATTATTCAGTGCGGCGCCCGTCTATGTCACTTTTCCCCTCTTCTGATCGCTCTGTATCACTCAGATTCATGGAGGAGGTGGATCGGGAAATCAGCGAGATGAAGCTCAGCTTGAACGCGCGCGCACGTATAGTCGCCGAGTCGTACCTCACGGCCGTACGTGATTCACCATATGGCCCTTGTGGAGTCGACTAACGTGATATGTACCTCTATAGTTCAACTCATGAGAGTAGACACCCCAGATGTAGGACTGTACTCGGACGAATTCAGCTTGATGTATTTCTACACCGGATAGCGGACGAGCGGACGGACTACGGACATCTTTCCGGTTCACCAATGGGCATCTTCCTCTATTCCCGCCGTTCTATGGCGGCTTCCGCGAACTCTCTCGAGAGCGCTTAGGGGCAGCGGTAAGCTCTAGTGGTCGCACAGACCGTGCATAACTTGCAAGCTTTGCTTCATAGTATGATTCATACGCAGATGTCCTTCGCCGTCTTGCTTCTCATCTCTTCTCATGCGTGCTACTGTCACAACTTTCACTCGACAATGTCGATATTGGTATAGATATGCAAGTTTGTGAGTGAACCAAGGGTGTACTCGATCCTATGCCACCGTAGCTAACGCGCCGACGAGATATCTCACGAGTTTACGATAAGTATCATCTCCTCTGACGAGAGCAGGTATGTAACGGTTCACCAATTCCATTATTTGCACTACACGCGTGACCTACATATAATCCTTCCTGTACATTTCCGTTTTACAACTCCTACGCAAGCCGGTCAGCAACGTTCTCTTCAGCCGTATAGAGGGGCTGCATACCGTCATAGTCAGGTTGCCAGAGAGAAGCCCTATCTCGATGGTCAGCACACACGAAAGGATTGAAGGCCGAGGGTGTACTGACGATTCTCTAGAATACAGTTGTCCGGGATGTCTATTCGCTGACCTTCGTTTGCAACGACTGCGGGAGGTGGTCAGCGATATGCGACGCGTGCTGTAGGGGGCCATTGTAATATACCAATGACTGTCCCGCGTAGCGTGACGTTGCGGCCGAAGTACACATCGCCCGTGACCGTCAAGTGGTCGAGCTCGACGATGTTGGGGATCTTCTTGAACCGCTTCTGGAAGTTGGCGATCTGTACAACATCATTTCAGTGCCACCGAGTCTGAATAAGTACTCTTGAATGAACCTTTTTGAAGTGGTCCCCAAGTTTGATGACCGGCGTCGTCTCAAACATACGCGCCTCGTTGATGAGCAGCTGCCCGTGCTGAAGGGAGTAGATATCGGACTTGATCAGAAGCAAGTCCGAGCAGCTCTTGACGGGCAGGAAGCGCGCACGTGGCACGTTCACGCCGTGCGCGTTGCGGAAGTGCTTCACCGCCGCACCAGACGCAGTCTCGAGCTGGAGCACGGCCTGGCCGTCGTCGGCGACCTTCGGGTTGACAATGATCTCCAGCTCCATTCCCTCGGTGTCCATGATGCGCTTGAGGGCTTCAAGGGGGGCCAAGTGAGTAAAAGTAGACGTGTAAAGGGACGGCGCGTACCCTTCAAGTTAATCCACAGGTTGTTCGTGTTGAAGATCTTGAATTTCCGAACTGGCGAGGGTGTAAGTTGAGATCTTCGCAAGAGACGGCGATACTCACCAGACTTAAAGTCCTCAACATGCTCGTTAGGCACTTGTGCGATCTCCAGCAGACGCATCTGGCCTTCGTAGTCGATGAGGGTTCCACCCTATGTCAATTCAAGCTTTACATCCGAGAACAACTGTCTCAATAACTACACACCTTGACATCTGCCTTCGTCTTGTCCGTAACCTCCATGATGAACTCGGCCTGGCTGTCGATCATGTGCTGCAGAATGCGCTCGTCCACGCTGTATATACTGATCAGTGTCAGATTCGCATTCGTCGTGCAGACACTGACACTGCGCCCAGGTTGTCCGAGTTAGACACGAAGAGGTACTCCTTTCCGTCGGCTAGCAGCTGATCAAGCACACCCGAGTGCGAGAGGGCGTTGTACAGATCACCGTGGCCGGGCGGGTACCACTTGGACTTGTCGTCGTCCACGAACTTGGGGAGGGGCAGAAGTGTCTCGGTCACGATGCGTGGGTACCGCGACTGGTTGAAGGTGGTGATGCGGACTTGCTGGTTGGCGTATCTGGTGGCGGTAAGCTCCACGCCCGTCGCGGTGGGATGTCGCTTACTTCTTGATGATTCGCAGCGTGTCCTCGTGCGTGTTGAAGGAGGTCATGAGGATGAGGGGGACATCGACGTGGAGGGAGGTGTTGAGGTGCTCGATCTGACGGACAGTAAGGTCGAGGAAGGTCATGCCTTCCTTAACCTCGAGCGCGCTTTTGGCGCCCTTCATGCCTGCGTCCGGATCAGGTCGAGATCCATACGCCGAAGTCTATGACGCACCCATAGACGTGCCCAGGCCGCCATTGACCTTGAGGACAGCGAGCTTGCTGAGTGCAGCCCTATCCTTCGGTTCGACGAGGTCGGCATAAGAGACAATCTGGTCTGCAGATGGAGAGCGTATTTTGTCCCACTCGCTGCTGCCAATCAGCCGGTGTACGCATATACGTTGAGGGAGGGCACGAACAGCTCCTGGCTCTTAGCGCGCTCATCTAGGTAACGCGTGAAGAGGTAGAAGAACGAGTCCATCTCCTGCTTCACCGACTATAGATGGGTTAACGAAGTTGACTTAGTGATGCTCTCACACGCACCTGCTGCTGCGTGGGGGTCCTCTCCGTAGCTACAAGGCGATTGAGCTCGTTCTTCATCGCCGACGATGCAATACCGGTGGTCGCGCTCTTGAAGTTCTGTATTCGGCGCATCAGACGCGGGAAGCGGGATCGTGGGCGTCGTCGATGAGATTCGAGAAACAGGGAGATATGGGAGAAGACGAGCATGTTGGGAAAGATACGCATTAGCAACCTTCGCGGGTAGGTATGTACTATGGGATCTTACCATGGCAGACACGCCTCTGGAGCGAGGCTGCCGCGCATTGGAGGGGGTGGCGAGATGGCTCATGGTCTTCGGCGCGTCTTAATGCGCGTAGAGCGGCTGTTGCAGGGCAGTTGCGCAGAGAGATGGTGGGGAAAGAAGGAACTTGACAGTTCTTCAATATGTATGCATCGCGATTCCCACGTGCGCGGTATTCGGTCGAACAATGGCGGCGCCCAGGACATCGCGCCCAGGACTTTACCCCACACGTGCGATGCTCATGCCGGCGCGCATCTGATACAAGGCAACTCAGCGCAAACTCTCATCGCCTCCGTCCGAGAATTGAGCGAGTATTCTGTAGTTCACGAGATCGATATCCGCGTTATGCCATCCTATAGGCTGACAGCAGAGATTTTTGAACTAAACTCGCGTTGGAACGGAGGAGAAGAGGGCCAGGGGTGTCAACACGCATCCGAGGCCTGCCTGGAAGCATCGCACCTGGCGTCCGCGTTTAGATCACGTCGCAGTAGGCGGCAGCAGCGCTCTAGAGTACAGAAAAGATACCAAAGACCCAAATATACAAGATCTGGGATAGCACGGGCCTATCACTTCTTCGGATTGGCCGCCTCTGCGAACCGTCAGCCACAGGATCAGTCAGCTGGTCGGGACGAAATATCTCACCTCTCCTCGTCGCGTCCTCCAATAGTTGTGTGTCAACATGCTCGGTCGGCAGCTGCACATATCGCACGACGGACCCGCGGATGAAGCAGTTCTTCACCGCCATCTATCCGGGAAGTCATTGAGGAGGCCCATTCGTAAGATAAATGACGGGGTAATGCGTACCATGTGCGGATGTCTCGCTTCATCGAGCACCTTGATCTCGTCCAGCCGAATGTTGAGGAACCTAGCGCAGGGGGCGGTAGAGAACATGCGAAGCCCGAGCGGAACCAAGTGGGCGCCGAGCAAGAGGGACGTCGTATTGGACGGGAGGGGAAGTATATGGGGTGGGTGGAGGAGTGATACACGAACCAAGGAGATACGTCGAGACGCAATGAACCTTCAGGTAACCCCCACAGCGTTAGACGATCACGCACTGGTCCACCGACTTCAAGACACCTGTGATCGAGAGGTCATTCTTCAGCTCGACCGTCACTTGCTGATCAGTCAGGGTTTTGAAGACCGAAAAGATCAACTGGGCGGCTTGTCAGAGACGGCGCGCGAGGTATTGGAAGGAGCAAGCACCATGGTAGGGCGATGCGATGGAACGTCGGCCGCGGGAGACTAGACGCGATGGCGGTTGAGGAAAAGAGAAGATGCGGTCACGCGCACAGCGGAATCAATTCGCAAATGACGCGTCAAGACGCGTCGCGCAGTGTGCAAAGGGCCAATTCAATTTGCACTTTGAGCGGTGCAATTATGCACCATCTACGATGTTCGTAGAGCACGCGTATTGAGTCAATAAGGATAAGTCAAGGAATTAAAGATCGACTATTTAGGCAGGATGGGGATGTATGCGATGGGAAGGGAGTGGTTGCAAGACAACAGCGCAATTGCTGTGAGGAGCGTCGGTTGGTCGATACAAGTACAATGAGGTCGCATGGGCGGCAGTCATGAAGCTGGAGCGTCAAGGCCGTCGAGGATTTCCACAATATGAACGCTCCAGCTAAAGCGAACCCTCTCCGCATCAAGAGCCATCCGCAGCACTCCGCCCCCCTCTTCTCAGGCCCGCCTGAGGACAAGTCTCCAGTCACTTCGACATCAAAGGCATGCAATGCAAACCTCTCACTTCTCGAGGTCCTCCACCAGCGTGTATCCCAACACTCTGTTGCGTGTCCACCGCCAGCAGCCGAGCCATACAAGCACAGCGCCGATGATCCCGACAAACGCCAGGCCAAAGATGACGCTCGTCAAGGACACGACGTGCGTCTCGACGGCGCCGTCGACGGCGCCAAGCGTAGAGGGGGCGCTGGCCTGCGCGGACGTCGCAGGTGCGGTAGCCATGAAGGTCGCTTCGAGATCCTTGGTTGCGCTGGAGACGGTGGTCCACGTTTCGGGCTGCATCGAAAACCCAATTTTATTGAAGGCAACTATTTAGCCCCATAAACTAAAGCTCAGCGTGGAGAGGTACCTCATTGCCGTTCTCGTCGACCTCCAATTCCAAGGGGAGCTTGACAGAAGGAACCATCAGTGATGATGTCTTAGGGAAGGAGGGATTCATACCTCGCCAGAGTCGGCGATGACGACGTCTTCCATGGGCTTGTCGCGGGGGCCCTTCGACACATTTTCTGGGAAGACTATGAGGACATGCCGATGGGATGGAAAGCATATACTCACGGATGGCGTCGACAATATCCATTCCCTCAATGACCTTTCCGAAGACGACCTGCAAGGATGTTAGTATACGACTTCTGACCGCGCAACACACTTACGTGGCGGCCATCCAGCCAGGAGGTCTTCACGGTGCAGATGAACTGGATAAGGTTTAGCGGGCAGTTCTAAGTGGAAGGACTGCGTCACTGACAAATTGAGAACCTAGGGACATTGTCAGACAGCTTTAGGAAAACGACAGATACAGGTGCTCACCATTAGTGTCTTTGCCAGCGTTCGCCATGGAGAGAACACCGGGGCCGGTGTGGCGGAGCTTGCTGATAGATAATCAATAATCCCGTCTTCGGCACTTGAAGGAACATATTCACAAGTTCTCGTCCTCAAACTTGTTGCCGTAGATGGACTGGAGCAAAAGGTGAGCGTGTACTCCTCCCAAGTCATCGAACGCACCTTGCCACCAGTACCGTCACCGTTGGCTTTCACGTGAGATGAGCTGGATGCAAGAGCAAGAATGCTCCGCACTTACTGAAGTCACCACCCTGGATCCTGAGCAGCAGGTCAGTACCTAGATACATTAGCCTGACCTGGAAACGTACATGAAGTCCTTGATAACACGGTGGAACTTGGATCCCTTGTAGCCGTAGCCGATTTCCTCGCCATCCTTCGTCTTTCCGGTGGCCAGCGCACGGAAGTTCTCTGCGGTCTTCGGAACGGTCTATGGCGCCAATTAGCCTACTTTTCAGCGGCATAGAAAGCCAGCTAGACATACGCCACCGTAGAGACCCATCTTGACTGTATGAAAGTGAGTTCAAGGTGAGACATGCACGCGAATACACTTACCGCGTCCCAAGTCCTTGTCGCCATGCTTGATGTCGAAGTAGACGATGTTCGTAATCTTCGGCCCACGCTCTGCCTCGACAGACTGCGCACAGAAGAACGCAGCGAACGTGAGGAGGACAAATGCAAACGTGAGTCGGCCAAACATGGTGATGGAGGGAAGAAGGAAGGAGTTGGAACGAAGTGCAGACGTGCCAACGTGGAGCTTCGGTTGACACCATGCCCACGTGGGTCCATCAATAGTGATCGCGCTTTGACTTTAGCACCGCTGCCTCGATCACCAGCTCGCCATCTCCCAAGAACAATGGACGACGACATAGTCCTCAATTTTGTTGACGACGACAGTGGTCCTGGTCGCAAGATCAAGCCCAAGGGGACTCGAGCGGACAGGTATTTTTCCTGTGAGCCCGCTTGACTCGAACTGACCTGCTCCTCTCAGGGTAAAGGCGAAGCGTGTGGCGAAAAGAAAGCCAGATGCAGATCAACCAAGCGTCGCGGAAACACATAGACCTGCGAAGAAGCCCAGAAATGATACGGTAGAAGAACGCTCGTACACCCAGCCTTCACAGTCCAAATCGGCCCCCACCCAGATCATCTCCTCCCTCTTCTCCCATAACCCTCGCGTCGAAGCTCCCACAGCCAGCTCCGCACCTAAAAACACTTCCGCACCCAGCAATGCACCCCTCACCGACACCTCCACATTTGCGGGTCTTGGTCTCAATCCCCTCCTCATTGCACATCTTGAGAAGAAAATGTCGATCGCAAAACCCACTGCAATTCAGCGCGCCGCTCTCCCCCCTCTACTTGGAAGGCTATCCGAAGAAAACGCCCTCCGTGATGTCTTCATACAAGCCCAGACTGGATCCGGGAAGACGCTCTCTTACCTGCTACCCATCATCCAGGATCTTTTACCTCTCAGTAGCGACTCCTACATCGACCGATCAATAGGAACGCTTGCGGTCATCATTGCCCCCACCCGCGAGCTCGCGCAGCAGATCTCCGACGTTCTCGAGAACCTGCTGAAGCTGCGCCTACGCGCGGAGGACGAGGGCGCGGACAGCTCTGCGGCGCGTCTGACGCGTTGGCTCGTGTCGGGACTGCTCATTGGTGGAGGCACCCGCACGCACGAGAAGGCACGCCTTCGCAAGGGACTTCCCATACTAGTTGCTACTCCTGGACGCCTCCTCGACCACATTCAAAACACCTCATCCTTCAACGTCGGCAAGTGCCGCTGGCTCGTGCTCGACGAGGCGGACCGGCTGATGGAGCTCGGATTCGAGGAGACTATCAAGGGCATCACCAACGGGCTCGATGGGCGGCGGCGTATGGCCATTCAGGCAGCGCAGCAGGGCGTTTCTGCGGAAGTTGGCGGTTGGGATTGGGAGCGTCGGCGGCGTACGGTGCTGTGCTCCGCGACGATCCGGGATGACGTGCAGAAATTAGCGGGTACGGCGCTCAGCAATCCGCTGATGATTGCTGCCACGACGTCGGACGAGCCGGCCATACAGGGTGTGGGCGCAGACGTCGCCGCCACGCCACCGGACAAGTTCACGCCTCCTTCTCAGCTCGCACAGAAGTATGTCACTGCGCCACTCAAACTGCGACTCGTCACGCTGGTCGCCTTACTCCGCTCATTGATCGCGAAGGCGCAAGGTCGTGGAACCAAAATCATCGTCTTCCTCAGCTGCACTGATTCCGTTGACTTCCACTGGGAGTTGCTGGGCAAGGCGAGTATGGAGGATGGTCCGCAGGAGAGCTCCGGCTCAAGCGAGGACTCGGACGAGGAAGCCGTTGAGTCGGAAAAGGCAAAGAAATCCAACGATGTAGCGGCCACCTCTGCTCTCCTCCCCGGTGCCATCGTCTACCGGCTACATGGTTCTCTGCCTACGCACACACGCATAGGCGCAGTTCGCGGCTTCTCCTCTTCCAAGAACGCCACCTCTGTCCTGCTTTGCACATCTGTTGCCTCTCGTGGACTTGATCTACCACTCGTGCGCGCCGTCATCCAGTACGACCTTCCCACGGAGGGCGGTGCGACAGAGTATGTGCATCGCGTAGGCCGGACAGCGCGTGCAGGAAAAGGTGGTGAGGCATGGAACATAGTGGCGCCGAGCGAGAGTGAGTGGGTGAAATGGGTGGAGACGAAGATGAACGGGAATGATAACGCGCAGGATGGGTCAAAAAGCTCGATCCATCTGACTGGCGTTTCCATGGAGAGCGTTTTGCGCAGCGGTTTCGGTGGCAAAGGCGTTGAGCCCCAGGAGCGTGCAACGGAGGTCCAGCTTGCGTTCGAGCGTTGGGTCGTCCGGAACCATGAGGCAAGTTCACATCTTGAGCAAGCTGATAACGCGCTTACTAAATCATCGCAGCATGCGGGTCTCGCTCGCAAAGCCTACCTCTCGCACATGCGCGCATACGCTACGCACCCCTCTTCCGAGAAACACATTTTCCACATCCGGCATCTGCATCTAGGACATCTCGCCAAAGCTTTTGCGCTTCGTGAGGCGCCGACTGCGGTCAACAGCAAGAAAGGCAGCCACCAAAGCGGGCCGAAAAGCAACAAGAGCTCGACCGGTGTCAATGGCAAGACTCGCGAATGGGAAGCCGACCACAGCGGGGATGCTGAGCGACGGATGCAGCAGGTCGTACGCGCGCAGGGCAAGCTGAGCAAAGAAGGTGGCGTCTTGAGAGCAGGCGATACATCAGAGTTCCAGATTGCGGGGACAGCCGCCCTGGAGAGGATGCTGCAGGGGTCAGCGTAGGCGAGGTGCTGTGGGAGACACTAAATTCACATCTAACCGCGGCGCACCTACTACTTACATACTTATCATGTCGGGTATCTCGTCTCGTCGTGACTCGAGAATCACTATAAAGCCAATCCGGGACTAGCAAGTACGGCTCCAAGTAGTTTACATTAGTCTGACCCCTCTTACGGGGGTAGGCTAAGGTAGCCTCGGAGTTTGAATTCGCAAGCCCAAGAGTCACTAGTCAAGACGCGCACAAAAAGTAGCAGATGACGTCACGAAACGGTGCCAAAATGGCCGTGATCCAAACTCCGAGGCTACCCCCCTTCCGCCCCGACAGGTAGTTCCGGACTCTAGTTTACTAGAGGATGGTTTACGAGACTAGTATACATGGTGGAAGGCAAATCAGAACGCTCAAAGCCAACCCGGGGGAAGCGTGTGCCAACGTACACAAGCAAGTCAAAACAAAGAGTCATGTTCTGGCCTTTGCCAATGCCATCGAGGTTCAAACGCCGGGCCGGCGGTCGAAGTCACTTGACTCTGACCAGACTCTGACTCTGAGTCTGACTGAATGACTGAACCTGTCCCGAGCAACCATGTCACAGAACCAAATGCAGCATATGTCGCCTGTCGATAGGTATATTACCTCAACTGCTCTACTATTTCGGTACTGATGGTAGATGTGGTAGCCAGGGAATCGTCAGATGCTTCGAGCATAATATCCCCGCACGTCGTCTGACTAGTCACACGCCAGCGAACCCAAACAGGTCAATCATCCGCCTGCTTGCTCCGGAAAACGGAGGCCTGACGCTCAAATGCAGGGATTTCTTCGTATGTGCTGCGGTGCCGCAGTGCAAGAAAAAATTCTTTTGTGAGCTTTCAATTTACCATTGCGGCCAAGCTCTGACGGGTATCAGACTGGGCAGATAGCCTGCCTGAGCTTAGCGAGAACGCACAGATGGCCGCACCGCCTGATAATCAGCTAGTACCTGCTTCACAGTTATCTCAGGCGTCGGCGGCTTCGCAAGGGCCTCCTTCAACCCCGCGCAAACGCGGGGCCTCGTCGTCCTTTAGCACGCCCGCCCAGAAGCGTATCAAGGACAACAATGGGGGCACACCAAGAAACAACCACAACACACCTGAAGATAAGCGCAGGCGCATGGACGAAATTCAGCGCGCCCTCGAGGCTAAACCAGGCGTTACACCCAGCGCCGCTGAATGTGACGCTTCAATCTCGCCTACAAAGCAGCCTCAGACAGCACCGATGACACCTATGCTGGGTACGGGCAAAGGAAAACAGCGCGAGCAGTCGCCCGACTCTCAAGAATCGAATGTGTATGAGGAGGACATCTTCGGGCCTGCTTCACAGAACAGCATGTCGACGCCTCAGCAGACACGCAGGAGTGCTGGTCTCCGTCAGGTGAATTTTGCCTTTGCAAGCGTGGAATCTCGAAGCTAATATGTTCTTGTAGTCCGCCTCGACCTCGTCCTTACGCGGTCTGGCCAGGACACCTGTACAAGAGCTCACGCCGGAGGAACTCGGCGACATGGTGCAGAAGCTGTCCGCGCTGCCAGATCAGCTGCGCAAGCGCCGCGCTCTGGCGGATAAGCGCGAAGACAGCGCGAGGAAGCGCATAGAGAAGCTCGAGGAAGAGACCGTGGACCTCTCAGCGCGGGTGGAATTGTATGTCACAAATCTTCCACGTTTGGGCCGTCTATTTCATGCACGTCTTCCCTTTCGCAGGTTGGAGGCCGAGAACAAGCGGCTGTTGGAGCTCATCGATCAGTTGGAATCTGGTGGTCACTGATTGAGGTAAGAACGGCGGTGCTATGCTATACGCCGATGGTATGATTGCTTCAGGGACGTTTGTTGCGTACGTGTAGATATGTTGCAGTATAAGTCTTCTCCTCCGTGCCCTGGATGTTGCGCGCTGCAGATTCGAACGCTGCATGTCTTTCCAATACGCCCTCAGGCTCCAGATCTTTTCAGCTCCTCGTCTCGCCATTGATAGTCTGACACTTGTAAGATGCGAGTGCAATCATCGAGAAGATGAAGTACATGTCGATAGCTTGCAGCTCCCAGTTCCTATGACGCGAGTTGAATACGACGCGCCTCCCACTCCACCGAGGTTCGCTGGCCTCACCTCACCTCACCTCACCTCACCTGGCCATACTTAGCATGTATACGCTTCGACATTCGGAATTTCAGTGACGGTGAAGTTGTGCTGGTCTCTTCAGCCTCGGTCAGCCATCTCTATGCCTATCGGGTGCCCTTCCTTGCAGATTGCACCCTAGTCGCATTGCAAGGGACGTCGGTCATAGGGCGTACCCGTCGACGGCGATGCAAATAGGATTCAGCAGACCCCAAATGCGTCGCTCGCGTTCTCGAGAATGTGCCATGATACGGCGCTAGCGATACTACATTCATCTTTGACACGTACTGTAAAGCGTCTGCAGGTATGTAAGGCGCCCGGGGTGGACACTAGAAATTGAATGGGGAACTGTCCGTTCTGTGGCGCGCCCATTAGCATCAGCGCGCCTCGGCAAGATGAATAATGGAGGGGAAGGTGATAGGATAGGACTCTGTGAATAAGTCTAAGTGAGTGTCTTCCGACTCAGTACATATTACACTCCAGGGGCATGCCCATTTCAACACAGCAGCTGCTTCAGCCATTGCATGAAACGCTGCCACCAGCCTAGGCGCCAGCCATCACTGCGTGTACGCGCACTGATTGACAGCGTACCCGTTCCACAGCGCACGCGACAACCCTCGTCCTCCCCGGCCTCAACGTCGAGCGACCGCCGCCGCGACGCGAAGCGCGGCAGCATACGCCTTGTAATGAAGGTCGGGAAGAGCTTCAGCAGCGCAAGGTACTCGGCGTCCGGGAGGTCGGGTGAGGTCCAGGTGCGCAGGTACTCTTCTTCGGGCAAGTCGAAGAAGTCTTCAGTCCGCGGAGGCGCGTTATCCTCTGGGTCGGGAGTTGCGGGCCCAGGAGAGTCCTCCGAATCTTGACTCAGGAGGGCCGAGGACTGCGAGGCGGATGTGCCGACGGAGCGCGAGAGCGCTGGCGTGTCGAGAAACGGATCGCTCGGCGCGCGAGGCCGCTTGGGTATTGCGGGTGGCCGCGGCGGCGGCTTGTTTTCGCCCAGCAGCGGCTGGGAATGCGCTCGCAGATGTGAGGTGGGCGGGACCGGACTGGGGTCTCGAGTAGACGGGGCGGGCGCCTCCTCGAATCCAAGCACCTGGCAAGGTCCTATCAGCACAGGGCAGTGTCAATACTGCAATTGTGGTAATTCTTCACCCCTTTGATTATATCTATTGCCTCCAACATGAAGTCCTTCCCAGCTGACTCTTTGAATACAGCATCGTCAAGCTCCCAGTCAATGCGGTTGGCACCAGCACCGCCGAGATCTTCTGCAACTACTTGCAAGCGCATAACACCCCAAAGCGCCTACACTGCTGTTAGCTGCCGCGACACTTGCCATTTGAACCACGCACAGTGAAGAAAGGAGTGGTGCCAGGCATTCCAAGAGTACACCAGCTGCGTATGAATCGCTCGAGCCGATCATAACGCTCTGTATCGGATGTTAAACAATTCATGCGCATTCAAGCCACCACAAACCCTTCTTCGCTTCCTTGCCATGGGGGTTCGCGCGCGTATGGGGCATGAGCGATCCACCAGGCTGGGTCGCAGTGAGATGTGCACGAAACTCTGCGTTCTTGCGAGCATTGACGGAGCGATGGTATGCAGAGCGCATGGAAGCCTGCAGCTTTGAGTACGGAGCTCGTTGCGATGGCGGGAGGTTTGCCAGAGTCTGCGTCATGGTGCGGCCGGCACCCTCGTCCTGATCGAAATACCTGTACGGGGATCAGCAGTCGCTCACATACGATGATGTATGTGTACGCGCCATAGTCTGCACGCCCCCGCAAACGCATCCAGATCGTCTGAAGCGAGCCCGAGGGGAGTCAGCGAGCGCTTGCGCCTCTTGGGAACTGTGGGAGAGGGCGTCGGCCTCGGGTGGCGCGGGGAACGCGAGCGACGAGAGTTGGGCGATGTGGGGGACTGAAGATGGCGGGGACTTGTAGGCGGCGGAGAGAAGGACGAGGGAACGTCATACAGGAGGGTATCAGAGTCGCGACGACTGAGCCTACTTGCACTGCCGAAGGACGACGCTGTCTGGTAGGAGGAGCCCTCTAGAGCGAGGGGAGGGGGTATATGTCGCGATTTGGCGGCAGGGCGCATAGGATAATCCGCGGAAGACGGGGAAGGCATGGTGGTCTCCTCCGTTCACGACGATGAGCTCGACGCCGAGATGCGACGAAAATTGGACGGTTTATCGCTGATCGGCTTGATGCGCCGCTGCCGGACGCCGTGAAGCGCTTCGTCGACGCCGTCACAGTTCTCAAGCTCCCTCCCAATATCGCTGTAACTCTCGCTGCCCGTCACGACGGCGACGGCCAACAAGCCGACGGTGGTCGACGCCGTTCTTGCCATCGTGCCCGGCACGCCTTCGGAAGGTCGGTCCGTCTCAGGTACAACATTGCACGTGATATATGTTGATATCTTTGTTCAGTATTGTTGTCGCCCACCGCACTACTGACGACGAGGCAGGCGGTATGGGTGACGGTGTTTGGACCCACAATCAGTGTCACTGTAAATGCTTTTCTGCGTATACGTGAGACTGTAGAACGAGTATACTTATTATGGGTCTTGATCATGATGCTTCGGTCAGTACAAAGTCCTTCGTGAGTCCCGCTTGTGAGGAAGTAACCTCTCCCAAATATCCGTGCACACCTTTGAGCGCCAAGAATGATAATAATAATACTCATGTTTGTGTGAAGTAGATTCTTTCTTAGGCTACCCCACCAAATCCCTCTGAGAGTGGCGCGCTGCCCTCGGCTACTTCTAACGTATGCGCAGACAGAGTAGATACACATCAACCAGGCTCAACTTCATCTGCCACTCAACATTCGAAGCCCGCAGGCGACCCCCGCCTCTCTTCATGCCAGGTGCCCTCGCCATTGACATCCTGCCCCGTCACCGACCTCCTGCCCGGCGCCCGCGCCTCTTCCAATGTATGGACTGCGACTGCGGAGAAGCTACTTCACCAATACTTGTGCGGGCGTTCAAGGCGGCAAATTAGCCGTGTTGCTCCATTGCGCGATGCTGCCGAGCTCTTTCCCCGCCCAGAACTCGTCTTCGGGGGGCGATGGGCCCTGGGCGGCCCGCCACAGCCCGCCACACCTGCCCGAGCCCGTGAGCGCCGCGGCGCAAGGGCGTGCGTTATGTAAGGGTCTCGGTGCGCGCAGGGGGGCAGCAGGACGGCGCATGTCAGAAGTCCTGTGAGGGTCCGGCGAGAGTTGCATCTGAGCTTCCGCACAACCGTAACAATTGCGAGTGCACGCAGAAAACGACTTTAGGATCGACTCTGCAAACGGGCGCTTTTGAGAACTCTTCACCGTCTTCTTCCGCGGGTCAGAAGAACATCGTACATGCGTCCTGCTTTCTGGTCAGGTGCCCAAGTACGCCCAAAGGGCGACAGAATAAGGTTATAACAAAGAAGGCAGGCAAACGTAAGCGCAAGATGAGGGGAATAAGTGCGATGGCACCGTATGGAGAAGTTGTCGACCACAAAGCCAGGGCTACATACCTAGGACGCACGACTAGCGGGAAGACAAGTCAACAACAAGTAGCGCACATGCAGCGTTATATCTAGAAGACGCAACACGACAGTCCATGTACGGTCACGTACATGGCACGGACGACCAGTGAAAGCGCGATCAGCCGAATCGGACATACTGGTTGATCAACGTTGGCGTCCGCTGACAAGCTGCCCGTGGGACAGTTTACGTTGATCTGCGAGGCCAGCGAGTGTAAACTCCATGGAAGTTGCGTGAGAGGCGGAAAAGGCATGTAGGCTTCACCCGTTTGCCCACGCGCGAAGCTGCTATCGCAGGTGTACTCTGAGCTACCGCAAGAGGAAGCTGATGAGCGTGCTTGGCTGTAAAAGCGTGAGCTGCCGCAGCGGTAAGGTGCGGCAAGACGAAAATGAACTCCTCGCGTGCCACACTTTTCTGTGCAGCGCTGACTGTCACTGGAAGAGCTGGTCAATATGGAATTCTGGCGCAGATAGAAGGTGAACAGCATATGAGGGAAGAGCCAAGCTTTGCGTTCTGGCCGGTGCATGTACGACACAAAGCCCGTACGTCTCAAGGATCTGTGTCGCAGTGGCAGGGGCGGCGGGAAGAGTTGTTTAGCAACAGATTTATGGTAGCGATGGCGAGGGCGTACCGTTCTATTGAGCTTGAAAGCTCCTAAAGCTCGGCGTGCCAACGTCAAGCAACTGGCAAGCATCGACGAGAACTAAAGCGTATAGAAACCACCACACGATATTGCGACGTCGCGCAGAAGCTTGTGGCTAGTCAGATGTTTCTGTAAAAGATGTGGCAGGTTGGCTTACACCCCGCAAACCAGTCACATTCAAATTACAGCGATCTGCTGAGCTTGACTTCAGTAAGGTGGAGGAGAGGCCGGTGATTGCGCGGGAAGCCCATGACGCGGCATGGAAGGTTAGCACATGGTGGCAGAGATGTCATCGTACGACGTGGGCGACAGGAATCCGTGTATTCGGAATGATGTACGTGGTATAGGCAGCGAATAGAAAGCAGAGATGAGCAAGCAGATTTACGGCAAGGGCGCGAGTCACAGATCCGGCCATCCGACATATGTAAGTAGTGGGCAAGAGACACATTTGAAGTCAAATTTCGTACTTTTCAATGACCACAGGAATATTTCAAGGTCGACAGAGCGTTCATCTACAGAGGTATGCGGCCAATGCGATCCTCCCGGCGATCCCAAGTATGCAGGAGTCAAGATGGGAATTTGGAAGTCCGGGGCAGCGGGACCGACCTGACCGTGAGAACGTGCCCCGTTTTGCTTCCGCCCGGATCTGCTCGCAAGCTTATCGGCACGTGCGCAGCCGCACTTGAAGCAAAGGCACGGGCGGCAGGCGGCTCTATCCTGCTCTACTTATCCCCATGCTGCGAGAAGGACGATACAAGCAGCATCGGTCCGGGGCATGGGCCAAGCAATCGGGGAGCCGAGGCTTAAGCCGCGCCTGAAGGTCGACAAAGGGACCCGTCACGGCCAGCGCATAGGCTTACTCAAGGCTTGCTGCCACGTACCCAAAGCTTCGTATTGTATCCGACGACGGAGTGGCACGTCTCCTTGTCTTGTTGGGCAGTGGCCCCGCGCACCAGGGCGCGGTAGCCACCGGCGGAGGAGGACCTCACAGCAGAGGGACCCTATTTGTGCGGCCGGGGGTACCCGTGATAGCTCGAGCGAGGCGGTTTGTGCCAGAAGACGGGAAGGAAGAGCGCACGCGAGAAATGGCGGAGAAGGGGTAGAAGCATAACATTGAGCGTACGCGGTCCAATCGGGCGGCGCGTTCCTGGGGTGAAAATACGAACATGGCGGGACTTGAGGGGACCGACAGAAGATGGTGCTGCGTGGAAGGCTGCAGTGACGTCGAGCGGTAGGTGCGTACGCTTCGGGATTAGACAACGCAGAGGGAGACTAGCGGGTCAAAGGTGGGGATTTGCTGTACTATGTCAATAGTCAGATGCTAGTTGTTTTTATAGACGTGGAGGTGGGACGGTATAAAGGACTTGAAAGCCGACAGAGGATCAAGAGGATCACTGTCCGTTAATAGGCAGGCTCTACGACCTCCGTCGGGGCAGACATGTACGTGATCGCGCGCGTGCCAGCGACGGGGGGCTGACGGAGGGCTGCAGACCGTTTGTTGGCGTAATTTCTAGCAGTGTATTTGTGGCTCCGGCGATATTTAGGTGATTGCTGATTGGGGGAAGAAGAGACGTACCACGCCGGGAGAGCACACGACGGAGGCAAAGCGAGTCGATGGAGCCGAATCCGGCATCTCGATCATCAGATCCAACTTGGAACCCAACGTTATTTGTGCCGGTTGACATTCTTGACCCCGCGTCCGCTCCGTCCCGCCTGCCTTCCTCTCTTGTCTGCGACCATCATCGTCGTGCGAAGGCAGCGTCCCGCTCCTGGGGCCTCGCCGACATCCTCGCCGCCCCCCAACGCCCCCTCTCCCCGACCGACGCCGCCGTCATGGACTACACCCAACAGGCCATGTATCCCCCGTCACATCAGCCGGACCTCGACGCCCCCTACCTTCCCCAGCCAGAGGCATCCCACCCCTCGTACGAGCACCAGGATGGCATGGAGTCCGCCGAGCATTCCGGCTACGAGCTCTTCCCCGGCTCTGCCCACAACGCTTCCTACGCCAACCGCTACCGATCGAACAGCACGTCCACTCATGGCTACTCGCAGGCCGGCGACAGCGTCTACTCTCACTCCTCCTTTGCCGACTCTGTCCCCTCCTTCGGCGGCAGCGACTCGTACGGCATGATGGGCAGCCTGCCCTCCTCTTACGGAGGGAGCGGTAAGGTCTCTCCCGTCACTCCGGGCGACCCGGCGGGCGGCATGCACCACGGCCATCCATATGGCCCGGACAAGCCGTACTCCAACGGGCATCCCGAGGCTGCAGAGCGTCATATGCACGGCTATCCGTCGCGTTTTGCGGAAGACTTCCCCATGGGCGGTGTCAACAATGGCCTGCCGTTTCAGTCCCTCCAGCAGTTCTCTGACCGGCGATACCCCGCGGACAATCACTACTCTGGCGGCCATTCCCTGCCCTCACACATGTCCACGCAGCACGGTGTTGCTCCGACTGCGACGAACGGGTCCCTCTCCTCGTATGACGATCGGTACATGGGATCCGGCCAGCTAGACTCTCCCATGCGCCCCATGTCTGGCTCAGACGATCCCCTTCGTATGAAGATGCAGCCTCTGCTGGCAGCTCCCAGTGACTTCCACGCCTTTATTAGGTGTGTTGCGCTCACCCGATCTCCTGCAGTCATTGATCATATTATGTAGGCCTTATGTTGAACAGTACATACGGACGTCCAATCGCCTCGCCTTTGGTGAGCGGTCCGTCATTGTTATGTCCAGCAAGGTCGCGCAAAAGTCGTATGGAACTGAGAAGCGGTGCGTTCACGACGATCCTACGCTGTACATGAGCTAAATCGAGATTCGATGTAGGTTCCTTTGCCCGCCACCGACGTGTATAATGATCGGCAACTCGTGGTGGACGGATGTTATGCGTCAGGGCGAGGAGCCTAAGTCAATGCCTCCTCGCGTCGTCGTCTCCATATCCGGCGAGACGCAACCTCCGGAAGGCGCCATCGAGTGGACGTCAGCATCTGGCAAGTCCTTTGAGTCCAGCGACCCTCCCACTGGCACGACCTACATCGGCCGCTGCGTTGGGAAGCAGCTCTACATCTCGGACGTGGACGAGAAGAGGAAGAAGGTGGAAGCGCTAGCCAAGATTATCGCCCCAGGTGCGGACGACGAGCCCGAACACGTCATCGGCTGTTTTCCTAGTCGTCCCATCAAGGTTATCAGCAAGCCCAGCAAGAAGCGCCAAAGCGCCAAAAATCTGGAGCGTAAGTCTTCCATGTCTTGTGCTGCAGCAGTGTCCGCTCACACGCTGTAGTATGCATCAACCACGGGTCAACAATATCCTTGTTCCATCGTCTGCGGTCGCAAACGGTGTCGACGAAATATCTCTGCGTTTCCGGCTCGGGGTCCTCATTCAAAGGCTCTGACGGCGCGGCGCTGATGGGCCTTGACCAGCGCAGCCGCGCGACGACCCCTTCCTTTGTTGCCCGCACCGCAAGCTGGGGTAAGCCAAACATGCTTCTGCTTTGCCTAGAATGACTAGACTAATTGGATTGTCCGACAAATCACCTAGATCCATTCGTGCTCTATATCGTCGATGTCAGCAAGCCGTCCGGCGGAATTGACGCTCCTCCGCCGCCCCCTCCTCAGTCTGATTATCCGTCGCCGCCGCCGAACGCCATCCCATTCTCCACAAATGGCTCGCAGATACCTGTCTACTACAACCAGACAGTGGTCCTACAGTGCCTGACATCTGGTGTCGTTAGTCCGGTGTTGATAATTCGCAAGATCGACCACCAAACGACTGTCGTCGGTGGTGGGCTACAGGGCGCTGCCAAGGGCATTCCGGACAACAACTGCGTTCCAGGCGAAGTGTGTGGCGACCCCGTATCGCAGCTGCACAAGGTCGCATTTGAGGTGTACGACGCATCGAAGGCAACCGGGCCGCCCGAACACGGACTGCCGGGTGACTCGGGCGCCTTCTTGTCGTGCATGGGCGAGAAGGTGAACACCTACCGACCTATCGACGGTCGTCAGTGGATCTCGCCGGACCCTGGCTCGCCAGTGGTCTCGTCGCCAGGCGCATCTGGCGGTGAGGGCTTTGCGCATGTTCTGGAAAGCGGTCCACCGTCACCGAACGGAAGCGACTACGTATCGAATGACGGAGGGCGCGTCAAGAAGAAAAGGTCCACATCGAGCGCAGGGATGATATCGACCATGGCTACTCCCGCCAAGCGTCGTCGCCCAAGTTCAGCAGGCTCCGTCGGTTCGCGGCGGGGAGGCTCGGGCAGTGACCCCGTTGCATCTTCTGGCGCCATGTGGCAGGTCGACATTGGGGAGACTAGCGTGTGGACAATTGTTGGCGTTGGTGAGTTCAACTTCGGCGCACCGCATTTCGCCATTTTTTTCATGCTTATTCTATGCAGATCAAATACGCTACAATTTCTACGTGCCACCGGTGCTGTACGATCAGCAGCACAAGGCGCCGGCGGGCTCCTTCCCCGTGCCGTCCAAGGCCGTGACGCCGTTCCCAAATGTGGTCAAATACCTGCCACCCGACCGCGCGAGCGAGCTGCCGAAGCACCACAGCGCGGCGCGCAACATGCTGCAGAGGAACGTGCCCCCGCCCAACAAGTTGCTCACTGTCTACGGCGAGAATTTCACGAAGACGGACCCCTTGAACATCTTCTTCGGCGCGGACCCGTCACCTTATGTCGAAGTGCGCTGCACAGAGGTGCTCGGATGCCTCCCGCCAGAGAACACAGTCGTCAAGCGCCGTCCGATAGTGACCGTGCGCTCGGACGGCGTCATGTTCCCTTCGTCGGTGATGTATCCATAGCCGCTCCGACTTTCAGTCCCCACATGCTACCCCTGGTCGCACACTTCTTCTATTATGTCTTGTATATCGGCTGGCGCTCGTTTTTCCCCGTTGTTGCTCTCGATACCTTGCTTGGTTATCACTCGTTCGCCGTATATATCCCTGTAAAACCTGGACGTGCAGTAGATCTCTCTGGTTATGAACAACCTATCCGCTTTGCTCTGTATCAGATACCTGGTATGTATCTAAGAAATGCATGATACAACGTGTAGACTATTAGTAGTATCATGTGTTCGGATCCGCTCGCAGTCCGAACTCCAGACTCGACATCGGGAACGTCAGGGTTTCTGCCTCAATACTCAGTACTCAACCTTGAAGCAGAGCGACTTGTGCTTCTTCCAATGAGCTTTTTGGTGCTCCTGGCGACACTGTCAAAGTCGAATGTTATGGTCAGTACTGTACGTCGAGAAATTGGGAACAACGCACGTAGACAGCCGACTTGCATCTGTGGAGTCGATTAGCTAGAAAATTAGCGTTTATAAAACCGAAGTAATCACCTGGAGCAACGTAGCAATGGCTCCCCATTTTCTGCCGACCGAGTGCAGAGCTCACCAGCGCAAACTTCAACGCCCTTGAGGGCTACTCCGCGCATCGTCATCAACCTGTCGAATTCCAACGTGCTGTCAACGGTCAGCATAACGTCGACGCGACCGTGCCAAGGGTAATCACACTCACGGCGTTCCAGTAAGTAGCACTACACAGCGCGTCGCGATATTCTTCTTGAGGCCGACTGGGTATTTCCTTTCCCAAGTGCGAAGCACAAGAACGAGCGCGTTCTTGTCAGCATCAGATATGCCTCCAATACCTTGCACGCAGAGAAGCGTGGACAAGAAATGTAAGATGCGGTCAAAATCTTCCGGATCCCTGTAGTGGATGGTCGGTGCAGCGGCCAAAGTACGCTTGACCTGCATGACGACAAGGTCCTGATTGTCGGGAAGCAAAAGGAGGCGCGTGAAGTAGGCGCTGAGTGGACAGAGATGAGATTCACCAAGCGGTGTAGCATGTATGCAGCACATACCACGACGAGATCTCACTGAGCAAAAATGGTGGCGCGGACATCACATCCGGGTTGCGGCGCCATCGAAATATGGTCTTCGCCAGGTACTTAGCCGCATATTCGCTGCACGATGAGAACTGAGCGCTCTGGGTACTGAGAAGATGTAGCCATACACTTACGTACCAGTGCACCGCATCCTGAGCATGACGAGGTTGCTTGCGCAGCTCACATATCTAGTAGTCCGCTGGTTATTCAGTCCTCATCCATTATTTCAGTAGTAGAATAAGACGAGCCTGAGTTCTCAAAATGATGATGCTATGGTCGTCGTTCACCAGTTCCGGTGGGATATCCCGTGCGACGCCCATAACGTCCGCAATGCCGTCCGCGGACCTGAATAACTCGGCCATGTTGAAAGGCATGTCGAGACTGTCGATGCGAAGACTGGTGTGGGAGGAGATGCAGGTCGAAGTGCAGGATGGTGTTTGCTTTTATAATGAGCCGCTCGGACCCGCGGGTGCTGCGGGTCCTAAGTACCGCAACTTTACGACCATTGTTGAACAAAGCAACGTTTCGTATTGTAATATGTATCAAATCACAGACAAAACTTGGCGGCAACTGGTCACATATGCGTGAAAAGACGTCGGCTAGGAGCCGACATGAGACCTGACGGATGTGACGGTCGAAAGCAGGGGCAAAACCTGGACAAAACGAAGAATTGGTGGTGTGATGCGCTACTTCGATTAGGTGACAGCATGTGTCAATGTGTACCTTTATTTACCAACAGCTTTTGCAAGCGAAGATTGGGCCGCTGTCAGAGAGCACCTTGACCATACATGCTCCTTGCCAGTCCCTAGGCTGCCTTTCTATTCATTCATCACTTCAAAACGACCGTTTTTCTGTATTGAACGATATAGATTTTGTCCCCAACGACCGACGAACGAGAAAGAGCCCTTCTGCTGACTTCGTCACCTGCCCGACGAACGTTATAGCTTTCGGGCGCGTTCAGAATGACAGCCCACGCCGCCTCTGATGCATCGGTGGGACCATGTCAAGTCAGCCCTGGAGGCACATATACCATTCATGTGCGTGGTCAGCATAGACCTCACAGGGCACCCGCTAACGACACCTCTCAGCAAATTGTCGCTGGCTGCAAGATCTTCATACGACGCCCCGGCCCCGACGGGAAGTCCGAGGAAGAACGCCTCGCAGAGATCCTTTCCATTCGCGACAAACCCGAGAACCCTTATGCTCGGTCCACCGCCCCCGCATTCATAAAGCCAGAGGACAAACTCGAGTTCTTCGTGCACTGGGACACCTTCAATAAACGACTGGACGACTGGGTCGCGGGCTCGCGTCTTGTGCTGACACGGGAACTCACATGGCCGCCACCTAAGGCCGACCCGAAGATGAAAAAGGCTGGTACGCCGGCAGCGAAGAAAGCACCGCCGGGGAAGGCGCCACCGCGCGGGCAGCAGGACCTTTTGAAGCGTGCCACTTCCAATGCAGCGCTTGCGGCTTCGCCGCCGCCAGCGACGCCACAGTTCGTGGGCCGTTACTCTCCCGCGCCGTCTCCCTCACCATCTGTCGTCCCGTCCAAACGGAAGGCTCAAGATGATCACGCTGAAGAGGAGGAAGATGACGACGAAGAGGCCGATGCGGACGGCGACGCTGACATGGATGTTGATGGCGAGGGCGAAGAGGGGGAGGGCGAAGGCGAGACATTCGAGCTGAACATGGACGATGCCACCCACGGTCAGCCAGATCCATCGCAGACGCTCAGCAAGGAAGAGGAGATTCAGACCCTACGCTATAGAGGAAGCATGACGCAGAGCGTGTCCGAAGTTGCACGGGTGAAGAATCTGAATCGACTGCAGATTGGGCGGCACGAGGTCGACGCGTGGTACTTCAGCCCGTATCCGAAGGAGTACGCCCATCTGCCTGTGCTGTATATCTGCGAATTCTGTCTCTCGTTCTACCCATCACCGATGATGCTCAGCCGACATCGCGCGCGTTGCACGCTCATGCATCCACCCGGGAACGAGATATACCGACATGATGATATCTCATTCTACGAGATCGACGGCAAGCGACAGCTCACTTGGTGCAGGAATCTCAGCCTGATTTCGAAGTGCTTTCTTGACCAGTGAGCATTGTACCTTCCAGCCTCTTACAATGTGGGCTGACTTTTTCCACAGTAAGACGCTATACTACGACGTAACGCCGTTCATGTATTATGTGATGGTGCGTCGTGCAATCGCGTTGATGAACCGTCTATCTTACAAGAGTATTCCATCCAGGCGCAGCGGGACTCGACTGGCTGCCATATCGTCGGATACTTCTCGAAAGAGAAGGAGTCTGCCGAGGGATACAACGTCGCGTGTATCCTTACCTTGCCGCAGCACCAGCGGCATGGCTTCGGGAAGTTGCTTATCGAATTCTCCTACGCGCTGAGCAGGAAGGAGCGGAAGCCAGGCAGCCCAGAGAAGCCACTCAGTGATCTCGGCCTGCTGGGGTATCGCTCGTATTGGGCGGAGGTCATTGTCGGATACCTCATGGAATGCGGAGACGATGTTAGCATCGAGGAAATATCCAGCGCTACGTTCATCACACAAGCAGACGTTATGAATACGTTCGTGCTTATGTACTCTCCGGGACGTGCACTGACACCATGCTGCAGATGCGTGACCTTAGGGCTGTTCCGCCATTACAAGGGTCAGCACCGGATATGCTTGAGTCCCAGCATCGTAGAGAAATATCAGAAGAAGTTGAAGAAGCCACGACGGCGGATACATTCCGAAAATCTCCAATGGACGCCGCCTGTCTTCACGCGCGAGCAGCTTCGCTTCGGATGGTAGACCAACGCAAGGACTTTTGGGGCTCAGGAGTGTACTTCTAGTGTATATATACAGTATGTATCGTAAGAGTCCTCTACCGCGGACATGGTGTATATGTATGTTCTCGTCGAAAGTGTCGTGACACTGACAGAAGTGACCGTGACTTGCAGGCTGAAATCGGCAAATGCCGTTGGCGCGTTCACTTGTCCTCTCACTCGTGCTTATCGACATCCACGTTGTAAGCGGCCAATATTCTCTATGCTGGTTACTTATGCTTCCTGCAGATACCAATCTTGTCTTGCAGTACTTCGCAGCGTTCATAACGCCATGAAAGTAGAACCGCCCTGTCGCTTCAGACTCTTGGCTAAGTAGAAGACAAAACAACGTTCTGACATGCCCAAGCCATGCCCAGAAAGCTCGGCTCAAGGCTATCCACAGCCATCCTCATCTGGAGTGCTCTTAATATTATCGGTCTTTCTTGTACGCCACTTATTGAACCGGCTCGGACATTGACTGCCAGATATGCTCACTCACTTATCACCACGCGGCGCGTCGGCCGACTGCATTCTATCGATATCTCTGGGCTCTTCCTTGGCTTGACAGCAATTCCAGCGATTAGATCGCTGAGCACTTTGGCTAGAGACCATCATGTCCTCAAGCGACTCGCCTGTCCGCCCATCGCTTCCTTCTGCAGTTCCTTCGTATAGCTCCCTTCCACTCGCAGACGAACAGCGACTGGAATATACACCACGTTCGTGGGAAATCGGTCTCGGCGATCACACGAGCACCTACTCTCGATATTGGCGTAGTGCGATTGTCGCACTCAGCGCGCAGGCACCAGGCGCGGTGCTGCCGGTATATGGCCGGGGTGACACCATCGAGGGTGAGCTATGTCTTACCGAACGGGCCGGAGTCCAACGCATAGAAGTGCAGGTGCGTATGCAACTCCTGGCTGCATGCAGTACCGTACACTGAACCTCGTTCTTCCTCCGCAGCTGTTTGGCTTGATGACGGCTGCGCTGATGAACAATGGGAAGACCGAAACTGTGGTTGCACAACGGCAGCGCGTCGTATGGGAGGCGCGAGCAGGCAATACAGAAGTTTCAAAGTGTCCGAGCACGGTCGCATTCGCCCTGCAGTTCCCACAAACATACGTGGACAAGCGGGACGACCACAGGCGCTCCCTTCCGCCCACTTTCGAGGCGATCTTTACTCGTTTACCTATGCTGACGGCGACTTGCGCGTACAAACTGCGAATAAGCGTTACACGCCTCAAGCGTCGGTCCTTGATTGGAAGTGGGGAGAGATCGAAAATGTGAGTTCGCCAATTCCTTTGTGTCTGGTGTATTCACTAAACACAATATAGGTACGAGCTTCCGCTGTTGTATCGGCCTCGAAATCGCCCCGCCCGCCCATGTATGCGAAGCGCATCCTTGTCGTCATCGCTCAAGTCTCAACCGGAAGAATGGACGCAGATAGTGAAGACAATGAACGCCAAAGACGACAAGGGTTTGCCCTCGCTGTACTGTAATGTGGGTGCATACAGGATCCCATACCCGAAGCCTTGCTGACGCTCGCTGCCCAGGTCTTCCTGCCATCTGTGCAGGTCTATTACGTGAGGGATTCCATCCCAATCCACGTACAAGTCGCAGGGCCCGTATCGAGTTTCCGTGAATTCATGCCCAGTCTATATCCCACCGATGACAACCAAGTCGACGATGCGGTCAATGCTGACAAGGCTGATCGAAGACGACGGCTGTCTTCCATCTTTCGCGGCGCTTCGCAAGGCGTGGAGAACTCCAACACTGACTCGCCGCTAAATTGGAGGAGCAAACTCTTTTCAAGCGCAGATACATTTCCGCAAGCAGAGGTCGGAGCTTCGCCACTCCTGGTGCGACAACATGCTCAGCAGCAGGCCTTCGCTGGACAGCCGGGATCGGCAGGGCGAAGCCCGTCTATACGTGTTTCCATCATGCGACAAGTCTACGCGGAGGTGAATGGCGTGAAGACCTGGCGGATGCTCACGCTTGGACAAGGTACCGTCACACAGCTTTCACCTCCGCCATACGACGTGCCCTGCATCCCGAACGATGTCGTTGCTATTGACTGGGAGGGCGATGTACGATGCCAGGATTTAACGAGCACCGTAGGGTTCAATAACGGGCATGTGACTGTCGTGGTGAGTCGCATTGCGCTTGACACTGTACTGCTCTGACGGGCATGCATGCGAGCAGGACTTCCTCGCGTTGTCGATAATACCTGCGAGTGGCGCACTGCAGACCGTGCGGTTTGCCCATCCCATTCGCCTAGTAACGGACCCGTGGTCAGACAGTGCAGTTCACCCCCTCGACCGTTGAAACTCGCGCCGGAGAGCGGTGCTCGGGAGCCGTGAGGCTGGGAAGCGCCCTGTCGACGCGCATGCTCCTGACACGTTCGCCACCGATGTAATATAGCGTGCCTGCTCCTATACTTTGAATTGTGCTGCCTACTGTACTGAGTCGAATCGATGTGCTTTGGCGGCAATTGGCGCGTTATGGCAACTTCCTCGGGCAAGCTGAGGCAGTGAAGCGGACGCGATTGGTGTCCGACGTTCTTCGATAGCGCGCGGAAGAGAGGCGGGGCAGGCATTTCTAACGGTAGGAACATGTGTGTGCTAGAAATATATATGGTTTGATTGTCGGAAATACAGTACTGGCCCTGTCGCGCTTGCTTCCTTCCCGTCCGCCGTCGCGCTGCACGTTCGTCGCCCAAGCTGCTCTCCTTCCAGCTGAGAAGTCAGAAACGGCGATCTTGGATCTCTCCAATCCGCGAGGAAACGCATTTGGAGCAGAGCGAGTCGGCTGAGCATCTTCCCCGACGTCATAAAACCAGGTCCTTGCTCACGCGAACCTCATCCGCTCCTGCTTCCATCTTGTCTCTTACCACCACCACCCCTTCCACATCAACAACTCGAGGTGCGTACCGCGTCTCCCTCACCGTCGTCCGCGTCAAAACCATCTCCAGAGCAGCCATGGCCAGTCTTATGCCCGGACGCGCCGAGTCTTTCAACACCCGCACTCGTGGGACGAGCCATATCGATTTCAAGACCGCGACCACTGGCGTCGCCGCGAAGGCGATGCGCAATGAGCTGAGCCATCTCGTGTCGACGATCTCCGACCCGCAAGAAAAGAAGGCGCGTATATACTATTCGAAGGACGCGCCAGCGACTGACCGGCATTATAGAACTTCGATATGGAGATGCAGTCCTTCTTCTTCCTCTTTACGCGTTACCTCTCGGAGCGCGCCCAGAGCCAGGATCTGTGCGTGATCGAACTCACCGTTCGCTGTCCTGACTGACGCAAGTGCATAGCGACTGGGACCGCATCAAGTCTCCCTCGGATGACAAGGTCGTCCCGTACGCCCAACTGCCCGAGCCTAAGGACAAGAGCGTGCTCAACAGGCTCGCCGTTCTCAAGGTTAACGGTGGTCTGGGCACGTCGATGGGCATGACTGGAGCGAAGAGCGCTCTCGAAGTCAAGAATGACATGACTTTCCTCGACCTCACTGTGCGCCAGATCGAGCATCTCAACACCAGCAACCGCGTCGACGTGCCCCTCGTTCTCATGACATCCTTCAACACACATGACGATACTTTGCGTATCATCAAGAAGTATGCCAACCAGCAACTGCGCATCACAACGTTCAATCAAAGTCGCTACCCTCGTATCTTCAAGGAAACCCTGCTTCCATGCCCGAAGCGCGCCGACGACGACAAGAAGCATTGGTACCCGCCCGGCCACGGTGATGTCTTCAACGCGCTTTACCAGTCTGGCGTCCTCGACCAGATGATCTCTGAGGGCAAGGAATACCTCTTCATATCGAACTCGGACAATCTCGGCGCTGTGTGCGTGCCCTCATTCCGTTCATTCTTCCCAATAGCTCACCTATGATGCAGCGTCGACGAGAAGATCCTCCAACATATGATCGATTCTGATGCCGAATTCA
Source organism: Schizophyllum amplum (assembly GCA_007026445.1). NCBI lineage: Eukaryota > Fungi > Basidiomycota > Agaricomycetes > Agaricales > Schizophyllaceae > Schizophyllum > Schizophyllum amplum. The sequence continues at coordinate 1,281,376 of VDMD01000001.1, read as the reverse complement.
TCATGGAAGTGACGGACAAGACCAAGGCTGACGTCAAGGTGGGCGTTGTCCCGTCTTACCGCGTCACGACTGTTAACACGTTGCTTAGGGTGGCACGCTCATCGACTACGATGGCAGCATCCGTCTGCTCGAAATTGCCCAGGTCCCATCTGAGCATGTGGAAGACTTCAAATCGGGTATGTCCTTAAGCTTAACAAGCCGTCAATCCATGTTGCTGACGATGCCCAGTCCGCAAGTTCAAGATCTTCAACACTAACAACCTTTGGGTCAACCTCAAGGGTATGTCGATGACGCCCCTTGACTCGCCTCGCGGCTAATAAGTCTTCTAGCGGTCAAGCGTGTCATGGAGAACGAGGGCATGGAACTCGAGATTATCATCAACCCGAAGGTCAACGACGACGGGCAGCCGGTCATCCAGCTTGAGACAGCTGCAGGCGCTGCGATCAAGCACTTCAAGAACGCGCACGGCATCAACGTGCCGCGGTCTCGCTTCTTGCCCGTGAAGAGCTGCTCGGACTTGCTCTTGATCAAGTCCGACATCTACTCGCTCGAGCATGGCCAACTCATGATCAACGAGCAGCGCATGTTCGAGACGACGCCTGTCATCAAGCTCGGGGACCACTTTAAGAAGGTGACATCGAGGCTATACAGTGTGCGGGACGACGCTGACGCGCATCATGCACAGATCCAACAATTCCAGAAGCGCTTCAAGAAGATTCCCAAAATCCTCGAGCTTGACCACTTGACGGTGACCGGCGACGTCTACTTTGGCCGGAATGTCACCTTGCGCGGGACTGTCATCAGTATGTCTCCTCTTTTGCGAATGCGCTGCTATTGATTCTGACGGTTTTCTGTAGTCGTGGCGAACGAAGGCCAGAGCATCAGCATCCCGGACGGGTGCATACTCGAGAACCGCCTTCTCTCTGGCAACTTGAACATGATCGAGCTGTGAGCGTAGTATGGAAAGCATCACACGATGAGGGAATGGCACGATTTGAACGAAACGGACACGGACGAACTTTGTGTTTCGTTAGACCTGCTCTATACCTGATGCAGATGCTTGCTTCTGTTTGGCTTCTTTGCGAGTGCTTTCTGGTATTCTGCGGCTCATACATACTTAGATACGATGATAGATTGTACGAGAAGAATGTATGTGGGTTTTCGTGCACTGTATGATCAGTCCCTGATACGATGGGCCATCTTAAGTCTCGGAATAGTGCGCTACACAGCCTCGCGTTAAGGGTGCATAAGTTGACGTTGAGGAAGTCAGCGTGCCTGCTATTGTTCGTCCGGATTCGGCAGTAACGCGTAATATGTCGTGGAGACACTCTTACATGCAACCACCATCATGAATATCCAGGGCGCCTCCGACGCTGCGTCCCATCTCTCGCCGAACGCGATGGCGTCTCTCCCGAGGACTCTTTGGCACTACTATATCGACTACTTGTGGTTCTATGACAACAATTCGTGGGTCGCGCACGCTGCGTACAGTTGTCGGGTTATGGCGGTGTTGCTGCTGCTCCCCATCATCATTTTGACGCTTTTGGTGCGTGTTCGGTCTTCAATGTGTGTGTGTGTGTGTGTGCTGGTAGGCTGGTGGTGGCCTCTAGAAGTGGTTGTGGGTCGGATTCGGCGTTCGTCTCCTTGCGAGTTCTGATGCGCTCCATTGGTCCAGCAACCGTCTGGCCAGCTCCATCTCTCCAGCCTTCCTCGCGTATATCTCTCCCTGGCTGTCAGCATATCGTCCTCAAAGAAGATCGTGTTGACCTATCCCTAGGACATCGCGTCCTACGTGATCGCGCGAACATTAGGTGTGATCGACGACGTGCGCGCGAGCACTAGCGACAAGGCGACGGTGCATCATTCCCGGAAGCCACCCATAATTCACGTACACGCCGCATCGAGGGACGATACAACAACTGGCAGTGGCGATGGTGCGTGTCTCCAAGCCGCAACGTCCTTCAGACCCAATGATAATCCTTCCATATACACCGTTCCCCCACGCTCCATGCCCTTCTCTCCCATCTATGCATCGCTCCATTTACGTTTGATCTGTGTCCCAATTTTCACGCATGTGTCGTTCTCGATACTTATCGTTCCTCCAGACTCACCCTATTCGTCAGCCTCCTCAAATTCACCCTTCCCGCGCGAAGACCGCGCACTCCCAGCGCTCGACTCGCTCGACACATCCCACCCTCACGCTTACTACGCGGACCCTGAATCCGAGGAAGATAGCGAGAATATGAAGTTGTCTGGCTTTGGCGTATTCAGTCCGGCCGCGAGCCAACCGGGGTCGCCAGTTTTATCACGAAAAGGGCTGCCTGACGGGGGTACACCAGGGGAGAAAGGCCTGCAGCTGGGCGACGAAGATGGGTTGGTTTTCCGGGGTAAGAAGCAGCGGGAGGGGTCCGTGGCGCTATAAAAGACAGAGGGACTTGCTTCAGACAATGTAGAGTGCTTCCTTTGTAGGCCCGTTGGTGTAACTGATCATGAAGGACGCATAGATTTTGATCTACTACGAGATATTCCCTCTCTAGGCCCAGCACATCATGGCTCACGAGCTCACTCTATGATTTCTTCTGAAGCTTCGCAAGGCGCCAGTTTCATCACCACGGATGCGGTCAAGAAACTGAACACTTTCAACACTCCAACGAGCAAGGAAAGTCGGAGACGCGCACATGAAGGGGTCGGCGGCTATTGATGAGAGTAAGAGCATGGCCATCCCGTTTCTCCGCAGTCCGCGCGCATCTTCTGCCACGACCATGCCATCGTTCGACCATCAGTAGGCCATCGTCCCACCGAGCGGCCCGTGATTCAACGGAATCAGGGTACAATCCTTGGCCTGGAGCGTGGCTTTGGCTGTGCTTCCGGCGGGTTAGCTTTTCGTTGGCTCGAGCGAGTGCGGACGCGCGGATGATCCGACCACAAAAAGTTATGACGGTCCCGAATCACTTGCGGTCGTTGCCTTCAATGGGGATACAGTACTCATGCATCATATATGTGCTCGTTGCACAGTGCCTGTGTTGGCGGCGGCCACGATGAACATAGTGACTAAGTACAGGTCCAAATCCCACTAGCGAGGGACTCGTCTACCAGTGGTCCAGCTCAAAATCGACCTGGTGAACGCCGTGCGGCGTGCATAGGAAGAAAACAGGCGGGAATACCCCACGGCACAATAGCGAATGAGAAGGCGGGGAACGCGGCACGTGCCAAGTTGAAGTAGGGGACGGCAACAGCCGATGGGCGATCGCTTTGAGCCGCCAAATCCCCTTGATGTCATCGATGATTCGCCAGAGTTTTGGCACGCATATATGCTCGTTGCCATCCGCGTCCTTACTTTTTCTTTCTTCCGCCCATCATCTCTGAATCCGCGCATCGCTATCAGACCGCCCCCGTTGCGTAGCCTGCGCAACAAGCGCAACAATGGCCGCCTGCACGGGTGAGTGCCAGCGCACCCGCGTGCCTCGATTTCCTGACACCTCGGACAGCCCACAAGAAATCACGTTCGCTCAGCTTGCGCATCGACACGTCTCACGCGCAGTCTACGGAGCCACGCACTCCCTCCAGGAGTGAGCGCCTTCTACGCGACATCGCCATCCGCGACATGGTCGCGCAGTCCCCGCGGCAGTACAAACGCGAGATTCACAGGGATTCGTCTCGCTCCCCCTTTGAGGCCAAAGACAATACGGCCGGAAGCTACCTCTTCTGCACGTCTCTCACCCCCTCCGTGGCGCTTCCCGAGGTCAACAGTCGCGCGTCCAGCAGGGCAGGGCGCGACGGTAGCCGCGCACGCATCCGCCGGTCGGGCAGCGAGAGCACGACAACACTTTGTATAAAGGACAGCATTGACGTTCGCGCACGCCTCGAACGTATGCTGCTAGAAGACTGCTGCACATTCGAGGAGCGCCCTCAGTACAGTCAATCGCGTCCCTCCACACCGCGCGTACCGCATTTTGCTATCGGCCGCCCGCTGACGCCGGACGTGCTCACCACCACCTTTTCGCGTCGTGGCACCTTCCCATCCTCTGCGGAGCGCCCGTCGAGGATTACAACACCCACTCCGGAACACTACCAGCCCCTCCAGCAGCACTCGCTTCCCCTTCCGGTCAAGCAGCCCTTAGCGGCGCCTGCTCCCCGCCGATATACCACAAACCCGGATCATCGCCCGACGTCACCTCTGGCTCATGCCACCACATTCTCGAGCGCACACGACTGCGTGTACGCGTCACCTCCAGGGTCTACCCCTCCGTCCACCGGATCCTCACAATCCACCCCCGCCTCGTCAGCAGTGCAGACGCCTCATTCGTCGACATCATCCCTTGATGAGGACGTGGATAGCGACTCGCCGCGGCGTCGACACAATGCTCGACGGGGATTATACGACAGCCCGCGGAGACGGCCGGGCTTCGATGCCGAGGAGGCCACGCGGAGGCTTGCCTCTGTCGATGGCTATGTCAGCTTTCAGAGTATCGAAGGCCTGGGCGCTCCTCCGGAGTGCGGGACCGACAATGAGGAGGATGAGGGCTCAAAGCGTGTGGTGCAAGCGCAGCCCTGGCGATGGCTGTGGTAGATGTTCGGTGGCCTCACCCGACTTAAGGTACGCTCGCCACTCAACGCCCCTCCTGGACAGCATGCGGCTCCTTCAATCATCCGTGCAAAGGAAAAAAACTCAAGTGTAATTGTATCGTGTTGCTTTGCAGTCTCTGCTATCGCCAAAGACACTCCTCCTCCGCCTCCTGCTACTTTACTCGTGGTGCACAATTCAGCTACCGCTATCATTATTACGTTGCTATTCTGGGTTTTGGTTGTTTGCCTGCTTGCTCTCGGTTGTCTGCTCTGGGTCGAGTACTTAGTACTTATTACTGGGTTCTTGAAGGCTCATCTACCGAGTCTGACCGGGAATCGTCCGAATTGTACTTACTACTATACTACACTTCTGCTATTGCGTTGGTTCACGAACTGAACCGTGTGCTTCGCATAGAATTGCTAGACGTTGAATCGAGATTCGAGGGTCAGTCCTAGCGCTCTTCAGGTTGCGGAATGAAGGTCCGATTCTGCTTGCATAACGAAGCTGCTCAGACAGCGCGAAGACAAAGTATGTGTGCAGTTGGACACTCAGGCAACTTCCTCCATATCATCATCGTCCTCATCGTCCTCGTCATCCATGATACCCTCCTCCTGGTCCTCCATCTTCGTCATCCCCGCAAAAGTATCTCCCTCATTACCATCTGCACCTGGGTCGGATTTGATCGCAGCCATCCCTTCCGCGTCCATCCCGCCTGCAAACATCGGTTTAAGCTCCCACATGCCATTATTATCGCCGCTGCGGTGCAGGGTGGCAACGTCGGCGAGCACCTCCTTGAGGTAAGCCTCGGGCTGCTGCGTGCGTTCGCGCAAGGGCTTGACGCCCCAATACGGTTGTTGCCTGGACGAGAGTCAGGACAGATGTAGCATTAAAAATTGCTAAATTGCTGAAGAACGAAGGACATGGGAGGATACGCAATCGCCGCAAGAACAGTCAGAACGAGAACGTACTTGAACAAACCGAACAACGCATCCAAGAGCTCGTTCCGCGGCATGCGTGCCATGCGTTCGAACTGGCCCTTGGCTTTCGGCTTGGGCCGCTGTGAAAATGAGAAGAAAAAATCAAGTGAGTGGACAAGACTGATTGCTGCGAAGGTAAGACATACCCCGAAATCGAAGGCCCCACCCCCTGGGCCGCCGAGCGAGGCACCCGTACTGAGCTTGCTGACGCTGCCCTTGTCGAGACCGGATTCGTCGATATGTCTGAAGACGGGAGATTGATAGCTAAGCGTGTTCTCTTCTCCTCTAAGCGGCTAACGCACTTGGTACCCCGGCGTGGAGTGTTGTGGTACATGCTCCGCATGCGCATCTGGTTGCGGTACCTTGCGTTGAAGGCGGGCCGTAGACTGCATTCGTGCTTAACGCGACCGGTCTGCAATGGTTCAACAACCATACTACAGTCGTTGCTGCAAGAGCACGCACTAATATGGTCGTCCGCGCACGCGAGTTGGATTGCGATGATTGAGATGCTGAGCTAAAGTGTCAACGCGAGCCCAAGCATGAGAAGATAGCGCGTATGGAGGACTGCGCAAGTGCATGTATGAACGCCCACTCACCAGCATTACCACTAAGCCCAAAGCTCGCATCCTTCGGGCGCTCCGCCACGACGAACTGGTTGACCACGTTGTCGTTTGCGACATTCAAGTCATAGAATTCGGGCTCTGCGTCTGCGTCAACGTGGTGGTGAGTCACGTTATCGAATTTCGGGTGACGAGGGTCTTGTGGTGGGGGGGCTTGGGTAGGGCTGTGAATCGGCGTTTAGTTCGTTCAGGCTGGAGCCGAGCGTCCAATGAGGCATGCACTGGAGAACAAGGCCGTGACGCACTTTGTAGGATCAATATTGGGCGGCAGGAAGAGGATGATACGATGTTTTCGGGGACCGAGCGCGTTCTGGTACACGCGAATCGTGGCAAGGTGCGCTGTTTGATAAGCGACACGAGCGTCAGCCGAATGTTGTTGCGGACATGAGCTACGACGCACCGGTCTCCCCGCTCGACGATACGGCCTTCCACCGTTCAAGGAGATGCTTCGGGATCTGCAAGGGTGGATCGACGCGACTTAAGATGCCTGGTCTATGTTAGCCGACAGCGACACGCACCCTCACAAACCAGACTGAGCCATTCCCTTGGTCAAGCATGAGGTGCTCATCCGGGTCCGGCTGCTGGTCTCCTTTTTCCTCGGGCACATCCACAATCGGTTTCTTCTCGTCTTCCGGTATAGCGTCCATGGTACGTTGAAGTCTCGTAGTAGGAGTCGGAGGATGGGATATATCACCAGCAGGATCTCCGTCGTATAGAGCTCAGTCTAGTTATGATAGAGTGGAGGAAAACAACAGCAAAGGTGACAGTCCGGGACAAGGTGATCAAAGAAGGTCCAAGTGTCACCAGAGTGTCACACGTCATAATATGACAATATGGCGAATGCTTTGTTCTCGCTGCCGTTGTTCTTCGCACGACGCAGACCGTTGCCACTCCTTGCGGCCCAGCTTGGCCGAGGTTCACCTGAATGACCTTATCTATCCGGCCTATCTGTGTAGATGCCGGAAATAATCTCTGTGGACCTTTCCCACTCTACACAATCAGTGGTAAAATATTCGAGTGAAGCCCTCTTCCTTCCAGCAGGGGCTGTAGACCTGTATTATGCACTGATCGAGATCCTCAGTGATTACTAGGTCGTGGTACAGGACATTAAAGTGCGTAATGTATGTTGGAAACAAACAACGAAAGCGTGGACTCGCAGACTCCGTAACTATGCGTATTCCCTATGCTCATACGCAACTTTCTCCTTGCATGTAGGCAAATGATCAGAATCGGCACCTCCACAAGGCCCCGTTCCCATCTTCGGGTTACATGACCCCGTGCCCATAGTAGTACCGTCAGAATTGGTTGATCCTGTCATCCTAGAATGCGTTGCTGGAGGGCGAGCAAGGTTCGCGGCAGTGACTGGCAAGAGATGTCCCCCCGTATGTCCTATTTCTGGGCGAAGGATAGCTCGACAGACAGGGAGCACGTCAGGTAAGGGCAAGAGGGTTCAGAGGATCGAACAGAATAGCGCGACATGTTAGATTCGTTGTCTGATCGTCGCGAAGACTCAGAGTACACACCTGCGTCCACGCGGTCGAATCTCGCTCGCCGACGCGTTTCGTTCAGGCGACGTACAAGACATGAGCAGAATGCCAGCGCGATGAGCACGACGACCATACTGCCAATGATCGAGCATACGATGACAACGGTGTGCTCCATATGTTGCTGAGGACTCCCATCGTTTTCCAGCTCTTCGTCTGGAAGGTCATCCCGAGCGCGGAGTGTACGCCACGCAGGTGGGAGGGAACCTGTTCGAACCTGTTAGTTCTTGATGTCGACTTCGAACTGTGGGTATTGCGCACCGGACGCAGAGGCAGCGCGCAATGCCTGACGCGCGAGTTGATTGGAGGGTGTCGATGAAGTAGCCATGGACAAGCGGGCGAGCAAGTTCGCTTCAAAGAACTCTGCTGGCCTTTATAGCGCACACGACCCTGAGCATCATCCTCGCTATACGGAGGTACGACCGGGCTTCGAACGCAGATCCTGGGGTAAATCAAGACGTGGCCGGGGAAAATATCGTCATTTCTCAATCATTTCTCGTAAATTTCGGGCGCATGGCCGGTGGGCTGGCGTTTTGAGCATCCCACGACACCACCTGACCATGATCCCTTGGCATTGGCACTGCGAGGTCGCCGGGCAATGCTAAGCAGGTCAATGGTGCGCATAATTCATGCATGGCATAAAGAACACATAGTGGTAAGCAGGGAGCGCGCAAGCTTCTCCGAAGTATGGTACATCTCTCGGCTGGCAAGAATAACAGCTTAGATGTTGAGCTTCGTGCGCCTCCAGTGCCTGCGCTTCGCGTTGTACTGCACGATGGATCAGACTGAGGCGCTCCTCAAAACATGGGCACACGCACCTGAATCTTGGTGTCCGTCTTCAAGCGGAACCACTGCGGGATGGGCCTGGAAGACCGTCAGCATCGCTCCCGATCAGTTGCAGCGCCTACCCACCTGTTTTGGCGGCTGGCCTTGGCGAGGATGCGCTTCGTGCGGAAGGTCTTTTGGGAAGGCTGCGGGGAAGGACCAGTATCAGCAGGATAATCTCGCCAGCAACGGTACCGCGCACCATTGTCGTCGACGCACAAGGGAGGATGCAGAAAAAATAAGGTTCAGACGAGGCACAAACAAGAGCGAGTTCGGGTCGTGCCGATCACCGGCAGACAGAAGCCTTTGCACAACACGCTTGGACACACGCGATTTCCGCGGAGCGACGTGGCGTCGCGACGCGCTCGCCGCCGGTCTTTGTCTTCTAGTCGTCTCTCACACACTTATTGTCCGACATGCAAGTCTTCGGCACTCTGTCCACACTGTTTATGGCAGCTTGCGCAGCTGCTCAGAGCGCCGAAGCTCCCAAGGAGCTGGTTATCGAGACAACTTACGCCCCCCCTGAGTGTCCCGTGAAGGTACAGAAGGGAGATGCAGTGAAGGTCCATTACGTGGGTTACACTGCAGGGCATTCCCTCGGAAACTAGCCTTAACTCTACCATTAGACTGGGAAGTTATTCGACAGCGGCAAGAAGTTTGACTCGAGGTGGGTTCGTTCTTTAAAAACAGCGCGCGTTCAACTAATCCATCCCACCAGCTTGGATCGTGGCACCCCCTTCTCAGTGACCGGTAGGTATAGGTCTCTTATGCTGATGGCTTGTGCTCACATATGTCAGTCGGCCAAGGCAGGGTCATCAAGGGTTGGGATGAGGGTCTCGTGGGCATGTGCTTGAACGAAAAGCGGACGCTGACCATCCCGTCGAACATGGCTTATGGTGCGCGCCAATCTCCTTCCTTGCATCCTTGAGCGACTTCATATGAATTTGAATTATAGGCTCCCGTGGCGCGGGTCGGGGAGTCATACCTCCGTATGCCACCCTGATATTCGACGTTGAGTTGGTCGACCTCGAGGCCAAGGCTCCTCGCGAGGAGCTGTAACAATACTGATTTACGACATATATGTTATGACTTATTGGAATGGTGCGCTACTCTGATCGGACTTTAGATACGGCGTGAAGAGGGCTTGAGCGATGTACACAGACCTGAAGGTTGAGTACGAGTCGCAAGTTCAGGACACGCTATCAGCGCTGCTGGCTGCTGATACGTGGGCTTGCCGTCTAGCATCGAATCAGAAACCCTGTTCTGATTGCGAACATTGTCGATATTCGAGCTCGATAAATACGTAAATAGATAAATAGCAATAAACCTAGTCGACGTTGCAGACGTTGCCCTCGACGGTCTTCGCGAGACCGCTGTACATCTCAATGGACTTGATGCTGGTGACGGAGTCCGCCGTCGGAGGGCCGGCAGACCAGTACGGGTCGCCGTTGCTCCAGACATTCCAGAGGCCAGCCGCTGCCTCCGTGGGTACCTGCATACTCGTCAGACCTTGGCGATGCGCTCAGGAAAGAAGATGCTTACATTGTCCGTGTGCTGCGCCTGCTGAACGCCATCAATGTAGAAGGTAGTGCTGCTCTCGGTCCACTGAAGGGATGTGTAAGTGACGGAAGCAGTGATTTATCTGTCGGACGTACGTCGATACGGTACTCATGGTAATCCTCCGACGGGTCGAAGTCAAACGGCACGTTCACGCTGGTTGACTGGCCGCCTTCGACGAGGGCCTGGTTGGTGGCCCATACGCCAGCCGGAACAGTGTCGCTCGCCTCAAACGACGTCGTTGTGAGGATCTCCCAGTCGGCCTCTTGCTGGTCGTTCTCTGAAAAATTGACTGAGGAGCTGTCAGAGAAGGGACAGTCCTGAAACTCACTGTAGAAGAACATGCCCTCGCAGACGCCAGGGACGCCGCTGGACTTGAGCACAGTACGCAACGAGCCGTACAGCGTTGACTCCCCCGTGGCGATCTCAGCGCTGTTCACATACTCGCCGCCGTCGTAGGCATTGACGGTCAGCTGCACGGATCCGTCGGCGAGCGCAACGTTCTCGGGCCTGAAATAGTGGGATACAGAGCCCCCGCCCACTGGATAATCGCTGATGTAAAGGCCGAACTGCCTGATGATTAAGATCGTCAGAGGTTGCACGCACGCCCACTGCTGTATGCTTGCTTACGAAAGGAAAGCAGCAGCGTCACCGCCAGCTGTCGCAGAGGAAAAGTCCGCCTGTATCAGGTTGGTAAAAGCGCCCTCCATGTTGGCGACCTTGTACGCGCTGCAGCCTGCAGCCGCAGCCATCGCACCCTTGGCAGTCAGAGCGCCAGCAGCAGCGAGGAACGTGAGTGTGGCCATGGCGAGAAACAAGGAAGGAAAGTGCGGTGAAGGAAAGAGGGAAAGATCTCAAAAAGTCGATGTTGTCAACCTATATACCTAAAGCAAATTGCACTGCGCCCGCTTGACTGAGCCTGGAGACGGTCAACAAGTGATCTACCTCGCGACGAGTGCATCTTCATTGCGAATCTGCCTATAGTGGATGGGGCTGGATGGGAGCGGAAGTTACAGCATGAATATGACGGGGCCAGAATCTCTGTTGCATCTTTGTGCCCGTCGAGCCGCCAGGCCAGGCCCGCTGCGGCCGCTGGGAGGACCCCTGATAATAGGTGTCGAGGGCAGTTCCCAATGTCGGACGAAATTTGAGATTTTGGACCCCCCAAGTCGGATATTTTGTCGGACGAAACGGCCAAGATGCTGGCAAGGTCACCCTCAGATGTCGGACGAATAGGCCAGTGAGACGTGAGTGAGACGGTGCCCACCCCCCAATTATTGCCCAAATTTGGTCCAAACAGGAGATTCCGGGTTCGATCCCGCCTCCTGCAGCCTCGGGCAATCGTCTGAGGGCGCGCGAGACCTTTCCCGGCACAAAAGCAGGCCATCGGAAATTTCCGAAGCAAAAATAATGGATTTTACGTCACGTGATAACCGAAAAGACCGGTCTAGACCCCAAGGTCTGAGGAAAAGTCGGACGAAAAGCCCTCAAACCGGCCCAAAAATGTCGGACGAAAAGTACCCAAAAAGGGGGGTCCGCGGAACAGACCTCGTCGCCCATTATCAGGGGTCCTCCGCTGGGTACATTGACGTTGAGGGTGCGCATGGCGCGAACAGACAGACGTGGCGGTGGGCGACGATGCACGGACCTATTAATAACGAGTGTACACAGTCAGTAAAGTATCCTTCGCCCGAGGCGAACTGTTGCACGTACGACATCAAAGACCCAAAGAGTACTAGTCACAGCCTACATAGGTCGCAGCAACTTCAAGGTTTCGTTCAACTCTCTTGGAAGCCCGGCAATCCCCGTGCAGGAGGGGCCTTGGTGATTGGACCCCTTTGGGATCCCTCGACGCGTGGACGCGGTTTTTGAGCTCTCACTCCGTCCGGATTTCCTGCGTCGCGGAACCACCCTTGAAAACGCGTGCCCTTCTCGCGCTTTCTTGGCGATCTTGCAAGTTACGCGCAACTTTGACGCGTCTCGGGTTCCTCGCCAGCGCCTTGCAGGAGGAGAGGGAATTTGGCTCGAGAGGTTGATTGCTGAGGATGTCGTCCCTGCAAGGCTACGTTGACCGTGAGTTCCCCCCATTCTCCTCGGCCTGCAACACGACTGACACCGGAAATCCTCGTCCAGGACGCGTCATGCTTGTCTTGCAAGATGGGCGGACGATCGTAGTGAGCATCTCCCCCCAGGCTGTGGCAACATCTACCTTGTGTTCACCTTCGTCTAGTCCCTTATCATACTCCTTCTTCTCTGCCGCCAATATCACTTTCAATCTCAAGCCCATGTCCTGAGACCTAAACATTCTACAGGGCCAACTTTCGGGCTTCGATCAAAAATCGAATGTTATTCTGTCGGACAGTCGCGAACGGGTGTACTCCATGGATGAGGGCGTGGAGGAGATCCCGCTTGGCTTGTATATCGTCAAAGGGGACATGATGTGCGCGCTATATGTTCTGTGGCATGAATCCCACTGACCGAACATACAGAGCCTTGATTGGGGAGGTTGACACGGACCGCGACGCTGCAATCGACCTTACCACGATTCGTGCAGAAGCAATTCCCCCTATTCGGTATTAATGGACAACCCGTCCGATATCCATTCCCGCCGCAGACGCGTCAGGCCCGACGTGCGCGTGTGGTACGGCGTCCTCTCACCATACGCCTGCGATCGTGTTTGGTGCGCCTTTCGCCGCGAAGTTACACACCCTGCGTGTTTAGCCAACTTCTGTATGCGGAAGGAGGTGGACATCCTCGAGGGTTGTGGGAAGGATCAGCGTATGAGCTCGGCTTGTGAAGAGGCCGCTTCCGACTGCACGGCGGAGGACCTGTTTGCAATGATTGGCGCTCATAGTCCGACTCACTGGTATCTTTTCTGCTGTGCACACACACACACACCCCGATTCGCTTGATTATTATGACCATGACCATTTATTGCATGAACAAGCAGTCCTCTTCGTTGTAGTGCGATGAGCACACGACGTCTATAGATAAGTATGCTCCATAACTAAGAGAAGTCCATCGCAAAGTGTCCGACTGCCTGTGATACTCATATCCTCAGTGACCTGAGGAGAAACGAGGTATAAGTATATGCGGTGTGCCACAAAAGCGTCGTCGGGTCGCATTGGAGACAAGGGATTTGGAGCCCTCAAGAGCTACCCCGGGCCCATCCCCAACGGTTCTACACTATTACCCTGCTGCTTTAATGGATGAGACCCTTGCCCTCACCGTTGATCGGCTGCATCGCGTATGAGCTGCCGCTTGAGGCCGTCCCTGCCACAGGCACGAGACGATGCGGCCAGAGCAGAGCGTACAGCGTCATGGAGATCCACAAGGGCAAGGAGTCGAGTAGGTGGGAGTAGCCTTCGTGTAGCACCAGATAACCCCGGTCTCTGTGGTGGGCATCAGATCTGTCTTCACGAAGACGTAGGATATGAACGTACCCTTGCCCGTACTCGACTATGCGGAAGATGCATCGGATGACGATGGTTATAGTTGTGAAGCACACGAGTCCCCAGAGGACTCGCCAGTCGTGGAATGGCGTGACCTTGTATGGTCCGAGTTCACGCCAGCCCGAGCCGCCTGCGCCAATTCTCCAGATTCCAGGATGATGCGAGCGGCTGTGGGGTTCAAAATCAGCACGCCTAACGGCCTACGTGCATCTGATGCAAGCACGACTCACGCCCTCAATCCAAATCGGAACAGGAGCGCGGTAAACAGAACGAAGGATATAATTTGGAGGATAAGGCCAACCATGGCGATCTGTAGACGACTTTCAGCGGCTTCTCGACGTTAAGATGGTATAAGGCTCACGATGCTGCCTATATGAGCTATCCTGGGCGTGGCCGTCAAGCCCGCGCCGTTCGCCTGGACGTCGAAAGTGACAACGTCGCTCCAGACAAATACTTTGACTATGATTGAGGATCGAATGAACAAGCAATCCTTCGTGACATCCTCGCCAAGGCTTTCAGACAGCTTCGAGAGTAGCACGTAGTCCAATGCGATGAAGGCGCACGGCTGAAAGCATGCCGCTCAGTGCTAGTTCTCATCCTGTCAAGCCATGCGACATACTGAAAGCAAGATAAACTTTTGAGTACTATGAGTGAGCGTTACGACGAGGAACGAAGCAACACACTGTGCTTTGCAGAACGAACCACGCGATGGAGTAAATGTTGTCGCCCAGCGCGTAAACGATGCGAAAGATGAAGCCAAGCGCCATAGCTGCAACTATCATGAGAGGGACCCAAAGCAAAATCGGACCACGTACTGTACATGCTGATCGTCAAGGTCAACATATAACGAGGTCGCCCCGTTCGGAAATAATCTGTTTGTCGATTGTCAGCCTGGGTATAGGTCTGACGAGCCTTCGCCGACGTACGGATCCAATGTAGCGTGCCGGATACAAAATACAGCGCCGCAAACAGACCAGCGGGCCATACCTTCGGTATGAAACCAGCGCTACCTGTAGTGTGAGAGCTGCTGCGTCGACGCGAGGACGAGGAATACATACATAATAACCCTCGTCTCTCCCTCGTCTCTGCTAGCGGTAGAGCCACCCTGTGCCTATAGGACAGATCAATGACTGGGATATAATCATAAGTAATGAATAAGAAGGCTCACCTGAACGGGAAGGACAGCGCAAATTATGCACGCGAGGACGCCAAAAACCGAACGGCAGAACATCGCGCACCGGTAGACACGATGGTCAGTGTGCCAGCGTCATAATCATCCTGAGTCTTATAGCAATAGTGTAAACGTCCTCGCGGCAGATGGACATAAGGCAAGCCGCGTAATTCTGCCATGAAAGTCGAATAAACAAAAGTACCGAGGCTCCCTCGGATGCATCCGATAGAGTGCACGTGGTCAACGGCGCCAATGATCACTGTGACACTGTCAACGCTCGCCGTCACCAAGGCGTGACGATGAAGGAACTCCAACTCATCACTATTAGTATCAGTTCCGGCCTCGCGCTTATTCTGGCATGACCGCCATGTCTTCCCTACTCCAGATAACCAACCGCCGACGAGCAATACCTTTGCTGGCGCTCGCCTTACTTGGCTTGGCCACAATGAGCATCATGCTCTCTGCCAGACACCAGAGCCAGCACCCTGTCCTCGGCGTCGCGTCCCAGGCCTTCGTCATCTCCCTCCCCAGCCGCAATATTCGCAGGAGAGACATGTATCGCCTTGCCAAGATGATGAACGCGCGCTGGGACATTGTCGACGCTACGAACACCGTAGACCCCGCCGTCGCGCGCATCCTCTCTCATGTTCGCAGGACCCGCGAGCATGCCCTCATTGATACCAGACATTCCTCTTACGATAAGCTCTCTGACGAAATCGACATGCCCTTTCAATGGCCCGAGAGGATCGAGGACCTCGCAATCAGCGATGCAAGCATCCCCGCGCATGGCTCCGATAACTGGCACTCCTCGCCGGTAGAAGCGCCCGAAGACGAGCATCAAATGACTTGCGCGACAAAGGACTTCACGCTGTTCCCCTACTCTCCAGACATGCCCGACTGGTTAATTCTCTCTGCGCCTCGCGTCGCCTGCTGGCAATCGCACGTCTCCGTCATCCGCCGGATCGTCGACGAGAAAGCTGCTGGTCCCTTCATCATACTCGAAGACGACGTGGATATGGAGAAGGATACGGCGCGCAGACTGCGCGCCTTATGGCCTCTCCTTCCACAAGACTGGGACATCGTGTTTCTCGGTGATTTAGCCAGGCCCACTATCGGACAGTACCTCTAACAAACCCTTCCTACAGGTCATTGCTGGTCAAACGAGGCACATCATCCTCCCCTTCACCCAGAACTTACGCCACTCTTCCCTCTTCGACAAACCCACATCCACCCTTCAAATGGTCCGAAGTGCACTCATGCATACGCTATCTCGCGCGCCGGGGCCAGACGGCTACTACTACATCTCCGCCATATCCCCTTCGCATACTCGCGCGCCATCGACCAGGCTCTCTCTTGGCTAGTGGCTTCTGGACGTCTCAACAGTTTCTCTGTCGTCCCCAGCGTCGTCGTGCAACGCAAGACGGACGGCAGCGACATCAACAAGAACACGTCCAAGGCTTGGAGAGACGACCTTGTTGACGGTTGCTTCGCGCGCACTTAATGGTCGCGCTTATGCTTAGAATAACTTATGTATACCTCAATGCCTGTCTGCCCTTACGAACCTTACGAATGCAAGATAGGCTGGAATTGGCCCTTCGACACGGGTAAATTGGTTGCGTTGTCTAGAGCGAGTGCATAGATGTGGCTCGATGATGTACACTGTACAGAGGTGACGCAGGAATCTAAAGAAATAAGTATATCGCGTCCGAAGGGGCAAGAGTACAAAGCCTGTACAGGGCGCGAGTTCGTGGGTGAGAAAAAGCTATCGAGAAACAATAGAGCTGGAACAACAGGGCCAACGACCAGAGCGCATGGCCGCTATGTACAAGGAACCGATACTTACTGGTGGTACAATGTTTTTCAATGGGTTCTACTGCAAAAATGAGTGGCGAAAACGCAAGGCTTCCGAATAACTGGAAGGGTGCGTCAGGAGCAGATGGAGGGAGCAAACAGAACGGACGTACTCGATGAGCATGCCCGGGCCGCCGAACCACTCAAATCGGGGATTTCGACATGCGGCCCAAGCTGCGCGCACGCCCCAGGCTGTCCAGCCAGCTACTCCCTCCAGCCGCTTTCTCGTCCACCTGAAGTGTACGTAGTAGCCGCTGCGCCAGCAGCGCCTCCTCCAAATCAAAGCCATCCTCTCCCTCGCCCTTGTTCGACTCGCCCACCGGACCCAACAAGCTCTTCTTCGTCCGTAGACTCGGCGGCATCCTACGTGGCTGCACGATGGTCACAGCCGCGAGCGGCTGCGGCAGCGCGCCCCACGCACTGAGGCGACTTGCGTCGGTGAGCGGGTACATCTCCGGGACCTCCGTGACCACCGGCGAGGATGTGATGACCGGGGCAAACGGGTCGCGGAGGGTCGTGCAGTCCTCCGAGGGTGTCGGCGTCGATCCCCGGTAGGAGTTGAAGTCTCTGAACGTTTCCACGTGGACAGGGGACGGGTAGCACGGAGTCGACTCGGCGGACATTCTGGGAGGCGAGCGATATGCGCGGGTGGTGTGCATGAACCGACTGACGGGATTGCGCTTCGGACGGGGCGACGAGAAAGAGGATGTCCTTGACATAGGCCCGCACATTGTTGAGGTATATGCGTTGACCGAGTCCTCTTCGGGTGCATCTTGGACGAGGAGGGTATGCACTGCGTTGCGTCGTCAAAACACTGCCACAGGAAGCATAAATGCACGCACCCATAAGAGCGCTTGTTAGGCAGATGAAGCAAAGGACGAGACCGGTCGCCTCAATGATGCGGAACGGCTCTCTGCTCGCAGTTTCGTCGGCAGAGAATATGGAAACGGCGCCCACATCCGAAGCAGCAGCGAACAAGGCAGCGAGGGCGGCACAGAGCAGAAGTATCCACAGGTTGCGTATACGCAGATACGCCTTGCGTTGCGCGGGAGTTGCACCGGCATTGGTCGGTCTCGGGTGCGCGAATTCGGCCGGGGAAAAGGTGCCTTTGCAGGACTTCGGCGAGAAAGACGCAGTCGTGGAATTGTTTGACGAGCCCGAGGGCAAGAAATCGATGAACTGATCCTGGGTGACTGGTTCATGGCGGTGCATGATCGTCCACACAAGCTGGTAGGCTGGAAGAGGAAGGGCGAGGGTGAGGAACACGAAAACAAGGATGACAGGAAGGAGTGAAGGCATGGACACGAAGACAGAGGTGACAGATATCAAGCTGGCTAAAGCGCAAACCATATTAACACGGGCGCATGGGATGAAGCACACGATCACGTACCGCATAGCAAGATCACTGCGAGGACGAAAGCGCATGAATATAGCTTGAACGACGAAATCGCGCTCTCCGACGCCGAGATGACGTTTAGATATAAGAATACTGCACCCACTACAATAGAACTGGTTAGCAGAACACTGGTCAAACACAGTGGTCACTCACATTCAAACTGCGAGAGACAGATGAGCACCTCGCCCGCCAGTGTTGCGGGCCAGTTGTTCGTCTTTGCAGAGGATGCACCGAGCGCTCCGATGAGGATCCCGGTCAGGACAAGGGCGGAGAACGCAGTCCACGCGATCCAGGCTCGAAGTCTCCGTCGCGGGGGACGGACTGCATACATGCTGGCGACGACCGGATGTCGACGGCCGTCGTACTTCGCGGTTATATTGGGGCGCGCAGGATATTGAGAAACGACGAAAAGGACGAGAGCAATGGCGAGAAGAGGGACGAGGAAAAAGAGCGAGGTGGGGATGGCGCGAATGCGAAAGCGAGAAGATGAAAGCGTCAAGGGCATAGAGCGGTCGAGTTCGGCTGCTGACATGGTCATATACGGGTCGTAACGAGAGCGTAATTGTCTTCGTGGTCGGTCGGGGCAGGGCGAGTCTTGATGAAGATCTTGTGGCGGAGGAGAACAAGGTGTTGAGTTAGAACAAACTTGGTTGCAGTGGAGTTGTCCAAATAAGGATACACATTTCCGTTCAAACCTGGACCATATCGCCTATGTTGCTGAGCGAGCGTAGTTCAACAGCAGACAAGTCGTCTCTGTACAGGGAGATCTCCAAAGAGCTGCCGGCGTTGTCGCGCGACGGTCCAGCGTTTGCCCTACTGCGAACGGGAGGATGCTCGTCACCGGCGGCCAGGCAACATGTCCAACAGTCTTCGTCGGATGCCAGCTCTGCGACAGGTCCCTCGTCGCCTGTCAAAGAGCACGTCGCAGGCTGACGCTACGGAAGCGTCTACGCTCGGCCGAAAGCAGGCCATAGACGCCGGCATCCAAGTCTTACGTCGTGTAGTGGAGCGTGCCGCGACGATGCACGCGTATTTTGTCCGCAACCTACAAGCCATGAGAATCGAGAGCAGGATGTTGAGAGAAGAACGTTGAAAATTCAGACTAGATTGAGGCCAGGCCAAAAAATGCAGACGCCCAGAGCAAATTTTGGGTCTTCCCACTTTGTTGAGGTACAGCGAGATGAATAGACAATGCCAGCAATAGATCACAGCTGCAAGCCAGTGTCGCGGTGCAGGCGTTCGATGAACTTTGAAGGCTGGGCAGATGCAACCGTGACGTGACCCGCAGGCTGTGTGAGGCCGCAGGCGCGTGGGATATTTTGGAAAACTTGCCTAATGCGGCGGCTATATACGTGGCAACCACGTCGGCAACAGCTCCTTCTTCACGACCTCCACGTAGACCGTCCTGCGCTGCAGTAACGTCAGATCCTCTCAAATATCTGTCATTCGTTCATTCCCTTTCTCCTCCACGTCTCGCCACGAACTCGACTCTTCCAATATGTCCCCCGCCGACTTCGTTGACCCCGCCGACCTCGCCTCGACCCCCATGACCCCGGAACCTTCCCACTCTCAGGCAGACTCCGGTCCTTCCCGCAAGCGGGCTCGTACCGAGCTGACTTCGGAAGACAAGAAGGAGGCTCGGGCTCATCGTAACCGCATCGCGGCACAGGTATGCGTTGTTGTTGCGGGGGTCGTATCATTTTGCTGATGGGCTTCCGCAGAACTCCCGCGACCGTCGCAAAGCACAATTCTCCTACCTCGAGCGCCGGGTGGCCGAACTCGAGGAGGAGAACAAACACCTTCGTGCTGGCATGGGCATGTCCCGCGTCGACGAGCAGAAGGCCGAAGAGCAGGAGCGCGAGCGCGCTCGCGAGCGTGAGAACGCAGAACTGCGTGAACGAATCAGAACCCTGGAGAAAGGCTGGGACGCCGTCGTCAAAGCCCTAGCCGCCCAGGGTCTCCCTACTGGTGTGGCCCCACCGACACCAATGTCTGAGTCCGCTCAGTCCCCCTCATCAACCGACTCAACGTCCTCTCACCCTACCTCCCCTCAAACCGCGGCTCCCGAGCCACCCCTTTCCGCGCAGAAGCCCGTCTCCAATGGCCTCTCCGTCATGCCCACCATGGTCTTCCCCATCTCCCCAGCACCAACGACCACCTCCATGGATCTCGACCTCCCGTCCCCCAATATGTCTGCCTTCGACGACTTCGCCGTGCCCTCGTTTGCCGCAGAACAGTCTGCACCTGAGCAAGTTTCCACTCGCCACCTAGCACGGGTGGCGACCATCGCGGACTCCCCGTCCCCGATGTCCCTGCAGCGGGTGGTTCCGAGCTCACGCACTCTGTCGGTGGCCAAACAGGCGCGACCGGTGTCCCTGCCGTACAGGCTCACGACGCACACGTCCCTGTTGACGATGCCACAATGGACGACCTTTTGCGAGAGATCCTCACCACCTCGCCTTACCTGCCGCCTTCGAGTCTACCTGCGGAGGGCGCCGCTTCGGCGGCCGCCCCAGCGCCGCAAGTAGACACGGTCGCTGTCGCAGCGCCTGCCGTCGGCAAGGAAGCCCTCGCTAATGCGAAGGCTGCGGAGGCGCTGTGGAATGGAGAGATTGGACTGGAGGCGGAGAACCTTGGGCACCTAGACTTGGAGCTGGACCTGACGAGCTGGATGGGCGACAACACGGAGATGCAGAAAGTCCTGGACATGTTCGCGACCACGAACTACAACTGTGGTAGCAGCGCCGACGCTGGTGAGGAGGTGCTGCCTGCGACCCTGTTCGAGCAGCATCTTCCACTACCACACGCTACGTCGATGAACGTCGACGTCTGCTAGTCGCGCCGCTCTCCGCCGGCCGACCGCGAAATATCATGCGACCCGCGCTTGCGCTGGGCCTCGGACTTGGTTTACATGTCACCTCTGCTGTCCTGTACGTTATCTTTATTCCCGTTCTGCTTCTGTCCTGGATGCCGTTCTATTTAGGATTCTCTTTCTCTGTTTTCTCTCTTCTCTCTCCCTGCATGCATCATAATGCTGCGCTTGCGCATTCTGCCCTCCTACTTACCGCTCTCTACTACTTATCTGCTCTGGCTCCCCACACTTCCGTATATCTTCGCTTTGCCTCGTCATCGGCTCCTGTGTCGCTGTGTTGTTCGTGATCAGGGTGGGCGGTAGGTAGGGCTTGACGCAGTCTCCTGGCCTTGTCGCCTTCTCCCTACTGGGTCGTAGAAGTGTGGGCAAGGTTGGTGAGCGCTCGGGTTTGGACATCGTCTATTCTGGTTGGCGGGCGCGTGGTTGACATTGGCGGTCTCGTCGGTTGGTTGTGGAGTTTGCAGTCGTGTTGGACCTCTGTAGATGTATCTAGTCGTAGCAGTTTCTAGCTCGTGCAGAATGAAGTGCAATTGCGCTGCTCTCCTCTCGTGTACATACGATTCGTTGTTATGAACAAACGACTCCGAGGTGCTGCAACAAATCGGAACATCGTCTAGATGCTGCACAAGTCCCGTGACATGGTAGCATCGTGGGAACCTGCGGTTGAAGTTCGTATCAGCACGAAGAACGTCCTGCGGTCTGACCTCAGTTACCCCTTCGTCTCCCTTCAGGACGTCCGCATCATGGGATCGACCTAGCGCAACCGGAGCTTCATTACCTTGCCTTGCAAGGTCTTTCGACACCCGGCGTCGACTCGCCACCCGCCTAGGCTCGGATCAAGCCCCTCCCCGCACCACGCGAAAAGGCCGGTGGTTGTGACTGGGCCACTCCGCCATTCCGAACTCACCAGGACAGTAAGACAAGGTTGAAAACCGGCGTAGCCGGAGCTTTCTAGTCCTGAAGTAAGGCCGGGCAGCTCGCAAGCTGGAGAAACACGTCATCTTTTGACGTCCCGGAAGTCCTGAACTGACTGTATGTAGCAGACGGTGCGGTGACTTGGGCGCTTGCCCTGAGCTCTACTTACGCGCGTTGGCAGTTGGGAAGAACGGCGCGCTGAAGATACTGAGCACGAGCCATGGGCGCCTATCGATGCTTGTCGGCGGTTTTACATCGCCGTCGCCCACGCCACTACCGCCGCACGGCGCGCACATCCCCGAATACGCGTTGACCAGAACTGAGATACTACGATATTTAATTACACCACAACATTGTTATGTACAATACACTGAGCGAGAGGGAGCAGACTCGAACCCAGAAAACGTTGAGCAGAAGACAACAGATGACTGCAGGTAGACTATGTACATGGGGAAGTTTGTTACACACAAAAGACAGGGAAGTATGCTTGCGATCCGGGTTTGGGCATGGTATGAGGGTGGCGTAAATGCAGCAAGAGCAATTAGAAATAGAACATACATATACACGGTCGACGCGCGCTCGCAGCCGAGGCTGGTTTTTGCTGGGTAGCCGCGCGAACCCGAGCGGTATGGGCACTTGCCCTGATATGCAATCGTGACACAGCAGGGTGGCAGCCGCATTACGAGTCGAAGATGGCACTGTACGGCGGGGGCGCGTCGTATCGCGACGTACGCATCCACTCCACGTCTTCGTCTTTATACGGCTCCGGTGCAGGCATGTGCGGGACGGCGGTGCTCGTGGCCGTCGGCGTTGGCGGCAGCGGCAGGGTGCGTATCTGCAACGGCGCGCTGCTTCGCTTCTCGCGCGGGACGGGCATGACACCGTCGTCCATCTGGGTTGCGTTGCGCGCATGCCGGACGTCCGGGTATTCTGAGTCTGGATCCGCAGGGAAGGCCATGGGTAGTTGCGGGAGTCGGCGAACGTTCATCGAGTTCGTGTGCGTTCGCGGATGCGGGGAGGGTACATCTGCGAGGCCAGGCGCAGTGCTTGGCCGGATAGAGGATGCTGACGACGGGCCGCGCACGAATGTCAACAGGTCGGAAGAATCGGTGGATGGAGAGATGGGCGAAGGTGTCCAGACTGACGGGTCGAGCACTGGTGCTGGTTCCCGCGGAGGCGTGGGCAGCTCACGGACCCCTGCTCTCCGTCCCGGAATGGAAATCGAGCGTTCGAGGCGTGGTAGTGAAGATATACTTGTCTGATCTGAAGGGAGGGAAAGAACGGGTGGGATATTGTTTTCGCCATAGAATGCGGGGTCGAGATACATGTGCGCCGGCGCAGAAGCGTTCGCGAGCGGATAACAGATAGATTCTGCTGAAGGGCTGGGCGGTGATAATACCGAAGGTCGGGAGGTGGCCTCATTAGGTAGTGCCAAGTCCAGTACTAGGCTTGACGGTCTTGTGAGAACAGGACTTCCGCTGGCCTCGGGGGTCGCCGCCTCAGATGACCCAGACAGTGCTTCGCCTGCGCCGAATTCAAACGCATCGCCCTCTGGGGGTATATGTGGGGGATCGTCCGATATCGGCGTAGCAGGCATGGTGTCCGATTGCGTGGAACTCGAGATACTGCCCAAGGACAATGAGCGTTTGCGATAGAGTGGTTCGCCGAAGATGATCTTGCGCCACTGTCGGTTGCTCGTGGCATGTGAATGCGGGAGCATGGTTTCGCCGTCAAGGCCTTCCGGAGGCGCGACGTCCAGCGTGGGCCCTTCGTATTTCCGCACAACCATCCACTCCTGGACGTCGGTCACTAACAAGAGGGCAGTGGCAACGAGATAGTCCAGCAGAAGGATGGACACGCCCCCGTGTTCATTGCGTGATCTGGTATCGTATTTGTCGCGCAGGGTTTCGTAGACGACAATCTTGGGCGGCGTGGAGGCAGAGGCAGGCTCTAATATCGCGATAGGCCCCTTGACAGAAACTGTGGTACACTGCACAAAGAAGCATGAGCAATTTTTGGCGGCGACCGGAAATGGGCGCTCACCCAGAATGCGCCTGCCTGAGGTCGCCACTTCAGGCAATGCGAGTATCCTGGAATACAAAACTTCTGTGTACCGCTAGGGAACGAGGTGTGAGCTTGATAACAATCGAGATAACTCGATGGACGCACCTTGCGCGTGAACCCGACTTCAGGAGCGAGTCCCCCGGCAGCCATTCCCGGCCATTCATCTGCACCCGCACACCTGACCCCTCTTGCCCGTTCCCCGAGGGCAGCGTCTTCGGCCAGCGGATGTCCGCGGCAGTCGTCTCATCCCAATGGTCGGACCGTGTGATGGTCGTGGAAGCCCCCTTCGTCTGGATGGAATAGACCGCTTGATCGGATGCTTCGTCATGCACCAGGGAGTCCAAGAACGAGTGAGACGAGAGCTGCAGCGTGAGGAGGGCCTCCTTCGTGATTGTGGTCGGCTCGTCGATTGAGCGTCGTAGGTGGGGGAGGACGGCTGGCAAAATGGAGGTGCGCGGCTGGGCGAGCTTTGACGTTGAGCTCGAGGCTTCGCTAGCACTATTGGAGCGGGATGAGGACTCGACAATGACGCCGGCGTGAAGAGTGCATTTGTGTTCTTTGCCCATGGTGGGGACAGTCAGAGCGCGAGAGACATGTAAATCCAAGACAAGTGAACTCGACTCCGTGCAGCACTTGACCCTTATGTAATTCCATCAGCCCGCATGCGCGCTGGCCGTATCTCCCATCAAATCTTCCGCCATACGCGGTCCCCGCTGCCCAACCGGGCGTCGTTCTCAGCGGATTTGCCCTCACTAGTCGACCCACTATCACCTTGCTGATCTCTTTTACTGCCTCGGGCGTCGGTCAATGCCCTGATGTCTGCGTAGGATTTGCAGCTGTTTATCGTTCCCTGGATAATTCGGGCACCATGAACCTGATACAGTTCTCGGGCGCTCTTCAAGTACTCCAAGGGTCTGCGCAGTTCTTTGCCGAACAGACACTCAGCGCCGTCCCCCCGCGGCCCTCCGCCGTTGGCGGCAGGCCAGGCGTGGGCAAATGTGAAATCACGTGCGGTTGATTCAAAGTACGCACGGGCAGATCAACAAGGACAAAGCTCACGTACCTTGACTTCATCCATCTCGTTTCACGCGTCACTCGCCACTCCGCACCACAAAATGAGCACTGAAGCCACCGACCCGAAAGCTACCACGTATGTGTATCTTACGCTTGCATTTGACGCGTCTGACGGGTCGTAGCGCGTCGGCCACCACTGCCGGTGACGCGTCGCTCGCGTCGCCAGCCGCCGCCAAGGGCAAGGGCAAGGCTGCCAAGGATGACAGCGCCATGGATGAAGATGAAGAGGATGAAGAAGAAGACTCGGATGAGGACGAAGATGACGATGAAGAGGAGGAGTCCGAAGAGGATGAGGGAGATGTACGTTGATGCGCCAGCTTTGCATAACGCGTCCTAACGCGTCTTTTAGGACAGTCTCGCAGAGATAGACCCCAGCAAGATTCTTGGCAGGCGTACCCGCGGTGTCAAGGTCGACTACACCTCGCAGGCTGCCCTTGACAAGGCCGGACTGAAGAATGACGACAAAGACGACGACGAAGAGATGAAGTGAACCTACTCGAGCTGCCCCATATGCTGTGACCTGTATGACTACTGCGACATTGTTGACCTTCTTGTGCACTTCGCTGCTCACGCGGCACGTCTCCTATATTATTCGTACGTCAATTATACACGATGTTGTTATGTGCAGTACAATCATAATCGAAGTGACCAACCGTCCTGGACAAAATATGCCCGCCGCCTTTCTCTTCAAGTTCAACTTGCCACCTAGGCCTGTATTGCCTCTTCCGTTATATAATCACGTCCCAAGTCCTCGATCAAATCCCCTTCGCGCGACAGTCAGACCCTGTCGCCCATCGCAGCCATATCTGAACGAAGGACCGCGGTGCAATATTGCGCACGCCAGAGATTCCACTCGAACGTATGCGCGTACCGCAGAACGCAGTCTCTTCGCGTCCGCCACTCTGCTGTTATCGGGCTGACAAGAAGCCGAGGACCGATCTCGATATACAGTAAGCAGTCCCGAGTTCGTCCCAAAAATCCTTCCGTGCTTCCCATCCCAAGTGGTCCGGTCATCGATCAGTGCGATGCGCAACATTGTGAACGTCGAGCCAGCCGGAAGCGCATACACCGACCTGCATGCATCTGGCGCCGGCTCGGGGTGCGTTTCCGCTTGGGAGCCGCTGGTCAGTCCTGTCATACACATTGACGACGGATGCAACCTGCCTTCCGAGGCCACCCGACGGTACTCAGAACTTCAGATATGCCCCAGCGACCTTGGTCACCGGTCAACACTGCAGCATAGGTCCAGACGGTACAGCAGGCTGAGTCTGAGGCAGCGGTAGGGTATGCATACGCTCTAAGCGGAAGCACTGCAACGCCTTCATGAATCGCTGTACTCGACATCCGTCGAAAGTCCCGTGAGATGCTTGGTTAACATTCGGACCCAATCCTGCGTAATAAGTACTAAAGTACTAAGATACTGAAGCGTCCTTCGACGCTGTAGTCCGTCATTGTTAGGTAAGACACAACTTGTGTACGATGAGATACGCAGGCCAGTGCGAAAGAGTACTGTCCATGCAGAGTGAACAAGAGTCCATGTGGTGTGCGTAGTCCGATGTGCGGGAAAGGATGAAGGTATGCCAGTATGCCTTAGGTGTGTATGGATGGAAGGGCGAGAAAACAAGAGCGACAGCAGATACGACAGATTATGATAGATGATATGTACTTCTCTTCTCGGATTTTTGTCAGGCGTTCGGTCAATGCGCCCCTGCGCGTCCGCGGGACAGTGCGTCACCAGGATATGGCAGATGCGACGATGTGCTCGCCTCGCCTTCGTGCGACGTCGTGTCCTCGTCCGGGATGTCCCCTGCGTGCTTGCCCGTCTCCGCAGATTCATTGTCCCACGGGTGTGCGGTAGCCGCACCGAGGAGCGGCGATGCAGGCGGAGTCGTGAAGAACATGTCCTGCATATCCCCACGCGAACTCCGCGCCGCGATGGAGCTATCACGCGAACCAGGTTGCAACGCGGGCAAGACACCCAGTCCCTCGAAGCGCGGCGAGTCGAGACGTGGCGCGAAGGGAGGTGACGTCGGAGGGGACAAGGCTCGTTTAGAAGGAGAAGAGGCGCGGTCGAACGCGATGGGCGCAGCCGTGGCAGGATTTATCGGGGTGGGTGCAATGACGTCCGCATGCTGTAGTGGCGGCCCGCCGAGCGACGCGTTCGAGTACGAGTACGCCGCAGAGGAATCCGTGTACGTCGGATGCGGGCGCGCGAAAGGGTCGAGTTCGCGGTCGCGGTCGCCGGTCGTTGACCCAGGTTTGTCATGATACTGACTAAGAGCGCCGTGCTCGTTCGTCTGGGAGGTGAGGGGGACGGATTCCTGGTTCTTGCTGTTCGCTGTTGAAGCAAAGAAGTTAGGGTCGAACACCATGGTGGCGGGGCGTTTAGCGGCTGCGCGCCGTTTTCTCAGGCAGGAACCGACTATCATAAGCACGAGGGCCCCGACGACCACTGAGAGAGCAACTGTTAGAGTCGTATAGCGAGTGACAGAGCTGAAAGTCGCACCTCCAGCAATGACGATGCCCACGATGGCGCCTGTGGATATCCCGCCAGACCCGGAAGAGGCTTCCGCGGACTCGGATGCACTCGCAGATGCACTGCTGCTCGTCCTTGTACTTGAGTGATGACGGGATGAACTGCTGCTGCTGCTACTCGAGTCGGATGTGATGGTGGAGCTCGTCGACCCAGAGCTTGATGCTGAGGACGTCTGAGTGGTGGAGGCCCCAAAGCTCGTTTGCGAGCCGGTTCTGGTGCTCGTGGTAGACGCATCGCTTGTCGAAGTGGTCTCGCCGGCGTCGCTCGATGCTGTCGTCTGACTGTTGCCATCCTCCGACGTCGTGTCTTGTCGTGGGCTGCCAGATCATCCATCGTCAGTCAACACCGCCTGCCTTTTGCCCGAGCAGCACTCACACATATGCTGCATACGCGTCCGGAAGGATTCCGAAGCCCGCCGCGATCCCCAGAGCGATGGGGATCGCGCGCGTCGTGGTGTGCATCGGATAGAACATGTAGAGTATCGAAAGTCAAGCGTCGTCACTATTATGTCCAGGGCTCTAGACGAGCGAGAGAGAGTATAAGAGGGGAAGATGCGATGCGCGGGCTGTGTACGGACCCATGCTCGCCGCCTGTTTTTAGGCCACAAATGCGCAGTGACGCAGTCGGCTGCCGAGGCCAATTATGTGCACCCATTTGCAGCGACATCCGAACAAACGGCGATGATTACAGCTTACCGCCACTTTGGTGTTGGGTGATACTCAAGCGACTAGTGTAGCATTTGCTACCTCAAGACACGTACGGTATGTACAGCTCAGTCGGACAGGCAACGCTTTATCAAGCGCGCCTTGTCCGGGAATACGCCTCGTCGATGAACCCGCCTTCAATTCCACATCCACGCCCGCTCATTCGCAAGCCTGCTGCGCACACAGCATAATGGTGATCCTGAGGGCACGATGCTAGATATCAGCCTACGGAAGAGATAACTCGGAAGAACGTGCAATGCATGGGTACCCTCAATCCCACCCTGGTACTTCCAAACCGAACCACTTCGGCATGATCCTCCAAAACTCGTCCCGCGCAGCGTCCACTACGAGGCCGAACTCTTCGTGGCATGCGTCGCACGTTCTGAAGGACACCAGGTCTGCGCGCCCCTGCATCAGATCTGCGTCCAGCATGGCGAAGAGCGGATCCGAACTGCGGTGGACGACGACGCCGTTCACATCCCGCAGAATGTCGAAGGTGACGGCTTCGAAGGCAGCCTGGCACGCGCGGCGCTGTACCGGGTCGATATGTTCGCGGAAGGCACAGCCATGCGAGGGTTCGCGGCCCTCGAGGTAGCGCACAATGAATGTGGAGAGAAAGCGCGAGGCGTGCTCGCGACCTTTGAGTAGCTCCATGAGGTCGTCGTTGGAGAGATGATACATCTTCCCCGTGGTCGAACAGGTGTAGCCTGCCGCAACGTCGCTTGGGGCCGCTCGCGAAAGGTCGTAGAAGGCAGAAGGTAGTTGGTCTATGGCGCCGATGGCGCGTGCGAGATTGATTGTCGGACTGCGCAAGGATTGAGTTATGCGTACATAGCAGTGTACAAGCCACATACATGGGATGCGGGATCGTTAAGCGCGGCTCGTAGACACCGTCGGCGTTCGTTCCGCTCGCCTCGCGCCGTTCCCAGCCTTCAAGTGTTGTCGGCCAAAGACATGCAAGTCCCGAGAAGAGCCCGTCGTATAGGTGTTGAACTTCATACTTCTTGGAGAGGCGGAGCAGTGCCGAGACGCGATCAAAGGTGTCCGGGCGTATCGTGAGTCCAGCGCTGAGTGGTCGACACGCCCGTCAGTAGCAGCCCCTTGACAGACAAGCAGTACTAAAGCCCTTACATGCCGTCATAGAGAGCGGTGAGGAAGTAGTACATGTCGTCGGCGTCGTCGTCCAGTTCGAGTGTAACGCGCCCGTCAATCGTATTAGCGGGAGCAGGGTCAAGGGAAGCAAGGACTGTGGCGAGCGGAGCGGAGTGTCGACAAAGCATGCCTTGATGAACGAGAAAGTATTGGTCGCCAGTAAGCACAGCAAGGTTGCCGTCGGAGAAGCTGAGCTTGGGATGGCGCGTAAGATGCAGGCCGTGCCGCGTCTTATCCGAAGAGCCTGAAGCGCCCAAAGAAGAATGCCTGTTCGTGCTGAGATCATCGGAGGAAATCATCCTAGGCGGTGAAGGGAAGAAGCGTGCAAATAAAACAATGAACGAGAATGAAGCTGAAGACTCGACCAGGACTCGACGAGGCGGAAGACAAAGGGAAGTTGTGCTGAGCGGGGATATCACAAGTTCAATATTTGGACGTGCTTGTCTTTCGCCTTGAACACGACGTCACCCCATTTTCGACGCGTACCCAACTGCGAACAATTCCGAGCTTGTTAGGAACCACATCTCGACCACTGCAGTCATCAAACGCGCATAGCCTGGCACCAACCTGACACCCCCTTCGACCCAAAGATGTCCGACGCCTCTACCGCCCCGCAGACGCGCTTCGTTCCGGGCGCGCCGCCGCCTATGCAGCTCACCAAGTCGCAGAAGAAAAAGCGCAAGGCCGCGGCCGTGGCCGCGGACAAAAAGAAGGACGAGCCGCAGGTTATCCCCAACACGACTGTTGCCGCACTCGTCGAGAAGGCGCCAGCACCGGCCGAGGTACAGGAGGGCGCGGTTGCACCGGCGCTCGTCGCGCAGCCTACAGTGGAAGAGGCACTCGCCGAGGACTCCTTCACGCTCAGCCCCATCATGGACATCATCAATAAGCGCTTGAAGGCGTCTACTAAGAAGCTCGTGCGTGCTCCTGCCCCACACGCAGTTTATGTAGCTCATTGATGTACCCCACAGAACCGGATACAATCCTACAAGGAGATGGAGCCGTCCAAGCTTAACGAGGATCAGAAGCGCTCACTGTCGACAATTCCTGCTCTTGAGGCAGTCCAGAAGGAACTCGGGGAGGTGAAAAAAGCTGTCGAGGTGAGTACACCACTGACGTTGCACGATTTACGCGCGCTAACGCCGCATAATCCAGGTGCACGAAGCTGAACTGGCGCACGAAATCGCTGCGCAAAAGAAAGCGGCCGAAAACGCGGAACAGGCCCGCAAGGCCGCTGCAGTCAGGGCTGCTGAGGCATGTCTGCTGTTGATTGTCGAAGGCCACACCGCTTATTTCTATCCAGGCTTCCATTATTGCGAGCGTGTCGAACATATTCTCCTTCCTTCGCTTCCGCGCCTTGCTCCCGCAGGGTGCATTCGAAAATCTCTCGGTGCAGCTTGATCAAGCGGAGGGGTCCGCTATATTCGCGGTTGCGGACGTCCTCACCGGGCCCGACGACGACCAGAAACAGACCGTCTTGAACGGTATCATCCGCGGTGACGGAGAATTCGAGGGTGTACCATGTTCGTCTTCATATGCGCGCCCTTGTTTGCCATACTCAACCTGTTCCAGATGTTCGCCTCCTTGAGATCACGAAACAGGCGTTCACGGCCCCGCCTTCCGAGCCTGAGGCAGAGGCAGAACCGTTGTCAGTGGAAGAAGCTCAACAGGAAGCTGAACCCGAGCCCACTGTTACTGCTGCTGTGCCTATATCTACATCGGGAAGCTTCCACTTCATGCAGGAAAGCGAGCTTGAGCCGTCGGAACCCTTCGAGGAGAACGCGCATTGGGTCGACCGCTCTGAGGCCGTGCCGCCTGAAAGTGAAGCATCTGCGCCCGCATTGAACGGGCAGGACATTCAAGAGGTGTGCTCTGGCGTATTTCTTTTACAAGCTCAGGCATCTAACCGAGAGTCAGCCGCCGACCCCGATGTCCGCGGAGCCCATCGACTGGGCAGCTGAAGATGATACCGGTTTGCCGTCCATCAATGAGTTGCACTCGACCTTCGGCACGCCGGGCTCGGTAACGCCGGCCACAGCGGGTGGTACTGGCACAGGTATGCCTGCGTGGACGGGCACTGGCACACCAAAGAATGGCAGTGGGACCCCGGCGAACGGTACTCCTGCAAACGACGCCGCCACGTTACCCGTGGAGGACGACGATGGGTTCCAACAGGCGCGTCCTGGACGTGGGGGTCGTGGCCGCGGTCGTGGAGGCGAGCATGGAGGCTTCCGCGGAGGTGACCGCGGCGGATTCCGTGGCGGCTTCAGGGGCGAGCACCGCGGGGAGCACCGTGGTGGGTTCCGCGGCCATGCGCATCGAGGTACGTGCTCGTACACCATCGACGATAAGCATAATACATTGCTGATGGTATGGCCCTCAGGCTCTGGTCCCTTCCGCGGCCGTGGTGAGGGTGGTGAATTTAGGAGCCGCGGCGGTCATGGACGGGGTGGTCATGACCGTGGCGGACATTTCGAACGTGGTGGGCACCCGCGCGGGCGCGGAGGTGCGCATTTCGCCTTCTCGCGGGACCTGTACATGCTGACGGGCTCTTCAGGATTCTCGCCTGCGCCTCAGGCCGCGCCGGCTGCATGAACGACGGGTCCGTCGACGAAGTCCGGCGTCATGGCCCATGGGTCATGTTCACTGACGGTGGCGAGCACATATGTCGAGCAGACCTCCGACATTGATTCATGGCTACATATTCTCAAAATGTGCAGTCAATCTGCATCTGCTTTCCCAATATCATATCCTGCTGTATTTTCACCTACATTATCCACTTATCTTCTTGCCCGTTTGGTGTTCGCTGCGTAGAATCTGCGTGAGATGTCTGTACTGTACCGCAGTTCTAACTTACCATCCACTTGGGGTCAGTTGCATTGCCAAGACTCTAGTACTCGTTACTTAGGCCTTAGGTATGGTAATATGAACGTCTACTTATGTTATGAACTGCTTTTTGCTTCCGGATCCTTTGCCAGCTCCAAAGCCACGCAAAGGGCCTGGTATTGCGCCGAGCTGATTTACTGTTCAGTCTTGAAGCAGTAGGCCTTGTGCGTCGGCCAATGTGCCTTTTGGTGCTCCCGACAACACTGGTGGGTGCTCTGATCAATAACAGCGCGGCCCAGACGCGAGCACACTTTGAACGCACGTAGACGGTCGACTTGCACCTGAAGAATCACCGGTCAGATATGATATGAATGCGGCGGAGATAGTTCCTATACCTAGAGCAGCGCAGCAGCGGCCCTCCATCTCCCGCGACGCTCTGGATGCAGCGCACTTCAGCGCAGAGCTCGACGCCTTTGAGGACGCGGTGACGCCAGGAGGGTAGCCAGTCAATGGTCAACGCCCTACGTGAACGGTGGAAACCTCCATGTCAGCGCTGCGATTTCCATGCCACATGCGAATATCTGTACTCACGGCGGTCTGGTAATCAGCACGGAGCAACGCTTCGCGAGATTCTGTTCAAGATCGTCGGGGTATCTCCTTTGCCAGATTTTTAGCTTCGTGAGGAGTACGCTGAGGTCGGACTCCGGGATATCCTTCCTGTCTTGTACGAGGAGAAGCGTGGCGAGAAATTCGAGGATTCTGTCCAGTTCGTCCTGTTTCATTCCCTCGATGGCTTCTGCTGCGTCCAGAGTCCGCTTGACCTGCATGGCGGCAAGGTCCTGGTTGCATGCACGAAACATGGCGTGCAGAAAGTAGGGGCTTCATCAATGGTCAGCGAGCAGGCCATGGGGACATGGAATTTTGGCCACGCACCACCACTGAATTTCGCTCAGGATCAAGGGCGCGACGGACATGACGCTCGAGTTGTTTCGCCATCTTTGGATGGTCTGCGGGAGATATTTCGCTGCGTATTCGCTACGAAGAAGGAGCTCGACGTTATAGCAGATACGACACGAGAGAGCGTAGTGTGAGAGACGTACCAATGTATGATCATCTGCGCGCGCTGAGGCATGGTGCGAAATATGAGGATCTGAAGGTCAGAGGAGCAGTTGCTGAGCACATATAACAGTAAGATAGGCAGACCTGGACGAACCTGTCCGTTAATGATGACCCCGCGATGCTCGTCAGTCACGTCTTCCGGTGCAGGAGGCGTGCTCGCTACGAAGCTCATGACTTCGGCGATCCCTTCTGCGGACAGGAATCGGTCCATCGCTGTGTCTCTGGGCGCCGAGTTCAGTAGCCAATGAAGGGTTAGCAGGAATGCGGGGCGAGAAGGATGAGGGGGTTAATACGGGAGCGCGTGAAGACGCTTGCCGTTATATAGCACGGTCAGTTGCCGCCGCGCGACTTGCGCGGGTTCAGAGCGGTTCGCCCGCAATTGAGTAAGTACGAATACCCTAGCAGCCTAGCGGAGAAGTTTGTGTAGAGCGCGGCGTCGAGCATACCACGAGCATTCAATTCCCGTGCATGTACTTATCATGAACGGATGAGCACTGGATTTTTGCGTTGTTGACCAGCAGGCGACGAGGCTGTCAGACAAACTTGGCCGCCCATCGCCTGAGGGGCTCAGCTTCGTTCGGAATGTCGTTGATATCGAGGCCCAGTTGCGGAAGACGATATCATTGCCTGCGAGACATGGAGGCAAGACGAGAGAGCTCCGCTTTCCTCTGTTCAAACCACCGCGTGACCGTGGCAGTTAAGAGTCAACGCGCGCGTGTGACCTGACATGACGCGCAACGAGTGATCGAGTACGGATCTCGCGAACGAACCTGCGCGTGCGTCATCCATTACCGTCGCCCCCGTCCCTTGACCTCCTCCTTTATAAACACCACCTCCCTGCCCCCGACTGCGCTTCCTCCCCGTCATCCCTTCCCTTGACACCCCACCCACCCAGCGCCCAGCCCACCATGTCGCCCTCCTGGACCGACGGCATCGCGCTCAAGCTCGTCAACGTCGCCTGCTACCTCCTCTTCCTCGGCAGCAACCTCTACACCGTCGCCGCCCCCTCCGACATCTACTTCACGGGGAAGGAGACGTACCTGACGCCCGCGCCCTGGGCCTTCCTCATCTGGTCGCTCATCCACCTGCTGCTTCTGGGCACCGTCATCTACCAGTTCTTCCCCGGCGGGAAGGCGGTCGTGATTGACGGGATCAGCTGGCGGCTGCCGCTGCTCGCCGTGCTGAATGCGATCTATGTGAATTTGTGGGCGTCGAAGCATTATATCGTGGCGTTTGTGTTTGCGCTGTTTGTGAGCAGCACGGTGACGGTAAGCAGGGTTTTGAACTGTAGGTTTCTGTTGTTCTGACGTGCTATGCGCAGCACATTTACTACATCGTCAAGAAGCATCACTCGCCGCAGTCCACCCCCGACGAGCTCTTCGTCCACCTCCCCTTCTCCCTGTACCACGGCTGGACCACCCTCCTCGTCGTCCTCTCGCTCTTCGAGGCTTTCGGCACCAATGCGCTCGAGCACAAGGCCGGCGTGTGGACGAAGGTGTTTGTGTTCTTGGCACTGTGAGCATTGTTTCCTTCGTGTCTCACATACCCCATCTTTTCTCTTGGCCATTCATCCGCACTCCCTTCCCTACCCAGCTCCCGACCCCTACCTCACTTACCCATCTCCTCTTCCCTACCTCACCCACTTCTCTTCCCTCACTCACGCACCTCCTGGACACCCTCACTAACACCCCCCTCGCCCTCCAGCTTCTTCCTCGAGGCCACCGCCGCCACCTACGCCTTCTCCTCCCCGGAAGGCGACCTCCCCGCCGCGCTCGCCATCACCTGGTCCCTCTTCGCCATCTTCGCGAGCCAGCGCAGCTCGGCGTTCATCCACTGGTCCGCGCTCGCGTTTGCGATTTTGAGCGGCGTTTGGGTGAGTGGGTTTTTTGTTGTTTTTGTTATTATGCTTGGGGTGGAGGAAGGAGGATGGCGTTTGCGTGTGCAGAATGTGGCGTTTGCGTGTGCAGAATATGGCGTCTGCGTGTGCACAAATTTCGACATTTACTGACGACTATCCACAGGTCCTGAAGGGTGCCGTTGGTCTCTTCCGCGGTCGCAGCGGTGTGCACCTCGAGGAGGACCTCGAGCGCGCGCCGCTCGTGGGCGGGTCGTCGTAAAGGTCTTGCACTGTGGTGCTGCCTACATGTCGCCTGTGCGACAGACTGAAAACGGCCTCGTCGAGAGGGAGAGCGGATGTTGGAAAAAGGATGAGGTCGCAGAGACGGAGGAGGATAAACACGAACTGAACGATCTGAACGAATCATGGACTCCCTTACCGGACGTCGATGGCTGTTGACATCGGACGTCGATAGTTGTTGACATCGGACACCGATGGCTGTTGACATCGGACACCGATGGCTGTTGGCCTCGGACGCCGATGGCTGTTGACATCGGACGCCGATGGCTGTTGGCATCGGACCCCCCCGCATTGACTGATCTACCCTGTTGTATGATAACGTCTACCTTTTTGCGCACTGAATGTACTTCTAGTTGCTTTCCACAACTTGATATGCTTGCTTTTTGCTGAGTTGGCTGATTCTGGCTTTTGCTGAGCTGAATGATTCTGGCTTTTGCTGGGGGAACGATTCTGGCTTTTGCTGAGCTGAACGATTCTGGCTTTTGCTGGGTGAACGACCAGCTTGCTTGTGCTGTGCGAACGATTCTGGCTTTTGCTGGGTGAACGACCAGCTTGCTTGTGCTGAGCGAACGGCCCCGTTCATATGCATTGAAGGCAAGCTCTCTCCGTCAGTGGGTTGGCGTCACACCAGAGCCGGTCGGATCAGTCAGTCAGTCGTCGGTTGGTTGGTTGGTTGGTCGGTCAATCAGTACTCAGTCACTGGTCAGTCATTCAATTAGTCCTTCGGGTGGTTAGTCAGTGAGCCAGTCGGTCAGTCGGTCGGTCAGACTAGGGTCAGTCGGTCGGTGAGACTAAGGTCAGTCGGTCGGTCAGACTAGGGTCAGTCGGTCGGTCAGTCGGCCAGCCTGTCGGTCGTTCACTCGCGGGTCGTTCAGTCGGTCGGTCAGTCGGTCGGTCGGCCCTCAGTCAGTCGGTCGGTCAGTCAGTCAATGAGTCGGGTCAGTTGGTCGGTCAGTTGGTCGGTCAGTCGGCTGGTGGGTTGGTTGGAAGCAAGTTGGAAGGTCAGTCGGTCGGTCGGTCGGTCGGTCAGGTCGGTCGCGCTCAGTCGTTCAGCCAGTCGGTCAGACCAGGGTCAGTCGAGTTGGTTGGTCAGTCGGTTGGTCGGTCGGTTGGTCGAGTTGGTTGCAAGGGAGGGGAGGTCGGTTGGTCAGTCGGTTGGTCAGTCGGTAGGTCAGTTGGCAGGTCGGTTGGTCGGTCGGTCGGTTGGTCGGTCGGTCGGTTGGTCGGTCGGTTGGTTGGTCAGTCAGGTCGGTCGCGCTCAGTCGTTCAGCCAGTCGGTCAGACCAGGGTCATTGGTCCTAGTCGCGTAGGTCAGTCGGTCGGTCAGTCAGTCGGTCGATATGGTTGATCGGTCAGTCAGTCGGTCTGCCTCAGTCCCTCAATCAATCAGTTGGTCAGTCAGTCAGTCAGTCGGTCAGTCCTTCAGTGAGTCTGTCGGTTGGTTGGTTGTTGGTATGTAAGGTCGGTCGGTCGGTCGGTCGGTCGGTCGGGTTGGTTGTAAGGGAGGTTGGTCACAGTCCGCCTTCAGTGAGTCTGTCGGTCAATCAGTCGTGTTGGTTGGAAGCCAGTTGGTGGTAAGGTCGGTCAGTCAGTCAGTCAGTCGGTCGGTCAGTCGGTCGATATGGTTGGTCGGGTTCAGGTCGGGTTGTTGTAAGTTGGTCGCAGGTTGGTCGGTCAGTCAGTCAGTCAGTCCTTCGATCAGTCAGTCAGTCTAGGGTCAATCGGTCGGTCGGTCAGTCCAGGGTCAATCGGTCGGTCGGCCCTCAGTCGGTCGGTCGGTCGGCCCTCAGTCAGTCGGGTCAGTCAAAAGCGATCGGATGAGCGGTGGTGATTTCGATTGGTTGTCCTAGGCTGTACATCTCAGCACCCTTACACCTTCCTCCTACACCTTCCTCCCCTCTCTCCTATCCTCCCCTGCCCTCCTCTCCTATCCTACACCTTCCTCCCCTTCACCCCCTCCCACGCCCTCCTTCACACCTTCACACCTTCACCCCCTCCTCTACACCTTCCTCCCCTTCACCCCCTCCCAAGCTCGAATCGCCTCATCGATCTTGCCCCCCATCTCCTCCGCGGTCAGGTTCTGCCCGAAGGCGTCGACGAAGGCGCCTAGGGGGAGGGGGGGGGTGTTAGTTGGGTTAGTGGTGTTAGTTGGGGGGGAGGGGTGGGGGTGGTGGGGATTGGGCAGGGGGAAGGGATGGAGGGAAGGGAGGGGGAGAGGGACGAGGGAGAGGAGGAGGAGAGGGAGGAAGGGAGGGATGGGAGGGAGAGGGGGCAATGAGGATGTTCGTCAAGATGCAACGGACTCCGAGACCCTCCGGACTCAGATACTCTCGTAAAGACGGACTCCGAGACCCTCCCTCGTAAAGCCGACCCACAAAAAACCCAAACCCTCTCCCCCCTCTCCCCCCTTCCCTCACAAAAAACAAAAACCACTCCCTCACTCACCCTCCGGATCCATCAAATACACAAAAATGCTATGATCCACGAGATAGTCGCCCGTCGGGTCGGCGCCGGCCGGGGTCGAGAAGTAGACGCGGTAGGCGCGGGCGATGGACTGTGAAGTGGGTTTGGGGGGGGGTGGGGGGGGTTGGGTTGGGTGGTTAGTGAGTGTTGATAAGGGGAGTGTTAGTTAGTGTTGGAAAGGGGAGTGGGGGAGTGTGTGGGGGAAAGGGGAGTGGGGGAGTGGGGAGGGAGGGGAAGGGGAGTGGGGGAGTGGGGGAGGACCAGAGGAGTGGGGGGGAGGGGGCGTAAGATGTGGGGCGATGAAGGGGGGTAAGATGTGGGGCGAGGAAGGGGGGGAGTGGGGAAGCCAGCCGTTTGGGACAAAGAGGGGAGGAGGGCGGAGGGGTGGAATCGGCAGACGGTGGAGGTGGAATCGGCAGACGGCGGAGGGGTGGAATCGGCAGACGGTGGAGGCGGAATCGGCAGACGGTGGAGGTGGAAGGTTTAAGCGGGAAGGAAAGAGGCGGATGCAGCGGTCCAACACAACGGACAAGCAACACAGCGGACAAGCAAGCCGCTGCGTTCGCGGCGGACCAGACGGTGGCAATGGGGCGGACCAGACGGTGGCGATGGGGCGGACCAGACGGTGGCGATGGACCAGACGGTGGCGATGGGAGAAAGAGAAAAAACACTCGAGAAAGAGAAAAAACACACAAAAAACCAAACACTCAAAAAACCTAAATCGCGCACCTTAACCGCATCCCACTCGCCCCGCAGCCCGACGAAGCGGGGGTGGAAGTCCTGGAGGTATTGGGAGATGGCGGGGCCGGAGTCGCGGGAGGGATCCTGGGGAGGGGAGGGGGGGTTAGTTTGTGTGTGTTTGGGGCGTTAGTATTGGAGGGATTGGGGGGGGGGGAAAGTATTGAGGGGATGGGAGTGGGGCGTTAGTATTGAGGGGGGGAGGGAGAGTGGAGGGAGAGTGGAGGGAAGGGGGGGGAAGGAAAAAGAAGGTTGAGAAGGAAAAAGAAGGTTGAGAAGGAAAAAAAAAGGTTGAGAGGATTCATTGTGCGAGGACGGGGGAATTCGGTGTGCAAGGATGGGGGAATTTCGTGTGCGAGGAGAGGGAAATTTCATGTGCGAGGATGGGGGAGTTCGATATGGGAGGAGGGGGAAATTCGATATGGAAGGATGGGGGAGTTCGATATGCGAGGACGGGGATTTCCGTGTGCGAGGAGGGGGGGATTCGATATGCGAGGATGGGGAATTCCGTGTGCGAGGATGGGGGTGTTCACAATATTCGTTCGGGTTCGGTTTGACATTTGAGTCCATCGTTGGGGCGGTGATGAAGGACAGGGGCGGTGATGAAGGACAAGGAAGGTGATGAAGGAAAAGGAATGTGATGAAGGAAAAGGAAGGTGATGAAGGACAAGGAATGTGATGAAGGACAAGGAATGTGATGAAGGACAAGGAAGGTGATGAAGGACAGGGGAGGTGATGAAGGACAAGGAATGTGATGAAGGAAAAGGAATGTGATGAAGGACAAGGAAGGTGATGAAGGAAAAGGAAGGTGAGGTGGGGGGTTGATACACGAGAGAGGCGAAGGGGGAGGGGGAGGGCAGAGAGGAGAAATAGGCGAAGCAACTTGCAGAGTAGGGAAGGAGAGACGTTGGGGAGGAGGGAGCGTGGGGAGGAGGGAGCGTGGGGAGGAGGGAGCGTGGGGGAGGGGCAGCGGAGGGGTGGGCTAGCGGAGGGGTGGGCGAGAGAGCAATATGGGAGCGGTGGACGAAGGGAAAGGGGCGGACGGTAAAGATACGCACCACGGTCACGAACACCGGCTGTGTGATGGGGCCGTGGATGGCGTCTGTTAAGGATGATTAACGATGTTCAGGTAGGTGCAAAGCGAGAGAGGCCGCCGAGTCCCAGTCGACCGAGATGTAAAGCGCGGCGTCTGCCCTAGACGACCGGCGAAGTGCACCAGACGACCCTCGAAGTGCCCTAGACGACCCTCGAAGTGCCCTAGACGATCCTCGAAATGCTCTAGACGACTGCCGAAGAACATCCCGCCACCCAAACAGAAACTTAAACCACTCACCCACGCCCTTCACCACCTCGGTCACCTTGTCGAGCTCCGCGGGGCATATGTCTGGGCAGTTTGTGAAGCCGAAGTAGAGGAGGGACCATTTGCCGAGGAGGTTGGCGTCGGTGAAGGGGGTGCCTGGGGTGGGGGTGTGAGTTGGGTTGCGAGACGTGGGCGGAGAGAGGCGAGTGAGGGGGGGAAGGGAATGTGCGGAGAGAGGTGGAGGGCGAGTAGGTGCGGACAGAGATGTGAGCAGATGGTTGGTGAAGGGGAAGGGTAGGTGGTTGGTAAGGGAGGGCGTGGGAGGTGAGAGATGTGAGGGAGGCGTGTACGCACCATCACCACCCGCCGCGGTGTAGGCGGTGAGCGAGAAGGGGCCGCCGACTTTGGGGCGGCCGTACATCTGGGCAGCGTTTTCTTGTTCTGTGGGAGGATGGGTGTTGTGGCAGGTACGATTTGTGTTGAGGAAGTGGTGGCGGACATCGAGGAAGCGGTAGCGCATGTCGAGGAAGGTTGATGAGAGCAAACACGGAGTACGATGGTCAGCAAGTTTGTCTACACATGCGGGCAGTACGCACCCTTCTTCTTTGCAAGCTGCTGCTTTTCGTAGCGAAAGTAGAGGACGAGGCCGATGCCGGTGAGGACAAAGACGACGGCGGAGGGGAGGGTAAAGACCTGTGGAGAGCGTTAGTTTGGGTGGTTGGGTCATAGGGTAGTAGGAGTGATGGTGGACGATGCAGGAGCGAGGCATAATCAGTCGAGAGCGATAGGCGCCTGAAGATGAGCGCTACCACGTACGCCAACGTCATATCTGCTCTTTGCGGTTGAGGACATGGCTCGGCGGGCGAGGTGGGACGGAGCAGGCCGTTTAGCGAGTGGTGTGCGGCATGCGGTCGAGTAGCTGGACGTGCGAGCGAGAGAGGCTGAAGACGCTAGTAGGCCCCGAGAGGCGACCCTCTGAGGCAGGAGGGCGCGCGTTGCGGACAACATGACTGACCGCCGTCCAAGCTCGCACCCACATCCCACACGATCATTCGGTCCGAGGATGCGAACCACGTGAAGCACGTCTGCTACGCCCACCATGTCCCCCATCGACTACTCCGTCTACCTCGTCACCGGACGCGACCTCCTCCCCCCAGGCCAGTCCTTTGAGTCCACCCTCACCGCCGCCCTCTCCTCCGGCGTCACCCTCGTCCAACTCCGCGAAAAGACCGCAGACACAGGCGACTTCCTCACCATCGCCCGCACCACCAAGGCTATCTGCGACGCCCACAACGTCCCCCTCCTCATCAACGACCGCGTCGACATTGCCCTCGCCGTCGGTGCCGCAGGCGTCCACGTCGGCCAGGACGACATGCAGGTCAAGGACGCCCGCGCGCTTCTCCCCCCGGGCGCCATCGTCGGCGTCTCCTGCAACTCGGCGGACGATGTGCGCAGGGCGAGGGCGGATGGCGCAGACTACGTCGGCATCGGCGCCGTCTATGGCACCATGACAAAGAACGTCAAGAACCCGCTGCTCGGCCCGCGCGCAGTAGGCGCACTGCTTGCGCTACTCGATGGCTCACACATACGCGCCGTCGCGATCGGCGGCATCGGTGCCGGGAACCTCGCGCGCACCCTCAGAGGTGCTATTGCCGATAGCGGCCGCGCGCTCGACGGTGTCGCCGTCGTCTCCGACATCATGGCGTCTAAAGAGCCGGGCAAAGCAGCCGCCAAACTAGCTGCTATCGTCAAGGACTTCAAGAAATCCATGTCCGCGCCAAACCCAGAAAAACCGCTGCACGTCCCCGACCTCCTAGACGAGGTCGTACGCGTCATGAACGTCGTCAGGGAACTCAACCCGCTAGTCCATCAGGTGAATTCACTTCTCTCTCCTAGTCTACACCTAACCGTCCCCCCAGATCACAAACACCGTCGTCACCACCCAATCCGCCAACATCACCCTCGCCGCAGGCGCCTCCCCCATCATGGCCACCGCCCCGAAGAAGTCGGCGAACTGGCTGCTGTCGCTGGTGGAGTCCTCATCAACATTGGCACGCTGAGGGAGGACGTGGTCGGCGCGATGCGCGTGGTGGGTGAGTGGTAGCTTTCGTTGTGTGTCGGCCGTACTCCGTCTACGGGATCCCCTCCTCCTTCGGGATTCCCTCCGCCTCCGTGAACCCATCCACCTCCGTGATCCTCTCCGCCTCCGTGAACCCATCCACCTCCGTGATCCTCTCCGCCTCCGTGAACCCATCCACCTCCGTGATCCTCTCCGCCTCCGTGAACCCCTCCACCTCCGTTATCCCCTCCGCCTCCGTGAACCCCTCCACCTCCGTTATCCCCTCCACCTCCGTGAACCCCTCCACCTCCGTTATCCCCTCCGCCTCCGTGAACCCCTCCACCTCCGTGATCCCCTCCGCCTTCGGGATTCCCTCCTCCTTCGGGATCCCCTTCGCCTCCGTGATCCTCTCCGCCTCCGTGATCCCGTCCGCCCCTGCGATAGAACACTCAGTGATAACACGCTCATATTCCCCCTTCCCCCTTCCCCTCCCCTCTCTTGCCCCCTACCCCTCCCCTCTCTTGCCCCCCCTAAACTAACAACCCCCCCCCCCACAGGCCCCGCCGCCAACCTCGCCCGCACCCCCCTCGTCTTCGACCCCGTCGGCGTCGGCGCCACCGCGTTCAGGAAGCGGACGACGCAGGGCTTGTTGGATGGGTTTCAGGTGCGGGGGGTTTTTTTTTCTCTGCCGGGGTTGTTTTTTCTGCGGTTGTTTTCTCTTTCTTCTTCTGCAGTTTTTTTTTTCTTTTTTCTTCTGCGGGGGGGGGGGTTGTTTTTCTGTCTTTTGTTCTGCGGTTTTTTTTTTTCTTCTTTTTAACCCTCTTTCTTTCTTTTGATCCCAAGTGCGTGTTGGATTGTGAAAGGGGCGTGTGGGTGTGTGGGTGTGTGGGAGATGGAGGGGGGTGTGTGGGAGATGGAGTGTGGAGATGGAGATTGGAGTGTGGAGATGGAGATTGGAGTGTGGAGAGGAGAGGAGAGGGGGGAGAGGTTGCTAACCGAGTTGTTTCTGCGCGGGGCGGGTGGTTTCTGCGCGAGACGAGTTGTTTTTGCGCGGGGCGAGTTGTTCTTGTGCGAGACGAGTTGTCTGTGCGAGACGAGTTGTTCTTTGTTCTTGCGCGGGGTGGGTGGTTCTTGCGCGGGA
The DNA here is from genome assembly GCA_007026445.1 of Schizophyllum amplum. Taxonomy (NCBI): domain Eukaryota; kingdom Fungi; phylum Basidiomycota; class Agaricomycetes; order Agaricales; family Schizophyllaceae; genus Schizophyllum; species Schizophyllum amplum. The sequence continues at coordinate 1,238,316 of VDMD01000001.1, read as the reverse complement.
CGGGTGGTTTCTGGGCGGGGCGGGTGGTTTCTGCGCGTGTCGGTTTACTCACCCCCCTTCCAGATCAGCGTCCTCAAGGGCAACGCGGGCGAGCTCGCTGCGGTGGCTGGGTTGCAGACGTCCACGCCCACCGGTATCGAAAGTGGGCTGAAGCCGATCCCGGGGGCGGAGGAGGTGAGTGTGTGGGGTGGTAGTGTGCGGGGTGGTTTAGTCTGCCTTTGGACATTTTTTTACTGCCTTCAAAACTGCTCGCCCTCTGCATATTTCCCTCGCCCTCTCACTATTTCCCTCGCCCTCTCACTATTTCCCTCGCCCTCTGTATATTTCCCTTGCCCTCCACTATCGCCTTCCTTCCTGTTTCCCTACCCTTCCTGTTTCCCTACCCTTCCTGTTTCCCTACCCTTCCCAGCTCCATAAAATTTCACTGAGCGCCAACCCCCTCATTCCATCGAGCGTCAATGCCCCGCATTCCATCGAGCGCTGATCTCCATATCTTGAGCGTTAATCCCCCATATTCCATTGAGCGCCAACCCCCGTATCATCGAGCGCCAACCCCCTCATTCCATCGAGCGCCAACCCCCCTCATTCCATCGAGCGTCAATGCCCCGCATTCCATCGAGCGCTAACCCCCGTATCACACCCCCTCATTCCATTGAGCGCTAACCCCCGTATCTTCGAGCACTAATCCCCTCATCCCCTTCTCATCACTCCCTCCCCCTCTCTTGTCTCCCTTCCCCTCTCTTGTCTCCCCCATCCTCACAAATACTCACCCCTCACCTCTCCCCAGGTCCGCGCCAAAGGCGTCGACACCGCGGGCCCCGGGTTCACCGACCCGGCGGGTTTCGTGCGTGCGTTGGCGGGGAGGGAACGTGAGTTGCTTGTTTTTCGCCCTGTCACAATCGTCTTCTCCCTTACCCCCTCCCCCTCTTCCCTCCCTCCCACTCTTTCCCCTCCCCCCTCCACCCTTCCCCTCCCCTCACCCACTTCCCCTTCCTTCCCCACTCTCTTCACACCTTCTCACCCATCGCCCACCCTCATCGCCCACCCTTCCCCCTCCCTAACCCCTCTCTCTCTTCCCCTTCCCCCCTCCCCCCTCACTCACCCACCCTTCCCCCTCCCTCCTCCTCCCTTCCCCCTTCCCCTTCCACCCCCCCCTTTTACCCCTTCCCCCCCCCTCCCTCTCACCCACTAACCCCCTTCCCCTTCGCCCTTCCCCCCTCTCTCACCCACGCTAACCCTGTTTCCAAACTACGGCGACCCTAACCACCCTTCCTCACCCTTCCTCACCCTCCCTCCTTCCCTCTTCTCCCTAACCCCTCACTAACCACCCCTCCCACTAACCAGACTGCACCACCCTCCTCTCGGGCGCGACCGACTACGTGTCTGACGGGGCGCGGTGCGTCCGGGTCAGCAACGGGGTGGAGGTGTTGGGGAGGGTGACGGGGAGTGGGTGAGTGGAGGGGTTTTTTGGGTTTGGGGGGTTTTTTTTTGGTTTTTTTTTTTTTTTTTTGGGGGGGGGGGGGGGGGGCGTGGTTGGAGTGGATGGAGTGGAGTGTGGGTTTTTGAGTTGGGGGGTTTGGATGAGGGGGTTTGGGTGAGGGGGGATGGTCTTGTGGGGGCGTGGTGAATTTTTGAGTTGGGTAGGGGGCGTGGTTGGGGGGTTTTGGATGAGGGGGTTTGTGGGCGTGTGGTTTTTGTGGGTTGAAGGTGAAGGAGTGGAGGGAGGGGGGGGATGGAAGGTGGAGGAGTGGAGGGAAGGAGAGGTTGGGAGGGGCAGGGAGGGATCGGGCGGAGGACAGAGGACGAAATCGCTCACGCATCCGGGGGCGAAATCGAAGGTTGCTGACACCGTTTTCCTTCTTAGCTGCATGCTCGGCTCGCTGGTAGCCACCTACTGCGCCGCGGCGGCGCATATTGCTGATCTTGACGCGGCGGCGGCGCATATTGCGGATCTGGATGGGGCGGCGGCGAAAGCGGATGTCGACGGGGCAGACACCGACACATCCACCGTGGTGCGCGGGGACACATCCACCGTGGTACGCGGGGACATGCTGGTCGGGGCGTTGACAGGGTGAGTGGGTTTTTGTTTGTGTTTTTTTTTTTTTTTTTTTTTTTTTTTTTTGGTTGCCGAAGGTGTTTTGGATGTTGAGAGCGGGGTTTTGGATGTTCAAGGGTTATTGTCGTCAGCGGAGAGTTTATTGTCGTCAGCGGAGGGCTATCTGTCTTTTTTTTCGTTGGCGAAGGCTCTTTGTCGTCGGCGAAGAGTTTTTTTGTCGTCTGCGAAGATTTTTTTTGTCGTCGGCGAAGGGTTCTTGTCGTCTGCGAAGGGTTCTTGTCGTCGGCGAAGGGTTCTTGTCGTCTGCGAAGGGTTCTTGTCGTCAGCGAAGGGTTTCTTTTCGTCAGCGAAGGTTTTCTTTTCGTCAGCGATGAGCTCTCGTCTTATGCACACAATGGATCTTATTGGCAATTCTCTTCCCCCTCACTCACTCACATCGCCCTCTTTTCTCCTTACTCACCTCCCCCTCCCCATACTCACCTCCTCCTCTCCCTCCCCAGCGTCCTCGTCCTCTCCATCGCGGCCGAAATAGCCGCCGAACGACCCGACGTGCACGGCCCGGGGACATTTTTGCCCGCGCTGATGGACGAGGTGGCGCGGCTGGCGCCGGAGGAGGTGAGGGCGAGGGCGAGGGTGGAGGCGGTGTGAGGGTGGAGGCGGTGTGAGGGTGGGGTGTGTGGAGGGGGTGGAAGGGTGGGGTGGGGTGGAGGCGAGAGTTGAGGAGGTGAAAGTGAGAGTTGAGGGGGTGGAGGCGAGGGTGGGGAGCGGGGCGAGAGGGGTGGGGGAAGGAAGGAAAGGAAAGATCAACAAAACCAGAGCGATGTATCTTGTTTTATGCTTCATTTATGGGTGTTGTTGTCATTGTGGCGTTTGGTCGTCGGTTGTTGTCGCATTCTTGATTCTTGGTCGTTGTTGTTGTTGTACTCTAACATCCTCGAGCTTGCTGTTGCCACAAAAGACGCCCGCCGTGCCAGCACGTGCACATCACGGTGCGCCCAATTTGAACGGGAGCTAAAAAGCTCAGGCTTGTCTCCTACTACTACTTCCTCGGCAGAATCGCCCTCCCTCTAGTCTCCAAGGCAGACGTTTACCCTCCCTCTCAACGGCGTGGTTGAGAGACTCGCCTTCCGGACGCTACCCTCGCGCTCCTTACAACGACTACACGCTCTGAACGGCGACTACACGCTCTTTACGCCCTACGCTCTTTACGAATTCCGGCCGCGACTACACTCTCTGAAACTCTACCCCCGACCAGTGTCGACGTCTACGATCCTACGCGACTGTCTACGCGCTCTCCTCCGCCTGAGGCTGCTCTTGGTCTCCGGGTCAACGCGCTAGACGCACGCTTCGCATTCCTTGCTCGCTCCTTTGAAGCACTCTAAGTAGTCCTGACTCGCCTCTCAACTTCAGCCTATCAACTTTGCCTCCGCACTCGCCCTTCAAGCATCCCCACTCGCCCTTCAAGCAACCCCACCCTTCACCCCACCCTTCATCCCGGCCCCCCAACTCACCATCCTTCATCCCCCCCCCCCCTCGCCCATCAACCCGTCCTTCGTCCCCACCTCACCCTTCATCCCCACTCGCCCTTTCACCTTCATCCCAACTCGCCATTTCACCTTCATCCCCACCCGCCTCCACCATGAAGCTCGCCACCACCTCTGCCATAGTCCTCGCCGCTGCCTGCACCGGCGTCTTGTGCGCCTCTATACCACTGGTCGACCGCTCTGCTCTGCTGGTGGACCGCGGGTCCATATCGGTGGTCGACCGCGGGCTCATATCGGTGGACCCCCCAGTCGCCCGCCTGCCCCGTCTGTACTCCGGGAGCGACTCTATCGCGGGCATCAGCGACTCCAGCGCGGGGACGAGTGGCTCGGCAGCCCCCAATGGCGGCTCGGTATCGTCCAATGGCAGCTCGGTATCGTCCAATGGCAGCTCGGCGTCCTCATCTAGCGGGTCTGTGTCTTCTTCGAGCGGGGCGTCGAGTGGCGCATCAACGCCGTCGAGTGACGTGGCCTCTGACAACGGAGGAGGGTACTACGGCAGCGATGTCAGTCCGGGCAATAGAGGAGGGTACTACGGCAGCCGTGTCAGTGCAGATAATGGAGGAGGGTACTACGGCGGCGATGTCAGTCCGGACAATAGAGGAGGATACTACGGCGACGATGTCAGTCCGGACAACGGAGGAGGGTACTACGGCAGCGATGTCGCACCCGATAACTATGGCTCGGGATACTCTGGCAGCGACGTGGCCCCCGACAACGGAGGGTACTACGGCGGCGACAACGCTGCGAACCACGTCGACAGCGCTGCGAACCACGTCGACAACGCTGCGATCGAGCCTGCTAGCAGCTCCGTCGACGGAGGATACTACGGCAGCGGGGTCAGCCCAAGCAACTATGGTCCTAGCGAATACGGCAGCCGGGTCAGCCCAAGCGACTATGGTACTAGCAACTACGGCAGCAGCGGCGTCAGCCCAAGCAACTATGGTCCTGGATACGGCAGCGACGTCAGTCCGGACAACTACGGTGCAGGATACAGCACGTATGGAGGCGTTGAGGACGACGTGAACAACCCTGGAAACGACGCCAACAACGCTGCGAACGATGCCAACAACGCTGCGAACGATGTCGGCACCGCTGCGAACGATGTCAACAACGCTGCGCCGAATGAGCCTGCCACCAGCTGGGCCAATGGAGGATCCTATGCTAGCGGTGTCAGCCCGAGCAACTATGCTCCTGCCGGGTATGGGAGCAGCGAAATTGGGTCCGACGCGAACGACGGTGTCGGCGGGTACGGTGGCAGCACCGTCAGCCCGGAGAACTATGGTCCAGGGTATGGCGCGTACGGCAGCGGCGTCAGCCCAGAGAACTATGGTCCAGGGTATGGACACTACGAGGGCAGCGCCAGCGCAAACGACGACGGTGCCAATATGAGCGGGGTTGTTAGCCGCGACGGGCTGAGCGAGGTCGTCAATGCTGTGAACGAGCTTGCCGAGTTGGACGATGGAGAGCAAGACGGAGGCGATGCGGAGGACAACAGTGACGATGATGCGGGCAACATGGGCGATGGCAGCATAGTAAAGGACAACGGCGATGACAATGGAGGCGTTGTCAGCGATGTCGATAGCCTCGCTGACATTGCGAGCGACCCGGTCGAGCCGAACGACCAGGAGCACGGGGGAAACAGCGTGGGTGACAACGGCGGCGATGACGCGGGTAGCGACAACTCTGGCTCGCCGGGCAACGATGTCGACGAGGGCGCATTATCCCAGGACGGCGAGGACGGCGACTCCAGCTTTGACGAAGATGGTGATCACGATGAAGACTCCGAAGAGTGATTCTTCGCGTATGAGGGCGGCAAGTCTGGACGATGTGCATCATGCACACCGTCCGGTATGTAGCCTACCAGTCGATAATGTACGTTATTTTCTGCCTCGAAAGGTCTTTCCACCTCCATATACTGTCAATTTCCAGTTGTCAAAGCTTGAAGCTTGAAGCTCGAAGTTGAACACTGACAGACGACGTGGCATTTGAGCGCGTCACGTGTTTTTGCCCGGGCACTAAAACTTTGCGCTCATGTCACAGTCAATGGGGTTCATATAAACGTTCATAAGTACTGACTCTCGGGCTCGACGTCGACTCGTTCCCAACTGGGCTCGGCAGCGGTCTATAGTGACCGTCCGCCATCCTGCAGCTGAACTCACCAACCTTGCACCAACCCATACTGTAGTCCGCAAAGCAAGGTTGGAGAGCAGCGCAACGGGAGCTTGCTTAGGCTACTGGTCATGATGATGTGTGCTTGTGTTTGGCTTCTTTACGTCGCCGCATGTGTGTAGCCTGAGATAACGGCCCGTTGTTCCGGCCATTGTTCTTTGCGTCGGCCCCTCGTGCTGCGACACCCTACCATCTGCTTGTAAGCTACCATCCTCCTGCTGTCTCGTTCGCTCACCCTGCGCTCTGCCATCTGTGTGCTGTTGGTCACTGCTGCTTCTGGCGCTCCGGGTCGTCCGCCGCCTGTTATTTAGCCACTGACGGCGGCCAATCAGTCTACTTCCTTCACAATCTCTGAAAGCCAAACCTGCGACAAGCGAGCCTGACACCAGAGAACATGGCAGCTCACCTGAAATACCTTACTCAGGAGCAGATCGACAAGGTCGGTGCCGCAACCGATCATGAACCTGTCATGAACCAAACATGCTCACACTGAATTCGCACTGTGGGAACAGTTCTACAAGGATGGGTGCGTGCTACACACCATTATTTTCTGAGAAAATATAGCTACTGTCACTGTACCTGCTCATCGGTCATCTACATCTGCTATGATCCGAGAGACCTAACGCCAGTTTGCCACACAGCTATCTAGTGATCCCCAAGCTCGTCGACACGGAGACGACACAGGCGCTCCTGGCGAGGTCGAAAGAACTGCTGGATGAGCTCAATGTGGAGGAACATCCGATGGTGAGCTGTCTTCAAGTTGGGGCGCGGGTCATTTATCTTCTTCTTTTGCGTCTCATTTCGGATTTATGCCTTTCATTTTCCTCGTCCACTCATATCTTTTAATCCTCCTGATACTTACTTGACCAACCTCCGTTAGACTCGCTTCACGACCGGCGAAGACAACCATGTCGGGGACGACTACTTCTTGTCGTCGGGAGATAAGATGTGAGTTCCATGCTGTCGCTATGTGCACCGGTGCCGCATACCTATACATGGCCTTTACAATTCCGTGCAATTTTATTCATCTCTTTCTTCATTTGCCCCTTTCCTTTCGCCGTCCGCTTGCCCCTTTCCGTCTTTCCTTCCCTTTCTCTATTTCCGTTTGCTGATCCGCCTTTCTCTCCCCAGCCGCTACTTCTTCGAAGAAGACGCAGTCGTAAACGGGCGCCTCAACCGCCCAAAACAGCGCGCCGTCAACAAATTCGGCCACGGTCTCCACCTCCTTGACCCGCTCTTCCGCCGCGTCACGCTCGAGAACGATGCGCTGCGAGACGTGGTGTGCGACCTCAAATTCCATCGGGAGCCTGTGGGTGAGTTGGCGACGCTTGGGTAAAGCTAGCAGAACTCAGAGCTCCATCCTCCCTGATACTTACAACTCACACCTAGCCCTACAGTCGATGGTCATCACGAAGCAGCCTCAAATTGGCGGGGAAGGTGCGTACTGATCTCGCATTTGCTGATTTGAAAAGATCATTAGCTGATTATGGTGTGGACAGTGGGCGAGCATAACGACTCGTGAGTGCCTTCTCGCATCGTCGACTGCCCTGACTGGCCTCCGTACTCGACGCAGGACTTTTCTGGTGAGTGTTCTCCCGTTCCCCTTATCCTTCGCTATCAACATTATATTCAATGCCGCCGGCAGTACACCTCCCCGCCCACCGCTTTGGGCATCTGGATTGCGCTGGAGCGCTGCACGGCGGCGAATGGTGCCCTGTCCTTCCTGCCCGGCTCACACAGCACTCTCGCTACCACACCCGGCTTGGAGAAATCGGGTGGCATTTCGAAGCGATTCGTCCGTTTGCGGGGCGGCGGGACTGGGTTCGAGAAGCTCGGCGAGGAGGCGAAGGTGGAGGGGGAGTATGCTCTGGTAGAATGTGAGCCGGGTGAGTGTACGAGCTAGGAGTTATTGTGCGAGGCGAGTGGGTCCTTGTGCGAGACATGGCAGGTATCGTCCTCCCCCACATTCCCCGCGGCATGGTCCGCCTCCTCTAATCCCTCGTCCTATTTTTCTCGCCCTAGACTCATCACCCCCTCACCAGGTGACACCGTTCTTATACACGGCACTGTGCTGCACAAGTCACCGCGGAACACGGGCGCGGACACCCGCTTTGCGTACACATTCCACATGATCGACGCCGCGTCCGACGTCGTATACGACGATAAGAACTGGCTGCAGCCAGGGGAGGATGGGTTTGCAAAAGTGTTGTGAGGTGCGCGCGCGTGAACGAAGGTCGGGCTTGCTCAAGTCGCCAAGGCAGAAATTGATGCTCTGCTTGAAGACTATATTACCAAGAATAACATTATGTACTCGTAGCCGCTGAATCAGACCACATTTAAGGAGCAGGACACCAAGGCATACGCCAGGATGCAATACAGGTCAGCAAGCGCAGTCTGCGAATCAGAAAGTACAGTACGAAATTACAACAGATGAGTACAGGTACATGAGTATCTCGCCGATGTCCACTCTCCACCTTCCGATTCCCTCTTCGAATCTTCACCCTTTGCAGCTCCGCCTGCCCGTCCGTGCCAGTCGTCCCCATCTCGCATAGCGCGCTTGCCAGGCCCTCTCATCGCACGCCCGGCGCCATCATACCTCGCGGCAGCTGCACCTCCTGGATCAGAAGCCTTGGCGCTTGGGGAATCCCAGGTCCTCCTACTTCCTCAGCGGGCATCCGGGTCGTCTGAAGGGGCAGCCCTTGAACCGTATGGGAGATCGACATTCGAGCCGCGTGAATGCTAGGCATTTGCGTTGGATGAGCGCCTCGCACTGCTTGCGGTACTTGCACACCCGGCATCTGCACGTCCACACCCTGCGACATATGCGCGCTCGACCCTCGCGACGAGTGCATATTCGCCCCTTCCACGCTCGATACCTGCATGTTTGGGCCCATGTCCAGCATCCTCGCATCGTGAACCATGACACCGGTCTCCGGCGCCCTTGTCTCCAAGCCAGGTCGTCCCGATGTTTGCGTGCGCGAATTTGTCGATGTTCGCGTTGATTGCATCGTTTGCGAGCCTCCGTGCGTCGTATGTCCATAGCCCGTGTGCGAGCCTCCGTGGGCCGCCTGCGAGCCCGTATGAGCCGTCTGCGACCCCGCATGCGTTGTCCGCGGGCCGGCCTGCACCATTCGTGACGTCCCCGCGCTCGACGATGCCGGCAGCCGCACATCCGGTCCATCCTCATCGCCCTCTGCGTCGATCGATTTGCCCGCATCCAGCGCTCGCACGAGGTGGTCCACCGTCGCACGGCTTACGCGATAGTGCTCCTGCCAGCCCTTCCATGGGTGATGAGGGTGCTGCAGGGCGCAAATCAGCTGTAGTCCGGAAGGATGAGGAAGGAATATCATGATGAGCGCTACGGGCTGCTTGAAAGGGCAGAAGGAGAGGTGTGGATCGGATAAGACAATTTTGGCGATGAAGAATAACAAACGTGAGATAAAACATTTACACTCACCATCGCCGAAAATGCACGGAACACGGCGTCGCTCGTGCCTTTTGGTCTGCCCACCAAATATTTAGCCAGCAGCACATCGTCCGACTTCGTATACCGTCGCGGCTTGCCGGATGGGTATTTAGAGGGTATCGGCGATGCATGTTGTTGTGGCCGCGACATTGCATGTTGCTGGGATGCTGCATATTGTGGCGTCGGAGCGTACTGCGACGCTGAAGTCGACGAGTAATGGGATGTATTCGCTGCCCCGATGTCTGCTTGCCCGTTGCTTGGCTGTCCAGTCGTAAATGTATGCCCCGACCCCATCTGCGCGGCGTAACCCTGTCCATAGTCCTCCGCGTAGCTCGTTGACGATGGTGCGTAGCCTGAGGTGGACGCGGAAGGTGACGCAGATGCGTGGCCAGACGTCGATGCGTAGGGAGTAGTAGACGTTTGATGTGAGGACGATGCGTGATTTGATGTTGGACCAAGGCCTGGCGTCGAGGCATAGCTCGATTCTGTGCCTTCCATCTCAACTTCTGGGCCCGCGTCCGCAAGTTCTGGATCCAGTTCGTGCCGATGCCGCCGCCAGTACTTCATCCACGACGCCCGTGAGTGGTGCGGAGCCTGCATGGGATGTTAGACATGAAGGAATGGAATTATGGTAGGTGATCATCAAACAGCCACCAGCCCTCATAGCGTGCAGCCAAGAAATTACGCACCTTCTCACTGATCTCCTTCCAAAACAGCCCGTCGATCCTCCGCCCTTGCGCCCGTCTATACTCCAGCGTCCGTACTAGGAAACTCACGTCCGCGTCCGTGAAAGCCACACCCTTGCCGGTCGTGCTGCGAAAGAGCGACCGCGGAGGTGACGGCGATCGTGATGGTGGCCCATCGTCCTCCTCAGGCGACTCTTCGTGAAACGACTCGACAGCCGGCTGCTGTACATCCTCGGGCGCCCGACCTTGCACAGAGTGGCCGTACCGGCCATACACCTGCGCATAATGCGGGGCAGCATAGTCGTAAGCCAGCTCGTGCACACCCTGCTCTGCGAGGTGCACCGCATGCGCCACCGCTGTCTCGGTCCCAGTATCCATCATAGTTCCATCCTCCATGAGCTCATCTTCCTCCTCCTCGTCCTCCTCTTCGGGCGAAGGTGAGGGGCAGTGCAGCATCTTGTACCCCCCGAGGCGCTTCTGGTGCTTATTGCAGAATCGACGCCAGGAGTAAAACCTAGATGATTTAGTCAGCGAGCGTCATCTGAAAGAGCACGATAGACACACGAATGATGCGGGGCCTGCAGCGAATTCAGTCAACATGTGAGCAGTGATATCGCAAGGTGTAACACACCTTCAACGCAACTCGTTCGCAGATCTCCCTCAAGCTGTATACATAGCTCAGCCCTGATAAGAAGCACATCGAACAGGCCACCCACCTCAACAGTATCCCAGCATCCAGACAGTACTGTATGTACTTGTCCAAATACTGCTTGTCCTCGTCCGTGAAGGTATTTCCTCCGAAGCGGCTTACCTGGACCGTATTCGGCGGTGTCGGAGAACGCGGCGGATCCACGCGCGCAACGAGGGCTGCCGCGTCCAGTGGGCCTGTCCGCCGTGAACGCCGGCCGCGGTTCAAGGGGAAAGGAACAGGTGCAGGCTTCGGCAATGGCGGCGGTGGAGGTGAAGATTCCTGCGTGACACCCGCTTCTGCTTCTTCAGCTTCAGGCTCGTCTACAAGCATTTCTTCTGGTTCTGGTTGCGGCGGCGAGAGGGGGGCGACCGGCTGCTGCTGTTCAGGCTCATTCGAGAGGTATGGTGCTGCCTCGTACTGCGACTGATCGTAGACCGGGTCGTAGTAGTTCCACTGGGCGGGTGCTTGCGCGTCGCGGTAACGTCCGTAGTCGTAATCCTGCGCCGGCGGGTAAGTGTGTTCTGCGTACCAGGGTTCTTGGCGGTAGTGCGAGCGCGGCTGAGGGGCGGCAATCGGCACCGGTTGGTGAGGTTCTGGGATGTGGGCGGTATGCTCGAGGTGAGAGGTGTCGGCCGTGTGGTGCGTGTTCACGTCGGTTGCCTGTTGCGCCGAGGGATGCCAGGCCGGCAGCGCACGGGGCACGTAAGGGTAGACCGTGGGTATGGGGTGGTAGTAGCCGAGCTCGTCGATGGTGTAGCCCGGGTATTCAGTAGCATAGTGGACAGAGGCCTGTGTCGCTTGATCATGATGTTCCGCTGTGCCATGATCGAGGGTAGGTGCAGTGCTGGTAGGCGCCACGGGTCCAGCCACAGACGTATCCGGAATGTATGAAGCCGTGCTTGTGGGTTGCACGGTTGTAGCACCGATGGCAGTTGTACCTTGTGGGGGTATTGCCGGCTGTGCCCTGCACGAATCGTCAGCGAGCCATCGGATTCGGATATGGCGACGTACTCTTCCTCTTCGTCTTCGGACCATTCGTTCCCCTGCACTCTGCATCCTGCCCAGTCGGTCGCTCTAGTCTGCAGCTCGCCGGCCTTGATGCACTCGCGTACCCAGCGCGCATCCAGGACAATCTTCTTGTTAGTCCGGTGCGCCCACTGACGCCACAAGCGCTGGCCGGTCTCCGTCTTGGGGTTGACTGAATGCACAATCAGCTCAGTTCCCCTTTCACGCCACGCGCGACTCACTAAGCAAGTATGGTACGGCACTGTAGCCGAAGGACACGGTGCCGCCGTAGTCCTGCGCGCGGTTAAGAGGGAGTGCGCACGCGATGGCGAGGCGCACGCACGACGATGAGGCGCTGGATCTCCGCCTGGTCGGGCACGTCCTTGTCGACGTACATGGCGAGCGGGCAACCCATCATGGGGTCGACAAAGAGATCAGAGGCGGATGGCACGGGAGGGAGCGCATTGCGAGCACCAGGACGCGTCGATGACCAGATCTCAGGCGCGCGACGCGTGCCGCCTGGATCGACAGGTGCCATGAGTCCCCCGCTGCCTTCTGCTGGTGGGACCAACAGAACCCGGAAACCGTTCCAATGCCAATGGAGGAATCGTCTCCCACGGTCAATGCGTGTCCTCGTCGCGTGGCGCACTATTGCCTGCTCACTTCAGTCATTCACAGCTCTTCGATGTCCTGGCAAGTGCGTGTGTCGAGAACTTGTTACACCGAGCGGTGAGTAAGTCAACATAAGTCAGGGTAGGAAACCGGCGAGAAAATGAATCGACCGTTCACGCGCGGGAAAATGGCACATGCAGTCAACTTTCCACGTGACTTAACCATGACCAGTGATTCTGAAGCCGACCTGCGCTCGGCAAACGATGCTGCTGGATTTGGCGCGCTTTCGACGATAAGGCGCACAACTTATTTCACAATGTGCCGGATGTTCCTATCATTCGAGTTCGAGAGGAGGTGCGCGCACTCAGTACATTGAATTAACAGCAGGCTTCCACGCCACAGGCGTCTGCAGGCGTCTGCTGCACGATATGTACACGGAAGCAGCGCGGGACTATTATTCGTTGTCGCTGCTTATCATATCGTACCGGGACGGCGGTAACCCTCCAGGTTGACTGTGACCCCTCAGGATTATTTGTTTATCTAATTACACCCCGCATTTTCCTTCCGCCATGCCGCCCCCCGCGAGCGCAATCTGCCTCGGCCGACGTCCACATTTCCAGCTTCATGCCCTCTATTAGTATAACATTACTCTGCATCGCAAAGGCGTCGATTCAACGAAGGAGCCACCCAGAACTTCCCTCGTCACCGTATTGTTTTGTACACAGACAAGCCATCCCACTCATGATCAATCTTTTGGGTCCAGGGCGCGTTGGGGGCGCATGTACTTTGCAGCTGGAGCGCCGCGCCGGCACGCTATCTGCATATCGGTCGCCATCAGTGCGGCGGGCGCGAAGAGGGCGAGGTTGCACATGGCGCGCCCTCTTGCAATGCGCTCCGCGCCGGGGCGGCGCGCCCGTGTCTTTGATCCCGACGCCGCCCCCGGCCGTGGGTGAGTGGACGTTCAACTTTTTTGGTGCGCACGAAATTTGAATGGGGGCTGGAGTCAATCGAACGCTCCTCTCGCCACGGCCCACGACTATTGGTTGAATTAATTGAACGTGCTTGGATGAGGGCACAACGGACTTACGATTTCCTGCATCGGAGACCTCTTCGCAGCTTTCGCCGCGCGCGGCGGTCCGGAGCTTCCCTTTCCTGACTCTCCCTGTCGCAGGACGTCCCCGTCGCCAGCGGCAAAGCTTTCAAAGACGCGAGAAGGGCACGTTTGTATTTTGTGCGAAGGTATTCTCACAAGGTCGACTTCGTCGCCTGTGATAGGTCCTGGCCGCTCGCTACCGTCCGTTGAATGAGTTGGCCGTTCGGCGCAAAGTAGGTATGCCTCCACCGTGCTTCTGGAGACGCGACATGCGCACGAAGAGGCGCGTCGGCCGATGTTCAGACATGGAAGACATAGGAAGACTTGTCCGAGGAAGACATTCGTGAGGTTGCGGCATACTAAGTAACCATCGCTTTCCACAAAAGCATCCACACAGACCGTCGCTGCGCGCCACGCACTCGGGACGGACGCGCATCAGTCCGAAGCTCTGGGCCGATAGACGTACTTTGATTGTGATAAGTAGACGCAGGATCCCGGATAGGCTTCGTCCCGTCGGGACGTCGTACACCTAGGCACTGGCGTATCGTTCGCTCTGGGCGGCTAGGCAAATAGATATACGACCTCAAGAGGGTGGTAGGACTCACGACGTGCAAGCAAGCAAACATGAGTAGTCATAGTACGACAGCTGCGCTCCCAGGCGGGCAAGGCGACGTTCGGCCCGAGCAGCGCTAGCGTAAATGCCGCAGTCGACCACAGCGTGCACCCCGAGGCACGAGACTCTTGCGCGACTCCGCGGCTTGTTTTCCACTGTCGGTGAGGGAAGAAGCGCGTGAAGTAAGAGGGGAGCGAAGGAAGAAGCGCCTCGAGAGGCTTCGTGTTGACAGGGCAATGGTTGTGCAGACCGGCTGAGCCATCTCAAAAGAGACTCTCATCAGTTGAATGGGGGGCTCGCTGAACTCGGCTGCAACGGGCCGCCGCAAAGCTGAATGGTGTCGATAAATCTGAATCAAGGAGAAGGCGTCTGAACACTGCATGGATACAGCTGGATGAGGCAAAGATGAGGGCCCCACACACAGCTGCTCACAAGACTTGGCGCACAGAAACACAAAATACGAACCTCTGCTATTCAACCAATATTTAACGTTCAACGCCTCTCGTCTCCACCATGCAACGCCTCTCGTCCCCATTCGATGAGATCACAATTGTGAAAGAGGTTGAGTGGAGAGACAAAAGAAAGGCAATCAGAAGGATGACGCCGCTCTGGAGCTCAACATTAACGGGGGCAACCACGAAACAGGGAGTGGTGGGGAGTGCAGGAGAGCCAGGAACCGCTCCTGGACGCCCGTCCGGCGATGAGAAGGAGTGAGGTAACGAATCAGCAGCTACATACCCTGGCCGCAAAAGCAACGTCGGTACCGGAACTGATGAACACGCTGTCTAAGTGTTCACTGTTGCCAATGCAACATCTAGTGTATTGAGGGCGCACGGAACGAGCGGCGCGCGGGACGGCACGCAATGCAGCCTGAGAAAGACAGACGTTGAGTCTAATCAACCTGGAAGGTTGCATCAAAGGGATCATGAGGACGTCAACCTCTTCTGTTGTGCGGAAGTTCCACCGCGTTCATATCGCCCACGGCGACCCGAAGATGCACATACACACTCGAGAATTGCGCAGCACGGGCGGTATGTTGAGAAAGGATCACGGAAATGTCTGTGGGTAGCCGCACGCACATGAAGGGGTGTGATGACCGTTGACCTAGCGGCCTGCCAGAAGATGCGCCTAAGAACCTAGCCTTGGGGAAGGAAAGAAGGCTGCGCGCAAGAACCGACTGGGGGCTCAGAATCGGGGCTCGGAGACCACCGAGGAGGGAGCGGAAAGGCCCCGCCTAAATTGCGCAGTGTTTGTTTAAGTTGCCAGCGGGCTGCCATTGGGATGGGCTGCAGCGAGGCAAGACAGCGCACGACGATAGCTCGGAGGCGGGGCGCTCCGGGCTAGAATCGGGGCTAGCGATTTGGAAGGGCTGGCGACGATGGCCACGGCGATTATATCAGGATTTAAGAATTAGTTGTAGAGCAGGGCTTGACAATGAGATCCTTGCGATATAGGAAAGCGGAGATGACTCGAGGCAACCTTCTGCCACAAAAATGCAGCACATGAATGGTTGTGGCTGTAAAGAGGATGGAGGTGACAATGGGAGCGATGTGGAGAGAACAAAAAGAGCCGTCCTCTTGTCCGTCCATATTGAGCGAACAATGCCAAATGGGGTGTAGCCAGTTGCCGGCCGGATCACCGGCAGGAAATGGGGTTCGTGTATAGGTCGGAAAATACGAATATGTGGATGTGTAACGTGTGACCCGGTGTTGCTTCTCTCTTGACCTTGATCTCTCGACCTCGCCCGTCGTCGCCATTGCCGTCGCCGCCGTCGCTGTTGCTGACGTTCCCGCTATGGCATCCGCTGGCCGCAAAAAGTCCATTATCTCGCAGACCGGCGTGATTGACTCCCCGAGTCCCGTCGTCAACAACCTCAACAAGGCCGCGTCCCAGTCCACCTCGCTCTACCAGCAGTCCTCCTCCCTCAAATCGCGCCTCCTCCGCATCCGCGGCTTCTCAGACTACTTTGGCCTCATCACCTCCACCGACTCCCGCCAGTCTTCCGACCCCGTCACCCAGCTCTGGGACCTCTTCTCCTTTGGCATTCCCCTATGCTATCTCTTCGACCAGCTCCCGGACAGCTTCGGCCTGCCCAAGATCAACTCCTCCTCCTTCAACCCCGACGCGTATGAGACGAACCCGGATCGCGCGAAGAAACACGCTATCATGCTGTTCTCCATGCAGATCAGGACACCGCAGTTCGCCGCCAGCGTCCCGGGCGCCGAGCCTTTCACGGTGACGGAGCTCTGGACTCGCGAGTCGACCGACGGACTTGTCAAGGTGCGTACTCCGCATTCGCGTCATGGGCGGGGTCTGACGGGCTTGGCTTTCTAGGTCGTCAACACGGTGACCGCCATGGTTAACATGCTGCCCTCGGAGCTGTTTGAGGAGGATCCGCCTACACCACCAATGCTGCCGTCTCAGGGCTCCACGGACTCGCTCGCATCAGACGCTATGTTGGCGCCGCCACCGTCTGCCGGCAGTGCGGGTGCGAAGGCCAACGTCTTGCGCGAGCTTGTCGAGACTGAGCGGAAATACGTGGGCGATCTCGAGGTCATGCATGTGCGTACTCTTACGCAATGCCATATCTGAGTCGCTCACGACTTGACAGAAATATTCCCAAGCTCTCTTCCAGCGAAACCTTCTCACGCAGGATCTCATCCTCCTCCTCTTCCCCAACCTCAATAAACTCATCAACTTTCAACGCCAATTCCTCATTCAAATGGAGGCGACCTTCGAGCAGCCTTGGCACGACCAGCGCTGGGGTCAGCTTTTCCTAGACAACGTGAGCCACTTTACCTCCGGTGGGAATTTCTGCTGAAACCTATCGTGTCCTCCCAGGAGGAGGGCTTTATTGTCTACGAGCCATATTGCGCCAATTACATTGCCGCAACAGACATCGTGGGCAGGTTTGAAAGCACGCTGAAGGTTCGTCGACCCCTGCTATGCTCAGCCCTTCAGCCGACTCAGAGACTGACATTTGCCTCACAGAACCTCAATGACATTATGAACTCTCAAACGGAGTTACCAGCCTTCCTTATCAAGCCAGTACAGCGAGTTTGCAAGTACCCGTTACTTCTGGAGGTTCGTGATCGGTACACGATCCTACACCGTCTGCTGACCTCGCGCCGGCCCGCAGTCACTGCTAAAGTACACATCACGCGAGGACTACCCCCACTACGACGAACTATGCGCGGCTGTTGACTCGGCCAAGCGCATCGCGGCGACAATCAACGAGACGCAACGGGCGTCCGAGAACGAACAAACGGTCAAAAACCTTTCGCAGCGCGTAGAGGACTGGAAGGGCCACCACCTCGAGAATTTTGGTCGCTTGCTCCTCGACGACGTCTTCACTGTTACCAAGTCCGACATAGACCGCGAGTACCATGTCTTCCTCTTCCAGAAGATCATCTTGTGCTGCAAGGAGGTTCACCCGCAAGGGCAGAACGGCACCAAGAAGGTCAGCAAGAGCAACTCCTTGTTGAAGAAGCAGGGCCCGCCCATTATGCAGAGCGGTTCTTCGGCATCCAAAAGGACGACACCGCTTCTGCTGAAAGGCCGTATCTTCCTCAGCAATGTGACACAGGCCGTGCCTGTTCCAGCACGATCTTCAGTCTGTGAGTTGACGTGTTCACTTCAGCGAGTTTTGTGTGCTCATTATCGCATAGCTGGCTCCGCTAGCGGGATGAACTCGGTCACCTACCCGCTCGCCGTCTGGTGGAAGGGCGACGATGATCTCGAGTTTTTCACTCTGCGGTGCCGTCATGAGGACCAGCGCTCGCAGTGGCAGACTGAGATTAACCGCCTCATCACCGAGGCAGCTCAGCGCCGCGCGTCGGAGCGCGGCCTGAACAAGGCCGTGAACGGTGCGATGTCTGTGCACCCTCACATGCGGCAACAATACCAGTCATACAACGGCCGCGGGACCCCGGGCTCACCGCAGCTCGATGGCGGCGGACGCAGCCGCGGCGGCAGCGTGTCACGGATGGACACTTCACCGCAGCTGGGTGGCCACACCTCCACGTACAGCATGAGCGGCGCCGGACCCCAAGGATACCCACCACATGACGGCTTTGAATTCGAGCCCGATGAGGACGAGTTCGAGGACTACCCAACGACCTCCTACGGGCCGGGCGGCCGGGATACTCCTCAAGGTCAGCGACGCAATAACGCGATGAGCCTCCCTCACCCGGAGCGCGACCACTCCTCGCACGATCGGCCTCGCGCAAACACGGAGGACGTCAGCGGTGCTGTCATGACCCAATGGCGGTCCAACATACCCCCGACGCCAGGCGCGCTCAGGCCTATCACTCCTCGCCTCAGCTCCGCGAATAGTCAGGCAAGCTACTCGTCCGACGCCAGCTTCGGCAACGATACCCGCCGACCGTCCTTGCGCAGCCAGTTCAGCTCGAGCAAGTTGAGAACGACGTACGAGGACGATGCGCACGCGAACGGCCTGAAGATTGCAACCAACAACACCACCCCCACGCCCGCCAACCGATCACGGAGTGCGAGCCAGCCAAATGCGTACATACCGAAGACTGCGCCGCCGCCGATGCCCTCCATGACCCAATGGAAATCGAGTGTGTCGATGGCGGGCAGCAGCAAGCGCGGAAGCGGGTCCAGCCAGTCGTCCACCGCTGACAGCTCCGATTACTCGCCCAATAGCTCATCGCCTGTCACTACATATGGGTCGAGCGAGTCGTCCCTCGGCGTTGTCCGTCCATCGCGCTCGCAACACTTCGAGCAGACGCCCCACTCCGTGTACGGCCAACCGGCGGCGCCGTACGCGCCTCCTGTGAAGGTGAAGGTGCACTTCCACGAGGACATCTTCGTCATTCAGGTGCCGCGGTCAACAGAGTACGCGGAACTGGTGGAGAAGGTCGGGAGGAAGATCCGGCTCTGCGGACCCCGGCGCGACGATGGTCCTTTGCGGGTGAAGTACCGGGATGAAGACGGTGATATGGTGTCGCTCGGGTCGACAGAGGACGTTCAAATGGCCTTCGAGCAGTACAAACCCGGCACACCCGTCACATTGTTCGTGCAATGATCGTCGGTCGTCTTCCTTCCCAACCTCCCTCATCCTCACCCGCTTCTCACCCGCTTCCCCTCCGCTACCCCTTTCCTTATGCTCACGCTCTGTACATGCTCTCGTCATTATCCCGCGCTCCGTCCTTTGCATGCTTTCCCTTCGTCATCGCGCACACCAAACAAAATGCACTATACGCGATTTCTCATGTCCATATTACCATAACCTACACACAATTCAGAACCCTCCTTATCTTCCATCGGCTCGTCTGTATTACCAGGTGCCCATCCTGCCACGCTCCTTACTTCGCAGTACTCTGACTGGCGTTCCCGTTTTCGTGGGGGCGGATAATTCACTCCTTCCTTCTACACTGCGCGCTATATATTTATCTATCATCTCTTCCCCCTCTGTTCCATTCATTTAGTTATTCTGGATCACTCAGGCAAAGATCAATTCGGTACATTGTATCATCTAGTAGAGCAATGCATATAAGTACTCAGGCATAAGACACAAAGCGGCGACGCGAAAAGAGTGAAAAATGTCCCTGAACGTCTGCCTTGGAGACTATGAAAAATGTACGATACGGCCTAGGCCTAAATCTCAAAGCTTCATGGAGGCCTAACGTTGACAGTCTGAGAAGTCATGCAATGGCATCTATGAATTGCTACAACTGGTACAGGACGATGTCGATATTATAGTGCGACTGAGAGCAGGCTGAGAACGAGTCTTCTACAAGAGATATGTTCGACGTATGTATGAGTCCGTCTACGGGTGTGGCGTGTCCGTAAGTCCATGAAGTACTTATACAGCGTGTCTAACTGCTGACATGATAATCATACAGGATAATGTACAACAACAGGAGGGTTCTCAGTTTACCTCCAAAGAAAGCGATGCAGACAGAGCGCTTGAGAGCGGAGATTTACAGAGCACTTGGCGAAATGTCGCCAATTGCCTCGCGATCGAAGCCGCTGATGGTGCTGAAAGCGGAGCGAGCTTCATCGGCGTCTCCATAGGCGGAGGTAGCCTCGTCGAAGTAGTGGCGGGCCACGCTGCGAGGAGCTATATGACTGGTTAATATGGTCAAGGTTTGAGAAAAGAGAATCTCGACGTACTTCGCGGGGTCTTTGGAAGACGGCAGCTATTACCGCTCTGCAGGATGTGGTAGGCGACAAGGCCGGACCTAGTCCAAACAAAGTTAGCTATGATAAATGGGCACAGCTGCAAAATTGTACACACCAGCCTGTCTGATGAGAAGCGCCGAGACCCTTGCCATGGTCAGCGTGGAAGAACTCGTAGAACCAAACGTAGTCGCGGAAGTGAGGATCAAAGTCCAGCTTCTTGCTTCCACCGTTCGTCGCACGACGGCCCTCCATGTCGCGGCCGAATATGTGGATGATACGATGCTGTATCTCCTCAGCGACACCGGCCAAATTCATGTAGTCCCCGCTGCCAGTAGGACACTCGATCTATACGAAGCGTCATATGTACGTCGAGCCCAGGCCCGCAAAGCAGTCACAGCATACCTGTAGATCGTCGCCGTAGTACTGGTAGAAGCGCTGCAAGCTCTCGATCAACAAGAAGTTTGTCGCCAACCCTGTGGTGACATTAGCAATGAACGATGGAATGCGACACGACTTACAAATGGGACCTCTCCAGTTAGAGTTACCACCAAACATGCCCGACATGGAGTCTCCGGGCCAGTATGGAACTTCGTAGCGTTGACCGTGCACCTCCATGCCCCAGGGATGTTCCTTGTGCACCTTGGAGAGTCTGTAATCGATTAGAAAAACTCAGCAATGGTACTGAACTGGCTACTCACGAACGGATCCCGTGTTCGCTCAAAAATTCATCCTCGTTCAACATCTTCTCCAGGATGCGCACGAGACGCTCCTTGCTAGCCAGCGCAAGCAAACGGCGCTCCTCCTTGCCTCCAACTAAATAATGGTCAGAGTAGAGATACTGTATGTGTCGAACGACATACCCTTGGCATTGGCCATGTTACGAGCCGCGACTTCGGGACGGTTGTCCATGAACCACTCCATGCGCTTCTTGAAGCCCGGGAACCGGTTGATGGTGGACGGCTCCAGAACCAAAGTGGCGTACAAGGGAATGAGTCCGACGAGACTGCGAACAGGCATCTGCATGACGTTGCCGGGCCCCCACTGGATCGCATCGTAGTAGATGCCGTCCTGCTCGCTCCATAAGCTGACCTCCTCCTCGTTGCCGCCCTTGAATGTCATGGCGTCCGCGATGAAAATAAAGTGCTGCAATATTTCAGCATATAATAGACCAGTCGTTAACATGAAAGACAAACCTCAAAGAACTTGGAAGCAATGTCCTCGTAAACAGGGTTGTGCTTTGCGAGCTCAAGCGCCATACTCAGCCTGAGTCTTTCGTCAGCGCTGTCTTGGTACCAGCCCAGGACGGCAACTTACATGTTGAGACAGTAGAACGCCATCCAAGCGGTACCGTCCGCCTGTCGCAGTGTACCTCCCGTCGGGAGCGGCTCGGACCGGTTGAAAGCGCCAATGTTGTCGAGGCCGAGGAAGCCACCTTCGAATACGTTGCTGCCCGACTGGTCCTTGCGATTCACCCACCTGACGAAGTATTTAGAATGGTATGCTATCTCCGAGACAGTTCTTACCATGTGAAATTGAGCAAGAGCTTCTGAAAGACCCTCTCTAGGAAGGCCAGATCCTCCTTGCCGGTCAGGCGACGCTCGATCTTAAAGACGCGGAACGTAGCCCTATGCACAGGAGTCAAAGGCGCGTCGCGACGACAGAGAACAAGATTGCATACCATGCATGTACGGGAGGATTGACATCGCCAAAGTTCCATTCATACGCTGGCAGCTGTCCGTCGGGCTTCATGTACCACTCCCTGGTCAAGAGATCGAGCTGCTTCTTCGCGAAGGCAGGGTCGACTATAGCCAGGGGGATGCAGTGGAAGGCCGTGTCCCATGCAGCGAAGAAAGGGTATTCCCACCTTTTAAATCATGAATACGCGCAAAGAGCAAGGAGAAGAATCACTGACTTGTCGGGCATGGATAAGATATCTTCGATATGCAGATGACGCCAATCCTACGGGCCGAGAATGAGTATATGTAGGCTGAGGGGACGAGCTGATTCAACAACGTACCCGGTTCCTGATGTACTTGCGCTCGGGAGGGGGAGCGGGCTGAGCAGGATCGCCGGTGATCCACTCCTTCTGGATAAAGCGGTAGTATTGCTTAGTCCAAAGCATTCCTCCAAGAGCCTGTCGCATGATCTGCTTCAGGTCGTCGCTGGTAGGACCGAAGGACAGCGAGTTGTAAAATTCGTCGGCCTCCTGGCGCCGTTCCTCCACGTTGTCGTCAAAGATAGCTTCGTCCTGAAGACTGGGATCTTTGCGAGCGGAGAGCGGAGATATCTTGAGACGAACGACAGCACATCCACCCTGGCCGGGCACGTCACGGAAGACATAATGAGCGGCAGATTTGGTGCCGGTCTTCTCTGGGTTGACGTAGGACGCACCCATAGGAAATGGGGTGCAGGGGCCGTACTCCACCGCGTCGGGGGGTTCAGCGCCAAAGGACGAGGCGGTACGAGAGCGTATGCGAGGGTTGAACATGTCCTCCTTCTCCTGGTCATCCTTCGGAGGCCGATGCGACGGAATGATGTGGTCGTGGAACGCATCCTTCACGTAGGGCGTCTCGTTCTGACCGCCATACAAGCGACTGAAGTTCGTGTTGTTCTCCGTGAACAGTAGCTCGGGGTACACAGTGTCGAATTCGGGATCGACGGCATATTGTCCATCCGGCTTGACCGGCGGAGGAGATGGCAGACAGTACAGATGCGTCTTGCCGAGAGACTCGTGTCTAGCGGTGATGACGCTGATATCGTTACGGACGCTGCCGCTCATGGAAGGCATGTTGGGCTTGTCGTTGAACCACGACCAGGTGTTGGGAAACCAGAATTGAGGGACGACGTGCAGAGTCGCGGGGTCCGGACCACGGTTGTATGATGTGATGCGGACGTAGACATTGTCCGGGTCGTCCTCGTCTTTAGCATACTGCATGAAGAAATCAGCATATATGCGCTTTGAATGGTCATATGAGAGCGCACGAACCTCGACAAAGACGTCCCAGTACCGGTCTTCGTGGAAGGCATCGGTGTCGAGGATCTCGAACTCCTCGACTTCACGGCCTCGGTTCTGGTTCTCTTTCACAAGCTCCTCATAGGGGTACCGGCTCTGGGGGTACTTGTAAAGGAACTTCATGTAGGAGTGAGTCGGAGTCGAGTCGAGATAGTAGTACAGTTCCTTGACATCTTCGCCATGATTGCCCTGGTGGCCCGTTACGCCGAAGAGGCGCTCCTTGAGGATGGGGTCTTCGCCATTCCACAGCGAGAGCGCGAAGCAGACACGTTGGTGGTTATCCGAGATGCCTGCGAGACCATCCTCGCCCCATCTATAGACGCGAGAGCGGGCGTGTTCATGAGGGAAGTGGCTCCATGCGTCGCCGTCGTGGGAATAATCCTCGCGAACAGTTGCCTGGGCCATGGTTGTTAGCGTCAGATCCCGCGAGACACGCGCATATACTCACCCATTGCCTATCAGAGAGATAAGGGCCCCAGCGCTTCCAGTGACGCTCCTTCTCGTCGTCTTGCAGGAGGCGAAATCGCTCTGCGCCAGGATATTCTTCACCCAGCTTCTCCATAAGTCGCTCCCTGTAGGAACGATTGTCTCCATCGATGGTATCCTCGGCACCGGGAGTGTTATCTCCCTGCTTCGTCGGAACGTTGGGCAGAGGCTGGGGTACGGCGGGCTTGGGGATGCTGATCGACAACGGCGGCGCGTTCGGTGAGGCGCCATCGCCGCCGGTCGCGCCGCGGAAGAGCTTGTCTTGGACCTTCTTGACTGCGTCGGTCGCCATGAAGGAGAAAAAATCGTGATAATCCGGCCAGTGAGAGAATTTACGGAGAAGGACGAGGGATGAGAAGAACAGGCAAGGATCGTCGAACGCGCGCTCACCGACGTTAAATACGTCAAGAACGCGGTAGCACGTGGTCAAGAAGCAGCCCCTGTGCCGTGGGGAAATAACGATGTCATCGAATGTCGATCCTTCCCCAGTGGCGCGCAGATTCGCGCAGGGCCTACGCGCGCGTCGACGCCGGCAGCCAGGCAAGGTCCAAATAAAGCCAATCGTTACTATACTGCACCAAAGGAGACTAAGTAAAGACTATCAGTACTAGATTCGGAGGCGTAAGCGCGATACAGACGTTCAGAACCAGACAGCGTGCACCGAATCCGAAGCGTTAAAGAGAGACCGGTGCGCATAGATTATAGCGAGTGAAAACAATCCAAGCCCTTATAGTTCAAATAATAGATTGTACACTGATCGTGCGTACCAAAAAGATACGCTTAGACAACTGAGTCATCCAAGGATGTAGCGATACAGGCCACGCAGGAATCGGGAATCTAGGTATGTTCCTGCTGAGCATTCCAGCCGCTCGCCAACAAGACGCTCTGCGTCCAGTCCTCGCGGTCGTCATCATCCAGCATGCCGAGATGATTCTGGGACGAGGTCGATGGCGTGCGCTGCGACCGGAGCGTTGGCCTCGTCCGCAAGTGCGACGGCTTCTCTTGTGCCGCGCCACTGAACGAATGGGTAGACGACGCTGCAGATTGGAGGTATTGGTTGGCAATGGGAGTCTCGCCAGGAGGAGGAGTAGGAGGTATGGCGGGGTATTCCGCGAGAGTTGGACTCCGTGTACGAGGTGCATCAAGTGAGTTCTTCGGCGAGTCAGGGTCAAGGCCCATGCCGACGCGCAGAGGCGACGAACGAAGGTCCGTAGCAAGCATTGGCGACGTCTCCAAATGGCGCGGAGGAGCGGGCTGGTGCTGATCGGTCGTTAGCGAGGTTTCCGACGCTGCCTTGGGCGAGTGCAGGTAAGGACCCGAGATAGTGGGCCTCCCACTAGTGAGGGGCGATGCTGAACGTTTGAACAGCAGCGTCAGAGAGGGTTTCTTCATACGCCGCGGGGACGACAACGGAGAAGCGGGTGACTTGCAGTTAATCATCTCCGTCGAACCATTCTGCATGGACAGAGTCGGGATGGACCGCTTCGAGCCTAAGGGAGTGGACGGGGTACCGCCCGAGGTCGGAAATTGGATCGATCCGTGAACCGCGGGTCTGCGTGGTTTTGGCGAGACGGGTATGGGTATACAGCTACTGATATCCTCTTCGTCGGCGGCAATGGAAGGTGGGCCATCGGCGCAAGGCTTGTCCGATACGTTGTCGTGTGGGTTCGGGAGATGATCGAAGGACGGCGCTACGGACGATGTAGAAGGCGTCACCAGAGACTCTGCGGAGGAAGAGAACGGCGGAGAGGACGCATTGCCGCGGAAAGGTGGCACGCGCTCTGAGCCGTCCAAGGAATCGTTTTGCGTCGAGGCGGAATCCGTGGTAGAGGCGCTCCTTGCACGGCCAGACACCCGAGACAGTATGTCCTCGCTGCTGGACAGGCCGTCCATGTCCGTCACGTCAACGCTCTGGTCCACATCGGACGGAATGTCCTGGTCAAGGCTGGGCCGCCTGATGTCGAGAACGGGGCTTTGCTCGGCAGGCAATGGCTCCCAAAGGCTCTCCGCTTCGCAAAGAACCTTCAACAACGGCGGGTTCATGTTCAAGCTGGGGCAGAACACAAGAAGCAAATTGCTGAGCGGCATCTTCGTGTCCTTGCTCGCCTTATCCGTTGCCTTGATGAGCTCGGTCACAGTGCGCAGAACATCCCTGTTCTCGTTTGGAAGCTGAGCGATGAGAGATCGAAGGACATTCGTGAGCGGCTTCGACGCCGGACGCATCCCGGTCAGTTTGGGCATAGCCAAAGTCGAGAGCGAGGGGGGCTTGCGGAGACCGGGATGCCTACGAGGATCCGAAGGGCCTTGGTCTGGCTGATAGACGGGGATGTCTTTGGCGCCTGAGCTCGCTTCCTGCGCTAGCGCTGCTTCAAAGTACGGAATGAGGTCGCGAGTCAAAATAGGCTCGGGCACTGCGAACCACGTCAGAAGAAGTACATTGATAGATTGAGGAAACACTCACGTTCACGCAGGAAGGCCTTGAATATGGAGGCGACAGCGTGAGGGTCAAGGTCTCCCGGGGAGCAATTACGCATATCCCAATCAGCACCTAGTGGACACATTAGTCCACTTCAAAAGGACGCTACAGATGGAACGTACCTGTGTCAAACTCTGACCGTAGCTTGGAGATATGAGAAGCGCGGCCACTGACACTAGTGTGATGGTCAGAATGATTGCAGACTTGGTGTCAACCATCGACGTACCGAAAGAGACCTTCCTCCTGAACGCCCCATATGAGCAAATGTTGGGCACACCGCGCCACCAGGGCCGGGAGACGCCTCCATTCCAACGCCTGCAGATCGTTCCTCTTTACGCTGGCCTTCCGTAGAGGCCCATATCGCACTGAGTCATTGGAAGTGCGACCTGTAGCGTCTACACCGATGGCGGTGTCCCTCACGACCGCTGTCAACTCTCGGCCAAAGACTACGCCGCTAGCTACAAGCCCGTGGCCACTCCTGGTACGCAACGGCCCCCTGACACGGCGCCCAAGAGAAGGGCCCGGCGTAGAGGAGAAAGTGTCGTTGTCCGAATTTGCACCACTAGATCCTGTGCTCCACGAACCAGACGGCGTTTGAGGGCCACGCCGTCTGCCAGACCTGTTCGCTGACTGTCCAGAGTGGGTACGGAAGAGCACATTGTCGCTGGAGTACGATGAAGGCGGCGTGCTCGACATGTAGCCAGATTGGTTTGATGCGTTGGAACCAAGGCCGCCCCAAGCCTTGCCGATCCTCTCCGCAGCGCGCTTCGCCAGTCCAGCAGCAGGGCCGAAGCCTGAGATACTGCCATGCCGATGACCATGCCCGCGCACCTCGTTGACGGAGGTAGACGACGCGGACGCAGCGGAGTGTGGTGCCAGTCGGCTGGACGCTGGTGATCCTTGCCGAGGCTTGCCAGCCACATTGCCATAGGTGGTAGACGTCCAAGCCGCAAGTCGACCACGGATGTTCGTTCCTGTGCTTTGAGAACCGGAGCTGGATGGGGAGATGAACCCGTCCGCAGAGGTCGTATTCAGAATGGGACCGTCCATCGAGGAAGTCGGAGTCATGGGGCCGGGAGGGCCATCAAGCGATCGCGACGCAAGACGTCCAGGGTCGACAGGCGACGCCGGCTGCAGATGCATAGTCCATTGACTGGAGTCGAGAGTCAACGATATAGACCTACGCTTCTTTTGCCGCATCGAGTTGGACGGTGATGACTCCTGCTTCCGCGGCATAGGCCTGACTTCGTCATTGGACTTCGTAGGGGTGTCGTCCTCCTCCGGCATGCCGTAGTCGGCGTCGGTCATGAGTGCACTAAGACGCTTGTTCACAGGGACAACGGTGTGGTTGGAATGTAGGGAGTCCGCAACCGAGACCGGGCGGGATGAGCGCGACGCTGTCGCTGCACCAGGCCGTATGGTACTGTGGCCGATGGTAGAGTCGCTTTTCCGCCAGGCATCTTTTGCAGCGGGCTCCGCCTTGTCTGGGACGTCCGGACGCTCGTGGGGGCGCCTCTCTCGCGTGTCCTTCGGCTCCTCAGACTGTTGTCTCTCTAACTCGTCCTGCGATCGCATGTAATGGACCGCCGATGCGATTCCAGGACTAACTGGCATGGCGGGGCTATACGGCATCGCATGAATATGTTGCTCGTCTGAGGAGCGAGAGGCTGTGGACACGGACATGGTCGAATGTGAGGCCGAGTGGGTATACAAAGTCGATGAGGGATGGTCGGCTGCAGGCGCGCGACGTTCATGGTTGGAAGGATACGAAGGGAAGGCGGGATGGTGTGATGGTTTTGGCGGCACTGCCGGGGGTGTCTCGGGCTCCGGAGTCTTGTCCCTAGTGTTGGATCTGCTCCTGCCTCCGAAAACGTGCGCTGCAAGCCCCGAGAACTGCCGCGTGTTGCGACTAGCCCGTCGCTGCAATCCAGGGTCTTGAAGCTGTGCCGGCGGCGCACTGAAAGGTGGGCATGTGGTCTCCGCGTGGACCATGGTGAACTCGTGCGACGTCGACGGTGCAGAACCAGGTGGCTCGATGAGAGACTCCTTCCCCTTGCCCTTGTCGCGGCCGAACCTTAGTAGCGCGGACATATCAGCCGACTTCTTTCCCTTGGTGTGAAAAGCCCTCCGCATCTTGTTGCCCGCTGCCGCTGCTGCGTTGCCCAAAGCGATGCCGCGGGTCGCCATATGCGACGAACCCGATCCTTGCGGGACAACGTGCGGCGTCTGAGTCGGAGACTTGCTCAACTGCTGACCCATGGCGCTGGCCGCGAGCAATGAGTTGCGCTTCTGCTGCTGCTGGGAGTTGAAAGCGACATGCAGATTGGCGCGAGGCCGCGAAGAAGCAGCTGCTGGATGGTCTGTGGGGTATGGTTTCAGTAACACGCTCCTACGATAAGATGAGGAGGGTTTCTGACCCATGGTATGCATGGAGTGATCAGACATAGACGACAGCGCGCCAGATGAGAAGGGGGATGGGTTGAGTGAGGAGAGCGTCGAGTTTGAGGACGAAATCGAGGACGTGTCGAGTGGCTGGGCCGCAGCTGCGCGTTGCGCTGCGTAGTAAGGGTGCGTCGGGCTTGATTGTTGGGCGGAGTCGCCGCTCATCGAGGTTTGAGACAAGTGGCGGATATCCGCGTTCGACGTGCGAGTGTACTTGCGCTCGACTCCGGGGGAAAACGAATTCTGCAAATGAGAGGAGCGTCAGAAACGAAACATACGAAACCACCGCCGCGCCACCATCACGACGGTTGCGGGCGTACTGAGGACCTACAGGTGGCAGACTGGAGCATGCAGAGCCACAGCAATATATGTTCAACGGAAGAGCATAGGCGACGATCACAGCACGAGAACGTCGACGACACCAGCGCCTGCTCCGAACGTTACTTACGGTCGTTGGTCGTGGCAACAGCGTAATTAAATCAACGAATTGGATCAATCTTTGTTCCGTGCTCGGCCGCGAGCCGGGCCTCCAGTTCCCGTGACCGTTGTTGGCGATATACGGATACGCCTGGCTTCTTACTTCTGAATCTTAGTTCCCTTAAGTCAAGTTCCCTTTGAACCTTTCTCTTCATGCAAATGGTCTGCCTTTATATTAGGTGGTACATATAGTTTGCCAGCATAAGAATATTCTCCGTCCTACCGTCTAGATTGTCCATGCTATCGTTGAACTCTGACGAGATCTATGCGAGCACACGTTCTTGGCAGAAATCCTTGACCTGGCGGATGTATCAATATTGATCAGTTGCATCGACGCAGTCTACACTTGCCAGCTCATAGGTGAAGAAAGACGTCGCTATTGAAGGCGCGACCTTGACTGCAGATGAAGCTAATTCAACGCTACTCCATATTTCCTGAATATTGCCACTCACGAAGGTTTGGCCACAGGCCCTTGTATAGGCCTTTTACACCCTCTGTACGCAGGATGCTTGTCATCGCATGCAGTGCACCTGGATACACGGTGTGAGCGGTACCATTCCAAACTCCTAGGTGTGAGCTCACCATTGTAACGCACGCCTGGGTTGAGATGATCAGATTTCATTCCCGCGACCTGCATTTTGCGCCGCAGTACGTCGAACGGATAGGTCAGCGTCTGAGGGATCGGTCAGTGTACCGTCTATATTTCTCATGCGCCAGCGCACCTGTGATATGGAGCCTAAGTAGCAAGACGCGAGCCACCGTTAGCTTCATCCCACAGCGCAGAGGTAAACACGTACCCGCTAATGCGCCGCAAGCAAGTTTCCGAGGGATAGTGGTCTGCCCAGGCGGAGTGATGATCCCTCGCAACGCCTCGTATGCGGCAAAATTTATACCTGGAATATGTTATCGTCCATTTGAGCATTTAAAGCAAGGTTCGGGGTTTTTACCAACATAGGGTGCTACCCCCATGGCAGTCGCAACAATGCCTCGATATAACGCGCGGACGCCACCCTCTTCACGCATAATTTTCACCGTCATGCCCCATATTGAAAGATCCTGTGGACGATACTGGGTGGCGGACGCTGTATGGTAGGCAGAGGAGAGCGCAGCCTTTGCGGGAGACGCTGCGACGGGTGTTGACGCTGGTGATGAAGCGGTCAATGCAGCTTGTGGCGCTGGTGCGGACAGAGCTGCTGAAGGCGCGACGCGAGCAGTACCGCTATGTATGGAGGCCGTCGCTATTGATAACCGTGCTCTAACCAGGTCTAACGGGTAAGTTGTGGACACCGACGCTATACCCGCCTGAACGTCTCGTCAGAACATCTCCGTTTCGCGTGCAAACCACATACCAGCGCGCCACACGTCAGCCGCGTGGGTGTATCGAGCTTATGGGATCCATGTGTGCTAAACCACTATAGAGGGTGTTAATCGCAAGGCGACGAGCGTTGGTGAAGTTCTTGCCTTCTTGAGCTGTTCATAGGTGGAAAATTGTACTGCGCTAGAAGGCGGACGTCGGCGTACGAAGGACATGAAGGTCACTGAGATTCACCTGTATGGCACGATCCTGAGGCAGTTGATCCCGTTCCCTCGCATGTATCCCCTCACGCCTTCCTCTTTCCACATGCGCACTAGGCTACGGAAGACGCCCTTGTACTGTTGATCGCTAGGGGGCTGTACCTGTCTGCGTTGCAGCGTGAGCACGATTTGTGTCTACCGCGTTGGGGACGGATATGCAGAGGATGAAGCGAGGACGTATATATCTACCCCGCCTATGATGCGGGGACACGGTGTATGCCTTCCGGCCGGTGTCTGTCTTCCAAGCGAAAACTGATAGCAGGCAGCTTTGAAGCACGAGGGAGGAAATTGACACGCACTGTATGATCTTCAGCCGTTCCAGTGGCGACACCACCGTGCGTGAAGCCGCCCCCGCACAACCCCCAGCTGTGTAGCTACTCAGCATAAATCCTGTGCACAGCAAGCAATCCACGCACCGAAGAAATACACCACGACCTCTGGAGAGATCCAATCATGCGAGGAAGTCATGCTTGGCGATGCAGAGACCGTGCGCGAAAGACCGATGTGGGGGAGCTATAGTCCCTAGTACGCGATGCGCGACGTCAACGCGACGACGTGTTGGTTGGGGAGCCGGGGCGCTAGCTAGTGAGAGAAAAGAAAGTGATGATAGGCTAATGTTCGCAGCGTCTCGTTCTCCAGGAGTCGAAGACTAAATCAAGCTCTATGGCGGGGTGAAGAGGAGAGGAGCGAAGCCGGAAACGCCGGCGCCAGGAACCCAGTTAAGATCGGTTGTGTCATTCAGTCGGTCCGATGAGCCCGATGCCCCCTTCGGAGCGCCGCCATTGTTCCGTTTCCCCGCTGTTCGGGGATCATGAGGCTTGTCGAGGCAACGCGATGGGAAGGCAAAGTCACTTCTGGTCTTACGGGTCAGGAAGCGCACTAAAGTGAGGAAGCTGCGTTTATTTAAGCCTAGGCACTCCGATGTCCATTCATTTCGACACTGCGCCACCAAAATCTATACAACTCTCCAGAGGGTCAATTTGCTACCTACAAGTTCACCGTCCGGAATCGAGGCATGAGCCCCGTGATTGCAAGACGCATGCGTGAGATTCTCAAGGACCAGGGGGTTACCATCAGAAGGTGAGGATGAGTCGTACATTGCATGAGAGCATATAGTGAGCCTTGTGGGACGCAGCGGGAGCATACAGTGTGAGCAAAGCAGAGCAGGTACAGAGCACAGCGAGTGACGGTCATAGCGCAGGTACTCAGGTTCTAGGTGAGCGCGTCATCGATCTTCTTGACGATATATTGGAGCAGAAAGTTCGTAGCATGAGGCGCTGACGTCGGGAGAGAAGGCACCAGGCCATGAGATGCGCCTTCGGAACAGGACGAGCCAGGCGAGCGGAGCTGATCATCGATAGTCGATAAGTCGAGCTCAGAGCAGCGGTCGTGTGTCTCGCTACTTTGAGAGGCATTGACGTTCGATAGGATCTCTATTTCTGCTTTGCGGCGCGTAAAAAGCATGTGCGTGAGTTCTTTCCTGTGCGTGACTTAGTCACAAAGATGACAGAAGGAATGTGCACGTACTTCCACTTCCCAGGCAGATCCGGTCGTTTGAGCATTCCCAGAGCCTGAGGATGATCGGTCAACCGTAAGGGCGTCTGAGACGGGCACCAACCATCTTCTCGTCCTGCTTCGTTATGGGAAGAAGGCATTCCGGTTGTACACCGAGTCTATAGCAGAGGATATACCGCTGAATGGAGTACGGTGTACGAAGGAAGGAAAACTCACCCGCTCAGCTCGCCAATCCGCACGCCCAACCACTGAATCCTATCAGCGGCCAGCTTGCCAACTTCGTGGCGAAGGCTTCGGCTGCCGTATCGGTAGACAGATAAGATGTCTAGGCCGTATGCGTCGGCATCGATCAGAGCAAGGATGGGGACCCTGCCGAAGATAAATGGGTGTCAGGAAGTGCTGTGAGGCACATACTGAGGCAGGCAGTCAGAGAGTGTTTTCACCAGATGGCGGGTCGCGAGGTCTGGATAGCCCTTGCCCTGTGAAAGGCGCTGATCATGGGAAGTCCATCGTCTGCAAATTTACTTACAGTTATCATCAAGCCTTCACCCCGTAAGCTGTCATGGTTGACAAGACGTAGCCGGCAAAGAGTTTGGAAAACGGCCTATGAGAACAAGCAATGCAGTTAGCATCAGCTATACGCGCCGCAGTGATTTGTGTACGGACGTCTTTCTCCACCACAAGGACCCAGGATATCGGCTTCGTGAGGGAGAAAGACAATATGTCCTCGCCGACAGGTATCAAAGCGCCCTACGTATGCTATGAGCGAGAGATCGACTTTTAAGTTGAATTACTAACATCTGCGTCGTTAGGTTGCAGTACCTCTCCAGACCGCAGATGGATGAGGAGACTAGAGCCACATATAAGGCCCTTTGAGGTGGCTCGCTAAGGACGTTTCAGTCTCAAATTAGCGAACAAATGTAGAGGGGACATACGACATTCAGGTCACATCTTTCGACGTTGTATGTGGCAGCTAGGTCGTCGACAAGCTGTCGAATGAACAGATCAATGGACTGAACGCGTGATGATGATGATGGACTCGCGGTGTCAACGACTCTCTGTTTCCCAAACAGGGGAACGTCCTTGTAATAGATATCACTGTCGATGGTCAATTGACTTGCTCATCGGGTAACGCCAAAGGAGGTCTCACCGTTTGGTAGACGGAACATCCTCAACTACGGCCTCATGCACAATGTCCAGTAAGCGGAAGAGTTGTGCTAGGCTTCGTCAGTGATGGCAAAAGAGCATATAGTCTCTCACCGAAAGGTCGCGCGCTACCTGTGGCGCATTTTCGGGGATAAATCAAGCGTCTGTAAGTCGTCGCTCTGAGCAGATCAGTCGACATCCAGCGGTATAGTGTATGGTAGAGACGCATACTCAGAAGAGCTTTGTGCTGTGCGGTTCGCGAGCTTCAGGATAACTGTACGTTTGTCCGTCTTGTATGTTACTGGGGGTCGTTGCTTTTGTCGGACAAGCTGGCTCAAGAACGACAGAGTCATGTTCTCTATATCCGAGACCACAGTGGATGAGCCTCTGCGAAAAATATCAGAAAGAGACGACCACATCGAACGAAAGGACTACTTGCCTAGAACTGTCTGCATCTTCAGAGTCAGTGGAGCTTGACGACTCGCAGTCGGAACCGCAGTCCATATCTATGTCCTGTTCATGCGAGAGGGAACAGTGCGCATTTTCTGAAGCCATGAGTGCAGGAAACAAGTTCGAATTTGGCTTCGGCCACTTCGGCCCGTTGTCCTGGACGCCGCAGAGCCTGCGCTGTCGACGCGGACCATCACCGTCTCCTTCCTTCCCCCACCGAATCACTCAATAACAAATACCAGCTCCCTTTTGTTCCTGTCATGGATCATGGAGGTCACGGAGGCCACGAAGGCCATGACATGCCAATGCCAATGTGCTCGATGAACATGCTTTGGAACACCCAA
This sequence comes from Schizophyllum amplum, assembly GCA_007026445.1. Classification (NCBI taxonomy): domain Eukaryota; kingdom Fungi; phylum Basidiomycota; class Agaricomycetes; order Agaricales; family Schizophyllaceae; genus Schizophyllum; species Schizophyllum amplum. Next base: position 1,204,307 of record VDMD01000001.1, on the reverse strand, counting down.
ATCGCCGACACCTGCATCGTCTTCTCCTCCTGGCATATCTCCTCGAACGGGCAATTCATACTGTCTTGCATCGCCGTGGCGGCACTGGGCATACTCTACGAATACCTTCGTGTCGTGCAGGGCGCGATCGACGTGCGTGTGGCGCGGGCGCTCGCCTCGAGCAAGGGAAAAGCTCATGCGCGCAGCGGTAGCCGCACGCCTGACGGGGATTCGGAGGAGGCGGGGCTCTTGTCTGGCAGACGCGCATCAAAGAGCTTGAGCAGGTGCGTGACGATGACACGTCTCGTATCTTGGCGCTGACTCGTTCCCCCAAGCAGGATCCTAGTCCCGCCCGCGCCGCGCGCACTTCGCGCCGTAGTGTACGGCCTTATCGTGTTTCTCTCGTTCTTCCTGATGCTCATCTTTATGACCTACAATGTCAGTATTTATGCGGCTCGTCTCATATCTGCTGACATAACTCTGCCAGGCGTACCTCATTCTTGCCGTCGTCGTTGGTGCGTCGCTAGGTCACTACATCTTCGGAGGTACTATGGACATCGACGCTGTCCTGAACAATGCTTCTGGAGGGAAGAGCATGGCATGCCACTAGGGACCGAGTACAGCAGCAACTGCTACAAACATAGTAAAGTCTGGCGAGATTTGCAAGGCTGTAAAATGGTCGTATCCTACAGGCCAACGGTGTGAGCCCCTGCAGGCACAGAAACTTCCCATCGCAAAGCGAGGTTGACATGGCTCTGCGGCTTTACGTCGCAGATCCATTAAACTTGCCATCCTTGCCCAGCTATGGGCGGTATACTGTGCAAAAACCTCTTTCGAGGATAGTCAGCGCTTCCCGGTTTTGGATGGTGGAACGACGCACGAAGCTAACGAGTTCTTGAAAACGACGCTGGAGGGCACATCAACGTGAGTCCATGTGCACATCACGTTACTTGTGTGCCCTGTCCGTTCCGTCCGGAGGATGTTATCAAGGGGAGGAGGGGAGGCAGGGAAGGGGCGAGCAGGGGCGTGGCGAGGTGGTCAGGGCTGGTCAGGCGGGAAAGCGCGTGAGGAAGGCGGGCGCGCGTGTTACCGAATGAAGGACGCGCCCTTCGTCATGCATGTGGGATGGAGGAGACTGGCGGATACGGGGAAGCTGGGCTGACATGGAATGGGTGAGGGCATAGGTAGGTGTGAGATGGTAATGTATATAATTCGGGTTGCGTGACGAGGGTAAAAGAGGCGCTACCTCCCTGACTATCGCCTGTCATCTGATACTGTACTATGTAGCGTTTCGACCATAGGTTCGCCGGGTGTGACGTGTGATGGTGTGAACTTCCCCATTTTCCAGTTCACGGGCCCGGCCCGGGTGTGACGAATTCAATAAATATACATTTTCAGGCCTTAAAACTCATTTTTAGGACTTTTTAAGTGGTGAAACAGCTCCAGAATGGCCATATGTGCACGTTTTAAGGGTCAGAAAAAAATTTGGAGAAATAAAGATCAAAATTTGAATATTTTTCCGAGTTCACGGCCAGTCGTGATGCGTGATGGTTGCGCGTTAAGTTCAGTTCGAAGGCCTCTGTGATGCGTGACGCGAACCTATGGTCGAAACGCTACAGTAACAACTCGGGCAGCACAAAAGGATTGATCGTCAAACATACAGGAGGGCGGATTTGCTCATTTGAAGTGCCGTGGCCACGGTAAGGCGCATGCGGTAAGCGCTGGCGCTTACCACCAAATTCTGTTGAACTCCCACGGTCAGTTGAGCTCAACTTGCTTCCCATATGCCTCAGCCATCGTCCTGGCCTAGGGAATCGGTCAGGTTCTCGCCACGTAGGTCTAGAGCAAAGCTCGAGAAGAGAGTGTCGAAATAAGCGTAGAGGAAGAATTGCGTGATGCGTCGAAATATGCGAACGCTGGACAGTAAGTGTTGCAATACCTCGCCAGAGGTTTTTGCACACTATACCGCCCATACTAAAGCGCTTGTTCAGCAAAAGCGTTCGACAGTGAATTTGAAGGCATCGCATACCGCAGAGACTGATGATCCATGATGTCCGGCAACCCATTGATGACGACCGAGTTCTGCCCAGTGCGAAGAGCAAGGGTGTATATGCGCGTCACCTCGGCGCGCCCAGAGTAGAGGCTGATTCCTGCGATCTTGCTGTCCTTCGTCGAGTCTAGCTCAACGCGGGCTGATTCGAAGGGTGGAGGTTGCTCGTAGCTAGTATTTGACATGCTGTGAACGTTGAGGTCGAAGTGCAGCGGTGGTGGTTGAGGTCAGGCGGCGGTCAAGCGCCCTATCAACGGGGGGGGAGCGCCTACTCGGGGGTGCCATTTCAGAATCATAAGGCGGTGTTCGACTGTGGGGAAGAAGGGGCACTGTGGGCTCCATCGCGGACACGAGATGCAAACGACTCGCATCAAAGTGACGAAGTAGTACACTAGTCGTACACGCAGGCTGAGTTCAAGTTGCGTCGCCGTGAGTCACTGCAGTGCACACCGGTACCGCATAATCCCGTGACTGGTTGATATTCTGCAGACCAAAACAAATGTGTCATAACAATAATCAGAGACCAAATATGTGCGTCGTACCAGGTCGTCACTTAGACTACTGAGCTTGGAGATGCTTAGGCGTCCAACGTCTAGTGCCTAACTCATCAGCGTCATGCATCATGTCCTGGTCCTGGTCACTGGTCAATCTATAATATAAAACATTAGGATGTTTCCCACGCTTTGATTAGTCAGCAAAACGTGGGAACTTGGGAACCCCCGCGCCGCGGCCGAAGGTCGCGGCGCGCCATCCCTCCTCGCCGCTGGGGAGACTACCTCGCCGCCACGGGAACCCCCTGCCAGGGGCAGGTCTTTGGGGCTAGTAAGTATTAGGTGTTCGTAGTAGGATGACATTAAGGCAACTGAGAATCCACAGATTCCTAGTAGGCTACATTGGCAGCGTGGGTAGAGCAGCGCGTGTTGATGATACAAATAGGTGAAAGCATGGTATAGTAGTGTGGCGCTAGATGATATTTAATATGTGAACACACCCAAGGCCCAATAAATGCAATGCGGTCGTGGAACTCCCTCCTAAATGGTCTAATCCTTACCACTCATGAATCATCGCATAGCCTTCTCCTCCGCATTTTCCTCAATCTCCATGGGCCGTGACGCGGCGATGAGCTTGCGGCGAACAAGCCACTGGAAGAGCGGCAGGGTGATGCATGAGATAGCGCACCATGCAACAAGAATGCCGAAGTTCTGTCCCACTGAAACTAAGTCAGCAACGGGCTGACGACGTGGCAAAAGGCGGCACTTACATGTATTTTTTGAGCCGAAGACGATGGATCGCACAGTGTGGGACACGTTGTAAAACGGCATTGCGTATCCGTAATGGTAGAACTTGGGAAGCACCTCAATAGGCATGAAGCACACGGACACGTTCGCTGGCAGCTTATCAGTACGCATCCTGAGAACAGACACAGACGATACTCACTTATGATCCAAAGAATCATGAAGAAAGGCATGAAGCGGATGGTCAATATCGTGATCATGGCCTCCAGAGATAGTCCCAGGCAAAGCATGCCGACGAAGCTGATCATCCAGAAGAGGACGAAGCCAGCACTACCATATTTCCGGTCAAACGGTAGTTGGAACGCCCTGCTGAGTAGCGAGTAAAACAACTATACAATTTCGTTAGTGACAGAATTGCATCGTGGAAAGCGATATACTCACCGACAGAATCAGGTAAGCGACCGCTGAAGTTACCATCCTCACATAGATGAGGGACTTCGTCGTCAACTTGCGTTCCAGCCCAGACGCCTCACGCGCCCCGCCTCCAATCATCACCACGAAGAAGGATAAGATTAGAAGGTATATGAGGCCAACGAAGGTGACCGCAGACGCACTAATGAGGCGTCAGTATCAGCGGTAGGACAGACAACGACGCGAGGCTTACACAGGTACGTCGAATGGTCGCAAATTGTCCAGCGTAAATGACAGGGGCTGAGTGATCAATTGTGGCGCATTGGATAGGATGTTGGCAATGTTATCCGAGTTAGCGAGTTGCTTCGCTGTCTGCTGGGCAAACTGGCGGCTTAACTGCAGCATGGTCTGCTCTACAATAGGGCTGATGATGCTGCGACTGCATAGGATATCAGGAACGGCTCGAGACATGAGATGGTCAGGATGAGTCACATACTAAGCGTTCTCATTCCTCGCCTCCACGCCGTATGCTGTCACGGCCGAGGATCCATTATAGGACGCGTCTGTGGCGGCGATAGCACTATTTAGGTTGGAAGTAGCACCGTTGTTGACTGATAGATTGTCAGCGCGAG